>CM019717.1:5294499-7694499 GCA_009760885.1 Achatina immaculata
GAGAGAGAGAGGGAGAGAGAGAGAAGGAGAGAGAGAGAGGGAGAGAGAGAGATACACACACACACATACACACTGAGTTTGTAACAAATTTTACCTGGCACTTGCCTCAATGATGAAACTACTAGAGCTACATTTGAAGCAAACAACAAACAGTTCTCATGGAAGAGAATACAGCACAAAAGTATTCTGTTAAAATGCGACATTTTAGCACCTCTAGAGTATTTGATTCCTGTTATATTTAAAATATCTTGTCTGTGCTGGTACGCAGCTGATGATAACTGCTTTATTGTTCACATATTTTGGAAATAAAGTGCACAAAACACTTTGTGCCCGCCTTTCTTACAAGGAGGGTATCAAAAACAACAAACACGTATAAGTGTTTAATTTTTCTTCTATTTTGTGTTTATATCTGTTATGTTGGTTTTTTTATGTGACCCTTGAAAAAAAGGCATTTGCCGAAATATTGAATTATTGGATGTCTTTCCTTTATACATGACCATCTTACTTTTTTGCCATTCTTGTCTCTGCTCACTTTCCTCACTTTTTCTATCTTTTTCTTTTTTAAATTGAACCATTCACCTCCATCTACTTTACACAAAACACTACATCTTAATCTATAGTAAGGAAAGGGATGGAAGATAGTTCTTTTTGTTCCTAATTTTGATGGTTCTTATTAGTTCTCCATTATAGAAATTTCATTAGTCCTTCTACCTAACTAAAAATCCTCTCAGTCTGGCTCTAGCACCTGATATAAAAATCTTTTTTTTTTTTTTTGCAAAGAGCAGGGGCATAGTCAGCAAAAGACCGAGAAACCCTGATCGGGAATATATCATATAGATACAAAATGTGGAAGGTTTCTTGCGGAGGTCTGTTTCTACATGCAACAAGCATAAGCCGAACAGAAAAAAAAACGATCATATGCATCTGCGATCGCGTTTCCCTTCAAATTACCCATTTTTCACTTAAATCATTACATTTTCATCCACTCACTCGCCTTGTGTGTCAGTTAAATTGGACCTCTGCCACAGATTTATCCTATTTAAGTAAAGGCTCGTGCCAGGTGTATTTGCTGGTGCTGGTGTCTTCCTTGTGTCAGGCGTCTCCTTTTTCTCCAAGACCTAATTGCATCTACTTAGCTTTCCGCTTCTGTGGTCAATGGAGGGCAGCATGTGGAAATGAAAGCTGAAAAGAAGCTAACGAGATCCATCTTCTCATTGCTGAAAAAAAAAAAAAACGGTACGAGGGTATATTTGTATGGGAGAGACTGGCCACGTGGAGGTGGGAGAGATGCGAGGAGTTGGCATTAGAAAGTAGTTTGCTATATTTTAAAATTTAATCCATTTTTAGAAAGCATATTCTGCATCAGGTTAATTAAAATAGATGTTTTAACTAGACGTTTCAGTTGTCACACACGATAACATTTCTGTAGAACTGACGACGGCATACATTTTTTTATTTCGATCGTCGACATGTGTCGCACTTGATCAGCTTCACTACTATCATCATCATCATCATCAGCAGCAGCAGCAGCACCACCACCACCACCATCATGTGTCGTCTCCCCACTAGGAAAGTTGGCGAAAATGATCCTCCAACATGCTTTCTGTCTGCTTTTTATAATGCACCATAAGGGATCAAATTTGGCGGTGAGTTATCCAAAGCTGACACGCTAGCGTGAGAGTCTGCGAACCATAGCTGCCCAAGACCCTGTGTGACCCCCCCCCCCCCCCGCTGGTACCCCCAGTAACAGGCCTAGCCTGGCTAAGGCGGCAAGGACCGCCATAATCCACAATGAGGTGGAGCCTCCTACTTGTTTTTTATCTCCACTCAGACGCCTAAAAAAATAGCCGCCATAACCCGCTCCCAAACCGACACCGTGCTGTGCCACAACATCTTCACTGCATCAGCTGCAAAAAAACACCAGCTCGCACTTCTAGGGAGAATGAAGAAGAAGAAAACGAAAGAAAAAAGGAAGAAGTGCATTCGGCCAGGCTGAAACTAGTCCATCTTGTTCCTACTGTCCACTTAAAGTTATCGTTCTTGTTGCATGCTCGTTCTTCGCCTTCAATCATGATTTTCATTATTGTTTTGTACACTTTGATATAAGAGACCGGCTAGCGTAGTGGTTAGAGCATTCGTCTAGCAGCTGAATGGTCGAGGGTTCGAATCCCCAGCTGAGCGAGATATTTTTTTGTTGTTTCTAACCAATATGGCTCCGGGGTTCACCCAAGCCTCGGAAAAATGGTACCAGAAAAAAAGCGGCCAGGCATGATACTGACCATATCACACTTTCATGTGCCGAATGTAATGGAAAATACGGGCCTAACACCGTGTTCTCCAATATGCCTAACATAACAGAAATATTGATCTCCTTGGCTCTTATATTTCTTACCCATTTCTCCTTTCAGTTTATACCGCGATGCTGAAAGCCAGAGCCGAACTGTCGCATTTGTGAGAGAGACTGGTGATAGATGCCTGAGCGAACGACGAAATAACACGATATTAATCGGAAGAACAAGACCAAAAAGTTATCCTCTGGTCATGCTAAACTGAACAACTTCCTAAAGAAAAAGAAAAAAAAAATTTTTTTTTAAACTTATCACTCCTGTGAAGCGAGGTGGGATGGGGGACGAGAAAACAGCGGATCCAAGTCGTGAATGACTCTCAAAATTCACTGAAGCAAGCATCCTAGCTAATCAAAGAAAGATGTTTTGGGGTTGGCTATCAAGAGACCGACAGTCTGAAATAGACAGACTACAAGAGGAACAGCAAGCAATCTCTACAGAACGGGCTTTGATTACAACAACAACAACAACAACAAAGGAGAGGCAGGAGATTAAGGTTGTAAATTACCCCTGTGTACACTTTCCCCGCCTTAAATGAATCCACTGTGTAAATTATCCCTGTGTACACTTTCCCCGCCTTAAATGAATCCACTGTGTAAATTATCCCTGTGTACACTTTCCCCGCCTTAAATGAATCCACTTAGAACTAATTCGTACGCTAATCTGGCATATTTCTCTAGCCTATATTTACCTACAGCATCCTCATTCATTGCTACCGGCGCCAAGACTAGGCATTCCTGAAATAAATCAAGTATCCAGCCAGTTTCACAACTGATAAATCCTACGTGGCCAATGGCGTTTGAACGCGCTTCTGTCTGCCCGGAAAGTGTACCTGGCCACACTTTATGTATGCTTCTCTAGCAATCTGCAAACAGTTCGTTCTCTTTCACATCTAATCCACATTTTCAGATAATATACGTGGTCAGGGTTTATTACTGTGTTAGGTCCGTACGCTCCTCAAATTTAAGGACATTAATTCAGATAGTATCTGGGAAGGGGGGATGTGCAGCAGAGATGCTGTGTGACTTGGTAATCAGCGACCAATAGCTGACATGCTAGCGTAAGGATTGGCGAACTATAGATGACCAAGACCCCATCTCACCTCCCCGCTGGTGCTCCCAGTGAGAGGCCTAGTATAGAATAGTCCCTTGTAACCTAGGATTACGATTATAATTATAAACATATTTAGTTATAAGGGTTAACATTAAGTAAGAAAAGTTAGATCCGAAATTTCGAGAACAAGGTAGAAAACCGATTCCCACGACACTAGTGAAAGACCATTGCGACTGGATGCTGACTGTCGTGCGCGCAGAGGTGCGCATAGACGTACTCACGCAGACTCGGGGGCAGAACTAAAACTCTGACACCAAGATACTCAGAGATGAAGATACTCGGACATTCAGACAGAGGCTCAGATAGGTAGATCGAGACAAGGAGAGATATGCAGATAGACAAAGAGCTACAGAAAGATATAGTAGAAGATTTAGAGAGATTTAGTTGAAGTGCACCTTGCAAAACAGATCTAGAATCAGATAGTCATGGCGATGTGATGAAGCTACGAGCTAGACTGATATGCAGATACTTAGTAGAGCTAGTGAATAGATATCGAGATCGTGTATAGTGAACAGAAAGAAATATTTAGCGAAAGGTTCATGAGAGAGAGAGAGAGAGAAAGAGAGAGAGAGAGAGAGTATCCACAAATGCTCGTGTAGTCCAGTTGATATGCACTTTAAGAATGAGTTCTCCACTGTTTATGCCTTTTCTATTGAACTGTAGTTCTCGTCGCGGGCGTATGGAGTCACAGAACTTGTGGAAGAAGTTTCTGTGTGACAAGATTTAAAATCCAACACAAACAACTTAATAATATGTTATATTAGCCTGATTAACGGCGCGGGGATCGCCATAGTGCCAAGTGGAGGTGGAGTCTCCTAAAGAAGTACTGCATACACCCTGTTTCTTTAGTAGTTCCACTCAGGCACTAAAAAAAAAAACAATCGACATAACCGGTTTCTTATCCGACTCGAAGATGTGCCTCAACATTTTCACCTCAACTGCTGTAAAGAACATCTTGCTCGCAGTTCCAGGGAGAAAGAAGAAGAAGAAGAAGCGCTGGACGATATCCCAGATTTATTCACTTCCTCGGCGTCTCATGACATATCCTACAGCTGCCTGTTTTTCGAAGCCGTGCAGTCTCAAACCTAAACGTTCTCCACTTCCAGTGTTATGTTAACTGCAGTGATGATTGATTTCTCACACCTGCGCTGTTCACAAACATACACCACAAAAACCAGAGATATACTGCAGAAAAAATTAGAGACATAAAACCACCCACAAAAAAAAAATCGAAAACACTTAGTACAAAAACAACATACATTGTAAAACAAAGATGCATGTGGAACAAAAAAAACAAGATCCTATGTGGTCCCCATAATGGCGCAGTATGTCCAGAAGTATGCATGTTGGAATCCTTCTAGATCTTCTTGCGATGCACTCTAATCTCACCACCCACTCTAATCTCACCACCCACTCTAATCTCACCACCCACTCTAATCTCATTACCCACTCCACACCACCCACTGTAATCTCACCACCCACTGTAATCTCACCACCCACTCTAATCTCATTACCCACTCCACACCACATTTGTGATTTACAACCACAGTCTCGGCTCTAAAGAGCACAAGTTTCTGGTGATTCAAAGAAAAAAGACCAGATTGTACTACATCCATATTTTAAACACACAACACACTTTACGCGGAGCTCTGTTCTACATTCAGCCCAGTCTAACTATCTTAAGCTAACTTCATCAGAGAGAAAAAAAAAGAGAGAGAGAGAGAGAGAGAGAGAGAGGAGGCGGGGGACCAGTTCTGGAAACAAAGAAAATCATTGTAATTTTACTTGGACAAGCATCAATAAAAATATTGCACGAAGGTCAGGTTCCCTCTTGTTTGTCCTCTCGAAAATTTCATATAACTGTATCGTCATCAGACATGAACTTCTAGACACTGGATGTGGGTGGGGTGGGGAGGGGTTAGTTGGAATGACGGATTCTATAAACAAATGTCAAGTTATAATTAGCGTATAAGAGTGATAGAATTATTTTTTTTTCGTTTCTCCAGAAATTAGAAAAATATGTAGAGCTGGGGTGAGGCTAATAAAGTCAGAGGGGGAGAGTTTGAAGAAGGATGGGAAAGGAGTCAGTAGTTTGATCAGAGCCACGCTAGTGTAGACCATGACTACCGCAGGAATAGACGCGGGTATCGATAATTCCAAGCAAACATAGAGTAATCACGTCACTACTTTGGCGTTGCTATCTGGTAGTCCACGTTCGTTTCGATCAACGATTTGTTAGTCATACTCAGATGCCGAGCAAACACGGCGTTGGCATTAATCAGTTTATGGTAGTGGTTGTTATCCTCACCTTATTATTATATATTATGAGTCACTTATACAGCTCACCTACACATGGCATTTTGTATGTGTGTCATTCGTGTTACTTCACTGAGTCGGTCTCCGCTTGAAAGGCATAGTGGCTAGTGTGCTTCTCCCTTACGCAGAGACAGGCGGTTCCAGTTCGGTCGGAGGTGCGTTAATCATCCAGCTACAGAAACCCGGCTCCTGCTGCAGCCAGGCAAGACAGGCAACCAGGCGTGACACTGACCAAATCACCCTGTAGCGTGCCAAGATGTCAAGAAAAATATAGGCACTATCACCATGTGCCTCTATGGTATGACAGGGCGATGTACTATTTAACTGCGTCGCTGCGTGTCAAAAATATCTCGAGTAGTTCTTCTTTCGCCTCCCTGAAGCTGCCAACTCACATTCTCTGAAGACGACGTTGTGGTGATCTTGAAGTTTAATCAATGCTGGAGACGCTTGTCCGTTTTTTTGCGATCAGCGACGCATAACTAACATACTAGCGTCAAGGTTGGATAACCTTAGGTGATCAAGACCCCCGTCCCACCTCTCCGTTGTACTCCAATGGAGCAACGATCACCAGTCTCCACAGCGATGGAGTCTGCTAAAGAAGTATTGCACAACTCCTGCTGTACTCAGAGACTGAAAAAACAGCTGACATACAGCGCTCTCAAGCCGGCATGATTCTGTGCCTCAACAGTTTCACTGCATTGGCTGTGAAGAACTCCACCTCTCAGTTCCAGGAGGCTGAAGAAGAAGAAGAAGAAGAAGAAGAAGAAGAAGAAGAAGATGTTAGATGAGAACTGGATTACAAAACTTGTCAGAAATCCCTAAATTAACTGGAAAAAAACCCCCAGACTTTCAGCAGCTTACACTACCAAGGAAGACCACATCAACTGCTTGTACGACAGGCAAACTGGAGGAACTCAGCAGTCTTTTACTACAAGCATTACACAGACGAGAGGCTCTTGTCACAGACAACGAAACAATTGCGCAACTCCTCACATAGTCAAACAAACATAACCCTTCCTTCTTGCCCTCAGGAAATCTGTAAACTACCTACCCTCTAATGGTGTTCCTCTATGGTGATTATATATATATATACATATATATATATATACACACACACACACATCAGGTCTTTATCTGTCTACATGAGTGTTGAGGAAGTGATAAAACACGGAGTATAAATGTGAGATCCCACAACTGGATATGTGCTTGGACATGTTCTTCAATGTAGAAGTCGTTCCTGCATCGCCGTCAGCCAATGAAGAAGTGTTCATATATAATGCATATGATACATATGATTTTGAAAAAAAAATAATAAATGCGCTCTGTCAGTGGGCAGATGTATATAAAATCACCCAAGTGGCACATTTGCATGATCATGGTGTTAGTCCAAGTACGAGTCCTTATCTTCTTTTCAAAGCTTCGGCCTTATGAACACCAAATACAATATTTGCCGCTCGAGCCAAAATACCGCACGACCAGACAATAACGTTACCAGAAGCCGTGCTCCAGTTCAGAAAATTTCGACGTGGCTCTGTTGAAGCACTGAAATATCCGTTCACAGATAAGAGTCCCTGCTTCTCCAAATAGAAAGAACATTTTTCTGGAATTAGCCGTGCTGCGATTACCCCTGATCAATTAAACTGCCGACATTTCGTCTGTGGCATTTATTTTATTTCACGAAGGCTGCAATAGTTGTCAGCGACCGTTGCAACAGTGGGTCCTTATGCGTTATGACAGGGTCGATGGATATCTCTATTTAATCACTCTTAAAGATCGGAGAGTCTCTTTGTTTATACACTTACACAGGGTAGAGTCCTATTGTTTAGGAATTTATATAAACTTTAGTTTCATAGTCCTTGCTCTTATATTGGTCATTAGATGCTGCAGGTGTCAGTTTAAGCGCTTACACAGGCCGGAGAAGGTCACTGTTTAAATCCACACACGGGTGATATTGTCGAACTGCTGTAGCATTTAGTCAAGTGAAGAGTCTTTATGAAGCGGAGTTTTTTTTCTTAATTCGCTAAGCCACTTTATCCTTCTTCTTCCCCCCCCCCCTCTCTCTCTCTCTCTCTCTCTTCACTTCTCTATCTCTCTCTGTGTCTCTCTCTCGGGCCTGCTTGCCCAATTCTTAACCCTTTTGAAATAAAGATCAATCAATCAATCTCTTCACTTCTACCCCCCACTCCCGAAAAAAAACCAACTTTTCACCGCTCACTGAAGCTGTCAGTCCTTTATGTGGCCTCGTCTACATCTCTAACTACCCTGTTCACTATCTTTTGAAACTATGTTTTTGAAAACAGTTTCCAAAAACAGAAATAATATCATTATTTGTAAGATGACTACAGCTAACAACCAACACTGGTACATCAATAGTTTAAAACAGGTTGGTAAAGCGCATGCTGTGCCTGTATCTCAAGATGGCGCTCACATGTGTTGCAGAATGCACGAGATAATAAGTTTAAATATTTCTAGTAATTTAGAATAAAACGATATCCGTTGGTGCAAGATATGCAAGATCATAAAACCCTCCAAATTACTTGATGAATAGACTGGCGTCTGATCTTTATTTTTACAAAGGCAATGATCATTTTTATTAAGCTTTTAATCTCTACAAACGGAAACGCATGCTAAAACGAACTACAGAGGGTTTTTTTCAAGTCACAAATTAAGCTCATTCACGTAGGCTGTAGGCAGCTCCAGAAAGTCTGATTCGACCACACGTGTAATCGCCTAGCTGTAACTACCCGGGCACAAGAAACCCTGTAATCTAAGAGTATATAACACAGTACACATTAATCATGCGCAGAGAACGTTGCTAAATTTACAATAATTAGTGTATAGGCATAGACTAAATTTAGCACTTTCCGACATAAGAAGGAAAACAAAAAAAGTTAGCAGTATATGATATGACAGACAGACAGACAGACAGACAGACAGACAGACAGACAGACAGATAGATAGATAGATAGATAGATAGATAGATAGATAGATAGATAGATAGATAGATAGATAGATAGATAGATAGATAGATAGATAGATAGATAGATAGATAGATAGATAGATAGATAGATAGATAGATAGATAGATATGTTGTATTTACTAATACCACATAATCTTGTGCCTTTTCCCCAGAACTCTGAAGTTAATAGAACCAACCTTCAACTCTTGATTTTTTTTCCTACTAACTCCCACGTTTCTGTTTTCCTACTGTCTGACTCCACTTTTCTATTTTCCTTCTATCTCTCTTACACTTTTCCATTTTCCTACTGTCCGACTCCCACTTTTCTATTTTCCGACTGATTTCGAAATTTCACTTTTGTTACCGTCTGATTCATTTTTTTTTCTATTTTCCCCTTTCTCTGATTCCGACTTTTCTATTTTCCTACTGTCTGACTCCCACTTTTCTATTTTCTTACTGTCTGACAACCGCTTGTCCTTTTTCCTGCTGTCTTCTATTTTCTCTGGTCTCTGACTTCAATTACTCCGTAAATGGCACTTCTTTACTGACTATGTTTACACTGAAAATTGATTTCGACTCTGGCTCTTCTATTTATTTACCACATGACTCTGACTCCACCTCAAACTGCGACTCCGACTCCAAAGACCTTGCTTTTCACAATAAAAGCTAAACCACAATGGTTCTCTTATTATGTGCTGTGTTTTTAAAGCGTATAAAAGAGTATATGGGTTACTGGGCGTAACGTAAGCTGTCAAGCAAGTGACGTTGGTCGCTCAGTCATGTGATTGAGTTGTTATTGAAATTGGTCACGAGAGGGATTTTTTTTTATTTTAATTTTTGGCCATCTTTCTAAAGAAAGAACAGCTGTGTGGAAGAATGGACGTGTGGAAATATACGAGGGTCTTCGTCTGTCTACATGAGTAATGAGAAAGTGATAAAACACAGAGTGTATATGTGAGATCTCGAAACTGGATATGTCCTTGGACCTGTTCTTCGATGTCAGTCAATGAAGAAGAAGTGTTCGTCTATTTGGATGTTGCTGTATGTTGAAATGCCGCAATTTACGACATGGGTCCTCACACATACGCTCGTCCACCGCTAAATCATGTCGTAAATATATGAGGAATAGACGTGTACAAGTACAGGGAACAAGATAAGAGAATTAAGATAAAAAAAGAGTGAGACAGAGAGAGAGAGAGATACCGAGAGTGAGAAAAAGTGTGAGACAGAGAGTTGACACAGAGAGAATTAGACACAGAGAGACAGAGAGAGAGAGAGAGTGTGTGAAACACAGAAAGAGTGAGACAGACAGAGATAGAGTGAGTGTGACAGAGAGAGATAGAGTAAGATGGAGAGAGAATGAGAGAGAGAGAGACAAAGAGAGTGAGAGAGAATGAGACAGAGAGAAGTGTGTGAGAAACAGAGAGCGTGAGACACATAAAGAGTGAGAGAGTGAGACACAGAGAAAATAAGACACAGTGAGACAAAGAGAGGGAAAGAGTGAGACCGAGAGAGTGAGAGAAAGTGAGATAGAAAGAGTGATACAGAATGAGATAGAGAGTGAGTGAAAAAGAGTGAGAGAGACCGATAGAGTGAGAGAAAGTGAGAGACTGAGAGAGTGAATGAATTAATGAATGAATGATTTTTATTTTTAAAGGGTAAAGAATTGGGCACGCAGGTCCGTCTTACATTCTGCCCTTCATCATTCCATCTTTCATTCTGCCCTTCATCGCTCCATCTTTCATTCTGCCCTTCATCACTCCATCTTTCATTCTGCCCTTCATCACTTCATCTTTCATTCTTCCCACACTCTCGATTTAATTCAAGTATACAAATTACATTAGGGGAAAAACATATCAAAAGAGTGTAAGATTAAACTATTACATTCAAAGTAAAAGAGAAGAAGTAACTAACCTAATAAAATAGCTCACACACACATATCAACACACACAGACATATACATAAACAAAAATACACTGTCAGTACAGATCTTCTAACACATGTTTTTTTTAACAAACATTAAAATAATTTCTAACAATATCTAACAAGTTACTTTTCCAACTATGTCATTTTAGTACTTGATGGTTGGAGAGTGTACGAAAGTGAGAGACTGAGAGAATGAGAGAAAGTGAAAGACTTAGAGAGTGAGAGAAAGTGAGACAGAGAGAGAGGGATAGAGAGAGAGCGACAGAGTGACTGAGAGAGACAGGGAGAGAGACAGAAAGAACGAGACAGAGAGAGATAAAGAGAGTGTGAGAGAGAGAAAATGAAAAAGTGGAAGGCGGCTTCAGTTTCATTTTCTATTATCTAACGGATGCGACCATCAAACTTATCAACTCGTGGCACATGCAGAAACAAGGATAAGCTGTTACCAAATCACATCCTAAAACCACGCACAAGTGATTCTTTTCCAGCTTTTCCTAAACTTCCCCAATCCACTTGCAGACCTTTCGTAGCACATCAGTGAAACTACGGCACATCAGCTGACACTCGCTCAAATTAAATAAAATGATGAAGTCAGGATGATAAGAAAGGTGATTAAATTCGCTTTTATCAAGCTAAAATTATCGTTACTTTCAAACAAATCATAATACTTAAAACTATCTTACCTTTAAATAAATCATATTAGTTAAAACTATCTTACCTTTAAACAAATTATAATGCTTAAAACTATCTTACCTTTAAACAAATCATAATACTTAAAACTATCTTACCTTTAAATAAATCATATTAGTTAAAACTATCTTACCTTTAAACAAATTATAATGCTTAAAACTATCTTACCTTTAAACAAATCATAATACTTAAAACTATCTTACCTTTAAACAAATCATAATAGCTAAAACTATCATAATAGTTAAAACTATCTAACCTTTAAAAAAATCATAATACTTAAAACTATCTAACCTTTAAAAAAATCATAATAGTTAAAACTATCTGTTCCACAAAGTTAATATATCGAGACCAAATACCTACATGAAACGAAAGACCGGAATTATCAGCGAAAAGCTTCTCTGCGGTATCGGTAATTACATCACCATTAGTATGTGCGGTGCCAGTGGGAATAGGAGATCATGTCTCTCTGCAAAATTTTTTAACTCTGACACTCTCCATCAATTCTCTTTGTGATTATCTATTATGCCTTGGTGTTACAGCACTGATTATTTATTACGTCTTGATGTTACAGAACGGATTATCTATTAAGCCCTGATGTTATAGCATTGGTTATCTATTATACTTGATGTTAAAACATTGATTACCTATTATGTCCTGATGTTACAACACTGATTATCTGTTATGCCTTGATGTTACAGAACTGATTACCTATTTATGCCCTGATATTACAGAATTGATCACCTATTATGCCCTGATATTAAAACACTGATTACCTTTTACGTCCTGATGTTAAAACACTGATTACTTATTATGCTCTGATGTTACAGAACTGATTGATGTTACAGAACTGATTACTTATTATGCTCTGATGTTATAGAACTGATTACTTATTATGCCCTGATGTTACAGAACTGATTACTTATTATGCTCTGATGTTACAGAACTGACTACTTATTATGCCCTGATGTTACAGAACTGATTACTTATTATGCTCTGATGTTACAGAACTGATTACTTATTATGCTCTGATGTTACAGAACTGATTACTTATTATGCTCTGATGCTACAGAATTGATTGATGTTACAGAATTGATTACTTATTATGCTCTGATGTTACAGAACTGATTACTTATTATGCCCTGATGTTACAGAACTGATTACTTATTATGCTCTGATGTTACAAAACTGATTACTTATTATGCCCTGATGTTACAGAACTGATTACTTATTATGCTCTGATGTTACAGAACTGATTACTTATTATGCTCTGATGTTACAGAACTGATTACTTATTATGCTCTGATGCTACAGAATTGATTGATGTTACAGAATTGATTACTTATTATGCTCTGATGTTACAGAACTGATTACTTATTATGCCCTGACGTTACAGAACTGATTACTTATTATGCTCTGATGTTACAAAACTGATTACTTATTATGCCCTGATGTTACAGAACTGATTACTTATTATGCTCTGATGTTACAGAACTGATTGATGTTACAGAACTGATTACTTATTATGCTCTGATGTTACAGAACTGATTACTTATTATGCTCTGATGTTACAGAACTGATTACTTATTATGCTCTGATGTTACAGAACTGACTACTTATTATGCCCTGATGTTACAGAACTGATTACTTATTATGCTCTGATGTTACAGAACTGATTGATGTTACAGAACTGATTACTTATTATGCTCTGATGTTACAGAACTGATTACTTATTATGCTCTGATGTTACAGAACTGATTACTTATTATGCTCTGATGTTACAGAACTGATTACTTATTATGCTCTGATGTTACAGAACTGATTGATGTTACAGAACTGATTATTTATTATGCTCTGATGTTACAGAACTGATTACTTATTATGCTCTGATGTTACAGAACTGATTGATGTTACAGAACTGATTACTTATTATGCTCTGATGTTACAGAACCGATTGCCTATTATTCCCTGATGTCACAACACTAGATACAAAATAGAAGTCCTTAGGTATTAACATTTTTTCAAACTCTGCTCAAGAACAAGCAAACACATAAACATACACACATACACACCACAACAAGTAAAAAAAAAACATTGCAAAACTCAGTCAGAAAATGTCATGTATTTGCACCCATTTATTACAATCAATCCTTGACAAGCGGGAGCTATTCATAAGGAATAAGTAAACATACATATACATCCCTGGAAATCATTGATAGGCGTTCCTTACAAGAACATATCGAATCCAATAGAAACCTGAATAATATCATGAAATCGTCTAATTAGAATGTGCATAATTTAGCAGCGCAGAAAGGAAAGAAACAATTCACTTTCATTGACCGCTGCCTGAGGCGGGAAGCAGCTGAAAACGTGAGACGTAATCAGTCAGCAAGTATAAAGGATGGAAAGGTAAAGTAGACGGGGGGTGATAAAGTCAGCAAGTATAAAGGATGGAAAGGTAAAGTAGACGGGGGGTGATAAAGTCAGCAAGTATAAAGGATGGAAAGGTAAAGTAGGCAGGGGCTTATAAAGTCAGCAAGTATAAAGGATGGAAAGGTAAAGTAGACGGGAGTGATAAAGTCAGCAAGTATAAAGGATAGAAAGGCGAAGTAGGCAGGGGTGATAAAGTCAGCAAGTATAAAGGATGGAAAGGTGAAGTAGGCGAGGGTGATAAAGTCAGCAAGTATAAAGGATGGAAAGGTAAAGTAGGCGAGGGTTATAAAGGGAAAAAAACCCTCATAATTTGTGTAGTCTATGCATAAAAGAGAAATAAGAGACGACATTGGATGATACCGAGGAACGCTATTGCCCACAGTATTCGACATGTCTTGAATAACTAGGTAAAGGTAAAGGTAATCCTGTCATGCCTTAGAGGCACAAAGGGATATGGTGTTAGTGCCCCATATTTTCCTTGACCTGCCAGCACACTAGAGGGTGATATGGTCAGTATCACGCCTGGCCCCCTTTCCTTCCCCAATTCCAGAAGAAGTCGGATATCCATTTCTACAGCTGGGTGACTGGAGTGTCACTGGCCGGATTCGAACCCCCGACCTTCGTCATGAGAGACCAGTTCACTAACAACTTCGCCATTCAGAGAAAATCAGATATTAATATGCCCCACTGTAACTCGGAAAGTGGTTTTAAATCAGACAGGTGTCAGTTTTCTGGAAGTGGCCGAGCATAATTTTGTTGGGAAAAAGTCTTTTAGGAATGACTGTACCAAAAATGTGACAGGAAAAATCGACATTGGTAAAGAGAATTTTTTTTTCTTTTGCAAAATCCAGGATATCTACACTGGAATGTTCTATCTTTAAGATTGGAGTTCATTCCTCACTGAAATATACAATGCCTCTATACAGTATAACTCTCTATATGACATGGTCTTTTTTCCAGTTATTTCCATTCGTCGCTGGTGACAAACATAATATGGATGCCTTACAGATAACTTTGTATTCATCTTTGGACTGCCTTGGGAACTCCTATTCTTTAAAAAATCCCCAAAATAACATCGGTTCCAAATCTGGAGTTCGCAGATGATCTTGTGAGAGTCGACAAATGGCCTTGTGGAAGTCAGCAAATGGCCTTGTGTGAGTCAACAAATGGTCTAGTGCTAGTCAGCAAATGGTCTTGTTATGGGACTCAGCAAATAGTCTTGTGGGAGTCAGCAAATGGTCTTGTGGAACTCAGAAAATGGTTTTGTGGGAGTCAGCACATGGTCTTGTGGGACTCAAGCAAATGGTCATGAGGGACTCAAGCAAATGGTCTTGTGGGAGTCAGCAAAAGGTCATGTGGGAGCCAGCAAATGGTCTAGTGGGAATCAGCAAATGGTCTTCTGTGAATAAGCAAATGGTCTTGTGGACGTATGCGTGACAAGTCAAGATTTTAAAATATTTTTTATTTCAATTCATCACGAACAGTTAAAGATCAAAAGTTCTTCAAATATGAAAATTCTACAGATTTTAACTTTTTCACCCCAAAACAACATTGGTAGGGTTGGTAGATCTTGCAAGCCTACGTGAATTCTTATTCGTCTGCTTCTTCTTCTTCGTTTATAACATCAAGACCGCCTCGTAAATTTACTCCTGTGGTCCTCGATAGATCCCATGGTCCCCCTGTGGTCCCCGAGAGGACCACAACATCTTCAGAGTATCGCAGGGCTTGAGCCTGTATTCTTGGTGGGTCTCAAAAGCAGGTGTGCGTCACATCGTGGTTTCCGTTCCACAAGTTTAACCTAGAGTTGGACCTTCTCACTGGAAAACCTCGACGTGTTTTGAGATACCCGTGTATCCCCGCCGGGTGAGAGGTGGTTGCCTATCTAGACTGCCCTGGTCCAGTGTCTCCGACTTCAGCAGTTTGTGGTCGTGGCCGCTACCCTTCCTAGTTGTGACCAGGACGAAGCTTTTGACCAGGAGGATGAATCCTCGCCACTAGTAAGTTTCACCTCTGGGTTAAGGCTATTTAGGCGTATTATCCAGCATGGGCGTGTTTAGGACGTAACCGACCTCTGAAGCGTAGGTACCGTGCCATGAGTAATCATCAAGTTTCTCACCTGGGTTAAGCCGGTTTAGGCATATTTCACCAGTATGGGTGTATATCGGACATAGCCAGGCTCTGGAGCAGAGGTGCCGTGGTCTTTTTCGCATTTTCTTCATTGGCCGGGAGGAGTTTCACTCCACGCGCGGCATCCGAAGAATCTCGCCACCAGTGTATGTGACCTCTGGGTTAAGCCGGTTCAGGCAATTCGCCCCATATGAGTGCAAATAGGACGTGGCCGACCTCCAAACCAGAGGTGCCGTGATTTGAGCAGTCTTGACCTCGAGACTACTGATTACTTCACTTAATCCTTTCTTTCACTTTTTCCATAGTGGCGCCGGGCGGCTACCCCATTTGCACTTTTCTTCGTTGGCCGAGAGAAGCCCCACTCCACGCACGGCAGCTGAAGAATCTCGCCAACAGCGGTAGATGAGCTACCAAACATGACTCTCATCTACCCGAAACGTCTGGTTTACAGGCACCAGATATTCGCCTTCGCCCCTTCTCCTGTCAGTTTAAACAATTCTGCCACGAGAAGGCCAGAAGCTGGACTTGACTGTCATAGGCCATTTGAGACGCACGCCTTGGAGACATTAAATTGGAGTGAAGAGAGTATCCCCCAACCCACCCCC
This sequence comes from Achatina immaculata, assembly GCA_009760885.1. Classification (NCBI taxonomy): domain Eukaryota; kingdom Metazoa; phylum Mollusca; class Gastropoda; order Stylommatophora; family Achatinidae; genus Lissachatina; species Lissachatina immaculata. The sequence goes on from CM019717.1 coordinate 5,311,011, forward strand.
GGCTATAACAGTCCTTAGAACCCCTACGTGAATTATAACTCATAGCCATGTTTTGGAAAAGTCTGAAAACTTGTAACATTTTTAAAAGTAGCAAATTTCTAACCCGATCTATATTTTTAAATTATAGAGTTATTTTCTTCCAGTTTCTTTCCACCAAAGTTTCTTCCCAAATTTATTCTGGCAGAGCACGGAACATAATTCAGGAGAAATATAGGAAAGAGCAGGGAAGGATCGAGGAAGTGTTAGTGTTCCACAGCGAATTATTTCCTTCAGGGGCCCTCCATGTCAAAAATGTTGGGAACCACATCCATATAATATTTGAATGGGGACGCATTTGTCATCCATTCCTGCAACATATTCTAGCCATATCATGGTCGCTCTAAATCAATATGAGGGATGGAAACTTAGCACGCTGCAGACTCTCAGAGTTGGCAACTTTGCCTAACAAGACGGAATTTATTAGGCTTTTGTCTGGCGTCCTGAACACGCTGTCCATTTCTATTTATTTCTTTTTCAGATCCACTTAAGCCAAAAGTAAGCAGGTGTGATAAATCAGAAATAATTGTTTACATAACGATACGTTTGTTATTTTCTAACAGGAATCGTTATTTTCTGACAGAGCTCGCTTCCTCTGGAGGTGATACTCATGAATTATTGCGAGGATTATGGAAGATGTAAAATGGAATGATTTATATTTTACAAACTAAACCTAATCTTTAAAACAAAATCGATCAGTTTCCACGGCCAGTTCATTGTTTTTCCGTCCGTGCATTCTGACTTACCGTTTCCTTTGATTAATGATTGAATAAAAAAAAATTAAACAACTTCTTCACTAAAACGCTGAAGGAGACATCACGCAAGGAGTGCTGGAATGCTGTTGCAGTAACGCAGAACACGAGGACACGAACGGGCGCAAATGCGGATGTGAACAGCAAAAGCAAATCTCCAGGACATTATTTTAGAAATTATTAACTGCTTGTTAGTTTCCTTCTGGTCAGCTTTTTATAATATGTTCTAATTTTTTTTTTTTAGTTTTTTGTTGCTTCCGCTCGCGAAAATGTTATTGTAACAGAAAGTTTTATTATTATCTTGACGATAGCTCGATCATTGATGTATTATCATAGCAGACAGTTCTTTTATTATTTCGATGATAGCTCGTCCACTAATATATTATCATAACAGCCAGTTATTTCATTATCTCGACGATAGCTAGATCCCTGATTTAATATCACAGCAGCTAGTTGTTTTTATTTTCTCGACAATAGCTCATTCTCTTATCTTTGTGTGTTTAGTTCTAGTATTAAAGAAAGCTGCTGCACAGAAAACACTTTTTAAAAATTATAAAATCGACGTAGTGATAAAGAAAATCAGAAACAGAAAAAAATGTGTTGCAAACAAAACTTACATAACTGCATTGTATATTATAGTCGCCATTTCGATTCAGGCACTTGTATCATAGCGCAAGCTTTGGCAATCCCTAGTCAAAGAATAACGTCGTCAGGGTATCCAGCCAATTGTTTATTCTCCACCCATGAGCTCCTTGTTGGTTTCCCATTATCTCTACTACAATCCGAAACAGACTCGTTCTTAAAATTTGAGATAATTCAACAGAAATATCTGAAATCTTGAAACGACTTTTTTTTTCCCACGCCTCAGTCGATTTTTTTTAAACGAGCTCACCAGTCGTATTTAAGTATTGTACTTACTCCTCCCTTATTTTGCACATGTGTGCACATTCCTGAATTTCCTGCACCAATCCCTCACAGAACACATTATCATTGCTGCACACATGACACAGTCGATGACTGTTCTTCTGCTTGCGGAAAAAGAATCACACAACGGACCTCGCAGCAAGCTGGAATGGCGATTATAGGGTCCATGTTTGCTCGGTCGCTACTCATGCACACTAAGGGAACTGTGGGTTGGAATTTAGCGAGACAGCACGTTACTGGCTGCTACAGTAAAATGTGCCGTGTCGCTTTGGCAACTGGTTTATTTTTACCAGCCAGTCTCTGAGGTTGATTCTAGGATTTCCCATGAACAAATTCACCAGCTATAGAAGTTTTGGCGCATGAGAATAGAAGAGGTTAATGCCCTCGTCTCTAATGATGTTAGTCGATGGTTCGATCTCTACTGGAAATCCCGTATCACACCAGCTGTAAAATAAGGCGAAATGCATAAAACTGTTGTAGAACTGGCTAACGAATGGTCTTCATCCATTAAATTACCCCTAACGCCCTTTAGAGACACGAGAACTACAGGGTCCGGCATAAAGCATAGCTGGATTTAACTGACGTAGTTCGCAGAAACTGAATACGTGTGAAAAAAAAAACATGACGTCAGAGATGAAGCAGACAAACGGTCATTTTTAACAATGGATTCTTGGCAAACACAACATCGCGCATTCACTATTGAAACTTATTTTAAAAGTGGAGAATCGTCTATTACTGTAAACCGAAAGTTTCGTCGCCATTTTGAGTTGCATCCCCGTGATAATGTTCCCGATTGGAGGACAAAACAATTTTGAGGTGGGTCACAAAATTTAGGGAAACCTCTAATTGCCTTAATAACAAGTCTACTGGTCGTCAAAGAACTCAACAGACACCTGAACGAATTCAAGAAGTCCGCAACGCATTGCTGAGTAGCCCTCGGCGATCAGCTGTTAGGAACGCATTGCACCTGGTATCCTCTTACTGTTAACAGTGATCTTTATGTGCAGATACTAACTGAATACTTCATTGCCAATAGAAATAAGAGACTAATATGGTTTCAACAGATGGAGCAGCTTCCCACATAGCCCGTCAGTCTATGACCATGCTGCGACAAACATTTCCCAAGTCTTATTTCCAGATATTGGCCGGCAAGGTCACCGGATTTATCGGCCGCGGACTTCTTTTTGTGGGGATATCTCAAGAACACGGTGTATGCTAGTCTACCATAGTCAATTGCAGACCTAAAAGATCGAATCCGACACTGCATTCAAAATATCCCTTTGAACACGTTAAATGGTGTTATGCAGGAATTTTCCAGACGCCTGGCTGAATATCAAATGTAATGGCGGTCATCTAACCGGCGTAATTTTCAAAACTTAAATATGATTGTCAGTAATAATAAAAAATACGCACTTTTCTGAGTTTCACTTCACTTTTTTTTTTAACCAAAAACATGTATAGTGCTTATTTATTTTCCATTTTAAAAATCCAGCTGTGCTTTATGCTGGACACTGTATAAGAAAAAAAATGGAAGGGGAGAAGGGGAGAGAGAGAGATAGAAAAAGAAGTAAGGTTCATTGGGTATTAAACACATAAATATTTGCACAATAATAGCTACCTGCAACAATACACTGTCAACTATAATATGAATGTACCAACTCCCCGTTCTTTCAGTTCCAGAAATGGTGTGTATCCTATAGCATGTTAGAATCCTCCGGCAGTGTAAGTGTAACAGAGACACAGTATTTGAGGAAATGGCGGCAAAAGTAGATCATTTTTCGCTAAAACATTAAGACATTCACGCAACCTATTTACGTTGCAACCTTATATTCAAACTTAACACTAGTGATCTAGAAAAGACTGCGACGGATATAAACTCCATTAAGAAAGTACCTTTTTTTCTTCGATCGCCGAAAGTAAAAAACAGGCGTTTTTAGAATTATCTTAGATGAAGTGTTGTCTTACCGGGTTCCTTTAATGAGACCATAAAAGTCTGAAATCTAAGATGGTGCTACCGAGGGAGTATGAGTGCCTCAAAGTGCTGAAACCTGCTCAGCTATCCAAGACGTGGTCCGCAGTCTCGGGAACTCTTTCAAACGAAAAGTTCGATTTTGCTAATGTATTAATCTCTCTAGGCGGGCGAAGGTCTGTGATTTAAAACGCGACAAGAGGCGCCAAAGCTGGTCTTGCTGTTCTTGAAAACGCCGAACTAGTACAGCCAGGATCTGGCAACATCCTCCCAGATATATCTGATATAAGCTCAGGGACCCTAAGGGAAAAGTTATAAATTGCGGGCTCTCCGCTGCAGACGAACATTACCGGTGTGCCAGAACTGACGGAATCTGGAACCCGGAGGATATGGTAAAAGAGAAACATGGGAATGCTGACAAAAAACATGTCGTCTTGGTGAAAAGAATGAAAATCTCTATGGAAGTACTGACGCGCTTACAACCACTCCCCCCATATATATATATATATATAAAACGGGGAGAAGAAAGGGAAAGAACAAACGGGGGGGGGGGGGGTGGGGGTGAATATCAAGAGACAAAAGAATTCCATCTAGAATTGTTTCCTCTGAACAACTGAAACAGATAGACCTATAGCCTGACTGTTCAATGACCACAGCAGGGAACGTAAGGAGCCTGGAACTTTTTTATGTGTGCATCCCTTTGTGCCTCTAAGGCATGACAGGATTAACTTTACCTTACCTTAGTTTGGTAGTTAGGCATGGCAGATGAGAAGTGAACTGTGTAGCACCCAAAGTCTTTGGGAAAAACATAAACTAACCGCGCTTGAAATTCACGGGCTGAGTTCACATCTTTTTTTTTTTAACGAAACGAGGGTCGGTCTGGCAAGTAGAAAGACTGCGGAACACAGTGTCACTCATACTACCTAGTGACCACTCCAATGGAATAAAGGCGCAGGCCCCCTCTTGTTGAAGACCGCCATCCTGCACGAGAATATATCTCGAGGTTTGACGGAAGACACTCAGAAACACACTGTGTGATAAGAGGCGAATGAGAAAGACGAAAAGAAGTGTTGAAGTGTCGCTATGGAAGTGGGTAGTGGCTGCTTATAAAACAGGGGAAGAAAAGACAACCATGTCTGATACTGATGACATCACCCTTTTGTGTGCCCACAGATCAATGAAAATATGGGCACCCGCTCTTCTTCTTCTTGGTTCGCTTCTACCACCAAGACCGCCCCGTGATGCTACTGAATTTACTCCTGTGATCCTCGATAGGTCCCGTGGTCCACCTGTGGTCCCCGAAAGGACCACACGAGATCCACGAGAGGACCACAAGCGGTTCAGAATATCGCAGGGCTTGAGCCTGTATTCTTCGAGAGTCGCAGAAGCGGGATTGCGTGACACCGTGGTTTCCGTTGCACCAGTTTAATTTAAGTTGGACTTTCTCATCGGAAAAACTCGACGTGTTTTGGGATCCCCGTGTATCTTCACCGGGTGAGAGGTGATTGCCCATCCAGTCCAGCGTTGGAGTTTCTCACCGGAAAACATCAGCGTGTTTAGGATACCCATACATCCCCGTCGGGTGAGAGGTGGTTGCCTATCTAGACTGCCCTGGTCCAGTGTCTCCGACTTCAGCATTTTGTAGTCGTGGCCGATCCTCTTCCTAGATGTGACCAGGACGAAGCTTTTGTCCGGGAGAATGAGTCCTCGCCACTAGTAAGTTTCACCCCTGGGTTAAGCCTATTTAGGCGTATTATCCAGCATGGGCGTGTTTAGGACGTGACCGACCTCTAGAGCGTAGGTACCGTGCCATGAGTAATCATCAAGTTTCACCCCTGGGTTAAGCCAGTTTACGCATATTTCACTAGTATGGGTGTATGTCGGTCATGGCCGGCCTCTAGAGCAGAGGTGCCGTGGTATGAGTGGCTCTCGCCGCGAGACTACTGGACATACCGATTAAACTTCACTTTATCCTTTCCATCACCTTTTCACATCGGCGCCGCACGGCAACCCTAATTTCTTTTTCATATTTTCTTCTTTGCCCAGGAGCAGTTTCACTCCAAGCACGGCATCCGAAGAATCTCGCCAGCAGTGTCTTAACCTCGGGTTAAGCTGGTTCAGGCAATTCGCCCGATATGAGTGCAAATAGGACGTAGCCGACCTCCAAACCAGAGATGCCGTGATTTGAGCAGTCCTGACCTCGAGACTACTGATTACTTCACTTAATCTTTTCTTTCACCTTTTTCATAGTGGCGTCGTGCGGCAACCCCATTCGCACCTTTTTTCACTGGCCGGGAGGAGTTTAATCCCACCAGCAGCGGTAAATGAGCTACCAAATATGACTCTCATCTACCCGAAACGTCTGGTTTTCAGGCGCCAGATATTCGCCTTCTCCACTTCTCCTGTCAGTTTGAACAATTCTGCCACGAGAAGGCAAGGAGCTGGACTTGACTGTCAGAGGCTATTTGAGACGCACGCCTTGGAGACATTAAATTGGAGTGGAGAGCGTATCCCCCATCTCACCTCCGGCTATAAGTCCTTAGAACCATGGGCACTAGAGTTCTATCCCATTTATGCTTCAACGGAATGCACAGGGCTGCATTCAGAAAGAAAAAAAAAGGCTATAATATTAATCTGAAGTTTGTTCTTTTTTAACATGTTGTGATCCATAACCCTTACCGAAGCGGAAAAGATGTCTTATTCCCAGATATCTAGTAAAAGATTAAGGTTCTGGAGTAGAAATAGTGACTTCCTCGTGTTAAAGCTTTTTATCTTGTAGTGGGTGGCCAGATCATGCAGTACTAGACTGTGATTGATTTACTTCTTCCATAAGTCGGTGGGCTTTCCCTTTTCCTGGTATTTCACCGTGCACAAACTCCATTCCATAACAATGGCGGTCTTCCATTCCATAACGTGATTACACCGTCAGTTATGTTCTGTCATGAATCAGATACATGTGGTATCTACATAATATCTGTGGAAGATAACCAAGAGATATTAAAGATCAAGAACTTCTACACTGCAGAAATAACCGCTTTGATTTTGAAGCTATAATTCTTTCAGTTCTTGTCCTCGTGCGTGAGTGTCGCTTGTGTTACATCCAGGCTTATACTGTATAATTCTGCCTGTGTTTTTTTTTCCTGCAGAATTTTATGCTGATTCAATTACAGCGTCAAAATAACTCTTTCTCTAGAATTCCGACATTAGAAAAAAAAAGGCATGGTGTCTTAACCATACATAAAATACACACCTATAGACATCTGCAAGAGCAGAAAAAAAGGCGAAGGACAGGAATTTGTGGAAAACCCTTGCGGAAGCCCCATGTGCCCTGGGCACTTAAGGTTCAGAGAGAGAGAGATAGACATCTACAGTCGCCATCTCTACAGAAGTCGTCACATACAACATTATGAAGACCGCTCTTATTTTCTTATAACACCAGGCAAAAAACACAAAAAAACAGTACAATATATCCTATTGTTTCAATTAAACTATCACTGCTGATCTCCTCTAGAACTGGGCCTGCGGATGTGGCTGTCACTGGATCTCTGTCGACTTGTCACCGGATCTCCGTCGACCTGATCTGTCTAATCACACGGATTACCCTACTTCGTAAAATAAGACAAAACTCAATACAGAATGAGCTGAGGGACTCATTATCTTCTGGGACTTTCTGTGGGAGAAGAAACACACACACACACACACACACACACACATATATATATATATATATATATATAATATGGGATGTATCGAATGCAAAAGTTTAATATTTGACCAAATACGAATATTTGAATTTTCTGATGGCAGAACACGAATACAAACAGTGCACTAGTACACTCTAAATGTACGTGTACACCCGTATATGACATTAATGCAATTTGTAGTGAAAGAAATTTGACATAAATATCTCTCTCTCTGAACCTTAAGTGCCCAGGGCACATGGGGCTTCCGCAAGGGTTTTCCACAAATGCCTGTCCTTTGCCTTTTTTCTGCTCTTGCCCAGGTGAGCCCTCTATTGCTCAACATCCTTTCTGTTGTTTTTCTCCATGTCTCTTTTGGTCTACCCTTACTTCTGCTCCCCTGTGGTGTCCATCTTAGTGCTATTTTTGGTAGTGAGTTGTCAGTCATTCGGAGCACATGTCCCAACCATCGCCAGCGTCTTTCCTCAATAATTGTTGTCAGTGGTTTCATCTGCATTTCTGCCAATAAGATGTTATTTCTTATGGTGTTTGGCCAAAATATTTTTCTAATTCTTCGTAAACATTTAGTCTGGAAAGAATTCAACTTGTTTTCTATGGTTTTGGTGATTTTCCAGCATTCGCTTCCATAGAGTAGTACACTTAGAACATTACTCTTAAATATCCTGATTTTCATATTTATGCTTAGTTTTTTTTATTTCCATATATTCTGCAGCACTGCAAAAGCCTGGTTTGTTCTAGTAAGTCTGCTGTTGATGTCCTCTGTGCTGTCTCCATTTTCTACTACTCTGCTGCCAAGGTATACAAATTCGTTGACCTCCTCCACTAACTTGTTATCTACTCTGAGTACATTTCTGTTGTTCACATTTTGCTTCATTAACTTTGTCTTTCCTATGTTGATCTTTAGTCCTATGTTGTTTGCATTCTGAGTTAGCTTGTTTATTTTATCTTGCATATCTTTGTGACTGCTTGATAATAGACAAATGTCGTCCGCAAAGTCAAGGTCCTCCAGCACTGTGTCATTGTAATCCTCTGCGTTTGTCTGATGTTGCCTCCTTCATTAACCAGTCTACTGCCAAGATAAATAATGTTGGTGATAGTAAACATCCCTGTTTCACTCCTGTTTGTACCCTAAAGCTGCTGGAGGTATGTTCTCCACAGATAACTTTGCACTGAAAACCCTCGTATAGGGCTTTGATTACATTAACTATTTTATGGGGGAGGCCATGCCATCTTAGGATTTTCCACAGTGCATCTCTGCTGACACTGTCAAAGGCTTTCTCAAAATCTATGAACAATGCATATGTTGTGCTATGCCACTCGTTTGCCTGTTCTAATATTTGTCTAAGTACAAATATGTGGTCTATGCATGATCTTCCTTTCCTAAATCCTGCCTGCTCTTTCCGAAGTTTTTCCTCAAGTGTTGGTACAATTCTGTTGATGATTATTCTGCAAAATACTTTACTGGTGAGTGGCAGTAGGGTAATGCCTCTCCAGTTCCCGCAATCTCTGAGGTCACCCTTCTTTGGTAGTTTTACTATAAGACCAGTTTTCCACTCCTCTGGGGCTTTTTCTAAATCCCAAATTTGTTGTAATATCCGGCAAAGTTGTTTTGGTGTTTCTGTTTCTTCTGCTTTCAACATCTCCGCAGTCACTTCATCTTCACCTGGTGCCCTGTCTGATTTTATCTTCTTTATCGCCTCCTTTACTTCATTTATTGTTACTGGTCCTGTATTGATGTTTAGTTCCGTTTTTGCTTCAGGTATGTCTATTGTTTGTGCTGCTTGTGTTCTGTTTAGTAGGGTGTTAAAGTGTTCCTCCATCTTTCAATTTTTTCTCTTTCTCCACTGACCAGTTGTCCATTTTGTGTTCTTACTGCACTTTCACATCTTGTGTTGAAGTTACCTGTCATCTGCTTTGTGATTTTATATATGGTTTTCATGTCATTTGTATATGCTGCTTTCTCTGCTGTTTCTGCTAAGTTGTCATAATATTGACGTTTATCTTGACGGCATGATTCCTTCACTTCTTTGTCTTTTTGTGCATAATTACTTAAAACTCGTTCTTTAAGCCGTTGTGATTTGGTGTTCAGTATTTTTTTCTTGATTTCTTTTCTTTGCTCTATCTTTTCCCATGTGGTCTCGCTTATCCATTCCTCTTTTCTCCTTTTCCGATATCCCAGCACCTCTTTTGCTGTTTCCTGTAGTGTTTTATTGAACTCTAATATGGACATTTCTGCTTCGTCTTGTAGGACACTGAAGCGGTTCTTAAGTACTATTGAGAATTCATTTCTTGTTTGCTGGTCTATCAGTTTTCTTGTATCAAAATGTATCTTTCTGTGTTCTCCGATTTTGGCTTTCCTTAATTTTAGTTTTATTTTGGTTACCAGAAGGTTGTGATCACTTCCTACATCTGCTCCTTTCCTTGCTCGCACATCTTGTAGTGACCGTTTCCACTTGTTGTTTATTAGTATGTGATCAATTTGGTTTTCTGTGGTTTTATCTGGTGACCTCTAAGTCACCTTATGGATGTTTTTGTGTTGGAAAATTGTCCCTCCTATGGTCATCATGTTTTCTTCACAGAAACTGCACAGTCTTTCTCTATTTTCATTTATTTCTCCGATTCCTTCTCTTCCCATGATTCTTCTTCTATCTTCATTTCCTTCACCTACTTTTGCATTGAAGTTGCCCAAGATGAGTAGCATATCATGCTTGGGTATTGTTTCTACTGTGGCTTGGAGGCTGTTGTAAAAATCTTCTTTTAATTCCTCTTCAGCTGCTTCTGTTGGTGCACAACAAACTATAATAGATAGCTTCGTGAATCTTGAATTGAACCGTGCATATAATAATCTCTCATTTATTGGGGTCCATTTCAGCAATGCTCTTGATGCTTCTTTTGTTATAATCAATGCTACTTCTCCTTCATGAAGATCTTCTTTACCTGACCATATTATTGTATCTTCTGTGTGCTGTGCTGTTAATTTCCTTCTGCCTTGTCCTGTCCATCTTGCTTCTTGTATTCCTAGTATGTCTAGTTTGTATCTGTGCATTTCCTTGGTGGTTTGTGCTAGTTTTCCAGTCTGGTTTAGTGTTCTTACATTCCAGCTGCCTATTTGCATCTTATGTTTAGGTTCCATGAGGTCTGCAGTCGGGCTGGGGACTTCCAGTGGCTGGCTTTCATCCACAACCTTCATGGGCTCAGTTTCCTGATATGCATTTCTCCTTCCACCTGCATTTGTTTTTTCCCTTGCTTCCGTTTCTGTAGCAGTCTGATAGTTTTTTTACCAGATAGGGTTGCTGGCCCTATGCTGAACCCTCCTTAGTCGCCTTTTACGATCATGCATGGTAGGGTACAGTGGTCCTATTCTTTGCAGATCCCGGGTACCACACGGGGGTGACATAAATATAAAATTACATAATTATACAAGTCTACTGCGGTTTGGGGGCCACGGTTGGGGAGGGGGGCCCGAGGCGGAAGGAGAAGCAGCGCAAGAATTCTATACCCAAGTGGAATGATGAGATAACAATCGACGGCCCATCATTGTCGGGCTACATCTGAGTTGGCGAACTATAAGACTTTGAAAACTTACACGATGGAATGTTTTTTTTTTCTAAATCTTCAATATTTATTTACACGAATTAGTAGACTCTCTAAATAACCAAACTTTACTGATGTCAATTAAATAGGTCATTTCTGCTTCCAGTCAATCCGGCCTGGGCTAAGTGTTTTCACCGTCGCCACCCCCCCCCCCACAAAAAAAAAGATAATTATTTAAACAAACCCCAAGTTCCCCGTCATTCCTGAATAGAGAAGAGACGAGACGATGAAAGAAAGATATTGGAGAAAACAACCATCCACCTTGAATTTGCATATGCAACCGGCCGGGTATGTTTGATTTCAGATATGTTTTTATCACTTAACAAACCCCCCTCCCCCCCCCCAAACCCCCAAGCTCGTCTCGACGTTTTGGCCAGTTGTTACAGCAACAATAGGTCTTGAGAACAAAAGGGGAGATTAAAGATTCCCATCATATACAGACCTAAGTAGGATGTAAATGTCCCAGTAAAACAATATATTCAACCTAGTGACGCGGTACAGAAAAAATATCCCACAGACTTACGGAAGCCAATCTTATTTATTCCCTTAATGTCTGAGCGCTATCGCTGCCGCTACTTCCAAAATAAATACACTCGATCATAATGTTGGTTTTTTTTCCGCAGTCTCAGGAGAATATATGAGTGAATATTCGAAATTTTATTATTAGAATTTTCTTTTCCTTGAACATGAATGTTCGGATTATGCCGTTAATTGGGCAATTACGAATATTCAGTACGTGGATGCTGCTGAAAATGTTCAAGTACACAACTACCAAGGATACCCACATAGCAGCCTTTGGGTTAATTTTTAAGACGGATTAAAGAAGTCATGATTTAAAACGCTCGCTCAGACTTGACAAAGAAACACGCACCAACAAAAGTTGTGTCCACACAATATCAAGTACTCACCTGGCGCCAGAGTAAATCCGGAAACTGGACACAGGTCTGCGAAGACACCACCATGTGGGCAAGGGGAATAAATCCGCCGCAGATGCATTTTGACAAGGTTCGGATAGGCATCAGGGCATAGACGTTGAACACGACGAAAGCCACCACCCAAGCGCCATCAGCCACGTTCAGTTTATGGTCTTCATATCCGGGCGCCGCCCCCAAAGGTAGCGGGCTACTTAGGACACACAGTATGATCACGAATATTAGCACTGAATATATGACGGTCATGAAGTACTGCTCTTTCATAAGGTTGGCTTTCATGTATATGAAAAATATCAGAAAGATCAGTCCCTGCAAGTACATGTACACACTGTACACAGTGTAGTTCCTGACAAACACCGTGGTCAAGATGGCCAGGCTGAAGCATAGAATGCTGAGTAGAAGCGCCATACACACCATGGCAGACTGCTGGATCTTGAACACGTACCTCTGGTACAAGTTCTCAATGTCCTGGCTACTGAACTGATTCCAACTCAGCAGTCTTTGAAAGCTTTTGTGTTTTTTACAGCTTGGCGCCATCAGCATGGGCGTGTTCTCAGTTGCCGACTCGCTCATGGTTCACGCCCTAGTATCGATACCAGCTGAATTCAGTTTGTAAACTTGTGAAAATGCGTTGCATTTCCCAGTAAGTCACTTCCGAATCTATCAGGCGCCGATACCGTCATACCGAGACCTGAAAGAACAACCAAAATGTGGTGAGGATTTAGCCAGCAGTTTATTTCATATACAAAGCAGAAACATCTTGTTTTTTTTCCATGAACACTTACCGCTTATCTATACTGGATAGGCAAAATGTAAAATCCCCGTTTCCATGCCATTAAGACATGTTGTGGATACTGTGTTAGGTCCGTATTTCCAAGACCTTCGGCACATGAAAGTGTGACGTGGTTAGTACCACACCTGGCCGCATTTATCTCCCCAGATTTCTTTAGTATCAATTTTTAGAGGCAGGGTGGACCCCGGGGCCTATTTGGTGTGGGTGGTACCAGAAAAAATCCCCACTGCTGGGACTTGAACCCGGCACCACCGGATTATCAGACCGAGCGCAATAGTCTTGAGCTTTACATCTGCTAAACATGGATCTCTGAGTGCTTTTTGTGTTTATCCGTTGACATTTTGTTTCCTGTAATAATTGATGAAGGCGTTCTGCCGAAATATTGATGTGGATATTTCTATGTGTCTTTCTTAATGCACTCTATTACCATTTCTCTCGTTTCTTACATTTTCTTTTTGTTTTCTACAGCTGCACCATATGCCTCTGTCTCCCTCTGTTATCCCTCGTACAGTGTGCCTATCAGACTGCTGCGTGTTAAAACAACCCTGCATTTTATGTCATTCTGGCCATTCGCTAAATCACATTAAGGAGTAACTAAAACACTAGACTGCCTCATTAGCATCACTACATGTACCAGCTACACGGTTAATACGTACAATCAAGCGGCGACCTGACGGCTGCATTTGCGATCAGCCACGAGGTCATAGGTCGATACGCCCGCATGTCCGACCGGTATAGTGGATACACTAAGTACAACTCACTGATATATAGCATGTTACAAGATGAACAGGCATGTTTATCATCACTTTAAAATACTAAAAGAATGCAAATTAACACAGTCATCATCATCAGGTGCCGTGCCGACTGGCGTTGGCTATTATGCTTCTCCAGAGTACCCGATCCTTCATGCAGGCCATCAGTTCAGTTGGTGATCTCCTCTCACACCATCCGTCAGACTGTCCAGTATCATTTCTCTTGGTCTTCCTCTTGATCTTCTTCCTTCTATTTTTCCTGTTGTTATAATATTTTCAATGCCCCCTCTTCTCATTGCATGTCCTATGAAAGTACATTGTCTCTCTCTTATCTTTCTGACAAGATTTTTTGTCTCTCCAGCTCTTCTCATACACTCTTCATTAGTTATTTTTGCTGTCCAGGGGATTCACAACATTCTTCTAATAAACCACATTTCTGCTGCTTCCAATGATTTTTGTGCAGACTTGCCTATTGTCCATGATTCACTTCCATATAACAAGATAGGTTCAATATAGCATTTTAGGACTCGTTTTCTAACATTCATTGATAACGATGTATTAGCTAATATCAATCACAAAATATGAATCACAACACACTGAATAAAGAATCATATTATAATATAAACGAAATAAGCCCAATCCATACGGCTTCAAAGGCTTGCAACAGCCGGGTTTTTTACCATTTCTAGAGCATTTTCCTCATTTTTTCCTATAGGACTCAGTCGTAAGTATGGCAGGCCGTACCTCGGTCAACCTAAGTCAGCCAAGAATACAAGGATGCTCAACCCTCAGCCCGCCAACCACTTGTTAAAAGCAGCAACATTTTTTAAAATGTAGATTAAAGAGAAAAAGCTTCAACTGTCGCGGGAAAGTTAACCTGGTATGAGGTGAGGCAAAGGTAATCTCGTTGTGCCATGGATGCAGCTACCGGACATAGTGTTAATGTCCATATTTTCCTTGACCTGTCGACACATTAGAGAGTGATGTGATCAGTATCAACCCTGACCACCCCCCCCCCCCGCTGCAGAAGAAGCCAGCTACCCATTTCTACAGCTGGTGACTGGGACGCCTCCGATCGGATTCGAACCACTGACTTTCGCCATGGGAGACTAGTGCACTAGCCACTTCGCCACTCCGACGCCCGCAGCTCCTCAACGAACGTCGCAGGTGGAGCTGCTTCGTTTTTAGGGAATTTTCTAGTTTACCATAAAAGTACTTTCTAATCTCTGGATTTTCCTAGAAACTGTCAATGAATATATATTTATGCGAACATTAATGATTAACATTAATTAAGAATTATTTAGTTTTCTTCTATAATTACATAAACGTAATCTCCTTATTTCAAATGCCCCGTCAAATTTAGAAACAACTCTCAATGGAAATATTTTAAGTCGAAAACAAAAATATTAAAATAATCATATTAAACACTAAAGTGCAGTTTCAAGTGCTTTTACTCAACAAGTTCTTCCTTTTTGGTGTTGGTCCTGGACTGAGTCTATCGTGTGGCCATCGACAAGCACAAAATTCTCAAACTGGCCCGCAAACCTCCAAAGAGTGAGTGCCCCTGTCGTACTAGATAATGATTCTGCCATTCCGGTCGCCTTGCGCCCCCACCCCAGGCTTTCAGCGCCCAGCTCTCCAGCTGTTTAGATAACTAAAATTAACAGCAAGCGGACCACACAACCTAATAAGATGTACAATTTCTTAATGGCATATTAGTATTGACACATGCTTTTAAAAAAATCAATAAAAAGTAACAACAACAACAACAATAAAAACTATATAACGCCTTATATCAACGCCTCATAAAAACCGTCTACTCTCCTTTCAGGCATGCTCTTCCGCCTTTTAAATTTTCGAAAATAAAAATAATAATAGCAAAATATTATAGTAAATTCCGAGATACCCCCTTCCAGAATACATTCGTTCATAGAATGACGTAATACAATGAAAGTCGAGGCCAAGTTTTGAAATTGAATGTTCACACCTACACATAACATTACTGTGTTCAAATAACTACTAATCTTCTTCAAAGATTCTGTGAATATCACAGCAGCTGTGAATGTAACTCTCTAAGGCAAGAGGTTTCGTTGTTCGGTACAAACGGTCTTGCACGCATGCGCATTCGTAAAACCGTTACCGCTTTCTAGACGACGGTTGCCAACTGTGACAGACAGGGCACTGAACAGAAAACGTGAAGTATGTTGCAGCAGTGACGACAATGATAATGATGGCGTCGGTCTAGTCTTATTAAAACTCAAGCCCTCAAAGTTTTAATTTTATACAAGTGGGCAGTGGTGATATTTAAAAGCCTAAATAAATCATTCACTTAATGAATAAATACCTGAATTTTAATTAAGAACCATATTTACAGACTGTCTGTTCCTTATTCTCTTCACTATATTTTCGTTAACCACACAGTGTCAATCAGTCAAATGTTTATCCTCCTAATATAGGTCAATGACTACAGCCGACACTCGTAAGAGTCGTTACAAGTCTATCGTCTCTACAGCTAAATCAGCGCGGCGTGAATAACTGCAAACAGAGTTTCTAATGTTAACGCTGTTCGAAGTATTGATTGTCAAGTTCTGACTAATGATACCTAACAATCTCAAGTTTCCCAACCCCTCCCCCTTCTTCCATATCTCTCTCTCTCTCTCTCTCTCTCTCTGTGTTAGTAATACTCGAAGCTATGCAAGAGATCAATTAGCATCTACGCCTCAGATGCCTGCACAAAGCCAAGCGGAAAGAGCTGGAACAGTTAAGGGGCCAGATACCGGAGGTCTTGCATAAATCACAGAGAGCTAAAGTCTGAAAGCTTTCCGACTTCAGCACCAAGGAATTAAACATGAAAGCTGGGCTGAATCACGATATCTCAGCTCCTCTGTTGAATCCAGTGTTGTTAAAATACTTGACTATTTGACATGTCAGTTAGTCAGTCAGTCAGTCATTTGCATGTCCCCTGCGGAACTTTGCCTCCCTAGCAGCTTTCCTGTAGGCCTCTCGGTTGTAAGCAAGATGCCTCGCTGCTGACGCATCCATCTGACATGACTTCGTCAGAAATAGCCAAGACTAATTCAAATAATTCCAAACTTAAAAAAAAAAATCAGGATAAGTAAACATCTTAAACCGTATTTGTTTCTCTTCTAACCTTCAGTTAATCATGCCAGCTTTTGGTCTAACCCGAAGTCATTTAAATTTAGCGTATCCTCGCTAACTTAACCCTCGTCTAGGGGTGTTATTTTGATGACAATAAAAGAGTGGCCGGGACAATCACCTCTCGTGAGCTATCATCATTTATCGCCTGGCCTGGCCAGCCAGACTAAACATTGACCTCCATCACTGTTTCCCAGCAGAGGGCGTACGCCCCTTAGGGGCGGAATTTTTTTGGGGGGGGGGGGGGGAAGGACAATTAGAAAATATTTATATTTTTCCTGAACTTGGCTGACCATTATGTTCTAAAAGGAAGGGGGGGGGGGGGGTCAAAATCTTTGAAACGTTGAAGTGGGACATTATCCAAAAAAAAAAAAAAGACTGGGAAACACTGACCTATATCCTTAATGTACTCAAAACAAGTCCACACAAAACTCATTCTCTCTTTCTGAGGAAGAACCACAGGATGGCCAACATACTCCAGTTCATTTTTTAGCAAGTAGAAAAAGGCTTGCACACAGCAGAGTTCCAGCTCACAGTATGAGACGATGATGAGAATATCACTAAAGAGGTCAAAGATGAAGAAGGAGATGGCTGGGTCACACACTACGAATGGAAAGAACAAGACACCCCTTAACCGCCTTGACTTGGACACCTCAAGGAAAAAGAAAGAGGGGTAGACCATTGGGGACAAGGAGACACACGATACATAAAAGAACTAAAGATAGCGGGAAAGACGTGGTTTGAGGTATCCTGACTAGCTCAAGACAAGATTGGCTGGAGAACTTTCGTTGATGCCTTATGCTTAAATGGGGGCACAGAGGAATGATGATGATGATGATGATGATGATGATGATGATGATCCTCAAAAAAATAGTAGACAAAACATCATAGTCGTGAGAGGAGGGAAAAAATAAAATAATGATTATAAATCGAATCCTGGATTCCTGTAGGGCCAGCAAAGCACCTGACCACGAGAAGACAGTCTACTGTTGACTCGGACAGAAGGGGGAAAAAAATACATATCTGCACTACCGAAGAAAACCTTGACGATTGGATATGGAGGCAATGGCGTGGCCAGAACCCGCTACTCAAGTTCGAGAAGCCTCGTTAACATCGATTCCGTCATTCTCGCTTCTTGGTGACCTCGGTGAGATAAGAACTCTAACCTATTTTCTATGTATGTTTCTTCTAACCTATTCTTCTCCAGTTAACCCCCTTCAGTACAGCCAAACTCTGTACAGTAAAAAAAAAAAAAACACATTTCTTCCAACCTTCCAGCACAGGCGCTATAAGTATCATCCATGCTGCCCTTCTCCTGCTGTTGACCTATTGCAAAAAAACATTTTCTGTTCGTCCTCCGGGGATTCTGCTGCAAGACATTTTCCTGGCTTGTTGTGTCTTCTTTTCCCTGCGTTATCTATCAGTTCTACTTCAGTGTATTACATGGTGTATTCCAAAGAAAATTGTTCCATCCTATATGAATTTTCTGGGGGATTTGCTCATATTATTTATTTACTGTTGCTCTCATGTGGTATACGCACTGCAGTAATCCCAAATACTGGCCACTGACTTCAAGGGGAATATCTGGTTTTCCCGTCTTTGACTGCCGTCCGTACAGAGTCCCAGGGACGTATTCTAGTCTGTTAACTAGTACATATTCAGAACGCTGCGGATAAAAGAGAGCTTGTAGGTTCTAGCGGCATTAGCTGCATGAGTGGCTCCAAAGACGCAGGAAAGTCTCCTAAATCAGTGAAACTGAAATGAATAAGAAAAACCTCGTGCTTAGCGGAGGAACTCGTAATTCACCATATGAATCATACATCACATACATACAGTGCAAGTGCGAGGCTAACTTCGCCCTAGCCATGGCTAACAAATATGTGTAAAACTGTGTCCTGAAAAAGCCAGTAACGGTCCCCTTCCCCCTCTGAGATCTGAGCCCTGGGCGGTTTCTTAGT
Source organism: Achatina immaculata (assembly GCA_009760885.1). NCBI lineage: Eukaryota > Metazoa > Mollusca > Gastropoda > Stylommatophora > Achatinidae > Lissachatina > Lissachatina immaculata. The sequence goes on from CM019717.1 coordinate 5,329,578, forward strand.
ATCCCTAATGGTAACACTGGACCTAAGCGTATGCAAAAAAAAAGTTTTTAAAAGTCTCCCAAATTCAAAGGAAAAAAGGATGAGTGCTGAGCAAAAATCTTCTTCTGTGTTCAGTTTCCTATACTCAGTTTTCTAAACAGCGAGCCAGACCGCCTCCATGAATCCTGATGTCAGCAAGAGGACTTCGTTGGAGCCCCAGAGTTTCTCCTTCGTGCTTTTCTTTAGGAGCTATAGCTAGTGGTGTATTGGCGTAGCCTTTGTCTTGTGGAGACGGGCATTTGTGGGATCCACTGTAGCGCTATCCTGTTTGTCATGGAAAGCTAATTTATTTCTCCATGACATTCCTTGTTAAGTGGGTTTTTGCTTTATCATGTATACCCTTGAAGGTTGTCTGGCTGTCACATAAGAAGATGATTTTTGTGGGTTGTTTTTTTTTGGTCGCTGTTCCACCGGAGTCAGTGCAGGCTCCAGGAAGGCCCTTAGTTCTGCTCTGAAGTTTGTGGACAGTTCTCCCGCGCCAACTCACTTCTCTGTTTGTGTTTTTTTGTGTGTGCCTTCTTGTGCTAGGATGAGGATTCCCACTCCTCCTCTTTGTACTGTCTCCTTCGAGGACCTGCCTGTGTAGACATGGGACCAGTGTGTTCTGGGGTATTGCATGTCAAGGTGTTCCAGTGCTTTGCCCTTTAAGGCGAGGGGATTTCCCATGGTTTTTTTTTCTCTATTCCAGATATTTGGCAGTTTATGCAAAAAAAAAAAAAATGTTAAACCTCTTAAAAACTTAAAGAAAAGACAAAAAAAAAAAAACATGTACTGAACGTCAGAAACAAATACTGAAGTTCTTATGATCTGAATACAGGAGAATGTAGGCTTCTGCTGTATCTAGATGTCACTGACAACTTCAGGCTGTATGGAGCTGGTGGTAAGGTGAAGACATTACAGCACGGATAATATGTCCGAAAGGAAGTGACTCCGATCACGTTCTTTAACTCCTGGAACAGAGAAAAAAAAGGCAGCAATCTTCTTAACAAGATCCATCATCAGGGGGGAACACGTCGATCACTATCTTGATGACCAGTAAGCCGCATCACAACAAACTTGCTTACTGGAGGCCATCTTTGTGAGAATAAACAGAGCCTTGATCAGTTATGGTTCACTGGTCCTGACGACAGTCTCATCTCTTAGGCCTCCATATGAATGAATCACAATAGGGAACATCCACAGAGAAAGGAAAGTAGTAATCTTATTTATGCTAAGAAAAGGACGTCCCATGCTGAAAAGTTATCTGTGCAATAATTTTAAAAGGGGAAACAATTCACTTTGCTACAAGTAAGTAAAGAAATAACAGCAGGACCTAATCTAAGAGACTGCGGAATGCAAGATGGCTTCAGAAAGCAACCGTGGACCGTGACAATTCAAGTGAAATAAAATATCACATCACTGGGAACAAGAGCGAAGTTTATGCTTGAGGCCAAAATCTACATTTGAAAAAAAAGATGTCATTTTATATCCATGGAAAATGCGGAAGAACAGTTAAGAAAGAAGAAAGCAAAATATGCGACAGAAGAAAACGTAGAGAAGCATAAGATTTGAGGAAAATCTGAACATAAATGTGAAATATTTAAACGGTTTAGAGAGTTTCTCTTTTCTTTAGCTCCAAGATTACCAACCCATTACCAGTATTTGATTTATTTGTTCCACCAATGGAAACTGTTGTTGTATGGGATTTACGAAAAAAAAAAAATCGATGCTCCGGTCGAGCGTTGCTGGCAATAAACAGAGTGAATTCTTTTGTTACTCTGTAAAGAAGGCGATTTGGGTGACTTAAAAAAAAAAAAGGAACTCATCCGCTCCTATTGTGAGCTTACCAGCTTTAAGCTTTAATAAGAGATTCATTTCCCTGGCCAGGAGGCGGCAAAGTTATAAGATTTCTTTCCGATTTCCGCAGCCCTGCTTTGACAAATTTTTTTTTCGCATTTTTTTCTCCTTGTTTTCATCTTTCGTCCACATACTTCTGGATGGTTGTTTGAAAAAGCTCATCAGTTTCATAGACTGCATGATTTAGGCACTTCTTTCGACTCGTATAAAATATCCTTCCTGGGTTTATTGTTCATAGGATTGTATGATTTTTCCATAGTGGGATCACTGTTCAGTGTAATACTTTCATGTTGAAATTATTGTTCAGATCAGTCAGTCTGTCATTTGCATGTCCCTTGCGGAACTTAGACACCCTAACTGCACTCATATAGACCTCTTGATTGCAGGCAAGATGCCCTGCTGCTGATGCATACATTTGCAGATTTTCAACGATGTCTTGCAGCCATCTTCGCCTTGGTCTTCCTCTCTTTCTTTTTCCCATTATGTACCCTTCCAAGACAGTCTTCTCTAGATTATCATGACGTGTAGTATGTCCAAAATATTTAAGTTTTCTCTCTTTAATCCTCTTTACTAGTCAGCTTTCTTCAATATTAAGTTTTTGTAGTTTCGACATATTTGTTCTTTTTTGTGTCCATGATATTTGAAGTACTCAAACGCATTTATTGTTCAGATATTCTTATGTGTGTATAATTCAGTTTATTATTTCTTGTTCGTGTTCAAACTTTGACCTTGTTATAAATAACCACTGTCCAATGGTGTCGCTCGGTCAATCAGACACTCGATATTAGAAACCACAGCTGATAAGGCAGTCGTATTCATCTGAAGCATCGCTCAGTTTATTTGTCACTTGTTAGTGAGTCAGTCCGACACTTGTTAGTGAGTCAGTCCGACACTTGTTAGTGAGTCGGTCCACGCTTAAGCAATAAAATAAAGCTACGGTTGTACTTTGACTAAGTGCAGCGGTGGTGTAGCGGTTAGTATTCTCACTTGCCGATCAGAAGATATCTGGTTCGATTTCGCAGTCGGGCGGAAATTTTTCGGACCGACTGAACCGCTCACAATATGCCTATCCGGGGTTTCCCTATGAAAATGTGGGTAACTGGGGTTTCTCTATGAAAACATGGGTACCTGGGGTTTCCTTAGGAAAATACAGGTACCTGGGGTTTCCCTAGGAAAACAAAGACAGCGAGGCAAAGTGATGACATCCCTACCTCAAATGCTGTAATGACCTAAAAATGTGAAGGCACTAACACTTCGCATTCCTACGCCATGCAAATTCTACGGGATTTTTTGTACTTTGACCAGAATGATAAACAAGACTTAAACAAAGACAGTGTCTTTCTAAACACGTGCTCAAGCTTTCAGGAAACTTTTTTTTCCTAGCGACGTCATTCTTCTGTCTATTCTGCCCTAGGTCAAATGCCCAACCTAGCCCTGATCAATCTGCTCGTAGTTTGGTCATCTTGTTACACTGTCCTTTAACTACAACGTGAGCGGGTTCTAGCCCGGTGCTGTATTTTACAGTCGCCTTACCTCTTCACCTCTTGACAAACTTCTGGGTAGTTCTATAAACATTTCAAGAGTTTCCTATAACTGCATAATTTAACTGCCAAAGACCATGTCCCACCTCTCCTTTGGTACCCCCAGTATTAGACCTAGCCTGGCTAACTGGGCAGGGATCGCCATAGTCCCCCTTGAGGGAGTGTCTGCTAAAGAAGTATTGCACGCCCCTTGCTTTTTAGCTGCACTCTGGGAATGACAAAAATAACGGTTTTAATCAGTTCCCAGTCCGACACTATGCTGTGATTCAACTTCTTCGCTGCATTGGCTGCAAAGACTACTGGCTTGCAGTCCGAAGAAGAAGAAGAAGAATTTTTCGACCCACTCAACCCATTCTCCTTTTCTTCTGCGTTCGAGGTTGTTGGTCACATCAGATCCTGATCCCTGTTGACATGGCAAAGCCCGCAGTCCTCTCCAGATCCTGATAGGAGCCCCAAAGCTTTTTGCCCCAAGCTCGTGTCCTCTGGCCATGTCTCACACCTCAGGTCCGCAAGGTTTGGGCACTCCTGAAGGATATGTTCTGTAGCCTGGACTCCCACATGGACACCCGTCTGTGTGAGACATTTTGAGTCGATATTGGTGGCTCAGTAGCCTGAGTGGCATGTCCGTGGCGAAACAAATACATCAAATACTAAAGAGAAGAGAAACTCTCTAAACTGTTTAAATATTTTTCATTTATGTCCGGATTTTCCTGGTCTCTCGTGCTTCTCTGCGTTTTCTTCTGTCGCATATTTTGGTTTCTTCTCTCTTACTGTCCTTCGGCATTTTCCTTGTATATAAAAATGACAGCGCCGAAGAGATTTTCAACAGATTTACAGAACCCATTTATTTCTGTATCGTGCTTTAGTGTCATCTCTCAGCTGTCTCGTATGACAAAAATCCGGAGTAACCACGTGTGTGTTAGAGCACCTTTTCTACTGACGTTTTTCTTCATATTTAGTGAAGAAATATGTCTTAAATCGTCAGATAACAGTTTGGTAGGAAATATGTCTTAAATCGTCAGATAACACTCTGGTAAGAAATATGTATTAAATAGTCAGATAACGGAGTCTGGTATGAAATATGTCTTAAATAGTCAGATAACGGAGTCTAGTAAGAAATATGTCTTAAATAGTCAGACAACGGAGTCCGGTGAAAAAGTATGTTTTAAGTCGTCAGATAACGAAGTCTGCAAGGGATTTCGAAAGAACGTCCACTTTGATGGTCTCATTATCATCATATTCTAGAAGCAGGAGCATTGCTTCAGTTAGTTACCTCCACCTGAATTTCTATGCTATTGAGTCGTGTGTACTCTTTACTCTGGTATGATTCCCTGTGCAAATAAAGATCCTACAGGGTGTTTCAAAATGATGGGACACATTTTAAAACGAAATTATCTAGGACTGAAACAAGCACATTTAATATAGAAATATGTGCAATGCATACCAAAGATACAGAAGTTCATAACAATGTTCATTCAAGGGTGTTTCATAATATTCTAGAACTCAAATAAAGCATCCGGATCGATATAGTAGCCATTCCATCTGATGTACTGCACCACGTTATGACGGGGCTGATGAAAATCAGAACCCACAAAAAAATATTATCTTCGAGGTGGTGAACATCTAAGGGATGTGATATTCAAAACGTGAACACAGGTATGGACTCCTGTATCTTGGGTATATATTACATCATCCCATATTAAATGTGTTTGTTTCAGTCCTACATAATTGCGTTTAAAAATGTGTCTCATCATTATGAAACACCCTGTATATTCTCAGAGACTGTTCTCTCGTATAAAAATAACAGTTATCCATTAAAAAAAAAAAAACACTGAAGCGCCACGGAGCCGAGTCACAGCCCACACCCTAGAATGAGAAGCAGTTCGATATCATCTGCGCTCCATAAATAAATAACAACGAGAATAATTACTCCGGTAGCCTGGTGGGTCACTGAATACACTCCAGTATAATAACGACATCATTGCAGTAGAAACTATTCGCCGAATGGAAACCCAGGCGCCTACCAATAAAGCATCTTTTGAAAACAGCAACAAAAATGTTGGAAATTTGATTTACTCGGTCATGACTTCGCTTGCCGCTGTGCTGTAATATTTCTCTTCAAAGATATTTCGTTTTCTCTCATTTTTATGTGTTCGTGTGAATGTTTTTTACTCTCTGCATGCATATCAAAAATATGTTTTTTTTAACTCTCTGCATGCATATCAAAAATATGTTTTTTACTCTCTGCATTCATGTCAAAAATATGTTTCCAGTTATTTCAAGGTTAACAGATTTCGATTAATTCTTTCTCGCCACATATTCCCCCACCAAACCCAGCCTCTCTCTCTCTCTCTCTCTCTTCTCTCTCTTTTCTCATTCTTCCACTCTCTCTCTCCCTCTCTTTCCCCCTGTATCTCTTCCTTTCTCTCTCTTCCTATATATATATATCGAAGTGCGCCCCAAAAGTAAGTTTACAAGGTATATAAGGTCCATAAAAGTACTGACGGAATAATGGGCATTGTTGCGTGATTTTCACATTCGTCAGTTGACAACGCCCTGTCAGAAGTCCAGGAGAACCGACAAAAAAATCTATGTCGGAGTGCTGCAGTCAAGTAGGGAATGCTGCCAGAAGCCAGCACCATCTAGGCGGCACCCGTCAGATAAAGATGGAGAGTCGACTGGGACAGTGGTTCAACAGGAGGTTCGTGCTGTGATACGCTTTTTGAACGAAAAGCAGGTGTCAGCTGCGAAAATTCACCACCAGATGGTCGAAATCTTTGCAGTGTGATGAGTCGACAGCGTAAGGTACACTGGTGTGCAGAATATCGAACCGGGCAAGTGACAGCCAGTGACGTAGCGAGGAATGGCAGACTCGCAGTGTGGAGTGGCAAACCCACGACAATAGGTACGGCAGTGAAACAAAATTCGCGATGAACATGTGATGTTGGGAAATAAACGATGTGAACGATTGATCCCGAGAGCCATTTCTCGATGACGACAAGACAAAAAAAAAAAAAAACAGCATACGCCCTACCATTCCTGCACCAAAATGCCATTGGCGGCCAAGGCTTTCTAGAACGCACTGTCATCAGTGATGAGACATGGCTTCATCATAGCACTCCAGAATCGAAAAGTGCATGCAAGGAATGGAACCATCCGGGCTCCAGAAAATTCAAGGTCGTGTTTTGGGATCAGAAAGGCGTGTTTCTGGTGGATTTCCTGGAAATGAGAACAACAATTAATGCAGCTGTGTACGCGAAACACTGGCCAGTGTTTACGAGCTGCTATCGGACGTCATCGTCTTGGGATGTTGATAAAAGATGTGTTTCTTCTCCATGAAAAGCCCGTTTTGATTCGGGAACTCTTGCAATATTTACTGTGGGAGAATATCCGCCGTGTGGTTCCAATGTGGCGCCAAGTGATTTTCACCTCTTCCCAGGTCGCAAGGAACATCTTGGTGGCCACAGATTTCAGAGCGACGAGGATGTCGAAACAGCTGTGACACAGTGGTTCTAGGTCCAGAATACTACGTTTAATGAGATGGGCATCGAACAAAAATTGTTCTACACTTACACGAATGCCTCAGTCGTCATGGAGACTACGTGGAACAATATGGTGTCCATCATGGAACACAGTGTATAGTGTTTTATGCAGTGAAGGTGCTGCCCGATTAGGCAATCAGCGAACCATAGCTGATATGCTAGCATCAGGATTAGCGAACCATAGCTGACCAAGTCCCTTCCCATCTTTCGTTGGTACCCCCCAATAACAGGCATAGCCTGGCTAACTAGGCAGGGATCGCCATAGTCTCCATGGTGGTGGAGTCTACTAAAGAAGCACTGCACACCCCCTACTTTTTAGCTGTACTCCGGGACGGCAAAAGTAGCTGCCATAACCCACTCCAACGCCGATACGATGCTGTGCCTCAACACCTCTACAGCATCGGCTGCAAAGAACACCAGCTCGCAGATACAGGTAGATAGCACAAGACAAGACAAGACAAGACGAGACGAGATGTTCAAATAAATTTTGCTCCTGAAAAAAACACCTCTTGTAAACTTCTGTTTGGGACGACCATATTACGTATGTCTGTGTGTGTATGTATATATATATATATATATATATATATATGTGTGTTTATATATATATATATTCATATTCATATTGGGGTTTTTGTCCTAAGTCTTACTTTCATACCCAGGAGGCCTTTCCAGTGAGAAGCTTAGATCAGCTATTGACGAGTGTGCAATGTCAAAAGCTGGAGGGCCCTCTATCCTAGGAGGGGTATTTGTGCTTGTCATTTTTCCCACAGGCGAGTGGGTTTTCTTAGTGTACATGGAATTTTGTCTGAGTTATCTGACACTCTTATAATAAACAAGAAGTTATTAGCAGATTTTTCGGTTCTATGTTCCCTCTTTCTTTTACAGAAAGTTCAGTTCCCTAAAAATTCTGCCTTATAAGAGGGTGACATTATATTTTTTATAACAGTAACAAATAGCGCTGGTTGTGATATATATATATCAGCATGTGTAGATCTTAAAAACAACTTTCAGTAACTCACCCCCAAACGAAAATAACAAGTATAAATTACACTTTCAAGAACTTCTAAACGTATCAGAACCTGCTGCAAGTTTTCATGTTTTCTACATATTTTTCCCTGATGAGCGCTTCACCGCCCCTTCGCCCTCACAGCCCACTGAGTATTAGCAAACTTTTGCGGGTACGCGGGAAGTCAAAGAGAGTGCTCAGTCCTACGTGAACTGAGTCATCGTGCAGCATCTACACAGACTATTTGAAACTAATCATGGCGCCTAGGGTTTTATGCATAAATGAGCAACTCTCGGGGGGATTTTAATTAGCCTTCGCCGACTCGCTTTTTTTAAAAATCTCTTATTTGCTGCAGACTTAAAAATTTCTTGAACTTATTATCTCTGCCCGTCATATGCGATGCAGATGGAGCACGTGCCTTGGGCGTCAAATGTGGGGGCGGAGGGGGGAGTGGCATCTTTATAGTTAAAATGGAGAAAATATTCCACTACTCTCTCATACAATGCTTGGTTTACTAATCCGGCGATACTGAGTTCAAGTACTGCAATGGTTTGTTTTTTTTTTTTCCCCTGGGACACACCACTCCGTGATGTTAAACAGTTCCACCGTCGACTACGACTTAAATATCACTTTGCTAACAAAGAGTCCAACCAACTCACACAATACCCCGATAACTCACTTGGACGTTACGACCACCATAAATATAGCTGGACACCATCCCCCGGGGCTTCCCAAACTTTGGATATGGATACGACGTGGCGTGAGATCCTTAACCTCCGACCACCAACACTGAGACATTTTAACCTAATAAGGGAGAGTCCAGGGCATTGTCCAAACTCCGGCGTCGGAGAGACATTGTGATCAAACCAGCAGATAAAACATCGAATCTCGTAGTTTAGAAAAAAAGATTTATGGATTGCGGAAGGATTGTTCCAACTCAGCAATATAAATTTCTATGCCCCACGTAAAAACGATGCTACCCATTCAAATAATGACATAGTGGAAGCAACTATTAAAGACTTGATTACAGAAAGTGGCTTCCCACCCCAAGCTGTTTCTCTTCACGTTAAGGACAGCTTTTTGGGCAAACCTACCTTCTATCTTCTTCCTAAAATTCACAAACCAGGTAACCCTAGACGTTCCATTGTATCAGCGTGTTCATGCCTCACTGAGCACATTTCTGACTTTTTGGACAGCATTTTCCAGCCGCTAGTACACAAACTACCCTCCTTTTTTGAAAGATACCAACCACGCTTTAACGACTTTTGATACGATCACACTCTTTCAACACCACACCTATCATATCTTTCTCCTTGATGCCTGCTCCTTATACACTTCTATCCCCCATGAGGATGGACTCTTAGCACGCCACTTCCACTTTTTTCTCGACAAAGACCCTCACCCCACCACTAACACTGACACCATAATCAGACTTACACAGCTAGTACTAAACTTAAATTCTTTCGAATTCAACGGCGAATACTTCGAGCAAATCAGTGGTCTTGCCATGGGACCGAAAATGGGTCCCAGTTATGCATGTCTATTTATGGGCTTTCTGGAAGTCAAATTATGGGAAACCTACACTGGCAGACTTCCAGAATTCTATAAAAGGTACATCGATGATGACATTAGAGTCACAAGTATGCCATAGGAAAAGCTAAAAAAAAATTATTGAATTCGCCAACTCACTCAACAATAACATAAAATTCACTTATGAAATTTCTGACAAGTCTGCCAACTTAGAATTTCTATTGGCACAAACAGGCTTCTCTCTTCTATATTTTACAAGCCCCCTACAGCCACACTCCCAACTCCTCCGTTTTCGCCGCATATGTCAGGATAATTTGGACTTTATAGATCAGTTAACAAGTTATTAGAATTTTTCCGTCGTGGCCACTACCCAGAAAATGTTCTTCGTGAAGCCTTCAACCGTATCCAACTAGTAAGCAGCAAAAGAAGTATTCAGGGAAAAGCCTGTTACTCTATCTGACAGAGTTAAGCTAGTACTGCCTTTCCACCCGCATGGTCAGATGGTTAAGAAAATTCTTTATCGTCATCTGCCGCTAATCCAACTCTACCCCGACACTCGCGACATTTTCTCTGATCTACCCCTGTTGGCATACAAACTTGAACCAAACCTTAAGGACATCCTTGTCCATAGCCGCTTGATGCATATGTTGACACCAGAAAATGTAACCGGCCCCGTTGCGTTACCTGCCTGGTAGTCTTGGAAATGAAAACGATCACCTTTCCCAAAACTATCCTCACTCTTCATGAGGGATTCACATGTGAGTCTAACGTGATATATGTCATCGTATACAAAAGATGCAGGATAACGTATATTAGTAAGACTGGCCTCAGACTAGGGGACCGCATGCAGAAACATATGTACGGCATCGCCCAGCATGCTTCGAAACCAGTCCCAAATTATTTCAATGGCCCCAACCACAGAGGCGAATCTGATTTTCTGGTAACAGCCATCAAACAATGTCACGCAAATTACACAAGCCGCCTGGCACTTGAGAACCGCTGCATTCAAAATTATGGACGCTGGAGCCACACGGGTTAAACTCGTTTTTCATTTACACTTAATATTCTCTTCAATCATCATAGTAACTCTCCCCTAAGCTCCCCGCCCCCTTCTTATTTGTCACACATATTTTAAAACCTCCTCACAGCATCACTTTGCAACCCCTCTTCCCTAAACATTTATTTCACCTTCTCCTGGCTAGGTCAACATTGTATCACTCTCCCTCCCCTCCACGGTTCCCCATCCACCACCCCCAGTTACATCCCACACCGACCATATATCACAGGTCTCCATTTAAGCAATCTCCACGTTCTACTAAATCCATTCATGACACACACCGCCGGACAAGCCACATCTTACAATTTACAAGTAAGTACTCTATTTTATTTATTTATTTATTTATTTATTTTTAACAGTATTCATGTGAATCTATACTTTATCTCTCTCTCTATTTCTTCGTCCTGTATGTTTTTGTGTGATTAAGGCTCATGCCGAAACGTCACAACTTTGTAGTCGTTAAGTAATAAAGCTGCTCCTGCTTTTTTTTTCCTAGTTTATACATTTAAAAAAAGGCTCAGAGGTTCACCCAGCTTCTAAAAATTGGTACTAGCGAAACTTGGGAAGGTTTATGAGGCCAACGGTGATACAGACCACAACACACTTTCATGTGCCGGTGGTCTTGGAAATACGGGCCTATCACCGTATCCCTAATATGCCACAGTAGCATGGAAACGAGGATTTTACTTTTCTCATATAATGAGTTGTTTTTTTTTTAATACTTCTCTGGCGTCGTCAATCCTGGTTATATTTCTAGGCAGGATATCTTGAAAGTGTCAAAGAAAGAAGACATTTTTTTTTAAAGGGGGCAATCAAACCAATCTCTGCCATCTGTGAGGCGGCATTTTGATGTTATGAAACATAAACTATACCATTCATGAAACATATGCTGTATCATTCATGAACATATGTTATACCATTCATGAAACATGAACTATATCATTTATGAAGCATAAACTAGACCATTAATGACACTGACTATATCATTTGTAAAGCATAAATTATAGCATTAATAAGCAATAAATTATAGCATTCATGAAACATTAACTAACCACACAACAAACATAAAATTTGCCACGTAAGAACAGTAAATTATATCACCCATAGCAAATAAACTACACCGTTCATAAAGAATAAACTATATCGTTCATGAAACATACATTACACCATTCGTGAATAACAAACTGAATCATTCATGAAACATACACCATACCATTCATGAAACATGCAACATAATGTCTGATGTCAAGAAGTATGAATTATACCACATTTCAGACTGAAGTAATGTTTCCTTCTAAATGAACTTTTAGAACTGTTTTATACTTGTTTAAACTCTGAACACTGTAACAAATAAGAAAGTTAATTAATGAAACAACACGCATCTGATAGTTAACTTCTGAAACAATTAGAAGAAAACAGAACGTGGAAGTTAACTTATGAAAGAACACAGAATAACGCAGATATGAAAGCTAACTTATGAAATAATGTAGACAAAAAACTAAAACTGAAAACTAATCAATAAAATAATGTGGAACAAAACGAATCTGAAAACTAGCCAAAAAACAATGTAGAACAAAACGAATCTGAAAACTAGCCAATAAATTAATGTAGAACAAAACGAATCTGAAAACTAGCCAATAAATTAATGTAGAACAAAACGAATCTGAAAACTAGCCAATAAATTAATGTAGAACAAAACGAATCTGAAAACTAGCCAATAAAATAATGTAGAAAAAACGAATCTGAAAACTAGCAAATAAATTAATGTAGAACAAAACGAATCTGAAAACTAGCCAATAAAAAATGTAGAACAAAACGAATCTGAAAACTAGTCAATAAATTAATGTAGAACAAAACAAATCTGAAAACTAGCCAATAAAATAATGTACAACAAAACGAATCTGAAATCTAACCAATAAAATAATGTAGAACAAAACAAATCTGAAAACTAACCAATGAAATGATGTAGAAGAAAAACGAACCTGAAAGCGAATCAGTGAAGTAATTTGGAACAAAACTGACACAGCGGTTAGACTCATGAAATAATATGAAATAGAACTCCTCAAAACTCTGCTGCAACTTCAGCTGAATAGCTTCCTATTCTTGAATGATGCAGATTGCTGATGAAACGTTTCCCTGATGTTGAGTAAAACCATTTTGCTGTTCTCGCTTTATGTGGATGAGTAATCCCCCCCCCCTCTTTTTTTTTTTTTGATCGTGTGGATGCAAGCAAAAATAAATTATCCATTTTTTTTTTTTTCCTTTTTGAGGGAGCAGAAAATAGCAGTTCATGTGAAATCAGAACGACGATTTTCAACACTTTACGCGCGAAAGAAAGTTAAGCGAGCGTTAGCTTCTGAACACCTTCTCTGCTACCAAGTAAAAAGCGATTGACCGGAAACGTGTCTTGTGAACCGACGCTAATCCCTAATCCGGTTGCTTCCTGCTGATTTATATCCCTGGCCCATATACTTCCTTAAACGGTCTAAATGCCCTTGACCTCCATTATTAGCTTACGTTTCCACTCTGCCTCGTACTCTGCTATGAAGTGTGCACTACATCAGTGGTTCCCAACCTTTTAACATCAAGGGACTACCTTTTCCAACCGCATACAAACTACCGATCTCCAGCTTATTTGTAATATGACAGTGGCATGAGCCTGTAACTGTTTTTGTTAACTCTCACTCCGGAATTAATGTCCGTGGTCTGCCAGTGGTTGATGATACATCTTGGTAGAAAGAAGCTGGAAGGAAGTTACTCTGTAATTTAAAAATATGGGTTAAGTTAGAAATGCTATATTTTACATTTTATTTAGACTTTGCCTAAATATCACTCTTAGCACTGATTTGCATAGGCGTGCAAGATCTACTAACCCTGCCAAGGCGTGCATGATCTACTAACCCTGCCAGTGCTGTTTTGCTGTGAAATAGTTCAATTGACAGTACTTAATACCAAATCGATACCGCAGCCTCGGACCTCCTGATAATGCTTCAAGACTCACTTATAGTCGGCGGACCACAAGTCTGGGAACGACTGTACTGCATAACCCTCTTGGTCTTATCGTGGGCATGGGCACCTTTAACCTTGAATCCTTCAGAGATTCGTTGTCAGTTTTGTACTTGCTTGGTCTTTATGTTAAATCGGAGGCTATTTCTGTAGTTGATTAACCCATCAGTTGTATGTTTTATTTAAAAAGTGGAAGGCATACTAATCTGTATGGATTTAAAAATCAAATTCAAAATTAAAAAATTTAAGGGTTCCGCGGGTGCAAAAAAGGTTGAGAAACGCTGACCTAATGAATCTGGTTGTGACGACAGATGGCAGTGATAGGTTCTGTTTTTTAGTGCATGCGTATATACTTCCTCCATATTTATGTTTTTATGTTCTATATTAACTACAGGATGTTTAACAGGGTATATGTGTGTGTGTGCGCGTGCGTGTGTGTGTGTGTGTGTGGAGTCTGTACTGCCAGGTCAGCTGTAAAGATAGGTACCTGGCTTCTCCTGAAGCTGTAGAGAGAGAAGAAAAAAAAAAGTTATCTGCTGACCTCGTCACCCTTTTGTCTGCTGACAGTTCACAGATACTGACCACATGACCCTCTGGTCTGACGACAGTTCACAGATACTGACGACATGACCCTCTGGTCTGACGACAGTTCACAGATACTGACCACATGACCCTCTGGTCTGACGACAGTTCACAGATATTGACCACATGGCCCCCTAGTCTAACGACAGTTCAAGGATACTGACCACATGGCCCCCCTAGTCTAACGACAGTTCAAGGATACTGACCACATGGCCCCCTAGTCTGACGACAGTTCAAGGATATTGACCACATGGTCCCCTAGTCTGACGACAGTTCAAGGATATTGACCACACGGCCCTCTGGTCTAACGACAGTTCACGGATACTGACCATATGGCCATCTTGTTTTTTGACATGTCAAGAACATTAATCGCGTGGCTTTCTGGTCTGGTGATAGGTCAGGAATACTGACCACATGGCCCTGTGATGTAGACGTCTGTGTAGCGAAGAGATCAGTGCATTAGTCTCTCACAGCGAGTTCGTGGTTAAAGTCACATGGAGCCCCCCCCCCCCCCCCGCCATTCACCCATCTGTAAAACTTGGTACCTAGCTCTTCTTATAGCTAGGATATAAAAGCGACCTATTACGACTGACCTTGTAGCATGCCAACCGATCAATGAAAATATTTTCTAACACCATATCCCCAAGGTCAGTGGTTCTTAACTATTTTGGGTCATGGGACCCTCCTCCTTCCCTGCCTGAAAACAACTGTGTGCCCCTCATTAAAAATAAATTATATATATATATAACGCAGATGGTGCTAAGACACAAAACTGACTATGTAGTTCAGTGGGTCAGAAGATGGAAGTCTCGAAAAAAAATGGCAACAATTATGAATATGTTGCAAGATAAAGAAATGCAAAATAAAAAAATAGAAGATTATAATGTTTAATGTAAGATATTTAATGTTCAAAACTCAGCCCGCCCGCTGGTCTATGACGCCAAAAATCCTCCCACGGACCCCCTGCGGAGTCCCAAGTTTAGAACCACTGCACTAGGTGCCTTTCGGCAGGATAGAGCTACCATTACCTTTCACCCTGTAGCGCGCCAACAGGTCGAGGCAAACAAGATATGGTTATCCTCTCCTACATATGACTGGCACGACTGGGTTACTGTAACCTTCGTTGTAATACCCAACAGTTTTGCTGTTGTTAATGAATACAAGAATTTGCCATACGATAAAACTGTCTCTCTTAGCAAGTCAGCGGTCCAGTCGCCCGAAAATCTTTCAAACATGGCTTTGTCTTCTGACTACTTCGAGGCTACACGTAATGTTTAGAATGTTTACTTAGCAGCAGAATGGACACGATACAAGCAGCAGAAAACGGGGGTTTTAAAAACTGAAGTAATAATAACTGTCGTGGCAGTCCACGGTGGTTGTAATAGCATCACTGACAGTGATATTACAGTAGTACTAGTACTGCTAGTGGCAATATCTTATATCTTATATCCTTCCCGTGCCGTTAGACGTCACATAGGGCTCGCAAAGTAGTTCGCCAATTTTTCCTATGGCAATAACTAGGGTGGATAATAGTGTCTGTAGGAGAAAGTTTATTATAGGAGAAAGTTTATAGTGGCTGACAGGGCCAGAAGGGGGTTGGGGGGAGGGGTTCCAGCCAGTACATCGCTCCAGGGTTCAGAGGGCTTCTCTTTGCTTTAAAGGAGGGCTCGAATTCCGAGGTGGAGGGCGTAGTGGATGAAAAGAGAATGGTTAATTAGTAGAGCGAGCAGGGAGGGTGGTGGAGGGGGGAGCGGAAGAGTTTTGCACCGTCTTACAAAATTCATCTCGGAGGCCCTGGTGATAGAAAGATTATAATCGTGGAGAGGTTATAGCAGCAGAAAGATTATAGTAGCAGAAAGGTTATAGTAGCAGAAAGATTATAGTAGCAGAAAGGTTATAGCAGCATGAAGAATATAGTAGCAGAAAGGTTATAATAGCAGAAAGATTATAGTAGCAGAAAGGTTATAGTAGCAGAAAGGTTATAGTAGCAGGAAGATTATAGTAGCAGAAAGGTTATAGTAGCAGGAAGATTATAGTAGCAGAAAGGTTATAGTAGCAGGAAGATTATAGTAGCAGAAAGGTTATAGTAGCAGGAAGATTATAGTAGCAGAAAGGTTATAGTAGCAGAAAGATTATAGTAGCAGAAAGGTTATAATAGCAGAAAGATTATAGTAGCAGAAAGGTTATAGTAGCAGGAAGATTATAGTAGCAGAAAGGTTATAGTAGCAGAAAGGTTATAGTAGCAGAAAGGTTATAGCTGCAGAAAGGTTATAGCTGCAGAAAGATTATAGTAGCAGAAAGGTTGTCGCAGAAAGGTTATAGTAGCCGAAATATTATGGCAGCAGAAAGATTATACTAGATGAAAAGTTATAGTAGTCAAAAGATTACAAGTGTAGGAAGGTTGTAGTGGTAACTACAGTAGATACGCTTTTTTGTCTTTTTGTGTATGTATACAAATAGAATTAGGGGTAGTTGCAATATTAATAGTATCTACAGCAGTTGCTGCAGTGGTGATAGCTGCAGTAGTAACAGGTTTAGGAACCGCAGCAGCTGCAGTGGTGATAGCTGCAGTAGTAACAGGTTTAGGAACCGCAGCAGCTGCAGTGGTTTAGAAATTGCCGTAAGTAGAAGCGCAGATGTCAGTAAAAACCACATTAAATGCAGCCACGATGTAAGCATGATTCGTTTTAGCTGAGGCAGCAGTTTGCCTGAAATACTCGAAGGAGGAGTGGTGGCAGCTGCTCTGGGAAACAAGAGTGTAACAGTAACAAACAACAACAGCAGCACAAGAAGTGGTAGCAAAAAGGATCATAATTAATATTCCAATAAATAAATAATAATTCAAGCACAACTTTACCTTGTGGCCGTGTTGTATGTCTAAAATAAAATAGAAAAATGTTATTCTTGCCATAACACGCTAGCCACGACTACGTCATGACTGACAGGTCATGATGAACAGATGTCTGTAACAACGCTAAATCAGCTATTCTCAGAGCTCTAATTTTCACGATAACTCTAAAACTTTATGTTAACTCAGAAAATGTACAAATAAACAAAAAGTTACACATTGTTGATGAATCTCGCTATTCTGTGCGGTGTTCAAAATAACAAATAACTTAAATACTTTTCTGCACTACAGCACTCAGTCACCGGTGAACGACTACCAAGATTTCGAATTTGAGCGCACACGAGAACTAGAAGTGAACTGGCATAGCGCGCTAGCAAAGACGATCCCGAGAGCAAGCTGGTTTCTTGGGGTTTTGCCCCTTTACTATCCAACTCCAGCTTGAAGCTACAACACATAAACACTGCTACATATCAGTATGAACAAGTGAGTGAAAATTTAAGACTTCGAGGGCGGGGAATGGTGGCTGCACTATCGAGTGGTTGGTATGTTTACCTCTAGTGACTACACGATTACTTCTCATAATAAAGAACAGTGTTCTTTTCTCAGTTCTTATTTCCCTTAAAGCCCTTCTAGTTTTCAGAATATTATTCAGCTTAAGCTAGCCTCACAAACTTCATTGTCGTCCAGTTCTATTAAAAATTGTAAATGTTTTTTTCGGTAAGCAGTTCATTGAAAGATTTAACTTTATATGGACGGCTTTTCATATCCAAATAATGAATTATTTCTTTATTATTCAGTATGATCCTAAGAGTTCTTTATCAAAACAATGTTTAAGACCTTTTTTCCCCTTTTTTCAGAAGGTCATTTCACATATATTGAGTTATATTGTTGGTTTTTTTGTCGATTTTTGTTGTTGTTGACGTGTAGGTTTGGTAAGTGGATTTTCTTTCACGAAACAACATATATAAATTAAAATAAGACACACAAAACATTGTTTCAATAATGAAATAAGCGCAATAATATCTAGGCTTAAAACTATGAAACAATGGCTAGGTTTTGTTGTGTACAACAATACAATCTAGATTTGGGTGTTCATCTTCATAAAATCAGAACCACGAATCGAGTGGCAAGCCACGTCTACATCAACCAGTTTTTGCAGAAACAAAACAACTGTTATGAAGGAAAGGCAAACGGGGGCTGTGATTTTTTTTTATTTGTCAGCATAAAACTAAAAATAATCTTTTCTTGCCTAACACTGTTAATTTTAATCAGATAAATTACATTTTTATAATAATAGATTGGCCAGCTGCATGAAGGGTCCTACGGACCACCAGATGGGGGTGTCTGACCTAGATTATACTCCTGGAAACAAATAATGATGTCTATTTTTCATCTGGAAGAGAATTTTTAAAATAATAACATACAGCGTGCACAGATCATTAATCAGGATATGCATGAAGCATAGGACAACTACCTCATTGATTGCAGCATAGCTACAGCTTTATCTTTAATGTTCCACAGACTGAAACGGTTAAAAGTGACGTGCCCTGCTCTACTGACGGCTTTCTCGTATGTACTTTACTGGTCGTTGAAATTATTTACCTGATACCGAAAATGCACCAAGCAATATCAGAATACACAATCTAGTATCCCAAAGTTGGCACTCGAAAAAAAAAAACTGGCTCCCTAGTCGGAGACTTGATGTTTCACAATAGCTTGATATTTGCTCAACACACTTTCTTATCTCATTCGGGTGTTGCTAACAGCTCATTCTCCGCGAGACTTGTAGTTACTATTTTCAATCGGAGGATTACCAACTGAGCTATTGATTGCTGAACGACTCCAGCCTACTGAAGTTTTTGTTTTGTGTTGCTTTTTAAAGAGCACATGGCATGGCTGTGCGGATAAACCGATGTGATAACTTGTGATCTTTCGCCACGATTTTTTTTAAAGAAGTTATTTCTTTCCTCTTGTTTTACTTTCTCTACCTTCAAGTATTCCGGATAAAGATCATAATCAGGGTGTTTTTCCCCCTTTCCCCCCGTCGTGAAACTTATGTTCTGAATGTCATGGTATTGATCTCATGTCCCACTGCCTCGTGCAGGGTTTCTCAGCCCAGGTTTCGCGACGGACCTGAGGGGGTTTCGCCAGAGATCGTGACTGAAAAATCCCTCCTAGGCTATTCATGCGGAACTCTAGGGCTTAGCTACATGCTTTTGTTTGTTTGTTATTTTCCAAGAAAGGCTGGTTAAAAAGTCATTTTTAGTTGCACACAAGGAAAAAAAAGAGGGGGGGGGGGAGCTTTTCTTGCGCATGGCATATACCGCAAGCCGTACCTGATTAACATTTTGTATACTGTACTCTTGATATTCTTTTCGACAACGGCGACCTCTACTGGATAAACTGAAAGGAAAAGAAAGTCTTGTTCTCTGCCTAGACTAGTGATTTTACTAGAACTTGTATATTTTGTGGAGCTGGAAAATGGGAGTGGGCTGTGATAACTGTGAGACATGTGTATGGCGCGGGGGGGGGGGGGAGGAACACACTTGAAGCGAAAAATGACCAGGCCGTAAACATTTTAATGCAGAGGTTTCGCTTTGATTTTTTTTTTAATTCAACGGTTCCGCGAGGGCAGAAAAGATTGAGAGATGTCAGCCCAAGTGAAATTGATGGTGACGGTAGATAGCAGTGAAAGCTGTCTGTTTTTTGTTTTATTTTTTTCTTTAGCAAATCTGTCCTCAGGGATGATAACTGATAACTGACTGTCACATCTTTCCTCGACAACAAAACCTGTCTGCTGTGTCTAGACATTATAAACCTTATTGGCTGATCTATTCCCAAAGCTCGTTTGGCACATTTTGACATTCGTGAAGGTCTTTGGTTAAAGTCCAGGCTTGGCAGATGTAAAATCTGAGTTTCAAAAAATCGATAAATTTCTTTTTTTAACATATTTTGCTTCACCATATATGTATAACTAGGGCTGTGGTGTCGGATCAGAGGTTAGAAGTATTTTAGGCACATCAGATTCCGTAGAAATGTACCATTTATGATGGAATCAGAGTTAGTAGAAATGTACAACACTGCTGGCGAGATTCTTCGGCTGCTGCGCGTCGGGTGAAACTCCTCCAGGCCAATGAAGAAAATGCGATTAGGGTTGCCGTGCGGCGCCGCTGTGAAAAAGGTGACGGAAAGGATAAAGTGAAGTTTAATCGGTATGTCCAGTAGTCTCGCTGCGAGAGCTACTCATATCACGGCACCTCTGCTCTGGAGGCCGGCCATACTGGAGCAGTATATGGCTAAACCTGCTTAACTCAGGGATGAAACTTGATGGCTACGCATATCACGATGCCTCCGCTCTAGAGGCCGGTCACGTCCTATATACACTCATACTGGGATAATAAACCGGCTTAACCCAGGGGTGAAACTCACTAGTGGCGAGGATCAATGGCAATTGATAACATAAATGGAGAGATAGCTGATAGAAAGGAGATTACAAGTCAAAGGAACGTATGATAAAATGAGTAAGTACATACACTATAAGATGGAGTAGATGGTGTCTGACGTAAAAGACAATGATAAGAGTGAAGAATAGAGATTTGCAGGAGGGAGGAGGGGTGAAGTGTATAACGCAGTGGCTCCCCACCCCCTCCCCCCATATCAGATCGCCAATAGGGTCATTCTCAGTAGGGCCACTAACAGTAGAACCACATAGAGAATGGCCACATACAGCAGGACTACCCATAGTAGATCCATACATAGTAGGGCCACCGTAGAAGGGCCACTCATACTAGAACCACCCACAGTAGTGTCATCCATAGTAGGGCCACCCACAGTAGATCCACCCATAATAGGGCTACCTATACTAGAGCCACCCTACAGTTAGTATGGTATAAAAAAATAAAATAAAAAATAGGGCTAAATAAGTTAAAATAATTTTAAAAAGCTTTATAGAATTTTAGGCAACTACAACGATTCTCAACCTAAATATTAAGGGGACAAATACTCACGCTCGTTATTATACATTGAAGTAGTTTTCCTTTAAATTTCAGAGTTAGGAAAAAAAATCTTTTTTTATGGCTTGCGGGTCATGTGCTACGCTGGTCATGTACCATTTCTAGTTTAGGATAGCTGGTCATGTACCATTCATAGTTTAGCATAGCTGGTCATGTACCATTCATAGTTTAGGACCTCTGGTCATGTACCATTCATAGTTTAGGATCGCTGGTCATGTACCATTCATAGTTTAGGATCGCTAGTCATGTACCATTTCTAGTTTAGGATAGCCAGTCATGTACCATTCATAGTTTAGGATCGCTAGTCATGTACCATTTCTAGTTTAGGATAGCCAGTCATGTACCATTCATAGTTTAGGATCGCTAGTCATGTACCATTTCTAGTTTAGGATAGCCAGTCATGTACCATTCATAGTTTAGGATCGCTGGTCATGTACCATTCTTAATTTAGGATCGCTGTTCATGTACCATTTCTAGTTTAGAATCGGGAGTATTTAGCATTGTTGGTTTAGGGTCGCGGATCATGTACCATTTATAGTTTAGGGTTGCAGGTCATGTACCTTTGCTGATTTAAAGTAGAATTCAAACAACGTTGAGAACCACTGGTTTAAAGAAAAAAGAAGCAGACATGCAGAGCAAGAAGGAGGCGGGAGGGGGGGGGGGGAGAGAGAGAGAGAGAGAGAAAGAGAGAGAGAGAGAGAAATTTATCAGAGAAAGATGTTTAATTTATTAGACGATTTCGATACTTTGTCTATAATGAAATGATATCGTAGAAAGATAGGTTAGATGTATATAAGATAGTTTACAGACAGAATGTACAAATGAAAGATAACAAAGATAATAAGAGACAACAAAAGACAAGAACGAGAGACAACATGAGGAAAGGAAAAATGAAAACATACCGAAGGACACTGAACGAGGTAGAAAGTCCTATAATGACCTGATCATTGCCTATTTGTGCGAGAGTGCTGTACTAGTTTATGCGATAGCGCTTTACCTGCTTGTGTGATAGTGTTAACCAACTAACAATATACCCACGTATATAGTTTCTCTGCAGTTTCTTGTTTGATTTACAACAGCCACGTCACTCTGATTTTTAAGTTGTATTAACATATGTAAAACCATAAAACCATTATCAGCGAAAGATCATAACAGCACCGATTACCAGACTTTAGTCAGTTAAGTGTGCTGTACTATCAAAATGTTGTTTGATGTACTCTGTAGGCCGCTCGGTGTATGAAACGACAGCTTTTCTTGATGGTATTTGAGACCAGTATTTCGACATGCAGGGTCAGTGCTACACCATTAGGCCAACTAGGCAACGGTTTACACAGACCTCAGGCAGGCGCAGTATTGACCTTTGAGGATTTGTTTTGTACAGATTTACTTAGCCTCGTCAAGTGTGCACAATGGCGCCGATTATTGGATATCTTTATATGCATATCCGTTTTGTCTGAAAGTCTTTAATGATGTTATTCTGGCCACCTGAAGGTTTTTAGCGTCGTTCTGGCTACTGTGATGTTTTATAGCATCGTTCTGGGCTACCTGAAGGTTTTTGGCGTCACTCTAGCTACCTGAAGGTTTTTAGCATCGTTCTGGCTACCTGAAGCTTTATGATACCGTTATTCTGTCTCCATTTTAACTGCTGCTGTTTATCTTGCCTGTAATTCTACATGTCACCAAGCCGTCCACAAAGAAACGTTTTTTGTGTGTATTTTTATACTCCATTAATTCCCCGCACGCAAACTACCACTACTACTACTACTACTACTACTACTACTACTACTACTACTACTACTACTACTACTACTACTACTAGATCTTTCCATCCACCCCTTCCCCAACCCGGGGCACACATTAATTTTCCCTAAACTACCACTTATTTCATCGACGCAGCTTGTTATTTCGTGGGGGTCTCGCGAGATTACAAAGCGTTCCGTAGCTATGCAAATTATTCCATTCATCTTAACTACCGATGTAAATGAACGAGAAATGGGTAAATATTTTCGCTGTGTGTTTCAAATAATCCATCCATCCATCCATCCATCCATCCATCC
The DNA here is from genome assembly GCA_009760885.1 of Achatina immaculata. Taxonomy (NCBI): domain Eukaryota; kingdom Metazoa; phylum Mollusca; class Gastropoda; order Stylommatophora; family Achatinidae; genus Lissachatina; species Lissachatina immaculata. The sequence continues at coordinate 5,352,635 of CM019717.1, forward strand.
ATCCACGTCCATCTATCTATCTATCTATCTATCTATCTATCTATCTATCTATCTGTCTGTCTGTCTGTCTGTCTGTCTGTCTGTCTGTCTGTCTGTCTATCTATCCGACTGATACACTCCAGCATATAACCAGCCTTTTATGTGACTGATTTTAATTGCTCCCTTTCGTTTGACTAAATCCATGCTTTAACTATCTGGTGGTTGTATCACAAACCCAACTACAAACAGATTCCTAGTGTAAAGATCGCCCTGTCATGATATTCAGTTACGTAAGGAATGTGGTGTTAAGAGTCCAGTTTCCTTAACCAGTCGACACACCAGAGGGTGATATGTTCAGTGTCAGATCTGGCCGTTTACTTCCCCAGCTCCAAGAGGATCCATGTATCCATTCTTACAGCTGGGGAACTGGAGTTCTTCCGGCAGGACTCGAATCTACTAACCTCTTCACCAGCTATGATAGAGGAATATACTAACCTCTCTATCAGCCATGACAGAGGAATATACTGATCTCTCTATCAGCCATGACAGAGGAATATACTGACCTCTCCACCAGACATGACAGAGGAATATACTAACCTCTCCACCAGACATGACAGAGGAATATACTGACCTCCCACCAGACATGACAGAGGAATATACTAAACACTCCACCAGTCATGACAGAGGAATATACTAAACTCTCCGCCAGTCATGACAGAGGAATATACTAACCACTCCACCAGTCATGACAGAGGAATACACCAATCACTCCACCAGCCATGATAGAGGAATATACTAACCACTCCACCAGTCATGACAGAGGAATATACTAAACTCTCCACCAGTCAGATTGCCATGGCAGAGGAATATGCTAACCTCTTCATCAGTCAAGTAGCTATGACAGAGAAATATATTAACTTCTCCACGAGTTAGATAGCCATGACAGAGGAATACACTAACCACTCCACCAGTCAGGTAGACATGACAGAGGAATACACTAACCACTCCACCAGTCAAGTAGCCATGACAGAGGAATACACTAACCACTCCACCAGTCAGGTAGACATGACAGAAGAATACACTAACCACTCCACCAGTCAGGTAGACATGACAGAGGAATACACTAACCACTCCACCAGTCAGGTAGACATGACAGAGGAATACACTAACCACTCCACCAGTCAAGTAGCCATGACAGAGGAATACACTAACCACTCCACCAGTCAGGTAGACATGACAGAGGAATACACTAACCACTCCACCAGTCAAGTAGCCATGACAGAGGAATACACTAACCACTCCACCAGTCAGGTAGACATGACAGAGGAATACAATAACCACTCCACCAGTCAGGTAGACATGACAGAGGAATACACTAACCACTCCACCAGTCAGGTAGACATGACAGAGGAATACGTTAACTACTCCACCAATCAGGTAGACATGACAGAGGAATACGTTAACTACTCCACCAATCAGGTAGACATGACAGAGGAATACAATAACCACTCCACCAATCAGGTAGACATGACAGAGGAATACAATAACCACTCCACCAGTCAGGTAGACATGACAGAGGAATACAATAACCACTCCACCAATCAGGTAGACATGACAGAGGAATACAATAACCACTCCACCAGTCAGGTTTGCTAAGATAGAGACGAGATTTTATTTTTCAACCATCTTCATCTACCACCTCCACAGTTAGTCTCAGCTCATTCCTTCTCTTGGCTGAAGAATAACGTCTCAGATCATCTCATGTTGTACGCCCTTTTGTAGCATTGCTGTTGCCTTGTTCTGGCCATAGATTTGTATTTTTTTACTTCAGATCTTGTCATTTATAGCTCAGATTTAACATCTTTATTTCTCTCTACCGCCTGTTTATAGATTTATTTGTAAGACACATTCGTCGGTTTTTAAAAGAGGCAATGAAGTTTGTGAGACAAGATCCATATTGTCTTGTAATCACAAGATAGGCTTTTTTTCAGCCCCCCCCCCCCCAACAAGAGATAATAGTCTTCCTGTAATATAGAACAAAAACCTGTTGTTTTCTCTTCAAGTAGGTGATAGTGACTATTTTGATATGACATAACATATTCTCTTGCGCTCGGGGTATGAACTGGTTTAAGAAGAGAGGGACCCGCTTCATATGTGTGTATGTGTGGGTGAGCGGGTGTGTGGATGAGTGTATGTGTGTGTGTGAGTGAGTGAGAATGAGAGCCTTGAAAATTAAACGTTGTTGTTTCAAACTTAGACATATTCAGCACGTGTCCACCATTGTGCAATCAAACTCTCCTACATACCTCGCTATGTTCAGCTTACCATTTATACGTCTGATCACATGCTGAAATCTGACACCTCCTATCTGTCTGATCACGTACTGAATCTGTCTCTTCTTCCCCTCCCGCCCGCTCACTCTACTGATCAGCCATTTTATTTTCGTTCACTACGGCCCCTCAAGGGGCCCTCGAGACCCTCTTACAAGAGAGGACGCCTTCTGGGTCCCGGGAGCACTGCACTGGTTGAAACTCCCGCCCCCTGCCCCAAATTAGCCCTATGATGTTTACACTGGCCTTCCACATGTGTGTCACAGTGTAGAAGCTGAGAAATAAATGGCAGAGTGTTAGACTCGGATCAAAATGAGCAGTTCTTCATCTTTTCTAGAGTAAAGTTGTTGCTTCATTTCCCCAGCTCTTTTAAGTCCTGAACTATGAATGTCGCCTTTTAAAACAAGCACGTTAAAGAAAAAAAAATTCAGAGTGTATCCAGACTCAAAATACATTTTGCGATGGGAAAATATTATAGTACACGAGGAATTATTCACGCGCACAAAAGTATTATAATAAATCAGGAACTATTCACTAATATAAAAGGTTCTAAGGACTGCAAACGCGCCTCAAACAGCCTCTGGCAGTCAAGTAGCCATGACAGAGGAATACACTAACCACTCCACCAGTCAGGTAGACATGACAGAGGAATACAATAACCACTCCACCAGTCAGGTAGACATGACAGAGGAATACACTAACCACTCCACCAGTCAGGTAGACATGACAGAGGAATACGTTAACTACTCCACCAATCAGGTAGACATGACAGAGAATACGTTAACTACTCCACCAATCAGGTAGACATGACAGAGGAATACAATAACCACTCCACCAATCAGGTAGACATGACAGAGGAATACAATAACCACTCCACCAGTCAGGTAGACATGACAGAGGAATACAATAACCACTCCACCAATCAGGTAGACATGACAGAGGAATACAATAACCACTCCACCAGTCAGGTTTGCTAAGATAGAGACGAGATTTTATTTTTCAACCATCTTCATCTACCACCTCCACAGTTAGTCTCAGCTCATTCCTTCTCTTGGCTGAAGAATAACGTCTCAGATCATCTCATGTTGTACGCCCTTTTGTAGCATTGCTGTTGCCTTGTTCTGGCCATAGATTTGTATTTTTTTACTTCAGATCTTGTCATTTATAGCTCAGATTTAACATCTTTATTTCTCTCTACCGCCTGTTTATAGATTTATTTGTAAGACACATTCGTCGGTTTTTAAAAGAGGCAATGAAGTTTGTGAGACAAGATCCATATTGTCTTGTAATCACAAGATAGGCTTTTTTTCAGCCCCCCCCCCCCCAACAAGAGATAATAGTCTTCCTGTAATATAGAACAAAAACCTGTTGTTTTCTCTTCAAGTAGGTGATAGTGACTATTTTGATATGACATAACATATTCTCTTGCGCTCGGGTATGAACTGGTTTAAGAAGAGAGGGACCCGCTTCATATGTGTGTATGTGTGGGTGAGCGGGTGTGTGGATGAGTGTATGTGTGTGTGTGAGTGAGTGAGAATGAGAGCCTTGAAAATTAAACGTTGTTGTTTCAAACTTAGACATATTCAGCACGTGTCCACCATTGTGCAATCAAACTCTCCTACATACCTCGCTATGTTCAGCTTACCATTTATACGTCTGATCACATGCTGAAATCTGACACCTCCTATCTGTCTGATCACGTACTGAATCTGTCTCTTCTTCCCCTCCCGCCCGCTCACTCTACTGATCAGCCATTTTATTTTCGTTCACTACGGCCCCTCAAGGGGCCCTCGAGACCCTCTTACAAGAGAGGACGCCTTCTGGGTCCCGGGAGCACTGCACTGGTTGAAACTCCCGCCCCCTGCCCCAAATTAGCCCTATGATGTTTACACTGGCCTTCCACATGTGTGTCACAGTGTAGAAGCTGAGAAATAAATGGCAGAGTGTTAGACTCGGATCAAAATGAGCAGTTCTTCATCTTTTCTAGAGTAAAGTTGTTGCTTCATTTCCCCAGCTCTTTTAAGTCCTGAACTATGAATGTCGCCTTTTAAAACAAGCACGTTAAAGAAAAAAAAATTCAGAGTGTATCCAGACTCAAAATACATTTTGCGATGGGAAAATATTATAGTACACGAGGAATTATTCACGCGCACAAAAGTATTATAATAAATCAGGAACTATTCACTAATATAAAAGGTTCTAAGGACTGCAAACGCGCCTCAAACAGCCTCTGGCAGTCAAGTCCAGCTCCTGGCCTTCCCGTGGCAGAACTGTTTAAACTGACAGGAGAAGGGGCGAGGGCGAATATCTGGCGCCTGAAAACCAGTTACTTAGGGTAGATGAGTGGCACGTTTGGTAGCTCATCTGCCGCTGTTGGCGAGATTTTCAGCTGCCGTGCGTGGAGCGGTGCTCCTCCCGGCCAATGAAGAAATTTGCAAATGAGGTTGCTGCGCAGCATCACTGCGGAAAAGGTGGTAGAAAGGATAAAGCGAAACAAACAGTCAAATCACGGCTCCTCTGGTCTGGAGGTCGGCCACGTCCTGAGTGCAGTCATATCGGGTGAAATGCATGAACCGGCTTGTCCCAGAGGTTAAGACACTGCTGGCGAGACTCTTCGAATGTCGCGCGTGGAGTGAAGCTCCTCCCGGTCAAGGAAGAAATGCGGAAAAGAAATAAAGGTTGCTGTGCGGCGCCGATGGGAAAAGGTGGTGGAAAGTGAAGTTTAACCTGGTATGTCCAGTAGTATCGCTACGAGAGCTATACCACGGCACCTCTGCTCTAGAGGCCGGCCACGTCCGAAATACACGTCGAGGTTTTCCGGTGAGAAAGTCCAACTCTGGCCTGGGTGGGCTACCGCCTCTCACCCAGCGGGGATGTACTGATATCCTAAACACGTCGAGGTCTTCCGGTGAGAAAGTCCAACCCTAGACTAAACTGGTGCAATGAAAACCACGGTGTCACGCAATCCCGCTTCAGAGACCCACCAAGAATACAGGCTAAAGCCCTGTGATACTCTGAACCCCTTGTGGTCCTCTCGTGGATCTCGTGTGGTCTTTTCGGGGACCACACAGGGGACCACGGGACCTAACGAGGACCACAGGCGTGAATTCAGTAGGATCACGGTGCGGTTTTTGGTGGTAGAAGCGAACGAAGAAGAAGAAGAAGAAGACTAATATAAAAGTATTCTAATAAACCAGTAATTATTCACTAACATAAAAGTATTCTAGTAAATCAGGAATTATTAGCTAACGTGAAAGGAAAATCTTCAAAAAGGAAATGAGATATTTGAGAAGAATACTAAATGTAACAAGAAGAGGCTAAATCAGGAATAACGCCATCGGAGCAAGGGTTGGAGTAACACTAGTGTTACACTATGTCCAAAAACTACAAGTCAGATGGTTGGCTCACGTTACACGACTCACGCCAGACAGTTATACCACAGAGAACATCCACACTAAGAACTGTAGGACACAGAGAAAGATACCGCCCACACGAGAGATGGAGGTTGGAAATTACAGACGCCCTAAATATCTCATTATACGAAGCAAATCGCCTCGCTCTGCCATGAAGTCTATTTATCTCCTGAACACTGAAGGGTATCAGAGGAAGGAGACAAGACAAGACGAGGAATCTAAGGCAGTGAGTAAGTCTGACACTTAGGTCCTATGACCTGGCGCAGTGCTGGGGAGACCAGAAGGTTTGTCCTGATGCAAGGATGGGTTCATTTCGTCGTTGGAGAAAACAAATAATCTGTTAGGGGGGAAAGATGGCTGCACCGGTTGTCAAAGTTTACTTTGGAGGCAATGCTTACATTAAATTTTCGTTACTTACAGTATGGAAAGTAGACCACAGTGCAGAATTTTAAAACCTCCACCCGTGAACTATTGAAAAAAAAAATTTGATGTAAGGTCCATAGTTACCTCACAGGTGTACAGTAGTATACGCATATGTATTTCGGGACTAGAGATGCAACTGTTTTATGTGTAATTTATTACGAAACCATCTAAATAGCAGACAGCTGGAAAAGGTGTTCAATAAATGGTGATCCATTACTCAGATTGGTAGACACCACGACTTTGTACGTTGGAACTCCATGCAGTACTGTAAAGATGGTACACATACGAGTATACACACTCAGGTAGGAAGTGTTCGTATAGTGGCAAAGGATTTCTTCATGAATAGTTCTGACGGAACAAATTTCTCGCCAGGCGCTTTACACTCACGAAGAATGCGAAGGCTTAGTTCATAAGTCAGAGTCATCGACTTCTTCTTCTTCTTCTTCTCCTCCTCCTTCTTCTTCTTCTTCTTCTTCTTCTTCTTCTTCTTCTTCTTCTTCAGTAGTCATTCTCAGACGTCGACTCGTAGACTAGTGATCAGCTGGGATTGGTGTAGCTTCTCTTGAACTGCCATCGGCGCTGGATACATGTTAATGGTGGCGATATATTTAGCTATAACTGTGTGCGTGAGCGACATTCTGAAGATAATCACGGTGCAACGAGTAAATGGATTATTTGCGTACGCTCTTGTCAGAGTCGTAGAGATTTAGTCACGACTAACTGATTACCCGGCGTTGCTCGGGTATTTATTTATCCCAATCAACAAAGTTCTATTCATTTCTACAACCTTCTAGACGGTTCTACAACGTTCTATTTTTTCCACAGCCTTCTAGAAGGTTCTACAGAGTAAAGACGGTTCTACAGAATTCTATTCGACTAAACGTGGGCTTAATTGTCATCAGGACTGTCACCAATCAGCTTAGCGACACCGGATTCGACACTATGGATTCGACCCTAATCTCGGTCAATTTTGACATTTTATTTTTCATCACTTCTCACCCCCCCCCCCCCCCCCCAAACCATGCCGATGGGGGTTGAAATTGCGAGTGCCACTATTCATCTCAGTAACACCGAAAACTATGGATTCGACACTAATATCGTTCATTTTTTATTATTTGTAGATGTCACCCCATCCTACCCCCACCCTTAGGGCCCCCATGCCGATTGGAGCTGAGCTTGGACTTAAGCGGCATCAGGAGTGTCACTATTCATCTCAACGACCCCCAAAACTATGGATTCGACACTAATATCCTTCATTTTCGATTATTTTTACATGTCACACCGACTACTAGGGGTCATAGAGGTATCCTAGGGATGATCCAACCCCCACTGTGCTTTGCCAAGTTTGGCTGAAATTGCTGCATTCGTTTCAGCGTGATGTAGAAACATATATACACACACATACGTTCATTTATATATATATATATATGTATATATATGCAAATATATATGTATAAATTGCATCCGTGTAGAAATATAGAACTCTTCACAGGAATAAAAAAGTATTAATGAATGAATCTGTTATAGAATACAATACAAATTACAATAAAAAGCTAATATAAACATAAGGAAATAACAAATTTAAAATCATGAAGTACTTACATCAGTGTAGAAAGCTCTTCACAGAAGTAAAAAAAGCAGTAGAGAATTTGATCCAAACCGAACACTATCACTGTAGGACACACTTATAGAATCAAGTAAAAGAGTGAATTGTCACTGTCACATTCCATGAAAGATGATAAACTGGAAGACTTGCCGAATTCGCTTATCTTATATACGACCATCTAAGATTCGGGTGGGTGCTGGAAGTTTCTCGAACATCATGAGTACAAGACCGCATTCATGTCCACAACCTTCTTGAAGATCCCACCCCAGTGCACTCTCTGGTATGAAATAAACACTCTGACCATTTTCTAAATGGACGCAGAGGTGAACAATAGTAGGGTGTCTTTCGTGAATCAGGAATCTGCTCCGTGTATCATGTTTCTCGCTATCAGTGCCAAAGGTTCGACACCTCAGTAGATATAACGTCGTCGATTTGTGTGCTCTGACCTTTGTCCGTCACGGCCAACAATCCAAAGCAGGCATAAATATCACGGGAGTTACTTCCCGTCATTCAGTGGGGTATTGTTTGCATCGGTCGATTTCGATCCTATCCCCACCACCCAGGCCCCATAGGGGTCATAGGGATGTTCTAACCCACACGGTGCATTGTCTAGATTGTAAGTCATACGTGTGCCAAGTTTGATTGAAATTGCCCCAGGCGTTCCAGCGTGATGCTCGAACATACATTCAATACACACACACATGCTCATATATATATATACATATATATATATTAGAGCTATTTGTCAGAGTAACCTTTGGTAGTTACGTAGCAACGAGGAGGTAGCCATTATATTCTGTTGAAATTGTTCTTTCTGTTATGTACCTGATATTTGTTGTAATGTCAGTTTCTGTAAACGTTGTAAATGAATGAACGTATCCGCTGATCACAATGTCTGCAATGTGTATTACAAGGAAGAATGAACTGTACTTAAATGCAACAAATGCAATACAAACAAGAGTCTGATAAAATGAAATTGGGATTGAAAGCTTCCCAAATAAACGTTTGTATTAGTATGATCTGCTTATCTGAGGCACTCTTAATTAACACACCGTGTTATCAACGGCGCTTTATCTGCTATTCGGGCCCCCTAGATTCAACTTTAGTCATTTAACAAAAAATTCATCTGTATATTTTGGAGAAAGATAAGAGAGAGACAATGTACTTTCATAGGACATGCAATGAGAAGAGGGGGCATTGAAAATATTATAACAACAGGAAAAATAGAAGGAAGAAGATCAAGAGGAAGACCAAGAGAAATGATACTGGACAGTCTGACGGGATGGTGTGAGAGGAGATCACCAACTGAACTGATGGCCTGCATGAAGGATCGGGTACAATGGAGAAGCATAATAGCCAACGCCAGTCGGCACGGCACCTGATGATGATCATGATGATATTTTGGAGAGTTTTTCCCCCTTTTGCCTTAAAGCAACAATATGTATGTTTGGAAAGTTGTTTTTTCTCCCTTTACTTTGAGCTACCCTAACCTTCCAGGCAACTAGTGTCTATTTAGCCTAATGGATAATGCGCCACTGGGTGTCAAGACTATCCTTGTATTTTACATACATGGTTCGCTTTTTTCTTACTCACAACGAGTACATCCGAACTTCATCCTCAGAAAGAGATTTAACATAGTCCCTTGAGTTCTTAGTCGTTTTATTTTACGCAGGGGTCAGCGTGCCCCTCTTCTGTAGCAATCTGACTTTCAAATGAGCTTTTAAAACAAAACAGACAATGCCGGATATTCCACCAATCTCCAGCTCTCGTTGAAATAAAACCGAAACTATTGAATCTATATGGGCTTCATTTTGGATCAGAGCTTTGACAAGTGTGGGGGTACCCACAAAGAAGTCTAATCATGAAACGAAAATGTCAGTCCGTCTACATTTTTTTTTTTTTGTCTCCTTCATTTCAAATATTTTCTTCTGTAAGGTTCTTGGAGATCGTAAGATTGGACACTTAAAAGACGCGGATCAATCTCAAAGGAAACTACCCTACGAACTAGTTTGAATGCGTACAGAACTACCCTGCGACTCTGTAGACGGTTGATGATAAGCATCTTAAGGGGGGAAACCCCCCGTGGGTAAATCCTGAATTGAGTGTATGTTATCTGGAATTGCCCTTTTCTTTGTAACGATAGGACTGATGAATTGCTCCGCCTTGCTCGCGCTGTGATATGGTGAGGTAGACAGTTTCTTAGTGATGTTTTAAGAGCTTATAAAAAAAGCAAACAAAAACATGAAGAACTTTACTCTGGAGTCCTTATACACTCTCTTGGACTGTGTAAATGACATCATCGCAAGTCCCGTTGGGGGAGGGGAAGGGGTCTGAGAAGGATTATAAACCTCGAGCGAATCTGTGATATGGTCTGCTCGGAGAATATTGGGAAGGTGAAGGTGAACAAAATATAATATGTACAACTTGACTGAATGTTTGTTAGATGAACACAAGAGTGGAGGCGGCGACGCAGTACTCAAGCTGAATCATCGATCAGCGACTCATAGGTGGCTGCTTTCTGCTTGAGCTGGCAAAATGTAGCTGGCCAAGACCCTTGTCTACCCCCCCCCCCCAGTGGTGGCCTTGGAAATAGATAGGTAGTCTAGTCAAAACGAACCTGGTCCCCAAAAAATACGCCCAGGCGAAGTAGGATGTTTTGGGCTGAAAAGCGGGTAACTCTACAAACGCCTTTTTTAAGGGCAAACGCTGAAGAAGGAACCAAAGAAGAATTTCAGGTTTTTTTTTCTTATTCTTTAAATTATGTTCATACTTGAACAAATTATTTTTTTTATCTGCATTACTTTGCTCACTTCCTACTGATTTCTTTACCGTCTCAGTTTATAGTTTAACCAAACATACAGGACGCTCACAACGGGACACAGGTTCATTTTATGTGTAAGGCTAGTGTAGAGATTTAGATTCTGAGTGAAGTTTTGATTAAAATCGTCCCGAAATCTTGGAAATAAGAGCGATAAGAGATGCAGCAGCAGCAGGGCATCTTGCTCACGACCGAGAAGGCCTATAGGAGAGCTGTTAGGGAGGCAAAGTTCCACAAGGGACATGTAAATAACTGACTGACATGACTGAGAAGTGCCCAGATTCAGCATACGATCACATGTATAAGGCTGAATCCAGATAGCTATAACGACTGCAGTATGAGGGATGTTATTTTGTTCAGAATGTTAAAGGAGAAGAGTTTTTTGCTGCTCTGCCAGCCAGTGGTTCTCAAGCTTTTTTCTGACTGCGGCACATTGGACAGTGTGAATTCTGTCACGGCACATCTATATTATTAATGTGTTAAATTAACAACTCTGGTTAAATTAGCGACAATCCCCATATTGTGTTTACAGCACACTCAAAACTTAAATATTTTGGACATGTTAAATGTCATGAGAATTTAGATAAGACAGTATTGGAAGGGCACATAATGGGAAAAAGAAAGAGAGGAAGACCAAGGCAAAGATGGCTGCAAGACATCGTTGATAATCTGCAAATGGATGCATCAGCAGCAGGGCATCTTGCTTACAACCGAGAGGCCTACAGGAGAGCTGTTAGAAAGGCAAAGTTCCACAAGGGACATGTAAATGACTGACTGACACTCAAATTCTACTACAATATATTTTTTTTTAGTACGACATAACAAACATTCGAGAGAGCTTTTAAATTTCATTAAAGAATTGCTTTGTTTTCAATATGAAATGTGAGCTTACTTGGAGACACAGATCTTCTGATTCAGGCAGGATTACTAGACAAAGATTTTTAGTTACTGACAGAACTGCTTGCAGAAATTTTCATGCCAGTCTAGTCGTATAACAGTCGAAAGTGTGCAGTAATTTGAACTAAATTTTATCTTTACTTAGAGAATGTGGAGACAGACCTTTGGCTCCCTTGTGGTCATAATATTTGGTTACCGCTATACATATACATATACATACACAACCACTGTCCTGGTATTCCACATTTCCAAAGGGCCCTGACTGGATATGAGATCATGTTGTGTCTTTGCCTGTTGGAGTCCAGTCTCTTTGTAAGCCCCACCTTAACCAGCACCAGGCTGTGTTCCCTACTTCATTCTGCAGGCTGTTGTGGGACAACCTGCTTCCAGGAAGGAGGCGGTGCTGTGATGTTGGCTGTGTGTTGTTCATCAACCCCGTTTATGGAGAAGACAGTGGAATGGGGCTGAAAGGCATATACTAAAAGTATGTAATTTAACAATGAGGGATGGAATAAAATTATGTTGCAATAAGCGACAAAATAAGATTATGTTGCAATAAGGGATAAAATAAGGTTGTGTTGCAGTAAGGAGCAGAATAAGATTGTGCTGCATAGAGAGCTGGAATAAGATTGTCTTGTAATAAGGGATATAATAAGACTGTGTAGCAATGAAGGATAAGATAAGGTTGTGTAGCAAGTAGGGATATAATAAGATTGTGTTGCAATTAGGATTAAATATGATTGTGCTGTAATGAGCTACAGAATAAGATTGCATTTCAATGAGGAATATAATAAGACCTCTCTACAATAAGGGATAAAATAAGACTGCATTGTAAAAAAAGGGATATAAGATCGTGTAGCACTTAGGAATAAAACAAGATTGTGTAACAAGGATGGATGCAATAAGATTGTATAGCAAGGAAGGATATAAGATTGTGCAGCACAGAAGGATAAAATAAGATGGTGTAGCAATAAGATTAAAATGATATTGCATTGAGGGATAGAATGCATTGGTACTGCAGCGAGGAAAATTTTGTTCCAGTGAGGGACAGAATAAAATTTTGTTGCATTGTGGGACAAAATAAAATTTTGTTGCTCTGAGGGACAGAATAAAATTTTGTTGCAATGAGGGACAAAATAAAATCTTGTTGCAATGAGGGGCAGAAAAAAATTTTGTTGCAATGAGGAACAGAATAAAATTTTGTTGCAATGAAGGACAGGATAAAATTTTGTTGCAATAAGGGATAAAATAAAATCTTGTTGCAATGAGGGGCAGAATAAAATTTTGTTGCAATGAGGAACATAATAAAATTTTGTTGCAATGAGGGACAGGATAAAGTTTTGTTGCAATGAGGGACAGAATAAAATTTTTTGCAATGAGCGACGGAATAAAATTTTGTTGCAATGAACAGCAGAATAAAATTTTGCTGCAATGGGTGACATAATAAAGGGACAAAATAAACGTGTTTTGCAATGTGGGCAAAATAAAATTTTGTTGCAATAAAGGACAGAATAAAATTTTGTTGCAATGAGCGACAGAATAAAATTTTGTTGCGATTAGGGATAAAATAAAATTTTGTTGCAATGAGGGACAGAATAAAATTTTGTTGCATTGAGAGACAGAATAAAATTTTGTTGCAATGAGGGACAGAATAAAATTCTGTTGCAATGAGGGACAGAATAAAATTTTGTTGCAATGAGGGACAGAATAAAATTTTGTTGTGAATTAACTTGTTAAAGGAAGTTTTGGCTGAATGGTGAAATAAAATGCTGTTTGTGTCGGCTGTTAAACTGGAACAGTATACTGGCTGCGAAGCAAACAAGAAGAAGAGAAATAATTCATAGGAAACGCAAAACCGGCTCCAATTTAGAAGAACAATGGGAGACAATTGGGTTGGGAACTGAATGTTGTTTTTCCATTTATGAAACAGAAATAAAAGTGCCCTCATAGGAATAAACGAGAAATTGTGCTTACAGTTAGCATGAACCCGAAGACAGTAAGATAACAATAAAGAGGCAAGAAATGTTCTTTCGTGTAATGGGGAAAATGTGCATGCTGTAAAGGGGAACAAAAGAAAATGCGCATGTTGTAAAGAGAATAGAAAGTGTGGATGCTGTAAAGGGGAATAGAAGAAAATGTGCATGTTGTGAAGGGAAATAGAATGTTGGCTGTGATGTGTTTAGCCATTTGTATCCCGTTTTCAAGAGCTTGGATAGCAGACTGGGAGTCTGGTAATATAACAAGGTGGTGATGACTGTCAGGGCTGCTAGTACAGCCTGCATCTCATCATCACAATTGCAGCAACTAGATCCACATGAAGCAGAAAAATGTAGCTTGTTGTCTTGTCTGGAAACATTATAAGTACACGACATCATACATTGTCCATGTACTTGAAAGCTGACCTCTCAATACATGGATCCAGTCTTTGGGGAAGGTTTCTATGACCTCCAGTACATACAGTTTTGTTCCTCAGTTTGTTCTTGAGTCAACTTGAGAAAGAAGTAATGGCTAACAAAAAGCAAATGTGGCTGCAGTAAAAGCTAACAAAAGCAAATGTGGCTGCAGTAAAAGCTAACAAAAGCAAATGTGGCTGCAGTAAAAGCTAACAAAAGCAAATGTGGCTGCAGTAAAAGCTAACAAAAGCAAATGTGGCTGCAGTAAAAGCTAACAAAAGCAAATGTGGCTGCAGTAAAAGCTAACAAAAGCAAATGTGGCTGCAGTAAAAGCTAACAAAAGCAAATGTGCCTTGCAGTGAAGGTTAACAAAAGAAAATATGCCTGTGCAGCAACCCCTTCATTCAATGATTATCTGCTGCAAGATCACCTTCACTAACAGGCAAAATGACAGCTTGAGAGAACGCAGTATGTGAAAGACACTGTGGACATCCCCATAACAAGTCTAGATTATGTGAAATATTAGGAATGTGTAACCAGGCGTCTGCTTAAGATCAAAGGAGAGTTCTGGCCATAAAATACCAAAAGTAATGACCTCTTGTTAAAAGAGAGACATAACACTACTGTCAACAGAGACAGAAGAAGGTGGCAATGGACTGGCCACAGAATGACAGAGGAATCTTTACCATGAACAGCTCTGATGTGGACTCCACAGAGTAAAATAGGCACGGAAAGTCCCAATGAGGCAATGGAGACGTACAGCAGACAAAATGCTGGAAAGGATAGAATGGGAGAAAGCTGAGAAGATAGCAAAGGACCGACAGAAGTGAAAATCGCTTGCTACCACCCCTATGTGTCCTAGGGTAGCAATGGGACAGAGAACCAGTGGTTAAGAATATGTGAAGGTTTTTAATTTAATACTCTCTCTCTCTCTCTCTCTCTCTCTGAACCTTAAGTGCCCAGCCCACATGGGGCTTCCGCAAAGGTTTTCCACAAATGCCTGTCCTTCGCCTTTTTTTCTGCTCTTGCCCAGGTGAGCCCTCTATTGCTCAACATCCTTTCTGTTGTTCTTCTCCATGTCTCTTTTGGTCTACCCTTACTTCTGTTCCCCTGTGGTGTCCACCTTAGTGCTATTTTTGGTAGTGAGTTGTCAGTCATTCAGAGCACATGTCCCAACCATCGCCAGCGTCTTTCCTCAATAATTGTTGTCAGTGGCTTCATCTGCGTTTCTGCCAATAAAATATTTCTTATGGTGTTTGGCCAAAATATATTTCTAATTCTTCGTAAACATTTAGTCTGGAAAGAATTCAACTTGTTTTCTATGGTTTTGGTGATTTTCCAGCATTCACTTCCACTTAGAACATTACTCTTAAATATCCTGATTTCCATATTTATGCTTAGTTTTTTTTATTTCCATATAGTCTGCAGCACTGCAAAAGCCTGGTTTGCTCTAGTAAGTCTGCTGTTGATGTTCTCTGTGCTGTCTCCATTTTCTACTACTCTGCTGCCAAGGTATACAAATTCGTTGACCTCCTCCACTAACTTGTTATCTACTCTGAGTACATTTCTGTTGTTCACATTTTGCTTCATTAACTTTGTCTTTCCTACGTTGATCTTTAGTCCTATGTTGTTTGCATTCTGAGTTAGCTTGTTTATTTTATCTTGCATATCTTTGTGACTGCTTGATAATAGACAAATGTCGTCCGTAAAGGTCCTCCAGCACTGTGTCATTGTAATCCTCTGCGTTTGTCTGATGTTGCCTCCTTCATTAACCAGTCTACTGCCAAGATAAATAATGTTGGTGATAGTACACATCCCTGTTTCACTCCTGTTTGTACCCTAAAGTTACTGGAGGTATGTCTCCCACAGATCACTTTGCACTGGAAACCCTCATATATGGCTTTGATTACATTTACTATCTTATGGGGGAGGCCATGCCATCTTAGGATTTTCCACAGTGCATCTCTGTTGACACTGTCAAAGGCTTTCTCAAAATCTATGAACAATGCATATGTTGTGCTATGCCACTCATTTGCCTGTTCTAATATTTGTCTAAGTACAAATATGTAGTCTATGCATGATCTCCCTTTCCTAAATCCTGCCTGCTCTTTCTGAAGTTTTTCCTTAAGTGTTGGTACAATTCTGTTGATTATTCTGCAAAATACTTTACTGGTGAGTAGCAGTAGGGTAATGCCTCTCCAGTTCCCGCAATCTTTGAGGTCACCCTTCTTTGGTAGTTTTACTATAAGGCCAGTTTTCCACTCCTCTGGAGCTTTTTCTAGATCCCAAATTTGTTGTAATATCCGGCAAAGTTGTTTTGGTGTTTCTGTTTCTTCTGCTTTCAACATCTCAGCAGTCACTTCATCTTCACCTGGTGCCCTGTCTGATTTTAGCTTCTTTATCGCCTCCTTTACTTCACTTATTGTTATTGGTCCTGTATTGATATTTAGTTCCGTTTTTGCTTCAGGTATGTCTATTGTTTGTGCTGCTTGTGTTCTGTTTAGTAGGGTGTTAAAGTGTTCCCTCCATCTTTCAATTTTTTCTCTTTCTCCACTGACCAGTTGTTCATTTTGTGTCCTTACTGCACTTTCACATCTTGTGTTGAATTTACCTGTCATCTGCTTTGTGATTTTATATATGGTTTTCATATCATTTGTATATGCTGCTTTCTCTGCTGCTTCTGCTAAGTTGTCATGTCGTTCTTTAAGCCGTTGTGATTTGGTGTCCAGTAATTTTTTCTTGATTTCTTTTCTTTGCTCTATCTTTCTCCATGTGATCTTGCTTATCCATTCCTCTTTTCTCCGTTTCCGATATCCCAGCACCTCTTTTGCTGTTTCCTGTAGTGTTTTACTGAACTCTAGTATGGACATTTCTGCTTCGTCTTGTAGGACACTGAAGCGGTTCTTAAGTACTACTGAGAATTCATTTCTTGTTTGCTGGTCTTTCAGTTTTCTTGTATCAAAATGTATCTTTCTGTGTTCTCCGATTTTGGCTTTCCTTAATTTTAGCTTTATTTTTGCTACCAGAAGGTTGTGATCACTTCCTACATCTGCTCCTTTCCTTGCTCGCACATCTTGTAGTGACCGTTTCCACTTGTTTATTAGTATGTGATCGATTTGGTTTTCTGTGGTTTTATCTGGTGACCTCCAAGTCACCTTATGGATGTTTTTATGTTGGAAAATTGTCCCTCCGATGGTCATCATGTCTTCTTCACAGAAACTGCATAGTCTTTCTCCATTTTCATTTATTTCTCCGATTCCTTCTCTTCCCATGATTCTTCTTCTATCTTCATTTCCTTCACCTACTTTGGAATTGAAGTTGCCCAAGATGAGTAGCATATCATGCTTGGGTATTGTTTCTACTGTTGCTTGAAGGCTGTTGTAAAAATCTTCTTTTAATTCCTCTTCAGCTGCTTCTGTTGGTGCATAACAAACTATAATAGACAGCTTCGTGAATCTTGAGTTGAACCGTGCATATAATAATCTCTCATTTACTGGGGTCCATTTCAGCAATGCTCTTGATGCTTCTTTTGTTATAATCAATGCTACTACTCCTTCATGAAAATCTTCTTTACCTGACCATATTATTGTATCTCCTGTGTGCTGTGTTGTTAATTTCCTTCTACCTTGTCCTGTCCATCTTGCTTCTTGTATTCCTAGTATGTCTAGTTTGTATCTGTGCATTTCCTTGATGGTTTGTGCTAGTTTTCCAGTCTGGTTAAGTGTTCTTACATTCCAGCTACCTATTTGCATCTTGTGTTTAGGTTCCAGGAGGTCTGTAGTCGGGCTTGGGACTTCCAGTGGCTGGCTTTCATCCACAACCTTCATGGGCTCAGTTTCCTGATAAGCATTTCTCCTTCCACCTGCATTTGTTTTTTCCGTTGCTTCCGTTTCTGTAGCAGTCTGATAGTTTTGTTTTTTTTTTTACCAGATAGGGTTGCTGGCCCTATGCCGAACCCTCCTTAGTCGCCTTTTACGATCATGCGTGGTAGGGTACAGTGGTCCTATTCTTAATTTAATACTAAATGGTTGGAAAGTTTTTGGTGAGGGGGTGGCCATGACTTATCACTGGCTTCAGAGGCCAGTGACCTAAAAAAAAAAGTCTATGAACCACTGAACCAGCTGACTCTTAACAGGCCAGTACTTGGGTGATAGCCACCAAGAAACTGATAGAAAATTTCAGAGACTGATAGGACTTAATAGGATCTTTAAGATATAATGTTGTTTTGTGTTTTAGACGTGAAATATTTTCAGCACATGCTAGGAAAGCAGGAGCTGTTGAACCAACAGTAGCACAGTTTATCAAACTCAAGGAGGCAGTGGAGTCTGTTCCAGTGATAATAGCCTTTTCAGAAAACTCAGGTATTACACAAAATAGATACTTGACACACTGTGTAAACTGTATCTGTACAGGGACAATATCTGCCTGAGAGACAAGACACACTGGATTACCTGTACATATGAGTAACAGTGAAGAACAGGAGAGTCCGTGTAACCCGGGGCCCGTGAATAATGGCCTGCACCTGAGTCACACGGAGTGAATGGAAAAGAAAAACAGAACATGCCTTCAAAGGAGTGCAACCGTTCTGGTGTTGTGAAGCCTACTTGTAAATGCAGAGTATGTGTTCTTGACAGCAAAACTGTCACTCCAGTACATGGAAGAGAATCATCCCAACTTCTTGCATATGCTTTAGTACGTGGGGCATTCAGAAAGTAATGCACAACATTTTTTTTTAGCTAATAATGAAGATAGAAGCATGAAATTTTGCACACTTTAAATATGGCATGTGCCGATTGTGTGAACCAAATTGCACCACAACTAGCCAAAGAATATGGCTGCCATAACCACTGAAATGGAGCGTGTTAAAAAGTTGCGGTAGAAGTAGTGAATTGTGATAGAATTTCTCGTTGCAGAGAACGAAACTGTTGTGAACATTCACAAGCGTTTTTGTGATGTGTATGGAAGTTTTGCAGACGACAGGAGTACAGTCAGTCGCTGGGTTCAGAAAATCAAAGAATCAATAAGTGGAGATAAGGAGCTGCATGATCGGCCATGCTGTGGACGTCCTGTCACAGCCACCAAGGGCATTATTCTTACTGATACTCAACAATTGGTCTTAAAGCTGTCAGTCAGCAATGGTAGTGCAAATGCAGTTATAAAAGCTCTCGGATTTTCTAAGGTTTGCACAAGATGGGTTCCTCGAATTCTCACAAATGAACATTGATTGCAAAGGAAAGCAATTTCGTCTGCATTGTTGGAGCATTTCAGTGCTGAAGGAGAGAACTTTTTGGCTAAGATCGTAACAGGTGACAAAACCTGGGCACATCATTTTGAACCCAAGACAAAAAGACAGTCAGTGGAGTGGCATCATCCACAATCACCACAAAGAAAGAAATTCCAGACAACTCCTTCAGCTGGAAAGCTCATGATCACTGTCTTTTGGGACACTGAAGGTGTGATTCTTGTGGATGTTATGCTAAGAGGAGAGACAATCAGTTCGCAAGCTTACATTAAGACACTAAAAAAAACTCAATCGTTTTTGCAGAATTCGGCCGCACAAGAATCCAGCAGACCTGGTTCTCCTTCATGACAATGCACACCCTCACATAAGTCTAGCAACACAGGAAGCAATCACCAAATTGGGTTGGACTGTACTACTCCATTCACCCTATAGTCCCGATTTGGCACCCTCTGATTTCCATCTGTTTGGTCCACTTAAAGATGCACTTAGAGGGGTAAGATTTGAAGATGACACAGGAATGATTCATGCAGCGAAGAAATGGCTACATAATCAAGAGAAAATCTGGTATAGGCTAGGAATACATGCACTTGTTTTGTGCTGGCGTAAAGCCATACAAGTTGATCGGGATTATGTTGAATAATACCAATGTTTACATGACATCTCCATGTATATTGTATATAAATTTCATGCTTTTTTAATAAAAAACTTCAGAGAAAAACAATGTGGTGCATTATTTTCTGAACGTCCCTCATACATGAGAAAAGCTATGACAGTCAGATATCACTGTCATCACTGTTAGTAATAGATATCAGTATCATCTATCATCACCATCAGTGATAGATATCACTAAAAGTAAAGGTGTGAATTGTGAACCAGCATCACTGCACAAGGTCAAACCATAAATGCTCTGCTGCCTAGTCAGCAACTGATCAGAAACTGTCGACTAGTGTCGCCATTGGCACGAACTCCATGGCTAGTGGCGTCACTCCTCTTCTTTCTAGAGTGTTACTTGTACTTGTATGGACTCCCTGTAACTCGAGCTGTTGTTCTTTGCTGCTGATGCTGTAGAGATGTTGAGGCACAGCATCATATCGGCATGGGAGCGGATTATGGTGGCTACTTTTTCAGTCCTGGAGTACAGCTAAAAAGCAGGGGTTGTGCAATGCTTCTTTAGCAGACTCCACCACCACGGGGACTATGGCGATCCCTGCCCCGTTAGCCAGGCTGGGCCTGTTACTGGGGGTACCATGGAGAGGTGAGACAGGGTCTTGGTCAGCTATGAGTCGGTAACCCTGACAATGGCATATCAGCTATGGGTCGTTGATTATCTTATCGGACGTCTTCACCTCCCAGAGTGTTAATCCTGGCATTCATTTTTTTCTTGAGACTGGGTGAACCCTGGGAGTGTTTTTTTTTGTTTGCCAATCAAGGTCTGAAAGGCACCATGGTGAATGGATATCAAAACACTAACATAGCTATTGATCTTATCTCCCTATAACTGTGAGCTGGTGTTCTATGCAGCCGATGCTGTGGAGGTGTTGAGGCACAACATCGTACCAGTGTTGGAGTGAGTTATGGCACCTATTTTCTTTAGCCCCTGAGTACAGCTAAAAAGCAGGGGGTGTGCAATGCTTCTTTAGCAGACTCCACCAACATGGGGACTTTGGTGATCCCTGCCCCGTCAGCCAGGCTAGGCCTGTTTCTGGAGGGAACCAATGGAGAGGTGGGACAGCATCTTGATCAGGCGTGATTCATTAACCCTGATGCTAGCATATCAGCTACAGGTTGCTGAATGCCTAACCAGACAGCGTCTTCACACCCCCCCCCCACACAGCTTTTGATAGATATCAGTATCATCTTCTTCTTCGTTCACTTCTACCACCAAAAACCGCACTGTGAACCTACTGAATTCACGCCTGTGGTCCTCGTTAGGTCCCCTGTGTGGTCCCCGAATAGACCACACGAGATCCATGAGAGGACCACAAGGGGTTCAGAGTATCACAGTGCTTTAGCCTGTATTCTTGGTGGGTCTCGGAAGCAGGATTGCGTGACACCGTGGTTTTCATTGCACCAGTTTAGTCTAGGGTTGGACTTTCTCGCTGGAAGACCTCGACGTGTTTAGGATATCAGTGCATCCCCGCTGGGTGAGAGGCGGTAGCCCACCCAGGCCAGAGTTGGACTTTCTCACTGGAAAACCTCGACGTGTTTTGAGATACCCGTGTATCACCGCCGGGTGAGAGGTGGTTGCCCATCCAGTCCAGGGTTGGACTTTCTCACCGGAAAACCTCAGCATGATTAGGATATGCAAACATCCCCGCCGGGTGAGAGGTGGTTGCCTATCTAGACTTCCCTGGTCCAGTGTCTCCGACTTCAGCATTTTGCGGTCGTGGCCGCTACCCTTCCTAGTTGTGACCAGGATGGAGCTTTTGTCCAGGAGGACGAATCCTCGCCACTAGTGACTTCTACCCCTGGGTTGAGCCGGTTTAGGCATTATCCCAGTATGGGCGTGTTTGGGACGGGACCGACCTCTAGGGCAGAGGTACTGTGACATGCATAGCCTTCAAGATTCACCCCTGGTATGAGCCGGTTTAGGCAAAATTCACCAGTATGAGTGTTTATCAGGCGTTACCGACCTCTAGAGCGGAGGTGGCATGACATGTCTAGCCATCAAGTTCCACCCCTGGTGTGTGCTGGTTTAGGCATATTTCATCAGTGTAGGTGTATTTCAGACACGGGCAGCCTCTAGAGCAGAGGTGCCGTGGTATAGCTCTCGTAGCGATACTACTGGACATACCGGTTAAACTTCACTTTCCATCACCTTTTCCCATCGGCGCCGCACAGCAACCTTTATTTCTTTTCCGCATTTACTTCCTTGACCGGGAGGAGCTTCACTCCACGCGCTGCATTTGAAGAGTCTCGCCAGCAATGTCTTAACCTCTGGGACAAGCCGGTTCATGCATTTCACCCGATATGACTGCACTCAGGACGTGGCCGACCTCCAGACCAGAGGTGCCGTGATTTGACTGTTTGCTTCGCTTTATCCTTTCTACCACCTTTTCCGCAGTGATGCTGAGGGGCAACCTCATTTGCAAATTTCATTCATTGGCCAGGAGGAGCACCGTTCCACACACGGCAGCTGAAAATCTCGCCAACAGCAGAATATCATCTATTTCCACCAATATTGATAATTTGATATCACTGTCATCTATTCTTACCATTATTACTAAAAAAAAAAAAAAAGATCAGAGAACTAAATCCCATAAAACTAATACCAAATACACTACATTAGATATGAAAATGAATGTACTACAATGCCGCTCCTTATTTCTCTTAGTGGATTACAGAAGCCCTCTCAGAAAACTCTTACATGCTTTTGGACAGGCTGTTGTTTTTGTTGCTTAACCTCCCTGGAAAATGTAACTAGGATCTTCCCAGCAGCCAATGCTGCAGAGATGTTAGACTCAGTCATTATTTTCAGCTTGGAGGTAATTATGGTGACTAGCTCGATGACCCCAAAATGCCCAGGTAAACCTAATATGTCCACCACCATGAACTCTGCCCTAACACCTAGAGCACCAACAGAGAGGTGGGACAGAGACTTGGCACCCTCTGGTTTGCTGGTCCTGATAATTTTGCCATCGCTCTAGTAGTCATCCTTGCTGCCAGTGGTCTTGATGACTCCTAAAAATTGTACTAGAGTGTTAACTCATCTACTAAATTTACCAAATATATCAAGACCACACAAACAACACTATAATAAACACACTGATCACGGTTTTTTTTTATCTGTAAACGATGCCATGCCAACATTTAGCTCATACTGTAGTTTAAAATTTGAATCTACAAAAAACCGGAATAAAATACATACAGTGAGTTATTTTATTTGTAATTTTTTTTTTTACAAAGTCATATATATGCCCACAGCAGCAAAAAAAAAAAAAGAGATAGTGATCAAATTTTTAAAAAAAGGCATTCAACACTGATGTTCTCATTATAATCATTATTTAATATCTGTTAATGTATGTTCTGATAGCGCAGCACAAGTTCTGTACAGACAGATTAAAAAAAAAAAAAGACATGCATTTGTAAATACCCCAAGCATTATGGTAAACTCATCAGGATGCAAATACAATGAGCTCACTACTTCTTCTTCACTAATATCTCAGTCAGTTGCTACAGGTTGCTTGGGAAAAGACCTTCACCTCTAGACTCTTAATTATTCCTCACACCACTTGATGTGCTGCAGACCACATTCAACAAATCTGATCACGCAACAGTCAATTAAATTCACCCTTTACAAAACATTCCTGATAAACTGTTACTAGTCAAGAGCTGACTTGCTGTCAGAATCGTCAAACCATCAATATTCTCAACAAAACCTGTAACTCAAGCATGAAAACCTTTGCATCTAGAATCCAGGGGAGGTGACTGCTAGGCACTCTTCACACTTTTTTGAAGACATATTTTAACCCACTCTACATGATGAAAACTTTCAAATGTTAACAATAGTTTTTGGCCTGTTAAAAAAAGAAACTATATTTTTCCATCTGAGATGAACGACTTTTTTCCCTTACAGACTTTTGATCTTTGGTCAATGAAAACATCCTACACAGATTTTCTGTAGCTGTTTGGATCACTATGAGGATTTCAATGCTACTTTTAAAAAAAATTTTATACAGGGACTGCGACAAAATGTGTCAAGAAATTTGTAAGATTTTAAATTCAGAACCAATAATGTTGATCATGACACGACCCAACAATAGAAATGCCCTCTCAGGTTTGTTTCAGACACTTGTTTTTTTTGTTTTTATTTTCTGTTATTATCTTCAAGATTTTCAAAACTTGATCCTGAATCTTGCATCCTCCTCTTGCTTTCATTCTGCCATTCCTTCTTCAGCTTTTCCAGCATATCTTTTGAAACAACCCCACTGTCCACTAGCTTCTGGGCGAGTTTACTGTGAGCAAACTGTGAACAGACATACAAAGCATGTACAATGTGTGATTGTGAACGCTAAGGTAAACTAACATACGCTCAGAGTTAACTATTTTTAACCACTCCTGCTTTGAATAAACTAAGTTGCTCAGAATACTATCAAAAGATGATTTTAACTGAATATGAAAAGAGTACGTGAGAAACTACAACAGAATCATCATAATCTGTAAGGAAATATGAAAGAACATGCTGCATATTCTGAAAACTGACTGTATAAATATATATATATATTTAAAAAATATATTTACCAATATTCAGAATTACTTATCTCATTTTAAAAATCACAATGGCACCGATAAGTTGTGAATTTTTCATATGCAAGAACAAATGCATAATTTTCACACAGAGATCTTTATCGGTTCCATTAAGAACATTCCTTTAGTGTATAGGATTTCCAATGACATAACACTTACAATCAGCTGCAGGGTACAAGTCCATTAGTATGGGTACAAGCATAAAAAATAACCCTTATTGTATTGTCTGTGCAACTTTAGCAGCATTAAATAGTTATTTTGCAATGCCTAGTATCATGGCAATTTAATATAAAACAAGTGATGAAAATGTGCAGCAATATCTCAGTTATATAACAGAAAAAAAAGGGAAGAAAAACAGTTTAGCAGCATTCTGTCTATCAAAAAAACAGCAAATATGTCTTTTTTCATTTCTTACCAAAGAGGCATATGCACCAAACTATGTGAATTATTATTTACATTTATGTATTATGTAGTTAAATACACATAATAATGTACAACAATAAAAATAACTAACTTTATTTTCTAGAAACTACACAACTGTTAAGTTTCAATGAAAGGTCTTGCAACATTACACTGCTGCCTTTTACTGTACAAGGCTTACGTCACTTTAATCACTTTTAGGGGGCCGAGTAAGTTTCACTGGGGCAAGCGAGTTTTAATTTTTATGAACAGATGACATGGCTCAGACTTTTCCAGTCCCCAAATTTACAAGGTCTCATTCTTTACATGGTGTCTGAGTGGTGATGTGGTTAGTGCACTGGTATCTCATGGCGAAGGTTGGGGGTTCGAATCCGGCCGGAGGCACCCCAGTCACCCAGCTGTAGAAATGGGCACCCGACTTCTTCTGGAGTTGGGGAAGGAAAGGCAGCCAGGCATGATACTGACCACATCACCCTCTAGTGTGCTGACAGGTCAAGGAAATATATGGGGTACTAACACCATATCCCTATGTGCCTCTAAGGCATGACAGGATTACCTTTACCTTTTTTACTTACATTCTTTACACCTCCTGCAATACATCCAAATGTGAGTCTTTTTTTTCCCAATTGTTCAGCATCTCTGTCATGGGAGAATGGTGACAGTGAGTGTTTCTCAAGCTCTTTCAGTGGAGGCAGTCCAGCAAGTTGTGCTGCATGGCTTCTTCAGCTTGTCTACTGCAGTGCATGCAGTGTATGGTCTACTGTGACTGTGTTCACTGAGATCAGTCTTTCCTGTGCCTGGTCTAAAAACTGTGCACTGCTTTAGCCAAAGAGAGCACATTTAATGTTAATATGCTCTTAGCACAGACACCATATGTAATTCTCCTACAAGAATATAATGCATAGCACTTACCTTGGTCCCTGGTTCATCCTTTTTTTCTTTCTGGTGGTTTGTATTATCTAGAGGCCTTTTTTGCCTCTGGGTCAGCCCTCTAGTTTGCTGTGTGCGTGTCTTCCTCTCAAGTTCATCCTCACTATCCCCCAGTACAAGATTCCCTTGTTCTTGGTTCTTCAACAGCTGGACAATGTCCCTCACACCAGCCTGGATGATCTTGTCCAGCTCTGTCTGCAGTTCTCTTACCATCTCAGGGTCAGGAAACAGGTCGTGAATCTGTAACTGTGGAGCAAAAAAAAAACAGCCTTTACAATTTGGGAAAAACAGTTTTTTGGTTTTTTTTTTTTAACCATTCGCCCACTGTGGCCTTGGGTGAAGTTCCTTATTTGTGGGGTCAACCTTCATGTGATATCTTATTTTCCTTTCACTCAGTCAAGTTTGTGTACATTTCACCCTTTAAATTCCTTGTCCTGCACGCAGATCTTCTCAGTTTTCACAGGCTAGTGCAGCAGTGTCATGACCACTGAGCTGGGTAATTTTTCATGCCCCTCCAAGTCATGCTACAGCAGATTAAAAAAAAAAAAACACAGGATATGTTGATATCTCTTAGTGCCATGAAGATTTCTCTTGTGATGTTATCAGGCCTTGGTGCCTTCCGTGCCTGCATTTGTTTGACTGCATTTCTTACTTCTGTTTCCAGTACTGGTGGCCCTTCATTATTCATGCTTATACTGAACTGTTCATATCTCTGGTCATTATACTGGTCTCTTACCATTTCTCCACGACTTCTCTTTTTTTTTTTTCCACAATAAATTTAACCTCTTTTGTTTTCCAACAGCCTGTTGCTTTGCCCGTCCTGTTTTCAAACAGTTCTTTTATCTTTTTCTGATATTCTTTGCCATTATAAAACTTTTTTTTTTTTTTAAATCTCAGCACATTGCTCCAAGAGCCACCTCTCTTTCTCTTCCTTGCACTACCTTTTATTTCTCTGTCAGTCTCTTCATATGTTGTTTGGTTATTTTTGTTCTTCCTTTTCCTCTCCGTCAGCTCCAGAATTTCATCTGTAATCCACTTTTTCTTAGTTTGTCTTTGTGTCTTTGCTACTGATGTGTCAGCAAATTAATTCTGTTAAGGTTTTCCATTTATCATTTACATCTTGAAATAATATTTTGCAATCTGATAATGCATGATATCCATCTTTAGCTTCTATGTTGAACTTCTCTTTTTATTTCTTGATCTTCTCCTAACATGTCTATATTTAGTTTAGCATTTCTGGTCACTACTTTAACTAATCTGTGGCTAAGAGTGACTGTCTGCTCCAGGAAACCAACCAGAAGGTCATGTAGCAGGAGGTTATGGTCTTGAAAAGCGTAATGATGGGAGACAAATTGGTCAGATGGGCAAAAAGCCACAATAAACCACTGGCAATACCTAGGACCTGCAACACCCATGAAAGCTATACACTTGGAAAAGCCCAGATATAAGACTCGAAACAGGATAGATTTTATTCTTATTAATAAAAAGATTCAGAAATCTCTGTATTTAACTGTTAAATTTTTGGTTTCTCATAACCTCTCCCACATTCCATGATCTAATTCTTAAAGATTTGGTGGTTCTGTTAAAAACATATTCTGGGCATGTTCTCTTAGTAAACTGCATGCTGAAACTTTCATGAAAGACTTTCCTGCTTTGAATTTCACCTTCCCATCCTTTGTTCATCTGGCCAATACTTTTATTGTATGCAGTTTTATAATGAGATTCACAGAACTAAAGGAAATAATACAATTGGTGTATAAGTATACAACTATACACTAAACACTGCAGTAAAGCTGTGATACTAGAATGTATAAAATCGGAAAAAAGTAGGAGCAGCTTTATTACTTAACGATTACAAAGTTGTGACGTTTCGACGTGAGCCTTAATCATACAAAAACATACAGGACGAAGAAATAGGGAGAGGAGATAAAGTATATATTTACATGAATACTGTTTAAATAAAAAAAAAAAAAAAAAATTTTTTTTAAAGGAGTACTTAGCTGTAAATTGCAAGGTATGGCTTGTCCGGCGGTGTGTGTCAGGAATGGATCTGGTAGGACGTGGAAATTGTTTAAATAGAGACCTGTGACATGTGGTCGGTGGGTTCTAACTGGGAGTGGTGGATGGGGAACCGGGGAGGGGAGAGAGAGTGACGCACTACTGGCCTAGCTAGGAGAAATTGAAACAGGTGATTGGGGAAGAGGTGTTGCAGAGAAGAGGGGTTGCAGAGAAAATAGTGGGGTTGCAGAGTGATGCTGTGCGGAAGTTTGAAAAGTAAGAAGGGGTGGATTTAGTGGAGAGGTACTATAATGATTGAAGAAGATGATGTTACGTGTAACTAAACAGCGAGTTTAACCCATGTGGTTCCAGCGTCCCATAATTTTGAATGCAGCGGTTCTCAAGTGCCAGGCGGCTTTGTGTCATCTGCGTGACATTGTTTAATGGCTGTTACCAGAAAATCAGATTTGCCTCTGTGGTTGGGGCCATTGAAATGATTTGGGACTGGTTTCGAAGCATGCTGGGCGATGTCGTACAGATGTTTTTGCATGCGGTCCCCTAATCTGAGGCCAGTCTCACCGATATATGTTATACATTAAAGGAAATAATAGCCCATACCTTTGCCTCTGAACAGAAGTCTAGACAGGACACTAGATAGATAATAAGAAAAAGTAAATTTCTCACAAACTATTTGGACAAATGAAAATTCTTGAGTTACTTAAATAAGAGATGTACATACGACAAATATTACATTGTGATTGTGGTCGAGCTTACTGAGATATATGGCAATACAGCTAAGTGGGATGCTATCATTGCAACTTACTGTAACACACAAGGAAAGTCATAACAGTTAGCTATCTTTGTTATCTATCATCACCATTAATACTGGATAAAAGGGCAAAGAGCTTAGTATTATAGCATTCAACACAAGGAAAAATGGACATAATTATTTTGCACACAGATTACTTATCAAGTGTGCAGACTACCTTAACCAGAGGTATAGATCCAGGACATCAAAAACACTTTCTAAATGCACAAGATCCATGAGGTTGCCAGGTTTTTTCAGTGGCCAGTCAATCTGCCTACACAACCAATCCAAAGTGAGGGGCTCATTACGGCTGAAACGTCTGGCAAACTGAAAATCATCAAAGTATATCGATCATGAGCAAGGATTTTCTGGAAAGAAACAAGGAGACTGGACTGCCCTTACAAAGTTGACAAAGATTTTCACATATGGTATTACACACAAACAAACAAACAAAAAACAAACAAAACTGGCTCTTAACTGAGCTTTAAAAATTGAGAGAAAAAAAAAACTAAAACTCTTTTTGTGGATAGTGAAATGCTTCATCAGGAAACTTGTTCAACATCATCATCAGTAAACTGAACTTAAATGCAGTCCCTGATTTAAAAGGTCATTACACGAGGACCTGGCCCAATCAACAGCACACGTGCACTATAATATGTCAAACAACAAAAGTGATGTCTCTGTTTGGATCAGAACTTTCACATACACTATTTACTATTATTTCTAACATTTCCATTCAACTAACTCCCTGATAGCATAGAACATCAACCACGACAAAAAACTGCCAACATATTTTTAGCTCAAGCCTTTTTTTCTTTCAAACCTTCCATACTAACATTACTTTACAGAACCATAACAATCCATGTGACTATGGTATATAAAATACATACAAAATCATATACTAAATGAATTAAACAGAATTTATTTCAGCTTTCAACGATGGATATAAGTGGCTTCACTATTGTGAAACAAGTTGTGAAAGAACATGTAATGACTACATATATTCTTACCTTCAAGAACATTGTGCATGAGAAGGTCTGCTTGACTGAAATAGGTGCACAACAAAAGACATAGCGCACCCTAAGGGGCAGAGGAACATGCTCAATCATGTCCGCCAGGAACTTGAACTCTTCATTTGAGCACATAAAAAACATGTCGCTGTCCATCTCGCAGCTGATTTCAAAGATTTCCTGTGTGGAAAAACAGACAAAAACTTTGCGATGAAAGATATCTCTGCTTGACTTTTATAGAAGTGACCAGAAAGATGGAATTATGAGTGAAATAAGTGCTTCGTAGTTTTCTGAGAAATTATAAGCAACGCATAACTAAAATTCATCATCATCATTTCCTAACTATAAATGATCTTTTGAATTATCAGTCTCTCACTTGCATGATGAACCTTGCCAAACTACTTCTTGCCTATGTTTCGGTATTGTTTGCCAGTTTAATTATTTGTCTGTATTTCTCCACACCTTGAAAGAACATTTAAACAAGAAAATATCAGAAGTTTACATAAATTAACAAAATTTAATACCTTCAATAGCACAAAAAACACAATAATCAAAAGCAAACACAATTACCTCAAAAAATGTTTATATGCAGGGACAAGATGCTAAGATTACAGGCCTAGTTATGAACGAGTTTCATTCTTAAGAGTGTCTGTATGTAAAATTTGTATGCAAGTCAAAACAGTTAGGCAAGGTTTATACCTAATGTCAGTTATACAGTATATAATGTACCCTTCTATGCATAAAAAAAAACCCAAAAACATTAAAGAACCTGATGAACTGCTGTAAACATGCAATGTTTTGATGCAGGCAGCATGTCTGTTATTATGAACCACTGTATGTAACTTGAATTTTTAATATAGGATTTACAGGGCTCATTTGTAACTATGGGTTGTGTATAAGCTGAACATTTGTAACTTGGGGACTGCCTGTAACTGAAGATGTCCCATTATCGTCACTTACAATAAGGTTGGACAGCGAGGCTTTTGGAAGATGATACGCAAACAGCTCAATCTGATCAGCTGTGGGATGTAGACCCGCTTGCTGAAATGGAAATGATATCAAGATTAAGATTCAGCCAGAGATTTTTAAAAAAAAAAAAGAAGCCATATTAGAAAATACCGTCTAAGCACATCGACTCAAAAGATATAAAATATTTTGTACTTTCTTTGTCAAGCTACAAGTTCTTTTCCTCTGCTTATTTCTCATCCTTCTTCTGCTGTGTTCCATTTAAAAAACTTAGCTTTACAAACAGGCTGATGCCATGAATCTCATAAATCATGTGTGTATCCTCAGTTTTTCCATCCATGGTCTTCTGAGACCAGACACTCAAACATGAAAACCTCTCTAAACAGAAATAATCATAGCAGAAACTTCATTCTGCAGCACTGACTTGGCGGCAGCCAGTGAGACAGTTCCAAATAACTTGTCATACAGGCTCTCCTTCTTCATTCATGTATGAATTCTACAGTTTTTTTGTTGCCTTTTAGACAAAATCGATTTTTTTTGTTGCCGTTCGCATTCCTTTATGGAACCCACAGCTCAGCTTCAGTGGGGCACCTAAATGTAGAGGACTGACAAAATAAAACACAGAAGTTTCTTCCCCCCCCCCCATACAGTAAAACAGATAACAAAATTTTCTATATAATTTTTATCATTATATCTACATTTATAGATATGCAATTTTGAAGCATAAAAAAAGATGTTTTCAGCTTTTCGTTTTTCTTCTCAGAAAAGTGAATCAATCAATGGCTTCGAAAAATATCGTTGGTCCTGAAGCACATTATGTATCAGAAGAGCAGCAGAGAAAGAGTCCTCACTTAACAAGGTATTCAAGAAATGGGGGACTTGTTCCCAGCCTTTGTTCTCCATTCAAAGTGCGATGTATTCAGTTTTAACCAGGTTGCCTACATTTGGCTAGAGCCCAAATACCAAAGCCCTTGTTTGAAGGAATATGATAAACACTATTAATCATGTTAATTTTCTTGTTTTATAGTTTGAGCATAAATAATATAATCAAGAAATAATTTAATCAATTCTTAAAAAAAGGGAGAAAAAACCAGCTTATATATGAGAATATATATGAGAGTGAACCAAATTAAAGTTACAAAACATGAATAAAACTTCTCAAAGAACAGAGAGAAATCCTTTAGTAGTAAGCTGAGAACAGTGTATATCAAAATGGTGACTACACTGCAGACACACTCCAAGGAAGAGGCGCCCTTCTGTCATCTGAGTCTGACAATGGTCTGAACCCCTCGGATATACATCACGAAATATTGCCGCATCCTCCTTATTTCCTGGATTTAGACCCAAATGGCTTTCATATATTTGGCCCTTATTTGGTGGTAAAAGGCTGCTGGCTAACACAGAGGTGCAGGATGCTGTGCACTGGTGGCTTAGAATTCAGGAAAAATGGGTTTTTCTGACTGGAATTCAGGTGGTGGTTCATAGGCGGTGCAAATGCATTACAAATTAGGGGGAACGGTACTTAAACATGGGGGGGGGTATTTTTTCCTGTACCAAATAAAAAAGTTTTGTGCAACATTCATTTTTTTATCTTTCATGTGATTCACCATCGTATATTTACATTATAATGCATTACCATAATTGGTTCAATTGGTTGACTGAGAATATCTTTCAAAATCCGAAGGTCTTTGCTGTAAAACGTAGTGACCTCCCCATTTTCGTACGGTGTGTTGTATCTTCCTGCCCGGCCAGCTATCTGCAGGGCTTGTGATGTTGAAATCAGATCCATTTCTTTCTCTCCCTTGTCATTTAGAGTTGGCTTCATCACAGAGTAGAACACTATGCGTTTAATAGCACTGTGGAGACAGAAATATTGCTACAGAGTTTAGACAGAGTGAGAATACTGGTGCTGAATAAATTTGTTTACGTACCTTTACATGTGACATAACTTCACAACATTTCCACTTCAGGAAAGCAAACATTTAGCCCCTTCTATATCAACATAACACTCTGGGGATAGGGCTATACAAAACTTAGGTACTAAATTCCAGAAACACAAGTTATAAATCTATAAGATATCACATAATTTGACTGGAAATTCTGCTAAAGAGAGCAAAATATCACAAATCTGACAAATCATGCAAGATGATCAACCTCCCACTGTATCCCCAGAAGTAAGTTTTTCCAACTCTTAACTCCCAGCTACAGAATATGGAAAAAACTGGATGCTGATTTTTTTAATACATAAACACCATAAAAATGAAGATTTGTAGTATATCAATATAAACACTTAAAATGAAACATCTGTAAAAACAAAAGCTACTTATGTATCTTAAAAAAATGTACTTAAGACATTACAATACAATCATCAGGAACAACATGGAGCCTTAATACAACCATAAGCAACAGACAGAGCAGTAAGAAGTATCCAACAAATCCACAAAAGCATGAAGAACAGAAACAGGAAATAGCCTGGTTAGCTTTGAATCTCGGTTACCGAAAACTTCCACGCTTCGCAGCTGATAAAAGATTTTTAAACACAGGCAGAAAGCCAGACTGGGAGGAGACTATGGAGACAAACTCTTGGATTTTGAATCTAAGAAGCTCTTCTCAAAATGCTTAACCATGGTGAAACACTTCAGCTCCCGTCCAGCTGACCTAGACTCTAATGCAGCCTGTTGCTAGAAGAACCATAGGGAGATAGAACAAGATCTTAAAATTTCAGGAGAACCATAGGGAGATAGAACAAGATCTTAAAATTTCATTTTCTCTAACCATGATACTTGTACTGTCCCTCTTTTTATTGCCCTCTTCTGTGGATAAACAAAATCCACCTATACAATTTTCTTATATACACTGTCTTGCCTGTCCATCTATATGATCAAAGAAAAACAACTGTACAAATATTTTTCAAAATGCAATAAATGCCCTTTATTGAGGAACAGATACTGCATATTCTGATTATAGATTCAAGAATTTTTTAAAAACTGTTTCCATTCGCGCCAGCCCTGAAAGGCATGTTCCAGTATATGCTGCTCCCATCGACACAGCCCTACAAGTTTTCGGACTTTCTTTCGTTGAAAACATGATGTAACTTTTCATTTAACCAGTCAGAGTTCTTCTGATTTTTCTAGTTGAAATTTGAATGACTACGTATTCTATGAATTGTCATTCATTTCCACTTATTTTAATGTGTGATACACAAGTGGTGATCATGGAATTAATTCGGTACAATAACTTTTACACAGGGACCCCCTTCCCCAAAATGTCTGCGTCGTAGAGAACATAGGGAACGTTTTTGGACATAACGTGAATGGAAAGAGTTAACTTCACATGGCACTCCAAGATGTCAACATGCACATTATGTGCTGTTTACAATATGTATATGTGATAATTTGTGTATGTGTATCAACTTAAGAAGTGTGTGACCTGGACAAAGTTCACTGGTGCTTTTCTGATTTGTCAATCATTTAACCAAAAAATGTAGCAATAAGAGAAATTTTACAGCTCAGTAATGCTTGCTTAGTTTCTTGTTTCCCCCCCCCCCCCCCCACACTTCTTCTCTCATCATTTTCGACAGGTTACAGTGAGCACTGTATGATGTTAATAGTAGTTCCGAGAGAACCATGACCTTTGTTTCTAATGCAGAAAGGATAAGCTGTTGTCCTCTGTGTGTTCAGTACAAGGGGCAAACTAGTATCAGTTTCATGAAGGCTTTTATTTGTCGCTAACTACAGCTTGACTTACAGGTTTAAGCCCATTCCAATGGCATCAGTTGCAACCATCACTTTGCAAACATTGTTCATGTCATTAAACTTGGCAGACTGAGCTAGCTTGGTGGCTGCAACAGAATGACAAATACAATTAACCATCTTACCCTCCCAAATATCAACAGAACTAGTCCCCTATACTTCAGAAAAAGACATAGCAAGTTTTTCAATACTAAAATGTACAATTATCCTGCACACACAAAAAATAATCTCTGGAATGGAGACAGTGGAAGTGTATATATTCTTGCTCAATTCATTCATTCATTTGCATGTCCCTCGCGGAACTTTGCCTCCCTAACAGCACTCCTGTAGGCCTCTCATTTGTGAGAAAGATGGCCTGCTGCTGGTGCATCCATTTGCAGATCATCAACGATGTCTTGCAGCCATCTTTGCTTTAGTCTCCCTCCTTTCCTTTTTCCCATTATGTACCTTTCCAAGGCAGTCTTCTCTAGATTATCATGACGTTTAATGTGTCTAAAATATTTAAGTTTTCTCTCTTTAATCCTCTTTACTAGCCAGCCTTCTTCAATATTAAGTTCTTGTAGTATGGATATATTTGTTCTTTTTTTGTGTCCATGATATTTGAAGAACTCTTCTGTAGCATTTACATTCAAAGGCATTTATGTGTTTCTCAGCTGTTTTGTTAAGTGTCCAGGTCTCACAGGCATATGTTGCAATGGGAAAGATGCATGCCCTTAAAAATCTTATTTTTATGGTTCTCTCTGTTCCTTTCCACAGATTCTTTAACTGTTTTACTTTCTGAAGAGCAATAGATGTCCTCCTTTTAATTTTCCTCATTATATCTCCATTATTATTTAGTAGTGATCCAAGATTTTCAAAACTCTCCACTTCTTCCAGTTTTTCCTCATTGATACATATTTCAGCTGCCTTGTTTGTTTTGTCAGTTGTTATCAATTTAATTTTCTTCGCATTAAGATAGAGGTTTTGCTCTTCGCTGTTCTTACAGACTGACATAATTAGTTTTTTCATCCCTTTTTGTGTTGTGGACAGTAATATTGTGTCATCAGCATATCTAATCTCTGGTATTTCATAACCTCCAATTGTTATGGCATCATAGTATTCTTTGTCTACATCTTCTCTAATATTCATCATTATATTTTCAGTATACAAGTTAAATAAGTAAGGCAACAATATGCACCCCTGATGGACCCCTTGTTTTATGTCAAACCAAGTTGTTGTTTCACCATTTATTCTTACTGCTGCTTGTTGGTATAGATACAACAGTGATGTTAATTGTATCAAATGTGTTGGAAATCCCATTTTTTCCACTATTTCCCACAGTTTCTGGTGTTGTACACAATCAAATGCCTTTGAGTAGTCTATAAAGGATGAATATAGATTCACATTAAACTCTCTGCATTTCTCTGTTATTAATCTTATATTGAATATATGATCTCTTGATCCTCTTCCTTGCCTGAAACCAGCTTGGACCATATTGACTTCTTCTTCTATTTTCTTTCGAAGTCTACCCATTATGATTTTTAACAGAATTTTACTGGCATGACTAATCAGGGCAACAGTTCTGTAGTTTGTGCATAATTTCAGGTTACCCTTTTTTGGCAGTGGTATGAATACAGTTATTTTCCATTCTTTTGGCCAAATACCTGAATGTCATATCTTTTTATATAGTGCATGATAGATTGTTGCACATTCCTTTCTTCCTGCTTTAATAAGTTCAGCTGTTATCTTATCATAACCTGGTGATTTACCATTTTTCAGATTCTTTATTGCCCATAAAACTTCTTCTATTGTTGGTTCGGGTTCTTTCTCCTCCAATAATAACTCACACTGTAGATTTCTGCTTTCACTGTCAGTTGTTTTACACATTCCTCTGCAAAACCTTCCATCTTTCTAGAATTTCCCCTGTCTCTGTCAAGGTATTCCCCATCTTATCACAAATTACATTTAGCTGAGGTGTGACATTTCTCGTCAGTGTCTTTATTCACTTCTTTAAACATTTCACTATCTCTTCCACTTCCTGATGTCCTTCTATTCTATCACAACAATCTTGTATGTATTGTTTTTTGTCTTTTCTTATGTTTCTTTGTACTTCTTTTGTTAAAGATCTATATTCCTCTTGTTGTTGTTTGTCACTTTCCACTGCGTCTTCATTTCTCTATGTTGTTTTATCAGTTCTAGTGTGCCTGCCGTAATCCATTCATTCTTGTGTTTTCTTTACTGGAACCATGTCTTTAGCTGTTGTTATTAAGATATCTCTGGCCTGTAGCCAATTCATCTGGTATCATCTCCTCCTGTACATCCATCAGGATTTCAAAACGGTTCTTCACTTCTATACTGTATTGTTCTGGTATTTTTGTAAGATCAAAGCGGAGTGGTCTTGATCCCGTAACTGTCTTTTTTATCTTTATCTTCATGTCTGCTATTAGTAACTCATGGTCTGTATCACAATCAGCACCTGGTAAAGTTTTTGCTGATGTTATACTTGATCTCCACCTTCTTTGCACTAAAATGTAATCTATTTGACTCTTGGTTTTCCAGTCAGGTGATGTCCATGTGTAAAGTCTTCTTGGATGTTGTTTAAAAAGTGTGTTAGCAATCATTAGCTCATTTTCCATGCTCAATACCAGATGGAAGATTGCATGTCTCAGCTTTGACTGCATTTATTTTACTGCAAACCTGCAAATGCTGTCATTTTTTGGTTGGAAGGTAAATGAATTTGCTTAACGCCTTCCAAGTTGCATAAACATAATCTACTTTATTTATTATATCACCACTGTTTCAATCCTGTTGCTCCAGG
Source organism: Achatina immaculata (assembly GCA_009760885.1). NCBI lineage: Eukaryota > Metazoa > Mollusca > Gastropoda > Stylommatophora > Achatinidae > Lissachatina > Lissachatina immaculata. The sequence goes on from CM019717.1 coordinate 5,389,664, forward strand.
GCCCCAATGCTTTTAATAACTTTATTCAGCAGCTTTTATAGAATGTTTTTATTTTTACCTCTATTTCCAATACTGCCTTACTTGCTGTTCAGAACTGCATGTATTCTGGTTTCCTATTTCCACTCATCTCAAAGTTATTTTTGATGCTTTTAAAATCTGATAACAAGAAGTTGCAGAACATCTCACATCCTTTCTGCACAATGGTGATTATTAACTGTTAACAGTCACCTAATAGGGCTTTATAAATGAAATGTCATAGGAATGTTTAGTACATGTACTTTAACAGAAAGGCAAAATAAATTAATAACACATAAGAACAGATTCCAGCATGGTAGACTTTATGGATTTATGTGTAAGTCTGATGCAAAATAAATACTCAATAGACAAAAATATTATGGAACAAAATAAAATATTCTGTAGACAAAAAATGAGGAAATATTATGGAACAAAATAAAATACTCTACAGACAAAGAATGAGGAAATATTATGGAACAAAATAAAATATTCTGTAGACAAAAAAATGAGGAAATATTATGGAACAAAATAAACTATTCTGTAGACAAGAATGAGGAAATATTGTAGACAGACTCACATGGGGGAAGAGAACCATAAATAACAGCACATTCATTTCCCAGCCGCTCAAGCTGCCGAGTCACGTAGTAGATGTCATTTTTGCTAAAACACACAATGCAGTCGCCAGGTCGAATATTCTGAAATTTTTCTGTTGATGGCATCAACATATTAATCCATTGCAAAAATATGGCTTCAGTTCATTAATCCATTGCACAAAAAAAAAAAAATGGCACCAACACACTAATCCACTGCAAGCACAACCCCTACATTAAAAAAATGTGTCATTAAGTTTGTTTTATCATTATGCGTAACAAAATCCTTTTAAAAATGGTGCAGTACAGAAGACAAATGGGAAGAGAGGCAGAAAAAGGCCAAGAGAAAACAAAAATCATGAACAGCCTAATGTGATGGCACAATAAAGCCACCAACTGAACTGATTGACAATATCAAGGACTGAGATCTGTGGAGATCTGTTGGCACAGATCTAATGACGATAACAGAAGAGGAAAAAACTTAAACCAAGAGAAGTGAAATGACAGGATATATGAAGATAATGACAGATGACAGTAAAAGAAAAGAATAAAAAAGCATACATAATCTTCAAGACTAAAAGTATCCACTACATATATGTGGTCTTAATATCATTATCGGTTTCATTAACTCTTAACCTACAAACACTACCCACAATACACAAATATTTTTTTATAATTAAAAAAATCACTGCTACAATGCTTTACTGGACAATGATGTGTGCATATTTTTACTGTTCATGGCAATTTGAAAGTATGAACTGATTACAGACCAAAATCACATGAATGTAGTTTACTTTTAATCTTTTTTTTTTTTTTTAAAGCCAATCAAATGGCTCATGGAGAGTTAATCTTGACTGTCATCTGTAACAAATGGTCTACCCAACTGTGATATATAATCTACAGTGCCATCAGCTGTCTGTGGTATTAAATTTATTGTGAATACTTCCAGTGCCTTCAGTGATTTTATCATGTTATGTTTCTTCTATGTCCAGGCTGTTTGATGGTATGTGATATGAAACTTGTTCTCTCCATTACTGCTAAAATATTTTCATTTAATCTAAGTTGTCACCTGCCATCATTATATAATCTGCATGTACATTTCCAAACATATTCTAACAAATCTTATTTTTACAGCTATGAAATGTGAACTCTTGATTTTCATATGCATGATCTATATGCTTAACATACATACTAGAAGCCTAACAGAGCATAATATACAGCAGGATACTTAGATGATAATCCATTCCACAAAATTCAGAATATCTGATGAAAAAATTCAGAAATTCTAGATTAATGATATTTGTAATTATTTTAAAGTACTCAGAACAGCCAGTGTAGACTTCCAAGATTTTCTAAAAATGGACTGATAGCTTTTTTTTTTTTCTTTTGTACACATCCTGTTTCAACATTCACAAAGAATAATAATGTCCTCTACGTTATTATAAAATGTACAATACAATAAATATTGTTGAGATTAGCAAAAATGTGCTGAAAATTAGTATCATTCACTAGAAAAACCCTTATGATTAACGTTTTAGGGGCTGATAACTGATCCAAACTGGAAGAAGAACAATAACCACCAACATTAGCTAGCATCACAGAAAGCTATATGAAGCAGAGAATAAAGCACTTACAAAAAAGATCACCAAAAGACAGAGAGAAGAGACACTGTCTAAGCCTACCTAAAATTTACTGAACACAAGTAATGAGACCTCACAACTCAATGGCTCACTAGACTTTCTTGTACCCATGATACACAACACAGAACAGACAACTCACTCACCAACAGCATAATCCAAGTATGTGAGTTTTGTCAACCTTTTGTATTGATGAACCTAAAGAAAAGAGTCACAAAACAAAACAAAACTAAATAAAATGCTTACATCTATCATATGGCTTATCCTGTATACACTTAACCTTGACTTTCAGTTACTCCGAAGTACACACTGAAGAAAAGCTTATCCTACTTTCCAAAAGTTCACTGTGATCATATTCTGTCTTCTGATTATCATTATCAAATGCACAATAACTTTGTCTTAGTTCTCATTCATGCTGGTTATGTGCACAATACACTAGTACTATGCTGATGTTGAATGTCTACACAATTTTCATGTTCAGAGAAGAAAGCAGAATGTCAGACAGGCCTGCATGACCAATTATTAGCTTTCTGAAAACATGACCAATTATTAGCTTTTTGAAAACATGACCAATTATTAGCTTTTTGAAACCAAGACCAATTATTAGCTTTTTGAAAACAAAGTTTGTTCATTCATGTAACCGTGCAAAGAACTAACTTCAGTAAAACTGCAATTTTTTTTTTTTTTGTGCACAAAAATAGTAAAAGTTATTTCATCTACAACATTTAACCTGCAGTACCTCTGCCCTCCTGTCACATCATCCTTCTGTATGCTTCTTTACAGCATTATTATAATAACCTGTCATATTTCTGTGTCTACATCTTCAATGATAAAAATCAGACAAGTACTAGCTGTCCGTGGAACCTGCCAAATCTCATTCTGCTGTGTGGTGTTTCTTTCTGCTGGTTCTACCAGTATATACTGGAGTTATCAGCTGCAAGGTCCAGTCTTTGTATGCTTGAATCTTCTGTCCTCTGTTTTGGCCATATTTATCCTTGAATGAACCAGTGTATACACTATCAAATTTTGTTTTACTTGTTTCTTTTCCACAGTTAACTCTTCCAATACCTAACTTCTAATAACTAACCCTAACCTCTGCTGTTCTATCACTGAAACGTGCCCATTTTTACATATATCTTCTTCTTCTTCGTTCTCTTCTACCACCAAGACTGCCCTGTGATCTTGCTGAATTTATACCTGTGGTCCTCGTTAAGTCCCATGGTCCACCGTGTGGTCCCCGAAAGGACCACATGAGATCCCCGAGAGGACCACATGAGGTTCAGAGTATCTCAGGGCTTGAGCCTGTATTCTTGGTGGGTCTCAGATGTGGGATTGCGTGACACCGTGGTTTTCGTTGCACCAGTTTAGTCTAGAGTTGGACTTTCTCACCGGAAGACCTCGACGTGTTTTGGATATCAGTATATCCCCGCTGGGTGAGAGGTGGTAGCCCACCCAGGCCAGAGTTGGACTTTCTCACCGGAAAACCTGACGTGTTCTGAGATACCCATGTATCACTGCCGGGTGAGAGGTGGTTGCCCATCCAGTCCAGTGTTGGACTTTCTCACCGGAAAACCTCAGCGTGATTAGGATATGCATACATCCCCGCCGGGTGAGAGGTGGTTGCCTATCTAGACTGCCCTGGTCCAATGTCTCCAACTTCAGCATTTTGTGGTCGTGGCCACTACCTTTCCTAGTTGTGACCAGGATGGAGCTTTTGTCCAGGAGGGCGTGTTTGGGATGTGACCGACCTCTACAGCAGAGGTACTGTGACATGCGTAGCCTTCAAGTTTCACCCTTGGTATGAACCGGTTTAGGCATATTTCACCAGTATGGGTGTATATCAGGCGTGACTGACCTCTAGAGCGGAGGTGGTGTGACATGCCTAGCCATCAAGTTTCACCCCTGGTGTGTGCCGGTTTAGGCATATTTCACCAGTGCAGGTGTATTTCGGACGTTGCGGCCTCTAGAGCAGAGATGCTGTGGTATGTGTAGCTCTCGCAGCAATACTACTGGGCATACCGATTAAATTTCACTTTATCCTTTCCTTCACCTTTTCACATCGGCGCCGCACAGCAACCTTTATTTCTTTTCCACATTTTCTTCCTTGACCGGGAGGAGCTTCACTCCAAGTGCAGCATTCGAAGAGTCTCGCCAGCAGTGTCTTAACCTCTGGTTAAGCGGGGTTCATGCATATCACCCGATATGACTGCACTTAGGACGTGGCCGACCTCCAGACCAGAGGTGCCATGATTTGACTGTATGCTTCACTTTATCCTTTCTACCACCTTTTCCACAGTGGTGCTGCGCGGCAACCCCATTTGCACCTTTCTTCATTGGCCGGGAGGCGCACCGCTCCACGCACGGCAGCTGAAGATCTCGCCAGCAGCAGTAGATGAGCTACCAAACGTGCCACTCATCTACCCTAAGTGTCTGGTTTTCAGGCGCTAGATATTCGCCTTTGCCCCTTCTCCTGTCAGTTTAAACAGTTCTGCCACGGGAAGGCCAGGAGCTGGACATGACTGCCAGAGGCTGTTTGAGGCGCACGCCGTTGGAGTGGAGAGCAAATTCTCTACCCTACCTCCGGCAATGACAGTCCTTAGAACCTTTACTTTGGCCAAACAATAACTATGGCCACTTACAAAATTATATAACTCTGAATCATTATCATCACTATCATCATTTGCTGAGCTAGGAGTTGTGGGTCATCATACTTATTCTTTACACTTTTATGTTTCCCATCAGTTTAGTTGCAGATTTTTTCTATAATATCAAACCTGTCTGTTATATTTTCTACTTACCTCCACTTCCTCTCCTGTTGTCAGTGCTAACTCTTTGACCAGATCGATACTCGAAGCCTCACCACATATGTGAATCTCCCGTGCAAACAGTCCCAGGAGTCCACGCGTCCATGCCCATCCTCGTTGCGAGTCTCGAATCATCTGAATTTCGTCAATCACTGCCACTTCATCTATGGAATGAAAAGAATTATAAACTCACATCATAGATGTCCATGCTATGAGTATGTTTCAGTTACTGCTTCTTCTTCTGTGTTCATCCTCAAACGGGCATTGGCTGCACCTTGTCACAGTTTGCTGCTAGGCTGTGACACCTGTGAGTTGCAGCCCAACACTATGACATAATCCTACTGTCTCCTTATACACACATGTGCACGCACTACACATATACACATATTCACTTGCTTGTTATACATGTGCGTATTATCCTCTTTTATTTTTATAGCTAAATGAATTTTCCACACAGGTGTGTTTTATGCAGAAAAAAAAATATGGTACTTACAGCTTTACATAAATAGTTCACTACTTTTAAATCTTATTATAGATAAAATGGTTACTGTTTTATGCATATAGTTCCCATTATTCATCAAATTTTCACAATGAAAAACACTGAAGCTTTTGCACAGTAAAGTGAGTTAGCACGGTGCTGTGTGGTAAGCTTTTGTAGGTTACTCATGCATATTACATCATGCCGTTAAATGTCACACAAGGCTTGCATGGTAGTTCGCCAAGTTTTCCTGTTTTTGGTGAGCTTTTCAACTTCATCAAGGGATTTTATGCCTCCTAATTTGGCCTCTCTCAACAATGTCCTCTTTTGAGTTTCACATGGTTGACCTCTTTTTTTATCTTCAGCTTGTTGTGTTCCATTTGATAGCTTGTTTTGGGATGCTCTGTTTCATCTTATCATATGACCGACATATGTCCATCTCCTTTTCTGATCACCCATAAGACAGGCTGTTGTTCGCTCATTTGCCTTATCTCTGCACTGTTCTTGAATTCATTCTACTTTATACCTAGTATTTTCCATAGGCATTTGTTTTCAAAAGAGTCTAATTTCTTGTCTATTTCTTTAGTTGTTTTCCAGTTTCACATGCATAAATGAGGGTGGATATTACACTGGAACTGAATAATTTTAGTTTGGTTTTTGTGCTTATAACTTTTGAGTGCCATGTTCTCAAGATTCTTGAAGGTCAATGCAGCTTTTGCAATTCTAACTTCCTTTCTGGTGTGTATGCTATCCTGGTCTATGTAGCTGGTGAGGTATGCAAATTGGTGTACTTCTTCAACAGCTGTTCCTTCTACGTCTATTTTTCCTTCTTGATTAATGGAAGTTTCATTATTTTTGTTTTTTCCTTGTTAATTTCAAGTCCTATTTTGCTAACTAGTGAAGACAGGGTATCTGTTTTTTCTCGCATCGAATTCACGTTATCACTGATAAGCGTTATGTCATCTGCTAAATCTGCTAAACCCATGTACCCAACCAATGCCCATTTTACCTGTGCAGCATTTTTTTTATTATGAAGTCTATGGCAATTCCAAAAAGCAAGGAAGATGGTATACATCCTTTTTTCATATCCACTTCAATCTGGAACAATCTGCTCATTCCTTCTTCTGTTTGACTGCGCAAACATATCTGATGTAGAGATCTCTAATGATGTTGACAATTTTAGATGGTATTCCATATAGTCTTAAAATTCTCCACAATGAATCTCTGTGTATGCTATCAAATGCCTTTTTAAAGTCTATAAAGTTCAGGATTAGTGGTTTTTTGCTTTTCAATATGTTCTTCAAGTATTATTCTTAAAGTAAAGATCTGGTAGAGACAGCCTCTCTTTTCAAAATCCTGTCATTGCAGCATCCACTATATCTTTAATTCTATACATCACTGTGTTAAATCGCTGTTTATTCACCATAATTCTTAACAAACTAATTAAAGCTTTATAGACACGGCATCCATTTTTCCATGTACACACACACACATATATATATATAAAAAGAACAGAGAGCTGTTTAAAACAAAGAACAGAAAAACTGCTGAATAAAGACCAAAATTAAACATACTAACTACATTGGCTAAAATAAAACTAATTAAATGCTTGTGCTCCTAAAAGAGCACAAATTGTACCAGTCACCTCTTAGCTGTAATGTAAAATATTAAATGTAATTATACAGCTAGCTGGTCTTAAAAAAAATACTAAGGAAACAAAATTAACATAAATATCCATACACTGCGTTGTCAGACTAGCCATCTCGATGGTGCATGCTACATGGCTAGACTGCGTCCCATCTTCATTTGCATATCTTCTCTCTTCACCAGTAACCAGGTCACATGGAGTGCCCTGGAAAAATAATTATAGCAACCACAAACTTACACCTTTATCGTGATACAAAAAAGAAGAAGTAACAAGTGAAAAAAGTTAAAACAGGCCCGGCTGTATTTATCATCGTAAGAAAAGTCAAAAACAATTTAAACAATTTCTGCACAAATATTACATTATAAATACTGTTATAACTTCTGTGGAAAGTCCACTCATTTTAAATCAATCTCCTTTTATTTATTTATTTTTCTCATTCATTCATTCATTCACTCATTCATTCATTTGCATGTCCCTTGCGGAACTTTGCCTCCCTAACAGCACTCCTGTAGGCCTCTCGGTTGTGAGAAAGATGGCCTGCCGCTGATGCATCCATCTGCAGATCCTCAACGATGTCTTGCAGCCATCTTCGCCTTGGTCTTCCTCTCTTTCTTTTTCCCATTATGTACCCTTCCATGACGGTCTTCTCTAGATTATCATGACGTTTAATGTGTCCAAAATATTTAAGTTTTCTCTCTTTAATCCTCTTTACTAGCCAGCCTTCTTCAATATTATGTTCTTGTAGTATGGATATATTTGTTCTTTTCTGTGTCCATGATATTTGAAGAACTCTTCTGTAGCATTTACATTCAAAGGCATTTATGTGTTTCTCAGCTGTTTTGTTAAGTGTCCAGGTCTCACAGGCATATGTTGAGATGGGAAAGATGCATGCCCTTAAAAATCTTATTTTTATGGTTCTGTCTGTTCCTCTCCACAGATTCTTTAGTTGTTTTATTTTCTAAAGAGCGATAGATGTTCTCCTTTTAATTTCCCTCATTGTACCTCCATTATTAGTTAGTAGTGATCCAAGATATTCAAAACTCTCCACTTCTTCCAGTTTTTCCTCATTGATACATATTTCAGCTGCCTTGTTTGTTTTGTCAGATGTCATCAATTTAGTTTTCTTCGCATTAAGATAGATGTTTTGCTCTTCGCAAAATTTTTCTAGTCACACTTTTTCTTGAAATTTATGTACAAAGCCAGCATTCTATGTTTGCCAATTTTTAACACATACAGATGACCACTCTTCCTGCTGTGCCTCCACCCTGTTGTGAGAGAGCTTTAAAAGCTACTGGCAGGGTCTCTCAAGCTGGACAGGTAAAAGGGTTGGGAGCTGACTAACGGAAGAACCTGTTGTCTTGCAACAAGACCTGGGACAGCCAAAGGCACTTGATTTGACTTTTCCAATCTTGTGTTTATGAGTTTTCACTCTTTTTCTCTTGTTCCAGATAATAAAACATACAGGTCCTCTTCAGCTGTTCTACATCTCCATACACCATTAGTGACTGAGGAGTTTGGTGGTATTAGGTTCTTCCGAAGGTCTTTCAATGCACTGCAGTCCAGCAGATGGTGTTTAACAGTTCCTTCTTCTTGTCTGTTGCAGTGCATGCAGTATGGTGTATGGTCAGCGGTCACTCTGTGTAAGTGCTTATTGAGGGTAATGTGTCCTGTTCTCACTCTGAAAATTGTGCACTGGTCTCTATGACATAAGCTGTTGATGTGGTTTCCAGGGTTGGGCTTTGGCAGGTGTGTATAGAGGGATCTTCCAGTTGGATTACTGGCCTAGCTGTCCATCCAGTGCTGCTTGCAATTGTTGTGTATAATGTGTTTAGCTGTTCTCATGCTGGTGGAGATGTGGGGCTGTGACATGGTAGCTCCACTCTTTGCCAGTCTGTCAGCACTTTCATTTCCTCTTATATCTATGTGCCCTGAATAGGAGGTTGTAGGGGGAGGTTGTAATCTATTACAGATCTAACATATCCTGTGTATAGTTGTCTGAGTGTTGCTTTGTCAGCACCCCAGGATGTACTTGCAAGCCGCTTCAGTAAGTTTAGTCTTTTGGATGCTTTTTCTGCTAGTCCATCCATGAACTCTTTAAAGTTCAATTTTCTGTCTAGTTTCACTTCAAGGTATGTTGGATTTTTTCTTTCATGATTTAAGCACCATCAAGAGTTATTTTCAGTGCAGTCTTTGCTAGTTTGTTGCTAAGGGTGAAGACTTTACAATGTTTTACTAACATTGATCTTCAACTTCCAGAAATTGCAATAGGTTGATATAGTGAGGTGAGCTCTGTTAAGTCTCTCAGCAACCAGCTGCAGGTCTGTTCCACCAGTCCATATGACAAGGTCATCAGCAAACATGGCTTTGTAGGTGTTCAACAGGTCGGGGAGGTCATTTATAAAGATTAGGAACAAGGTGCAGCTAAGAGCAGAACCTTTTTGCAGACTTTCCTCCAAGGTGCATTTGTTTGACAGTCTGTTATTGACATGAGTTTGTATGGTCCTGTTACTCACATAGTTTTTAACCCACTGATACACTTTTCCATGTATGCCGATGTTCTGCATCTTTAATAGTAGACCTTTTCACCAGGCCCTGTCATGTGCCTGCTGGAAGTCTACACAGACAGCTACAGGGTTTTTCTCGTGTAAAAAACTGTCTTTTACACTTTGAATGAGGAGAAACAGCTGGTCTTCGGTTCATGATCCTTTGTGGAAGCCTGCCTAAAAGTTACTGAGGGACCCCGAGGATTCCAACCGCCAGTACAGCCTACTGTTAAGCATTCGTTTTGCCAGATTTCCAATGTTGGAAGTCAGTGAGATTGGTCTAAAGCTTTTTAGGTCATCTTCTGGCTTTCCTTTTTTCAGGATAGGTCTCACTATGGCTGACTTCCAAGATTTTGGTTGTACTCCACTTTGCCAGGTATTGTTAATGAAGTTGAGCAATGTGGACTTTCCTACAGGGCCCAGATGAAGGACCATTTCATTTAATAATTTGCCTGGTCCTGGTGCTTTTCCATAGCACTCTGAAGTTCATGGATGGTAAAGTTTTCCTCAAAAAGTGAAATGTTTGCTATGCTAGATTTCTCTTTACTCTTCAGAACTTTTCCCAGCGCCTTGTCAAGTACTTTCCTGTCGGAGGATTTGTTGGTGGCAGCAAAGAATTTGTTAAAAATGCTGGCTTTGTCCAAGTCACTTGAGAGTACTCGACCAGAGATTCACATTGGCTTAAGGTTAGTTTGTTTGTTTTTTCCTGACATGTTGTCTAAGAGTTTCCAAGCCTTCTTTCCTTCAGTTCTGAGGCTGAGATTGCTGCATGTGCTTAACCACTTCTCTTTGCTTTTTTAGTTTCGAGTCTTACCTTAGCTGTTGGTTTATTGTACTCTATTCTGTTTTCTGGAGTAGGGCTTTTCTCTGCATTCTTCCTGGCTGCTCTTCTTTTTTTGACTAAGTCTTCCAGAGGTTTTGTCCAGAAGGGGCTATATTTCTTTCTGCATCCTCGGGGGATTGTTTTGTAGGCTACTCCAAGTATGGCTTGGATTATGTTGGTGTAAAGTGTGTCAATGTTTTTGTTGTTATTTAATTTTGATAGGTTTTCATCTGTTTGTGTCCTGAATTTTTCCCAGTCTGCTTTTCTATAATTCCAGCGAGGGAGTTTGTGTGGTTTTTGGTTTTGTGTGTGAGAAATTTGTAAAAGGATGGAGTGATGGCTGCTTCCTATATTATCAAGCACTCTCAGAGTATAATCGTTGTGGATGTCTGCTGAGACAATGGTGAGGTCAGGTCTGTATGTGCATCCAGTGACTCTGTGGAGGAAGAGTCTTGCAATATTATCATGTTGCTGGTGTTGCATAGCCCTTCAATGTTGTTTCCCATAGGGTTTCAGTCTTTGTATCCTACTGATGGTAGATGTGCATTAAAATCTCCTGCAATGATAGTTTTCTGCCTGTCTGTGCTGTGTATGTTGATTTGACTTTTAGAATTTTGGGGACAATAAACATTATACAGAATGTATCGCAGTTCATCATGCCTTACTGTTATCTCTTGGATATCATTCTCATTGCACTTTCTGTTTTTAACTTCTCTTTGGATGTCATTTCTCAAGAGTGTGGCAATACCCCTACATTCACCACATTCACATTTGTACATGGTGTATCCAGGCACTGAGCGATCTTTTCCATACAGAAGGGTTTCTTGTGTGATCGCAACATGGATGTTGAATTTTTTCAACTGTCTGCTTAATTCTGAGGCCTTTGGCCTAAGTCCAGAAATGTTGATCTGAAGAATGTTTAGTGTGCTCACTGCTGACGAGATTCTTCGGCTGCAGTGCGTGTGGTGAAACTCCCCCCAGCCAAAGAAGAAAAGTTAGGGTTTCCGCGCGGTGCCATCATGGAAAAGGTGATGGAAAGGATTAAGTGAAGTTTAATCAGTATGGCCAGTAGTCTCGTGGTTAGGGCTACTCATATTACGGCACCTCTGCTCTAGAGGCTGGCCATGTCTATATACACCCATACTGGGGCAAAATGGCTAAACCGGCCTAACCCAGGGGTTAAACTAAGATGCTGCTGGTGTGACTCTTCGGCTGCTGCACGTGAGGTAAAATTCCTCCCGGCCAATGAAGAAAAATGCGATTAGGGTTGCCGCTGGTGCTGCTGTGAAAAAGGTGATGGAAAGGATTAAGTGAAGTGTAATCGGTATGACTAGTAGTCTCGCGGCAAGAACTACTCATACTACGGCACCTCTGCTCTAGAGGCCGGCCACGTGCCACCCCTATATACACCCATACTGGTGAAATATGCCTAAACCGGCTTAACCCAGAGGTGAAACTTGATAACTACTCATGTCACAGTACCTCTGCTCTAGGGGTCGGTCACGTCCTAAATATGCCCATACTGAGATAATACGCCTAAACCAGCTTAACCCAGGGGTGAAACTAACTTGTGGCGAGGATTTGTCCTGGTCACAACTAGGAAGGGTAGTGGCCACGACCACAAAATGCTGAAGTCAGAGGCACTGGACCAGTGCAGTCTAGATAGGCAACAACCTCTCACCCGATGGAAATATATGCGTTTCCTAATCACGCTGAAGTTTTCCGGTAAGAAAGTCCAACGCTGGACTGGATGGGCAACCACCTCTCACCCGGTGGGGATATACTGATATCCAAACCACAGTGTCATGCAATCTCGCTTATGTGACCCACTGAGAATAGAAGCCCAAGCCCATGATACTCTGAACCTCTTGTGGTCCTCTTGGGGACCATAGGAGGACAGGACCACAGGAATAAATTCAGTAGGATCACAGGGCAATCTTTGTGGAAGAAGAAGAAGAAGGAGGAGGAGTAGGAGGAGGAGGAGGAGGAGAAGGAGAAGCAGGAGAAGGAGAAGAAGAAGAAGGAGGAGGAGGAGGAGAAGAAGAAGAGGAGGAGAAGGAGAAGGAGAAGCAGGAGAAGGAGAAGAAGAAGGAGGAGGAGGAGAAGGAGAAGCAGAAGCAGGAGAAGAAGAAGGAGGAGGAGGAGGAGAAGAAGAAGAAGAAGACACAGCTGTCCCCAGGGGAACAGCCAAAGGCAAAGAAAGGCAATATGACAGAAACACCAGCTTGAGAAAGATGTTTTAGGCTGAAGCCTATGGAATCACAGCAGTGCAGTTCATTTAATGATGACGTCAAATATGTTCACACAAATGCATAACAAGAAGAGAGCTATATAACAAATCGTATTTAGGAATGGATTAAAAAGAAAACAACTCACAGCACCATTGCATTTGTGGTAAACCTCAGAGGCTAGGAGTTTGAGGGGACCACAGTAGATGCCTGACTTTGCATTCATAAACCGCTCTAGAGCATGATATGTCTTTCCACTATTTGTTGGACCAGCATGAAATATAAACTTGCGTTGGATCGAGCGAGCTTCAGGGTACCTGTGAGGTGAAAGTTCACTGAGCTTTCTGGTTTTTTTAAAGCATACTCAGACCCATAAATGCTAAATAAATTAAACGACAATGAAAACTAAAATTCAAATCAATCTTTTCTTTCTTCTGTCTCCCTGGAACTGCAATCTTTTTGTAGCCGATGCAGTGAAAATGTTGAAGCACAGCATCATGTCAAACGAGGAAAGGGGGTTATAGTCGCAATTTTTTCAGACCATACGGTAAGGAAAATGCAAGGCATCTTTAGCTGACTCCACTGCCATGGAGACTATAATGATCCCTGCCCCTTTAGTCAGACAGCCTATCACTAGGGTTACCAACAGAGGTTGGACAGGATCTACTGCATCTAGGTTTGCCAACTCTGATACAAGCATGTGAGCTATGGTTTGCCTACCACTACTTCAGATAGCTTCTTTTGGACACAACACTGTATGTCACATATGTATAAAGATGCCTACCTAAATATCCAAAAGGAAATGAACTACAAATAAAACTACTTCCAAAATGTCTTTCAGAACCAATTATATTCCAAAACTAAACACTACAAGATGCTAAAGTTCTTTTTTTCTGGCATCAGCTGATCCACATCTACAGAGAGATAATGTGCATTGCACAAATTTTCTAAAAGGACCTGGACTTCTAATCGCCCTCTGAACCTTAAGTGCCAAAGGCACATGGGGCTTCCACAAGAGTTTTCCACAATCGTCTGTCCTTTGTCTTTTTTTTCCGCTCTTGCCAAAGTGAGCCCTCTACTGCCTAACATCCTCTCTTGGTCTACACTTACTTCTGTTCTCCTGTGGTGTCCATCTTAGTGCTATTTTTGAAAGGACTACTAATGGTACTATGCATTTGTATAAGAAAATGGAGCATTCAATCTTTAGCGCCACCTACCGAGGGCTATGTATAAATAGACAATGGTGAATGTCCTGCTTTCATTTCGTGACATATTCCTTGTGCAGTCATTCATTATTAATCTCTCAGTTTTAAGTGCTCCTATATTCTTTTAAAAAAAAAAAATGGATTTTTAAGAGCTTCATGCATTCCAAACACATGACCTGCCAATCATTCAGTCTCATACCATCGAGTCTCCTTATGGAACTTAAAAACAACTATGACCATGAGAAGTAGAAAGAAAAAAAAAAGTATTGACAAATAAACTTTACAAACATCACATTAAACATTTAACAATTTTGTTAATATGTAATACCAATTTGCTGGATATCGTAGATCACTGATCTTTTTCAAGTCCTCCATAGCTTCTAAATGTGGGAAAATTTCACAACTATGTCGTAAAAAGTATGGGAATATGTCATCAACATGTCCTGAAAAATATAATGCCTATAATTAAACACCTGAAACAAGCATTTTATGATGATTTTTTTTCTTCTGGATTATGAATGAACTGCTCAGGTCTGGGGAAATGAAGCCACAACATGGAAGAATGCATAAACAGTTGGCTCTAGGGTCAAAACCTTCTGTGAGTAAACTGTAATATAAAAGAAAAACTGAAATGGCCCCTATTTTTGCTACCTTTTCCCCACATACAATGATGGGTTTAAGATTTTACGCCAACTTCCTACAGCTGCAAATTGCCCAGGTAGCAACCATGAACAGACAACAAAAGCCCAGAAGCAACCATAAACATGCAACAAAAGTCTAGAAGCAACCGTAAACAGGCAACAAAAGTCCAGAAGCAACCATAAACAGGCAACAAAAGATCAGAGATTATTACAGCTGATAAGAAAAACAGTGTTTTAGAAAACAGAAAACAAGAACATGTTAAAAAAAAAAAAATGAGATTTTATGAACAATGTGTAATCCAAGACATGTGAAACATTAAATATTAAAAAATATTTAAAGCAAATGTAAGAACAGCTGTATTAGTTAATGAAAACCAGATGACTCATGTGAAACATTTAATGATACTGATATGAAAGAATATTTTTAAAACTTTGCTAAGACTTCAAAATAGATGCTAAAATATATATACAAAATAATGAAAATGACACTTTCTTATTTAATTATAGCCTCTCTGCTAACAATTAAATGTGTTGGTGCACTCACCAGACCCTAGAAGTATGTCACTGAATACAATGTGCAGGTCCACTGGAAGCTGTTTAGACTCGATGCAGAATTTTCTAAAACTGATGAAGGCCTTGATGAACAAATTACCTAAAATGTGTTAAACAGTTAACAAAAGTGGTTAAACAACTTGCTGATTATGAGATAAACAACTGATAAATAGTCAGCAAAGGTTCACCATGCAAGACCATACAGCAAGCATGATACCATTTATCTCTGGGGACGAATAACACGTAACACTAGGGCTTAGGAGCTAGGATGATAAATCTTCAACTCCAACACTTTCATTTTGTCTGACTCTGGCTTGACACTATAACTTTACCTAAAACTGCTTCTAATTTTTTTTTCACTATCTCATTTTGATTTCACAAGCTTGACCAACTGACAACCTTTTTTCATTTTCTCTCCTCTGTTTTATTTTGTTGATTATATCCTCCTATTATTGTTCATATCCTTGACAATTTATAGTCCACAGTATAACGATTTGGTCTTTTCCACCATAAAATTATGAAACACTAACAGATCTAGATGACGTTTTATTAATAATTTAAATATTCTGATTTAGAATTCACATTCTATGTTTACTGTCCATGCTAAAATACTCTTTTTTAAACCTGCACTCCCCACAGAGATATATGAGGTCAAACCTGATTTTTAAAAAAAAAACAAACAAAAAACTGTGGAGCATGCATGAAGAACTCCTGCTGACAATGGAATTCATGAAGAAGACCTGAATCGATGTCATCTAGATGGCTGATATATATATATATAAACAAGATGAATAATAACAACTATGAGGGGCATTCAGAAAGTAATGCACCACATCGTTTTTCTCAGGAGCTGTTTATTCAAAAAGCATGAAATTTATACACAATATAGATGGATATGTCATGTAAACATTGGTATTATTCAATACCAACGTGTATGGCTTTACACCAGTGTGAAACAAGTGCATGTACTCCTAGCAAATACCAGATTTTCTCTTGATTATGTAGCCATTTCTTCGCTGCATGAAACACTCCTTCATCATCTTCAAATCTTACCCCTCGGGGTGCATCTTTAAGTGGACCAAACAGATGAAAATCAGAGGGTGCCATAATCGGGACTATAGGGTGGATGGGGTAGTACAGTCCAACCAGTCTGGTGATTGCTTCCCATGTTGCCAGACTTGTATGAGGGCACACATTGTCATGAAGGAGAACCAGGTCTGCTGGACTCTCGTGTGGCTGAACTCTGCGAAAATGATTTTTTTCAATGTCTTAATGTAAGCTTGCAAAGTGACTGTCTCTCTCCTCTTGGCATAACATCCACAAGAATCACACCTTCAATGTCTCAAAAGACAGTAATCATGACCTTTCCAGCTGAAGGAATTGTCTTGAATTTCTTTCTTCATGGTGATTGTGGATGATGCCACTCCAATTATTGTCTTTTTTGTCTCAGGTTCAAAATGATATGCCCAGGTTTCATCACCTGTTATGATCTTAGCCAAAAAGTTCTCTCCCTTAGCATTAAAATGCTCTAACAATTCATAAGAAATTGCTTTCCTTTGCAATCAATGGTCATTTGTGAGACTGTGAGGAATTCATCTTGCGCTAACCTTAGAAAATCCGAGAGCTTTTATAACTGCATTTGCACTACCATTGCTAACTGACAGCTTTAAACCCAATGTTGAGTAGTGATACGCCTATCAGTAAAAATAATGCCCTCAGCGCATTTCAACATTTCTGCCTTGTTGGCTGTGGCAGGACGTCCACAGCATGGCTGATCATGCAACTCCTTATCTCCACCTACTGATTCTTTCATTCTCTAAACCTAGCAACTGACTGTACTCCTGTCAACTACAAAATTTCCATACGCATCACATAGACGCTTGTGAATGTTCACAACAGCTTCCTTCTCTTACATCCTTCCTGTGACGTTAAACGTCACATAGGGCTCGCATAGTTGTTTGGCAAGTTTTCCTGTTCTCTGTGAGTTTTTCAACCTCATCAAGGGATTTTATGCCCACTAAATTGCCTTCTCTTAATAATGTCAACCTCTTTTTCTTCGGCCTTTTGTGCTCCACTTGATAGCTTGTTCTGGTATTCTCTGATTGTTTTTTCTCATCACATCATCACATGGCCTACATATGTCCATCTTCTTTTTCTGATCACCCATGAGACAGGTTCCTTCTTTGCTATGAGAAATTCTATCACAATTTGCTGCTTATACTGCAAGTTGCTAACATGCTCCATTTCAATAGTTAGGGCAGCCATATTCTTTGGCCGGTTGCGGTGCAATTTAGTTCACACAATCGGCACATGCCATACTTAAAGTGTGCAAAACTTCACGCTTCTATCTTCATTATTAGCTGAAAAAAAAACAACAAAACCGATGTGGTGCATTACTTTCTGAACGCCCCTCATATTTTTCTACATACAATGATTTCTACTGTGGAGACTATTGTCTGGCACTGCATCTACATTAGCAGGCATCTACCAGTGGAATCCTGTAAATTCTGCTAGTCTTACTGTTACATCTACAATAACACTGAGCAGTTTCACAGTCTATTGACCCGTTAACTCTTTCAGCTTTTGCATCAGTCATCTTCTGCACACTAGTTTGAATCAAGACATGGAGGATCAAGTGAGATGGATAGAGATGATCGCCTACACTTACTGGCATGACATTATGTGAATTCTGAAGTTTATAAACACTGGAAGAAAAAAAAATACAGAACATTACATCAGTATTTATCCTAGAATAATGTAAACTGCTTACTATCAAGACCATTCTCAAGTGCAAGCTTCTTTACATTCTCTCTGCTGTTGAATTCATTCAGCAACTTCAGGAGGTTTTCTATTTCAAATAAATAAACAAAATAAATGGTAGCTGTTACAGGAAATAGCAAAAAAAAAAAAAAAAAGGTTTATGTACACTCATGAAAAACACTTGGAGAGTAACACTCTATGGCAATAAGAACAATCAGTAATATCAATCAGTAACGCTCATTTTGTACTACATTTTACAGTTTGTTCAATTAACTGTAGAAAAAAATGAAACGCATCATTTCAGTCAGTTACTCTTAATATTTACATCAGCAGCAGGGCATCTTGCTTACAACCGAGAGGCCTACAGGACAGCTGTTAGGGAGGCAAAGTTCCACAAGGGACATGCAAATGACTGACTGACTGACTCTTACCACTAATACATGGAGGCAATTCTTAAAAAACATAACTTTTATTCATGGTTTGATAAACATTAGTATCAGGAAATATACTTTTCTGCTTCAAGGCTTCTGCAACTTCAAAGATATCTATGCATTGGTTCCCAGTCTGAGGTTACTAGACCTCTCTGGGAATCCTTAGAAGGGCTATCTGAGTGGTCTGCAATGTAAGTCTAAATTATGTAGAATACCAGACATGCATGAAGATTTTTAATCTGATACAACATGGTGTAGAAATGGGGGCCCACAGAGAATAATCAACTGGCTTCAGGGATCTGCGATCTGAAAAAAAAAAGAAAAACAACAAAAACTGGCAACTACTGGCCTAGCCTACAGTTTTAAAAATCAACAGTACTGTGCTTGTTACCTTTTCTAATAGTTCCTGTCAATTCTTCACCAATATTTATATCATCTGCATTGTTCACAGCTGGCTGCACAGGTAGTGGCTGGATTATTGAGGACAGCGAGCCTTTTGATTTCTTGGACTTGTGACGCTTACACATAACCATATGCTGACTCATGAGAGATGATGATGATGGCAGAAATTTCAAGACGTGCTGGATATGTCCAAAGATATCAGAATGTTGTTTGAGCGTTCTCAGTGATATACGACACGCCATTGTCTGTTATCTTCTAAGGAAGGCTATATACAGGATATCTTTTCTGTGAGATTTCGAAAGGGAACGTAAAACAATTTACAGTAACACAAAAACCTTACCTTACACTTAACTTCCCTACACAAGACTCTACTTACCAATAATTCTGCCACTTACTCAACTCAGTAACGTTATATTTATAACAGATATTACAAAACATTAACAATTAAACAATTATGTCCGTTATTTTAAACAATGTTAATAATCTGTGAGTTTTATTCTTTCGTTTTCAGTTTTCATTTCTTGCTAGGGTGTTGGACTAACTTCATTAATTTACATGTGATAATTTAATGATTTGCCAAATTATACGTTCCTTATATGTAGACTTCACGAACTGTACATCTATGACCGTTATAACTACACAATATTAATCTTACACAGCTTAATAATTTTTAAAAAGTAACAGATTTCAATCTACGAACAACTTCTTCGTTACAGATGGCCATGTATACCTATCCAAGGGCGCGGACATATTGAAAATTATTTATTGGATTGGATCTGATTCTGTATATAAATTCGCCTCCATGTAAAAGTAGTACACTGTACACGGCACACACAAAATAAATAAATTGAAACCTTGTGATTTTTGTTATTGTTCACGTGACCTCTCCTTGTATGCTATCTTCGTTATCTTTCTTTATTATTTTTTAACTGGTGCAATTAAGCAACTACTGCTACTGGTTGAATCGGTCGGCGAGAAAGAATACTAGTACGCCTTATAAATACGTAGGCAAATCAGACCAGCAGGATGAATACTACAATTTAGACACGCAGAAACGAGGGCATTGTATTTATGATACGAACAGATCATACCACTCTTAAATACACACTTCAACAGAATCAGTAATCACCAAAGCTCAAATACCAGACACTGTGATAGTAGGAATCAATCAATCAAGTACCATGCCGCGTGGCATATGCAATCATTTCTCTCCACAATTCCCTGTCTTCAGACTTGATTACGAGATCTGCCGGTGACTTTCTTCCTTGCCACACTGACAGCCCATCCAGTAACTTCTTTCTCTCTCTCTCTCTCTCTCTCTCTCTCTCTCTCTCTCTCTCTCTCTCTCTCTCTCTGTGTCTCTTCCACCCTCAATTTTTCCAGTTGCCACAACGTGTTCCAATTTTTCTCTTCTCAGATAATGTCCTACAAATCTCGTTTGTCTGCCTCTGATCTTTGCTGTAATTTGCCTTTTAGCTCCAGCCTCTCTTAAGGCTTATTCGTTGGTTTTCTTGGCTGTGCATATTACCTTCAACATCCTTCTTATGAACCACATTTCCATGGCCTCCATTTCTCGCTGTACTCTCTTACTCATGGACCATGCTTCACATCCATAAAACAAAATTGGCCAGGTGTAACATTTATGTACTCGGAATCTTGTTTACATTGATATGGATCTGTTGCACAAGATATGTCCTGGAATGCTGACTTATCCTGAGCACGACTGCTTTTTATTTCATTGTGACATTTCCCATCAGCTTTTTGATCAGCTTTCTCATCGGTTGTAGGAATGAAACAGTTAAATATTACATCTTACATCATTTCCGTGCCGTTAAACGTCACATAGGTCTCTCATAGTAGATTGCCAAGATATCCTGTCTTAGGCGAACTTTTCAACCTCATCAGGGGATGTTATTCCCACTGAGCTGGCTCTTTAGAGTTTCGCGTGGTCGACTTCTTTTTCTTCGTCCTTGTATGTTCCACTTGATAGCTTTTTTTTGGAATTCTCTGGTTGTTTCGTCTCAGCACATGACAGACATATGTCCATCTTCTTTTTCTGATCACCCATGAGACAGGTTGTTGTTTTCTCATCTGTCTTATCTCTGCGTTGTTCTTGAATTCGTTCCACTATATATCAAGTATTTTCCTTAGGCATTTGTTTTCAAAAGAGTCTAATTTTTTGTTGTCTGTTTCTTTAGTTGATTTCCAGCTTTCGCATGCATAAATGAGGGTGAATATCACATTTGAATTGAGTAATCTTAACTTGGTTTTTGTGCTTATCTTCTTCTTCTCCTTCTACCACCAAGACCGCACTGTGATCCTACTGAATTTACGCCTGTGATCCTCGTTAAGTCAAAAGAGAAATGCCTACAACACGTGGTGTTCCCAAGCGGTCACCCATCTAAGTACGAACCACGCCCGGCTTTGCTTGACTTTGGTGATCGGACGAGAACTGGTATTCTCAACGCGGTATGGCCGTAGGCTTTGTGCTTATAACTTTTGAATTCCGTATGTTCTCAAGATTTATGAAGAACAATGCTGCTTTTGCAATTCTAACTCTAAATTCCTTCCTGGTCTGTGTAACTGTCAAGATAAGCAAATCGGTTTACTTCTTCAACAACTGTTCCCTCTACGTATATTTTTCCTTCTTGATTAATGAGAAGTTTCATTATTTTTGTTTTGTCTTTGTTAATTTCAAGACCTATTTGACTAGCCAAGGAAGACAGGGAATCTGTTTTTTTTTCCTCCATCGATTTCACATTGTCACTGATAAGAGTTATGTCATCTGCAAAATCAAGATCTTCTATTTGGGTCCAATGTACCCAATCAGTGCCTGTTTTATTTGCATTTTTTTTTTCACCTGCAGCATTTTAAAATTATGAAGTCTATGGCAATTTCAAAAAGCAAAGGAGATAGTATACATCCTTGTTTCACACCTGTTTCAATCTGGAGTCATTTACTCATTCCTTCTTCTGTGTTGACTGCACAAAATATATCCATTGTAGAGGTCCTTAATGATGTTGACAATCTTAGATGATATTCCATATATTCTTAAAATTCTCCACATTGAATCTCTATGTATGCTATCAAATGCCTTTTTAAAGTCTAAGAAGTTCAGGATTAATGGTTTTTACTTTTCGATATGTTCTTCCAGTGTTATTCTTAAAGATCTGGCTGAGACAGCTTCTCCCTTTTCGAAATCCTGCCTGTTCTTCTCTCATTCAGCATCCACTATATCTTTAACTCTATTGAGAATAACTTTGCAAAATACATTTGATGCAACTGATAGAATGGTTACTCCTTTCCAGTTACTGCGATCAGCAAGGTTGCCTTTTTTTTTTTTTTGTTGTTGGTATTTTAACAATGATTCCTTTTTTTCCAATTAAAAGGGACCTTTTCTTCTTTCCAAACTTTATTAAACATTCTCTTTAGTTGGCCCATGTTGTCACTGTTAATAGCTTTTAACATTTCGCCTGTTATTGCATCTTTACCTGCAGATTTGTTATTAGCTGTTAGATTCACTGCTGTTTCAATTTCATGCAATGTAATTTCATCGAGGTTGACATTTATTTGAGAGACTAGTAAGTCGGTTTCACGGTCTATCAGTTCTTTTGGGTGTGGTCGATTAAGTATTTCTTGGAAGTGTTCTGCCAGTCTTTGCTTTTGGTCTTTATCTGATGGTAGTAGGTGTCTTTCTTTGGATGCAGTAGTACCTGTTAGCCTCTTTTCTACATTATATAGTTTTGCTGTCTCCTGTTTTTGCTGTCTTCTCTGCTTCTTTCACCATATTGTCCATGTATTCTCTTTTCATTTCTACCTGAACTTTTTACTTTATTGTCTGGTTCTTTGTATGTTGCTTTTGCCAAATCTTTTCCAAGATCTGTCTTTACATTCAACATGGCTAATTTGACTGCTCGTCTTTTATGCATGTAATTCCATGTGTTATCTGATATCCATGCTTTTCTACTTGTTTTTTGCAGCCCAGTACTTGTTTTTGCTGCTGTGATTATGGCTGTGCTGTAAGAATGCCATAATTCATGTTAAATCTGTCTCCTCTACCCCACTGAGTGCAGCGAACTGTTTGGTAAGTTCAAGATTGAAATTACTCTTAGTATTTTCATCCTGTAGATTATGACTGTTTATCTTTCTGAGTATTGCTTTCTTGTGTTGGCTTTTCAGTTTTAGTCTTATTTTTCCCTTTACATGGATTGTGATTATTGTTGACATCTGCACTCCTATATGCTCTTACATCTATCAGAGATGTTCTGAATTGCTTTCTAATACAAAAATGATCTATCTGATTTCTGTTCTTTCATTGTTTTATGTATCTCTTTGTGTGGAAATATTGTTTCTCCAGTGACCATGCTCTCTGTTAGACATAGTTCAAGTCTTCTTCTTCTTTGTTCGCTTCTACCACCAAGACCGCACTATGATCCTACTGAATTTACGCCTGTGGTCCTCGTTAGGTCCCGTGGTCTCCTGTGTGGTCCCCGAAAGGACCACATGAGATCCCCGAGAGGACCACAAGAGGTTCAGAGTATCGCAAGGCTTTAGCCTGTATTCTTGGTGGGTCTCTGAAGCGGATTGCGTGACACCGTGGTTTTCGTTGCACCAGATTAGTCTAGAGTTGGACTTTCTCACCGGAAGACCTCAACGGATATCAGTGCATCCCCGCTGGGTGAGAAGTGGTAGCCCACCCAGGCCAGAGTTGGACCTTCTCACCGGAAAACCTCGACGTGTTTTGAGATACCCGTGTATCACCGCCGGGTGAGAGGTGGTTGCCCATCCAGTCCAGAGTTTGACTTTCTCACCGGAAAACCTCTGCGTGATTAGGATATGCAAACATCCCCGCCGGGTGAGAGGTGGTTGCCTATCTAGACTGCCCTGGTCCAGTGTCTCCGACTTCAGCATTTTGTGGTCGTGGCCGCTACCCTTCCTAGTTGTGACCAGGATGGAGCTTTTGTCCAGGAGAACGAATCCTCACCGCTAGTGACTTCCACCCCTGGGTTGAGCCGGTTTAGGCATATTAACCCAGTATGGGCATGTTTGGGACATGACCGACCTCTACAGCAGAGGTACTGTGACATGCATAGCCTTCAAGATTCACCCCTGGTGTGAGCCGGTTTAGGCATAATGCACCAGTATGGGTGTATATCAGGCGTGACCGACCTCTAGAGCAGAGGTAGCATGACATGTCTAGCCATCAAGTTCCACCCCTGGTGTGTGCCGGTTTAGGCAAATTTCACCAGCGTAGGTGTATTTCGGACGTGGCCGGCCTCTAGAGCAGAGGCGCCGTGGTATGTGTAGCTCTCGCAGTGATACTACTGGACATACCGATTAAATTTCACATTATCCTTTCCACCACCTTTTCACGTTGCTGCCGCACAGCAACCTTTATTTCTTTTCCGCATTTTCTTCCTTGACCGGGAGGAGCTTCACTCCACGCGCGGCATTCGAAGAGTCTCGCCAGCAGTGTCTTAACCTCTGGGACAAGCCGGTTCATGCATTTCACTCGATATGACTGCACTCAGGACATGGCCGACCACCAGACCAGAGGTGCCATGATTTGACTGTTTGCTTCACTTTAATAGTTCAAGTAATCTTTTTCCATTCTGATTTATTGTATCAATCCCTTATTTCCCCATTACTTTTTCAACGTCGGTGTTATCTTTTCCTACCTTGGCGTTGAAGTCTCCCATGACAATTAGGATGTTGTGTTTAGGGAGTTGTTGTAGCTGGTGATAGAAATTGTCTTTTATTTCATCATCTGCATCGTTCGTGGATGCATAGCATTAAATATTAACAAGCTATTAATTAACAAAATCTGTTTCTGAGATACCTAGCATGTGATAACAGCTTTATATTGTAAAAAATGAAAAACTATGACAAATGCTAAATTCTTCACTATTGCATCAGCTGAAATAAGTTGCATCCATAAGGAGATCCACCACCATTAATATGTGTGCAGTTCTGTTATTTTCCTATTTTTAATTACATTTTTTTTGCAATACATAATGATGCCATTAAGACATATTGAGGATGTGGTGTTAGACTCATGTTTCCAAGACCATCAGCACATGAAAGTGTGATGTGGTCAGTATCACGCCTGGCTACAGTTACCTTCCCAGTTTTATCTGACACCCATTTTTAGAGGCTGGGTGGACTCCGAGGCCTTTTTTGGTGGTACCAGAAAAAATCTCGCTGCTGGGACTTGAACCCAGTACCACCATAATTCTGGGTGCCCTAATCCAACACATAAAAGATGATGGCTTTTTTTTTTTTTTTGCATCATAAATCAAAATTTGATACTGGGTAAGTAAGAAAAAAAATCTTCATTTATTAACCTAAAAAAACTGCAGAATGCAGCTGAAAATACAAAATTTTGTCCCTTGTGACAACACTCATGTTGGCTTCTCACATTTTATGGCCCTCCTGCCTGGTGTGCCACTGCATTTGTCTTACACAGAATTTGCCAACAAAAGAAGATACTTCTCTTTAATTTTCTTAGATTTTTTGTTCTAAATTTATAGATCTTTAGTGAATAGGTGAAAAATGATGATATTAGAAAAATTTACTTGAAGAATGCTTCCCCTTTGACTTATCCACCATCACTCGTTGCTTTTTCAAAAATACTTTTTTTTCAGTTTACTCTTTCTGTTTTAAAAAAAAAATGCAGATTTTTTTTTCTGGATCAAAAAATTGAAATAATTTACCTCATTTGCTTTACAAATACAGATAGTCTTCATTTTACAACAATTTTTTTTAAACGTAAGTCCAGTGACTTCTTAATGTAAATTTACAATATTTTTTTTAGAATATGCAGTACTTATTTCATGTATAATGACTTACTTTAAATTGTAAGGTCCCTGTAGTTTATTTTAGTTTCAAAACATGCCGTAAAGTACTGCATAGACCCATAAGAAGTTTGCTTTGTGTTCATTTCTGACAAGGTCATCAGAATGGAACGCCACTGGAAGGCTAGGCCCATCTGTATTTAGTAATTTAATTTTGTTACTGCATTTCCCCTGGGAACAACCGTGTTAAGAACACACTTATCTCAACATAGTCTCTGTGAGACAGGGGACATAGATCTGTCTGCTTAAAAACTCTGACCTACTTCTGTACCCCAGAAACCTTTAGCAGTCAACACTAATTGCAACTGTTATTTTTGTAAAATGTAATGTCAGGTTGGTGGACAGATGGAGACATGGAGATTTCCGGCAGGGATTAGGAAAATCTGGCGTGAAACCAATGAATCCAGGACGTGACAAGCCTATGGGTCTTTATAACAATGGCTGTCAGAATGATGTAAACAAAACAGAGCCAGCAGACTATAGGTAGCAGGGAATGGATATCATTGAGGCACTTATAAGATTCCTCATCCCAAAGTTGGAGTGTCTCTGTGGAACTGTCTCAAACCTGTCTGGCCAGCCAGCATTGCAGGCTGGATCTGACGTGGAGAAGGGGCTTAAGTACACCCACCAGAGGCTGGAAAACTAAGTTTTGGCTAGGCCTGCCTACACCACTGTCTTCATGCCAGTCCAAGCAAGACCACAGTCTGCCCTAGCAAGGAAAGGTGCTGAAGTCGGAGGTACCCAGCCAAAAGATGCATCATAAAAATCAGGGTACCAGACGTCATTACCAGTGTGAATACGAAGAAGTTACTGCATTCTGTGATTCATCTTATGGAATGCCCATGTCTTACTTTTTAAAAAAAAATTTCTTATCAAATTCATTTAATATTTGTAGCTTATTTATCTGGAAGGAGAGCAGTAATTGACTTTGATACATTTCTGTTTTACAAGTGTATACAGTAAAAAGAAAAGAAATTAGACTCTTGAAAACAAATGCATAAGGAAAATACTCGGCATCAAGTGGAACGAATTCATGAACAATGCAGAGATAAGACAGATGACTAACAACAACCAGTCTCATGGGTGATCAGGAAAAGGAGATGGACATATGTTGGTCACTTGATTAGAAGAAATGATCAGAGAATCCCAAAACAAGCTATCAAGTGGAACACAACTGGCCAAAGAAAATGAAGCAGACCGCGGGAAACTCTGAAGAGGACATTTGTTAAGAGAGGCCAAATTAACAGGCATAAAATCCTTTGATGAGGTTGAAAGACTCGCTGAAGACAGGAAAAATTGACGAACTACTTTGCGAGCCCTATGTGATGTTTAACGGCACGGGAAGGATATAAAATAAGAGATACAGTATTTACTTTATGAATGCAACAGTTGCTACAGTCCGTTACATTTCTGTCTTTTGTGATTGGGATTAGCATTTTGAAAACTAACAGACTAAGGCAGTTGAGAACTGTGGTAAGATCAACTTGAGCTTTATTAAAACTGAAGTATCCAATCCAAAGAGATTTGATCATTCTATGAACTCTGACATCCTAATAAAGACAATTTTACCATTATCTGCATGTGTTTAGTTCATAGGTTTCATGGTTTTACACAGCAGAATCTGACTAAGTTAAGCTAAATAAGAACTGCAAAACCAACAAATAGTGGTTAGAACAAACAACTTGGAGAATGTACAAGTTTCACAGTAAAAAGAGTAGTAAAGATTGGTAAGTACTGCAAAAGCAGCAAATAATGGTTAAAATAAATCATTTGGAAAAGCCATGGAAGGGCTTTATTAGAAAAAAAAAAGAATATTTTTCTAAACTCTTTTTTTGTCTGTGTAGGTGATTTTTTTTTACTTCCATGGCTGTATCATTAAGTTCATGTATTCAAGGTTGATGCAGTTGTAATATTTGTCTGCATAAATGTGACAATCATTTCACTATTTGTGTTAACATACAGGTGAATTTATTCTGTGCACAGTGAATGGAGTGGATGTAGTTGTGTGTGATTCACTCAGTCAATATCAGATACACTTGGATAAGACTTGCATAGAACTTTAAACTATAATGGCACAAAATGTAAACAAACTCCAGAAAAGACAAATTTAATGTTTTGAGAAAACTTAGGAATTTAATTCCACATTTGAAGTTGTTTACAAATGAATTTTACATAAAATAACATATAGTGCTCATCATCTGATTCATCCAGACTTTTACAAGACACATGATGCTGATGGTTATCTGTATCCAAGAGTAAAAAAAAAAAAATCACAATGGTCCAAGTTACCTCTTTACCAAAAAATATTAAACTCACCATAGTCAGAAAATAATGAGTGTGTGGACTTAACATCTGACCAAAGACAATCTGGCCAAGGATTTTAGAAGTGCAAATGGCTAACATGCAACACAGCTGGGTTACTATACAAAGGCTGGCTGCAGATCATAAGGAAGGGAGAGAAATTGTTGCTGCCCTGCAAAATGCCACAAGGCACAAAGACATGGATGGATAGATAGACTAAAGAACATGAATGGCTCAAATGCATGATACAAAAGAATGCAATACATAGCTATCCATATCAACGGTTCAAGATCAGACTCTGGTGTCATTGCATTCAGGACAGCCCCATATATGCTCCGCCACATGCCGCAGCATCCATCTAAAAGTGTGTTTGCTAATAGTTCCCATCAAATGGTTCTTTAAAATGTATATTCTGCCACACAGTTCAGATTTCTTACCACACAATAACTAGTGTATAAGTATACAACTATACACAAAGCACTGCAGTAAAGCTGTGATCATCATCATCATCATCAGGTGCCGTGCCGACTGGCGTTGGCTATTATGCTTCTCCAGAGTACCCGATCCTTCATGCAGGCCATCTGTTCAGTTGGTGATCTCCTCTCACACCATCCCGTCAGACTGTCCAGTATCGTTTCTCTTGGTCTTCCTCTTGATCTTCTTCCTTCTATTTTTCCTGTTGATATAATATTTTCAATACCTCCTCTTCTCATTGCATGTCCTATGAAAGTACATTGTCTCTCTCTCTTATCTTTCTGACAAGGTTTTTTGTCTCTCCAGCTCTTCTCATACATTCTTTATTAGTTATTTTTGCTGTCCAGGGGATTCGCAACATTCTTCTAATAAACCACATTTCTGCTGCTTCCAATGATTTTTGTGCAGACTTGCCTATTGTCCATGATTCACTTCCATATAGCAAGATAGGTTCAATATAGCATTTTAGGACTCGTTTTCTAACATTCATTGATAAAGATGTGTTAGCTAATATGTTTCTCATTCTCTGAAATGCAGTCTTTGCTTGGCCTATTCTGTTCCTAATTTCTGTTTTGCATTTCCCATCTGAAGTTATTACTGCTCCAAGGTATTTGAATTTCTGCACCTGCTTTAGAATGGTTCCGTTTAATTTTATACTGCATGCTGGTGGATTCTGTTTCTTAGATATAACCATAGTCTCTGTCTTTTTGATGTTCAAAGTAAGGCCTTTCTGTGATAACAAAATGTATAAACAGGGAAAAAGTAGGAACAGTGTTATTATTTAAAAATAATAAAGCAACTGTGTAATCATTAAATAATAAAGCTGTTCCTACTTTTTTCCTAGTTTATACATTTAGATTTCTTACCAGCACCCTTAACTTGTCCTATCTCCAGCGATCACTTCACAATTACATTGTTCTTCCATTCCTGATTTTCATTTTCCCGCAGTCTATCAAATAGGGCTTTAGCTATGTCGCTCTTGTCCATTCTGTGCCTGCCATTTATTTTAGCCTGTTTTGCAAGTCTGTCTGCCACTTCACTGCCATGTACTCTCACATGTCCTGGACAATAAAGCCAAGTTAGGCTCATCACAGTTGACTGGCTAACAGATGAACCCATTCTTTTCAAAGCAATTTTTTTCTCAATCTTATAAAGCATACTCTGTGAATCCATCACAATGACATCATGAACTACACCATGGGCAGCTATCCATTCCATTGCCACTGATACAGCCTCAACTTCCATTTTCATGCCCTATGCCACTACTCTTCCATTGTGGTAGACAACAAAACCCCAACCTGTTTCCATATCAGTCATATGTATCCAAGTATCCACATCAGTCAACCCATATAATGAATTTCATGAAATTTACAGGTTGGCCAGTGGTAAAAAGGTATTCAGTAATCCTTATCATCATTAGGTGCTATGCTGGCAGACACTGGGTGTCACGGCTTTTCACAGATCTCAATCTTGATATTTTCCATCAGCTTATTTCATGATTTTTTTACTGTGCAATCACATTAAATTTCTTTTCTCTCCCGACTTTCCTCTGCTTCGCTTCCAATTTATCTTTCCTGTTGTTATGTTTTCAAGCTCTCCCCTTCTCTTTAAACATCCAATGAATGATGACTGTTGTTTTCTTATGGACTTAATTAGGATCCTTTCTACACTTGCTTCTGTTAGACATGCCGTAGTTCTTAGTTGTCTAGGATACTCTTAACATTCTTATAAGTAACTGCATCTCTGTTGTCTCTAGTGGTTTTTTTTTTTTTAAAACTGATCAATAATTCCAGAATCATCAAATGTAAGTTTGATTTTTTTTCCTTCACAATTTCTCAAATTTCTACTTTGCATTACCAAAATATAAATTCATCGAATGCTTTACAAGTTCAAACTGAGACCGTGTCATTCTCATTTACTCCATGAATTACACTGAAGATAAGCTTGTCCAAATGAGCAAGAGTAACTACTCAAGATAGTCCAAATGAAGTGTATGTAATGAATGAAGATACACAAAGTGTGTTTTAAAAAAAAAAGAACTTTTGCTATAAGGACATAAGTGCGCATTTGACAACATTTTAAACACTGTTCCCTTCAAAGTAAACCCCTCTACTGGCAATACATCATTCTCAATGATTCTTCCACTGTTGTAATGCTTCCTGGGACACACTTTCTGTGATGTTGCACAGTTCTCTTATCACATTCTCTTGATTCTCCTCCACTGTTTGAAAATGACGTCCTATCAAAATGGGTTTTAAGTTTGGGAAACAGGAAAAGTATGCTGGGACCAAGTCCGGAGAATATGTTGGATGGGGCACAATGAACGTCTGATGTTGTTTTCTAGGTAATTGTGGATGAAGAGCAATGCACGAGTCTGAGCATCATCATGGTGCAACATTCAAGTCTGGTTTTCCCACAATTCAGGCCTCTTCACAAGTACTGCATAAACATGCTAAGATTTCCTGGTACAACTGTTTGCTTACCACCTGACCATGTGGTATAAATTCATAGTGGACAAAGCTTTTGCAATGAAAAAACACAACCAACAACACCTTGATCTCTGAATAACTCATCCATGCTCGTTCCAGTCAAGGAGACTCCTTCCCCACCCACTGTGAAGACTACATCTTGGTTTCAACGTCGTAACCATAAACCCATGTCTCGTCTCTTGTTATGTTGGTCTTAAGAAAGCTTCCATCGCCATTTTCACCACCAAACAGTTTCCTACTAATCTCAACACAGTTCTCTTTCTGATCATCGGTCACAAAATGTGACGCGAATTTTGCACAGACACTACACAATGAAGGTTTTCAGTCAGTCAAAATTTGATGGTAGCATCCTATGCTGATGCCCACTTTGTCAGCAACTTCTCTGACAGTTGAACAAAAACAACCACCATCAAAATTATCTAACAACCACCAAACCCTTCTATCTCCAACATACTGTATGGCGATACAGAACAACTGAAAAAATACCATTCCACTTTATGGCACCAAAGGGAAAAAAAAAAGAATTAAAATTTGTATCCCCTGGGATAAAAAAAAAATCAAAATCAGGACCAAAAGAATTACAATCCCTCAAGGTATACTGCACCATCTTTCCAAAAAAACTGATATAAGTTTCAGCCCGTTCATACATTTATGTTTTTAAAGACCACAATAAAGGTATTTCCAAAACCTTTGCAGTAGCTAAGAGTCAACAAAAAAAAAAATTACTGCATTTCTGTAATATCATAAAATGTTCATGCACATTTCTAGTGAAGCGCTAATGTTGGCAGGCTAAGTATGATTCATTCTCTGGCATGACATTATATGGTAATTAATCACTTTAAAATAACATTACACACACATTGTAGAAATTTGTTCAGTTTAACAAACAGCAACATTTCCTCAAGTAAAACATATTTTATACAGAACACCGGGTTTTGAGCAGTTTTAAACAAAACATTATTTCACTCATTTTCCTAGCTACAATGACAAGCTATACACAGTAGCCATGCTTCCATGCTTCTTCTGTTACATGATGCGCTTCAAATTCATTCTGATAAACAGTGTATTTATGTAAGTGAGGTTTTCAAGTCTCATGAACTTTACAGAGTCGGCAGCTCTCCAGTGAAGTAGTACAAAGTGCCATCTTGTGTTCCTTGTATGTAGGCCTGCTGCAATGTTTGCCCTGGCTGTTCCATTGGTTCCTCTATCCCAGCAGAACCTGTGCCAATCATGTCCTGCACAAGGCAATTAGATATCTGCCCTTCAACAGTGACTTGTGCTGACTCACTCAATGAAAGACCTGGCTGATTATCTGCACCGGCAATGGTGGAATTTTTTTCCACTACTGCAGCCTCCTTCTCTGCCATGGCATTTTCTCTCTCAATGGCCAGCACCGCAGCCTCTGTCACCAAGTCCGGCTGAGAGATAAAATGAATCAGTTTACACATAAATTAAAACTTTGTTGAACTCAAAACTCTCAACACTGCCTTCCATTACTTCATGCATGAGATACTGGGATATAATATGGCCTCTTTGTTAAGTTATACATTCAAAGCCCTGATTGTCAAGATATTGCTTTCATAGTCTTTTGGTTCTAGAGTAGAAACAGTAAAGAAAAGAATGATTATATAACTTCAGCTGCATTAGTATTAAACCTTGTTGTGCTAACCCCTGTAACACAGTCAAGTAGAAAACAAAGAAAAAGTAGAAAACAAAGAAAAAGCAGAAAACAAAGAAAAAGGAGAAAACGGAGGAAAAAGTGGAAAACAAAAAAAAGGAGAAAACAAAGAAAAAGGAGAAAAAAAAAACCCCAGAAAAATAAGTTTAAATACTGTAAGGATGCAAATTCTAAATCTACTTCTTCATTTTTTCTAAATTGAAAATATGAATGGCTCTTGAAATACACAAAACCAGCACACATAAATCTGTGCTTAAAAAATATATGGTGTTTATAAAGTTTGCAGAAAGTACCTATGCAAAACATCTGAAATATCTGCAAGCTGAGTCAACTTGTGTGCAAGTTAGCACATCTCAGAAGGGCAAAATGGTGGCCGAGGGTGACCAAGTAAGTTATTCAGTAACAGCCAGGAGATAAATCTTATGAGGCTTTTGTCAGAATAACAGAAAAAAACTGTCCAAAATATGACACTTTATACAGGAGGTAATATCTATAACTTAGAAAAAAGCCCAACAAGACAATAGTTTTATAGTTCTGGTATTCAAGACAAAATGTGGGCAAATGGGTAGCCAGCTAGTGAAAAGAAAATGTCAGGAATGATGAAGGAGAAAAACGGAGCTAGTTTCCAAATGGATTTCAGCTGATTCTTAGATAAAACTGAGAAGGCTATAGAAGTATGAAGATGAACAAAGTTTATTCTCACTCCCAGCTAGGTTTTGTAATATCCCTGTTATGACTGATGCTACTTGAATTAAAAGGCTATAACAGAATCAGCAGTAAATCTAGCATATGTTAAAAGGTTGAGGAGTGTATTAATTATGAGAATCAATTGCTGTCTGTATATGTTTCATCAGTTTTCCACAACAAAATTTTGGACATCAGTATCAAAGTGAACTGCTTGGGGAATTATGGAAGCACTTGCCTTTGTATGAGTGTTCTCATGCCTTTGTAGAGCATGCTTTGTGTTGAACTGGCGATGGCACATACCACACACATGAGCTCGAGGCCTGATATGAAGAGTCAAGATATGCTTCTTCTGTACAGGCTGAGTTTTGAAAGCGGCTCCACAGTACTGACACAGAAATGGTCTCTCAGAGCTGTGCATGGACATGTGCTCCTTCAAATGTGCCTACAAGATCCACAAAGCCACATTACATTAAGCACAGATATCTAATAATATTGAGCAACATAAATTTGCTGACCAATGTACTTAGGCACAATAAATGATGCTTTTGAGCGAGCAATAAGAGTGGCCTGCTCTTCTGCAGAATAACAGCAATGTGATTATACAAGGGGTGTTCAGAAAGTAATGCACCACATCATTTTTTTTCACCTAATAATGAAGACAGAAGCATGAAATTTTGCACATTTTAAATATGGCATGTGCCAATTGTGTGAACCAAATTGCACCGCAACTGGCCAAAGAATGTGGCTGTCTTAACCACTGAAATGGAGCGTGTTAGCAACTTGCAGTATAAGCAGCGAATTGTGATAGCATTTCTCGTTGCAGAGAAGGAAACTGTTATGAACATTCACAATCTCTATGTGACGTGTATGGAAGTTTTGCAGTCGACAGGAGTAAGTCAGTCACTGAGTTCAGAGAATCAAAGAATCAATAAGTGGAGATAAGGAGTTGCATGATCGGCCATGCTGTGGACGTCCTGCCACAGCCACCAAGGTTGAAATGCGCTGAGGGCATTACTCTTACTGATAGGGTATCACTACTCAACAACTGGCCTTAAGGATGCCAGTCAGCAATGGTAGTGCAAATGCAGTTATAAAAGCTCTCGGATTTTCTAAGGTTTGCGCACGATGGGTTCCTCGAAGTCTCACAAATGACCATCGACTGCAAAGGAAAGCATTTCTTCTGAATTGTTACAGTGTTTCAATGCTGAGGGAGAGAACTTTTTGGCTAAGATCGTAACAGGTGACGAAACCTGGGCATATCATTTTGAACCTGAGACAAAAAGACAGTCAATGGAGTGGCATCATCTGCAATCACCACAAAGAAAGAAATTCAAGACAACTCCTTCAGCTGGAAAGGTCATGATTATTGTCTTTTGGGATATTGAAGGTGTGATTCTTGTAGATGTTAGAGGAGAGACAATCAATTCGCATGCTTACATTAAGACACTGAAAAAAACTCAATCAACGTTTTTGCAGAGTTCAGCCGCACACGAATCCAGCAGACCTCCTTCACGACAATGTGTGCCCTCATACAAGTCTGGCGACACGGGAAGCAATCACCAAATTGGGTTGGACTGTACATCCCAATCCACCCTATAGTTCCAATTTGGCACCCCTCTGATTTCCATCTGTTTGGTCCACTTAAAGATGCACTGTGTGGGGTAAGAGTTGAAGATGATGAAGGAGTGATTCATGCAGCAAAGAAATGGCTACATAATCAAAAGAAAATCTGGTACGGGCTAGGAATACATGCACTTGTTTTGCGCTGGCGTAAAGCTGTACAAGTTGATGGGGATTATGCTGAATAATACCAATGTTTACATGACATATCCATGTATACTGTGTATAAATTTCATGCTTTTTGAATAAACGGCTCCTGAGAAAAATGATGTGGTGCATTACTTTCTGAATGCCCCTCATAGATGAAAATGAGAACTGGCTCTCACAGCTCCCTTATGTCCTGTTGTATACAAAAGATAACAGGGCAGTGCCATCCAAGTAAACTGCAATATCAGAAAGTTCTATAACAATGGAAACAATGTCAATCTCTTTCATGATCTAGCCAAGAACATGTCCAATCTCACATAAAGAGATCACCGTGCCATGT
The DNA here is from genome assembly GCA_009760885.1 of Achatina immaculata. Classification (NCBI taxonomy): domain Eukaryota; kingdom Metazoa; phylum Mollusca; class Gastropoda; order Stylommatophora; family Achatinidae; genus Lissachatina; species Lissachatina immaculata. Next base: position 5,425,011 of record CM019717.1, read on the forward strand.
GAACTTGGCCAGAGAAGACTGTCATGTTCCTCATGCTAGAGAAACATGCTTCCAATGCCACTATAGTTTACTTCCTATCCATCTTGATGACTCTGCTTCAAGATCTTTACCATGGCACTGACTGCAAACTACTCAAATTCACAATTACTTTGAGATATAACACCAACGAAAACACTCACTGGGGACCGAAACCCTTTGTCGCAGGAAGTGCACTTGAAAGGAAAACTTCTGGCAGCACGTGACATGTGAACAAGCTTGTGCTGCTGTAGCGCATCAGTTCTTTTGAAAGCTTTCCCACATTTATCACAAAGATGTGGCCTCCTCTCGGGCCCATGAACATCTCTCATGTGTCTCAGCAAATGCATTCGACTACGGAAAACTTTCTTGCACTCAGAACAGCTCAGAATGTCACCATGTGCTACCTGATTCAGCCTGTGGAAATTAATGAAAGGAATACACAGATTAGGAAATTAATGAAACATATTCACAGATCAGGACATTAATGAAAGAAATAAATAGATTTGGAAATTGAAGAAACATTCACAAATTAGGAAATTAATGAAACAAATACACATATTATGACTTAAAATCGGGTGTCTGAGTGGCGAAGTGGTTAGTGCACTGGTCTCTCATGGCGAAGGTCGGGGGTTCGGATCCGGCCGGCGGCACCCCAGTCACCCAGCTGTAGAAATGGGTACCCGACTTCTTCTGGAGTTGGGGAAGGAAAGGCAGCCAGGCGTGATATTGACCATATCACCCTCTAGTGTGCTGACAGGTCAAGGAAAATATGGGCACTAACACCATATCCCTATGTGCCTCTAAGGCATGACAGGGTTATCTTTACTATGACTTAAAATCAGAACTAAACTCTAACACAACAGCTTCAGGCTACCCTCACACAGCAAAGAATGGAAGGAAAAAATAAAACAACTAATGCCCTTTCAAATATGGGTATTACGACATTAACAATTAAATCAAATTGAGAAAGGCAAGAACTGTCACTCACAATCAGTACTGAATGGCATAGACATGATCCTATCAATCAGCAACCAAGACACCAGCATATCACCACGGTGCTTCATTTAAAAAATGGCTGTTGTAGACTTTACTGATAAAAATCTCATATAAAAAACAAATGACCCTGTAGAAGTGGAACAGAAACAAAAGAAAATACACAAGACCGCCCGGCTCAAAAAAAAAAAAAGGTTTTACGTCACCAATACCTGACAGAAATAAAAAAGAAAAAAATCTTTGACAAAAGCTGTAGACTTTCTGAAGGCAAAAGAGCTCTACATATCTCATCACCATCATCAGGTACCATGCTGACTGGCGTTGGTTATTATGCTTCTCCATTGTACATGATCCTTCATGCAGGCCATCAGCTCAGTTGGTGATCTCCTCTCACACCATCCTGTCAGACTGTCCAGTATCATTTCTCTTGGTATTCCTCTTGATCTTCTTCCTTCTATTTTTCCTGTTGTTAAAATATTTTCAATGCCCTCTCTTCTCATTGCATGTTCTATGAAAGGACATTGTCTCTCTCTTATTTTTTTCTGACAAGATTTTTTGTCTCTCCAGCTCTTCTCATACATTCTTCATTAATTATTTTTGATATCTAGGCAATTTGCAACATTCTTCTAATAAACCACATTTCTGCTACTTCCAATGATTTTTGTGCAGACCTGCCTATTGTCCATGATTCACTTCCATATAACAAGATAGGTTCAATATAGCATTTTAGGACTTGTTTTCTAACATTCATTGATAAGGATGTGTTGGATGTTTCTCATTCTCTGAAATGCAGCCTTTGCTTGGCCTATTTTGTTCCTAATTTCTGTTCTGCATTTCCCATCTGAAGTTATTACTGCTCCAAGGTATTTGAATTTCTGCACCTGCTTTAGAATAGTTCTATTTAATTTTATACTACATGTTGGTTGATTCTGTTTTTTAGATATAACCATAGTCTTTGTCTTTTTGATGTTCAAAGTAAGGCCTTTCTGTTCACTTTCTTTGGCGACTTTATCCAAGAGATTTTGCAGGTCTTATGGGTTCTCAGCTACCAGTATTGTGTTGTCAGCATACTAAAGGTTGTTAATATTGTATCCTTCAGTTTTTATGCCTGGTTCTGTGATGATCGTTCTTAGAATATTCTCACTGTACAGAGAAAAAAGGTCTGGAGATGGAGATACTACACATACTTGTCGCACCCCTTGTTTTATAGGCTGATATTTTCCAATTCTATTTTCAACTCGAACTGCTGCTTCTTGCTGCCAGTATAGATGTTTTACAATCCTCACGTCTTTGCAGTCTATACTGATGTCTTCAAGCATTTTAATAATTTCATTATGTTTCACCTTGTCGAATGCCTTGGTATAATCAATAAAGCATAAGTAGAGATATTTCTGTACTTCTAAAGCTCTTTCTGTCAGTGTTCATAACGCATAAATGGCATTGTGTGTTCCCTTTCCTTCAACAAATCCAACCTGTTCATCTGCTATTTCTATTTTTATCTTTCTCCTTGTTCTTCTCATAATGATTCTCAGAAGTAGCTTCGTTATGTGACATGAGAGGCTGACAGTCCGGTGGTCATCACATTCCTTTGCACCTAGTTTCTTTGGTAGTGCTATAAACGTGGATTTAAGCAAGTCACTGGGCATATAACCACTGTTGTAAATGTCATTCAGTAGCTTGTTATTATTTTTATTCCTATCTCCTCTAGTGCCTCTATTTCTTCAATTGTTATATTATCAGCCCTATTTGCTTTTCCTTTCTTTATGTGTTTGATGGCATCTATGATTTCATCTTCAAGTATTGGTGGTCCATCACAGTTTTCAGTATCTAGTGTTAATTCTGGTCTTTCTCCTCCATATAGCTCACCAGTGTCCACCTGTCCACAATTTCTTCTTTTCCCATTAACATTTTACCTTCTTTTGATTTCAGGCATATTGTGGTTTATTTTGTTTTCCTGGCTGTGAGTTCACTAATTCATTTGTGTATGTTTTTGCTGTCTTTATTATGAGAGTCCTCTATTTGTCTGCACTGTTCATTTAACCACCTTCCTTTGCTTCTCTGCATTTGTGTCTTATTTCTTTATTTATCTTGCTTCTCCTCTTGTCCATCAGTCCTAAGATGTTGTCTGTCATCTATTTAATTTTAGGGGCTTCTTTTCTTGGTGGTATTATCTCCTTAACAGTTTGGTGGATGGAATCTCTTAATATTGCCCATTGTTCATCTGTACTATTTATCTTTGCTAATGCATTGTATCCATTTGTTATAATAACTCTGTATTGTTCTCGCAGTTCTTGGTCATTTTTAAGGAGTTCTGTATTCAGTTTGATGTTTCTCACTTTTCTGTATGCTTTCTTTAACTTTATTCTAATTTTTCCACAGAGTGGGTCATGGTCACTATTGTAATCGGCTCCTGGCATGGTTTCTGTTGTCAGTATTGCATTCTGGAATCGTTTGTTGATTAATGTATCTAGCACAACATAAACACTGAAGAAGCTCTGAAGTTAATCCAACAAAGCCATGTCAAAGCTCAAGCTGAGAATGGAGACATCTTTAGTAAACCTTAGTGTATACTGCTCCTCAAGAAGTAATGATGTAAAACTTGAACAAGTACAATGGCTTGCAAAGAGACAGGGAAGAAGCAACCTCTACTTGATATAAATACTCCAGGCTAATCAGCATCTTGACTTAAATGCTCATTACAAGTGATAACAGAGAGAATTTCTGACCAATGACATGATGAAAATGACATGGATTGAATGCTACTACTCATGAAACATACAATTATTGATGTTAAAAAAAAACAGTGCATGACATCACGAAAGTAAAAGTGAAGATCCTAGATGTGACAGAAATGTTAAAAAGTACAACTTCTGAATAATCTATTCCTTAACACTACAGTGACATGCATGCAGAAACATCAAGGTTCGTTTATGGTTAAAGAGTAGGGGATATCTTGAGAATCTAGATAATGTACACAGGTGTAAACTTGAAGAAATAAAAATTTTTTTTAAAAAAACCACCTGTCAGGTGATGAGAGATCACTGCATTCAACAATACCGTTAACAGCTCAGAGGGAGGGGAGAGAAGGCCATCCTAATTTTATTGGGATTCTAAAGTCACAATTTAATATTTAAGCCTGAACTTATTTCATACATCGAAATTTTTGATTGATTCTATTTAGTACTTCACACACTAAATGTTGACAAGAAATTAAACTCTGATAAACACATGTCTCACTCGTGTGGTACCCGAGATCTGTAAAGAATAGGACCACTGTACCCTACCACGTATGATCGTAAAAGGCGACTAAGGAGGGTTCGGCATAGGGCCAGCAACCCTATCTGGTAAAAAAACTATCAGACTGCTACAGAAACGGAAGAAAGGGAAAAAAACAAATGCAGGTGGAAGGAGAAATGCGTATCAGGAAACTGAGCCCATGAAGGTTGTGGATGAAAGCCAGCCACTGGAAGTCCCCAGTCCGACTGCAGACCTCCTGGAACCTAAACACAAGATGCAAATAGGCAGCTGGAATGTAAGAACACTTAACCAGACTGGAAAACTAGCACAAACCATCAAGGAAATGCACAGATACAAACTAGACATACTAGGAATACAAGAAGCAAGATGGACAGGACAAGGCAGAAGGAAATTAACAATACAGCACGCAGAAGATACAATAATATGGTCAGGTAAAGAAAATCTTCATGAAGGAGGAGTAGCATTGATTATAACAAAAGAAGCATCAAGAGCATTGCTGAAATGGACCCCAATAAATGAGAGATTATTATATGCATGGTTCAACTCAAGATTCACAAAGCTGTCTATTATAGTTTGTTATGCACCAACAGAAGCAGCTGAAGAGGAATTAAAAGAAGATTATTACAACAGCCTCCAAGCCACAGTAGAAACAATACCCAAGCATGATATGCTACTCATCTTGGGCGACTTCAATGCAGAAGTAGGTGAAGGAAATGAAGATAGAAGAAGAATCATGGGAAGAGAAGGAATCGGAGAAATAAATGAAAATGGAGAAAGACTGTGCAGTTTCTGTGAAGAAAACATGATGACCATCGGAGGGACAATTTTCCAACATAAAAACATCCATAAGGTGACTTGGAGGTCACCAGATAAAAACACAGAAAACCAAATCGATCACATACTAATAAACAACAAGTGGAAACGGTCACTACAAGATGTGCGAGCAAGGAAAGGAGCAGATGTAGGAAGCGATCACAACCTTCTGGTAGCAAAAATAAAACTAAAATTATGAGGGTTTTCAGTGCAAAGTGATCTGTGGAGAACATACCTCCAGCAGCTTTAGGGTACAAACAGGAGTGAAACAGGGATGTGTACTATCACCAACATTATTTATCTTGGCAGTAGACTGGTTAATGAAGGAGACAACATCAGACAAACGCAGAGGATTACAATGGACCCTCGACACAGTGCTGGAGGACCTTGACTTTGCGGACGACATTTGTCTATTATCAAGCAGTCACAAAGATATGCTAGATAAAATAAACAAGCTAACTCAGAATGCAAACAACATAGGACTAAAGATCAATGTAGGAAAGACAAAGTTAATGAAGCAAAATGTGAACAACAGAAATGTACTCAGAGTAGATAGCAAGTTAGTGGAGGAGGTCAACGAATTTGTATACCTTGGCAGCAGAGTAGTAGAAAATGGAGACAGCACAGAAGACATCAACAGTAGACTTACTAGAGCAAACCAGGCTTTTGCAGTGCTGCAGACTATATGGAAATCAAAAAAACTAAGCATAAATATGAAAATCAGGATATTTAAGAGTAATGTTCTAAGTGTACTACTCTATGGAAGTGAATGCTGGAAAATCACCAAAACCATAGAAAACAAGTTGAATTCTTTCCAGACTAAATGTTTACGAAGAATTAGGAAAATATTCTGGCCAAAAACCATAAGAAATAACATCTTAGTGGCAGAAATGCAGATGAAGCCACTGACAACAATTATTGAGGAAAGACACTGGCGATGGTTGGGACATGTGCTCTGAATGACTGACAACTCACTACCAAAAATAGCACTAAGATGGACACCACAGGGGAACAGAAGTAAGGGTAGACCAAAAGAGACATGGAGAAGAACAACAGAAAGGATGTTGAGCAACAGAGGGCTCACCTGGGCAAGAGCAGAAAAAAAGGCAAAGGACAGGCATTTGTGGAAAACCCTTGTGGAAGCCCCATGTGCCCTGGGCACTTAAGGTTCAGAGAGAGAGAGAAAACACGTCTCCCAAGTCTAATACTTTCCATGATTTTATATACACTATACTTTCATGTGGTGCTACTTTAGAGTGATTTAGTAAAGATACAGGAAAATATAATACATTTTAAAAAATAAAATAACTAACTCCCCCCCCCCCATCTCTTGAGCTGCTACTCTGTTTCCCATGTGCAGGTCTTTTTCAGTTGTTCTGTACTTCTGTACAGCATGTCAGTGATAGAGAAGTTTTGTGGTAATAGGTCTCTCTGAATATCTTTCACTGCACTGCAGTCTAGTAGGTGGTATTTCAGTTTCTACTTCTCATCCATTGCAGTGCATGCAGTAAGATGTGTGATCAGCGGTCACTCTGTGTAAGTACTTACCAGACATGGCTGGAGACCATGTGTATGTTTGTCTAAAAAGTTGGTACCTGCTAAAGAGACTGAATCTAAGCTACGGAATTTCTGTGTCACGATCTCGGTTCTTTCCGGGTGTCACGATCCTTCGAGTCTACTGAACAGTTACTATTGACTAAGCCAATAAATACCTTTTTTTGGGGGGTGCCAGTTGGTTTAGTTGATTAGTACGCTGTTCTCTTATGGCTAGATGGCTGCTTGTCCTACTGGAGTACGTGTTCAAATCCCAGGTAATTCTCTTGTGACTTTCTTTCCCTCACATATCACTAAACTGCTTTGTCTACAATCTTTTTGAGGTCTAATCCTACAAAACTGTGTTCTCTTACATTACCGTACGAAAGCCTTGATGTTTCCTATTTATAAAAAAAATTGTTCCTGAAACTTACATTACCGTACGAAAGCCTTGATGTTTCCTATTTATAAAAAAAAATTGTTCCTGAAACTATACCTGAAACTAACTTCATGTAATAAGTATTCATTCATTTGTTATTGTTGCTCAAGTATGCACCAGACATGGTAGGAGACCATGTGTATGTTTGTCTAAAAAAGTTGGTACCTGCTAGAGAGACTGCATCTAAGCTATGGAATTTCTGTGTCAGAATCTCATTTCTTTCCGGGTGTCACGATCCCTCATGCCTACTGAACAGTTACTAATGACTATGCCAATAAACGCCTTTTTTTGGGGGGTGCTAGCTGTCTGAGCGGTGAAGTGGTTAGTGCACTGGTCTCTCATGGAGAAGGTCAGGGGTTCAAATCCAGCCAGAGGCACCCCAGTCACCCAGCTGCAGAAATGGGTATCTGACTTCTTCTGGAATTGGGGAAGGAAAGGCGGCCAGGTGTGATACTGACCAAATCACCCTCTAGTGTGCTGACAGGGCAAGGAAAATATGGGCAACTAACACCATATCCTTATGTGCCTCTAAGGCATGACAGGATTACCTTCACCTTTACAGTTGGCTAAGTTGATTAGTATGCTGTTCTCTTGTGGCTAGATGGCTGCTTGTCATACCAGAGTCCTTGTTCTAATCGCAGGTAATTATCTTGTGATTTTTCTTTCTCTCGCATCTCACTAAAGTGCTTTGTCTATGATATTTTCAAGGTCTAATCCTACAAAACTGTGTTTTCTTACATTACCATAGCAGTATGTCCTGCCTATATGTAAAATAAACATTCCATTATTTCTAACTTCAATCATTCTTCACCTGTCATGGACACTTTTATGTCTGTCAAGCTCCTCAGAAGTCAGACATGTGAACCTACATCGATCACAGTTCAGTTTTCCTTTTGGAACTTCCCTTTGGTCCATGCTATGCTTCATTCTGAAATGTCTACGTAATAGTTCCTGCCTGTCTGTTGTGTAGGCTGTACATATGGCACATCTAGGTTAAAGGACATATCACAGTATGAAATGTTAGTCCATTTTCAAAAGCACATCAGATATGTACAAAACTATTGTAAATTCCCCTCTGATATATATATATATATATAAAACAGACAAAAATCTGTTTTGTTATGTTGCATGCTACATGTTGATCTCACCATATATAAAATAGACAAAAATCCCTTTTGTTATGTTGTATGCTACATGCTGATCTCACCTGCTCACTTGCAGCTTCATAAAATAACACCTACTGTAGTTCATTTGTACACTGTTGTACAGCACCTCTGTAACTGTGGACTTGATAGTGATAACTTCAAAATTGAATGACTGAGTCAGTAGAACAGGACATTACAGTGACTTTCTTAAATTCTGAAGTAAGCACAAAAAAGCAACTTCTTGGCAGCGTCCACCACCTAAGGAACACACCAACCTCTTCCCATTTTACCAGGCTCAAATAACAGTAGCAGACTGTAGGAACACCAAAAAAGAGCCAGGGTAGATCCTTCATCAAGTTTAGTTTGTTGGCTCTCATATTTGCCAGAACAATCACTTTTGCCTTATTTTTCAAGCATACAACTAAATAAATCTCCTAGGGAATCATGCAGAGCCAGGACGAAGCCTTGACCACGCTTTGTTATTCATTCAACATACACAGCTAAACTTCCTCCACTCATGCCAGTTCTCTCTTTGCTCATAATTATGAACACATCTAAGTAAACCTCATGCAACTTTTTGCTTTCTCTTTGTTCATGAAAACAATTAAGTAAATCTCCACTCATGTCACTTTTTTTTCACTCTCCTTGTTCATGAACACAACTAGGCAAACTTCTCCCACTCAATGCTGATGTCTGTAAACCCACTTGAACAAAGATTTGCTGTGTTTCAGCTCATGTCTCTTCAACATGGGGATGCTGATAGTCACAAAGTCACACTGCTTGCATGTATACTTCTTCTCATTCCCATCCCTGTGACAGCGAAGGTGAGAAACAAAATGGCTGTGTCGTTTAGTCTTGAAGGAACAAAATGTGCAGAAGAATTTGAAAGACACTTGCTCCTCATAACTTCGCTGTTGTTTGGTAGCTGCAGATTCTGTCAGAGGGTTCCTTGGTTGTACTTTTTCTCTCAGAGGATGATGGCTACCTGCAAAATACAAGGAAATATTCAGAATGTCATCAGATTTAATAAATCTACATTCTTTTTCCTTTCAACCTCCCTGTAACTGTGAGCTGGTGCTCTTTGCAGCCAATGCTGTGAAGGTGTTGACACACAGCATTGTACTGGCATGGGAGTGGGTTATAGCAGTTATTTTTTCAGTCCTGGAGTACAGCTAAAAAGCTGGGGGTATGTAATGCATCTTTAGCAGACTCCACCAACATGGTTACTATGGCGATCCCTGCCAGGTTAGCCATGCTAGACCTTTTACTGGGGGTACCAATGGAGAGGTAGGACAGGGTCTTGGTCAGCTATGGTTCGTTAACCCTGATGCTGGCATATCAGCTATGGGTCACTGACTGCCTAATCAGACAGCATCTTCATCCCCCAATAAATCTACAATGAGAGCATAATACCAGTAAGGATTTCTTTCTTTGTCCAAGTTAATCATTCTATATAATTTGCACATGTCAATTTCCAAAATATGTATCAATGAGGAAAAGTTGGAAGAAGTGGAGAGTTTTGAATATCTTGGATCACTATTAACACTTAACAAAACAGCTGAGAAACACATAAATGCCTTTGAATGTAAATGCTACAGAAGAGTTTCGTGGAAACAAAAAAAAAGAACAAATATATCCATACTACAAGATCTTAATATTGAAGAAGGCTGGCTAGTAAAGAGGATCAAACAGAGATACCTTAAATATTTTGGACACATAAACGTCATGATAATCTAGAGCAGACTGTCTTGGAAGGGTACATAATGGGAAAAAGGAGAGGACAATCAAGGCAAAGATGGCTGCAAGACATCACTGATGATCTGCAAATGGATGCATCAGCAGCAGGGCATCTTGCTCACAACCGAGAGGCCTACATGAGAGCTGTTAGGGAGGCAAAGTTCCACAAGGGACACGTCAATTTCCTTGGTCAGTTTTGCAATTATAATTCAGTAAAATATGATTAAATAAAGTGTCAGGTGAAGCTCTGATTAGTCAAGGTGGTGAATATTCAAAAAGAGCTGCAATGATTTAGGAACATATCTGGATGAAGTATAATGCAAATTCAATCAATTTGGCTTTCCTCGACATTCTTATTAATAATGGTGAAAAGAGGGGGTTTTTTTTCGTTTTATTTCCAACAGTTTCTACACATTTAAGATTAAGCTTTGATCTCAACAGAAAAGATGTTCTACACACTAGCTTCAATTAGAGTTAGATAACACAAAGTTATCAGCGTGTCAAGATTAACAAATGAAATCTTTATCTAACACGTTTTACGAGGTCTCCCTCTCCTTCGTCTCTCCACCGCCGGTGCCTCCGGGTCTGGCCTAATCTCTTGAGAAATTTCACTGCCACCTGCAGGGAACAAACAAACAAACAAAAATTACATTTCATCATAAATAACTGACTGAATATCCACGATTTTATTTTGTAGATTTTATGATAAGATTTTCATTGGTCGTCAATCTCTCAGTAACTATGAACATGGGTTTTTTGGCAGTTTGCAGTGGTTTGCTTTAATTCCCAGAGTGGATCCACAGGCTTCTCAGTGGATACCACTACTCACCACTTTATTAACCAGACTGAATAAGAACAACAGCATGTTTCCAGAAGCATTATGAACAGTATGGGTAAGCTAAAAAGGGCCTTTGCCATCTCCAGTTTGCTGATCCTGATATGTGAATCCTACCTCTAGCATGTTCTCTTAGCTCCAATGTGATATTTATCAGAAACAGATTAATTTCAAAATGATTATTTGTAATTTGAAAGGAAAATAATCTTTTTTTTTTAAAATGAATATCTAATTTATTAGATGAGTGCCTTAGTGGCACAGTGATTAGTACATCTGTCTCTCCTGGTGAAGATGGAGGCTCAAGTCTGGCTAGTGGTGACCTGCTCACCCAACTGTAGGAACAGGTACCTGGTTTCTTTCACAGTTGGGGAAGGAAAGGCAAGCCAAATATGATTCTGACCACATCACCTTCTAGTGTATCTACTGGTGAAGGAAAATACGGGCACTCACACCATATCCATAGAAGCCTGTGAAATGAAATGGCTGTTTTTTTCCCCTTTAAATGAACAAGACATTCTCTTGTTCTGATTGATTTTATTTTCAAGTTTACCTCCTTCCTTGCTGCATTACATCTATTTACTCTGCCTTGAACTTCCATTTGCCTGTTATAAAAAAAACCTTAATGCGAGATTTATTTAATACAGTAACACAAAAATAAAAATTTTCTGGTGGGCATTTAACACTTCAGGTCATTAACTCTTTTTTTTTGTATCCAAGACAATACTGGGAGGGTTGGTAAATGTTCCACATCTATGCAAATCAAAGCTCAGTGATATTCAGGCAGTCTAAATGAAATTAAATGTAGCACTGATTTCTAATCCAAGTTTTTAAATTAAAGAGACATAAAAGAGGCATTTTGAGTCCCACTTTCTTACTAGAAGGAGGCCAAAAAGCTGTCTATATTTTTCACCCAGTTTATTTGTTTTTATCTGTTGTGTTGTTTTTGTATGTGATCCTTGAAAAAGGCTTTTGCCAAAATATTGGATTGTTGTACATTCTTCATTTGTATGCACTCATCTTGCTTTCACTCACTCCTGTTTCTGCCCACTTTCCTCACTCTTTCTATCTTTCTGTAGAACTGAACCACCACCCATCTATTTTCATTATTTTAAATTATACAGTAACTTAGTTCCAGTTTCTTTCTATCAAAACTTCTCTTCAAAATTTGTTCTGGCACAACCTGAAAAATAATTCAGGAATCACAAAGTTAAAGAAGTTGGAAGGAATCTGAAATGAACTGGAATGACACAACATAACTATGAAACACACAAAACAGTAAAAAGATTGGAAATGAGGAAGAAAAGATAACATATTTTCACAATCAATTACAGAAGACTTCCAAAAGTTTCATTTCATAACAAAAAAATATATATAAAATTAACATCTGTGTTGAACAAACTAGACCTAATTCACATATAATTTTATAAACTGGCTGTAAATACCTATGCAAGCATCACTGCTATTCTGTGGGTCATCTCCCTTGTCAGTGTGAGATGCTCCAGCCAAAACTGGTGATACTCCACCATCACCCACATCAAAAACCACAGTGGTCTGCTGTCTCCCTTTCTGACCCATTATTTTCTGGCATTTAACCTGCTCCTCCAGCAGACGCTGCTGAAAAGGGTCCATCAGTTCAGATTCACCTACAATCACAACACTTTGTTTATTTTCATATTCTGGAAAGCTCTCTTCCACCATTTCACTTTCATTTACTCCAACAGTTCCTGAATTTTGGTGAGCTTTTTGACTAAACATTTGTTTATCTTCATCAACTTCACTGTGAATATCTAAAACATCAGATAATCCAGGAGAATACTTCAGCTTAACTTTCTGAGTCTGACTTTTAACTTCTTTACTCGGACGTCCCCTTTTTCTCCTCCTTTTATACCGAAGACCCTCACCTCCGGTATTCTTTCCATACTCATTATCACCACTATTCTGTGCAGCATCTGTCTGCAAGTATAAATCTATATCATTTACAAAGCCCATCTCGGAAGCTTTCAGTGAACACCTGGGTTGTCTACCTCTGAGAGATATATAAGGCTTCAGAAGGTCACACATCACGCTTTTATCTACATCACTTTGCTCACTCCTATGAGCTCTAAATTCAAGCAGCGTTCTCGACTTCAGTTTAACTGAGTTTTTAATAATGTTATGCAGAATCACAAAGGATTTCAAAGTTCCACTGAAGGTACATCCATTGTCTGAGTTAAAGTCAATCTGAAAGCCCAAATGACAATTCTCCTGTGCCTTGTCTAGGAGAACTGCTGACAGCCAGGTATGTCAGCCAGAATGGTGGAGTTCAGAGTGGCCGTCACAATGGTGAAAATCTGGAATTACAATATCAGTTATTAAATAAAAGATGGCTAGATAAAATGACTAGGACAAAAGCTTGGCTTTGTTCTTCACAGCAACACAAAATGACAAACATTCAATTACTGGTAGTTCAGAAAATCTATACAATTATATCTGAAAACACTTTAAAAATAAAATTTAAAAAGTAGAGAAAACAAGAGGTAATGCTTCACTGAATATATTAATACTCTGCGTACAATTGAGAGATTAGTGGTAAAGAAAAGAAAAGAGGAAAGGAAAGAGAAAACTCAATATACAGGGTGTTTAATAATGATGGGACACATTTTATTTGTTATTTATAAGAGCATAGGTAGTTGGCTATTTTTAAATTTATTGTACTTCACATATCTGATCTTTGGAGTTAATGCTGGTGTATGCTGTGTAGCCCTGCACAGCTCTGGAACTCAAATAAAACATTTAGAGGGAGACAGCGGTTATTTCAGTCGATGTGCTGCACCATGCTATGATAAACAGATCCAAAGAATGTTCTCTTCAAGGCAGTGAACATCACTGGGATTTTGTATTCAAACCTTGAACATTGTTATGAACTCCTATATCTTGGGTATGTATTATACACATTCTATATTAAATGTGTTTGTTCCAGTCCAAGATAACTATGTTTAAAATGTGCCCAATTACTATGAAACACCCTGTATTACATTTTATATTTTATTTGATTATTTTTTTTTAGTTTTTTACTTAGTTTTCTTGACAAATATAATTTTAAAAAAACATCACTTACTGGAGTCTCATCATCAAAAGACTCATCTTCACACTGTTCAGACTGCACATCTGAGGACACATCCAGCCTGGTCTCATTCTCAGTTTTACCACGTCCACCCTCAAGACCATCCTTGACCGAGTGATGTTTCTGTGCCTGCTTTAGGTGATGTTCCAGGTGACTCTGCTCCAAGAACCTCAACTCTTGTTTCAGTCTCTCTTTCCTCGCCTGCTCCAGCTGCTCATCCTCATCATTCTGCCCCCTGCATTTCTTTCTTGGGGATGCAGGACTGTCAGAAGCTGTGGCATGATCAACTGCACCAGCTGAAGATTCCTGACAAATCTGCAGCAAACTCTTTTGGATGCAGCGTCTGACTGGTGCTTGCTCCTTCTTAATTATGATTGTCTGCGTTGCCTGGGCACTACATGAAGCTGCCTGGTTGCTTGGTTTGTGGTGAACAGTTATATTAGATGGAACCTCTGATGCCACAACACTCAATGAAGAAACATCAATGAAAGGTCCTTGTACAGATTCATACACATGAGCAGCTGCTGGTGGTGATTCATTTTTCTCACCAGCAGAATGTACTGTATGAAATGTAATTTGGTCTGCGGCTATTGCTGCTTGATCACTGTAGGTGATGAAAGAGTTTGGCCCAACCAGAATTCCCTTAGATTTCAAGTTAGGAGATCTGTCATCCAGCACCATTGTGATAGTCTGCGGTGTGTTATCTGACATATCTCTGAGCTTAGATCCCCTTTCATCATTGCCTGATGTGCTGAAAGATAACTGGGCTTGTGGTGCAATGCCAGGAATAGGAACATCATTACCTGTGCTTAGCACTAGGTTTCCATTCATTGTGGCAGAAAGCATTTGAGAGCCATCTATATTCTCTACAACAACAAGATAGTTTGAATTAACAGAGGTATCTGCTGCAGCGATTGAAGTCATATTGCTTGTATTTGTATCCAAAATGATAGGAATATTTTCAGAAGTATCTACTGGCAGCCCAGGATGATCAAAGACAAATGTTCCATCAGGGTTGATGTACATCACTCGGGTCTCTTTGCTGCTTAAGATTGTAGCTACATCTGGGACATCAACAGAATCTCCCTGTGCTCCAGTCTCAACAGCATAGCTTTCTGTAATGGCTCCGTGCAATGGCGTGTTGTCTAATGTGTTTTCACGTATACAAGTAACTGATACAACTGGTAAGGACACTGAATTTCCTTCTACAACAACAGATATCTCATTTCTAGATTTTAATGTATTTGGTTTTGAATTGTGGGATAATACCTCCATGCCAGTTTTCAAAGAAATGTCTTCGGCTTTCAAATTTAAATCACTGATGTTGGCTGATGCTGCTCTTCTTGTCTTAATATTGTCTGTTTCTTGAGACATGCTTCTATAGACCTTATTGTGAAAGCTAGGGAAAAAAGTGAAAAGTATTTTAGATTTCTGAAAGAATACTCTATACTAGCGGTTCCCAACTTCTGAGTCAATGACTAAAAATGCTCTGCAACTGTGTTATCATTTTGATAGGATGAAAAGAATTAAGGGTTTAATGGAATTATGATATTACATATACAGTGGTGGTCCACAACTTAAATATGGCTGGAAAAGTAGGTCTTGGATATTAATGACAACTATGACTATAAAGGAAATGAACAGAGCACAGGCTAATTTGAGCATAATTCATAGTCACAAGAATTATGAGCTTCATTCCTTTTTGCTAGTTAAAGCTACTAAAAGAAATATACCTTTGTACTGCTGTAACTTAGAACTCACAAGACCAAAAGATTAAAGAAAAGGCCAAGAATGTCTTGAAGTAGTGTGCAATCTGAAGATAACTTGACCACGTAACAGAGATTTCTAAAGATATACTTGAATAAGGTATACTTGAAATGAAGGAAAATGAGAAAGAAAAAAATAAATGCATAATTATATAATAAATTGCATAATTTACTTCTATTCTCTTTCTTATTTACTTTTAAAATTAAATGTAAGGTTCTTCTGCTTTGCTGCCTAACGATTTCTCTTGTTCTCAAACACTCCATGCTGCCAACCTGGAAATCCCTGAAGAACACATCACTTCAACTATATATTATCTATATCACTGAACAACCTGGTCTGCTGGATGTCAGTAATGGCCATGGCAGTCTTCTCCACTCACCAAACGCAGCAAAATGTTGGGCTTTCATCTTTCTATTGCCACAGATGTACTCCTTAGCCTGTGCTTATCTACGGCCTGTTATACATGTGGTAACTCACTCTGATGAGACCTATTACAGTGTCTATAGACCTTCATTCAGTCCTATCTGTCAAGCTCATTATGGGGTTCAAATATAAGAACAACTTTGTATACTTATCAAGATTGTCTTTTATTTATTACTAACCACTGATTTCAAGAGAAATCAAATACTGCAATTCATGCTGAATAGTCAGTCAGCCATCTGCATGTTCCCTGAGAAACTTTGCCTCCCTGATAGCTCTCCTGTAGGCCTCACGGTTGTCAGCAAGATGCCCTGCTACATCCTTCTGCAGATTATCAACGATGTCTTGCAGCCATCTCTTTCTTTTTTCCCATTATGTAACCTTCCAAGACTGTTTTCTCGCGCTGAATAGTAAAAGGTAAAGTTAATCCTGTCATGCCTTAGAGGCACATAGGGATATGATGTTAGTGCCCATATTTTCCTTGACCTGTCAGCACACTAGAGGGTGATATGGTCAGTATCACGCCTGCCTGGCCGCCTTTCCTTCCCAAACTCCAGAAGAAGTCGGGTACCCATTTCTAAAGCTGTGTGACTGGGGTGCCTCCGGCCGGATTCAAACCCCCGACCTTCGCCATGAGAGACCAGTGCACTAACTACTTCGCCACTCAGACACGCTGAATAGTATGGTCTATAAAATTATATAAACTTTACTACAACAAACGCCTCACCTGTAAAAACAATAGCAACTGAAAAATGTATGCGCTATTACCAAAATCCCAATCAGAATTGAGAAGATTATATAAAATGGGCTACTTATTCCTGATTCATATGTCGTATAAAGAGCAATCAGAGATGACTTTCACTAAGCTGGAAACCTTACCTTTAGAAATTACCAGCAACGGAAAATGCCCTTTTCGCTAACACAAACATGGGTTTACTTCCGGGTCACCGACTACGGCCATCGGCGAATTGTTTAACTGGAAATGTTGCCAAATAAAAATAGTCCATATTTAAAAAAATAAAAAAACAACCTGCGACACATTGATTACACTTATTCAGTCAGGTCAGTCGTTTGCATGTCCCCTGCGGAACTTTGTCTCCCTAACAGTTCTTCTGTAGGCTTTTCGGTTGTATGCAAGATGCCCTGCTGCTGATGCATCAATTTGCAGATAATCAACTATATCTTTTGCAGCCATCTTCACATTGATTTTCCTCTCTTTCTTTTTTCCATTATGTACCCTTCCAATACGGTCTTCTCTAGATTATCATGACGTTTAATATATCCAAAATATTTAAGTTTTCTCTCTTTAATCCTTTTTACTAGCCAACCTTCTTCAATATTAAGTTCTTGTAGTATGGATATATTTTTTTCTTTTATGTGTCCATGATATTTGAATAAGGTAGATAGAGGTGTATGGTGCAGTTTTACAAAGTGAGGGAGGAAGTGAGCAAGGTGAGAAAAAAACGAATATAAAGTATGAGAATGTATAAATGAAAAACATACAACATCCGATATTTCGGCGTGAGCCTTATTCGAGGATACATACAAAAACAAAATACAAACATATATAACTTATCTGAAGCGTCTTGCTCTCAGTAAAGCGGAAATGTGTGTGGAAAAAAAAACAACCGTTGCCTACAGACAAAAGATTCCCGATATAGCCAATCATAGCGGAGAGAGGAGGAGAACAAGTGGGAGAAAGGGGTTGGGGGAAGGCAATAGAAACATGATAGCCGCTAGAGGTGTGTGTGGGGGGGGGGGGGTGGGGGAAAAGGGAGAGAAAAGAGGACGCGAGAGGTAATGAATGAAGAACTTAAACACCTACAGGGAGGAAATGTAAAACTGGTGAATGGGACAAGACCAATATGTTGGCAGAGAAGGAAATAGGATGGTGGTAGGGAGGGGTAGCATAGAGAAAGAAAGTAGAGTATAAAAAAGGCCAGTGGAAAAATAAAGAAGTTACAGAAAGCTGAAAACATTGTTAATTCCAGCTGGGTGGAGACAGCCAGTCTGGAAAATAAGGCGCTGTTCTAGGACCCTCCGAGATCGTACATCTGCGGAACAAGATGTTTAGCCACGGGTGTCCAGGCCTTGGTAACCACAGGGGCAAACAGGACATTTCGGTTAGTGCGATCCGCTCTTGTTCCGCAGATGTACGATCTCGGAGGGTCCTAGAACAGCGCCTTATTTTCCAGACTGGTTGTCTCCACCCAGCTGGAATTAACAATGTTTTCAGCTTTCTGTAACTTCTTTATTTTTCCACTGGCCTTTTTTATACTCTACTTTCTTTCCCTATGCTACCCCTCCCTACTACCATCCTATTTCCTTCTCTGCCAACATATTGGTCTTGTCCCATTCACCAGTTTTACATGTCCTCCCTGCAGGTGTTTAAGTTCTTCATTCATTATCTCTCGCGTCCTCTTTTCTCTCCCCTTTCCCCCACCCTCCCCCCACACCTCTAGCGGCTATCATGTTTCTATTGCCTTCCCCCAACCCCTTTCTCCCACTTGTTCTCCTCCTCTCTCCGCTTCTTCGCTATGATTGGCTATATCGGGAATCTCTTGACTGTAGGCAACGGTTGTTTTTTTTTTCCACACACATTTCCGCTTTACTGAGAGCAAGACGCTTCAGATAAGTTATATATGTTTGTATTTTGTTTTTGTATGTATCCTCGAATAAGGCTCACGCCGAAATATCGGATGTTGTATGTTTTTCATTTATACATTCTCATACTTTATATTCGTTTTTTTCTCACCTTGCTCACTTCCTCCCTCACTTTGTAAAACTGCACCATACACCTCTATCTACCTTATTTATATTAACCAGTTTTACTGCAGTCGCCATCCCCATGATATTTGAAGGACTCTTCTGTAGCATTTACATTCAAAGGCATTTATGTGTTTCTCAGCTGTTTTATTAAGTGTCCAGGTCTCACAAGCATATTTTGCGATGGGAAAGGTGCATGCCCTTAAAAATCTTATTTTTTGTAGTTCTGTCTTTTCCTCTCCACAGCGTCTTTAGTTTGTTTTTTTTGAAGAGCGATAGATGTCCTCCTTTTAATTTCCCTCATTGTATCTCCATTATTAGTTAGTAGTGACCTAAGATATTAAAAACTCTCCACTTCTTCCAATTTGTCTTTATATATATATATATATATATATATATATATATATATATATATATATATATATATATTCATTCATTCATTTGCATGTCCCTTGAGGAACTTTGCCTCCCAAACAGCACTCTTGTAGGCCTCTCGGTTGTGAGCAAGATGGCCTGCTGCTGCTGCTGCTGCATCCATTTGCAGATCGTCAACGATGTCTTGCAGCCATCTTCGTTTTGGTCTTCCTCTTTTTCTTTTTCCCATTATGTATCCTTACAATACGGTCTTCTCTAAATTATCATGACGTTTAATGTGTCCAAAATAGTTAAGTTTTCTCTCTTTAGTCCTCTTTATATATTATATATTTATAGATTATATATATACATACACACATACACACACATATATATATATATATATAAGATATAAGATATATATATATATATATATATCAGCTGTCTTATTTGTTTTGTCAGTTTTCGTCAATTTAATTTTCTTCGCATTAAAATTCTCATAACGAACTATGCTATCAAATTACTTGTTGTAGAAATTAGCGATTTCGCAGTTTCGTGAGGCATAGCTGATATGCTAGCGTCGGGGTTAGCGAACCATAGCTGACCAAGACCCTGACCCACCTCTCTGTGGACCCCCAGTAACAGGCCTAGCCTGGCTAACTGGGCAGGGATCGCCATAGTCCCCATATTGGTGGAGTCTACTGAAGAAGAGTTGCACACCCCCTGCTTTTTAGCTGTACTCCAGGACTGAAAAGATAGTTGCCATAACTCGTCCCCACGCCGATACAGTGCTCTGCCCCAAACATCTTCACAGCATCGGCTGCAAGGAACACTAGCTCGCAGTTATAGCGAGATAGAAGACTAGACATTGGAAACTTGCAACAAAACCAATCGCATATCAGGGATACTAACTCCGAAGAACTTGGACAAAGATCGAAACATTCGCCGTTATATCTTTCATCTTACATCCTTCCCGTAACGCTAAACGTCACATAGGGCCCGCATGGTAGTTCGCCAATATTTCCTGTCTTCGGCGAGTTTTTCAATCTCATCAAGGGATGTTATGGTCACTGAACTGGCCTCTCTTAACAATGTCCCCTTTCAGGTGGTCGACCTTTTCTTTCTTCGGCCTGTTGTTTTCTACTTGATACGTAGCTTGTTTGGGGATTCTCTGATTGTTTCTTCTCATCACATGACCGACATATGTCCATCTTCTTTTTTCTGATCACCCATAAGACAGGTTGTTGTTCGCTCATCTGTCTTATCTCTGGGTTGTTCTTGAATTCATTCCACTTTATATGAAGTATTTTCCTTAGGCATTAGTTTTTGAAAGAGTTTAATTTCTTGTTTATTTCTTTAGTTGTTTTCCAGCTTTCACATGCACAAATGAGGGTGGATATTACATTTGAATTGAATAATCTTAACTTGGTTTTTGTGCTTATAACTTTGGAATGCCATATTTTCTCAAGATTCTTGAAAGTCATTGTTGCTTTTGATATTTGAATTCTAACTTCCTTTCTTGTGTCACCATCTTGGTTTATGTAGCTGCCTAGATATGCATATTGGTTTACTTCTTCAACAGCTGTTCCTTCTACGTATATTTTTCCTTCGTGGTTAATGAGAAGTTTCATTATTTTTGTTTTATCCTTGTTAATTTCAAGTCCTATTTTACTAGCCATTGAAGACAGCGTATCTGTTTTTTCTTGCAATTAGGATTAATGGTTTTTGCTTTTCAATATGTTCTTCAAGTATTATTCTTAGAGTAAAGACCTAGTCAAGACAGCTTCTCCCTTTTCAAAATCCTGTTTGTTTGTCTCTCATTTATGTGTTTCTCAGCTGTTTTGTTAAGTGTCCAGATCTCACAGGCATATGTAATGATGGGAAAGATGCATGCTCTTAAAAAGTCTGTTCCTCTCCACAGATTCTTTAGTTTTACTTTGTGAAGAGCGATAGATATCCTCCTTTTAATTTCTCTCATTGTATCTCCATTATTAGTTAATAGTGATCCAAGATATTCAAAACTCTTCACTTCTTCCAGTTTTTCCTCATTGATACATTTTTCAGTTGCCTTGTCTGTTTTGTCAGTTGTCATCAATTTAGCTTTCTTCGCATTAAGATAGAGGTTTTGCTCTTTGCTGTTCTTACGGACTGACATAATTAGTTTTATCATTCCTTTTTGTGTTGTGGACAGTAATACTGTGTCATCAGCATATCTAACTCTGGTATTTCATAACCTCCAACTGTTATGGCATCTTAATATTCTTTGTCTACATCTTCTCTAACATTCCTCATTATATTTTCAGTATACAAGTTAAATAAGTAAGGCGACAATATGCAAACATGAAAGACCCCTTGTTTTATGTCAAACCAAGTTGTTGTTTCACCATTTATTCTTACTGCTGCCTGTTGGTTTAGATACAGCAGTATCTAATTGTATCAGTATATTACTATAGTATATTACTATAGTACCTGGAAATTTTCGATAACTGAATAAACACACAATTTGCGTTAAAAAATAGTACACAGTTTACTCATGTATAAATGAGATAAAATTACACTGATCACAACGTATGTGACTAAATAAAAACATATAAGTTGTGTTATCATGAGAATACATTTAATGGTAACATGTTCTTATTTCGCAGTAACGGATAGTGGTCTTACTTTGTTTCCTCATTAAATATCCGGAACATTATTTTTAACCACCTGTGAAGTATGGCTGCGTCCATTCTATCAATGAAAAGCTTTCTGGGAAAGTAACAATATTTCATGTTAGCTGTTCAAGTATGGCGGATCCAGAAATAGATAGACTGATAGCCCTGAGCCGGTAAATTTACTATAGAATATCTGATTTTAGTATAACACATCTTTTTCAGGAAAAAAAATTAATTTGCGTTTTCAAATTTTTACTCATTCGACTGTGGATTTCAGACTTCGAACTGTTTACACCATGTAGAGTTGGTATATGAACGCATCTCATTAGGGTTTTGCGTGGTTTAATATATTGCTATATGGGAGAGAATACAATCCAAACATGATGAATGTTTTTTTTTTTCAATTTTAATTTGAAATTGTTTAACGTCTCATGCCTCAGACGCACTTAGGCATTTGGTGTTAGTGCCCATATTTTCCTTGGCCTGACAGCGCACTAGAGAATGATGCTGCCAGCATCTCGTCTGACCACCTTTTCTTTCCCAGCTCGAGAAAGAATCTGGTACCTATTTTTAATACTGGATGGCTGAGTTGCCTCTTCCCAGACAGGAACCACTGATCTCCGCGTGGGAGATGAGTGTACAAACCACTGTGCCACTCTAGTGTCCAAAATTATTTAAAAATCACCGGTAATGGAAATTAAATTGCTATATACTATTTACAGTAGCATTGTCTCACAAATGTATATATTCACTCTATTCGTTTTGTTGTCAGTTTCAGGCATTCAGGTGGCGCTTCCCTTGCTTCCATCATTCTGTATCTTCCAGTTGGATTGGCGTTGTGCATAACCAGGATATGCATTATTTTGCTCACGTGTCTTCTTTTTTGCATCTTGCCTGACAGCCTGCCCTTCAAAAGGTATCTGTCTCCACTTGTTTGATCAAAGTAAACTCTACAGGCTATATTATTCTGCAGTGTACTTTGTGTACAATGTACACATTGTTATGTGGATGGTTCCAGAACAAAATTATCACAGTGAATACGTGAGAACCATAAGGTAGGGATAGAGAACTTTTTTTTGAGGGTGTGTAAGAGGAGGTCATGAACTAGGCCTGTACACTCAAGGCCTAGGGTGTTGAGTGGCCCTTGCCATGACCTTTAATGATGTAATCATGTTTGCTAGCGAGAAAGCAAGAAAAAGATATTTTACAATGATCACGAAACTTAACTGTATAAAACAATGAAAGAATAATTACAAACATAAAAAAATAACTTCTGTGTTTGGATAGGAGGGTATCCTGATAGTAACTAAATCGAGGCCTAACTTGGCTGTTCATGGTTCTTTGTGTACCAAATGTAATTCAGTATTTTTTTTTTATACCATCCATCATATGTCAGTAAGCATCTTTGTGTGTGTATTTTGAAGCATGAAATTTTTTTGAGTTTTACAGCTGTCCGTGACATTAGCTGTTTCTTTACAGAGCGCTACTGAGAGTTCTTCTGACATGTGCTGGTCTGTACATCTCAGTGCAGGGAGTCTTGGACGTCAGTAAGAGGAGAAGAATTCTAGTTGCCAATCATATCACCAGTTTAGATTCATTTGTTATTGCTGTTCTCCATCCAAATGTTCTAGTAAGTGAATTTTGAAATAACCTAGGACTTTTTTATTTAGTAGTTTAGGATTAGAATATATTAGATTATGAAATACCTCAGCTCCTTGATGGTTAGCTAATGCAGAACAAAATTATTATGTATTATGAGAGTTTCAAATTTTGAGATAAATTGGCCATAAAATAACCAGCTATTTCAGTAAACAGATAATGCTCATAGAACATAGCTTTTAAAGCAGGTAGATGTTAGTTGTGTGTGGAAATTGCCAAAAATAATTTCTGAGCAGTTTCTGTCATGAATGATTTTACCAGTATAGGCATACTTTGAGTTACGGCAATTTGGATTTGAGAAAATGTAAACTGCTACTGTCTTCAGAGTTGTGATGCATGCTTCATAGTTGCAGCTATTTGGTGGCATGGCATTACTCTCCCACTTTATCAGGTTGCAACTGTGAGTTTTTTTTTGTTTTGTTTTTTTTTTTACAGCCATGGTTTGTTTTGGATTTCTTTGTGTTCTTGTGTTAAGCTGTGTGGTTTTATGTTTTTGTGCATTGACAAGCAAAAGATATTGATGTGTGGCAAATGCGTGTAGTAACGAATATATATATTGTAAATCTACTGTTATTTTAACAAAAAACAGGACGGCGCTAATGTTGGCGGTCACGATGTCTGGTGTTAGTTACTAAGATAATTTTGCTTACCTGAGCAGCTCAGTGGACATTCTCCTTTTCCGTGATGCAGTGGAAATGCATCTGCCCGTTTATTTTAATTACCCTCTATTCTCTGTGTGCCCACTTGCCTCGTCACGATTCTGCTACAGCACTACCAAAACTACGCGATGAAGGACCAGTTGAAACATCCGATCCAAAAGCCATATCTCAACAAGAAGGAAACAGCAAGGGAAAAACGTGTACCATCATTGTATTATAGCACAAAGTAACATCTGGAAACTGGAAAATAAAAGTAGCAGCTTCATTTTTCTTTTTGATTGGCTCCAAAAATTTTGTGCGTGGATGATTTTTTTCCTGTGTGCGGCCACAGAGCCATGCAGCTTAGGGGGAACAGTGGTCTGAGGGGTACTTTGCCATATCTCTCTAATGATGTCAGTCTGATGGGTGCTCACCAGTTTTCCTCATCAGTGTGATGGGTACTCGCCACCTCTTCTCTGATGATGTTTGCTCTGATGGGTACTCGCCACCTCTTCTCTGATGATGTTGCTGTGATGAGTATTCGCTACCTCTTCTCTGATGATGTTGCTCTGATGGGTACTTGCTGCCTCTTCTCTGATGATGTTGCTCTGATGGGTACTTGCCACTGCTTCTCTGATGATGTTGCTGTGATGGGTACTTGCCGCCTCTTCTCTGATGATGTTGCTCTGATGGGTACTTGCCACTGCTTCTCTGATGATGTTGCTCTGATGGGTACTTGCCACCTCTTCTGTGATGATGTTGCTCTGATGGGTACTTACCACCTCTTCTGTGATGATGTTGCTCTGATGGGTACTTACCACCTCTTCTGTGATGATGTTGCTCTGATGGGTACTTACCACCTCTTCTGTGATGATGTTGCTCTGATGGGTACTTACCACCTTTTCTCTGATGATGTTGGTCTGATGGGTACTTGCCACCTCTCCTCTGATGATGTTGCTCTGATGGGTACTTACCACTGCTTCTCTAATCTTTTTTTCTCATTTTCCCTGGAACTTCAGGCTGGTGTTCTTTGCAACTGATGCAGTGGAGATATTGAGGCACACCATCATGTTGAATTGAGAGCGGGTTATGTTAGCTATTTTTTTCAGACTCTGAATACAGCTGAAGAGCAGGAGGTGTACAATACTTCTTTAGCAGACTCCATCACCATGGGGACTATGGCAGTTCCTGTCCCTTTAGCCAAGCTAGACCAGTTACTGTTGTACCAGCATAGAGATGGGACAGGGTCTTGGTCAGCTATGGTTCACCAACCCTGATGTTAGCATGTCAGCTATGGTTCACTGATTGCCAGATTGGACAGCATCTCCCCCACCCCCACCCCTCTTATAAATTTAGTCTCACGAGTACTTGCCACTGCTTCTGATACGCACATACAAATGTGTAATCAGCATTCTAAAATCAAACATCAGGGAGTGATAGGACTCGCCGAACTGAGTGAGAAACAGAATGAGCCAGCACTCAAAGTAAGAACTTATGAGACTAAAGATAATACCTGAATAGATAACACCTGCGATTATTTTGATAATACCTGAATAGATAACACCTGCGATTATTTTGATGGAAGAAGAAGAAAAGTCAGAAAGCATCGTTTTGTTTAATAAAAGCGTGGAAGAAAATCAAATTTATGTTGTATTAAGCTCATTACCTAACAGATTTACTTTCTTGTAATGAAGATTTGTGTTTTTAATGTTATTTCTGAAGTGTATTTTTAAAAATTATTTTGTGTAGTACTTTTAGTCTTCTAAACCCGAAGCACATATGAAATATATTTTGTGCTGTATATTTCTTAGAGTGTTGAATGTCCATACTTGCCAGAACTTCAGTTCAGGCTTCTGAGGACATTTAGATTACCTGCTGATAAGAGCCAGGATGATGTCCTTACCACTGTTAAAGAGAAAATTAGAGGTTAGTATTTGCTATATAACTAGAGAAATATTCATATTGTACTAAACTTTTAGTCACATCTAGATTCTTTATGTTCTGTTGCTAAAATAAAACTCTTTCTATTTTTTTATATTGTCTCTGAGGTGAAACAGAACTTAGGGAGTTTGTGCAGTTTTAGTGGTGAGTCAAACTCATTAGTCTGTTAAGTTGAAGAACATATTAGAGGAAGAAATTTAAGTATATATTTAGCAATTATAAAATTTTCAAGTTTATCAAGGTTGCAGATTTGGCCATTTTTGAGTGAAGTTGAGTCTTGGGATTGGTTACTTTTGAGTAGAATTGGGGTGAAAAAAAAATGATTATCATACTCTTTTTCATCATAGTTCAGTCAGTATAGAAACTAATACTATTAAATGTATAGAAAATATATTTTAAAGTAGTTTACAGTAGAAATTTAATTTCATTATCAGTCTGTTGTTTTTGAGTATTTGTTATGTGGCTGAGCACATAGTTTCAATCATTTGTATGAGTGTGTTATATTTGAGAATATTTTATATATTTCAGATCTTGATTCACAGATTTTGAAAAAAAAAAAAAAACGCCATAGCTCTTTTATTTGATCAATACATGTGTCCAGACAGAATGGATGAGATGTTGATATGTTACCCAATTTGGTGCATTTGCCTTATGTATTGTGTGTTTCTGCAACAAACTTAATTAAGATGACTTCTGAAAAAAATGTTTATATGAGGGTCATACCGAAAGTCATGAGCAAAATTTTTTTAAAAATCAGAATTTATAGATTACGAAAATATAAATGTATCCCCTTAATCTGCATCCTTTGCACTTCATGTAGAGGTCACATCATGTGTCACATGACCACGCAAAGCGTAAACAAATGGCAGGTGCTGAAGTTTTGTTATTGAGTTCCTTGTTAAAGAGGAAATCCTCACTGCTGAAATTCACCAAAGTCTTCAGCTTGCTTATAGAAATGTGTGTATGGGTGCTAGCAGTGTTAGAAGGTGGGTGAAACATTTCAAAGATGGAAACACAAGCATCCAAGATATGCCTCGCAGCAGTCACCCTCGAACTGCCTCAACTGAATGCAACGTGGAAAGGGTTGACGACATCATTAACTCTTTGTATACTGGGGGTGTTTCCCTCAAAAGACCAAGGGGGGTAAATTTTACAGTGTGGTTGACACATTTAAAAGAATGACAAAGGCATAATCTGATTTGTAGTATGATGTATTATATGTTATTTTGAAGAAGAAAAAATGTATTTTGTTTTTCTAATAAAATTTTTAACATTTTGTTAGTATACAACAAAAAAAAAAAAAGAGCTAAGAACTGAGAATAAAAAATGGAAAATGAAGGAATTGAAATAATTTTTTTTTCACTTACCCATCAAGTTAATCCACTGTAGTTGGTCATATAATTCCATAATGAATAAAAATGTACACAAACACCTTTTCTTCACATATCCTCCAAAATTTACATGAAAATATACGCTAATTATGCATTTACAGCAAACTAAAAACACCAAGTGGGTAGGCAATATTTACATGAAAACAAGTGGGTGGGCGTTGACTAATATTTACCAGAAAACAGGCCATTGTGTTTTTTTGTTTTTTTTTAATTTGAAGCATTCTACAAAATTTAATTTTTTAAATTACACAATCTCCAGCATTACTTACTGTGATATTACAGCTAGTACTAGCAAAAAACTGAGAAGTAGTATCACCAGCTACCCTTCTAGTATGTTTTGCTGCTGGACCAGAAAAAAAACATCCTCATCCATTGAATCAGTGGGGCCGAAAATTCAAAATCTCTACTACTGCATTCTCTTATCGCAGTCTAGACATTTTAAAATTAAATTCTGAGATTGTAATGCAGAAATACGCTGCTCTGGGCAAAATAAACTACCACTGGAAGCCATATTTGTTGATAAACAAAAACCTAGCGACAATAAACTTTGACAAAAACTTGTTAAATTAACACACTACCACTCTGAATTCATCTGAAACATGCAACTTGTGTGGACAAATGGATCCGGAAGGAAGTCCAACTGCTGGTTTTAAGTATACTTTGATTATTTTCAAAATTAGAGAGCTACAAACCATCATCGCACTGCGTGGAGAATGGGGTACTGAGGGAAAAATAACCACGCAGGACGCGTCTCAAAGGGTACAAAGAGTTAAACAAGTCAGACGTGTCACAATATCTGAAATCGCTGTAAATCTTGGAATAGGACACAATGCAGTACAGGAAATGATTGAAACCCTAAGCTATAGAAAAGTTTGTGCCCACTGGGTCCCACATTTGTTGACTGAAGATCACAAAGGTGCGAGAAAAACTCTCTCGCCGGACAATTGAGGAAATTCAGAAAATAGGTTGGGAAATTCTTTCACGCCCTGCCTATAGTGATTACCTTCTTTTCGGTTTTGCGAAAGAACAAATGTGAGGCCATCACTACAACACAGGAAAGAATGCCCAGAAAGCAGTGCATTTACCAGTTTCATCATTTATTTTGCAATAGAAAAAAAAAATTTTTGTTAGTACTTTCTTTCAATTAATCGTTGCTGGCGAGATTCTTCAGCTGCCGTGTGTGGGGTGAAACTCCTCCCGGCCAATGAAGAAAAATGAGATTAGGGTTGCCATGCAGCGCTGTCGTGGAAAAGGTGTAGGAAAGGATTAAGTGAAGTAACTATTAACTCAGGGTTAGGACTACTCTAATCACGCCACCTCTGCTCTAGAGGCCGGCTATGTCCTATATACACCCATACTGGGGCAGATTGCCTAAACCGGCTTAACCCAGGGGTTAAACTAAGATATTGCTGGTGAGATTCTTCGGCTGCCGCACGTGGAGTAAAACTCCTCCCTGCTAGTGAAGAAAATGCGATTAGGGTTGCTGGCCAGCGCTGCTGTGAAAAGGTGATGGAAATGATAAAGTGAAGTTTAATTGGTACGTCCAGTAGTCTCGCAGTGAGAGCTACTCATACCATAACACCTCTACTCTAGAGGCTGGCCACGTCCGATATACACCTATACTGGTGAAATATACCTAAAACGGCTTAACCCAGGGGTGAAACTTGATGACTACTCATGTCATGGTACCTCCGCTCTAGAGGTTGGTCACATCCTAAACACGCACATACTGGGATAATATGCCTAAACCAGCTTAAACAAGGGATGAAAATTACTAGTTGTGAATATTTGTACTCCTGGACAAAAAACTCCATCATAGTCACAACTAAGAAGGGTAGCGGCCACGACCACAAACTGAATGGACCAGTGCAGTCTAGATAGGCAACCACTTCTCACCAGATGGGGATGTATGTGTATCCTAATCACGCTGAGGTTTTCCAGTGAGAAAGTCCGGCGCTGGACTGGATGGGCAACTACCTCTCTCCCAGCAGGAATACACAGATATCCCAAAACACACCGAGGTTTTCTGGTGAGAAAGTCCAACTCTAGGCTGGATGGGCAACCATCTCTCACCTGGCAGGGATATACTGATATCCAGAACACATAGAGGTTTTCTGATGAGAAAGTCCAACTCTAGATTAAACTGGTGCAATGAAAACCACGGTGTCATGCAAGCCTGCTTCTGCGACCCACCAAGAATACAGGCCCAAGCCCTGCAATACTCTGAACCTCTTGTGGTCCTCTCGGGGACCACGAGACCTATCGAGGACCACAGGAGTAAATTCAGTAGGATCACAGGGTGGCCTTGGTGGTAGAAGTGAACTAAGAAGAAGATTCAGTTAATTTTGTGGAAATATATGCAGATTTTCCCTTTTATATTCGAAGTGTAACTTGACTCACCACAAGCACAAAGCACATTTCTAATTTCATGTCATAAAATTCGAACAGTTGCTTTTAAACAGATATGTTCCTTCTTTGAACTGACCAAGCTTGTGGGGCCAGTAATAGTAGCAGTGAACATTGGAACAGTTGACATGCATTAATTGTCAGTGTATGAATTTCTTTACTTTGCAGGTATATATGAGATTGTTTGATTTTATGTTTGAAATTTTGCTTTTCATAGAAGTTATTTTCTTTTGTTGATTCAACACAGAGAAAGAGGACACCCTTTTATTCTTCCCGGAGAAAATAAAAACAAATGGAAGAACCAGTTTGCTGAAGTTCAGGTAAATGAGAATGTAGTAGAAATAAAAAATGAGTATTTAACAAAGTATAGCAGAAAAGCCTGCTTAGTTGGAAGACTAGGACGTTTTCTTTGAATTGCATCCCGTATCATTGACAGAACTTCACAGTACGATACAGAATTCACACTGTCACCATACTTCTGGAACTTGGTTAACAACACTCCTTGATAATCCCAGAACACTGTCAGCATAACCTTCCCCATAGAAGGCGTAATCTTGAATTTTTTTGCGCGTGGCGATGACGGGTGTTTCCATTGCGTTGAGGCATGTTTTGATTCGGGTTTGTAGTGGTGCACCCAAGATTCGTCTCCAGTAAAAATCCTTTGGAGCATGTCTTCATCTTCATATGTGTAATGACAGAGATGCTGCATTGACAAACCAAATCGGTTCATTTTGTGTTCATCATTCAGATCTTTGGGTACCCAACATGAGCAAACTTTCTGAAAATTCAATTGCTCATGCGTTATTCTGTAGGCAAAGCCGTGTGAACATCCATTTGCACTTGCTACACTGTCTGTCGTTACTCGTCTATCAGCTCTCATAATCTCATTCACCCGTTGCACAGTCACTTCTGTTGCAGTCTGAACAGGAAGGTCAAG
Source organism: Achatina immaculata (assembly GCA_009760885.1). Taxonomy (NCBI): domain Eukaryota; kingdom Metazoa; phylum Mollusca; class Gastropoda; order Stylommatophora; family Achatinidae; genus Lissachatina; species Lissachatina immaculata. Next base: position 5,455,818 of record CM019717.1, read on the forward strand.
TCAGACTTTGTCAACAACTTCAGTGCGTCCCTGAGAAAATTTTTTTACCTAGTTATAGACCGCATTATGTGATAAACAGTTTTCATCATAAACTGTAATCATTTCCTTATGAATGTCCTCAACTGAATGTCCTTTAGCCTACAAAAATCGCACTACACTTCTGTGTTCTTCTTTGGTACACACTAACAGTTGGGTAGTCATTTTGTTATTGCTTTGCGCATGCACACATAACTCCCAGCGCCCCCTACATACAACTATTATAAAGTTGGATGATGGTACAATCTAAGGATATATTTAAATACTACTTGATAACTGCCACTGATAAAATATTTCAATTTGCGAATTACTTAGTGACTTCCCCTCTTGTATATAGAAAATGAAATCCAGATAATAGTGGTTTTTGCTGAATACTGGCGTTATTTATTTGACACTGAGGATATGAGATGGATAGTCAATATCCATGTTCCAAATCTCATATTTTATGATGTTCCAAGGTTGTAGTCCATTTTTATCCATCCAATTTTGAGGCTTCTCTATCAGTTCCATAACACTAACCTTTTTTATGGAGAAGAGATCGTTGGCTCTCTGCTCCAACCCCCAACCTGGTGAACCAGGGTGCAAGTTTCATCTGACTTCTACCTGTGCAGACCTTCCCAACAAATTATAAATGTCTTGAAACTGAACAGATTATGCTGGTTGGGCCATGTATAAAGAGTGGAAGAGAACATACTAATGAAAATTATGTATATACAAGAGATGAAGGAAACAAGACTAAAGGATAAACCGAGATATAGATGGAAAGACAACATAAAAGAGGATATAAAGGAAATTGGTGTCACCAACTGGAGAGAGAAGATCAGGAATAGAGAGGAATGAAGGTGAACTTTATCTGCAGCAATGAGCCTTAAAGGCTCAGGAAGCTGAAGAAGAAGAGAAACAAACCATTGAGACCCAAACAGAATCAGAACAACCATAATCCAAGCTGCAGACGCTATGATAAGTAGAAAGACACAGTTAAACATTTCTTTCTTAAATGTCTCAAACTAAAAGAACTAGGAATACAATTTCATAAATTTAAGACAGTTGTGTTAAGTATCTAGCATAATATATCATGATAAAAGAATATCATATTTAAAAATATAGCTGGAGCAGTATTTCACTGTGAGCTACCATGTTCAGGTTATGTTCTGCTATGTAAGCAAATAAGTTGAAATATACTAGAATATCAGAGTTGCTTATTTCCAGTTCAATGTTTACTGTATGCTTTTATTCGAAGCACAAATATAATATATGTCTGATTTTACTTTGAAATGTTGTATACTTTTTTTTTTTCAATCTCTTCCAACAGCCATTTGCCTTTTGATGTGGACTGTCCAATACAGCCGGTATGTTTTTTTCTGTGTAATTAGTACAGTTACTTTCATTTTGACTTTACTCTTATTGTTATTGTATTAGTTTTTAGCAATTTATTGTTCAGAGAGCAACAATTTACCAAAAGGATTTAAAAGAGTCAGAAATGTATGCCTACAAGCACTCATTCCATAGAATTAAATGTAAAAGGATGACATTGTATATATATGTTCTTTGTTTTAACACATTTAGTAAAGGGAAGCATACATTTTGATCCCTGTGTAGCATGTGGAATATATTTCCAGTGTACTTGTTCTGCAGCATGGTCTCGTATTTGTAATGTTCATGTTGCAAGTGTTTGCAACAAGTATTTTACAAAATAGAAAATATAGTATTTTCTCATCACAAAGATCATTGGATGGATCACAAATATTGCTGAATCAAAGTGAGGCTTGTTATATATATTAGTTGTACTTGTTATTTATTTATGGTTCTTACAATGCTAGATTATAGGAAAGTTCTTACAATGCAAGGTTATTGAAAATCACTTAACATCCATCTTTAACAGTACACACAGGACACTAAATATTTGGACATTGATGATGATGACTTGATGGGTAGAAGTTTCGTGTTACAAATCAACATACACATCGTCAGTTCAGCCATACAACAATCAGACCATTGAACTGCGATTAATCTTTAGGGCCATACAACAGTTGAAAAATCCTTACAACAAAACATATCTATAGACCAAGCTTTCCATTATAACAGCACTTCGTGGTTAACAGCAGCAGGTACACGCATCTGTCTGGTTCAGATATTAGTCCATTCTCTCCTTAAATTATACACACATTCAACCAGTTGTCAAATTTCCCCTGACATTTGTGTGCACTTCTGATCACAGACAATGCCAGTCATTCATTTAAAGTGACTCAGTTTAGAACAGCTCGAATGTAAACATAAAATCATGGGCGTCAACAACAAAAACAGTAGTGGGGTTGACATCCATATCCAAAACACAGTTACGTCATCCCTAAGTGCAATTTGCCAAGTACAGCACAGAAACATTGATGTGCATAAAGTAAATAAATTTTTTTAATCTTTGTGTTTTGTTTAACTAAATCCCTCTCCTGTGTTGGAAAGTGGAAAGTGCTAATATGTAAGGCCAGTTCTTGATTTTTACTTGACTCACTGTCATTGCTTTGTCATGCTACAGTCAACATACTCCAGCACGGCTTATGAGGATCTTCTGTGGTGCCTGTTCTTGCCTCTGACTTTGTTCAAGATAAAGTAAGTGAGAAAATGGTGTAATGAAGTGGGAAAAAAAAATTATTCTAACATGAAAGTATTGCTGTTGTAGTGGCTGTCTGATGCAGAGAACTTGGAGCTCTTGGTACCTGTGAAGAACTTGTAACCACCTGAAAAGATAATAAGTGAATTGTAGTGGCTTTCATTAATTCCTGCTGTGGATCTAGAAAGCAAGTTTTTCTCAGGGAACTCCAGCACATGTTGATCTATAGCCATTTGGCCTGTCTGAAGTTTCACAGTGCCCTGTTTGCCGAGTCCTTTGGAGGCCAAAATATAATCTTCACCGAGCTGTGGTTGGCTTGCTTGAAAAGAGTGCATTTTTCTAACAAAACCAATTTTATCACTGATAAAAGTGTACGTAGATGAGTGTACTTTTGTAATTGTAGGTAATTTTAATGGAAGGATCATGCATATGTGCACAAAGAAATAGACTAAAATGATTTGACTTGGGACGTTGATTCATGATAAAGTGTAATGGTTTACTGAAAAGCTGTAGCGTTGGACAACTGCCTCTGCATAGAAGCTTAATGTGATCAAACCTCATGGTAAAAGTCTAGCCACAGGTACTTTTTGTACAGGTATCTGCCTGTGATTGAGAGGGAAAGAGATGAAAGCTCAGAGAAGTTTACAGCCTGTGTTCAGTCTAAAATGGCTAAGAGTCTGGGATTGACCACATCATCACTTAGCCACTACGATGTGACAGAATATATCAAGAGGAAGGCCAGCTGTCATACAGGTAAGCGTATTCAGTCCGTCGTAGAGATCAGAAAAGTCCATACAATTCAGGTTTAGGTGCTTTTAAGTAGTAAGTAAAGAGAGTGGATAATTTAGCTACGTTGAATAGTAAATAGGTAGTGTAAATTTCCTATTTCCATGCCATTAGGGTATAATGGGGATAAGGTGCTAGGCCTACATTTCCAAGACTATCAGCACATGAAAGTATGATGTAGTCAATATCAAGCCTGGCCACAGTTACCTTCCCAGATTCCTCTGGTACCCATTTTTAGATGCTGGGCGGACCCCTGGACCTTTTTGGTGTGGTGGTATCATACAAAAAAATCCCACTGCTGAGATTTGAACCTGGTATCACTGAATTAATAGACCAAGCACCTAACCATTCAGCCAATCAGGCTGCCATATTGAAATAGTAAGGAGAGACTACAAATTAAACCTCTTTAAAATAATGAGTAAAAATATTAAAATAGGAAGAAACAATCATAAGTTTAGCTGCGTTAAGAGCAGAAAAGCACAACCATAAATTTAGCCATTTTAAAATAATAAGTAAAGACCATAAATGTTTCTCTGAACAGGGAAAAAAAAAACATAAATTTAGTCAGCTTGAAACAGTAAGGAGAGATCATGAGTCCTAAAATTTGGCATGTTATTACATATATTTTATTAATATTAATGGATTCATTCAGTTTCAGCATAGAAGAGTAAAGCTTATTGCATTCTGTCTGGAAGCACTCTCTTGTGTTTCTCTGTTAAGATTTAGCAACAGGTCTTCAGAAATTTTGTGATAAATGAAAGAAACTTTGCTACATACTGTTTAAAAAATACTAAAATTCAGAACTTTTCATCATCCCATAATGCCCTGAGTGTGTTTTTAGATAGTATGTCACATGACAGTGGTAGAAGACTGTGCTAGGCATCATAATAATTCTCATGACAAGTGTTGTCATTGCATGTGTAAAAATTGCCAAAAAAAAAAGCAGATTTTGGTCTCTGAGTCTGCCTGTTGTTTTTACAAATTGGGCTGAGTTGTTTATATTTACCATATTGATTTCTCAGGATATGAAGATGTGCTGTCCAGAAAACTGTGTTTGAGATTCTCCAAGACATAACCACACAGACAGATGGGTTGTTAAAATTTATGGGAAACCTTTTCTCTGGTAGTGTTCTTCCATGAAAAAATAGAAGGAAAAGGCTAGTATTTTGTAACAAGTGTTGCGAGTGTATACTTCTAGTTATACTGGATCAGTAAGATTAATATTTTATGAAAGTGTGGGTGTTTATGATTGTAGTACTTGGAATATGGTAATATAAGTATGCATGTGTGGTTGCAGACTTGTCTGTTGGACAGAAAACACACACCACCGTAAAACAAGCTGAGCCCAAGAAAGCACTGATAGACCCTGAACTGGAAACAATGGTGAGGCAAGTCAAAGAAGTACTGCCTGACACACCTCTGGAAATTATTATTATGGATCTTAGTAAGTGTTTACATTTTTTTTCTCATTTTAGAAAGTGAACTAATTGTTAACTTATGGTTTGCTTCATACATTGTAACCCATTTTCTAGGTAACTACAAGCCCCAGGGTAATGTGATTTGAAGCACGCGTCAAACAACTATGGTATCTTAGATATCCAGCCTCTTATGACAGGACAGGAAAGAACTTAAGAAATATTTGGGGAGGGATGCTGGAGACTGGCTGTAGGAGTTAAGAGTGACAGCGTGGAATGGTTTGGAAAATATTTGTTGCTTGTTGGAATGATGGGGACTCAATAAACTACTATGAATAATAATAATGAAAGACAGAATTGTAATCAACATGTAGCATTATTTAAAAGGCATTCTAGTTGCATTACTGTTCTGTATATACCTTCAGCAGTTTTAGGCCACAAAACATTTTGCTTTTCTGATTCATGGGTTTTACCAGTTGTCAGTCGTTTTTGTCCCTGGTGCCAAACTACTCTACTTTCTTATAGTTAAGGTTTGTCTTAGGGCTGTCCTTTGTACTTGTAAGGCAGTTCCTGCTGACTGTGTGAGTTCCTGTGGTCAGGTTCTGAGTACTTGCATGACTGGTCAGTTTTTTTAGACAGCTTCATGCAGGGATGCCAGTGGTGTAATGGTTAGTGCACTAACCTGCAAATCGGGTCCCTGGTTTGATTTTGCACTTGGGTGGACTTTATTCAGACAACAACGGCACCTGGGCTAGCCTAGTCTCCAAAAAAAAGAGTACCTGTAGTTTCCCTTGGAAAACCATGGTAATGAGGAGAGGTGCTGGCATTCATCCCTACCTCAAATACTGTAGTAGATTTCTTGTCTTGGTTCATGACAAGAGCATACAACAGATGTCTTGCATGTGATCCCAGTTAAATCCAGTAGGGTTGAGATTCTTAACCCTGGGGAGGGGTTTCCATACCACTTGGGGGTATGGGACTGTTGTAAAATTTTCTGTAAAAACAAGAGTTTTGCCGCTAAAACTCTTAAGTCTTATTGGCCTTCTGTGCCTGCAATAAGTATCACCAAGCTCCACAAGAGTGACAATTCAGCCATTTAAAAAAAAATGTATCTGCTTATTCTTTAGGCAGTCTCAGAATTATATCAGCCTTTTTTATTTCAGAAAAATCTAAAGATGTGGACACAACCATCACAAACGTTCTAGAAGGAAAAGTAGAATATTCCAAGCAAAATCAGGATGCTGGAACTCTTCTTGGCTCAGCTGTAAGTGCAGAAAATCTTCCCCCTCACGCAGCTTCTTCCTGTATTATTCTGTAATTGTTATTGTTGTCTGGTCAGAAACAAAGTCCCCAAGGTGTAGGGGACCCTGCTCCTTCTGGAGTTTGGGGGGGAAGAAAGAAAGTCAGCCAGGTGTGATGCTGACCACATCAGCCACTTCTGTGGTGTCAGGCCAAGGGAAAGGTGGGTACTAACACTGTATCTCTAGTTGCCTATAAGGCAAGATAGGACAACAATTTTTTTTTTTTTAAATGAAGCATCTTGTACTCCAGAGAATGGCAGGACATATGTATCGCTCTTATAGATATAATTTTAGATGTTAGAGGAAAAATTTGGTAATGCTTAAGAGGCATACCAAACTATGGACATAAATGGCTTGATTAGTTTGCAGGATAAATTGTGCTTTGGAAAATAAACGTTTTGTTTAATACAGTACAAAAGCAAATTATGCTTTAGAAAATAAACATTCTAATATAGCGTAAAAGATAAATTATGCCTGGAAAATAAACATTCTGCTTAATATGTTACCTGGTTTTATTTTTCAGTCAGGATTGTCTTTCAAGGCCAGCAACTTTGAGGGAGATGCAGCCGCTAGGCAGCTTTCATTTGAAGAGCGCAAACAGGCCATGCTGGAGGCAGCTCGGCTCAAGTATAAGTTGAAGCATGGGCTTTGATGTATTCATAACTGCGTCTATGTGTATGTGTGTGTGTGTGCGACTAGAAGGAGCTTTTTCCATAGTTGTTGTTGGACTTTTTTATTATAGAATTACATTTTGGTGCAGCAGTGGCTATATTTATATGTCAGGAATTATGCGATGCCTTTTATTTTTTTTCAAACAATGAGGAATGTTCACCTCACAAGTGAAATATGAGACTTCATTTTTAATACTGTTTTTTTTAATGCATTTCTGAATTTTCTATGAATTTTTATGAATTAACTAGAATTCTTACTGTCAGATTTTCTTCTTCTTCTTCAGCTTTCCGAGCCATTAAGGCTCATTGCTGCAGATAGAGTTCGCCTCTATTCCTCTCTATTCCTAATCTTCTCTCTCCATTTGGTGACACCAGTTTCTTTTATATCCTCTTCCATGTTGTCTTTCCATCTTTGTCTTGGTCTACACCTTGGTCTTGTTTCCCTCATCTCTTGTGCATACATAATTTTTGTTTGTGTTGTCTTCCATTCTTTCTACATGCCCCAGCCAGTGTAGTCTGTTCAGTTTCAAGACATTTATAATTCGTTGGGATTTAAATAAGCTGTTTAGTTCAGCATTCTTTCTAGCTTTCCATTCTCCACTGTTATCCTTTATCGGCCCAAAGATTCTTCTTAGGATCTTGTTCTTAAAGATCTGAAATTGTTGTTCATCTTTCTTTGCCTTCAATTGCTGTCAGATTTAGTCATTTAAAAATTTCTAGCAGAGGCACTGCAGCTTTTACCATGGTACAGAAAACATATTGCCACATTTTCAATATTTTAAATACCTTATTGTGACATGTATGCAAGCATGCACACAAAGGAAGGTGCATAAAAGTATGGACAAATAACACAAACAAAATAAGGTAGAAAACAACAGCAATCATTGTCTGTAGAGATATGGAACAACACCGAATGATGCATTGGCTGTTTCGCTGTCTCTGGCTCACCCACAGAAGAACAAAGATTGCAATATAGGTACAAAACTACTTGAACAATTTGTGGTGAAATTTTGTTAGAATAATGTATTCAGTGTAGATGTAGACTTTAGCTGAAGGTTAAATACATGCAGCTTGCAGCTGATATTACTTTTGCAATTGACTGAGTATATATTTATCTGTAGTTTATGAATTAAACTGAAAGCATCTTGTCAGTGCAGATCACAGTGTCATACTTATAGTTTTCCATAAATAACATCAGCAGAGTAGGGTTTCAGGCTGGTTAGTTTACAGTAACCTAATTCTCACATAGAAGGCCATGGCCTCCAGTTGACCCAGCTGTAGAAGTTGATACCTGACATAGCAATGTATGGTGTGATTTGTGAGGTTTTCAAAATCGACACATATTTTGGAACATTATTTATTTATACATAAGATATTCTTTAATTTCATAACTAAACTCATAGATGTCAGATCAGACAAATTAGTGCATTAATAAGATATATTACATTGTACGTGCCAGCATTTTTTTTTAAAAAGGTTTAGCTTTAACCTCCTTTATGATTCAAACTGGTAAGGAACACAAGATTTTGAAATCTTACATTGCTGAATTTTTTTTTTTCTTAGTATCTTTAAATTTATGTCTTTTTATTTTAAAGAGCTTCTGTAATAATTACTTTTTTCTTCTGTTGCCACGATCACACAATAACATAGAAGTGTTAATATGTTATACACTGTCTTTCCTTTTTCAGGGCCATTATCTGTATTTGATATTTAAAATGTGTACAAATGTTCTCTTCCCTAATTTCCTTTAACCTTATCCTGCTACAAATTCTGCACACCTGGCTTGTGGCTTGGAGAATTTCACTAGCCTAAGTCAGAAATGAGTAACAACTTAAGAGTATCTTATATGACCTTAGCAGAATTGGCACAAGGACATCCTGGCATGTCCAGAACTGAGGAAGTATTTTTAAAAGAGCAGTTGGGAAAAGAACATGTAGATTTGACTTTTTTTTTTTTTTGGGTACTCAACACTGAATATTTTCCAACAAGCTTGTATTCAGCAACCTAATCCAGTAGTTCTTTATTACATATGTGTAAGCTTAGACCCTAGGGCAACGTTTTTACTTACGTTTTTGCTAGTTTCTTTAAAAACTTTCTGGTTTTGCTGGAAATGTTCAAAATATTGATTTTAGTTTGTAGAATTACAATAGCCTGGCTTGATAACTTAATCTCTCTCCCTCCATCTCCTTTCCTCACACACAATTCAGTTGCATTAAATTTGATTATGTGCATTTTGCAACTATGAGGCTTGCAAATTTAGCAGCTTTTTACAGTTTGTGGCCAGTATGGAAATGAAAAGTCTTCTTTTTTTTTTTTTTGGGCCTTCTGACCAAAGAAGGGTTGCCTATACCTGCTCTGTATTATAATCACACAGTACATCAGGTTAAGATAATAATTGTGTATTGTATTATGAAGTGTGTGATATTTCAAGTCATACTCAGTTACACAATACAGGGCATGATAAAGTTCTGTACTGCATTATGAAATGTGTGATATTTCAGGCAGTCACGCAACACTGGCTATGATAAAGTCCTGTATTGTATTATGAAATGTGTGATGTTTCAGGTCTTGCTTGCTTCTGTTGTGAACTACATGTAGAAGTTGGAACCGACTAAAATGCAGATCATAGTTTATTTGTTTCTTTAAATATGAAAACAGTACTGGCTCACCCTTTTAGCTGTAAATTTAAAAACAGCCAAAAACTAGCACAAGAGGAAGGAACTGTTGATGACTAATGGTTTACTGGTGATTTTCATCAACTCCTACCTGATTTTGAGATATATGTGGATATTTTTTTTAATAGAATTGTGAGGGATGGGAATTATTTTTCTTCATTTACAATTACAGTTGATCTTGCTTACTGGAAATGCGAAATACATTTATTTATGTAAATATATTTTAGTGTTCTTTCTTTAATCATTAACTAATTTTTGATGCAGTGGTTCCCAAACTGGGGAACCGCAAAATGATTATATGGAAGTCTGCAGAACAACCCCAGAATATCTAGAATACTAGGAGGTTTTTAAATTTCAATACCAAATATTGGGAGTCTAGAGTGCCATGGTGAATTATCACTGGCTTCTGGGGGTCTGCTACCTGAGAAAGGATTGAGAACCACTGCTGTAATAATTTTGAAATTCAGTAAATATTTTCAAATTTTTTCAGATTTTAATTTAGATACTTCAGAAGCCTGCCTGTGAAATAAGAGCAGAAGCAACACCTTCATCTCACCCAAGTTATTTCTACTTAATTCTTCCTGTGCCACAGGAAGAAAAGTGGACGTTCAGTTACTTGCCAGAGTAAAAGCGCGGGTCTTGATATGTTAGGGGGTATAGTTGTTAAATGGAATGGAAAACAGTATTTACATGTACTTCCACGTTTCAAAGTATAACTAAATGTATGAAAATTTCATAAATGCAGAGTTTTTTAGGAAAAAAGAAGTAAAGTGATGTTTTTAGACACTGATTGTGCCCAGCTCACCATCGGCTAGGTCTAAATCTACTTGTCGATCTCGTATTGTGATTCTATGTTGCATTCTCGCTAAATTAATGTCTGAAATAACCTTCTAACTACTTCTCCCGTCGTCTAATATGTCTAGATCTACTTGGGATACATTCAAGAGAAGTGGGGTGGTCACAGGCCATGTCCATACCCCTATCTACATCATCAAAAATTGAAAAATTTCAGTCTTTCTCTTTCTTTTTCTCGTTCGAAATCGCTCGTAACTAGACACTCTTTCGCTATTTTGAAAAGTGCCACTGGAATCGCGGACGAAATATGTACAATCTAAATGTTACACCGGTTGTTTTATTGGTAAGCATCGGGAAACCGGAAGGGTCGATACAACGACCAAAGGCACGGGAAGAGTTAAAATGCCATGACATGTTAACTGCTAACTACAGAAAGGTTTCTGTATACATAAGCCTGGGCAATGAACATAAACAATTCCCACACACACACACCCCTACCACCAGTTACTCTGAGATGTAACAGAAGCTCAAATACCAATAAACGTATAAAAATTATTATATCAGATGCTTAAAACTTTTTTTTTTATTGCTGGCAATCTGCCTGTTGCATCCAGGTAGTAAATAAGCTGCATAAATTCAATGTTTGTGCTAAACTCAGCAAGAAATTCAGTTTACTGTTACTTTCAAGTAATGATCCCTAGGACCCCCACATCCTAAAAGGCAGACATTTGTCTGATTGGAAAGGTGTTGTACTTTCTTCTCTGGTGATCTGTCTCAGTTTCTGTAATAGTTCCCCAAAAAAGATTTTTTTGAAGGACACTCATAGACTTAGCCTACTGCTGGCCATTTAAATGGTTTAAAAAATTTACAAATAAAATAATTTCAGTCGCATAGTCTTGCTCCCTCATTGGGAATATGTAATTTTAATCTGCTGTAAACTCTTAAAAAAAAAAAAAGGGACTTAATTCCCCAACAAGAAATGGTAGCCCCAATGGTTGATTACAAGTGAATTCTTGAGATTTTGAGTATTGTTCTATAGGATTTGGATTGTGTCATGAAACATTACAAAGATGTATTATCTATTTTTAACTTGTAAGAGATTATTTATTTAAAGTACCTGCCATATTATCAATCCATATTTTTCTGGGCCATACACTCTTAATAACCTGTAAAGTTCAGCTGCTAATGTAAATAACACTAAGGATAATAAAATAGGTTATTATTTACATGGATCTGGATATTTACATAACAAATAAACTTAAAATAACTGTATACAACCTTAAAGTGCTATGATAAGTATAATAATTTTGTCAGGATTTAGATAATTCCATAAGAAACAAGTCTTTAACAATTACAAAAAATCCACTGTCTGGGTTCTGTGAAGAGTTCGCTATATTCAAGTCTTCAAACACCATCAGAGAGTGGTGACCATCTTTTAAGTCACGGAGAACTTTCTCCTTTGCTTGAAAGACACATCTGCTCAGCTCCTTTAGTTGTTCTGGCTTTAGGCTGGCTTTGGCTGCCAAAGAGAAAAGCAATATCAAACACTGCAGTGGGAATATTATTTCAGCACGTGTATACTGAGAGCAGTTTCATTATATGATTGTGCTAATCAAAACTGAGGAAGCAGATGGAGATATACACAGATACAGTACAAGAGTTTCTTCTTTCTTACACAATTTCTAACTTCATGTAGGAACTCAAGAAACTAAAAATGTAATATGGTGTGTATATATATATATATATAATGTTCACAAGGCAACCACATTAGTGCAGTGAATTAGTAACTGGTTTGCCGACCAGGTGACCCAGTTTCAATTTCCACTCACCACGGTGGCAGTCACACCGTGGGTTGCAAAAAAAAAAAAAACTCTCAGGGTTCACCTAGCCTTGAGAAAAAAATGGGGTACCAGGGTTAACAGTCTGGGAAGGAAGAGTTATGCTATCTATGGAGTTTGTCCTGATGGCGACACTAGTTGGTACTCTTTGGTCAACTGCTAATTAGGAAGCAGAGCACTTATGGTTTGACCGTGTACATTAACACTGATTCACAGGTCATATCTTTTCCATACCTGTGTCCACAATTGTGTGCACATATCACACACTGTCATGGCTACAGAGAAGTAGAAACTAACTTGAAACATGGAATAGCAGAAAAAAGCTTTATTACAGTAACAAGACAAATAATGTGACATTTTGTCTCTTACCTTCATCAAGCAAACCAAATGAAGGGTAATAAGACAGAAATTATTTTTAGCATTAAGGTGGTTTAAACAAAAAGTGTAACGAAAAAAAAAAAAGAAAGGTAACTCACAGTTGGCCATTTTTGTAGCCACACATTTCCGAAGTATGAGGTCAGCTTGATGCAGCTTGTTCATAGAACATTCCACACGACTGCTTGATCTCTGTTCTTCATTTCTTTCATTTTGAGGCTGTTCAGGATTCATCATGACTTTCTTGATCAGTTTCAGGATCTCATGACTGGAAATGAGACTCCATGGAAGAAAATATAACACCTTTTATATACATGAAGCTACTGAAAGTCACTTCTTTTTTTCTCTACTTTTCATGAAACTTAAAAAGTCAATGGTCACATATAACAAAACAAAGTATTAAAAGATGACTCAAAACAAAAACTTATCATTTAAATTTTTTTTTTGTAAATTCAGTGATGTTCATAATTTTATCCATCTATAAGAAAATATTCTAAACAAAATTAAAAATATAGTGGATACTGCAGTGAGAGAAGAAAAGCAGGATTTCAAAAAGGGAGAAACTATTTTGACTAGATCTTTACTCTAAGAATAACAGGAGGGGCGTTCCAAAAGTAATGCACCACATCGTTTTTCTCCAGATATGTTTATTCAAAAAGCATGAAATTTTTACACAATATACATGGATATGTCACGTAAACATCAGTATTATTCAACACAATCCCCATCAACTTGTACGGCTTTATGCCAGCATGAAACAAGTGCATGTATTCCTAGCCCATATCAGATTTTCTCTTGATTATGTAGCCATTTCTTCGCTGCATGAATCACTCCTTCGTCATCTTCTTCTTCTTCTTCGTTCGCTTCTACCACCAAAACCGCACTGTGATCCTACTGAATTTACACCTGTGGTCCTCTTTAGGTCCCGTGGTCTCCTGTGTGGTCCCCGAAAGGACCACACGAGATCCACGAGAGGACCACAAGGGGTTCAGAGTATCGCAGGGCTTTAGCCTGTATTCTTGGTGGGTCTCTGAAGCGGATTGCGTGACACCGTGGTTTTCGCTGCACCAGTTTAGTCTAGAGTTGGACTTTCTCACCGGAAGACCTCGACGTGTTTAGGATATCAGTGCATCCCCGCTGGGTGAGAGGCGGTAGCCCACCCAGGCCAGAGTTGGACCTTCTCACCGGAAAACCTCGACGTGACTAGGATACGCAAACATCCCCGCCGGGTGAGAGGTGGTTGCCTATCTAGACTGCCCTGGTCCAGTGTCTCCGACTTCAGCATTTTGTGGTCGTGGCCGCTACCCTTCCTAGTTGTGACCAGGATGGAGCTTTTGTCCAGGAGGACGAATCCTCGCCACTAGTGACTTCTACCCCTGGGTTGAGCCGGTTTAGGCGTATTATCCCAGTATGGGCGTGTTTGGGACGTGACCGACCTCTAGAGCAGAGGTACTGTGACATGCATAGCCTTCAAGATTCACCCCTGGTGTGAGCCGGTTTAGGCAAAAATTCACCAGTATGGGTGTATATCAGGCGTAACCTACCTCTAGAGCGGAGGTGGCATGACATGTCTAGCCATCAAGTTCCACCTCTGGTGTGTGCCGGTTTAGGCATATTTCACCAGTGTAGGTGTGTTTCGGACGTGGCCGGCCTCTAGAGCAGAGGTGCCGTGGTATGTATAGCTCTCGCAGCGATACTACTGGACATACCGATTAAACTTCACTTTATCTTTTCCTTCACCTTTTCACATCGGCGCCGCACAGCAACCTTTATTTCTTTTCCGCATTTTCTTCCTTGACCGGGAAGAGCTTCACTCCACGCGCGGCATTCGAAGAGTCTCACCAGCAGTGTCTTAACCTCTGGGACAAGCCGGTTCATGCATTTCACCCGATATGACTGCACTCAGGACGTGGCCGACCTCCAGACCAGAGGTGCCGTGATTTGACTGTTTGCTTCGCTTTATCCTTTCTACCACCATTTCCACAGTGATGCTGCGTGGCAACCCCATTTTCACCTTTCTTCATTGGCCAGGAGGAGCACCGCTCCACACATGGCAGCTGAAGAATCTCGCCAACAGCGGCCACAGTTATCCAAGTAGGATCGTGTCATCTAAGGAACCTCGACTGATTTAATGAGCCATTCGCGGTTTCACCGTGACACAGTGTGAACTTAGACATGCATGGCGTAATCTTTGAGACAAGCATATGACTACTGGCAGGATCAACCAGATAGCTTCCTTCACTGAACCTTTGTCGGATATCTGCCGACAGACCGACGCGGGGCAAGGGAGACAGCGCTCTGCTCAGAGCGGATCCCTTTCGACCCCGGCGGCGTTTTATTTCCTTTAACCGGCGGGGCGGCTCTCTCTGCTCTCATGAGCGAGAGGAAAGCCTGGCCACCCACAAACAACACATGTTACATACTGCAGACCCGATACTCTTTGTGAGAGATGGGCCAATTTCGAGATCATCGGTCGACAAAAATGTACTACACCGTTAGCACAAACCTGGCTGGCTAGCCGTTTATATGCTTCGCTCGACGAACAAACCACTTGCTTCTGCATCGAAAAACCTTAACTGTCGCCGTCCGGGAAGGGAGCGAAAGCCTGTCTCCCCATGCACGGAACTCGAGAGCGCTTTTTCACCAAAAGAACAACAAATGCCTAAGGACAATACTTGGAATCAAGTGGAACAAATTCAAGAAGAAGATAATGCAGAGATAAGACAGATGAATGAACAACAACAGTTTCATGGGTGATCAGGAAAAGGAGATGGACATATGTTAGTCATGTGATGAGAAGAAACAGTCAGAGAATCTCAAAATAAGCTATCAAGTGGAACACAACAGGCCAAAGAAAAAGAGGCAGACTGCATGAAATTCTAAAGAGGACATTGTTAAGAGAGGCCAAATTAATAGGCATAAAATCCCTTGATGAGGTTGAAAGACTCGCCGAAGACAGGAAAAGTTGGCGAACTACCTTGCGAGCCCTATGTGACGTTTAACAGCACCAGAAGGATATAAGATATAAGAATTCAATGCTCCTTTTCTTGTGGATTCAGGTGGCTCAACATCTTATATTTCAAGCAAGGGACAATGTGTCAGGTTTTGTAAGTAAAAGAGAATTTTTTTTTCCTACAATACCCTTTTGAGGTGGGGGGCAATATGTAAAATCAAAAATAAAAATATCACTAGACCTAAAATGTATAAACTATGTATATCACAGCTGTAATTGAAGATGCCTTTTACATGAAGTCAAAGGGATATACTTCATTCTGATGCTGCTTCTGGTGTGCTAGCTGTGCTGATAGGTCAACTCCATGTAGTCAAGGCTGCTTCTGGTGTGCTAGCTGTGCTGATAAGTCAAGCCAACTCCATGTAGTCAAGGCTGCTTCTGATATGGTAGCTGTGCTGATAAGACAACTCCATGTAGTCAAGGTTGCTTCTGGTGTGGTAGCTGTGCTGATAAGACAACTCCATGTAGTCAAGGCTGCTTCTGCTGTGGTAGCTGTGCTGATAAGACAACTCCATGTAGTCAAGGTTGCTTCTGGTGTGGTAGCTGTGCTGATAAGCC
This sequence comes from Achatina immaculata, assembly GCA_009760885.1. Lineage (NCBI taxonomy): Eukaryota > Metazoa > Mollusca > Gastropoda > Stylommatophora > Achatinidae > Lissachatina > Lissachatina immaculata. The sequence goes on from CM019717.1 coordinate 5,471,886, forward strand.
AACTCCATCTAGTCAAGGCTGCTTCTGGTGTGCTAGCTAAGTCAACTCCATGTAGTCAAGGCTGCTTATGGTGTGGCAGCTGTGCTGATACATCAAGCCAACTCCACGTAGTCAAGGCTGCTTATGGTGTGCTAGCTGTGCTAAGACAATTTCATGTAGTCAAGGCTGCTTCTGGTGTGCTAGCTGTGCTGATAAGTCAAGCCAACTCCATGTAGTCAAGGCTGCTTCTAGTGTGGTAGCTGTGCTGATAAGTCAACTCCATGTAGTCAAGGCTGCTTCTGGTGTGGTAGCTGTGCTGATAAGTCAACTCCATGTAGTCAAGGCTGCTTCTGGTGTGGTAGCTGTGCTGATAAGACAAGCCAATTCCACATAGTCAAGGCTGCTTCTGGTGTGGTACCTGTGCTGATAAGACAAACCAACTCCATGTAGTCAAGGTTGCTTCTGGTGTGCTAGCTGTGCTAAGCCAACTCCATGTAGTCAAGGCTGTTTCTTATGTGGTATCTGTGCTGATAAGTCAATTCCATGTAGTCAAGGGTGCTTCTGGTGTGGTAGGTGTGCTGATAAGACAAGCCAACTCCATGTAGTCAAGGCTGCTTCTGGTGAGGTAGCTGTGCCTGATAAGTCAACTCCATGTAGTTAAGACTGCCAAGAACAGAGGCCAGGATGGAAGCAATGGGTAGATCTTTTCCAGCACTGAGCCAAGGTTGGGGAATCCAGTTTCTAGGAAGGTAGCAAAATCAACTCTGAGCTTTTCAGCTCCAGGTCAATGAGCCCTCATCTTTGTCAAACACAGATTTTCAAGTCAGGGCATACATTCTACATGCCACATCTACTTATAAAAAGGCCCCAGGATTCACCCAGCCTCTAAAAATGGATACCAGAGAAATCTGGAAAGGTAAATGTGGCTAGGCATAATACTGACCACAACATACTTTCATGTGTCGAATGTTTTGGAAATATAGGCCTAACACTGTACCCCCAATATGGGCTTAATGGCATAGAAATTGGAATTTTTTTTCTTTTTTTTTTTCAAACCAAGCCTAGCTATACATTGGTCAAAAAAAAAAAAAAACATGTCTAGTTATACATTAAAGCAGCATTGACCTTCAAGAATCTTGAGAACAAATGGCACTCTAAAGTTATAAGCACAAAAACCAAGTTAAGATTATTCAATTCAAATGTAATATCCATCCTCATTTACGCATGTGAAAGCTGGAAAACAACTAAAGTAACAGACAACAAATCAGACTTTTGAAAACAAATGCCTCAGGAAAATACTTGGTATAAAGTAGAACGAATTCAAGAACAACACAGAGATAAGGCAGAGAAGAGGCAGAGATAAGACAGAGATGAGGCAGAGACAAGGCAGAGATAAGGCAGAGATAAGGCAGAGATAAGACAGAGATAAGGCAGAGATAAGAAAGAGATAAGCCAGAGATAAGACAGAGATAAGGCAGATGAATGAACAAAACTTGTCTCATGGGAAAAAGGAGATGGACAGATGTCGGTCATGTTATGATAAGAAACAGTCAGAGAATCCTAAAACAAGCAATCAAATGGAACACAACCGGCGAAAGAAAAAGACGTCGACCATATGAAACTCTAAAGAGGACATTGTTAAGTGAGACCAGATTAGTAGGCATAAAATCCCTTAATGATGTAGAAAAACTTGCCGAAAACAGGAAAACAGCGAACTACCATGCGAGTCCCACGTGGCGTTTAACGGCGCAGGAAGGATGTAAGATATAAGTTAGACATTTCTTGTTTTTGTTTTCATGTCCTCATTTTATGTATTTAATTTACGTACCAACTCCTTCACGACTCTTGCGATAAACCTAAAGCAGGAACAAGATCACAACACTTAGAAACCTAGCATTACGGAGGATGACAAAAGATGACATCGTTAATGAGGAAGAAACTTACCATTAACTTCGGAAAAGATATCATAACGCGTAGATCAAAATACACCGGTGATTTAATCCCGCTCTTAAGCGTGAAATCACCAAACTTTACGGCTTCGGCTTCATATAAACGTATAATCACGGAATCTGCAAAAGCCGGCGTGATGCTGCTGGGGGCCGCCATGTTTCTTCACTGAAAATTAAAAACCGTCATCTTCAAATCTTACCTCTCCAAGTGCATCTTTAAGTGGACCAAACAGATGGAAATCAGAGAGTGCTAAATCGGGACTATAGGGTGGATGGGGTAGTACAGTCCAACCTAATTTGGTGATTGCTTCCCGTGTTGCCAGACTTGTGTGAGGGCGCGCTTTGTCATGAAGGAGAAGCAGGTCTGCTGGATTCTTGTGCGGCCAAACTCTGTGAAAATGACTGAGTTTTTTCAATGTCTTAATGTAAGCTTGCGAACTGATTATTTCTCCTCTTGGCATAACATCCACAAGAATCACACCTTCAATGTCCCAAAAGACAGTATCATGACCTTTCCAGCTGAAGGAGTTGTCCTGAATTTCTTTCTTTGTGGTGATTGTGGATGATGCCACTCCACTGATTGTCTTTTTTGTCTCAGGTTCAAAATGATGTGCCCAGGTTTCATCACCTGTTACAATCTTAGCCAAAAAGTTCTCTCCCTCAGCATTGAAATGCTCCAACAATTCAGAAGAAATTGCTTTCATTTGTGAGATTTCGAGGAACCCATCTTGCGCAAACCTCAGAAAATCTGAGGGCTTTTATAACTGCATTTGCACTACCATTGTTGACTGACAGCTTTAAGGCCAATTGTTGAGTAGTGATATGCCTATCAGTAAGAATAATGCCCTCAGCACATTTCAACATTTCTGCCTTGGTGGCTGTAGCAGGACGTCCACAGCACGGCCGATCATGCAACTCCTTAACTCCACTTATTGATTCTTTGAACCCAGCAACTGACTGTACTCCTGTCGACTGCAAAACTTCCAGACACACCACATAGAGATTGTGAATGTTCACAACAGTTTCCTTCTCTGCAATGAGAAAATTCTATCACAATTTGCTGTTTATACCGCAAGTTGCTAACATGCTCCATTTCAACAGTTAGGGCAGCCATATTCTTTGGCCAGTTGTAGTGCAATTTGGTTCACACAATTGGCACATGCCAAATTTAAAGTGTGCAAAATTTCATGCTTCTATCTTCATTATTAGGTGAAAAAAAAATGATGTAGTGCATTACTTTCTGAACGCCCCTCATATCTGAAGAACATGCTGAAAAGCAAAAACCATTAATCCTGAACTTTACAGACTTTATAAAGGCATTTGATAGCATACAGAGATTCATTGTCGAGAATTTTAAGACTATATGGAATACCATCTAAAATTGTCAGCATCATTACGGATCTCTACAACAGATATGTTTGTGCAGTCAACACAGAAGAAGAAATGAGTGAATGGTTCCAGATGTGAAACAAGGATGTATACTATCTCCCTTGTTTTTTTGGCATTATGTGCAGATCCGTCTGTATACACACGTATCCAGGTGTCACATGGATATTTGTCATCTAGAACACTAAGTGTGGCTACTGATCTTACAAGACTGCTCTGCATCTCACCATTCTGCACACCTTTCACTTCAGTCTGAATAGTTATTTGTGTATAATCTGCTTCTTTCCATGGTGTATGCTCTGGTACAGATGATAATGGAGTGACTACAGTTGGAAGGTCAGGTATCAGCTTACGCATACGCTTGGCCTGATGAATGAAGCTGCTTCTTTTAAGCCGTCCTAATGCCAAGTTATTGAATCTCTCCTTCAGGGGATGGCTTACAGAGCTAAGGAATTTTTCTCCCATGGTCATGACCTTTGTGTCTCTACGTTCCTTTAGCGGTTGAACACCAACTATTTTCTGCATTTCTACTATTGGTGTGGACCTCATGGCACCTGTGATAATCCGTAGTGACTGATTTTGAACCTTGTCTAGATTATGCAGCGTAGTGTTTGATGCTGTGCACCAAGATGTTGAGCCATATTCTAAATGTGGTAGAATACTTTGCTGATATACGTTCTTGAGGATTCTTTCACTAGCTCCCCATGTAGTCCCACTTAATTTTCTTAATATGGCTAGTTTTCTTCTGGCTTTTGCTTCTGCACTGTTGATGTGTTGCTTCCAAGTCAGTTTTGAGTCAAGAGTCACTCCTAAGTAAGTGGGTTGGTTGTCCATCCTTAAGGGTATTTCATTTACAAAGATCTTACCTGCTTTCTGTTTAGATGAGGGGTGAACAGAGTGGTACTTGATTTCTCTGTGTTGATACTTACACACCATTTGTTTGTCCATGATGTCAAGATGTCTGCTGCTCTTTGGAGTCTCTGTGTAGCAACTGTCGCATATTCATCTGTACACCACATGACCAGATCATCTGCATACAGTGCTGCTTTGATTCCATAGGGAAGTTCCTTGACCAGGTCATTAATGAATACAAGGAATAGTGTAGGCGAAAGGACTCCTCCTTGTGGTACACCGTGTCGCAGAAGTACTTTCTGGCTTTTGTGTCCATCCATTACTACTCTAGCTCTTCTATTGTGTAAATAGGACTTTATCCAGTTGTACAGTCTTCCATTCACATTGCAGTTTCTTAGTTTCCACAACAGACCTTTTTTCCATACTTTATCAAAGGCTTTCTTCAGGTCTATCCACGCTGCTAGTACAAGGTTTTTCTCTTGGAATGCATCCTCAATCTCTTGAGAGAGATAGGTCACTTGATCTTCCGTACTGTAGTACTGCCTAAATCCTGCTTGTTGTGGAACGAGAAGGTTTTCACTTTCTAGGTACCATTTTAGCCTCAGGTCAATGATGCGTTCCATCGTTTTGCATAGGCAGCTAGTGAGACTGATTGGCCTGTAGCTGGAGGCAGTATCACTGTTTTTCCCTGGTTTTAGCAGTGGTACCATGCTTGCTTCCTTCCAGATTTGAGGTAACTTACCTGTGCTCCAGCACATATTGAAAATATCCAACAGCTTTCCCATTGCTGCCACTCCCAGGTTCTTGATCATTTCATTGGACACTCCATCTGGTCCTGGTGATTTCCTTGGTTTCAGTTTACTAACTGCTAGGTCTAACTCACTGCGTGTGATTGGTGCATCCATGACCTCCACTTTTCTGACTTGTTCCTCCTCTTTCTGTGGCTCGATGCGCACTGTACGCTCCTTCTCTGGATGGATATCAATGTTGCAGTCCTGTGCAAACATGCGAGCAAAGTGATCTGCTACCTGCTTACCTGTAAGAGTTTTCCCATCCTCTATTAGTGTAATCTTTGTACTTCTTCCAGTACTCTCATCATTTAACTGTTTGATTAGTTTCCACAGTTTCCTTCCATCCTTTTCAAAGTTTAGGGACTCTGTTTTCTCTCTCCAACTTTCCCGTCTGGCTTGCAGCTTTGCTCTCTGAAATTTGGCTTTAGAATGTTGGTAATTATTGTGGTGTTCTTGGCATGGTCTATTTTCTGCTTGCTTTCGAGCTGCTTCCACGTCATCATGGAGTTTTCCCAGCTCACTAGACCAGTATGGTTTATAGTCCCTGCGAGCTCCTCTGGGAATGGTTTCACGAGCGGCCTGAAGGATACAAGCATTGAACTCCTTCACTATGCTGTTAATATCCTTACCTTCTATGGACAGCTGTCCCACCAGGATACCTGTACGATGTCTGTACATTGTCCAGTTTGCTTTTTTATAGTTCCATCTGGGGAGAGGGTTACTGGTGTTAAGGAGTTCATTTTCTATTGTCAGGAAGACTGGTCGATGGTCGCTACCTCCAAGTTGTTTTCCAACTTCACGTGTAATGTTCCACTTCAGATCTGGAGAGTGGAATGCCAGATCTGGTGTTGATTTTGTATGCCAAGCCCTTGAGTAAAATGTTGGGGCATCCATTGGCTGGTTGATCAGGAGAAGTCCATTATCATCCTGCCAGCTCTCAACTTCCTCTCCTCTCTTGTCTATGTGGTCATAGCCCCAGCTCTGGGAATGACTGTTAAAATCACCACAGACCATCAGTCTCTCTTTGTGTGGGATTGTTCCTAAAGCAAGTCCACTGGCTAGCAAAATAGGCCTTAAATTAACAAGGAAAAAAACAAAAATAATGAAACTTTCCATTAATCAAGTAGAAAAAATATACGTAGAAGAAACAGCTGTTGAAGAAGTACACCAATTTGCATACCTCGGCAGCTACATAGACCAGGATGTTGACACCAGAAAGGAAGTTAGAACTACAAAAGCAATACTGACCTTCAAGAATCTTGAGAACATGGCACTCAAAAGTTATAAAGACAAAAACCAATATAAGATTATTCCATTCAATTGTAATATCCACCCTCATTTATGCATGCAAAAGCTAGAAAACTAAAGAAATAGACAAGAAATTAGATTCTTTTTTTAAAACAAATGCCTCAGGAAAATATTTGGTATAAAGTGGAACAAATTCAAGAACAACGCAGAAATAAGGCAGATGAACGAACAACAACCTGTCTCATGGGTTATCAGAAAAGGAGATGGACATATGTTGGTCACATGATGAGAAGAAACAGTCAGATAATCCCAAAACAAGCTATCAAGTGGAACACAACATGCTGAAGAAAAAGAGGTCAACCACATGAAACTCTAAAGAGGACATTATTAAGAGAGGCCAAATCAGTAGGCATAAAATCCCTTGATGAGGCTGGAAAACTCGCCAAAAACAAGAAAACCTGGCTAACTACCGTGCGAGCCCTATGTGATGTTTAATGGTATGGGAAGGATGTAAGATAAGAAAATGTCTAAGTAATGTTTCTTACATGTCAGCATCCATATCTGAGTTAACTGTGATACTGTTTGTCTCCCAGCTGTTCTTGGCTGGATCGGGTGGTTCAAGCTTGCCTGACATTCTCAGTATTACATCATTGCTGACCTGCCGTATTGTCTCTCTACCTCTGTTCCTTCTCATTGCTGTCTCAGTGCAGCATCTAACATAAACCTGACAGTATCCTGTACAATCTGCATGAAAACAAAACAGCTATAAATGTTTCAGTATAACTAACTGTTATCTATTTTTGTACTGGGCGTTGTTTTGCCACCATCTACATCTTGAACTGAAAACTTGCTGTGTGTCTATGGTGAAAAGACAAACACAACACACTATATTCTCCAGAGATGGCAGCTTGCCAACCCACCTAGTCAAAGGACTTGAGCAGAACTCAACTTATGAGGGTCCTACCGAAAGTCGTGAGCAAAAATTTGTTAAAAATCAGAATTTATAGATAGAGAAAATATAAATGTACCACCTTAATCTGAATCTTTTTCTTCACTTTTCAACATAATCTCAATTTCTCTGCATCACTCTGCAAGTTTGAGAATACCTTCCTGGTAGAATTCCATTCCAGCTGACCGAAGGCACAGACGCACTGCTTTCTGGAATTCTCTCCTGTGTCGCAGTGATGGTCTCGCATTTGTTCTTTCATAAAACCGAAAAGATGGTAATCACCGGGTGCCAGGTCGGGGCTATAGGCAGGGTGTGGAAGAATTTCCCAACCTATTTTCTGAATTTCCTCATTTGAGTGATGGTTTTCTCACAGCTTTGTGATCTTCAGTCAACAAACGTGGGACCCAGAGGGCACAAACTTTTCTACAGCCTAGGGTTTCAATCATTTCCTGTACTGCATTGTGTCCTATTCCAAGATTTACAGCAATTTCAGATACTGTGACACATCTGTCTTGTTTAACGATTTCCATCTTTGAAATGTTTCACTCACCTCCTAACACTGCTAGCACCCATACACACATCTCCATAAGCAAGTTGAAGTCTTTGGTGAATTTCAGCAGCTGGGATTTCCTCTTTAATGAGGAACTCAATAACATAAATAAACGAAACTTAAGCACCCGCAATTTTGTTTATGCTCTGTGTGGTCACGTGACACATAATGGTGTTGTCATATGACCTCTATGTGAAGTGCAAAGGTTGCAGTTTATGGTGATACATTTATATTTTCTCAATCTATAAATTCTGATTTTTAAAAAAACATTTTGCTCATGACTTTTGGTATGACCCTCGTACAAAAGGAGAAGCTGTTTGGTGATGTTGAAAATCCGTGATGATCTGCTATATATGTGAGAGAGATTGGTGTTTGTCTGACTGAATGACAAGGAAGAGGTCTAATAGTGCACATCTTTGTTAATATAAATTGATTAAACAGAAAATACTTTACAACTGAGCTTAAACTACATAGAAATTTTCCATTCACAAGTTCAAATAAAAATAAATAAATTTTATTTGGTAAACCCGAAGATTACAAAATGTTTTAAAATTGCTGACTGCTGAATTCAGACTGAAGTGAAAGGTGTGCAGAATGGTGAGATGCAGAGCAGTCTTGTAAGATCAACAGCCACACTTAGTGTTCTAGATGATAAAAATCCATGTGACACCTGGATACGTGTGTATACAGACGGACCTGCACATAATGCCATAAAGAATGGAGGGGCAGGAGCACATACTGAATATCCAAACAATACCACTGACAAAATTTCCATACCCACTGGAAAATGCTGCAACAACTATGATGCAGAAGTTAGGGCAATTATTGCTGCAGTTGAAAAACTGTCAGACTCTAGAACTGATACATGTCCTGTAGTAATTCTCACAGATGCAAGATCAGTACTGGAAGCTCTTCAGTGCAACAAACTACCAGACTTTAAGGATGCCTTGTCAAAAATTGGCTTACAACATGGAGTCACTTTGCAGTGGATTCCCTCCCACTGTGGGATACCAGGCAATGAGAAAGCTGACCATCTGGCCAAAGAGGGCACTGAAATGGAGCAACCAGGCATACCAGTCACCTATAATCAGAAGAAAAGCATGATAAAAACCTACAGGAACCCACAAACACCACCACATGATGACTATCACATGCTAAACAGAAAGGAACAAGTCACCATCTTCCGTCTCCGAACAGGACACAGCTGACTCCGAAGTCATATGTATACAAAGTTTAAGGTTGGTACTACTAATCTATGTACATGTGCCCAGGTGCCCCAAACTGTGGAACATATCCTCCAAAACTGCACCAACTATGAGACACTGAGAAATAATTACTGGCCCAGTGAAACCACTCTAGAAGATAAGCTCTATGGTTCCATACATGAACTACAAAAAACAGTGAAATTTGTCCAGGAGATAGGACTGCAGATACAGACAGACAATGTGAACAAAGAAGAAGAAGCTGACTGCTGAAATAAAATAACATTTTCTAATGGCTATCAGCAAACCATTAAAAAAAAAAAAAAAAGGCATTTTTATTTAATTTTTTTTTTTTACTCATTGCTGTCAGCGGCTGTGGATTTTGAGTTTTACAGTTCTGATTTTGTGACAGTGATTGTGTTTTTTTTTTCACATTGTTTATTCAAAACAATTTCCTTTTAACAAATCAAAGTCAGCTCTATGATGCCAGTACAGTGAAAGTAAAAGAAACAATTTGAAGAAAATACTACAGGGAAAGATGAAAAAGATATTTTAAAAAAACCTTACACCTTCTGGCCAATTTATAATAGTCATATCTCATGCTCCTGAAGTACATATTGTCATCAATCACTAGCACAACTTCATCTTTATTATTCTTCCTTCTGCTGTTCAGAAAGTCCAAAACATCTGAAAACTGTTGCCAAATTTCTGTATCAACCTCATTCGGCTTTGTCATCTGTGGCATATCTGCCTCATGGCCGCACTGGATATGCTGCATGATAGCCTCCACGGCCAACACCATTTGAGCTCTGTCCCGTTTCCATTTTCCATTCACCTGTTGCAAAAGAATTAACGATAGCTAAGAAAGCAGTCTGCCACTTAAGAATTCTGAAAAAAAGTTATCACAAAAGTTCTCTTGTGTTTATTAAAATAACTCTTTTGTGTGCTAGATGATGTGCAGAATAAAGCAGATATCAGCTATTAACTAAAGCTGTCTAGTAGCATTATGCTTAGCAACTCACTTGGCTGATTCTACCAATATTTTAGTGACTTTAATTTGCCATAGTAACAACAAACCATAAACATATTCTCAGACCCAGTCTCTTTGTGCTTGTGTTCCCTGTCTTCATGCATGACTTTCATTTCCCCTTTACATGGATCAGTGCCCCTGACCAGTTACTCACCATAGAACACAATCTTTATCCAGTTCTTTCCAATTCTCACAAATGATGAAAAAGTCTTCCATGGATACCTTGCAGGCAGATATTTCTGTGTCTCAGTTTTGGTGAGCTGAGCAGCTTATTTCCCAAAGAATTATAAATGTCTTGAAACTGAACAGACTGTGCGGGTTGGCTCCATGTAGAAAGAAAGGAAGAGAACGGACAAACAAAAATGATGTATGCACAACAGATGAGGGAAAACAAGACCAAGGTGTAGACCAAGACAGAGATTGAAAGACAACATAGAAGAGGACATAAAAGAAATTGGTATCATCAACTGGAGAGAGATTAGGGATAGAGAGGAATGAAGGTGAACTTTATCTGCAGCAATGAGTCTTAGTGGCTAGGAACGATGAAGAAGAAGAAGGGTGGCCTGACTGGCTGAGTGGTTTGGCACTCAGTTTACTAATCTGGGGGTACTGGGTTCAAGCCTCAGCAGTGGGATTTTTTCTGGTACACACAAAAAGGCTATGAGGACCACCCAGCCTCTAAAAATTATTACCAGAGAAATCTGGAAAGGTAAATATGCCCAGGCGTGATCTTGACTACATCATACTTTCATGTGCTGAAAATTGTGGAAATATGGGCCTAACATCATATTCCCAATATCCCGTAATGGCATCTTATATCTTATATCCTTCCCGTGCCGTTAAACGTCACATAGGGCTCGCAAAGTAGTTCGCCAATTTTTCCTGTATTCGGCGAGTCTTTCAACCTCATCAAAAGATTTTATGCCTGTTAATTTGGCCTCTCTTAATAATGTCCTCTTCAGAGTTTCACACGGTCTGCCTCTTTTTCTTCGGCCTGTTGTGTTCCACTTGATAGCTTGTTTTGGGATTCTCTGATCATTTCTTCTCATCAAGTGACCAACATATGTCCATCTCTTTTTCCTGGTCACCCATGAGGTTGGGTGTTGTTCAGTCATCTATCTTATCTCTGCATTGTTCTTGAATTCATTCCACATGATGCCGAGTATTTTCCTTAGGCATTTGTTTTCAAAAGAGTCTAATTTCTTGTCTATTTCTTTAGTTGTTTTCCAGCTTTCGCATGCTTAAATGAGGGTGGATATTACATTTGAATTGAATAGTCTTAACTTGGTCTTTATGCTTATAACTTTTGAATTCCATATGTTCTCAAGATTTTTGAAGATTGATGCTGCTTTTGAAATTCTGATCCTAACTTCCTTTCTAGTGTCACCATCAAGGTCTATGTAGCTGCCAAGGTATGCAAATTGATTGACTTCTTCAATATCTGTCCCTTCTATGTGTATTCTTCCATTTTGGTTGAGAGGAATTTTCATTATTTTTGTTTTGTCCTTGTTATTTTCAAGTCCTATTTTGCTAGCCAGTGAAGACAGGCTATCTGTTTTTTCTTGCATGGAATTCACATTATTACTGATAAGAGTTAAGTCATCAGCAAAATCAAGGTCTTCTAGTTGGGTTCCATGTACCCAGTCAATACCTGTGTTACCTGTGCAGCATTTTTTCATTATGAAGTCTATGGCAACTCTAAAAAGCAAAAGAGACAGTATACATCCTTGTTTCACGCCTGTTTCAATCTGGAACCATTCACTCATCCCTTCTTCTGTCTTGACTGCACAAACATATCCATTGTATAAGTCCTTAATGATGTTGACAATTTTAGATGGTATTCCATATAGACATAAAATTCTCCATAATGAATCTCTGTGTATGCTATTAAATGCCTTTTTAAAATCTATGAAGTTCAGTATTAATGGTTTCTGCTTTTCAATATGTTCTTCAAGTATTATTCTGAGAGTAAAGATCTGGTCAAGACAGCTTCTCCCTTTTCTAAATCCTGCTTGTTCTTCTCTCATTGCAGTATCCACTATATCTTTGAGTCTATTCAAAATGACCTTGCAAAATACTTTTGACACAACTGATATTAAGGTTACTCCTCTCCAGTTGTTAAGTCACTAAGGTTGCCTTTTTTTTGGTATTTTAACAATGATTCCTTTCTTCCAATTAGAAGGGACCTTTTTTCTTTCCAAATCTTGTTAAACATTCTCTGTAGTTGTCTCATGTTGTCACTATTGATAGCTTTTAGCATTTCGGCTGTTATTTCATCTTCACCTGCAGCTTTGTTATTAGCCATTAAATTCACTGCTGTTTCAATTTCATGCAATTTAATTTCATCTAGGTTGACATTTAGTTGTAGGGCTGGTAAGTCAGTTTCAAGGTTTAACAATTCTTTTGGGTGTGGTCGATTAAGAATTTCTTGAAAGTGTTCAGCCCATCTTTGCTTTTGGTCTTTATTTGATGTTAATAGGGTTCCAGTTTTGCTAAGGATCCTTAATTAGTCTTTCCTTAATGGCATGAAAATGGGAAATTTACCTTTTACCTTATCTCTTTGGATAATGAAATTTAAAAAAAAAAACAGAAACATAGACTATCTGAACAGAAGAGAAGCTGAGTAATCAGCTGCACATGTCTGAGAACATCCATGACAGAAGTACAACCAATGTTATTGCAACACATTTAGAATGGAAATTAGCTGTTAGGATTCCTGAGATAGATGGTGTGACCTTATGATGGAAAATGAGCATGAGTATGTGAGTATGAATACTAGAGCTTCTCATAGAATGAAAACTTGTTTGCTTGGAAATAAATTTCAGACATTTGCTATTTACATGTCAAATTCTAATGTGTTATACCAGGGATTCTCAACAGGGAAGCAAGTGGCTCCTCAGGGATGAATTTCAAGACTTAGGGGATGATTTTTTTTTTGTTTTGATAAATTGTATACATTTCAATAAATACCATCATCATCATCATCAGGTGCCGTGCCGACTGGCGTTGGCTATTATTCTTCTCCAGAGTACCCAATCCTTCATGCAGGCCATCAGTTCAGTTGGTGATCTCCTCTCACACTATCCCATCAGACTGTCCAGTATCATTTCTCTTGGTATTCCTCTTGATCTTCTTCCTTCTATTTTTCCTGTTGTTATAATATTTTCAATGCCCCCTCTTCTCATTGCATGTCCTATGAAAGTACATTGTCTCTCTCTTATCTTTCTGACAAGGTTTTTTGTCTCTCCAGCTCTTCTCATACATTCTTCATTAGTTATTTTTGCATTCCAGGGGATTCGCAACATTCTTGTAATAAACCACATTTCTGCTGCTTCCAATGATTTTTGTGCAGACTTGCCTATTGTCCATGATTCACTTCCATATAACAAGATAGGTTCAATATAGCATTTTAGGACTCGTTTTCTAACAGCAATAAATACCAGTTTATAATAATGCATAATGGTGAAAACCCTTTCTGGACAATTATATATATATGTACGGGAGGATTCTGGGGCTGCCTGGGTTGGAAAGAGTGGATTAGAACCTGGGATATTAAGAACCACTGCTGTATATGCTATTGAATTTGGCTCACAATTGTATAATGCTGTTTCATCGTGGTGTAATGACCAGTGCATTAGCCTGCCGACCAGATGGTCCCAAAGATTCCTCTGGGAAATAACGGCAGCGAGAACAAACGATGTCTTCTCTACCTCACAATGTTTGGTTTAGAAATATGAAAGCTTATCACTTCACAACACTAACGTCATGCAAATGCCATAGCGTACATTTTTTTTCTTATAAACAGGCATACAATTAAAAAGCTTTGTACCTGTTCTTCTTGCCACCAGCTATCCTCATTAAAAGCAAATGAGTGATGAGGAATCCTAGCATCATATTCAATACCCACAATAAGAGGCTCCAAGGTATCTACTGCAGACTGAGTAGAATTATTGGCGACGCCCGTCAGTGTTCGAAGCAATGTAGACTTTCCGCTTCCTGGTAAACCACAAAGCAAACAAATGCATATTCTGCTATGGGTGTCACTTTTTTGGATGTGATGGTGAAACATTCTGCGCATTACAACTTAGAAGTGATGTTTTTTCCTTTTTACCAAGTATGGGCGCTGCCATTTAAACCAAATATGTAGTAGTGCAGTAAATGGTGGAGAATCCGTTTTTTAAATTGACACCGGAGCCAAACTGATATTTTCGCTTCTACATCTCTCTCTCTCTCTTTCTCTCTCTCGCACACACCACACACTCTCTCTCTTTTCTCATTCTCTCCTTTTTATCTACTCTCTCCTTTCTCTCTATCGATCTATTCTCTCTCCTTTTTTCTATATCGCTCCCCTTTCTCTCTATCGATCTATTCTCTCTCCTTTTTTCTATATCGCTCCCCTTTCTCTCTATCTACTCTCTTCTCCTCTCTATCAACTATCTCTCTCTCTCTCTCTCTGTCTTTTCCAGTCAAAATGGATGAGAGATCTGGCGCGTTGTTTAAGAAATCTTTTAAAAATTTGACATTAATTAATTTATTGTGATTTCGGCGTCTTTTATTCTATACATCTGCACGCTGTTCAAAGCTGCATGTAAGAATGTGAGTTTTACTGTAATCAACAAGAATGAACAAAATATAAACTAAGAAAAATGAAAAAAAATGGCAAGCTAATAAACCATTGCCAATAATAACAAACAGAAGTGAAAGTCTAAACTGAGAAAGATGAGACGGTGATACGAGTATCGTTATTTTGAATCTTTCATAAGCTTTCGTTATTTATCTCTCTGATTAATATGCGTTTGCATACAAAACAATATTTCGTTATTCGATTGTTTTACTATGATAGTCACTGTTTATAATAAAAAAGACAGTTACTAGAGCTGCAATGGCTGCTATATATATATATATATATATATATATATATATATCGTTATTTCCACGGATTCTACGTACTGCAAACTTCTCCTCTCTCAAATTGTCATCAAATGACTTTAATTAATTAAATGTCGGAACAAGTATTTTACAGAAATATACTTGCACTGTGTACAAATTAGATACATAAATTACAGAACTTTTAATTAAAATTTGCACTTTATATATTTACCCAATGGAAGCAACCATGTGAAGCTGCGATCCTTACAGTTCCGTGACGTCATTTCTTTCACATGGTGTGTGGCAGGCAGTTGGGATCGCAGGAGAATGAACATTTCACGATTAGCTAAAAGTAGCAGAACTAAAGCAATTTCCTATATGACGTAAACATAGGTTATCTCAATTTACAGCGTCTGTACTAAATACACGGAAAGTGAATGTAGATAATCTCCCGGAAACAGGAAATATATTCATCAACAACCAGTGTGTTGTAACGATTCAACCACATCATCCACTGTAGGTGGTTTACTTTCGTCTGTGTCGCAGTTTAGACAGAGAAATCCACGATGGCCACCAACGGCGTGGACGGAGAGTCCAGTGCTGATAGGAACGTTGAAATATGGAAGATAAAAAAGCTTATCAAGAGTTTAGAAGCAGCCAGAGGGTAAGAAACTGTTAAGGAGCTATTCTAAATATGTAATGCTTGTAGGAGACAGAAAGTACACAGAGTCAGCGCCAATAATTTGATACACTAAAATTTTTTTTGGTTTAAATTATAAAATGAACAGAATTGATACTTTCCATCCATTGAACCAAGTAAGGGAATTGATCTGTCTCTGGTTATAATCATTCTGTACATGGTCGGTATTAAAGAAGCAGTCACTGACAAACCAGTATTGGAAGCTGTAGTATCAACAGCCCGCTAACTTTAGTTATATTAAAGAATACAGTCAAAACAGGTATTGTGAATGTAGAGGTCATAACCTGAAATTAGGGGTGGTTTTCTGCAGAAAATAAACTCCTCTTATCTACAGTGTGAAAGAAATAGCTGTGTACTGTGCATATAGAGCATAGAGCCAGATTCTTTGGTATGGGTTTGAAAGCTTAATAGTCAAAGCATACACCCACAGATCAAACAACTATGAGTTCAGATCCCATCCTGTTTATAAGTGGTTCAGTTTTGTCTGTGTTGCAGTTTAGAGTAAATTGGTTGCTATGCTCTCCAAGATTCTCTATGCAGTGAAATTGGATGCCAGCCCTGGAAAAAAGCAGAATGTTGACTTCCAAGATTAGCCACACCAGGGAACACTTGACATGATGGACAGTAATTTGGAAACTGAGAATGTCCTATGTTTCAAAAAGAAAAAAAAAGAAATCTCAAATGTTTTTTTTTGTTTTCATTTTTTTCCCTCATTTTTTTAGAAGAATGTTGCGAATCCCCTGGACAGCAAAAATAACTAATGAAGAATGTATGAGAAGAGCTGAAGAGACAAAAAAACCTTGTCAGAAAGATAAGAGAGAGACAGTGTACTTTCATAGGACATGCAATGAGAAGAGGGGGCATTGAAAATATTATAACAACAGGAAAAATAGAAGGAAGAAGATCAAGAGGAAGACCAAGAGAAATGATACTGGACAGTCTGATGGGATGGTGTGAGAGGAGATCACCAACTGAGCTGATGGCCTGCATGAAGATCGGGTACTCTGGAGAAGCATAATAGCCAACGCCAGTAGACACGGCACATGATGATGATGATGATTTTTTTGGTCATTTGTCACTTTCTTAGAGCTTCTAGCCTGAGAAATGAGAACTAAGAATACCTTTAACTCTTTCCATGCCACAGGAAGAAACATGGACGTGTAGTGGAGTGCCAGAGTAAAAGCACGGGTCTTGATATGTTAGGGGGTATAGTATAAAATGGAATGGAAAACAGTATTTCCATGTACTTCCGTATGCTTATTATGTTTCAAAGTATAACTAAATGAATGAAAATTTCATAAATGTAGAGTTTTTTTACGAAAAAAAAGTAATGTGATGTTTTTAGACACTGATTGTGCCCAGCTCACCATCGGCTAGGTCTAGATATGCACTACTAGCCATCTGAGATGTGTAGATCTACTTGACGATCTCATATTCTGATTCTATGCTGCATTCTCGCTAAATTAATGTTGGAAATAACCTTCTAACTACTTCTCCCGTCGTCTAATATGTCTAGATCTACTTGGGATACATTCAAGAGCAGTGGGGTGGTCACAGGCCATGTCCATACCCCTATCTACAGCATCAAAAATTGAAAAATTTCGGTCTTTCTCTTCCATTTTCTCATTCAAAATCGCTCGTAACTAGGCACTCTTTCGCCATTTTGAAAAGTGTCATCGGAATCATGGATGAAATATGTACAATCTAAATGTTACACCGGTTGTTTTATTGAAACAAACCAAGCGTACAAAAATTGACGCCTGCTAAGCAACGGGGGTACAGGAAGCGTAAAAAAATTGACGCCTGGCACGGAAAGAGTTAAAAAAACTGCTATCACATATGTGACAGGAAGAACACCTGAAGCAGTCAACAGGGCAGCATTCATCCACTAAGATAGCATGTCTGTTATTGAAAGGTGCTCCCTTGATAATCAATCAGAAGATGCTCATTGTTGAACCTGAATGTCAGCTTTCAGGAGGGTGATGTTCTGAGTATCAGTGTAATGTCTTGAGCCCATTGCTTCCTTGTCCACTCCCTTCCCTCATTACCAGGAATCATGTCATCCACTGTTCTCTCCAGGCTGCCATTTAACATGTAGGACACTGAATATTAATATATATATATATATATATATATATGTATATATATATATATATGTATATATATATATATATATATATATATATATAGTACATATTAATAGTTTGTATGTACAGTAGCAGACAGGTAATATATAGTTTTTTTTTGTGATGTAAATACCCAAGCTGTCAGATTTTTCTATAAAAAAGGACAACTCATATAAAAAGAATTTACAAAATCATGTGGAGTGTTCTCATGATCTGCTTCAGTATGGAAATATAATATGTTACAGATGGATGGGATACAAGACCATTGTGTAGGCACTTTATTCAGGTCTACCAGCATAGCTACAATTGGCACCAGCTGAAATTCCATTGCAGTTTTTAGTTTGGGAGTATCCATCTATCTGTGGGTAGATTAATGAACATTTCAAGAGCATTATACAGTAGTTGTGAATTATTCATTTCCATGGGGTAAGGATTAATGCTGTGAAACTAAAAAATGTACATTAGTAAAAGTAAAGATGAGCTATAAAAATAATTTTTTTTTGTCAAGGCACACATGATAGATGTCCATTACTGACAGATCCAGTACTTTGAAAGAACAAAGGAGTAATGTAGTAAGCAAAAAATATTTGTAAAACTATACTAGAAAAGAAAATGATATATAATTTATATGTAGCTGGTTCTATACTATATATTGTCTGTTTTCTAGGATCTTCACAAATTTTGTCAGTTTTCAAAATCTTCATAGTTTTTGTCTCTTTAAAAAAAAATTTTTTAGGACCATTTTTATTTTCATAATTTATGTATGTTTTCAAGATGTTCACAATTTTTTTATTTTCAAGATCTTCACCATTTTTGTCAGTTTTCAGATTTTTCACCAGAGCATCAGCTTCCAAGAATGCCCATTTCAAAAAATATAATTTCATGGTTTAGCGTATTAAACTTTGTAGTAATGATTTCGTTGTAATTTAAACACAGGAATGGAACAAGCATGATTTCACTGATCATTCCACCAAAAGACCAGATAGCACGTGTGAACAAGATGTTAGCTGATGAGTTTGGTACAGCATCAAATATCAAAAGCCGTGTGAACAGGTTGTCTGTCCTGGGTGCCATCACGTCTGTGCAACAAAGGCTCAAGTTGTACAACAAAGGTAACAGTACTGTGCTAGGTTGAAATGAGTTTATTCAGCAATTTTTTTGAGTCACTGAGTATTAATAATATATATGGTACATAATGATATATGCACAGCAGCAAACAGGTGGTATATACATGCAGAGATCCAAGCTGTTAAATTTTTCAGTAAACATTGGAGATCACAGGAGTAATTGGATTCTCTGAATGAAGATGACTGATAAGACAGTGTTATTATTATGGCCAACAGACTAACATGGTTATGACCATTTTCCATTGCATCATGGTGGTCCTAGCTGCTTGCTGATGTTTGGATTGTTGTGGTGTTTTCTGCAAATAACAGGAATATAAAAAGATGAAGATTCAGAGATATGTAAAAGATAGATGTGACAGAAGTCCTGCATAAAAGAATGTCAGTGCTGCAGATTACTTGAAGTAGTTGTGTATTCGGAATCATCATCTCATTGTCAAAGAGGCATGAGAATCTACTGTTTCACATAAAAGAAAGAAGTGCATGAAGAATAGGGAAGCCATACAAAATAACATATGGAAGATTGGTCTTGCTTCGGTAGTGTAAAGTTAGATAATTAGAGGTAGCCTAGTTAGCTTTGAAGGTGCCAAGAAGGTACAGTGTTAGTGTTCATATTTTCATTTCCCATTTGGCATACTAGAGGATGATGTGGTCAGCAACATGCCAAGCCAGTTGATTCATTATCACTTACTAAAAAATGACCATAGAATTGTTCCAGAAATATTGGGTGTTCTGAAAAATTATATCCTTGATAACAGTAATGGTTTGAGGATGCTTAGAGCATTGTTAATCAGAATATTTTCATTTAATTTTAAACAGTGAATTGAAATATCTCCACAGTTCCTCCAAATGGCCTTGTTATTTACTGTGGAACAATCATCACAGAAGAAGGAAAAGAAAAGAAAGTGAACATTGACTTTGAACCATTTCGCCCTATCAATACCTCATTGTATCTCTGTGATAACAAATTTCATACGGAGGTGAGGTTTATCTGGTGATCTGAGTTTGACTTTTTCTCTTTTTTTTCTGTGTGTGTCCCAGTTGATGTATGAATCATTTGTAGCTACATCTTGTGAATGTTTTAAATAAATGCATAGTTTGTGCTTGTTGTGGCTTAAAGGGGGTGGGGGGAGGGGAATTGAATGTACAGACTTCCTTTGTTATGACTGGTAACATGCAGTAGTATTTGAGCAGAATGGACAGTCTTTGTCAGTGTGAGAAGTTTTAAATGGCAGTGGTAATGTTACCAGTTGCTGAAGAATATATGTTGTTTGAAGGTTCATATTGTTTGTTGTATTTCCATTGTTGCTTGCACCACTGACCAGAAACAAAGCAAACCTCTGTGAAAGAAAGGTAAGGTGACAAGCAGAACTGAAACAGTTTTAACTTACTTTGAATAAGATCTGTCTCTGTAGCTAATTTATGGGCGAGAGGTTGTTTTTTTAATAACGGAACTGTAATTTATTGTGCACATTGTATATGGCCATAATGTGTAATGAGTATTTAATGCAACACAGAGAATAATTCATGTATTCACTACATTAGCTGAGAAACATATAAATGCCTTTGAATGTAAATGCTACAGAAGAGTTCTTTAAATATCATGGACACAAAAAAGAATAAATATATCCATACTACAAGAACTTAATATTGAAGAAGGCTGGCTAGTAAAGAGGATTAAAGAGAGAAACTTAAATATTTTGGACATATTAAATGTCATGATAATTTAGGGAAGACCTTATTGGAAGGGTACATAATGGGAAAAAGAAAGAGAGGAAGAGCAAGGCGAAGATGGCTGCAAGACATCGTTGATGATCTGCAAATGGATGCTTCAGCAACAGGCCATCTTGCTCACAACCGAGAAGCCTACAGGAGTGCTGTTAAGGAGGCAAAGTTCCACAAGGGACATGCAAATGAATGAATGCTGCATTATTCAATTTGAGATCAGATTATTATTATAGAAGTACTATGAAGCAAAAAATTGAAGAACATGCAGGTGACATGTGGGTATATTGCTGTCTTTGAAGCAAGATAGTTGTTTTGTTTTAGTTTTTGTTTTTTTGTGGTTGGCAACTGGGCATCAGTTAACCATAAGTGGTTTTGTGTGTGTGCATGAATAGAGAGCATCAAAAGTTTGTATAGGCTATTATGCACGTAACTTTTAGCTTACATTTTTAATTTACATTCGGGACTGGAAAATTATATTCATCTGCAGGCATTAACAGCTCTCTTGGCAGATGACAACAAGTTTGGTTTCATTGTTATGGATGGTAACGGAGCTTTGTTTGGGACCTTATCAGGGAATACTAGAGAAGTGTTGCACAAGTTCACTGTTGATTTACCCAAGAAACATGGTGAGAAGACATGGTCTTTGGATATTCTCATGCAGTAGATTCATTGTTGGAGTACAAACCTTCAGATCAGTTCACATGGAACTGTTTCAAGACTGGTTGTGCTGCCAGTTTCTCACCACCGTTCTCTTCCTGTATTTTGGAACTTTTTTTTTTTTTTTTCTTAATTAATTCAATAATTTTAATGAGTGCAAAGGAGTGGAAGAATATTTCAGTAACAAGAGCTGCTTCAAAGTGGTAGTTAGATGCCACTTTACTTTGGTGACAAGCATTTTGCTTACCTCCATCATCATTTTGATATGTCAGCTTTATTGTTTTGGTTTCTAAATCTCAGAAATTAGATTAAGCATTATTGATGAGCTTTCTGGTATCTGCCTGTCACTGTTCGGCATCATTTTGTTCTTGCAGAGCTTCCTTTCATTTTGATAATAGGTTGGGTTAAATTTAGTTTTTGTGTTGGTAGATTTTGTTAAAATTGTTTCTTGTATTTGGATTTTCTCAGGGTAATTTTACTTTTTCTGGTTGGTTGATTTTCTTAGGTAAATTTATGCTTAGTATATTTTCGCAGTGTGTCAGCGTGCTGTCAAAACCTCCGTCTTTACTTAGTTTTCTAAATGATGTACTTGATGATGTGCTATAATCCTCCAGTGACACTTGCATTAGACCAGATATATGCGTGAAATAACCCCCACAGTCACACCACAACTTGTGTTCTGTAGGGTTCTGGCTGATGTTATGGGGTATATGCCCCATCTTGAGACCCACCTTTAATGTAGAAGATTGGAGCACCAATAGACTTGTTTGAAATCAGCGATGATAACCCTTTCACATTTTTTTTTATGCTTTAAATATTCCAGATACTCAGGTTAGTTTATTTTAAATCTATATTTAGTACTTGCACAGTAAACCAGTTGATTGCTACTTTTTCATTCCCATCAAGTATTATAATGTGGTATTGCTAATTTTTCATTCCCATCAAGTGTTATAATGTGGTATTGCTACTTTTTCATTCCCATCAAGTGTTATAATGTGGTATTGCTACTTTTTCATTCCCATCAAGTGTTATAATGTGGTATTGCTACTTTTTCATTCCCATCAAGTGTTATAATGTGGTATTGCTACTTTTTCATTCCCATCAAGTGTTATAATGTGGTATTGCTACTTTTTCATTCCCATCAAGTGTTATAATGTGGTATTGCTACATTTTCATTCCCATCAAGTGTTATAATGTGGTATTGCTACTTTTTCATTCCCATCAAATGTTATAATGCGGTAATGCTACTTTTTCATTCCCATCAAGTGTTATAATGTGGTATATTCTTGTTTCCTCCTAGGCAGAGGAGGTCAGTCAGCTCTCCGTTTTGCTCGTCTGAGGATGGAGAAGAGGCATAACTATGTTAGGAAAGTGGCAGAAGTTGCAGTCCAGTTATTCATCACAAATGACAAGCCAAACATTGCAGGATTGGTCCTGGCAGGATCTGCTGACTTCAAAACTGAGCTTAGTCAGTCAGACATGTTTGATCCGGTGAGAAAGAAGAACAAATACAGTTTTTGAAAACCTATTTACAAAAAGTTTGTTTCATTTGTAGTTGAAATGTCCCTTTTTAAAAATTTTTTTAGACCATTAAGTTGAAAATTGTAAATTTTGTGCTCATAAATCTTGTTTTAAATAAAGTCAGGAACCTTCTTAATCTTACCCTTATACAAACTATGAAATCTAAATTCTCAGTGAAAGCAAGATTCATAAGATCACAAGAAAAGGAGGCAAAAATTAAAAAACAAAGAAACAAACCAGAAAGGGACAATGAATGCATTAGAATTGAGCAAGGCAATGCTATTTGCCTTAGGATTTTAAAAAGAAGTATAACAGTATATAGATGACTGACAACTCAGTACTAAAAATAGCACTAAGGTGGACACCACAGGGGAACAGGATAGACCAAAGGAGACATAGAGAAGAACACCAGAGAGGATGTTGAGTAGTAGAGTACTCACTTGGACAAGAGTGGAAAAAAGGCAAAGGACAGGTGTTTGTGGAAAACACTTGCAGAAGCTGCATGTGCTTTTGGCACTTAAGATTCAGAGAGAGAGAGAGAGAGAACAGTATATACAATATATACTTGTGTGGATGTCCGTTCCCCCCCCCCCCCCAAAACTAAGTATGTGTATCATTGCAGTTTCTGTCTTTATAAAAACCAGGTCATCATCTATTGCCTCCTCTCTGGTGTTTGGTTCATCTCATAAATTGCTTAACAGAAATGTTTGCCGTCTACAATTTGCACACTCGTTCATGTTTTCTTTCTCATTTATAAAATTTAAAGCTAGATGTTCTTTCATTTTATTACATTCTTCTGGAAGTTTATCATAAAGCACATATAATTTTTGCTGGGAGCAAAAGAAATAGGTACAGTAAAATTAGTCTTAATTTGTCAAGAATCAGTATGTCACTGTCAGGAGTACATCTGGATGCATATTTCAGTATTTTCTTGCTGTTTGACTAATGTCATATTTATTTTGATGTGTAAAAATATTTTTGAGTAGCCTATTTATTCTCTCAATGAAAACAGCGCCTGCAAGCAAAGATTATCAAAATTGTGGATGTCTCCTATGGTGGTGAAAATGGCTTTAATCAAGCAATAGAACTCGCAGCAGACTCATTAGCCAATGTGAAGTTCATTCAGGAGAAGAAGCTTATAGGTAATATCAGCTGTTGTTCAGTGCCACACATGGAGTGATAATCTTCATGTGTGCTAATATTTACATTGCCACATGGTCATTTCCCATGTGGATGGTTGTCTGTGTGCTTACAAGAGCTTATCAGAAAAGAGTTTAGCTTTGACAGCTTAACATTTTTGTATACTGTTTATTTTAAATATAGAGATGTGCAACAGTAAAAAATGCTGATAAACAAAGGACTGGTGTGGGAGACAGCCAAGAAGATAGCAAAGGACAGACAAAAGTTGAAATCTTTTTTTTTTTTTTTTAAACAATTAGCTTGGTGTGTCTTGGGCATTGGAAGGATGAGAGAGAGAGATTTTATTTTAAAGACTTTGAATCTTTTTTTTTTTTTCAATTCCTATTTTTTTTTACATAACATTCATGTGAATTTATATTTTATCTTCTCTCTCTTTTTCTTCGTCCTGTGTGTTTTTATATGATTAAGGTTCACACCAAACTGTCAGAACTGTGTGCTCATTAAGTAATAAAGCTGTTCATACTTTTTTTCCTAGTTTATACATTTTGTAGAAATGCCGTAGGGGTGCATAGTGTCAGTGCCATCATATTTTTAGGCCACTGCAGCATTTGAGTAGGGATGCCAGCACCAGTCCTCATTGCCTGTTTTCCTATGGAAACCCCAGGTTCTCGTTTTTTTGAGGCTGGGTTGATCCTGGTGCCAGCCAATTGAACAAAAATTCTCCCCAAGTACATAATCAAACTAGGGACCTTCTAATCACAGGCTAGTGCACTAACCACTACACCACCACAGTATCTTTCATAGAAAGAGATCAGGAAGGTGGAAGTATACTAGAGTAGTGCAGTTATAAAGACTAGCTTCCCATTGCCATCTTGTATGTGTAAACCCAGCTGTAAATTTCTCATTTGTATCAGAGAAATTGCCTCCTGCGAAAAAGATAGGACTTTGTACTAGACAAAGCACCTGGAGTGTACTGGGAGCACAGCTATGTTCACATAAAAATGATATATGTGAAACTAAATCATTTTGAAGGTGAGATGAGTACACAGTGGGTGAACATGCACACAAAACAGAAAATAGCAAATTTAATATCTTGTATCTTGTAAGGTTTCACCCTTGCAAGCAGGTCACAGGGTGATTTGTTGAGAATTCAACTAATGTAAGCTTCACACTTTTAATGCTATCTTAGGTAGATATTTTGATGAGATCTCTCAGGACACTGGCAAATACTGCTTTGGAGTTGAAGACACCCTTAAGGCCTTGGAGATGGGATCTGTGGACATTCTTATTGTATGGGAGAACTTGGACATCCAGAGATTTGTTTTGAAAAACCATACAAATGACGGTATGTGAGTCCTGTGCTTTATTCTTCTCATGCTTAACATCAGTAGTAAAAACTGTACAGCACACAGATACTTTCACCATTACATAATACACACATAACAGAGGAACATGAATAAGCAGATGAAGTTTATTTTTTGAAGAGTAAAGAACTAAGCATGAGACAAATGATGAATTAACAACCATGATTTTATTTTACCTTATGTAATTCTAATAGTGTGGACAAAGAATATTATAATGCCATAAAAATTAGATATGCTGATGACACAGTATTGCTGTCCACAACACAAAAAGGAATGGAAAAACTAATTATGTCGGTCAGTAAGAATAGTGAAGAGCAAAACCTCTATCTTAATGCGAAGAAAACTAAACTGATGACAACCGACAAAATAAAGCAGCTGAAATATGTATCAATGAGGAAAAATTGGAAGACGTGGAGAGTTTTGAATATCTTGGATCATTACTAACTAATAATGGAGATACAATGAAGGGAAATTAAAAGCAGGTTAATTGCTCTTCAAAAAGTAAAACACCTAAAGAAGCTGTAGAGAGGAACAGACAGAACTACAAAAATAAGATTTTTAAGCACATGCATTTTTCCAATCACAACATATGCCTATGAGACCTGGACACTTAATAAAACAGCTGAGAAACACACAAATGCCTTTGAATGTAGATGCTACAGAAGAGTTCTTCAAATATCATGGACACAAAAAAGAACAGATATATCCATACTACAGGAACTTAATATTGAAGAAGGCTGGATAGTAAAGAGGATTAAACAGAGAAAACACTTTAGGTGTCATGGTAATTTAGAGAAGACCGTCTTGGAAGGGTACATACTGAGAAAAAGAAAGAGAGGAAGACCAAGGTGAAGATGGCTACAAGACATTGTTGATAATCTGCAAATGGATGCATCCACAGCAGGGCATCTTGCTTACAATCGAGAGGCCTACAGGAGAGCTGTTAGGGAGGCAAAGTTCTGCAAGGGACATGCAAATGACTGACTGACTGACTGAATTCTAACAGTCATTCATAATTTTTACTTCCTATTGGAATGCGGTTTCTTTTTTTTTATTTTTTTCATATTGATAGAGATAGGTTCAGTATTCAGTTCTGACTGTGTTATCCAGCATTAAATGTTTTAATTTGGGTATGTGAGCAAGCTTTTCTTTTGCCACCAATATCAAAATGATTTTTAGTTTTATTTATTCATAGATCTCAACTTAAGAATCTGCTGAGTTGAGGTTCAGGGCATTTAAGTTCTTGTCTGAAGAATGATTTACTAGATTTAGCATGAAGTTTTGAGATGGCTTTCCATGTGTCACTTCTTGTGATAAATTCAGAGCACACTGACTTTGGTTGTATCTGGACTTGAAATACGTGTTCCCAGAAAGGCACATTTAGTGCAAGAAGCAACAAAGAAACTTTATGCTTCGACTTCGAATCAGAATATTAGGAAAGCTTTGCATAATTATAATGAAACAGGATGAACAACATTAAATTAATGCATCCTTCTCATAATTATAAATAGATGAATAGCATTTATCCTTGTTTAAAACTTAAATATTTTTTATATGTTACATATTTCTTTCTTATGAAAACTTTAATGTTTATTTCCTTCAGTTAACATAATTTCTGATGTGATGGGGGTTTTTTACTGTATATTTTGCCTGATTCCTTTATAATTCTTACTTTTTATTTATTTAATTTTTTAAATGAACAGAAGAAAAAATATTACACTTGAGACCAGACCAGGAAAAAGACAAGACATATTTCACAGACAAGGAGGTAAGATTGGTTACACAACTCTGAATTTGTTCACTGTGTATAATTTAAAAATTTTTTGTAGTTCTTCTCATTCATAACTTGCCTTAGTCTTCTTCATCTGCTCAAGTCAGTTTCTCTGTATTCAGAAAAGTTTCATAAGCTCTTCTTCATTCTTCTTCTGTGTTCGAGGTTGTTGGTCACTTCAGATCCTGATCCCTGTCGACATGGCAAAGCCCGCAGTCCTCTCCAGATCCTGATAGGAGCCCCAGAGCTTTTGCCCCAAAAGTCCTCTGGCCATGTCTCATGCCCCAGGTCTGCATAGTTTAGGCACTCCTGTAGGATATGTTCTGGAGTCTGGACTCCACTGCCACATGGACATTTGTCTGTGTGAGACATTTTGAGTCAGTGCAGGTGGATCAGTAGTCTGCATTGGCCTGTCCTTAGGCGAAAGAGGATGGTTTTCTGATGTCTTTGTAGTTGGTGTATTGCATCTGGTTCATTGTTGCATTTCAGTTTCTTTTTTCCATTCAGATCTGCACTGGTTACAGATTATGGTTTTCGCCTCTTGGTAGTTTACTGGATGATTGGTTTGATCTTGATTGCTGCCAGCTTTGGATAGGCTGTCAGATATTTCATTGTCAGCTATTCCGCAGTGGGATGGTACCCATTGTAAGGCCATGGTTGTTGACAGTGTAAGGTGCTTCAGTTCTGTTGTGATTTCATGTATGTTTGCCTGTGGGTTCTTTGTTGTTTTTAGAGATTCCAGTAGTGCCCTGCAGTCTGTGAAGAAGGCTGTTTTGTGTGTTGGTGCTGGTTTTCTGTTTTATGTGTTTCTTCAAGGAAGGCTGTTATTTCTGCCCTGTAGTTGGAGAAGATGTTTCCCGTCGCAAAGGCCTTTTTGGTTTGTCTCCCATCTGTGTATCTTGTGTACGCATGTGTCCATTCAGCTGGGTTGTATTTGCTGTCAATCAGCTCCTTGGTCAGTGTCTTCATCCGAAATGTTGTTAGGTAGTCCTTTTTGTGTATGCCTGGTATCTCTGTGAGGACTGTTTATCTTTTCACAGTGACTGTGCCCCTCCACAGTTTGGTTCAGTTTCTTCATGAGAGGTGGGAAGGAGGTCTTTATAGTGTTGTTGTAGTTTTGTTGTTAGATTGTTGAAGCTGGTTCTTTTCAGTTTGTTTTTTTGTGGACTCCTTAATTCTTTTGTTCATAGGGTGGGTCGTCAGGCGTATAACTTTTGTTTGTGGATCATTAGTTTTTCTTTGCGCCTGACCTCAAAAGGTTGAATTTGCGTGTATTTTTCCATCTCTGTGGTGGGAGTGCTTGTCATTCCTCCCGTGATCAGCCGCAGGCCAGTGTTTTGCACTTTTGTTAGGCGAGTGGTGTTTGTGTTGGAGGCTGTGGCCCAGGCTGTCATGCCATATTCAAGTGTTTGCCTTATGGTGCCCACATATGCTTTCTTTAGTATGTTGCTGTTGGCCCCCCAGGTTGTGCCTGCCAGCTTTTTGACCACAGCTAGCTTTTTTATTGCTTTGTTTTCTGTGTCCAGCAAGTGTGGCTTCCAGGTTAGCCTCTTGTCCAGTTTCACTGCGAGGTATGTTGGCTGTTCTGTCTGTGTAAGCTCTCTTCCTTGTATTTCTAGTTTAAAGTTTTCTGTCTTGTTGGACAATGAGAAGCAGGTGGCTGTGGACTTTGTGGGGTTTATCATCACTCCCCATTTTGTGGCCCAGTCTCCTATGGTATTTAGTGCTTCCTGTATTCTGTGGGTTGCTGTTGATGTTTTTTCCGCAGATTTCCACACAGTGAAGTCATCTGCGTGCAAGGCGTGTGATATGTTGTTGGGCATTTTGTCTGTGATGTCATTTATGTATACCAGGAACAGAGTGAGAGAAATAACTCCTCCCTAAGGAACGCCTCAGCTCAGGGTGACTCTGTGGCTTAGTTTTCCATTCATTTTAACCCTGGGTGTTCTGTATCTCAAGAAATCTTGCATCCACCAAAACATTGCTCCTTCAACCTTGTTGAGTAGTTTCAGGAGGAGACCTTTTTTCCATACTTTGTCAAATGCTTGTGTTAGGTCTACAAAGGTGGCCAGAAATTTTTTCTTCTGAAAAGAGTTTTCTATTTCTTGGGTTCGGTAGCTGAGGTGGTCTTCTATGCTGAGATGTTTCCTGTATGCTGACTGTGCATTGTTTATCAGGTGATTTTTTTTTCTAGGTGTTGTATCAGTCTGGTGTTAACCATCCTTTCCATCACTTTGCCCATGCAGCTTAGGAGGCTGATAGGTCTGTAGCTGGATTTGTTGTGTTTTTTTTTCCTTTTTACCTGATAGGAGTGATGACTGCCTCTCTCCATCTGTCGGGAAATTTTCTGAAGCTCCAGGACTGGTTGTAGATGTGAAGGA
This sequence comes from Achatina immaculata, assembly GCA_009760885.1. NCBI lineage: Eukaryota > Metazoa > Mollusca > Gastropoda > Stylommatophora > Achatinidae > Lissachatina > Lissachatina immaculata. Next base: position 5,501,203 of record CM019717.1, read on the forward strand.
GGGCTGGTTGTAGATGTGAAGGAGGGCTGGTTGTAGATGTGAAGAAGGACTGGTTGTTATTCCATCTTTTCCTGGTGATTTCTTGTCTTTTAGTTTTTGTGTAGCCTTATTGAGTTCTTCCATGGTGAATGTTCCCATCATGCAGTGGTCTGGATTTTGCTGTTTAATCCTTTCTTTGAGTTGTGCTTTTACTTCCTGTATGTCTTTTGGGGATTGTTGTGATGGTCTCATCTCTGTAGTGATCTGCCAGGATGTTTGCTTCCATTTTCCCACCACGATATTTTCCAGCTTCTTCTACGACTGTGTTGGGCTGGCTTGGTGATTTGTCTTCGTTTATGGATCTGATCAGGTTCCACAGTTTGTTAGTGTCTTTGTCCAGGCTCAGGGATCTAGTTTTTTCATTCCATGCTCTTTGACATTCAGCTATCTTCCTATTGGTGAAGGCTTCTTTAGTGTTACTGTGTGTTTTGATATTCTCAGTGGTTGGGTTGCACTCCATCTTTTCTCTGGCCTCAGATAGGTCATTGTGCAGGTTCTCCAGTTCTCTGCTCTAGTAAGGTTTGTAGTTGCTTCTTCTGCCTCTGGGTATGTACTTCTTGGCAGCTTCCAGGATTGTGTTTGTTAGAACTGTGACATTGTGGGTTATGTTGTTGGTCAGAGTGATCTGCATGCACTGCTGGTGTGTTTGCTCTCTGTATTTGTCCCAGTCTCCTTTTTTGAAGTTCCAGGCGGGTGCCATGTTCAGTTGTTTTGGGCATTCTTCTCCATAGATTTTGAGTGTGGCACATGATCGCTTCCCCTTAGTTGTGTGCTGACTGTTCCGACTGTAAGTCGATGTATGTCGTCTGTTACCTCCCCCTAGTTGTGTGTTGACTGTTCTGACTGTAAGTCGATGTATGTCGTCTGTTGCTGCAACGAGGTCAGGTGTGCTTGATTTTTTTCCATGCCGTGGAGTAGAAAGTTGGTTTGTCTTTTGGTGGGTTAATGAGGGTTAGTTTGTTGTCTGTCATCCAGTCTTCTAGTTCTTCTCCTCTGTGGTTCAGTATCTCATAGCCCCAGCTTGGAGAGTGGCTATTGAAGTCCCCAACAACAAGGTGTTTTGTGCTTTCAACTTCTATTTTGTGATGCTGCAGGACTGTGGCAGGAGTTTGTAATTTGTATGTCTCCACTGGTTAGGAGGAGTTTCACTGTTAGGTGTTCCAGCTCACCTTCTGTGAATCTGCTTGTTTCTACAGCTGGGGTGGATGTTTTGACTAGGGTCATTGTTCCATCTTTTGATCTGTTCGGCCTGTCATGTCGAAAGCACTCGTAGCCTCGTATGGAAAACCTGAGTGTCTCTCTTAGATATGTTTCTTGAATGCAGAGGACATCTATGCCGTTTGTTTTTAGAAAATCTTGCACTTTGATTTTCTCGCCTCGCACTCCATCTGCATTCTAGTGAACCACTGTGAGTGCTGGACTGTTGAGTTTGCTGGCTGTGGCCTGCTTTTCTGATCCTTTCAGGCCGTCATGAGGGGTTGTTCTCTTGGTTGGTTTGTTTTGAGGCCTGGGGTTCATCCCTTTCCTTCCCACTGGAGTGATGTCAAGAGATTGGGTTGTATCAAAACCATTTTTAACCTCGTAGGTGCGTGTGTGTCCTGTTTTACCCGGGTGCTGCACCGCAGCCAACACACTCTGTCTTCTGCAAGCTGGGGGGTCCCGGACAAGAGGGCTACACTGTACACGTGTTCATGCTCCCGGCGGTCGACATTAGGTTACACTCTGTTTAATAGCAGTACAACTTTGAATTATTCGTTAAACCTGATTAGAATTTCACCACAATTTTATATTTTAGCGAGGTCCTGTCAGTTGCGTTTAGATAATGTCACTAGATTATAGTCTGTGTGCGAGTTAAGACCAAAATATAAATAATTGTTTCACTAGTTCACAGCGCATAGTACGCTAGTCACCATCTTGACTGGAAGTCGGCTCTTCCTCAGATCCAGATCATCTTCTTAGGTTTATGAATGTTGAACTAGTAAGCATTGAAATGCCTTTTCCTTTTCACTGAATTGATAGAAGCAGAGAGCTTAGGACCATACCAGGCCAGTTATAGTGGACACAAATGGTATCATTTTATGAGTTGAACTCTGCCTTTAATGGCCTTGCTGATTGGTCCTGTTGATAGAGGAAACTGGACATTTTTTTGTTGTTGGTAATGTGACAATAAAATATGTGCAGGATTTGTTCTTTTCAGTCCAGCCATTGTTTTTCTCAGTGCATTGTCTATGCTTTCTCTGATTCTCAGTTGCGGTACAGAAATATTTGTCTTGGTATATATGGCAGATCAGTGCCTCTCCTTTTGTTGAGTCATCCTGTGGAAGTATATCATTTCTCTTTTCAGTATTCTTTCCATTTAAGAGATGTGTGCTAAACTTTCAGCCAGTATATGCGTCATGGTTACATTTTCAGCATCTGAACCTGTTAGTGGACAGATAAGCAAGTGAATATACAAAGTAACTGAAAATTCATTATATATTTTTAAATTGTCACATCACCTGTTATTTAAGTCCAATTCACATCAAACAAAAAAAGGAAAAATTTTACCATATCTCTTCTTGGCTTGTAATGGACACCACCTCACGTGGAAAGAAGTTTCCAAGAGTCAAATTAGTGGTGACTTTTCAAATCACCTTATAAACACAGATTTCTAGATAATTTATATTTGTTTTTGTTACAGACAGGGGTTGAGCTGGAGTTGATAGAACAGATGCCTCTGCTGGAATGGTTTGCCAACAATTACAAGAGTTTTGGTAAGTGACTGGTTTTTTATTTTTGTTTGTTCTACTATTTGATGTTTTGAATTTAGATTTAGTATTTTATTCTTCTTCCCATAGTAAGAGTACAAATGTGTTGTATAAGTATCACAGAGATACAAACTTCCTTTTCTGCCACGCATAATAGCACATTTGCTAACTGTGTACTATTTAAAATTAGGAGCTGAGATGAATTTATCAGAGGTGGTTCTCTCCTCAGGGTCAGTAACTTATTCATTGTTAAACCCATGCTCTTTCTTTCTGCTAGTATAATGATAACAGCTACTGTGATACCATAAGACAAAAATGGATGTATTCCTTTTTAGTGGTGGGCTTTGCTGAGAGGCAGTTGAAAGCAAAAGAGAACCAACCTGGTCCACTTTTCAGTGAATGTGAAGTCTTTATTCTAAAATTTGACCATGACATATTTGACAGGAGCACATCATATATTAAAAGTTATTTCACCATCAGTAGAGTAGAACATATTTTCACCATTAGATGCTAAGAGCATAGGTTCACCATTAAATGTCAAGACCATTGTTTAATCATCACTGGAGTGGAAAATATGTTCACTGTTAGATGCCAAGACCTCATCAGTTGAGCAGAATATATGCTCACCATTAGATGCCAAAAGTATAGTTTCACCATCACTTTGGCAGAACTCCATCAGATGGCAAGAGCATATGGTCACCATCAGATGCTAAGAATATAGTTTTTGAGTTTGGTAAACAGGTAATAAACAAGGCAGCTGATATATGTATCATTAAGGAAAAACTGGAAGAAGTGGAGAGTTTTGAATATCTTGGATCACTACTAACTATGATGGAGACACAATGAGGGAAATTAAAAGGAGGACATCTATCGCTCTTTGGAAAGTAAAACAACTAAAGAATATGTGGAGAGGAACAGACAGAACTACAAAAATAAGATTTTTGGGGGCATGCATCTTCCCCATCGCAACATATGCCTGTGAGACCTGGACTTTGACAAAACAGCTGAGAAACACATAAATGCCTTTGAATGTAAATGCTACAGAAGAGTTCTTCAAATATCATGGAAACAAAAAAGAACAAATATATCCATACTACCAGAACTTAATATTGAAGAAGGCTGGCTAGTAAAGATGATTAAACAAAGAAAGCTTAAATATTTTGAACACATTAAACGTCATGATAATCTAGAGAAAACTTTCTTGGAAGGGTACATAATGGGAAAAAGAAAGAGAGGAAGACCAAGGCGAAGATGGCTGCAGGACATCGTTGATGATCTGCAGATGGATGCATCAGCAGCAGGCCATCTTGCTCACAACTGAGAGGCCTACAGAAGTGCTGTTAGGGAGCCAAAGTTCCACAAGGGACATGCAAATGAATGAATGAATGAAACAGGTAATAGTCCGAATGGACCAAATCTGGGAAATAGGAGGATGTTCAAGAAGCTAGAAGCTGCATTTATGAATGGCAGCCATTGCCGCCGCCAACTTGTGAACTGGAGATTTGTCTTGATGAAAGATGACTCCTCTTGTCAGTTTCTCTCAATGCTTTTCCTTCAGTTTGACCCGCAGTTGCTTCACAAGATTAGCATAAAAGGGCCTCAGTGAAAATAGTCTACCAATAGTACATCTTCTGAATCCCAGAAGATGGAAGCCATCACTTTGCTTTCAGACAGACCCACCCTTGCTTTCTTTGGAGGTGGGGATCCATGATGTTTACATTGCTTTGACTGTCCTTTGGTTTCTGGTTGGAAATGATGAACCGAAGTCTCATCCATAGTCACAAATTGCTGAAGAAACTTTTCAAGATGTGCAGAAAAATGGCCAAGATTGTCTCTTGACATGTTGAGACGCTGTCATTTGTGATCAGCTCCAAGAAGTTTAGGACCCATCGAGCAGAGACCTTTGTCATTTGAAGATCATTGTGAATAATGGCACGAACACGTTCATGGGAGATGCCTAATTCATTAGCTCAGTTAGTCATCGATTCTCCATTCTCATGTCATGGAGTCTGGTGGTGGTTTCATCGGCGGTTACTGTTCTTGGTCTTCCTCGACGGGGATCATCTTCTAGACTCTTCCTTCCCTGTTTGAATTGAGCTGCCCATTTCTTCACTGTGCTGTGAGAAGGGGCACTCTCCCCTAGAGTCTCTACTATATCCTCATGGTCTCCTTTGATAATAAGCCCTTGTGCAGAGGTACCATATGACTGCTTTATGAGAAATTTTATCCATTTTCTCAATTTCTGCCACCCCTTACCACTTCAGTAGCCTGTGAAAAAAAAAATTGGTTTGCAGTTAATTTCTTGAAACTTGCTATTTAATCTTAAATTAACCTGATTTACAAATGTACCTAATATCAACTGTGTGTTTCAAGTATTTGTACCTTATGCCGAGAACTTATCAATCACCCCTCATAATTATGCAAATGCATTATTGTATAGTGTCTTGCTCCATAATTTTTCATTTGCACACATGATTGAAACAGTTATCGGCATTTGAATAACCTTAATCTATGATTTTTATAAATATAATTGCTTGAGTGGGTTGAACTTAAGCAGTCTTAATATTCAATTTCAGGGGCAACCCTAGAGATCATCACTGACAGATCACAAGAAGGAGCTCAGTTTGTCAAAGGCTTTGGTGGTATAGGAGGTAACTGTTGGCACTCATTCGCTGATGATAATGATAGTGTTTTTTTTTTTATTTTTCAGAGAATGCCATTTGTAATTCTTGTTAATTTTCATGGGTGGTTTTAGTAAGAGAAGTGATATATATACATTACAAAGTTTTAGCAGAACAAGGATGAACAGGGTACATGTAAGGCTTCAGTTGATGTTTGAATGTAGTTTTCTTGCTGTGGATGTTTTTTAATGTAAAAAGTAGTAAGTAGACAGTGAATGATGTTAGGGTTCTACTTTGTCATATTGTAAGTAGACATTGAATGATGTTGGTTCTGTGTGTCATATTGTAAGTAGGCAATGAGTGATGTTTGTTCTACTGCGTTGTGTTGTAATAGACAGTAAATGGCGATGGTTCTACTGCATCTCATGTTGTGAGTATACAATGAATGATGTTGGTTCCATTATGTCATGTTTATACAGTGAATGAAGTTAGTTCTGTTATGTCATAAGTATGCAATGAATGATGTTGGTTCTGTTATGTCAAGCTGGTTCTGTTATGTCATAAGTTTGCAATGAATATGTTGGTTCTGTTATGTCATATTATAATTATACAATGAATGATGTTAGTTCTTTTATGTCATGTTATAAGAATATAATGAATGATGTTGGTTCTACTGCATCATGTTGTAAGTAGATAGTGAATAATGTTGATTCTTTTTTTTTTGCAGGTATTCTACGGTATCAAGTAGATTTTCAGGCCCTAGATCCTCTTCATAATGATGTACTGCTTGAAGATTTTGATCTGGATGACTACTGAGACGGACATCAGTATCTGGATTACTCAGCCTTATCTCAGATGGACCTTTTTTTTTTTTTTTTTAAGTTTTCCCATCTCACTCTTATTACCACTGATGCTGTTCTAATAATCCAGCAGATTTTTGCTTCGTGAAGGTCCATCTGTTTGAAAGGTCTCATGTTGTGAGTGTCAGGTCAGAAGCACAAGGTGGATGATTTCAGTCTTCTTTTGCAAAAAGAAAATAAAAAGAGATTTTGCCATAATGGACTCCATTGATTCATTGTGATTGTACAGAATTTTGCTCTTTAGATTTGTTTGCAAAAGAAAAAAATGGCAAGACCCCCCAGCTGCTGTTTATGATCAGTTTTAAGTCTGTGACCCGCAATGTATTTGGTGTTGACGCATAAATGATAATTCAGAGAAATTTTACATTCATTAATATGTCACTTTCTTCATTAAATAGTGCTTCTCAAGTGCACTGTATTACAGTGTGTCAGTATAAAAATTAAGATGTAAGTATTAAATTGAGACTAAAAAAGAAATTCAGGACATTATAGTAAGTTCAGAAACATACAGGTGTCCTAAAGAAGTTTGTTGTGTTAAAGTGAAATTAATACATAAGCATAAGAGTGGTTTACCTTGTTGGGAATATCAGCCTTTAAATGAATGATTTTTAAAGAGAACAAAATCATGAATGTGTTTAGGACGTTTCACAGAGCCAAATATTTGTAGCTAATTTTCTCCACAAAAGTAAGCTTGTCTTTACTGTTCATTGAAACTGGCACTGTGAGAGATTCTGAACAATGAAGTGTGGTTTGGGCATTGCGCTAAATGGAAGTTTGTGGCTAGATGGAGTAGAATGAAAGGATCTTTAGTTGCAAATATTATCAGCTTATAGAGAATGTAACCATGTAGATAGATTAAATCCATTGCCAGTTAGCTCATTAGTATAGTAAAGAAAATGTTGTAACTGGGGAAAATGATTTATTCTGTAGCTTTAAGAGTGAAATTATATGCTCATTGGTTTTTTTTCATTGTTTTCATTTCCAAGAAATGTGAATTTGAAATTGAGTAGGCAGTAAATGCTGCCCTTTTTTTTCTTCTTTCTATTTACTTTATTTTAAATATATAATTTTTTTCAAAATGTGAAGCTGGAAAGTTAATTCATTATTTTGATTTATTTTGACTTTGATTTTAGCTAGTTATGTAACTGACATTTGTAATTTATCACAATGTTATCTTTTATTTTCTCGACAGAAAAGGAGAAAGTTGGGGGGGGGGAGGCACTGTAACTGATCAAAGCTGTTGTGTTCAAGTATGAATGTGTAATGATTTTTGTTGATGAACATATCGGCTTCCTATGCAGGCACTGGTATTGTGTGGTTGAGTTGAGTTTTTGTTCTTTTTTTTTTTTTTTCCCCCTATTGCTGCTTAGTATGCTAGTATGTATATTCTGCTGTTTGTATTAGGAGAGTTTTGTTCTAGTTTGTAGGCTTGTAATAAATGAGTTGGTGACTAATGTAAAACTGGTGTTTAAAAACATGTTGGGTGAGGGTGTTTTTTTAATGGTAATTTTACAAAAGATAAAAGAATAAACAAAGTGGTCTAAATCTTTCCATACCAAGGTTTAAAACAAGACAACAAATGAAAATTTGTAGACAGTTTTAAAATTTTATGAGTATGGTTTCCTAGAATTTCATTGATGAATTTTAAATGCAGTAACTTTTTATATTCAGTTAAAAATATATAGAAAGTAATAGATTGGATTTTCATAACACTTCAGGAGTGGCTTAAGAAAAGAAGAAAAAAAAAACATGGATTTAGGCCAGAAAAGCTTCAACACAGAACTCAAAACTTGTATCCACCAAATAATCCAGTAGGAACGGGAAGGGATTATAATTTAGTAGTTTTAGCTTGGGAAACTTTGGTCACTGTAAATAAATGTGGCTTCAACACAAATTCACTACTGTATGTACTTGTTATATTCACAAGGACATCTGCTTTGATGAAGGGAAGCATTGGGCTAGATAAAAATATTAAAAAAAAAAAAAAAGCTAAAGGTAATCCTCTCATGCCTTAGAGGCACATAGGGATATAGTGTTAGTGCCCATATTTTCCTTGACCTGTCAGCACACTAGAGGGTGATATGGTCAATATCACACCTGGCTGCCTTTCTTTCCCCAACTCCAGAAGAAGCTGGGTACCCATTTCTGCAGCTGGGTGACTGGGGCGCCTCCGGCCGGATTCTAACCCCCGACCTTCGTCATGAGAGACCAGTGCACTAACCACTTCACCACTCAGACGCAGATAAAAATGTATGGGTAATAATAAAACATTTTTAAAGTCTTAAGGGTTATCAATGAAGGGTGTATTTTATAAAGCACATAGTTGGAAATACTTGAAATGTGGATTACTTATTCAATAATGTATAGTTTTAATGGCTTTTTTTTCCTTTTGTTTTATTTTGTTATTAATGGATTCATTAATGCTTGTGTATGTATGTATGTATGTTATATTTGAGGTTGGATGAGGTACACTTTTGGTTTGTTACAGAACACAAAAATAATAGAAACACGGCACAGTGGTTGTTTTTCACCACAGTCCCGAGTTTCTTGAACTTTGCCCTTGTTTAGGGAGTACAGATGTTTCTTTTATGTAGAATTTTTTTAAGATGACTGCATAGCTTTCAGATTACTGAGTTTTGGGGTCTGTAAACACTATGTTTTTTTTTTTCTTCACTACAGAATTGCAGTTTTAGAGGTCCAGGCAGGTTAGATGGAATAAATAGGAGACTGCAGGGTTTTAACATTTGTGATTTACTGAAGCTGTGAGCAGTGGCACTCAGCAGGTTCACCTATGATGTATTCCTCTGTGTTGCATACACATAGCTTTCTTAACATATATATATAACAATATCGCAGATAGTCTGTCTCTCTGTATACGTCCATGATGGTCATTTATCTTTGCTTTACTCTGATAGTGCGCCATAACTGCCAGTTTGCTTTTTTTTTTATAGTTGTTGTCTCTCTTTCCTCCCCCCCCCCCCTGCAACAGGTGCCTATTTTTATGAAATTGTTCCAACACAAATAATGCACACACACACACACACACTTTGGATTTATTGGGATGCTGTCATCACTTTTAACAGAAAAACTGGGAGTAGGCCAGATATAATATGACGTATTCCTATGTGACTGGCATCCTTCACTGCCATATAAACATTTCTAAAGGTCAAGTGAACCTTGAAAACCCCCTTCATAAACATACATGCGGTTCATGTTTTTTTTTGCCCATTTCACCTATGCAAAGTATTTGTTCCCAGATGTTTAGAACTAACATTTACAAGACATCAGTGCTTGGATTATAATAAATTAGTTGTTTATGATAGCATGGACAAATGTTTTATATGAAAATTGCCCGGACTACAGACATTGTGCGTAGACGAAATGTCCCATAGTTGCAGAGTATTTGTGGTTGTCTCTGAACATGCTTTACTATTCACTGCATTATCGCAAAATGACCAACACTTTAATGTATGAGTTTTGAATTAGCTGAAGTATTTTTAACCCATCATTTCTTTGAGAAATACCATACAGAAGTTATGAGTTGGAAGTTGTGAGATCATCACATTGGGCATTAATTGATAATGGTGTGTGTGCTGCTGCTGGTGTTTGGGCTTACATTATTTTAGGGCTGAATTGGATCCGTCAGCTGTAAATAAATACACCTAAGGAACTGAGACTTGATGGTTTTGTGTAGTTTTTCTTTTTTTTTTTTTTTTAAAATATTTGTTTGTTTATGCCACATTGAGGTAAACTTAAACACCTTCAGTTTGACAGGCATGTTTCAAGAGGATGAGTTTGCTAAACTTGCCTTATATCAAATGTGATTTTGTGTGGGGTATAGATAATACTGAGCATCAAAGACCAGTGCTGTATGAGAGAATTAACTTTTTATTGACAATTAAAATTTTCTTCCAGGAAAGAAGTAAATTTACAGGCCATTTTATCAGTGCTGTTTTTTTTAAAAATACTTCAGACATAACCACAGAGGCATATGTGAAAGTACTAATGAGTAAATATTTAGTGAATATTGTTATGGATCATCTGAAATGAAAAATTTCACTTATGATGCAAAAACACATTATGTTTGCATTAATTTAGCAGTGATTGAATCCTGCTGTAAAATTATTTAGAAGTGTTTTTCTAGTTGTGGGTTCCATTTGTAAGCCATGAATGGGGTCCTGCTTGGGTTTCAAGGTATTAGAACGGCAAAAAAAGGCTTTGAACAGAAGTATTCATGCTCATACTAAAAGTAAAAAAAAAACTTTGACATGCATTGTCTAAGAATCACTGATAAGAGACAGAAGAAAACTTTTAAAAAATTGTTTCAGTTAAAATCAAAATATTAAGTGATTCTATCTCTTGCCCTGCTGACTGGCATTGGTGATCATACTTTTCCACAATCCTTTGTTCTGAATGCTGAGTATAAGCTGTGCTGGCATTCTCTGTCCGTGCCAGTGAAGTAGTTAAATAGTTGTAATACATAGATATATAAGTAAAAGTTATTTAAATGTGAACAAATTGAAAAAAGACCTTGTTTTAATCATCTACATTCAGTTCAGATAGATGGTTAGGTATGAAATACAACTTGGTTTCCAGTTTAGCATTTTACAATTTTATAAAACAGTTGTGAAATTCTGCTTATCTTGCAAAATTGTGTGATATCCTGCCTCATCTTGCAAAATAGAATATCTTGCTTATTTCAGATATCTAAACAGTTATTGCAATGCATTGCTAGAGTGAATCTCATCTTGACAGGAGTTTCTGTTTACCACACTATAAAAGAGAGCAGCATCTGAAAACATTGGCAGTATCTTAAACGGATAATCATGGCCATAGTTGGTTCCCATCTCACAGCATGTTATTTCAGTGCAGCTGTTAGCTTCCACATGATCCACTAGTGAGTTTCACCCTTGGGTTGAGCCGGTTTAGGCATATTGTCCCAGTATGGGCGTGTTTGGGACATGACCGATCTCTGGAGCGGAGGTACTGTGACTAACCATCAAGTTTCACCCCTGGTTTAAGCCGGTTTATGCATATTTCACCAGTATGGGTGTATATAGGACGTGGCCGGCCTCTAGAGCAGAGGTGCCGTGGTGTCAGTAGCTCTCGCCGCAAGACTACTGGACATACTGATTAAGCTTCACTTTATCCTTTCCATCACCTTTTCACATCGCCGCCGCATGGCAACCTTGATTGCTTTTCCTCATTTTCTTCCTTGGCCGGGAGGAGTTTCACTCCCCATGCAGCATTCAAAGAGTCTCGCCAGCAGCTTCTTAACCCCTGAGTTAGCTGGTTCAGGCAATTCGCCCAGTATGAGTGTACGTGGGACATGGTCGACCTCTAGAGCAGCTGTGCCATGATTTGAGCAGTCCTGACCTCGAGACTACTGATTACTTCACTTACTCCTTTCTGTCACCTTTTCCACAGTGCCACGCAGCAACTCATAACTGCACCTTTCTTCACTGGCCGGGAGGAGCCCCACTCCACGCATGGCAGCTAAAGAATCTTGCCAGCAGCAGTAGATGAGCTACTAAACATGACTCTCATCTACCCGAAATGTCTGGTTTTCAGGCGCCAGATATTCGCCTTCACCCCTTCTCCTGTCAGTTTAAACAGTTTTGCCACGAGAAGGCCAGGAGCTGGACTTGACTGCCAGATTCTGTTTGAGATGCACGCCATTGGAGTGGAGAGCAGTGTACCCTCCACCCCACTTCCGGCAGTAACAGTCCTTAGAACTGGCAACAGGTTTTGCTAGGCAAAGTATATTTTATTCCATATCTGCACTCTGCTTTTAATTTTCTTGCTTACTATGTTGCAATCAAAGGCATTTGATTGTGTACAACACCAGAAACTTTGGGAAATAATGGAAAAAATAGGATTTCCAATACATTTAATACTATTAACATCACTGCTGTATCTAGACCAACAGGCAGCAGTAAGAATAAATGGTGAAACAACTAGGTTTGATGTAAAACAAAGGATCCGTAAGGGGTGCATATTGTCGCCTTACTTATTTAACTTGTATACAGAAAATATAATGAAGAATGTTATGATGCCATAACAATTGGAGGTTATGAAATACCAGAGATTAGATATGCTGATGACACAGTATTACTGTCCACAACACAAAAAGGAATGGAAAAACTAATTATGTCAGTCTGTAAGAACAGCAAAGAACAATACCTCTATCTTAATGTGAAGAAAACTGAACTGATGACAGCTGACAAAACAAACAAGGCAGCTGAAATATGTATCAATGAGGAAAAACTGGAAGAAGTGGAGATTTTTTAAAATCTTGGATCACTATTAACTAATAATGGAAATACAATGAGGGAAATTAAAAGGAGGACATCTATCACTCTTCGCAGAGTAAAACAACTAAAGAATATGTGGAGAGGAACAGACAGAACTACAAAAATAAGATTTTTAAGGGCATGCATCTTTCCCATCGCAACATATGCCTGTGAGACCTGGACACTTAACAAAACACCTGAGAAACACATAAATGCCTTTGAATGTAAATGCTGCAGAAGAGTTCTTCAAATATCATGGACACAAAAAAGAACAAATATATCCATACTATAGGTAATTAATATTGAAGAAGGCTGGCTAGTAAAGAGGATTAAACAAAGAAAACTTAAATATTTTGGACACATTAAACGTCATGATAATCTAGAAGGGTACATAATGGGAAAAAGAAAGAGAGGAAGACCAAGACGAAGATGGCTGCAAGACATCGTTGATGATCTGCAAATGGATGCATCAGCAGCAGGCCATCTTGCTCACAACCAAGAGGCCTACAGGAGTGCTGTTAGGGAGGTAAAGTTCCGCAAGGGACATGCAAATGAATGAATGAACAACTATGTTGCTTCTGTTGAAGGTTGTGACTAGATATGCGTATGTTTCTGCTTTCCTAATAATCATATCTCCAACATTTATATAATCTGGATCATTCTGCCTCTGGTCTCTTGATACTCGTACCTTCATATACTCTGTCTTATCTTGGTTAATGGTCAAGCCCACTTTTAGTACCACATGTCTCAGGTGAATGCAGGTATTCCTGGTGACTTTGACATGGTGCTTGAACATAGAAGAAGAAGAAGAAAAAAGCAAACCCAGAAGAGTTACAGAATCTTATCTCACAATAAACAACAAAAGAATATGAACTGAAAATAGTAGAGAGACGAATGTTACGGTAATTAACGGGGAGGAACAAAACCATCTGTAAAGATTAATGGACGCACACTAAAATAAATTACAGAATTCATATATTTGAGACACGATAACAGATATTGAAAATGTGAAATATAAATTAATAGAGAAAAACAGAAGTGACTAAATGTACTGTCAACAAGATAAAAAAAAGCTTCTTACTTTGGAACATATCAGCACAGCAACTGATTCAAAGAGCTGTTAAATGCAGTGTATGCTTTCCCATGGTTTAGTAACATGGAAATTTAAATTTAAAAAGGTGAGGTCTACAAATATAGATGAACTGAAGAATTGGACAATTTCTAAGGAAAAACTGGATAATTTCTATGGGCAGAGAAGAAAATAAAGATTCACTTAATCAGTTATATTCTATATACAAATATAAGCAGTAACATATATGAACTGGGATATATATCTTAAGGAATGAAACACTCAGAGTTCTTGCCACTACTCAAAAAAGCAAAAACCACAGACTGCTCAGATTTTAGAACTATTAAGTCTGATGAGTCATGTGACTAAAATTCTCCTCAAAGTCATCCTTGAAACAACAAAAAAATAAAACTGATAAGGAAGTCAAAGAAGGACAATTTGGTTTCATGCAGAACAGTGGAATAAGAGAGGTGATTTTTAGCATAAGAAAGCTGATCTAGAACTATTTTGAAGTTTAGAAAGATACTGTATTTATGGCTGTTTTATAGATTATACTAAAAGTATTTGATGGAATGAAGCATGACAAACTAAAAAAATACCAAGAAAAGAACAGGAATAGCAAAAACAAACATTCAACATCATGAAGATAGTGCTGGAATCCAGGAATCTGCCCATAAAAACAAAAAATGAGATGTGTAGAATACCTATTCTGTATTACTGTATGGAGAAAAACCTGGACTCTGAAGTTGGTGAGAAATGCAGCAGAAATGTGGAGCTAGAGAAAACTGGGTCATATATCATGGAAAATGAAAAGAACAAAAGCAAAAATATTAGAATAACTCCAAGTGCAATGTGAACTTCTCAAAGAAATAAGAATCGAGAAAACAAAATATTTTGGCCATTTCAAAAAGACATAACAATATACTGAAGACTATATAGAAGGAAAGGTGGAAGAAAAAAAGAGGTAGACTGAGATGTAGATGGGAAGATAACATACTAGAGTGAACAGGACACAGTCTAGCTTAGTCCACCAGCAAGGCAAGGGAGCAAGGAAACTGGAGACTCATTATCACTGACCTTTATTCTGAAGATGACACATGATGATGACTTAATCAATTAAAATCGAAAAAATAAATAATGAAAAAACATAACCAGTCAGTCAAAATATTTTAGTCATATCAAAAGTCATAACACAATAATGAAGGTCCTATTTGTAGGAAAAGTTAACTGAAAAGACAAGAGAACAACAATTTAAATTGGTGTATAACATTAAAAAGATGGGCTCACTTGGTTGAGTGCACCATGAAAACAAAAGACAAAAGTTCACAGCAGTCAACAATCTACCTTCGAAAGAAGATGAAATCAGACTACATTATGAAAGTACCAATCAACTAATTGAAATATGTCTAACAGAGGGCATGGTCATTGGAGGCACAATATTTCCACACAAAGAGATACATAAAACAACCTGGATATCTCCAGATGATAGAACTAGAAACCAGATAGATCATTTTTGTGTTAGAAAGCAATACAGAACATCTCTGATAGATGTAAGGGCATATAGGGGTGCAGATGTCAACAGTGATCATATTCTGTGTATAGGGAAAATAAAACTAAAACTGAAAAGCCAACACAAGAAATCAATACACAGAAAGATAAACAGCCACAGCTTACAATAAGAAAATACTAACAGTAATTTCAATCAGAAACTTGCCAATCATTCCATAAAATTCAATAAAGTAGAGGAGATAGGTTTAGATGAATCATGGAATTCTTACAGTACAGCCATTATCACAGCAGCAAAAGCAAAGTGCTGGACTGAAAAAACCAAATATAAAGGCATGGGTATTAGAAAACACATGGAAGTATATACATGAAAAATGAGCAGCCATGTTGAATGTAAAGTCAGATCTTGAAAAAGCAACTTACAGAGAAATAGACAATAAAGTAAAAAGTTCAGCTGGAAGGATGAAAGAGAATACGTAGACAATATGGCGAAAGTGGCAGAGAAAGCAACAAAAACAGGAGACAGAAAAACTTTACACAACATACAAAAGAGGTTAACAGGTACTATTACATCTAAAGAAAGATCAATCCTTAGCAAAACTGGAACCCTATTAACATCAAGTAAAGACCAAAAGCAAAGATGGGCTAAACACTTCCAAGAAATATTGAACCAACCACACCCAAAAGAATTGATAAACCTTGAAACCAACTTACCAACCCCACAACTAAATGTCAACCTAGATGAAATTACATTGCATGAAATTGAAACAGCAGTGAATTTAATGGCTAACAAGAAAAGCTGCAGGTAAAGATGAAATAACACCCGAAATGTTAAAAGCTATCAATAGTGATAACATGAGACAACCACAGAGAATGTTTAATAAGATTTGGAAAGAAGAAAAGGTACTTTCTAAATGGAAAAAAGGAATCATTGTTAAAATACCAAAAAAAAAAAAAAGGCAACCTTAGCAACTGTAACAATTGAAGAGGAGTAACCTTAGTATCAGTTGTGTCAAAAGTATTTTGCAAGGTCATTTTGAATAGACTCAAAGATATAGTGGATACTGCAATGAGAGAAGAACAAGCAGGATTTCGAAAAGGGAGAAGCTGTCTCGACCAGATCTTTACTCTCAGAATAATGCTTGAAGAACATATTGAAAAGCGGAAACCATTAATACTGAACTTCATATACTTTAAAAAAGGCATTTGATAGCATACACAGAGATTCATTGTGGAGAATTTTAAGACTATATGGAATACCATCCAAAATTGTCAGCATCATTAAGGACTTTTACAATGGATATGTTTGTGCAGTCAAAACAGAAGAAGGGATGAGTGAATGGTTCCAGATTGGAACAGGCGTGAAACAAGGATGTATACTATCTCTTTTGCTTTTTGGAGTTGCCATAGACTTCATAATGAAAAAATGCTGCACAGGTAACACAGGTAGTGAGTTGGTTATATGGGACCCAATTAGAAGATCTTAATTTTGCTGATGACATAACTCTTTATCAGTAACAATGTGAATTCCATGCAAGAAAAATACAGATATCCTGTCTTCACTGGCTAGCAAAATAGGGCTTGAAATTGACAAGGACAAAATAAAAATAATGAAACTTCCCATTAATCAAAATGGAAAAATACACATGGACAGAATGGATGTTTAAGAGGTCAATCAATTTGCATACCTTGGCGGCTACATGAACCAGGATGGTGACACCGGAGGGGAGGTTGGAGTTAGAATTGCAAAAGCAGCATCGATCTTCAAGAATCTTGAGAACATATGACATTCAAAAGTTATAAGCACAAAAACCAAGTTAAGACTACTCAATTCAAATGTAATATCCACCCTCATTTATGCATGCAAAAGCTGGAAAACAACTAAAGAAATAGACAAGAAATTACTCTTTTGAAAACAAATGTCTAAGGAAAATACTCTGCATCAAGTGTTACGAATTCAAGAACACTGCAGAGATAGGACAGATGAGCGAACAACAACCAGTCTCATGAGTGATCAGGAAAAAGAGGATGGTCATATGTTGGTCATGTGATGAGAAGAAACGACCAGAGAATCCAAAGACGAGCTATCAAGTGGAACACAACAGGCCGAGTAAAAAGAGGTCGACCACGTGAAACCCTAAATAGGACACTGTTAAGAGAGGTCAAATTAACAGGCACAAAATCCCTTGATGTGGCTGAAAAGCTCGCCGAAAACAAGAAAAATTGACGAACTACCTTGTTACGTTTAACGGCAAGGGAAAGATATAAGATAAGAATGAACTGCTGCAAAGAGATTTGGAGACCAAAATTATTAGAGTCAGTTCCCCTGAGTTAGCTATCGAAATCAAGCGGAAGATAATCTGTGTCTATAGTAAACAGAGAGAAAAAGAGAGAAGTTTATTTCATCGCTGTAGCTTTTATGTTTGATAGTTGCATATTTAGGAACAGATAAAATGGTGGACAGAATAGACTTTTCAGAGGCAAGTACTTATCTACTTTATAATAAAATAGCTATCAGGAAGGCGACAATTGCATCGTTGTCGTAACGAAGTTCCGCAAGGGACACGCATATATATATATCATCTGGTGCCGTCCCGACTGGCATTGGCTGTTATGCTTGTCAAGAGTACACAATCCTTCATGCAGGCCGTTAGGTCAGTTGGTGATCTCCTCTCACACCATCTCGTCAGACTGTCCAGTACCATTTCTCTTGGCTCTTTTTCCCTCTGTTTTTTTCTGTTATATTTTTAATACCCACTCTTCTCACTGCATGTCCTATGAAAGTACATTTTCTCTCTCTTATTTTTTTGACAAGATTTGTTGTATTTCCAGCTCTTCACATTCTCCATTAGTTATTTTTGCTGTCCAGTGAATTCGCAACATTCTTCTAATAAACCACATTTCTGCATATGTGTGCCTTTTTTCCACTCTTGCTCAGGTGAGCCCTCTATTGCTCAACATCCTCTCTGTTCTTCTTCTCTATGTCTCTTTTGGTCTACCCTTGCTTCTGTTCCCATATAGTGTCCATCTTAGTGCTATTTTTTGTAGTGAGTTGTCTGTTATTCAGAACACATGTCCCAACCATCATCAGCGTCTTTCCTCAATAATTGCTGTCAGTGGTTTCATCTCAGTTTTTGCCAACATGATGTTATTTCTTATGGTGTTTGGCCAAAATATTTGTCTAATTCTTCGTAAACATTTAGTCTGGAAAGAGTTCAGCTTGTTTTCTATGGTTTTGGTGATTTTCCAGAATTCACTTCCAAAGAGTAGTACACTTAAAACATTACTCTTAAATATCCTGATTTTCATCATATATATATCTTATTATATCTTATATCCTTCCCGTGCCGTTAGACGTCACATAGGGCTCGCAAAGTAGTTCGCCAATTTTTCCTGTCTTCGGCGAGTCTTTCAACCTCATCAAAGGATTTTATGCCTGTTAACTTGGCCTCTCTTAATAATGTTCTCTTCAGAGTTTCACGCGGTCTGCCCCTTTTTCTTCGGCCTGTTGTGTTCCACTTGATAGCTTGTTTTGGGATTCTCTGCTCATTTCTTCTCATCAAGTGGCCAACATATGTCCATCTCCTTTTCCTGATCACCCGTGAGACTGGTTGTTGTTCAGTCATCTGTCTTATCTGTGCATTGTTCTTGAATTCATTCCACTTGATGCCGAGTATTTTCCTTAGGCATTTGTTTTCAAAAGAGTCTAATTTCTTTTCTATTTCTTTAGTTGTTTTCCAGCTTTCGCATGCATAAATGAGGGTGGATATTACATTTGAATTGAATAGTCTTAACTTGGTTTTTGTGCTTATAACTTTTGAATTCCATATGTTCTCAAGATTCTTGAAGATTGATGCTGCTTTTGCAATTCTGATCCTAACTTCCTTTCTAGTGTCACCATCCTGGTCTATGTAGCTGCCAAGGTATGCAAATTGATTGACTTCTTCAATATCTGTCCCTTCTATGTTTATTTTTCCATTTTGATTGATGGGAATTTTCATTATTTTTGTTTTGTCCTTGTTAATTTCAAGTCCTATTTTGCTAGCCAGTGAAGATAGGCTATCTGTTTTTTCTTGCATGGAATTCACATTATTACTGATAAGAGTTATGTCATCAGCAAAATCAAGATCTTCTAGTTGGGTCCCATGTACCCAGTCAATACCTGTGTTACCTGTGCAGCATTTTGTCATTATGAAGTCTATTGTAATCCCAAAAAGTAAAGGAGACAGTATACATCCTTGTTTCACGCCTGTTTCAATCTGGAACCATTCACTCATCCCTTCTTCTGTCTTGACTGCACAACCATATCCATTGTATAAGTCCTTAATGATGTTGACAATTTTAGATGGTATTCCATATAGACATAAAATTCTCCATAATGAATCTCTGTGTATGCTATCAAATGCCTTCTTAAAATCTATGAAATTCAGTATTAATGGTTTCTGCTTTTCAATATGTTCTTCAAGTATTATTCTGAGAGTAAAGATCTGGTCGAGACAGCTTCTCCCTTTTCGAAATCCTGCTTGTTCTTCTCTCATTGCAGTATCCACTATATCTTTGAGTCTATTCAAAATGACCTTGCAAAATACTTTTGACACAACTGATATTAAGGTTACTCCTCTCCAGTTGTTACAGTCACTAAGGTTGCCCTTTTTGGTATTTTCACAATGATTCCCTTCTTCCAATTGGAAGGGACCTTTTCTTCTTTCCAAATCTTGTTAAACATTCTCTGTAGTTGTCTCATGTTGTCACTATTGATAGCTTTTAGCATCTCTGCTGTTATTTCATCTTCACCTGCAGCTTTGTTGTTAGCCATTAAATTCACTGCTGTTTCAATTTCATGCAATTCAATTTCATCTAGATTGACATTTAGTTGTGGGGCTGGTAAGTCAGTTTCAAGGTTTAACAATTCTTTTGGGTGTGGTCGATTGAGTATTTCTTGGAAGTGTTCAGCCCATCTTTGCTTTTGGTCTTTATTTGATGTTAATAGTGTTCCAGTTTTGCTAAGGATTGGTCTTTCTTTAGATGTAATAGTACCTGTTAGCCTCATATATATATATATATAGTAAAAAAAAAAAAAAAAAATATATATATATATATATATATAGTAAAAAAAAAAAGTAAAGGTAACCCTCTCATGCCTTAGAGGCACATAGGGATATGGTGTTAGTGCCCATATTTTCCTTGACCTGTCAGCACACTAGAGGGTGATATGGTCAGTATCACACCTGGCTGCCTTTCCTTCCCCAACTCCAGAAGAAGTTGGGTACCCATTTCTACAGCTGGGTGACTGGGGTGCCAACGGCCGGATTCGAACCCCTGACCTTCGCCATGAGAGACCAGTGCACTAACCACTTCACCACTCAGACACCCATATATATATATATATATATATATATATGTTTTTTCTTTATTCTCTGACCCATTCATGAATGATACATTTGTACCAGCTCCACATACATTTTTTTCCAGCACCATGACTGATTACCTAGCCTTGGAAAAGACACAGTGTCATTGCTGTGAATTCAGTACATCAAACTTTCCACCCTAACTCACCTGTTTATTCTACTCTCAGACTCCATCATAAATAATACATTTATATTGACTTCTATCACATGCAGAATACATTCTGACTTGATGACTCTGACATTCCAACCCAGTGCTAATTTGTCACTTTGGCCTTTTTGGTTGTGGACTTCATTCTGACAAATGAGTACAGATATAGCACCACAGAACACAGGAGAGCAGAACTATAATGCATTTTTACTTTGAGTACTCAATCAATCAAGTGCTGTGCCGTGTGGTATAGATGATCATTTCTCTCCACAATTCCCTGTCTTTAGACGTGATTATGAAATCCACCGGTGACTTTCTTCCTAGCCACACTGACAGCTCATCCAATAACTTTTTTCTCTGTCTTCCTCCGTCTCTTCTTCCCTCAGTTTTTTTCAATTGCCACAATGTGTTCCAGTTTTCCTCTTCTCAGAAAATGTCCTACAAATCTTGCTTGTCTGTGTCTGATCTTTGCTCTAATTTACCTTTTAACTCCACAGTCTCTTTTAAGACTTCTTCATTGGTTTTCTTACCTGTTCATGGTACCTTCAATATCCTTCTTATAAACCACATTTCCATAGCCTCCATTTCTCGCTGTACTCTCTTATTCATATACCATGCTTCACACCCATAAAACAAAACTGGCTCGATGTAACATTTAAGTACTTG
Organism: Achatina immaculata; assembly: GCA_009760885.1. Taxonomy (NCBI): domain Eukaryota; kingdom Metazoa; phylum Mollusca; class Gastropoda; order Stylommatophora; family Achatinidae; genus Lissachatina; species Lissachatina immaculata. Next base: position 5,522,560 of record CM019717.1, read on the forward strand.
GAATCTTGTTTCCATTGATATGGGTATGTTGCACAAGATGTTTCTCATTGTCTGGAATGCTGACTTGGCCTGAGGACATCTGCTTTTCATTTCTTTGTGACATTTCCCATCAGTTGTTATAATTGTTCCTAAGTACTTTAATCTATCAACTTGTTTCAGTTCTTTGGCATCAATGGTAATGCTACATTTTGGTGGTATTCTTTGAGTACTGACATTTTCTTTAAAAACAAGACAGTTAAATCTAGTTTGTTTTATACTAAATGGAAGTAGATATCTGCACTATCAACTTGTTTCAGTTCTTTGGCATCAATGGTAATGCTACATTTTGGTGGTATTCTTTGAGTACTGACATTTTCTTTAAAAACAAGACAGTTAAATCTAGTTTGTTTTATACTAAATGGAAGTAGATATCTGCACTGTCAACTTGTTTCAGTTCTTTGGCATCAATGGTAATGCTACATTTTGGTGGTATTCTTTGAGTACTGACATTTTCTTTAAAAACAAGACAGTTAAATCTAGTTTGTTTTACACTAAATGGAAGTGGATATCTGCACTAATTTTAATATGGTTTAGTTCCTGTTATGCTCAACAGCATAATGATGAAGCACCTGTTCAAATAATTTACATGTAAGTCTGTCCAGAAAAATTGTTGCAGAGTTCTTAAAATTAAGTTAACAGTTCAGGAACACAGATCCTTAATAATCTCATATTTAATAATTCACATATTTGAGGTCTTACATCAAAATTTAAAATTTGCATGTTAAGATGAACTTCTTTGTTTTCATTGAAAGACAAATTTACCTAGATTGTTTCATGCTTTATTTCATGAAAAGACAAATGTATCTAGAGTTTATTGTACATCAAAGAATAAATTATACATAAGATTTCACATAGATTCCTTAGAAATGACAGCACAGCAGTGATCTTTTTTTTTTTTGCAGGTGCCAAAGGACAGAGGTTATGACTCCGCATTTGAGTCAGACATTGAAGCTAAGGAGAGAAGGTAAAATAAAACTCTGTATGTATCAGTTTTTGCAATTTTGTTTAACTGTCCCATCAGAGGGGGTTTACATCAGATGACCAAGAGGGTACATTTCATAAAGTGGAATGGGATGGTTGTCACATATTAAAGGATTCTTTTGGTGAAAAAGCGCTCTCGAGTTCTGTGCGTGGGGGGAAATGCTTTTGCTTCCTTCCTGGACAGCGAGAGTTAAGGTGTTTTGATGCAGAAGCAAGTGGTTTGTCCGTCGAGCGAAGCCTATAAACGGCTAGCCAGCCAGGTTCATGCTAACGCATCTGTGGTGTACTAGGTTTTGTCGACTTATGGTCTCGAAATTGGCTCATCTCTTGCAAAGAGTATCGGGTATGCAGTATGTAATGTGTGTTGGTTGTGGGTGCTGGGCTTCCTTCTCATTCGTTAGAGCAGAGAGAGGCAGCTGCCAGCAGTTAAAGGAAATGAAACGCCGCTGGGATCAAAAGGGATCCGATCTGAGCAGAGCGCTGTCTCCCTTGCCCCGCGGTGGTCTGTCAGCAGATATCCGACTAAGATTCAGTGAAGAAAGCTATCTCGTTGATTGTGCCAGTAGTCATATGCTTGTCTCAAAGATTAAGTCATGCATGTCTAAGTTCACATTGTCTCATGGTGAAACCCTGAATGGCTCATTAAATCAGTCCTTAGATGACACGATCCTACTTGGATAACTGTAGCAATTCTAGAGCTAATACATGCTTACCAAGCTCCGATCCTCATGGAAAGAGCGCTTTTATTAGTTCAAAACCAATCGCCGTTGCCATTTGCGGGGTGTGGCGTCCCAACTGGTGACTCTGGATAACTTTGTGCTGATCGCATGGCCTTCTGTGCCAGCGACGCATCTTTCAAATGTCTGCCCTATCAAATATCGATGGTATGGAAAGGATAAAGTGAAGCTTAATTGGTATGTCCAATAGTCTCGTGGTGAGAGCTACTCTTACCACGGCACCTCTGCTCTAGATGCCTGCCATGTCCGATATGCACCCATACTGGTGAAATGTGCTTAAACCAGGGGTGAAACTTGATGGCTACTCATGTCATGGTACCTCCGCTCTAGAGGTCGGTCACATCCTAAACACGCCCATACTGGGATAATATGCCTAAACTGGCTCAATCCAGGGGTGAAACTTACTAGTGGCGAGGATTCGTCCTCCTGGACAAAAGTTCCGTCCTGGTCACAACTAGGAAGGGTAGCGACCACAGCTACAACATGCTGAAGTCGGAGACACTAGACCAGTGCAGTCTAGATAGGCAACCACCTCTCACTCAGCAGGGATATATGCATATCCGAGTCACGCTGAGGTTTTCCAGTGAGAAAGTCCAATGCTGGATTGGATGGGCAACCATCTCTCACCTGGTGGGGATGCACAGGTATCCCAAAAACCATCAGGGTTTTCCGGTGAAAAAGTCCAACTCTGGACTGGATGGGGTGTCACCTCTCACCCAGCGGGTATATACTGATATCCAGAACACATCGAGGTTTTCCGGTGAGAAAGTACAACTCTAGATTAAACTGGTGCAACGAAAACCACGGTGTCACGCATTCCCGCTTCTGAGACCTACCAAGAATACAGGCTTAAGCCCTGTGATACTCTGAACATCCTGTGTTCCTCTCGTAGATCTCATGTGAATCTTTCGGGGACCATGGGACCTATCGAGGACCACAGGAGTAAATTCAGGAGGATCACGGGGCGGTCTTGGTGGTAGAAGTGAACGAAGAAGAAGAATACATATTAAAGGATCACAAAAGCAGAGTCTGTTTTGTAATATGACATATTATACATTAATGTAAACAGGAAAAGTTGTATATTGTTTTTCTAATAAAATTATTAGTGTGTTGTTAGTATGGAACAGAAAAAAAGAGTTAAGATTTGAGGAGAAGAATGGAAAATGATGATGAAATATTGTCTCACTTACCCCTCAAGTTAAACTACTGTACTAGGTCCAATATATCCAAAATGAATAAAATTTTACACAAACACCATTTTCTCACAGGAAAATAACACTATTATTTATTTACAATTAATCTACAATAAACTGAAAACATGAAAACACAAGTGGATGGTGGGCTATAATCTTAGAAAAAACTTAAAAACAGTTAAATTTTAACACAAATTGGCTCCAAATTCATCCTCATTTGTGCCTCATGTCTACGTTTTTATAGTGGAAGGAAGTAATACTAATCTTTGCCAGATTTTTTAGTATAGTTAGGAAAAATTCAAAATTAGGGACCAACGCATACCACCATACAACGACTGGGTAAATTGACTGAAAAGGACCCCCACTATGCAAGACATGTCTCCCGGGACGCAAAGAGGTAGATTTGCATATTTTGTTCATAATGTGTGATTTGAAATATGCACTGCAAAACTCATTATCCTGATGTTCTTTAAAAAATTCTTTGTTGCAGGGAGTCATATCGAGGTCTCGTGGCAGAACAAAAGAAGAAAGAAAAGGTAGCGAACAAACGGCAGTTGGAGGAGGAATTAATTAAGTAAGGCATCATATTGGGAATTGCACTTGTCATGGCACTGTGTTATCTGAAATATCCTTCAGATTATGAGATTCCTCAATTTTTTTATATTCCTCAAATTATGATATTCATTGAATTATGATAGAAAAGTTATTATAACATGTCACAAATGCCTGTCCCGCAAAGAAGAGACTGACATGCTTCCTATCGTGATGGAGCTGTCTGAGAATCTAACCATAGCCATCACATTTCATCTTCCTTTCTGCATCCAGATAAGTCAGGAGAGCTGAGACATATCACTGTCATCATAAGCATTAAGGAGAGGAGTCATCACCTTAGAGTCTCTTCACAGTAACATAATAGCTTTCAGATTACAAATCAGCCACTGTTGTTGTTCAGGTATTATTTGTCTTAAAAAAGCTGCTTTTAAACACAGAAAGTTTTATGAGCTTCACTGAGAGTTCTGTTCCATCACGAGTACACTTAAAGGTGGACAGAAATATATGGTTTAGTTCTGCAGGAAGATAGAAAGCATGAAGAATGTGGGCAAGAAGTGAGAGTGGCAGGAACTAAGATGGTCAAATATAAATGATAAATATACAACTTCATTTGTACATGCTCTTCTTGTTTTCTGCCACTCTTGTTTCTGCTCACTTTCCTCGCTCTTTTTGTTGTTTTGTAGAACTGAACCAGACACCTCTCTCTACATTTAAGAGCCAGTCATTATTTTCCTTATCTTTGATATACTTAACAGAGACATAAAACGATTGAAACATACCTGCACTCATCACTGCTTGGTACAAGGGGGAAAAGGGGGAAAAACTCATAAACCTAAAAGATAGAGAAAGTCACAGTCAGCCCCCCCCCCCCCACCCACCCAGCAGCAGCATCCCAGAACAGTTAATATAACAGGCCACAACAGATTGAGATGCCACATGTTTAAACAGGTTCCAGACAGACACAACTGATGAAAGCGCCCGTGGTACTAACAAAATGACTGCCCAGCACCTGTTAACTGACCTTCATTTAAAGTACTGAGACACCGCTTTTGGCCATCACTTATACCAGTCCATGACAAGCAGCCTTAGGCAGTGATCTTAATGGCCTAAGACAAATGGCAGCATTCTTCAGAGATATCCAAGCTGATGTTTGAAAGTATTCAGTGAAGAAGAAGATTTCTTTTGGAGTTGTTGATCGTCATGTCCTCTTTGATTTTCCTTTGCTTTATATGCTCAGAGTATTCATACAGAGGACTAAGCAAGATTACAATGTACACTTTCCTTGCTTTAATTCTTTTCCAATATCTTGCCATAGGATCCATCACCTACTTTATTTTTTGCATCTGTTTTGCTATTCCTGTCAAATAATTACATCATTTGCCTCTCACCTTATGTTATAGTTTTAAAGCAGTTAATTAAGACATTGTTTTCTCATCATTAAAAGAGTTTCTGTTTTTTGCTGTTTCTGAGGTCTATGTGTGCTTTTATATTTTTTATGTTTATTGACTCAAAATTTTGTTATGGAATAGGTGCTGTTATGGAATAGGAGCTGTCAGACAACAGTTTTCGATACACACTAATAGCCAATGAAGCATGAAATTTGCTTAACTGTATGAACTATAATGAATGTTTTTAGACAAATGTAAGTAAATTTGTGATGATCTTTCTGATTTTTATGGCAGCCGCACAATTTTTATCATATGCCCTATGCCCTTTATCACAATGCAAATTGGTTGGCACCAAGGAGTAGAGGACATCACCAGAAATAAATTAAAAGCTATAGATAATGGTAATGCTGCTACCTCTGCTGAAACATCAAGAAATCAGAATGCTGATGATGGTAAAACCATAAATTGGTTTCATCTTCCAGCATTGTTTTTTCATATACAGTTTGATTATCTAAAGTGACCATGAGGGCATGTCATAGATTAATGGCACAATGTCACAGAGTAACGAAAAGTATGAACGTTTTTTTTTTTTTTCACTTCTTGCTAAAAATGGTTGAAATGATTTTTGCATTTCAGGGAAGAAGGGAAGATCCACAGGTTCCATTCCATAGCACTCGATGCCGTATCCTTTTTTGCATTTGTCTAGATATAATTTTTACATTGAACTTATTAATTAGAATCGGAGTAACTTTATATTATTTAGAAACTAAATATTTTAATAATATTTTAGATTTTAAGTCAGAAATCACAGATTTTGTAACATTTATTCTCATTATGTAAATTGCTGTATATCAGATTTGATGAGTGTGACTTTTGTGAGTTGTCCTTGATTATAACAGTACTCTCGCCACAAACAGTACATAAATAATTACCTTTTGTACTATGGGGGATCAATAAAAGATTTCCAGAGAGACACGTAAGTAAATTTCTAGCAAATTCCGTACATTTTCTGTATCATTACAAATAACCAAGAACCTAGACCAGATCAGGGAAATATTTCATTTGCTCAGTTATGTTCTTTGTGTTTTGTTTTGTTCCACTTGTACCATTAAGTATTACAGTGAGGTAGTAAAAAAGGTAAAATTCCCAGTTCCAGTTCTGTATTTCCAAGACCACTGGCACGTGAAAGTGCGATGTGGTCAGTATCATGCCTGGCCGGATTTACTGTCCCACATTTCTCTGTTACCCATTTTTAGAGGCTGGGTGGACCATGGGGCCTTTGTGGCTACCCCAGGACAATGAGGTAGCGTTATGGTTTTAATTTTTGTGAATCTTTGTGAGCTGTCATGTTACACTTCTTTACTGCTGATCAACAGTTTGATTCATACTCATCTTGTGCTTGAATCTTATTATGTTATCAAGGCTCTTACAGTGGATTTTGAAAAATGAACCTCAGTTTTTTGTTTTTTTTAGTGATGCTAAATGAACACTGTAATCTTTTCATTTTGTATTTTGGATCTGAATAGTCTTTCATGTTGCTTTTTGAAACATGGGCATCTTATTTTGGATAATCTGCCTGAAATTATATTATACTAAGAGGATTGGAACAAGTGTACACTTCTGCTCACAGTGCTATCCTTAGTTCAATGTGAAGCATACAAAAATGTATGTACATGGCCATAGAGGTACCTGGGGATGTGATGATAGTAACCTTGACCTGTCAGAACACAATGTGGCAGTGAAATAATTATGGTCTTATATACCCTCCTGGATGGTGAAACAGAACCCTTCTAAACACGAGATGCCAGGATCAGCTGTTTTCAGCCATCTTCAAGAACTTTGGTGTGCTGTTTGCTCCTAGTGTTTATGCTTTTAATGTTGATTTTGTTGACATTAGTTGTTAGGACCATTTTTTTTTTTTTGGACTCTTTAAAGCAGTTTGTTTTTTGTCCCATCATTTGTGTGTGATGAGTGGTGTAACATTTTCATGGGCTTCTTGTGATTTTCAAAACAGAACATTTGCTTACAGTAGATCTTTTCATTGCCTATAATCATCAAAGAAAAAAATCAAATGAAATAAAACAGGGATTCTTAAATAGTTTAGATTTGGGGGGGGGGGCAGGAGGGGAGGGGATAGCAGACTAACAGACTCAAACTGTTTGCTGGAAAATATGTATATTATTTGGAATGTACTATTTTTGAGTCAGTGTGTGTGGGGAAGGGGATGGGAAATGACATTATATGGCTAAAAAGATGCACAAGGCAAAAAAATTGATTGAGAATCACTGATATAAAATCTTTGGTGAAATATCACTTTGCATGATGAAATCTTGTACTCTAGATTTTATTAGTCTGGCTTTATGCTGATTATGTCTCTTCTCTCTAGGCAACCACATATTGCACAAAGTGGCATCCGTTAGCGTAGCTGTAGGAACAGGAAGTCTAGACAGCACAGAAATGTTACAAATTAACGTTAGTCTGATTTGTGGAAGTATTTCCATGCTTGTTGCTATGGAATATAAAAATGTTTACTAGAGTCATAGGAAGTTCTTGATGATGATCATAGTCAGTCTTAGAAAGTGGTTTTGAAACAAGAAGACATATTGTTTGTGTTGGTAAGCATCAAACATTTTGTAGCTCGTGGAAGTTGGCAGGTATCAAACATTTTGTAGCTTGTGGAAGTTGGCAGGTATCAAACATTTTGTAGCTTGTGGAAATTGCCAAGCATGAAACATCTCTCATGACCAATTCTGTCATTATATTAGCAGAGTAAAGTAAAAACAAATCATGTTTGCATTGCAGGTGTTAGTCTTCTTGTGCTTACATCTCCCACCTTCAGTTTTGATGGCAGAAGGCCCAGTGCTCCTGGGCAAGGTCATTCTTTATAAGATGCAGGCTTTCAGCAGTTTTTCCCTTTTGTCTTTGCAGGTGGAAATATTCCTATGGTTGTCTTGCATCTAAAACCTTATATGTCGGAGAAGTTATAAGGGTATAAGTTCCTGTAGATATTTTAATGAAAGATAACTTTGGCTCATGTTTTAATTTTAGATTGCTCCTTTTTTTATGATTAAATTGGTCCATTTTTTTTATGAATAAGTTAAAATTAAATTGGTCTCACACTTTTATGTTGTTGTAGAAGTTAATTGGTAGTATATGCTGCAGCTCTCAGAGTCATTTTTGATCAGCAAAAGTTATTTGTATCATTTGTGGCATATTTTTGAACTTCTTCAAAAGTTAAAAAAAAAAAAAAAAAAGTGAAGCGTTATAGATGCTTGTCTTGCATGGTTAGCCATTCTGAAGTGGCTAATAGTGTTTTTTTTTTTCGTTTTTGTTTGTTTGGTTTTTTTTTTTTTTTTTTATAAATTAAGTTTTAGAACCTTTGGAGAAACCCTTTTACCTGTACAGGTCAGGAGATAAGAATGACATGGATGTGATAAGAGAGCATCATCAGTTCCTGTGGGATGAGAGTGATGACACTGCTCAAACATGGTGAGTTTTCTGTCATGTCATCACAGGCAAGCATGCATCAATTCATTGTTATTTATCTTGTATGTTTACTCATGATGACACACAAGTTCTAAAAGTTGTATATGGGTCTTCTAAAATGTAAATCTGCAACAGAATAGCATTCAGATCTAATCCCCTACCATATAATTGACCACAGAACACAACAGTTAAAAAAAGCCCAAGATCTTTATAAATTTGCACTTATGTATGCTATAAGAAATTAACAAGGAAATTGACAAGGAAAACAAAAATAATTTAACATCTCCTTAACCATGAAGGAAAAAATATACATAGAAGGAACAGCTGTTGAAGAAGTAAACCAATTTGCATATCTCGGCAGCTACATAGACCAGGATGGTTACACCAAAAAAGAACTTTAGAATTCGAATTGCAAAAAGCAGCATTAACTTTCAAGAATCTTGAGAACATATGGCATTCAAAAGTTATAACTGCAAAAAACCAAGTTAAGATTATTCAATTCAAATGTGATATCCACTCTCATTTATGCATGTGAAAGCTGGAAAACAACTAAAGAAACAGACAAGAAATTAGACTATTTTGAAAACGCATGCCCCAGGAAAGTACTTGGTATAAAGTGGAATGAATTCAAGAACAACGCAGAGATAAGACAGATGAGCAAACAACAACCTGTCTCATGGGTAATCAGAAAAAGAAGATGGACATATGTCGGTCATGTGCTGAGAAGAAACTACCAGAGAATCCCAAAACAAGCTATCAAGTGGAGCACAAAAGGCCGAAGAAAAAGAGGTCGACGACGTGAAACGCTAAAGAGAACATTGTTAAGAGAGGCCAGTTTAGTGGGAATAACACCCCTTGATGAGGTTTAAAAGCTCACCGAAAACAGGAAATCCTGGCAAGCTACCATGCGAGCCCTATGTGATGTTTAGCGGCACAGGAAGGATGTATGATGATAATGCCATAAGGTTAGAATGGAATAATGAGAGTGTATGTGTAGCAATGGGATTAACAAATAAGACTTAATTTCTGACCTAAAAAAAGAATGATGCAGGTCAGTGATTTATAAATTCAGGAAGTTCATTGTTATAATTGCCAAATATATTGCTCTTTAGAGACGAGATACGCTAGGAAGATTTTATGAAAAAGAAGGTACTGATGGGGAAGAAGGTACTGATGTGACTGCTTCAGACATGAAATTGGTATCAGAGCCAGTGATCAAAGCAAATAAAAATCTAGCCTTGCCTATCTATCTGCCTTTTAATGTCCCTTGTGAAAGGGAAAACTGAATAACTCTTTCAAGAAAGTAAGCCAGTCTCAGTCAGTCACATACTTAAAGCCATGAAATTGAATCCTGCTCATCACCTTCCATTGACAAGGGTTCTTGCTAGTGGTATGGACAAAGTACACAGTACTAAGATCTTTCTTCAGAGTAGAAGACTGGAGCAGTTATGGATTTGTTTGATGATAACCCCTCAACATTTTACAGTATTTTTAATTCACCATGACTACAGAGTTCATGCACCTCTTTATGATCATTTCAGTGGAGAAAGATATAGGGACTTGTCCTGAGTGCAGTAATAACAGCATATTTTATATGTTTAATACTTAAATTAATTTGGCACATATATAGAACTTCAAATCTGACATAATTTTCTAACAGTTGTACTTGTTTGGAATACAAATGTCCAAATCAAAACACAATGTAAGCTGCATGATTGCTTCACTCTAACTCTGTTAAGTGTTATGTTCATTTACATGAATTATTCTCAGTTGTGGGAATTCATAATGATTTTTTGGGCACTTTTTTTCTTCTTTTTTATTTTTTGAAAATAAATTTATTTTTTATCATTATTCTTGGTCTAAATGATTTTAAAAAAAATTAAACTCAGCATGAAGAAATTATGATATGTCAGTGTTTTAGCTGGGAGATTATTATTGTCTATTATTATTGTGACTAAACTAATCCTAGGGAAAAGAGACTGGCCAAGAAATATTATGATAAACTTTTCAAGGAATATTGCATAGCAGACCTCAGCCGCTACAAGGAGAACAAGGTGAATTTTCATTTTTTATGCCCTTCTGTTCCTTTACTGTGGGAGTGAAGATGCTTGTCCGATGAGGCAGTCAGTGACCCATAGCTGGTATGCCAGTGTCAGGGTTAGCGAACCATAGCTGACCAAGACCCTGTCCCACCTCTCCATGGTACCCCCAGTAACAGGCCTAGCCTGGCTAATGGGGCAGGGATCACCATAGTCTCCATGGTGGTGGAGTATGCTAAAGAAGCATTGCACACCCCCTGCTTTTTAGCTGTACTCCGGGACTGAAAAAGTAGCTGCCATAGCCTGCTTTCACGCTGATATGATGCTGTACCTTAAAACCTCTACAGCATCAGCTGCAAAGAACAACAACTCACAGTTACAGGGAGTTTGTACAAGTTCCTTTACTGTTTTTTTTTTTTAAAATCTTTCTTTCAGTATGTTTGTGTGCAAGTATGAGTCTATTCATCTGTATGTCTCTGTCTCTTTTTTAAAGTCATTTAGTAGTGGACTTTTGTGAAGTCTCTGATTTGTAGGACTGATCTGCATTATTTAATTGCATTTTGCCATCAAGCAGTGATGACACCATATGATATACAGTGTGATTCACCTTACAGGCAGGTAGTATCCAGTTTTGGAGACTATTTTCTTCAGCTTTGTTATATCGGGTCCCAGATTTTACAGACTGCTTACCTGGATGATGATGATAGCAGTTGACTAACCCACAACTTTTCAGTTGAGATGACAGAGGCACTATCAGCTTGTCTACCCATGCATATGAGTGGGTAAGCTGATAGTTCCTCTCTCTCACAGTTTCCGCTTTCTCATTGTCTCTTTCTTGCTCAACACATGCTCACATTCATTGTTTATTTTTTCTTTCCCTCCTGAATTCTTGAAGATAATCTGCAGAACCATGGATTCAGTGAAGCACTATCAGTAAGGATGCTCTAAAGTATGCCTAATCCATAAATTATAAAGTGAAAGATTCTTCATGTTCTAGTTTATACTAGTCTTATGCAGCTGCCCCATTTAAAGTTCCATTCTGTCACTGACAAATGAATATCATTGGATCACAGAATAGAGTTACAGTTTTATGTAAAAATTCTCAAAGCATCAAGATGAGACAAAGATAAAACTTGAGCACTGAATCAGCATGAATTTTCACTGATTCACTTTTCAAGGGTGCTACACTGGTATCGTGTTAGTTAGTGAACTAGCCTGCAGACCCATATCATTCCCCAGTGGGGTGGAAATTTTCTAAGACCAACCAATAGCAAGGTTAACCCAGCCTCAAGAAATGGATTCTGGGCTTTTCTCTGGGAAAGTAAAGACAGTGAAGTAGATGCTGGCCTCCATGCTCATAATACTCTGGCTTATAAATTAAAGACATTAACATATCACACACTTTCAGGATGAAAATGCCACTGGACATAATACATTCTTTTTACCTTTCAAGAATCATCCACTGATGCTAGGAATGTTTTTTTTTTCCAGTTTGGGATGAGATGGAGGATAGAAAAAGAAGTAATTGATGGAAAAGGTAAGAAGTAAGACACATCTGCTTCAGCAGAACTGTCCTAGTTGTTGTTCATACCATGTTATGAATGATCAATATTTTCCCATAGAATAGCACCGAAACAAAGAAGACAAACCAAGTACACCAAGAGTGAAGTTTTCTTCTGTGAACTGGGCTCTTGTAATTCAGTGCTAATTATGCTTCTAGTTTAATGGCACATTTTTTTTTTACGTTTTTTTATTTAAACTCTCAGTCTTGACTCCAAAGAAGCTGGAGTCTTGAAAGGTGATGTCTTCTGTGCTTGGTGGCATCAAGTATGCGGCAGAACTGATTAGAACTTTCATACCTCTGGAAAAACATTAATCCTGGTTGAAAAAAAAAGAAACTTGAATGTTTTGACTATTTACAGAGCAATTCTCAGCAATTAAAAAAAAAAAAATTCCAGTGTTGTTTAAGCATCAATGAGTTGTTGATCATTCCTTTAGATAGAATATGATAGTATGAATCAGTAATTACCATCATAGTGTGTTGTGTGTTAAGAAACATGTAGTGAATGATTTTATTAATCACACATTTTGAATAAAATCATTAGTTTTGATGAGGCATCAGTTTTGCTTGCTCTTTTGTGTAATGTTTGCATGTGTCGTGTGTGCATATGAACTTGTGAACAACTGATAGAAACCATGCCTGAGAAGTGAGTGGAATGAAGAAATGGACAGCATGTTTAAGCCCAACAGTTCCAGATTTGTATAAATGTAGTATTATTTTTAAATGTTAATCAGATGTCGTTGTTACTACTCAACCTATGAAGGAATATCTCTGGACAGTCCTTGTGCATTTATTCAGTTGTAATGAGAGAATCCTGTTGAATAGAAGCAGTGATGGGGCAGGGCTGTACATGTGACCCTTAGTTTAATAAGTTACTTCAATATCAGTTCAATCATCCCACTCCCATGAAGTATTTCTAGATATACTTATCTGGATATGTTATGTGTACTGCTACAAGATACATATCTCCTGTGGGTTGGACATGTTAGTTGTACAGATTGTACAAGAACTGTGGTGTGTGGTGGGACAAAAGTAAATATTCAGAAAAGATTAAGTGAGGTGATCTTATTGGGTGTTCAAGAAAAGAACAGGAATTACAGTGTGAATTAATTACCACAGAAATACAAGAATATCATCTATCATAATGTTCCAAGTAATGTGGTGTAGCTGAACTGATACTCACAGCTCAGATAGTCATTAGTGGATGGATTTTTTGTTTTAATAGTAGGAAAATAAGGAAGAAAAGGATTAAAACTATCAACATTTTGGCCACCAGAGCCTACATCGGGCGCAGTGCAATTGGCAAAAAAAAGTAAATACAAAGTGGGATAAATATTTATGTCATTTGATCTGCCTTTTACCACTAGTAGGAAGAAAATATGTTGTTTAATTTCTTCTTAGTGTTTAGTAGCTGATGGTTAAAAATAGGAGTGCTTTTAAAAATGATTAACATTTTTTTGTCAAAATGTATAAATGTTAACCAAAAAATTTCTCTCATTGTTTGATTCATATTTTCTTGACAAATTTTAAAATCCAACTGAATAACACTACTGTATAAAAGCATTCATTAAGCCAGACTGTCACACTAAAAAAAAACATATTACAGAACAGGATGTGATGATGAAGCTGATGTAATCATACATGGCACATATACCATCTCACAAGATCTTTTTTCAGGTCAGTTCATGTGTGGCAACAAGAAATGTAATGAGACTGAAGGACTTAGAAGCTGGGAGGTCAATTTTGGCTATGTGGAACAAGGGGAGAAAAAGAATGCATTGGTCAAGCTACGCTTGTGCCCAGACTGTTCTTATAAACTAAACTATCATCAGAAGTAAGTACATAGTCATTACAGGCACACTAATGGTAAGATATAAGATGATTTTAGATGCAGCATGCAGGTCAGCTGAAAACTAATGCCTCCTATATTTTTTTTATGTGTATTGAAATACAAGTAGCTAGACTTTCCAGTTTCACAGATACCAGAGTTCACTAAACATGCATTTGTCAGTGTATTAAGAGACAAGCAGGACATTTTTCTGAAAGTCACAGCCCAGGTGATAATGGGCAAAAGCCAGTTAAAAATCCAGGCAAACTTGATTCATTTTTAATATATTTCATGATTTGCTTTCAACAGAAGGAAGGAGTTTCTCCCAAAAGTTTCTCCTCAAGAAATGTCTTCAAAGTCAGCCCCTGATAAAAGCAACAAAAAAAGGCAGAAGAGAGCAGGTAACAAATCCAAATATCTATACACGAGTGTTGTTATTGTTTTGGGCTGGAAAATATATTGGCTTTATGGTAGGTTAAAAATCCCTGTTTCCATGACATTAAGACATACTGGGGGATATGGTGTTAGGCCTGTATTTACAAGACCATATCACATGAAAGTGATGTGGTCATTGTCACGATTGGGCCATATTTTTGTTTAGAAAAATCCAGGGCAAAACTGTGGAAACATGGCAACTGTCAGGATGAATATTTGGACGCTTCATCAGTTGAAGTGGCAGTCAAACCATGGCTCGGAAAAAAAAAAGAAAAAAATTTCTGGAGTCCACCCGGCCTCAATAAAAAAAATGGGTACCAGGGTTAACACTCTGGGAAGAAAGAGGAATGACACCAGCAGCTACAGTATTCGTGCTGGTAGCAGCACTAGTCAGCAGTTTCTGTTTCAGTTGTGGCAGACCATGTGCAGTGACTGTGGTTCACAACTCACACCTCTACTTTTTCAAACCTTTTCATCAGTTGAAATGAGCTTTAGATCTGTTGCAGCTAGCATCAGTCATGCTTGTTTTATTCCCATATTCTTTTCAACTTTATATTTGCTTTAAGTAACATTTTTCTTATAATTTGTAGGGTTTGTGTCACAGGCAGATTCAATTCACTAAGATGCTTAGAGAGGCAGACATAAATTAACACTGTAACATTAGAATTTGATAGCCGTTGGTTAAGTTGAAGACACTACAAGCTTTAAAATGAAGAAATAAGAGTATGACTGCTATCTAATCTTGACAAAAATTGTTTCCTTATGGTAATTGTTCTGCACTTTTTCTATTTTGAGTACATTTTAAAAATCAGATAGCCCATGTTCAACAGTTTGTTTTACATACTGATTTTAAAGTACATGGAATTGTGGGCATTGGTTTTTGTGGTATTTTTGTTATTTATTATGTAACTATGGCGCATGTTATGGAAACAAGATCTCTTTTTTTTTTCTTTCCTTTTACTCCTTATCATTTTTACATTTTCATTTAAAACATGAAGGTGGTCGCTTAATATTATTTACTCGTTTTGTCATTTGTCTTATGATGCGTGCTCTGTCTTTGCTGTTTTTCTGATGTAAGATTTCATTTATGTCAAATATAGATGATGATGATGCAGGCTCTTCAAAAGATGGGAAAGATAAAGAGGCAGAGGAGAGAGTAGAGGATTCGGGTAGTGAACTTTGGGGTAAACCTTTGAAACAGATGGAAGAAAAGTCAAGGTTAGTGAAAACTGCTCCATTGAATGTCCAAGAATATCCCAGGCACACAAAACATCTAAGAATATCCCAGACACACAAAACATCTAAGAATATCCCAGACACACAAAACAACCAAGTCAAATATAGTGACTTTATCAAACCAAAGTCAGGGAGATCTGAATGAGCTTGTCTAAATTTAGTTAGGTTAGCTGTTTGTATGTGGACATCAGTGTAAAATGCAGTAAAAGTAGTTTAACTCTTAACCTGCCAAACAACAAACCATGACACTAGAACATTTTTTTTGTAATAAATAATCACTTTTCTCTCTCTCTCTCTCTCTCTCTATTACTCTCTCTGTCTGGTACATGCCAATCAAGCATTGGTCGTCACTGATTTCAACAACTATCTATCCTTTGCTTTTTCTATAAGTTGTGTGTTGGACTGTGCTCCATGCCACTCTTTTAGTCTGTCATATATCTTGTTTCTTTGTCATCCTCTGTCTCTTTATCCCTCCTTTGTGCATGGATGTTCTTGGATGTTTTGTGTGCCTGGAATATTCTTAGATGTTTTGTGTGCCTGGAATACTCTTGGATGTTTTGTGTGTCTGGGATATTCTTGGATGTTTTGTGTGTCTGGGATATTCTTGGATGTTTTGTGTGTCTGGGATATTCTTGGATCTTTTGTGTGTCTGGGATTTTCTTGGATGTTTTGTGTGTCTGGAAATATTTCATATTCAGTACATATTTTCTCAGCCTTTTGGTTTTTGATATCACAGTTGTTGTTTTGACTCTTTTTTATTAACTTGTACAGTTCACACTGCAGTGAAGATCTAGGAAAAAGAAGTATACATTTAGGATAGGAAAGAACTACAGTAGATTTCCTGGGTGTAGAACAGATTGAACCCTTTATTTGTTACACAATTGTGTAGTACTCGTAGATAAGTTTGTCTGTCTTTGTCTCTTAATTTTTCATGCTATTCAAGTTCTGGTAAGTTCAGTGGTCTTTGTGCCCCTGCTTTTTCATGCAGTACAGTTGTTGCAAGGTCAGCTACTTTTGGCTCTTTCATGTTAGCAGCATGAAATTTCATATTTGACTCTTTCAGTTAGGCATTGCTTCTCATCTTTCCACCATCTTTTCAATGTTTGTGTGTTTTTTTAATAATTTATTTTAACCCTTTAGTCTTTACTATGCACTATTTAAACAACCTTTTAACAAATTAGAAATAAAATAACTGCAGTTCTGTGGCTTTGTTCTTTAGTCTGGACTTCATAATTTTAAACTTAGCAAAAATGATAAAAACAGAAGTAAAAATAGGCATCACACAATTTCCTAGTAAAGTGTTATAGATACGAAACCAAAATAAGAAGCGAAGTAGCCCAGGCCAAGTTAGCATTTATAAAAATGAAAAATATACTATACAATAAAGCTCTGTTGATGAATACCAAAAAGAGAACCTGTATAGTTAGATGGATGTGAAGCATGGACAGTAACAAAGAACACTCAAATCTACTGGAAGCAGCGGAGGTGTGGTTGCTAAAAATAATAATGATAATACCACGGACAGCCAAGAAAACAAATGGAGAAGTTCTAAGTGAGGCTGGGCAAAAGAGAGAAATTATGGCAAAATTCAGAACACAAAATAGTCCAGATTTGTAGGGCATGTTTTGAGAAGAGGCAAACTGAAAGACCTAGCAACAATAGGAAAACTGGAGGGATAAAGAGACAGAGAAACAAGATATATGGTAGACTAAAAGAGTGGCATAGAGCACAGTCCAACACACAACTTATAGAAAAAGCAAAGGATAGATGGTTGTTGAAATCAGTGATGACCAGTGCTTGATTGGCATGGACCAGAGAGAGAGAGAGAAAGAGAGAGAGAGAGTGATTATTTATTACAAAAAATGTTCTAGTGTCATGGTTTGTTGTTTGGCAGGTTAAGAGTTAAACTACTTTTACTGCATTTTACACTGATGTCCATATACAAACAGCTAACCTAATTAAATTTAGACAAGCTCATTCAGATCTCCCCGACTTTGTTTTGATAAAGTAAAGTAGCAACACCAGGTAATTGTCACAGACCTGGAACAGGCCACAACTGATTGAAACATCACAAGTTTAACAGGCTAAAGATAGGCATGACCAACAAATACAACTGTAGTACCAACAAAATGACAGCCCACCACCTTTCATTTGAAGAACAGAGATGGCGCTTTTGGCCATCACCTCTATCACTGCATAACAAGCTGTACGGTGATCTTGACAGCCTAAGTCAAAATGGCAGCATTCTTCAGAGATATCCAAGTTGACATGTGAAAGTGTTTGAAGGAGAAGGAGGTTAATTGTCTTCTGTTACTTTACTGTTCACTGTTGTTAATATTTATTAATTTGCTGTTTCATACACTCTCAGTTTTTTTTTTAATGTAGATCTTTCCATTTTATGAGTATGATGTATAAAATTTCTTTAATTGTTAATGGCAGCAATTATTTTTTAAAAATTTATGAGTGTTTTTCTCTGAAAACAACTGAGACCAACGTGGATTCATACATGAAGAACAATGAGCAGTTTTTTCACATCGTTCATTCTGTTTTTAAAAAAATTTTTTTATTTGTTGACATTTATTTGAAATACAGTAAATATCAGCAAGCATTTCTGAAGAAATTTTCTGATATATATATAGTTTTTAATGTTGCTGAAATTGATCGTAATTGTTTTTCTTTTTTCTTTCAGGGAAGATGAATTTGATGACTATTTCTCAGGCATGTTTTTGTAACAGATAACCACTGTATTGTTTGTAAACAACACAAAATTTACAGCAGAATGCTGGACAATCTGCACATCAGAAATGAGGCTGTGAACTGCAGCACTCTGCATTAACATGCTTCAGACATATGGGCACTATATGAGAAACAGTTTAGTTACCAGCAAGCATATTATCTATCCAACCTGGTATGTTCAGTATATTTTTTTAAAGAAGGAAATGTATTGCAACAAATGATGATCGCACAGTGCTGTTGTGACTTGATTGTGGGTCAGCAGCTTTCATTCTTGGATAACTAAGAATAATCAGTATCCCATGACTCTTTGAGGTCATAATGGCAGCACCATTTAGCTGATGTCTTAGCAGAATTTTAAAACAGTCAAGAAATAACACATCTGTAGTTTGAGAAGATGTTTGGGTAAATTGATTTTTGAATGATGAAATCTTGGAAGTGATTTGAAGTTTGTTAAATACTAGTGTTAAATGGTGTGTGTATCATTATTTCTAAAATGTTGCAATGAGCTTGTATGATGATGTACAGTGCCAATTTGTGTAGGTATGTTAGAATGTCAATAAATTATTGTGATCAGTTTGGACGAACCAGCAATTTGAGAAGCCATGGTGGAGAAAATTTTCTTGTCGTTGGATCCTAAGAAATGGAAGTTTTCTAGCAGGCCATCCCAGATCTGACAGACACAGTTTCATGGATTCATGCATAAATGTACAAATATTCACCTAGAAGCTGGTAGAAACAGACGAGAAGTAGCACATTTATAATTTGAGATGTTTCAGTTTAGTCAGGCTGGTTCAGAATAAAATGGTCATGACATGACTGTGCAGCATTGTTTTGTTCTTATTTCTTTCCATCATTACAAACCTGATTCTTTTTTTTCAATCTATGGTTTTTTTTCCATTACATTTTGTCTCCTAATAATTATTTATTTCTTCAGTCTCTGGACACTTAACAAAACAGCTGAGAAACACATAAATGCCTTTGAATGTAAATACTGTAAAAGAGCTGCAGTCTCCTGGACACAAAAACAAACGGATATGAGGGGAAGTCACTAAGTAACTTGCAAATGCCTGTTACAAAAAAAAACTAAATGCGACAGTAATTTGAAAACTTTAAATTTTTGAACCTACATTATTCCCCTATTTCTCAACGTAATTGCCACCAACATTGATACATTTGTCCCATCGTGTAATTAGTGATGCAGTACCCATGGCGTAAAAATCAGGAGTCCAATTTCTGAACCATTTTTTTTACTTCTGTTTCCACCTCTTTGTCACTTGAGAATCATCTCCTGCCAAGGTGGTTTTTCAATGGACCAAACAGGTGAAAATCACTTAGAGCTAAGTCAGGACTATAGGGTGGATGTTCAAGAACTTCCCAACTCAACTGGCTAATTTTCTCTTGGGTTAACCAAGCCGTATGTGATCTGGCATTGTCATGAAGGAGAAGCACACCTCTAGTTAGCAGACCAGGACGTTTTCTTCGAATTGCATCCCATAGCATCGACAGAACTTCACAGTACGATACAGAATTCACACTGTCACCATACTTTTGGAACTTGGTTAACAACACTCCTTGATAATCCCAGAACACTGTCAGCATAACCTTCCCTGCAGAAGGCGTCATCTTGAATTTTTTTGCGCATGGCGATGATGGGTGTTTCCATTGCATTGAGGCACATTTTGATTTGGGTTGGTGGTGGTGCACCCAAGATTCATCTCCAGTAATAATTCTTTGGAGCATGTCTTCACCTTCATATGCATAATGACAAGAGATGCTGCAAAGACAAACCAAATTGGTTCATTTTGTGTTCATCATTCAGATCTCTGGATACCCAACGTGAGCAAACTTTCAGAAAATTCAATTGCTCATGCATTATTCTGTAGGCTAAGCCATGTGAACATCCGATTGCACTTGCTACACTGTCTATCGTTACACGTCTATCAGCTCTGATAATCTCATTTGCTTAGTCGCTTCTGTTGCAATCTGAACAGGATGGCCAAGTCAGACTTTGTGCATCCCTGAGAAGATTATTTTACCCAGTTATAGACCGTTTTACATGATGTCTTTTCAGCATAAACTGTAATCATTTCCTTATGAATGTCATCAACCGATTGTCCTTTAGCCCATAAAAATCACACTACACTTCTCTTTTCTTCTTTGGTACACACTAACAGTTGGGTAACCATTTTGTTATTGCTTTGCGCATGTGCACGTAACTCCTAGTACCCCCTGCATACAGCTATTATAAATTGGATGATGGTACTATCTAAGGATATATTTAAATACTACCTGATAACTGCCACTGATAAAATATTTCAATTTGTGAGTTACTTAGTGACTTCCCTTCATATATCCGTACTACAAGAACTTAATATTGAAGAAGGCTGGCTAGTAAAGAGGATTAAATAGATTAAACTTGAATATTTTGGACACATTAAATGTCATGATAATTTAGAGAAGACTGTCTTGGAAAGGTACATAATGGGAAAAAAGAGAGAGAAGAAAACCAAAGCAAAGATGGCTGCAAGACATCGTTGATAATCTGCAAATGGGTGCATCAGCAGCAAGGCATTTTGCTTACAACTGAGAGACCTGTAGGACAGCTGTTAGGGAGGCAAAGTTCCGCAAGGGACATGCAAATGTCTGAATCTTTTTCACACTTTTCTTTCCATTACTCAGAATTCTTTTTTCTAAATTTGTGAAATTGTTTGACAACCCAACACAAATGATGTTTGAATGTCTGAAATACAACCAAACATACAAGCAGGCTGATATGTATAAATATATTTCTTCATTATGACATTATTTTTTTATATATGTTTCAGAGCACCATTAAATAATGAAAAACCTTAGTGTGTTGTGAGGATCATCGGCTTTGCATTACATCCCACATCATGCTGAATTAGAGATAGTCTACAGCTAACCTCTGCTTTGAATATAGCATAAGAATTTTTTCCACTGAGAAATCTTTCTATTATATTTTTCTACAATTCAAAAAAAAAAAAACTAGATATCTAATCAGTGACTAAACCTGCCTTACAACTGTGCACTTTCTTATAATCCCTTATTCTTTAACACCTAATAACATTTCCTTTCGTCCTAGAAAGGGGAATTTATATATTCTTTTAACGGACACTCGAGCCAGGCTAGGCTACATTTGGTTTTACAATCGGCTGGTCAGACCAGCCTCCTCACAACATGTTATATAATAATGTGATATAACTATGTTGATTGTTATGTTGTATTCAGAGCAGTTCCTCTGTCTCTGATAAGTGGATGATAATCCAGTGGTGGTTCAGGTGTCCCCATAGCTGGATTTTATATTTCTGTTTTTATATTGGGAGCCACACCTCTTTCCTGGCATAGTTATTGAAGAAGCACAGAAGTAATACTGGTTGAGAACATATGAAATTCAAAATTTATAAACACAAAAACCAAGTTAAGATTATTCAATTCAAATGTGATATCCACCCTCATTTATGCACACAAAAGCTGGAACCAACAAAAGAAATAGACAAGAAATTAGACTCTTTGAAAACAAATGCCTAAGGAAAATACTTGGTATAAAGTGGAACAGATTTAAGAACAACACAGAGATAAGACAGATGAGCAAACAACAACCTGTCTCATGGGTGATCAGAAAAAGAAGATGGACATATGTAGGCCATGTGATGATAAGAAACAATCAGAGAATACCAAAACAAGCTATCAAGTGGAGTACAACAGGCTGAAGAAAAAGAGGTCAACCATGTGAAACTCTAAAGAGGACATTGTTAAGAGAAACCAGTTTAGTGGGCATAACATCCCTTGATGAAGTTGAAAAACTTGCCAAAGACAGGAAAACTTGGCAAACAACTATGCGAGCCCTATGTGATATTTAATGGCACAGGAAGGATGTAAGACGAATACTGGTTGATAGTCTGATTTATGCAAACTTGATATTTCATAAGTTCAGATTATAGCTAAATAAATTTTCTTACTCAGCAAATAAACTGTTCATTTTTTTTATCTTCTAAATCACTCTGAGAAAGTGATACATGGTGAAAGTTGGCCAAATTAAGTGCCAGTCTAGAAAATAAAACTTGGAAAAATGTGGAAGTTTCACTGTAGCAGGAAAGATATGCAGTTCAGAGGAAGCCAGATCTAGGCTGCTAGAGAGCGATGATGATGATTTACTGAATGAGGAGATGTGTTCAGATTCTGATCTAGAAATTAACAGTGAACGTAAACACAGTGAAAGCAGTGTTGATGATGATGATCTGTTCGCCACTTCATTCACAGCCTGACAAAGCTGAATTACTTGCACTGACAACAATAAACTGAGCGTGTCAATATTTGTGTCATAAAATAAAAAATTGGATTGTCATGTGCTCCAAAGAGACAAGCAACATTGCTGAAACAGCCATGCAATGGACATATAAGGAAGAAAGGTAGAGAGGCTGATGAAAAGATAGCTGGTGGAGAACTGTACAAGCAGAAATGAGTGGCATGCAGCACAGATGGGACACAATACAAAAGCTGGCAGCAGACTGAATGTGGAGAGAATTTGTTGCTGCCCTGCAAAATGCCACAGGAATGGATGGATGGGGTGAGTGGGTGCATGGATGAATGGAGAAATCAATTGTTGGAGGAAAAGATCATGAGTGTTTGGTATGAGAATAAACAACTTTGACTAGACACAGGAGATCACACTAAAGTGTCATCTCTTTTGAAGTCCAGAATTTCCCCTGGGAACAACTGTGTTAAGAACACACTTATCTTAACATAGTCTTTGTGACACAGAGAACATTGATCTGTTTGCTTAAAAACTCTGACCTACTTCTGTAGCCCAGAAACCTTTAGCAATCAACACTGATTGTAACTGTTATTTTTGTAAAATGTAATGACAGGTTGGTGGACGGATGGGGACATGGAGATTGCTGATGGGGATGAGGGAAGTCTGGTGTGAAACCAATGAATCTAGGACATGACAAGCCTATGGGTCTTTATAACAATGGCTATCAGAATGATGTAAACAAAACAGAGCCAGCAGACTATAGGTGGTGGAGAATGGATATCATTGAGGCACTCATCGAATTCCTCACCCCAAAGTTGGAGTGTCTCTGTGGAACTGTCTCAAAGCCATCTGGCCAGCCAGCATTGCATGCTGGATCTGATGTGGAGAAGTACAGCCACCAGAGGCTGGAAAACAAAGTTTTGGCCAGGCCAACCTACAAAGCTGTTTTCGTGGCAGTCAGAGCAAGACCACAGTCTGCTCTAGCAAGGAAAGGTGCTGTAGTCAGAGATACCCAGCCAAAAGGCGCATCGCAAAAATCAGGGTACCATGCATCATCGCCAATGTGCATATGAGAAAGAAGAAGTCCAAAACAACTTCTCTGTGATCAGAAAGCTTGCGGAGAGGGAATTTTAAGACTGAAACTGCTCGGGGCCAGAAGATTAACATTTAACAACTGGACTTGGTTTAAGGATCAAGCCAACACATGAAAACTCATTCATATGTCAATGTTTATTTCATTGCACACGCATAATTGCATCCATTTTGATCAATAATTTAAATGTAGTTCTGTTTTGAAATATTATATAAAAAAAATCCAACATGGTAGCCATTTTCACTGTAAACAGGAAAAACAAAACAAATCAGTAGGGGTTTTTTCACAGGTACTGAAAGTCATATTCATAAAAATAGTTAGCATCAAACATAGATAATATCTGATAAAGGCTAACAGTAACCTAATCTATTTTTACTTGTCAAGACATGAATTTCTGCCCCATTATTTAGTACACTCTGATGCAAATTTTCTTCTTCATTAGTCTGTTAACATTTCTTCTGCTCCACATTCGTCTGTTAATTTTTCTTCTACTGTACAGTAATCTGTTAATATTTCTTCCACTCTCCATTAGTTTGTTAATTTTTCTTCTACTGTACAGTAATCTGTTAATATTTCTTCCACTCTCCATTAGTCTGTTAATTTTTCTTGCACTCCACAATATGTTTGCAATATGACTGTTATGTATGACAAAAATCTTTACCTGACAACAAGTAACTACACTTAAACAAAATAAAAAAAAACAAAACAAAACCTTGAAATGCCACTCATAACGGTAATTTTCAGGTTTCCAAAGTTACAGCTATAACAGACTGCAGTTATCAGTGTGACAACTGACATGGATCAGAATGTTGCTCAGTCAGCATTTCTGACATAATAATCTCAGAAATCATCTCTTAATTCCATGAGCCAGAGTTCATTATTCAGTCAAACCATAAAAGATGAGCATCTAAGGAGGTGGATGAAGAGGGTACAGCCATGCTATAGGATCAAATAATCACATTACCTGAATCCCTATGATAAAATTCTTCTATGTCTTTTAAGGAAAACACACCAGTTTATTGGTCATTTACAACAATGTGTGAAACAAAGCAGTTCATATTGTAGATAAAAATGAGTTCACATTATGCCTCAGCTTGCTTAATGTGGAAAAGACAACATGTTCTAATTCATGTGGGAATTTAGGATTAAAATTGTTGAATATTGTATTGATGCTGCATACATTATGAAGTGCATGTGACTCTTTTTTTTCTCTCATTCCATAAAATGGACTTTTTTGTTTTTATAATTTTTCTTGCAAATAAAATATCAAAAACATACCTTTTAGAGGAGGTGGAGGTGGCCAGGGGGTGGAGGGTGGAAAAAAGAATACAGTCTCATAAATTTTATATATAATGTTGATGATGAATGAGATATCAAAACTCTGCACGAGAGAAGAGTTTTGTGATGTAAATAAGATAAAATGAGAGACTGTTCTCACAAGTGAGAAAAAAATAAATAACAGTGCTATATGTGCCAGCATTGCTGCAAACTTGTGAGATTTAGACAATTAGCAAACATTGGAAAGAGAAATTGGAAGCAACCAACAACAGAGATGTGGGTGTTGTGGAAAGATGCAGCATGTACCTTGGATGACCTGAAAAAAAAAACAAATGAAGATACTTTACAGAGCAGCTGCAGAGCAATGAAAACTAGTGGAAATCATAAGAAAAAGATAATCAAAATATTCTGAATGTATCATGAGAAGAAAGAAACTAGAGAACCTGATAATTACCCAAAGGAGAAAGATACAGTAGGCCATCCAAGTGGCACTAGAAAGAATAATTTAAACTGATTGGAAATACCAAATGTTTGTGAAGTTTTTGTTTTTAAAAACATAATTTAATGTGACTAACAATAAACTAAAATGTGCACTGTCTTAGAAAGTAATTTCTCTATGATGTGCCAAGTGTGTTGAATTTCGGGATGAATATGTGGAATAACATGCAAGTTTCATGGTTCTAGGTCATTCTCTTCTTAGTCAGGCCGATAACTTTTCGGCACCCCTTCATAAGCTGATAATTATTCACAGTAGGCAAAATTAATCATTCTGAATCCTGCGATTGATGCTGACACAGGGAGGACTGGGAGAGCTCCCTAGTTGTATCATGTGAATATAAAATTTCTGATCATAGAAATGTTAAAAAAAAGTTGGGTTACGAACAACTCGATACAACAACTAGGAGAGTGTTATAGCAACAGATTATTTTTTGCAGCTGAAATATATTTCTTGCTCCACTGCAGCTACTTCTTTTATGTGCATGAAGCAATTTGGAGTTAACTTCAATGGCACATAGCAAATCTAGTCAACTAATACACTGATACGCCTCTAGTTTTAGTAAAATGTTTGATCACAGACATAAAATGTGTAGTCTTTTTTGGGTCAGCTGACTAAGCAGAAATGACTTTTAGATGATTTATGTGGCTTCTTGGTGTCACTGCTTCTGAGAACATGTCTCCTCTCTTTGTCTTTGGGCTCTGCCACTTCAGTTGTTTGAGTGTGGCAACTTGAGGAAGTCTTTGGTTCTGTATTTACACTATTTACCTGTAGGAGGAAAAAAAAAAAAAAAAAAAAAAGCAATGAAAGGTCAAAGAAAAACACATCAATGATGTTTACTGACTGTGACATAATAGATAATTACTCATTTTCTCTCTCTCTCTCTGAACCTTAAGTGCCCAGGGCACATGGGGCTTCCGCAAGGATTTTCCACAAATGCCTGTCCTTCGCTTTTTTTTCTGCTCTTGCCCAGGTGGGCCCTCTATTGCTCAACATCCTTTCTGTTGCTCTTCTCCATGTCTCTTTTGGTCTATCCTTACTTCTGTTCCCCTGTGGTGTCCATCTTAGTGCTATTTTTGGTAGTGAGTTGTCAGTCATTCGGAGCACATGTCCCAACCATCGCCAGCATCTTTCCTCAATAATTGTTGTCAGTGACTTCATCTGCATTTCTGCCAACAAGATGTTTTCTTATGGTGTTTGGCCAAAATATTTTTCTAATTCTTCGCAAACATTTAGTCTGGAAAGAATTCAACCTGTTTTCTATGGTTTTGGTGATTTTCCAGCATTCACTTCCATAGAGTATTACGATAAGAACATTACTCCTAAATATCCTGATTTCCGTATTTATGCTTAGTTTTTTTTTTTTTTTTTTATTTCCATATAGTCTGCAGCACTGCAAAAGCCTGGTTTGCTCTAGTAAGTCTGCTGTTGATGTCCTCTGTGCTGTCTCCATTTTCTACTACTCTGCTGCCAAGGTATACAAATTCGTTGACCTCCTCCACTAACTTGTTATCTACTCTGAGTACATTTCTGTTGTTCACATTTTGCTTGTGGTTAGCGGGGTAGGGGTATCCCCTATCAAAGGAGAAGTAAGACGCCTCCTTACCTCCGTTAGTCTACGGGACACCCTTGGGCAAGGTGGAGTACCCGTATAGCCCCCCGATCAGGGTGACGTGAAGCCATGGGAGCAGGTGGTGGATGGAATGGGAGAGCAGCTGACAGATAATGTTGGTCATGGTCACCTATTCTATGATGGTAGGCAGATGATCTCAATGTAGGGACAATGGCTACGATCACTGACTAGTACAGTCACTGCCCGGAAGGAAAGCAATGGTAAACTACCTTCTGGAAACATACCAAGAAACCCAAGCAGCAATCATGGAAAGTCAAATAGGAAAAAGATCTGGTGGTGAGTCCCCCAGGCCAGATAGATCTAATTTTAACACTGGGGAAGAGTGTGAGGCAGAGGTCGGTACTAGTAATTGTGATGACGGACAAAATCCTGACGGTGTTACCAAGGAAAACCCCTGTATCAAACTAAAAAGAAAAATAAGAGTAGGAACATGGAATGTAAGAAGTATGTATGAGGGAAAATATCAAGTAATAAGTGACGAGATGAAAAGAACGCGGATACACATTTTGGGAATCTGCGAACATCGATGGAAAGGATCAGGACACTTTAAGAGCGAGAATGATAATATATTTATATATTCTGGCGGAGAAGTAGGAGGAAAGAATGGAGTGGCTTTTTATTTGGACAAATCAACATCAAAAGCATTACTAGGCTACAATCCAGTAAGTGATAGAATCCTAACAATCAGACTTAAGGGCATTCCTAGAAATGTAACAGTCATCCAGGTATATGCACCTACATCAGCAGCAGAAGAAGATGAAGTAGAACATTTTTATAACTGCAGACGACAATGGACCAGGTACGGAAAAATGATATTGTATTTATAATGGGTGATTTTAATGCAAAAATTGGTACAGAAAGAGCAGAAGATGAAGGACAAGTTGTAGGGAAATTTAGCATAGGACACAGAAATGAGGCAGGTGACAATCTAATGGCGTTTTGTATGGAAAATGAGCTAATGATCGCTAACACACTTTTTAAACAACATCCAAGAAGACTTTACACATGGACATCACCTGATGGGAAAACCAGGAATCAAATAGATTACATTTTAGTGCAGAGAAGGTGGAGGTCAAGCATAACATCAGCAAAAACTTTACCAAGTGCTTATTGTGACACGGACCATGAGTTATTAATAGCAGACATGAAGATAAAGCTAAAAAAGATAGTTATGGGATCAAGACCACTCCGCTTTGACCTTACAAATATACCAGAACAATACGGTATAGAAGTGAAGAACCGTTTCGAAATCCTGATGGCTGTACAGGAAGAGATGACACCAGATGAATTGGCTACGCAGGCCAAAGATATCTTAGTAACAACAGCTAAAGACATGGTTCCAGTAAAGAAAACACAAAAGAATAGATGGATCACAGCAGGTACACTAGAACTGATAAAACAATGTAGAGAAATGAAGACGCAATGGAGAGTGACAAACAACAACAAAGATAAATATAAAACTTTAACAAAAGAAGTACGAAGAAACATAAGAAAAGACAAAAAACAATACATACAAGATTGTTGTGAAAGAATAGAAGAACATCAGAAGTGTGGAAGAGATAGTGAAATGTTTAAAGAAATGAAGACATTGACGAGAAATGTCACACCTAAGCTAAATGTAATTTGTGATGAGATGGGGAATACCCTGACAGAGACAGAGGAAATTCTGGAAAGATGGAAGGAATATTGCAAAAGAATGTATGAAACAACCGACTGTGGAAGCAGAAATCAACAGTGTGAATTATTATTGGAGGAGAAAGAACCCGAGCCGACAATGGAAGAAGTTTTATGGGCAATAAAGAGTCTGAAAAATGGTAAATCACCAGGATGTGATGAGATAACCGCTGAATTTATTAAAGCAGGAGGAAAGGAGTGTGCAACAATCTATCATGCACTATGTAAAAAGATATGGCATTCAGGTATTTGGCCAAAAGAATGGAAAAGAACTGTATTCATACCACTGCCAAAAAAGGGTAACCTGAAATTATGCACCAACTACAGAACTGTTGCCCTGATTAGTCATGCCAGTAAAATTCTGTTAAAAATCATAATGGGTAGACTTCGAAAGAAAATAGAAGAAGAAGTCAATATGGTCCAAGCTGGCTTCAGGCAAGGAAGAGGATCAAGAGATCATATATTCAATCTAAGATTAATAATAGAGAAATGCAGGGAGTTTAATGTGAATTTATATTTATCCTTTATAGACTACTCAAAGGCATTTGATTGTGTACAACACCAGAAACTTTGGGAAATAATGGAAAAAATGGGATTTCCAACACATTTGATACAATTAACATCACTGCTGTATTTAGACCAACAAGCAGCAGTAAGAATAAATGGTGAAACAACAACTTGGTTTGACATAAAACAAGGGGTCCGTCAGGGGTGCATATTGTCACCCTACTTATTTAACTTGTATACTGAAAATATAATGAGGAATGTTAGAGAAGATGTAGACAAAGAATATTACGATGCCATAACAGTTGGAGGTTATGAAATACCAGAGATCAGATATGCTGATGACACAGTATTGCTGTCCACAACACAAGAAGGAATGGAAAAACTAATTATGTCAGTCCGCAAGAACAGCGAAGAGCAGAACCTCTATCTTAATGCAAAGAAAACTAAAGTGATGACAACTGACAAAACAACAAGGCAACTGAAATATGTATCAGTGGGGAAAAACTGGAAGAAGTGGAGAGTTTTGAATATCTTGGATCACTACTAACTAATAATGGAGATACAATGCGGGAAATTAAAAGGAGGACATCTATTGCTCTTCAGAAAGTAAAACAAATAAAGAATCTGTGGAGAGGAGCAGACAGAACCACAAAAATAAGATTTTTAAGGGCATGCATCTTTCCCATCGCAACATATGCCTGTGAGACCTGGACACTTAACAAAACAGCTGAGAAGCACATAAATGCCTTTGAATGTAAATGCTATAGAAGAGTTCTCCAAATATCGTGGACACAAAAAAGAACAAATATATCTATACTACAAGAGCTTAATATTGAAGAAGGCTGGCTAGTAAAGAGGATTAAAGAGAGAAAACTTAAATATTTTGGCCACATTAAACGTCATGATACTTTAGAGAGGACCGTATTGGAAGGATACATGGTGGGAAAAAGAAAAAGAGGAAGACCGAAACGAAGATGGCTGCAGGACATCGTTGATGATCTGGAAATGGATGCAGCAGCAGCAGGCCATCTTGCTCACAACCGAGAGGCCTACAGGAGTGCTGTTTGGGAGGCAAAGTTCCGCAAGGGACAAGCAAAGGAATGAATGACATTTTGCTTCATTAACTTTGTCATTCCTACGTTGATCTTTAGTCCTATGTTGTTTGCATTCTGAGTTAGCTTGTTTATTTTATCTTGCATATCTTTGTGACTGCTTGATAATAGACAAATGTCTCAAAACTGACGTGGAAGCAACACATCAACAGTGCAGAAGCAAAAGCCAGAAGAAAACTAGCCATATTAAGAAAATTGAGTGGAACCACATGGGGAGCTAGTGAAAGAATCCTCAAGAATGTATATCAGCAAAGTATTCTACCACATTTAGAATATGGCTCAACATCTTGGTGCACAGCATCAAACACTACGCTGCATAATCTAGACAAGGTTCAAAATCAGTCACTACGGATTATCACAGGTGCCATGAGGTCCACACCAATAGTAGAAATGCAGAAAATAGTTGGTGTTCAAGCGCTAAAGGAACGTAGAGACACAAAGGTCATGACCATGGGAGAAAAATTCCTTAGCTCTGTAAGCCATCCCCTGAAGGAGAGATTCAATAACTTGGCATTAGGACGGCTTAAAAGAAGCAGCTTCATTCATCAGGCCAAGCGTATGCGTAAGCTGATACCTGACCTTCCAACTGTAGTCGCTCCATTATCATCTGTACCAGAGCATACACCATGGAAAGAAGCAGATTATACACAAATATCTATTCAGACTGAAGTGAAAGGTGTGCAGAATGGTGAGATGCAGAGTAGTCTTGTAAGATCAACAGCCACACTTAGTGTTCTAGATGACAAATATCCATGTGACACCTGGATACGTGTGTATACAGATGGATCTGCACATAATGCCATAAAGAATGGAGGGGCAGGAGCATATATTGAATATCCAAACAACACCATTGACAAGATTTCCATACCCACTGGTAAATACTGCAACAACTTTGATGCAGAAGTTAGGGCAATTATTGCTGCAGTTGAAAAACTATCAGACTCCAGAATTGATACATGTCCTGTAGTAATTCTCACAGATGCAAGATCAGTACTGGAGGCTTTTCAGTGCAACAAACTACCAGTCCTTAAGGATGCCTTGTCAAAAATTGGCTTACAACATGGAGTCACTTTGCAATGGATTCCCTCCCACTGTGGGATACCAGGCAATGAGAAAGCTGACCAACTGGCCAAAGAGGGCACTGAAATGGAGCAACCAGACATACCAATCACTTATAATCAGAAGAAAAGCATGATAAAAACCTACAGGAAGCCACAAACACCGCCACATGATGACTATCACATGCTAAACAGAAAGGAACAAGTCACCATCTTCCGTCTCCGAACAGGACACAGCCGACTCCGAAGTCATATGTATACAAAGTTTAAGGTTGGTACTACTAATCTGTGTACATGTGCCCAGGTGCCCCAAACTGTGGAACATATCCTCCAGAACTGCATCAACTACGAGTCACTGAGAAATAATTACTGGCCCAGTGAAACCACTAAAGAAGATAAGCTCTATGGTTCCATACATGAATTACAAAAAACAGTGAAATTTATCCAAGAGACAGGACTGCAGATATAGACAGACAATGCGAACGAAGAAGAAGAAGAAGAAGAAGAAGACAAATGTCGTCCACAAAGTCAAGGTCCTCCAGCACTGTGTCAAGGGTCCATTGTAATCCTCTGCGTTTGTCTGATGTTGCCTCCTTCATTAACCAGTCTACTGCCAAGATAAATAATGTTGGTGATAGTACACATCCCTGTTTCACTCCTGTTTGTACCCTAAAGCTGCTGGAGGTATGTTCTCCACAGATCACTTTGCACTGAAAATCTTCATATGGGGCTTTGATTACATTTACTATCTTGTGGGGGAGGCCATGCCATCTTAGGATTTTCCACAGTGCATCTCTGTTGACACTGTCAAAGGCTTTCTCAAAATCTATGAACAATGCATATGTTGTGCTATGCCACTCATTTGCCTGTTCTAATATTTGTCTAAGTACAAATATGTGGTCTATGCATGATCTTCCTTTCCTAAATCCTGCCTGCTCTTTCCGAAGTTTTTCCTCAAGTGTTGGTACAATTCTGTTGATGATTATTCTGCAAAATACTTTACTGGTGAGTGGCAGTAGGGTAATGCCTCTCCAGTTCCTGCAATCTCTGAGGTCACCCTTCTTCGGTAGTTTTACTATAAGCCCAGTTTTCCACTCCTCTGGGGCTTTTTCTAGATCCCAAATTTGTTGTAATATCCGGCAAAGTTGTTTTGGTGTTTCTGTTTCATCTGCTTTCAACATCTCAGCAGTCACTTCATCTTCACCTGGTGCCCTGTCTGATTTTAGCTTCTTTATCGCCTCCTTTACTTCACTTATTGTTATTGGTCCTGTATTGATGTTTAGTTCCAGTTTTGCTTCAGGTATGTCTATTGTTTGTGCTGCTTGTGTTCTGTTTAGTAGGGTGTTAAAGTGTTCCCTCCATCTTTCAATTTTTTCTCTTTCTCCACTGACCAGTTGTCCATTTTATGTCCTTATTGCACTTTCACATCTTGTGTTGAAGTTACCTGTCATCTGCTTTGTGATTTTATATATGTTTTCATGTCATTTGTATATGCTGCTTTCTCTGCTGCTTCTGCGAAGTTGTCATAGTATTGACGTTTATCTTGACGGCATGATTCCTTCACTTCTTTGTCTTTTTGAGCATAATTTCTTAAAACTTGTTCTTTAAGCCGTTGTGATTTGGTGTTCAGTAATTTTTTCTTGATTTCTTTTCTTTGCTCTAACTTTTCCCATGTGGTCTTGCTTATCCATTCCTCTTTTCTCCGTTTCCGATATCCCAGCACCTCTTTTGCTGTTTCCTGTAGTGTTTTATTGAACTCTAGTATGGACATTTCTGCTTCGTCTTGTAGGACACTGAAGCGGTTTTTAGGTACTATTGAGAATTCATTTCTTGTTTGCTGGTCTTTCAGTTTTCTTGTATCAAAACATATCTTTCTGTGTTCTCCGATTTTGGCTTTCCTTAATTTTAGATTTATTTTTGCTACCAGAAGGTTGTGATCACTTCCTACATCTGCTCCTTTCCTTGCTCGCACATCTTGTAGTGACCGTTTCCACTTGTTGTTTATTAGTATGTGATCGATTTGGTTTTCTGTGGTTTTATCTGAGGACCTCCAAGTCACCTTATGGATGTTTTTATGTTAGAAAATTGTTCCTCCGATGGTCATCATGTTTTCTTCACAGAAACTGCACAGTCTTTCTCCATTTTCATTTATTTCTCTTATTCCTTCTCTTCCCATGATTCTTCTTCTATCTTCATTTCCTTCACCTACTTTTGCATTGAAGTCACCCAAGATGAGTAGCATATCATGCTTGGGTATTGTTTCTACTGTGGCTTGGAGGCTGTTGTAAAAATCTTTTTTTAATTCCTCTTCAGCTGCTTCTGTTGGTGCATAACAAACTATAATAGACAGCTTCGTGAATCTTGAGTTTAACCGTGCATATAACAATCTCTCATTTATTGGGGTCCATTTCAGCAATGCTCTTGATGCTTCTTTTGTTATAATCAATGCTACTCCTCCTTCATGAAGATCTTCTTTACCTGGCCATATTATTGTATCTTCTGTGTGCTGTGTTGTTAATTTCCTTCTGCCTTGTCCTGTCCATCTTGCTTCTTGTATTCTAGTATGTCTAGTTTGTATCTGTGCATTTCCTTGATGGTTTGTGCTAGTTTTCCAGTCTGGTTAACTGTTCTTACATTCCAGCTGCCTATTTGCATCTTGTGTTTAGGTTCCAGGAGGTCTGCAGTTGGGCTGGGGACTTCCAGTGGCTGGCTTTCATCCACAACCTTCATGGGCTCAGTTTCCCGATAAGCATTTCTCCTTCCACCTGCATTTGTTTTTTCCCTTGCTTCCGTTTCTGTAGCAGTCTGATAGTTTTTTTACCAGATAGGATTGCTAGTCTTTTTACCAGATAGGATTGCTGGCCCTATGCCGAACCCTCCTTAGTCGCCTTTTACGATCATGCGTGGTAGGGTACAGTGGTCCTATTCTTTGCAGATCCCGGGTACCACACGGGGGAATTACTCATTTTACTGCTGTAAATTTTCTTAAGGGGACAGAATCACAAACAAGCAGGTTAATTCCTTGAAGTGATTTACATGATGGATGCGGTGCGGACAGGGCCTCCTGGACGAATTTTGAAATCTGGTGGAAATATATTTACAAACACCCCTACCCCATACTATTTATTAACCATTCTGTTTTCATCTGATATGCTCAACCACCCCCCCCCCCCCACTAGGGGAAGCCATCTAGGCCCTTCCCACAGAACAGGGGATGGGGTCCTCAGAGCAGTGCACTGGCTGAACCAACCCCTATCACTGGGTGTGGGTGCAGTACTGTGTTCAGGGTCTGGACTCTGAGTTAACTCATCATACAGCTGGGAGCAGTTAAAAGTTTCACACAATTAAGAAAAGAAGCAATGTTTTCAGCTGTACTTGTACATCTGTGAGAAATAATTTTACATTTTCTAATAGTGTTCTAACAGTCTTACTGGTTTATCATTAATTCGTTGGGTGGACATTTACGCTGTTAAAATCATCATTCACTTTAAAAGCATGTAGTTGTTAGACTCGGAAAGAAACAGCGACCAACAAGAACGACAATGACTACAGTTTCCCAACCAGACATTACACCAAATTTTTTAAAAAACCAACCAAATTTAGAAAAATAGGGAAAAAGTTTTATCTGCTTTAAATATAGTTTAATTGGCACACTAAAGTGTTAAAGTCTTGGTTAAAGTGTTATGTGCAAATGGATTTAAATATGACTCTGATTTTGTATAACTTCTTGAATGGATGCTTACCAGTCCTGACATCACATGACAGCTGTTGACCAATGGCATTAGGAATTGCATTTCAACAGAAGCTGTTTTTTTTTTTCTTCACATGTTCTGTCAGGTGTTCCATCAATGCTTTTAACATTATTATTTGATCTTTTTTATAGTAACAGTTTTAGCTGAAAAATGTCCTAAATTATCAAAATGTATATTTTATCAAAGGCTAACCTTCTCAGTTTTGACAAAACACAAAAGCACTATGAAATATTGTGTAAGTAATTCATCAGAAAAAGCTGAAATAGTGAGAACATGAAAAAATACAGGTGTAATATTTATTCACAGACACCACAAAGCATCAAGAGAAAGTGCAGCAATAGAGAATAATCACATGTAAAATTAATAAATGCTAGCATAAAATAACATTTCTCTACCTATACTTTGCTGGTTATACACAAGAAAGTTATAATGAATTTCTAAGGTGCTTATTACTTACATTAGAACTGGACTGTTCTGTGCTGTTGCTCACTTGTTCATTATACTTATGGATAGATGAAATTTTACAATTAAAATCTGTTTGACTGTTAAATGGTATAGTGTCTGTTTTTGGCAAAATGTCGACGACCTGGTCCTTGATGATTGAATCACCTTGCTTTGTTTTCTCTAGCTCGTTTTCTTCAGATTTTACTCCAGCATGTTCACCTTGCTTCATCTCTCCTGTCAGGAACATGTAGCATTAGCATTTAGCACAGTCAGCAATCTGAGAAACAAACAATCTTCAATAAACAGTCTCAGAGATGCATCTTTGTCTTGACAGGTTTGGAAGAGATCAAATTCATTTTATAGCTAATTGTGTAGTGTGAATATATTAGTCTGCATAAAAATCAACAGCATTTAATCATATAGGGAAGTTTCTCAGATATCTCTGCAGTGTATTTTTAGAATGTTTATTAAAGCTTTGGTACCTGTCACTAAATTTGTCTATGACAAACAATTGAGTTTATCAGCTTTTTCTACTTCTGGTCAAAGTTTTGACTCCTTGTCACTGAATTTGTCTATGACAAACAATGGAGTTTCTCAACCTTTTTCTACTTCTGGTCAAAGTTTTGGCTCCTTGTCAATGAATTTGTCTATGACAAACACTGGAGTTTCTCAACCTTTTTCTACTTCTGGTCAAAGTTTTGGCTCCTTGTTATTAAATTTGTCTATGACAAACATTGGAGTTTCTCAACCTTTTTCTACTTCTGGTCAAAGTTTTGGCTCCTTGTCATTAAATTTGTCTATGACAAACAATGGAGTTTCTCAAATCTTTTTCTACTTCTGGTCCTACTTTTTTAATCAGAAAAAACTTTTTCTGTGATTCTCTTGTTACAA
Organism: Achatina immaculata; assembly: GCA_009760885.1. NCBI lineage: Eukaryota > Metazoa > Mollusca > Gastropoda > Stylommatophora > Achatinidae > Lissachatina > Lissachatina immaculata. Next base: position 5,558,985 of record CM019717.1, read on the forward strand.
ATGAAAAAAAAATGGCTGGTGAATCACAGCCAACCAAGAAGCTCTTCCACTTCCCTGTGGTGCCCTGAAGTATTTCAACCAAGCAAAAAGGGATCACAATGTAAAGGTGAACCTGGTCCTAAAAATATGCCGAGTTGAAACCTCGATGTATTGAGCCAGAAGGACATATAACTGTGACACAATGCAAAAAATGCCTTTTTGAAAGCAAACACTGAAGAAGAAGATGAAAAAAAATAAACATGTCTTTCAGTCATAACATCCCAGAAATGTGTTTCCTCCTGAGAAATCTTGATACAAATCACACCGAGAATCTGTAATCGACAATAATAACTGCAAAAAATTAATTTACAAAAACATCCTACTACTGAAAAATGAAATTTGTGTGACTTAAGTTGGTATCACAAAGCAAGAAAAGCATAGAAACAATGACAAAGCAAGCATGGCATTATCCCTTAAGTCAAGCAAGAAGATTTGTGTTTAACTTTTGACTAATCGTGGCTCATCACCACAAAAACAAGCACATGTTGCCTTACTGAGACAATGTTAACGCAAACAGAAAAGCTGGAAACATTTATTAAAAAATATTAAATTCTGGGAATCTGGTAGAAAACCGTATATGGATATCATGTGATATGAAAGCTAAATTTGAAAAAAAAGAAAGAAAAATATCCATCATAATGAGCATCACACGAAGACAAAACTATACAAATTAAATTTTTTTTTCATCATTTGTCAATCAATAGTAGCAATTTCTCAAAAACTAAAATGTAGTTTTAAATACTTGTTTAATTTGTTACCCCCCCCCCCCCAACACACTATCACTTCTCTCACACACACAGGCTCTCTCTCTCTCTCTCTCCCTCTCTAAAGGGCAGAATGTCAGACGGGCCTGCGTGCCCAATTCTTAACCCTTTTGAAATAAAGATCAATCAATCAATCAATCAATCTCTTAGTCATTTATATATGTATGTAGTTACTTCTGTACTGGGTGAATGGATAAAAGCAAAATGTAAATGTTATATTTTATTTTATGTCTCTCAGCTTCAATGTTAACTATGTTTGTTACATGAGCAGCATATTTGTAGAATGTCTGGAATAGAGTGAAAGTTGTATGATAAAGGGCAGAATGTCAGACGGGCCTGCGTGCCCAATTCTTAACCCTTTTGAAATAAAGATAAATCAGTCAATCAATCTCTCTCTCTCTTTCCATTATGTGATGGCATACACATTGAACAGTATTTTAAATCACAATCTCAGTTTGACATTTCCTTAAATATTCACTTCTTTTCACAGTTTTCTTGATCAAAGCCTGCTTTCATATAATAGGATTATGATTTTGGAACAAATGTTACAGTATGTTTTTTTTAGAATCAAGTATTCTATATAAACTTCAAATTATTACAGAATTGTATATGTTGTCTTAGAATAACTCTTAATCTACTTTAAGCCCCATGGCTCTTCGAGAATTTAAAAATGAAATAACTGCAGTCATATGGTTTTGTTCTGTATTTTGAAGTTCACAACTTTAAACTGCCAAACATGCTAAAAATAGGCATAGCACCATTTTCCAGTGAAACATTATGAAAGTGATTTTTTTTGTAATAAATAAACAAAAAAAAAAAAACCAAAAATTCATGTGTCATGGTTGTAGTTTGGTAGGTTTAGAGTTAAGCAGTAAAATATTCTTAATTCTCATATATTGATTTAGCATCTAAATGATAACAGTCAATTCACATGATTATCTTCTTTTATGTTAACATAATGTGAGCTAAGAAATTAGCAAAGAAAACTGATAATGTGCTACAACATGGCGAAACATCCCATGCATCTAGAATAGAAACAATGCCCTGACAGTGAAACATTCAAATAAAATTTTGTACTTTCAGCTTATGTTTAAATCAACATAAACAACTGGGACAGCATAGAAAAATAAATTTATCCAATCAAAAGCTAGAGAAAACCAGTTTGTGTCATGTCAAAGAAGAAAACCTACAATTTCATGCAGAATTCAAAAGTGATTATTTCATTTACCATTGCGCCTATCCTATGCATGAGAAGGAGAGAACCATGAGAAAACAGTTGGTCACATACAACATTTGGAATGAACAAATTAAAGCAAACAAATTTAGAAAATAAATACGAGTAAATCAAACAAATCAGATGGCAATATCAATGAAGTATAATCAATTAAATTAATAACATTAACTCTAATATTACTGAAATTTAGTAATTAGACATTAAATTTTTTTCTTCAAATCTGTTTTTAAAATCTTTTTGAGAGGAAGAGCTACTTTTTTTGTGTGTGTAAATCTCCAATCTTGCTTAATGATAAAATGTAAGTTCAGTGCATTAGTATTCTGATAAAAAATAATCCTAATTTATTATTATTAGATGTCAGCCAAGTAGGGCAAAATTAACAATTATGTTCAAATAGCTGGGAACTTTTGTTCAAAGAGTATAAACTAGGAAAAAAAGTAGTATATATGTGTATAAATAGTACATACACACTAATTATTTTGTTCAAAGAGGTTATTAGAATCACAGCAAAATGCAAAACAAAAAAAAAACCATTTGGCCACAAGAAGGGTCAATTCTGGTTTGAAAAGTTCCTCAGAATAATCAATGTGTAAAACAGGTCATCATAGACATTATTGTTATTCATAAACTGTCATCATCTGTGAAATGACATTTATAGTTGGTACAAATAATGATATTTCATTTCTTTCTCTCTTCAGCCATTTTGAATGGCTTCCAACCCGGTATTGTCTTATACTTTAACGTTGCCAGACCATACTTGCTTGTCTTCTGCAGCAACAATTTCTCTCACTTTTAGCTTTTAATCATATGTTTAAAAGTGCAACCTGACTTATATTTACTTCATTTTGTAAGGTAAAAGGCATAAGCAACCTTGTCATGCCTTAGAGCACATAGGGATATGGTGTTAGTGCCCATATTTTCCGTGACCTGTTGGCACATTAGAAGGTGATGTGGTTAGCATTATGCCTGGCCACCTTTCCATCCCTAACTTCAGAAGAAGTCAGGTACCCATTTCTACACCTGGGTGACTGGGCCATCTCTGGCTAGATTTGAACCCCCGACCTTTGCCATGAGAAACTAGTGCACTAACCACTTAGCCACCCAGATGCCCATGACTTAAAAAAATAAAACATGCACAGTTAGGAATATTATGAGAAAGCTGTTTAGAGGCATCAAAAGCTGCCTTTCATTTTGTAAATTCCTTCCAGCTCATTATATCTGTATTCTTCATAGTCCAAGTCATAAATTCTCTTATCGCTTTGATCATTGTAGCATTCAAATATGATGATTGAGAGGAAGGAGGAGAGGAGGATTGGGAGTTAGGGGTGGGGAGTAAGAATATCAGAGAAATGCAAAGGAAACTGCTCAGATTTTGTTCTCCAGTCTTTTTTTTTTATTGTAAATATTTTTGTTTATACCATGGTATTCTCTAACCTGTATGCGGGTCTCTGTCAGCGACACAGCCGGTTATATAACATTTAAAATGTCCCTTTCAGGTTTAAAAGTTTTTAAAGTTGTGCAAGTTTATAGAAAGTTTTATATTCACATTAACTTTGCATACTTTACAAAAAAGAACAGATCGAAGGTAACAGTGAACATGTTAGTGTGAATCAGTTCTATTATTTACTTCAAAAATAATATATCTAGAACTGCATATTTAGATTTGTTAAAAATTCCATGAGGAGGTTATTTACTGGCAGGACTTAGATAAAACTGAGACATGAAAGAAAAGGTGATAGAAGCACCTGTATCTGTGGCCTCCTCATAACCTGCTTCCTTGCCTTGTTTGCTCAGCTGCTCCCAGTGTCTCCTGTTGTTGGCACAACCATCCCTCAGATCCTTCAGTGAGTCAGATATCTTTGCAAACAACTGCACAAGACATGCACATGCACAATGTAGAAAAACATGAAAACAAAAATAACAAACATTTTATGTCATTAGTTATGAAAAAAACTTATCGCTCATCCAAAAGTAAAACAACTAAAGAAGCTGTGGAGAGGAACAGACAGAACTACAAAAATAAGATTTTTAAGAGCATACATCTTTCCCATCGCAACAAATGCCTGTGAGACCTGGACACTTAATAAAACAGCTGAGAAACACATAAATGCCTTTGAATGTAAATGCTACCAAGAGTTCTTCAAATATCATGGACACACAAAAAAAAGAAAAAAGAACAAATATATCCATACTACAAGAATTAATATTGAAGGTTTGCTAGTAAAGAGGATTAAACAGAGAAAACTTAAATATTTTGGACACATTAAATGTCATGGTAATTTAGAGAAGACCATCTTGGAAGGGTACATAATGGGAAAAAGAAAGAGAGGAAGACCAAGGCAAAGATGGAAGACATCGTTGATAATCTGCAAATGGATGCATCAGCAGTAGGACATCTTGCTCACAACCAAGAGGCCTACAGGAGAGCTGTTAGGGAGGAAAAGTTCTGCAAGGGACATGTAAATGACTGACTGAGTTATGAAAAGTTAGTAACAGAAATTTTATGTTCGTCTAGTGTGAAAAATAAGGCTAATTCAGTTTACATTATCCAAGATGTTAAAATAACAAAACTACAAACTACTTTTTTGTGCAATTCTTATCATCAACAATATAATCTATTCAAAAAGAAAGATTATGGGAGCGTTTTTAAGTTTCTTTTTCCTAGTTGTCATGTGATGGAAACTAATGTGGACCAAAAGCTGAAATGTTCAGCAACAAAATGTCCATGAGATGAGTTAGGTTTTTCATTTAAATGATCTCAATTTTATATATTTACTTAGCACTGAACTTTTTATTATGCACACCACTAACATTCAAAATTTCATTACATGTACTTGCAGCATTCATCATTTTGTATATGTAATTAAATATTCAACATTTTCTAAATCATATATATATATATATATGACGTTATAAGCACAAAAATCAAGTTAAGATTATTCAGTTCAAATGTAATATCCACCCTCATTTATGCATGTGAAAGCTTGAAAACAACCAAAGAAATAGACAAGAAATTAGACTCTTTTTTTAAAACAAATGCCTCAGAAAAATACTTGGTATAAAGTGGAATGAATTCAAGAACAACGCAGAGATGAGACAGATGAGCAAACAACAACTTGTCTCATGGGTGATCAGAAAAAGAAGATGGACATATGTCGGTCATGTGCTGAGAAGAAACAATCAGAGAATCCCAAAACAAGCTATAAAGTGGAACACAAAAGTTTGAAGAAAAATAGGTCAACCAAATGAAACTCTAAAGAGGACGTTGTTAAGAGAGGCCAGTTTAGTAGGAATAACATCCCTTGATAAGGTTGAAAACCTCACCGAAAATTGGAAATCTTGGCAAGCTACCATGCGAGCCCTATGTGATGTTTAGCGACATGGGAAGGATGTAAGATTTTCAAACTCATATCATTGAAATTTGACTTTTTTCTAATTTTTTTATGACTAGTAATCAAAGTTTTGCATTCATTCCCATAATTTTTAATTTCTTCTCATTTAAAAATGAACATTTTACTCATTCTCCATGCTATAGCACATCTGCTTCTTAGTTTCTTTCCCTGAAATGCACCTGTTTCTCATGTATGCCTTCAATGTCGCATTTAAAGAATGAATTTTTTTCCTGTATACAACAAATATGCCCATCACATTTACAACTAAGCACTGGAGATTATCAAAATGAGAAGCTTCAAATTTTTTGACTGAATAAAATACACATCAAAGACCATAAATATATGAAAGGACAAAGATGAAAGGACAGAATGCCAGACTGGCCATGTGCCATGTTGTTTTCCCTTAAAAAAAATTAATTAAAAAAATTATTCATTCAACAAAAATAATAAAAATGGATGTGACATATTTATGAAAAGGATGTTAGAAAAACACCTTATAAGTCTTTATACGGCACTCACTGACACACATGCCCACTATTTCTGAAGAATGTATTTTGCAAATATTGAGGAAAGTATGAGGGTAATCTAGATTTATTACCTCATAAACCGGGCTACAGATGGAGTCAATAAAATCCACTTGCATTTTTGGCAACTCATCTTTCCGTTCTCTGTCCATCATAGGCTGAAAAAAGAAATTATGACTGTCACTTTTCATATTTTTCACAGTAAATTTACATCATTCTTCATATACCTTTCAGTGTTGAAGGGACAGACATCCTGATAGGGCTCAGCGATTTGCTTTATATAATAGGATATTTAAGGTTTCTGTAATTTCCTTCCTCCATCTCTAGTGTGGGTAGCCTCTCCCTCTGTTTCTTAGAACTTTTAGTGTGAATGTTTTCTGTAGTATACTGTCTGGTGGTAGTCATTTAACATGATCAAACCATTTGACTTGTAGTGTAGTACTAGTGTTACTCCAACCCATCCTCTGATAGTGTCACTTCTGATTTGGTCTCTTACATTTAATATTCTATTTAAACATCTCATTTCTGTCATGATGATTGTCCTTTTGTTTTTGGCTATCAGTGTCTATATTTGACACTAACATCATAGAGATAGGAGGGATATTGTGTTGTGCAGTTCTTTTTGTTTCAGTTGTGATGTATTTGTTTTTTTTTATGTATTTATTTTTCTTGATCTACATAGACTCAGTTCAACTTAGTTGTTATTTCAACTTGTTTTACTGAGAACATGGCACCTGTATAGCTTCTAATTTTTCTAAAGTCGATATGAGTTTCATTTCACTAAGGTTTAATCATTAGTTGTCTTTTCTCTAACATCTTGCACTATACTTTTCTAATATAGCTTAATAGTGAGATGCCTCTATATTAGTCCCTTTTATTGCCTTTTTTTCTTCCATATGGATAATTACAGCATTTCTCCACTTCAGTGGTGTTTCTTGTTTTTCCCTTACCAGGTTATATCTGTGAAGCCAAGCTAATCCAACCTTTTTCACATATTTTATTAACTCATTTGGACTTCCATCACCTGATGGTTTCTTTGATTTCAGCTAACAGTATGTCTGTTCTATGGGACTGATTGTGTTGACCGCCTCAAATGGTATACTGAGTAACTTGTCAAAGTAAATTTACTTTTGGGAAATTATCCTGTGTAATTTGTTCCTTATTTTAAGGAAAAAGTAGTGAAACTAATCATTTATCTGATGTGGCATTAATGAATTTTTTTTATTTCAAGTGATTATCTTACTTGCTTTCTCTAAATTAGCAGAAGGTTATTATCTGACATAATAAACAATTCAAAACTGGCACACACAATGCAATACCAAAACATTATCCTGATTAGAAAGTTTGATAAATAATGAAAAAAAAAATAATGGTCACCTTACTATGAAAATAATAATACCTGATTGACATATGCTCAGAAAGAATAACAGACTGCAGTGAATCAGTTATCTTACTATTGGTTTTTCTCCAAGCTGGATCTTCTCAATGTCTCCTTGCTCAAAAAACTCTGCTGTGACAAGATGAGCAATCTTCTTCTGAATTTTCCATGGTTTTGTGATGGCTGCTACATCACAAGCAGTCATCATCATTGCTCTGAAAGATGAAATGATCAATATCTGCTGCTTTTTTTTTTTCAGGTGTAATAGTAAAGTCTTTACTAAAAAAAAAAGGTAAATAAAAAATCCATTGAAATCTATACTTAAATAATAATGTATATGATAAGAATGTATCAAAACATAAGGAACATTACAAAATAAATGAAAACTCAAGTAACAAGATCCCACTCACAACTGAATATGGTTACATACTTTTTAACCAAGATTTTACTTGAACACCATGATACATCAGGCATATTCTGTTTGAAGTAGATAAAAAACATTTTGCTACCTCTAAATTAAATTTTTAAAATTATAAATGCTTGTATCCATATTGATGCTGGAGCTTACAGTCTCTGCCTTGATTTAATTAAAATGCTCCCTGGAAACTGGTTGTGGTACAGAAGCCTAACCAATGAGACAGGCACTGATGTAGTCCATCTCATGCCTACGTTTATAGAGTCTGGTGTTGGAGCCTGCTGAGAGGCCATAATCTGCCCATTAAAATGATAAAGATTACTGTGCATAAGAGCAGAGTGCTCACCGACACAACAATCAGAAATGAAATAACTATATAACTAAAATGAATGGTTCCTTATACAGAATTTTAAAAGCTCATTAAAACTGCTTTGGATACAAACCTGAGCAGATCTTTTTTAGTATCATCCTGAAAATCTCTTTCTCCATTCTCAACCAAAATTTTGAACTCGCCTCTTTTCCTTCAGATACAAGAACATTCAGATCTATTGTGAAAACAGATGAGGCAGCAGGAAAAAGCTGTTACGTTATTTAAGTGCAATGTGCATGCCATTGTCTTTTGCCTTTAATGTGGGGCTGGCTGATTATACCAGATTCAGTTAAAACAAAATAATGAAAATTATTTTAGCAACATTTCAAAATATGACTTTAAAGTATTATTTCTGACATGTGAACAGCTATTAAAAAAACACGAAGCATCACACAAATTACATATATTATTCCAAAATATCCTATTTGGTGGTTAACATGCACTACAGGTTACATTATACAATATGAGTTCTTAAAGTATGAATGTTAATAAAGAAATAATTTTACAGATATTACAGCATCTACTACTGCAGTTTTTGAATGTTTCAAATGTAATTTCTTTAGAATAAAATTCAGTCAGCTTGTATTTTTTTTTTTGTTTTGTTTAAATAAGCACTGCTTTGATATGTCTTGTGCAATGTCAGTGATTACTGCTTGTTTTCATTCTCTCCTAAGATGTCCTAAAATCCTGGATCATGCTGCTCAATAATTTTTTCAAAATTAATGAAGTTGATATACAGAACAGAGAATCTCATTACAAAAGTTTGTTTTGTTAGTTTTCTCAGCATAAAAAAGTTTGCTGTAGATTTATTTTCCCCAAAAATCTCTGTTCACTTACAACCAGGTTCACTTTTTTAAGTGGCTGTGATAATAAAAACTTAGTAATAGATGTGAATAATTATACAATGTCTTGGTTATCATGTAATATAAGAAATTACAAATGCTTTTCTAAATACAGAAAACTAAAACTATAAAACTAAAAAAGATGATAAAGATAGTCCCATAGCAAATGCCATAGGGGATGAAGGGTTAGAGACCTCATTATGCTGAGCTATCAGCATATGAGGTAGGGTGGCCAGTTCCTTTCCTCGTTGTCTTTCCTTCCTAGATTTTCATTTTATAAGGCTGGGTTGATCTCAGGGCTGTATTGGTTGGAAAGAAATTCTGCTCAGCTGGGGATTCGAACCCTCAAACATTCAGTTGCTAGACGAGTACTTTAACCACTATGCCAGCCGGTCCCTTATATGTTGTTTTTTTTAAAAAATATTGTGGACATTACGCACACAAAGTAAGATTAAAAAATCAAAATTTATATTTATGATTAATAATATTAAATATATATATACTGAACCTAATGGGTAACAACAAAGCTTCAAGTTAAGATGAAATAACAGCCAAAATATTAAAAGCTATTAAGAGTGACAACATGAGCCAACTACAGAGAATGTTTAATAGAGTTTGGAAAGAAGAAAAGGTGCCTTCTAAATGGAAAAAAATGAATCATTGTAAGAATACTGAAAAAAGGCAACCTTAGCAACTGCAATAATTGGAGGGGAGTAACCTTACTATCAACTGTGTCAAAAGTATTTTGCAAAATCATTCTAAACAGAATTAAATATAAATGGACACTACAATGAGAGAAGAACAAGCAGGATTTCTAAAAGGGAGAAACTATCTCAACCAGATTCTTACTCTAAGAACTTAGATTCTTATTCTAAGAACTTAGAATACACTAAAAAGCAAAAATCATTAATCCTGAACTTCATAGACTTTTAAAAGACATTTGATAGAGTTTCACTGTGGAGAATTTTAAGGCTATATGGAATACCATCTAAAACTGTCAACATCATTAAGAATCTCTACAACATATATGTTTGTACAGTGAACACAGAAGAAGGAATGACCGAATGGTTCCAGACTGAAATAGGCATGATACAAGGATGGATACTATCTCCCTTGCTTTTTGGAATTGTCACAGATTTCATAATGAAAAAATGTTTCGCAGGTAAAAAGGGCATTGGCTGGGTACATGGGATCCAACTAGAAGATCTTGATTTTGCAGATGACATAACTCTTATCAGTGACAATGTGAATTTGATGTAAGAAGAAACAGATATGCTGACTTCATTGGCTAGTAAAATAGGACAAGGGAAAAAATCCAAAAATAATGCAACTTCCCATTAGTCAAGAAGGAAAAATATACGTAGAAGGAACAGCTATTGATAAAGTAAACCAATTTGCATATCTCAGTAGCTATATAGAACAAGATGGTGACACTAAAAGGAAGTTAGAATTGCAAAAACACCATTGACCTTCAAGAATCTTGAGAACATATGGCACTCAAAAGTTATAAACACAAAAACTAAGCTAAGATTATTAAATTCAAATGTAATATCCACCCTCATTTATGTATGTGAAAGCTGGAAAACAACTAAAGAAATAAACAACAAATTAGACTCTTTTGAAAACAAATGCCTAAGGAAAATACTCAGTATAAAGTGAAACGAATTCAAGAACAATGCAGAGATAAGGCAGAAGAGTGAACAACAGTTTGTCTCATAGGTGATCAGAAAAAGGAGGTGGACATGTATTGGTCACGTGATGAGAAGATACAGTCAGAGAACCCCAAAACAAACTATCAAGTGGAATGCAACAGGTCATAGAAAAAGAGGTTAACCACATGAAATTCTAAAAGACATTGTTAAGAGAGGCCAAATAGTAGACATAAAATCCCTTGATAAGGTTGAAAAACACTCACCAACAACAGGAAAACTTGGTAAACTATGTGACGTTTAATGGCAAGGGGAAGGATGTAAGATGTAAGAATTTTATTTTATATATATAAAATGTTGAATAAGTAAAACAAAACAATAAAGATTAAGCATACTTAAAGTACAAAGCCAAGTCTGTTGACAGAATTGCATGCTCAAGAATTTTGATAGCTCTTCTGTATTCCTCTGGAGTGAATGACTGAAATATATTGTTGCCCTGAAAGGAAGTAAACAAGGAGTAAAAAATTGTCAATGTACTTCTGTTTAACCTCTAACAGAAGTACACTGACAATGCTTTACAGGCTTGAAATTAGAAAACTAGCTTTCATAGCAAGCCAACAAGATTATATTTATTCCTGATTAGTAGGGATTTTGTTAAAATAACAAACATTAAGACTGAATTTGCTTATAATTCTTGTTTTTTTCAACAGTATAATCTAGTTTTAAATGGAAATCTATAATCCTGCTAGAAGCTGCAGAAAGCAGTGCTAGTGAATGGTATAGCTTGTGGCCAAGTATAACATATAACATTTAAAATTTAAATGACAATTTCCATCCTAAAACTGTATTTATGTTGTAACAGTTGTTCCATAAAACAGCGAATCTTTAAAAAAAATGACTGTTGTTTTTATCTCATTGTCAAAAAAAGTTCTGAATTTTAACAAAAATCATATTCCTTTCTTAAATTTGATTAAAACTGGTAGAATTCATACAAATGGAAAAAAAGGTAGACATATACCTATGGTTCATGTTTTTTATAAAAAGATATTACTCTTCTTATCTTTTTGTAAGAACTGAACTATACATATCTGTCTTCCTCTACTCTACTCTTAAATGTTTATCACTGTTTCTGATGTTATAATGCTACATATTTCTGCATTCCAAAATTAAAGAAGAAAAAGTCCCCTAAGTAAATAAGTACAATAATATTACTATTTGCTATGGATTTTGCTACCTTTTAAAATTTATTCTTATACAAAACTAGTTCAGTCAGTTGTAATTTGGGAGTTTATTATGGAATCATTTTACAAAAAGAAAATATTACACTGAAAAATGCTAAGTCATTATCTCTAAGATTTCAGAAAAAAAATAAACAAAAACAAAAATATTTAGTTTATATGCTTACTTCACTGTTTAAAATCATAATACAGTGGTCAAAATGATGATGCTCAAGAACTGATGTACTGTACAACATTGCTAGAGGGGATGCCACTCTGAAAATAAAAACCATAGAATGACAGAAATGAGTACTTTTGTTTAAAAAACTATTCATTTTCATATACATACTTCAGTTTATTTGAGAAACATCAAACTGAATACAGAACTCCTTAAAAATGACCAAGAACCGTGAGAACAATACAAAGTTATTATAACAAATAGATAAGATAAATAGTATAGATGAACAATGGGCAATATTAAGAGAATCTATCCACCAAACTGTTAAGGAGATAATAACACCAAAAAATGAAGCCTCTAAAAATAAATGGATGACAGATGACATCTTAGGACTGATGGGCAAGAGGAGGAGGAGTAAAAATAACGAGGAAAAATATAGCAAGATAAATAAAGAAATAAGATGCAAATGCAGAGAAGCAAAAGAAGTGTGGTTAAATGAACAGTGCAAACAGATAGAGGACTCTCATAATAAAGACAGCAAAAAACATGCACAAACGAATTAGTGAACTCACAGGCAGGAAAACAAAATATACTACAGGATCCCTGAAATCAAAAGAAGGTAAAATGTTAATGGGAAAAGAAGACATTGTGGACAGGTGGACAGAGTCATTGGTGAGCTATATGGAGAAGAAAAACCAGAATTAACACTAGATACTGAAAACTGTGACGGACCACCAATACTTGAAGATGAAATCATAGATGCCATCAAACACATGAAGAAAGGAAAAGCGACTGGGCCTGATAATATAACAATAGAAGAAATAGAGGCAATAGAGGAGACAGGAATAAAAATAACAACCAAGTTACTGAATGACATTTACAACAGTGGTTATATTCCCAGTGACCTGATTAAATCCACATTTATACCACTACCAAAGAAACCAGTGCAAAGGAATGTGATGACCACCAGACTATCAGCCTCTCATGTCACATAACGAAGCTACTTCTGAGAATCATTATGAGAAGAACAAGGAAAAAGATAAAAATGGAAATAGCAGATGAACAGTTTGGATTTGTTGAAGGAAAGGGAACACACAATGCCATTTATGCTTTACGAACACTAACAGAAAGAGCTTTAGAAGTACAGAAAGACCTCTACTTATGCTTCATTGATTACACCAAGGCATTTGACAAGGTGAAACATAATGAAATGATTAAAATGCTTGAAGACATCAATATAGATGGCAAAGACCTGAGGATTGTAAAACATCTATACTGGCAGCAAGAAGCAGCAATTCGAGTTGAAAATAGAACTGGAAAATATCAACCTATAAAACAAGGGGTGCGACAAGGATTTATACATCTCCAGAGCTTTTTTCTCTGTACAGTGAGAATATTCTAAGAACGATCATAACAGAACCAGGCATAAAAATTGGAGGATACAATATTAACAACCTTTGGTATGCTGATGACCCAATACTGATATCTGAGAACCAACAAGACCTGCAAAATCTCTTGGCTAAAGTTGCCAAAGAAAGTGAAAGAAAGGCTTTACTTTGAACATCAAAAAGACAGAGACTATGGTTATATCTAAGAAACAGAATTCACCAGCATGCAGTATAAAATTAAATGGAACTATTCTAAAGCAGGTGCAGAAATTCAAATACCTTGGAGCAGTAATAACTTCAGATGGGAAATGCAGAACAGAAATTAGGAACAGAATAGGCCAAGCAAAGACTACATTTCAGAGAATGAGAAACATATTAGCCAACACATCCTTATCAATTAATGTTAGAAAACGAATCCTAAAATGCTGTATTGAACCTATCTTGTTATATGGAAGTGAATCATGGACAATAGGCAAGTCTGCACAAAAATCATTGGAAGCAGCAGAAATGTGATTTATTAGAAGAATGTTGCGAATCCCCTGGACAGCAAAAATAACTAATGAAGAATGTATGAGAAGAGCTGGAGAGACAAAAAACCTTGTCAAAAAGATAAGAGAGAGACAATGTACTTTCATAGGACATGCAATGAGAAGAGGGGGCATTGAAAATATTATAACAACAGGAAAAATAGAAGGAAGAAGATCAAGAGGAAGATCAAGAGAAATGATACTGGACAGTCTGATGGGATGGTGTGAGAGGAGATCACCAACTGAGCTGATGGCCTGCATGAAGGATCGGGTACTCTGGAGAAGCATAATTGCCAACGCCAGTTGGCACGGCACCTGATGATGATGATGATGGCTTCAGTTTATTAGTTTAGGCTGCAATAACATACCAGGATATAACACAGTCAGTACAGCAATAAAAAATTAAAACTACTTACTTGACTGAAAGGCATTGTTTGTGCCTCTATGATCCAAGTCATGACACAGACATGCAGTCATCAGAGCAAACATCTCAACAGCATCAAATTTTGGTCTCAGTTCTCCAGCCTAAGATGAGAGGAATAGGAAGAAATATGACTGTAAACTTAAGAAATGAGACTGTAAGCTTAAGAAATGAGACTGTAAACTTTCCGACTGAATAATGATTTTACATAACCGAAAGACAATTTAAATTCCAAAGAGGTTGAAAAAAAAATTTTTTTTCTATCAGAACCAGCAAAAGCCTGCATGGTGCATTTTGTTTTCTCCTGAGCAAATCTAGACTTCTGTTGCACTTTGTATACTCTGGAGATAAGTGTCTTATCTTGAAAACAGACATTTTATTCAATGATTTATTGGAACACAATTCACTGGAACACTTCCTATAGGGAGAAAAGTGTACAATAAATTATTTTTTGTTAGCCATGCTAATTTATCTTTATGAAGATTTGTTAATTCTGTGATATGAGATTCACCTTAGGAACACTTACATGCAACATAGTAAACATGGTCTGGCAGACATTAAATGCATGTCTCCAGTTGTGGTAAGTGACAGGTCTGTAGTTTTTCTTAACGGTACACACCCAACGGCACATGGTCTAGAAAAGAAAAAAAAAATAACAAGTCTGATTCATATATTTCAGTTCAGTACTAATGAGAATGAGCCAAACTGATTCATTTCAGCTACAGTAGAAAAAAAAATAGCAAAATATCATATATTTTATTTGCTTCTGAAGTTTGGATGAATAAAATTTTTGTTAAGTAATATGACGTGCTCCATAGTTTGTGGTTTCACAAATTTGTTTTTTGTTCTTTAACTACCAATATAAAATTCCCTGAAGAGTCACAAGATCAAGCTTGGCAATTCTACATTTTTCAGGACTGACCACCAACAGCAGAAACACTCTTCACATACTCAAGGAAAAACAATATGAAAGCTTAAATTTGTAACAAATCTGCCCAATCATTCTGTGTTTAAGCTGAATGATGTTTAGTAATCAGATAGAAAAAAAAAATTCAATTCATGGTAATGTTTAATTTTGGCAACCTGTCCAAACATCTAGATAAACACATATTTCATAATAACGGTTATCCTCTTGCTTCCATATATATATATATATATAAATTATTGAATGACTTTCATGAACAAAGAAAATGCTGCTGAATACAGTATTTACTTAAAACATCAAAAACATCGCAGAATTCTCAAAAACACAATTAGTTAGAAAGGGGACAAAAGGATAGACATTTGCACGACAGACATCTGCATGACAGACACTTGCAAAGATTTGAAAAACAAAAAAAAAAACCCCAGTTATGTGTTATATACCATACAACTTGTTACTTCTGGCTTTCTCTTATTTTCCTACTTCTTTGTCCTGTATGTTTTTGTTATGAATATGGAAAAAACAGAAATGTTACAGCTATGTCAATTCTACTTTTTTTAAAAATTCTAAGTATTCATTAGAACACTTGACTGCAGTGGTTTTGTATATTTTTATATATTTATTTTCATATATTTTTACTTGAAAATTATCAGCAATGGCATATACAGACAATGAGTAAAGTTGCAAGAACACTTTATCAGGATGAAAACAAATCAATCAGCAGCAAGAACAATAACTCCAGTACAGAAGCAACCAGGAGCACGGACTATCCCTGAGTAAGATTATAGATGGATAAAGAGTTTAAAACATCCTAGAGAGTTCAAATATCATTGCACGCATAGAAGCCTCACATTACACCAGACTACAAAACATGAACATGTACTGAAACACTTCACAGTAACAATATTTGACAAAAAGAAAGAGTTACATTCCTCATTAATGCATTATAAGTGTGAATTTTTTTTTCTTTGTGATCATAACTATTTATTGATGGATATTTATATGTGGATATTTATCTTCCATGGCTAGCAAAATAGGTCTTGAAATTAACAAAGACAAAACAAAAATAATGAAACTTCTCATTAATCAATAAGGAAAAATATACATAGAAGGAACAGTTGTTGATGAAGTAAATCAATTTGTATACCTTGGCAGCTACATAGACCAGGATGGTGACATCAGGAATGAACTTAAAATTGCAAAAGTAGCATTGTCCTTCAAAAATCTTGAGAACATATGGATTTAAAAAGTTATAAGCACAAAAACCAAGTTAAGATTATTCAATTCAAATGTGATATCCACTCTCATTTATGCATGCGAAAGCTGGAAATCAACTAAAGAAACAGACAAGAAATCAGACTCTTTTGAAAACAAATGCCTAAGGAAAATACTTGGTATAAAGTGGAACGAATTCAAGAACAACGCAGAAATAAGACAGCTTAGCAAACAACAACCTGTCTCATGGGTGATCAGAAAAAGAAGATGGACATATGTAGGCCATGTGATGAGAAAAAAAAAATCAGAGAATACCAAAACAAGCTATCAAGTGGAGCACAAGAGGCTGAAGAAAAAGAAATCAACCATGTGAAACTCTAAAGAGGACACTGTTAAGAGAAGCCAATTTAGTGGGCATAACATCCCTTGATGAAGTTGAAAGACTCGCCAAGAAAACTTGGCAACAACTATAAGAGCCCTATGTGATGTTTAACGGCACGGGAAGGATGTAAGATGTAAGATTTATGTGTTATTGATCTAATATGAAAAAATACAGTACAACTTGTCAGTCACTAATTATTATGTTTTACATTGCTCTATATCCATTAAAATTTTGTGAAAGTGCTGTCACTATCATCATCACCCTCATCATCATCATCATCATCATTGGGTGCCTGAGTAGCGAAGTAGTGGGTACGCTAGTTTTTCATGGTGGGGTCATGGCTTAGGCCTGGCTGGAGACACCCCAGGTACCCGGCTGTAGAAATGCATACCTGGTTCCTCTTGGAGCTAGGAAAGCAAAAGCATCAAGGTGTAATGTTGACCACATCACTCTCTAATGTGCTGACAGGTCAAAGAAAATTTAGGCACTAGCACCATGTTCCCTGGGTGCCTTTCTGGCACAATAAAGCTATCTTTACCTACTTAACTTTATCATCATCATTTTTCTCTACAGCATACAATAACTACAGATGGGAAATGCAGAACAGAAATTAGGAACAGAATAGGCCAAGCAAAGACTGCATTTCAGAGAATGAGAAACATATTAACCAACACATCCTTATCAATGAATGTTAGAAAACGAGTCCTAAAATGCTATATTGAACCTATCTTGTTATATGGAAGTGAATCATGGACAATAGGCAAGTCTGCACAAAAATCATTGGAAGCAGCAGAAATGTGGTTTATTAGAAGAATGTTGCGAATCCCCTGGACAGCAAAAATAACTAATGAAGAATGTATGAGAAGAGCTGGAGAGACAAAAAACCTTGTCAAAAAGATAAGAGAGAGACAATGTACTTTCATAGGACATGCAATGAGAAGAGGGGGCATTGAAAATATTATAACAACAGGAAAAACAGAAAGAAGAAGATCAAGAGGAAGATCAAGAAAAATGATACTGGACAGTCTGACGGGATGGTGTGAGAGGAGATCACCAACTGAGCTTATGGTCTGCATGAAGGATCGTGTACTCTGGAGAAGCATAATAGCCAACGCCAGTCAGCACGGCACCTGATGATGATGATGATATACAAAATCAGTACCTATGTCTTCCCTGTACTTTGGAGTTCTGTCTGAAAGGCTGGTCCCACATGTCTGTGGGTGGATCTATCCTGTACCCTTTCTCTTTGTGGAATTCTGATCATCATTTTTCTTTATTGTTTGCTCTTTTTTATGGGAGTAATCGTTACAATGTAAAACAGTTGTCACATTTAAAATAATGTTTATTTTAAAGCCACAATCAGCTTATATAAATGAAATACTTGTTGCTAACGACCATGCACTTTTGGCCATATTAGATAAAGACCTACAGCAGAACATGATAACTTAGCAAGGGCATGTAAAAACAACAACCTGAAAATCAGTGCTGAAAAGACAAATCATGACCATAGCTAGTGAAGAAATCTCAATGAAGATCTTCCTGGCCAACCAGTCCTTGAAAAAAGTAAAGTAATTCAAATACCTAGCTTGTTCAAAATCATCCTCAGGGAAAACTGATGCCAAAATTGAGGACAGGAGCAATAAAGTGACTCATGTCATTGGACAAATGACACTTTTACTGAAAAACAAATTTATCACAGTTGAAACAACATAGCACTGTACAATACAACTTTACTCCAAATTCTATGCTATCAATGTCAAATATGGACACTAATAGCCAAAAACAAAAGGAAAATCATCACAACAGAAATGAGATGTTTAAGGAGAATACTGAATGTGGCAAGAGGAGACCAAATAAGAAATGACACCATCAGGCCAAAGGTTGGAGTAACATCACTATTACGCTACATCCAGAAACAGCAAGTCATATGGTTTAGTCATGTTACACAACTACTGCCAGACAGCACACCACAGAAAACATTCACACTAAAAACTGTAGGAAACGAGAGGCCACTCATGCAAGTGATGGAGGGAGGGAATTATAAAAAGCTTAAATGTTCCATTATATGAATCAAATTAGAAAGCTATTTGTTTATTTGTCCCTTCAACATTGAAAGACATATAAGGAAGGAGACAAGACAAGATAAAATCTGCTTAAGCATTTCAATGTTTTAGTGACCAATTATTTCTCTTTACCTCATAGGGAATTTTAAACTTGTTGACAAGTTCTGCCTCCATAAACATTCGGATTGTTGCTCTGACAGTATCATCATCAGACATTTCCATATCATCAAAGTCAAAACAGCTGAGACGATACATGTCAGCTGTTGGAATCTGTTCTATCTGTAGAGAGAAAGAGCTTTTGTGTTGAAGATACTTCAGAAGTAAAGAAAACTTTACTGCATAAAAGGGTCAGTTTTCTTCTTATCAGGTATCTGATATCAGGTACCCTGGAACTGCGAGCTGGTGCTCTTTGCAGCCAATGCTGTGAAAGTGTTGAGGCACAGTAACATATCAGCATAGAAGCAGGTTATGGCAGCTATTTTTTCAGTCCAGAGTACAGCTAAAAAGCAGGGGCTGCAAATTTTCTTTAGCAGACTCCACCACCATGGGGATTATGGCAATCCTTGCCTCATTACCTAGGCTATCAATGAGAGGTGGGACAGGGTCTTGATCTGCTATGGTTTGCTAACCCTGATGCTAGCATATCAGCTATGGGTCGCTGACTGCCTAATCAGACAGCATTTTTGCTCCCATGAGCTATGGGTCACTGATTGCCTAACTGGACAGCATCTTCACGCACAAAAATCATGTCAGGTATCTATCATCCTCCATGCTGCTCCTTCATCTTATGTTAAATATTTTTTCAGCCAAAATGACTGTTGCAGGGTTTTTCAAACTTTTTTTCTGCTCATGACACTCCAATCTTCCCTCATTTCTGCATTAAAATTTTCCATTTCCCTCTCCTCCAGCAGCCCCTTTATTAAATAAAACATTATATGTATCTTTCAGTCTTGGACAGAAAAGTTTGGTGCAGTTCCCTGTATCCCCTTCACTGGTACAAATGGACAAAGCAGACATTATAACAGCCACTCTGTCAAAATTACAGAGAGATGAAAAAAAAAATTTTGAATACAAAACCTGTCACCAAAGACAGTGTGAAAAGGAAATAATGAAGGGTATGGTGACGACACAGTACTGATAGCGGAGAACCAACAAGACCTGCAAAATCTCTTGGATAAAGTCGCCAAAGAAAGTGAACAGAAAGGCCTTACTTTGAACATCAAAAAGACAGAGACTATGGTTATATCTAAGAAACAGAATCCACCAGCATGCAGTATTAAATTAAACGGAACCATTCTAAAGCAGGTGCAGAAATTCAAATACCTTGGAGCAATAATAATTTCAGATGGGAAATGCAAAACAGAAATTAGGAACAGAATAGGCCAAGCAAAGACTGCATTTCAGAGAATGAGAAACATATTAGCTAACACATCTTTATCAATGAATGTTAGAAAACGAGTCCTAAAATGCTATATTGAACCTATCTTGTTATATGGAAGTGAATCATGGACAATAGGCAAGTCTGCACAAAAATCATTGGAAGCAGCAGAAATGTGGTTTATTAGAAGAATGTTGCGAATCCCCTGGACAGCAAAAATAACTAATGAAGAATGTATGAGAAGAGCTGGAGAGACAAAAAACCTTGTCAGAAAGATAAGAGAGAGACAATGTACTTTCATAGGACATGCAATGAGAAGAGGGGGCATTGAAAATATTATAACAACAGGAAAAATAGAAGGAAGAAGATCAAGAGGAAGACCAAGAGAAATGATACTGGACAGTCTGACAGGATGGTGTGAGAGGAGATCACTAAGCTAATGGCCTGCATGAAGGATCGGGTACTCTGGAGAAGCATAACAGCCAACGCCAGTCGGCATGGCACCTGATGATGATGATGATGAGTGACAGACATTCAGAACTTTGTGGAAAAGAGCTATATTGAATCAATGTGCCACTGACACTGTCACCCAGAACACACTATGAGCAACACTGATGTTAAAGCCTGAGAACATTTGAGAATATTCTGAGTGCAGGGAGGTCCATCTCTAGGCCAGCAGCAGAGCAAGGCTGTTCTTCAAGTTCATGTTCAAGCCCTTAACTAGGAACTGATTAGCTCCTGCTGAGCTTGATTTGAGCATAAATTACATGGCATGAACCTTCATGAGAAAACTGTATCTCTAACCATTGTACTGTAATAGTTTTGCACTCATACTAGAAATCAAAGAGGATCTCTGCTTCAGAGACATTTGCCATAATGTAAAGTTAAATAGACACCACTGGAGAGAATCAGCAGAAGTACAGTAATGAGGGAACTTTTACCTATGTGCAGCTGTGAGAAATAAGCCAAACTATGTTAGGTTTTTCAAAAACAGTTAAGTAAAATTTAAACTACAGCAGTCTTATTTAACAATAAGCAAATATCAAGTTAACAATAGTTTAAATATTCACTGTTTGTACACACCTTAGAGTCATCTATGGTTCCCTTGAAACCCTGTGAAAACAAAATCAACATGGCATGTTTTGTTTATTTGGTTGGGACATGTGATCCGAATGACTGACAACTCACTACCAAAAATAGCACTAAGATGGACACCACAGGGGAACAGAAGTAAGGCTAGACTAAAAGAGACATGGAGAAGAACAACAGAAAGGATGTTGAGCAACAGAGGGCTCACCTGGGCAAGAGCAGAAAAAAAAGGAAAGGAAAGGCATTTGTGGAAAACCCTTGTGGAAGCCCCATGTGCTCTGGGCACTTAAGGTTCAGAGAGAGAGAGATGTTTTATTTAAGGATGGAGTATGTTAGTACGGAAATAATGATAGCAACAATTTTAGGAGATTCTTTGTTTTTTTTTTTTAAAATCAAGATTATTCTTTGATCTATTAAATTCAACTTAATAGACAGGACATGAAAGAAAACATAGTGGTAAACAAAAAAAGGTAACCCTGTCATGCTTTAGAGGGATATAGTGTTAGTGCCCATATTTTCCTTGACCTGTCAGCACACTAGAGGATGATGTTGTTAATACAGCTGAAGTAGGGACAAAACAAAAGTAAGTGTGAACCAAATCAAATGCAGCAGTGAGGTGAGGCAGCAAGGAACAAAGGGAGGTGTGACATGAGCAGTCAAATAATATCTACATAACGGAAAAAAAAATGAAATAATCACAGATATCTGGGAGCTAAATCATGTGCACCTGTAAGGGAAAAAAGGAAATAGCAGGCGCCATCAGAATCAAATAAGTGAAAAAAAAAGTTTTAGGCGCACTAGGAAAGTAGCTTAGAAAGCAAAGGGATGACAGCCCAAAAAAGCTTAGGAACCACTGTTTGTGACTGAATTAATGGAGATCTAGTGAATAATAAAGCTAGTAATCACGTCTGTTGTGTAATTTCAATGACTTTCAATTTTCATTACCCAAAACCCACACTCTAACAGAAGTGTTATCAAAATATTGCAGCTTATCTTTACTGTTATCAAAATATTGCAGCTTATCTTTATTGTTATCAAAATATTGCAGCTTATCTTTACTGCAGTCTCTAAACTGCTGTGAAAAAATAAATCTTATGTCTAAAAAATAAATCTTATGTCTATACCATGACCTAAACATAAGAAACACACAAATGCCTTTGAGTGTAAATGCTACAGAAAAGTTCTTCAAATACCATGGACACAAAAAAGAATAAATATATTCATACTACAAGAACTTAATATTGAAGAAGGCTAGCTAGTAAAGAGGATTAAAGAGAGAAAACTTAAATATTTTGGACACATTAAACATCATGATAGTCTAGAGAAGACCGTCTTGGAAGGGTACATAATGGGAAAAATAAAGAGAAGAAGACTAGGGCAAAGATGGCTGCCAGACATCATTGACGATCTGCAAATGAATACATCAGAAGCAGGCCATCTTGCTCACAACCGAGAGGCCTACAGGAGTGCTGTTAGGGAAGCAAAGTTCCGCAAGGGACATGAAAATGAATGAATGATATCATGACTCTTGAAAATGATGAATAAATCATTATTTTTTATTCATGCAAGCATCTTTCATGCGTTTACCATGATCCTTTCTGTTTCCTCTTTGCTAGCTGTTGCATGGTAGGATAGTACTTCTAGTGCTACACTCTGTTTAGCCATTAGTTGACAAGCATTTTCATACATCTGACAGTTATGAATGCCCAAGCCAGTGAAGATGGAGAATGCCTGAGAAAACAATTAGTAGAATATCAGCACGCATAAAATGCATCATTTATGTATGTCTGTTTAAAATATAGTATTTAACCATATTAGTGAAATCATCATCATCATCAGGTGCCGTGCCGACTGGCGTTGGCTATTATGCTTCTCCAGAGTACACGATCCTTCATGCAGGCCATCAGTTCAGTTGGTGATCTCCTCTCACACCATCCCATCAGACTGTCCAGTATCATTTCTCTTGGTCTTCCTCTTGATCTTTTTCCTTCTATTTTTCCTGTTGTTATAATATTTTCAATGCCCCCTCTTCTCATTGCATGTCCTATGAAAGTACATTGTCTCTCTCTTATCTTTCTGACAAGGTTTTTTGTCTTTCCAGCTCTTCTCATACATTCTTCATTAGTTATTTTTGCTGTCCAGGGGATTCGCAACATTCTTCTAATAAACCACATTTCTGCTGCTTCCAATGATTTTTGTGCAGACTTGCCTATTGTCCATGATTCACTTCCATATAACAAGATAGGTTCAATATAGCATTTTAGGACTCGTTTTCTAACATTCATTGATAAAGATGTGTTAGCTAATATGTTTCTCATTCTCTGAAATGCAGTCTTTGCTTGGCCTATTCTGTTCCTAATTTCTGTTTTGCATTTCCCATCTGAAATTATTACTGCTCCAAGGTATTTGAATTTCTGCACCTGCTTTAGAATGGTTCCGTTTAATTTTATACTGCATGCTGGTGGATGTTTCTTAGATATAACCATAGTCTCTGTCTTTTTGATGTTCAAAGTAAGGCCTTTCTGTTCACTTTCTTTGGCGACTTTATCCAAGAGATTTTGCAGGTCTTGTTGGTTCTCAGCTATCAGTACTGTGTCGTCAGCATACCGAAGGTTGTTAATATTGTATCCTCCAATTAGTGAAATATAATGGTCAAATATTAAAGAAATAAGGCTGATGTTAACTGCTTTCAGATTATATAAATTTATTGAATATCTTCTTACATCCTTCCTGTTCCGTTAAACATTACATAAGGCTCGCATAAAAGATTGCCAAGATTTCCTGTTTTTGGTGAGCTTTTCAACCTCATCAAGGGATGTTATTCCCACTAAGCTGGCCTCCCTTAACAATGTCCTGTTTAGAGTTTCACGTTAGCATATCTAACAGTATAAAAACAGGGATCTATAATTATTCATTAGTCTATGAAGAGTTCTTTCAATACTATTTTCCATGACAGTAGTTTTACTTTCCATGTTGGCAACTATATGCTGCAGATACTATATTTCAGAATAAGTGTATAAAATGTCATCTTTAGAATCAACAATAACAAAAGATTAATCTTCAGCAATCCTTTCTAAAATTTACCAAGCTCATTTTCTTGAAGCCAAGCACTCATGACTGATTATGAAGCAAGACAGCCAGGCTTCTCTGTTTGAAACAAACCACCAAAGTTTCTGATGTAGAGTTTTTTTTCTTTAATAAATGAAGGAAGTCTATCACCAGACATGATTTTGCTCTTTCACTACCACAGAAATGTACTTCTATGCTTGTAGCAGAGTAGTAGAAAATGGAGACAGCACAGAGGACATCAACAGCAGACTTACTAGAGCAAACCAGGCTTTTGCTATGCTGCAGACTATATGGAAATCAAAAAACTAAGCATAAATATGAAAATCAGGATATTTAAGAGTAATGTTCTAAGTGTACTACTCTATGGAAGTGAATGCTGGAAAATCACCAAAACCATAGAAAACAAGTTGAATTCTTTCCAGACTAAATGTTTACGAAGAATTAGAAAAATATTTTGGCCAAACACCATAAGAAATAACATCTTATTAGCAGAAATGCAGATGAAACCACTGACAACAATTATTGAGGAAAGACGCTGGCGATGGTTGGGACATGTGCTCTGAATGACTGACAACTCACTACCAAAAATAGCACTAAGATGGACACCACAGGGGAGCAGAAGTAAGGGTAGACCAAATGAGACATGGAGAAGAACAACAGAAAGGATGTTGAGCAATAGAGGGCTCACCTGGGCAAGAGCACAAAAAAAGGCGAAGGACAGGCATTTGTGGAAAACCCTTGTGGAAGCCCCATGTGCCCTGGGCACTTAAGGTTCAGAGAGAGAGAGATGCTTGTAGCTGCTCACTGAAGAACACTTAATCCACCACAAAAAAGAAAAAACAAAAAAAAAACCTGATAAATTGTACGGTTTCACACTATTTAATCATTTCAAACAATGAAGGAGTAAATCATTCTGGATTTATTTAGCAAAGGTATATCCAAAACTAAAAGTTTTTTTTTTAAACATCTTCTGAACATTGATTAGAGAAGCCATTTAGAGAAAATTATTTTTCATGGGGTAGATTGTCCTTAAAAAGAAAACATGAGTTACAACTCATCAGCTTTACTTTCTAACAGATTAAAAAAAAAAAAGAATATTTAAAGTGGGAAAAAAAGCAAACATTTTCTTCTACCTCAAGAAGATGCTCATCATTATCATCAAAAGGTTGCCCATTGACCTTGTTGATGAGCTGTGTGACCCCAATGATGGCACGATCACTGTTGAGGATTGGCATACAAAGCACACTCTTAGGTGTAAATCCATGGTCGTCTGTGAACTATATAAAAGAAATGTTTCAGACTTGCCATTGAAAAAAACAAGGGAAGGACTTTTTGATTCTTAAGTTCTATTGGAACTGAATGTATACCTTCAGAGCATGAAACTTCAACAAAATAAAAAGACCAGTGGTAATGAATATGTCAATCTGAGGGTAAAGTAAAAGTACAGACAATTTTCTGTTACTATACTTTCTACTCTGATCTCCCCTAAAACTATGACGTCTGCTCTTTGCAAGTAGTGGTGGTGATGACACACAGGCATCATATCAGATGGTGAGTGGATTACAATAATTTTGTTCAAAGATCTGGAGTAGACTCAAGCAAAGAGCTTCAAGGCAGATTTAATCAGCATAGAAATCAAGGAAGCCCCACCCTAATAGCCAAGTTGAAAAAGGAACAAATAAACCTGTTGATTCTTCTTCTTCGTGTGACATGTCCTTTCCAGAAAATTGTTCCTTTCACTGTCTCCATGAATGCAATGCAGTCTTGCACAAGTTGGCCAGTGTCTCGCAATGACATATTCAACCTTTCCATGATGTTCTGAGTTCACCAGCCACAAGGTTGCTCCTTTTCTCTTTTGCTGGCCACCATGCCTTCTGCTATCAACCTCTCCAAACCATTGTGTCTCTTGATGTGGCCGAAGTATCTCAGCTTTCTAATTTTGATGGTATTTATGAGCCAGTTTCCTGTGACACCTGATCCCATAGTATCTATTTTATTTTCTTTCTATCTGTGATATTCTAAGTGCACTTCTGTAACATTTCATTTCAAATGCTGTTACTCATTTTTCTACTGATGTGTTGTGTCCATGTTTTGTATCCATGATTACATCATGAAAAAGTGGGCCAATATGTTGATCATTTTAAGCTCATTGGGTTTGTTAATTATGCTATCACTTTAGTATGGTCTCTTTTGCTTTCATTATCTATAATTTAAATAACAATACATGAAATGACAATGGCCTACAAAATCTACAGGTGAAGTATATGCCTGAAAATTCTTCTTCTAGTTTAAATGAACAGCTCCTACTTCTCTTTCTCAACTCCAGTTCATGTTTAACATGATATCTGGGTCTGCAAGCTTTAGAATTCTGCCTAAATTGAGAAGTTCATTAGCATGTAACCTAAGGAAAATCCTGGCATGGATATGTCAAGCAGTGTAGCCAGACTGAAGCACAGAACAAAGATAAGTTATAATTTACATCGCAGGCTTTTAAAGTCCCAGACATTAGTGACAGATGTGTAATCAATACAGTGTTGGTTTGTAAATATGTTTGCTATAAACACAGAAAAAATGGTGCATATATGTATCAATGAGGAAAAAACTGGAAGAAGTGGAGAGTTTTGAATATCTTGGATCACTATTAGCTAATAATGGAGATACAAAGAGGGACATTAGAAGGAGGACATCTATCACATCTGTCATTCCTCAGAAAGTAAAATAACTATAGAATCTGTGGAGAGGAACAGACAGAACCACAAAAATAAGATTTTTAAGGGCATGCATCTTTCCCATCGCAACATATGCTTGTGAGACCTGGACACTTAACAAAACAGCTGAGAAACAAATAAATGCCTTTGAATGTAAATGCTACAGAAGAGTTCTTCAGATATCATGAACACAGAAAAGAACAAATATATCCATACTACAAGAACTTAATATTGAAGAAGGCTGGCTAGTAAAGAGGATTAAACAGAGAAAACTTAAATATTTTGGACACATTAAGTGTCAATCTAGAGAAAATCATCTTGGAAGGGTACATAATGGGAAAAAGAAAGAGAGGAAGACCAAAGCGAAGATGGCTGCAAGACATCGTTGACGATCTGCAAACGGATGCATCAGCAGCAGGCCATCTTGATCACAACCGAGAGGCCTACAGGAGTACTGTTGGGGGGGTAAAGTTCCGCAAGGGACATGCAAATAAATGAATGAATGCATAAATATGTCCTTCTGTGAAGTAAGAAGTCAGAACTGCATTAACCTCTTCATAATTACTAAGACATTTCTAGCTACTAATGTCATTACTAGCTGTATCCCATCAAAAATGACAGGATAAGAAGGGAAAAGTTGATTTTTCACTTAAAGCAATTCAGTGTTCTATACATATTAATGTTTCATAAATGTAACACCCCCCCCCCCCCAATTATGTACAACTTATCTTTCTTTACAAGACTCAGACATTAATAAACTTTGAAAATAATAAAACTTGCACTTTGTTGACCAGGTTTTATTTCTGGTAGACAAACTTTTTTTTCTTTTCTTTATTCATTTTACCTGGTTCATATCTACCTCAGTTAATTCTCAACCCCGAGAAGCATATTACATTTTATTATATCTTCTGGCTCTACATTGGATGGATGGATAAATCACTAGACAGAGAGACATTTGGATAGATATGCAGGTAGGAAGACTGACAGGTAGGAAGACTGACAGGTAGGAAGACTGACAGGTAGGAAGACTGATAGACAGATGTTCAGATTACACTAGGTATCCAGACACTGCCAGGCATAATTGCAAGTTGAACTATAAAATTTTTATTATCACAGCTTTTTTTCTGTGTGTAAAAAGTCTCTATCACTTTATAATTTTCCTTATTTATATATATAAATATAATTTATATATATATAAATATCATATATATATATATATGATAAAATAAAATATAAATATGAAAAAAATAAATTAGTATACATAACTTTTCTCAAAACTTTGAAACTAATAGAAATGACTGAGTGGAAATCACTGATTTTGTAGGAAAAAAAAAATACCCATTTCAGCAAATGAACTTGAAAGACTTTACTACTGCATCAGGTGCTTCATACATCGCTTAATTCATTTCATAAATATATTTTTAAAAAGTCTGCACAAAGCCATATGGCACTTTTGAGAACATATGGTACTCAAAAGTTAAAAGCACAAAAACAAAGTTAAGACTGTTCAATTCAAATGTAATATTCACCCTCATTTATGCATGCAAAAACTAGAAAACATCTAAAGAAATAGACAAGAAATTACTTTTTTGAAAACAAATGCCTAAGAAAAATACTCAGCATCAAGTGGAACGATTTCAAAAACAATGCAGAGATAAGGCAGATGACTGAACAACAACCGGTCTCATGGGTGATCAGGAAAAGGAGATAGACATAAGTCAGTCACATGATGAGAAGAAACATTCAGAGAATTCAAAAACAAGCTATCAAGTGGAACACAACAGGCCAAAGAAAAAGAGGTCGACCACATGAAACTCTAAAGAGGACATTGTTAAGAGAGACCAGTTTAGTGGGCATAAAATCCCCTGATGAGGTTGAAAAGCTGGCAAAAAACAGGAAAAATTGGCGAATTACTTTGAGAGCCCTATGTGACATTCAACAGCATAAATGTAAAGGTTAACACAGAATAATATCTCTAGAGATATTTTTAACATATTTTCATCTTTTATATTTATGATTCAGTATGACCTATGAATTGCTGTACTAGTGCAAATTAATACTTATCATTACTTGAAAACATAATTTTTATTTTAGTTAAACAAAATGTGAGCACTGAGAATCATGCAGAGAGAATCAATAAAACAAACTTACTGGGCCAGTTCCAAATCTACCATCTTTTGTTAAGTCTTCAATATTTAAGGGCTGAAAAAAAGTCAATGAGAAATAAAGAAACTGAATGCAATTACATACAAAGTAATAAATCTTGTGCTTTCCTAATTCAACGCCATCTTTATTTAACTTCAACCACAAACTGAAAAGACTTCAGTTACTGAACAGTAAATAGGATTTCCACAATCAGTATCATATACAACGAGCTCAATAATTAAAACTTTATGGTCATAAAAGAATAGGAAGAATTATAATTAATTATGATCATAATTCACAATTTGGTTCACCTCCCCATTCACAACTGTGCATCTGGCAATATATGTGTTCATAGAATCTGCAAACTCTGCTGCTGTAGGAATTCTGACCTGCCCAGCACACAATTCAAATACTTTGGAGAAGTGGACATCCTAATGGAGATACGCAAAGATTAATACATAAACCACAGTGCTAAGATGAATTAAAAACTGTAAAGAATATATATATATGTATATATATGTATATATATATATATATTTATTGTAATGGCATGTGTGACTGGAAATAGCTGCCAGTTATTATAGCAGCATTCTTAGAAAATGCGAAGTCCAGTTTATGATGTGCTTTGGTACTCATGGTATGAAATGTATTAGTCTGGTCTATTAGGTCCTGGGACTTTTATGTACTGCCCCCCCCCCCCCCCCCCCATTTTGTGCAGATTTATTGTACTGAATGTTGGTCAACAGGAATAAAATTCTACATCTCAAACACAAGTGATGTGAAGTGACTGGTTGATGAACTTGAAGTTTCCAATCCCGTATTGCACGTAACTGCAAAGTGATCCTACCATGTCTGAATTCAATGTCTCATTTAAAATTTTATAGAAAATCTCCATTTACTATTTCTTGGATGAATCTGTTTTCTCCAAATGTGTGTTTTTTTTTTCTTTCTTAATAAGAAAGATTTTTTGTTCAGTTCTCATTTTGCACATAAGTGCTGGATCACGCTAAAGTTGAGTGCCTATGGCTAGTATGAAGTTTACAAACCTAAATTGTGTGTGTATGTGTATGTGTCAGCAAATACTGGATATGGATTCTGTTACAATATGATCATTTGTTTGCTAGTACTTCAGTTGGTATAGATGACAAAGCAGACTGCAGTGATTACAATAGTTATTTCATGAATCAGCACAGTTGACTGACACATCATTTGCTAAGTTTTCCCATTTAATGACCAGCCTTTTTTATGTTTGCTGCAGTCTGTATTGAAACTGAAGCTGGTAGACAGTTATAAATGTTGACAGTATTGCATTTTGATGTTATGATACAACCATGTAACATCAGCCTCTCTGTATGAAAAATGCACAGTGACATTTCCACTAGTATTATGATATCACCACTTTTAAATCTCCTCACATGATGACATTATTAATTTACTAATTCATTTTACTTCACCGATGACCTTCCTTTTTAATGTTACCTGGCAGTGACAGTTTTGGTATTACAGCTAAAAGGCTGGCACAGTTTTTATGTTTACTTTTAAAGGAATTATCTTTTTGAGTTTTGCATGAATCTATAGATGCTGTAGTTTAGGACTCAAGAGGCTGGTCAGCAGTTTGTTGGTCATCTGGAATTAATAGCTGTCATGATCTGGAAAGTTAAAGATAACCATATACATAAATGTTTTGTTATTTAATAAACCATTTGAATTAGAGAAGACCATATTGGAAGGATACATAATGGGAAGAAGAAAAAGAGGAAGACCAAAACGAAGATGGCTGCAAGACATCGTTGACGATCTGCAAATGGATGCATCAGCAGCAGGCCATCTTGCTCACAACCGAGAGGCCTACAGGAGTGCTGTTTGGGAGGCAAAGTTCCGCAAGGGACATGCAAATGAATAAATGAATGAATTTGAATACCATTCCCAGCTCCATGAACTCGGTCTAAAAGAAAGGCAGTTATTATTACCTCTGGTTTCAGGGGTGATTTCTCTTTCTTTGACTTTTTTGGGTCCTGGCAATCCTTGGCTCTTGGGTTGCTTGGATCCTGAGAAACATCAGAAGCAATCCCAAGTGAAACTATATGAGGCACAGTAAATCTTTTTGCTTTAAAAAAAATCATTTCTGGGAAATCGTAGATTAATCTGGCAATTTCTTTCTTCTTTTTTTTTTAATGACTGGCCTGAAGGTTGTTGTTTTAAAGTGAATTATCGCTTCAAATGAACTGCAAAATAATGAAGTCTTAACCAAATATTTGGAAATGAAGATTCTCTGTCCAGGTCCAACATTAAATTATGCTTTTGTTTCAAAACTGAACAGTGAGTTTGTTCATATGCATGTTTGTACTGGGAAAATAATGGAGCAAATATTTTTTGAGAGATGTAACATTACTTCACATTATTTGATTTTAAAGGACGGAAAACCAATTATTTTTTAATTGGTCAGATGACACAGCAGTTTAATTTTGTTTTAACTGACCAATTTTCTGCATCACCTGGCATAAAAAACTTTTACTAAATGAAACAAACCATATGTTAGCAAAGAAAATAGTTTTAGATAACTGTAAATAAGCAAACTGTATCTGAAGAAAAAATGAACAATATTTTATGGCCATATTGAAGCATTTTTAAACTTAAACTTTCTCTACTTTCTGAGGAAAATGAAAAAAAAAACCTACTACATGACCATAGTAAGGACTGAACAGATACAATTTTTTTCATAAAAGTTTTCACATGTGTGCTTGGTAATACATATTTTAGAATTTAAAACTCATAAATGGCAGGCTTAAGAAGAAAATAATTATTGTCAGATGCCATTTACTTATACGAGACTTTCTACAATTATAACTGGAATTCCTTGTTACACAGTGTATGAGTACTCATTTATAACTGTCTTTCTGCTTTAACCATAGAAAAGAACATATTTATATAAGTAGTCATAGTCTACCATACTATACATTTGTTCACTACAGATTACAGAGTTTATCTTAATTACTGTTAGATAAAGGCATGAGAGTAAGCTTCTATATATATTTTTATATGTACTGGTGATAAAAAAAAGACAACACAAGAAAAAAAAACTCTTGTGCAAATGAGAACATGTCCATGCCAGATAGTGCTCGATTGTAAAAAATGCAGTTTGTGCATTGAAGTAAGTAGTTAAAATGTGCATTTATATTTAAGAAAAAAAGAGTCCGAGATTTCAAGAAAACATACATGTCTGCATGTGAGGAAATAGCTAGAAGAGCCAACAGAATTCCAGGAAAGCGAAGGCAAAACATAGTAAATTCAAATAGAAATATAGAAAAGGTCAACAGCTCAAGTTACCTTGCACCCATTTCCAGGTTAATGGTCATTGCAAAGCGTAAGCTAGCTGAGGCACACATGCGCCATAAAACACCTGCTACGAACACATATCGAAATAGATCGCAATACCCCGCCTTTTCCATTTCTAAACGCTTCTCAGAATTACAGTCATCTTCTGGGCTTACCACAAAGACAACTAACAGATATTTTTCTTTGATAAATCTTAGTAATACTGGAAAGGGTTTCATTAAAAAAAAAATAATGTCACCTGCGCCAACAAATTATATTCTTGGCCTTATATGTCATTTACTTTGATTTTCTTCGAATCCGAGAATGAATTAGCCACATCATTCGTTCTGTGATTGTTTATGTCTTAAAAACTTTTCTACGTGAATAATTATAATCTATACATTTCTAAATATTGGTTGGAAGGGTTTTTTTTTTTTTACTTATGAATATGCAAGGTATTACGGTATGTATAAAACTCTATTACTGTCTATGTTGCAGTTGATGGTCCTATTCTGAAGTGCAGATATAATGGGTAATCATTTATAAATTCCCCCTAATTGTCAAAACTGAAGCAAGCAGAAAAATGGAAGTTTGAAGATTACAGAAAACTTTGGACAAAACAACGAGAAACTAAGTTTATTGTTTTAATGTACTCTTTCATAATATTTGTTGTTATGCGGCTTCTTTGCAGACACGGACTGGAAAGAAATGTCTTTGGCTGTCTTCTTGTAAGTTCAAACTTCAAATTCATGACATGGACAGAGAACTGATGACCTTGTAACATATTTATAAATCAAGTTGGAAGTGGCTTTCTTCAAGTGTTTCGCTATATAAACTTCCCACCATCTCTCTCTCTCTCTCTCTCTCTCTCTCTCTCATACACACACACAAATATATTTGTAATAAACACAGCTGCCATAATTTCTACCGGAAAATGACTTTTGACTTTGTATATTTATTTCTTATAGAACTTATTCACTTTGCGAGAAAGCCTCGTTGTTTGAAAAAAAGTAATTTAAAATTTAAATCTCTTAATAAACAAAGAACAAAACCAGATAGATTTTTTCAAAGCCATTTAAATTAATTAAAAAATATTATTATTAATTTAATTAATTTTTTAAAAAAGATCTACGAAGCTTAGATATTTCACAGAAAACACCATTCCCACGTGTAACATATCGAGTTCTACTGCTTTGGTATTACAGTTTGAGTTGTCTTTCCTCATTTTTGTAGGATTAAAATTATAGAAATAATGAAATAAATCGCACGTAGTAAGCATGTAAGTAATATTGAAGAAGGCTAGCTAGTAAAGAGGATTAAACAAAGAAAACTTAAATATTTTGGACACATTAAACGTCATGATAATCTAGAGAAGACTGTCTTGGAAGGGTACATAATGGAAAAAAGAAAGACAGGAAGACCAAAGCGAAGATAGCTGCAAGACATCGTTGATGATCTGCAAATGGATGCATCAGCAGCAGGCCATCTTGCTCACAACCGAGAAGCCTAGAGGAGTGCTGTATAGCAGTATACTGAATGTTAGGATGTAAGATAGAATTGGAATATTTGTATAAAATGAGTTATCTTCCAAAGTAATCAGCTGTTTGTGAGTATAGTCCATCTCCTTTGTCTCGAGTTGCACGAGGGTCACGGATGGAGAATGATAGGAAAAAGGTCAGGTGAGAAAGAAATCAGATGACTGAGGGACAGTTGTGTTTTGTGTATCGTCTGAGAGAGACGTAGATTAGGCTGTTAGAAATGTTGTTTAGTGGAATAGATGTAGAATAGAGTGTATTAGGTTGTTCTTATGGTGACAGTAGTCTGCCAGGAACATATACTGTATCGTGGAGATGTCCAGTCTTGTGTCCATGGATTTTGTTGATACCTTTTATCGTTCTCGTCATATAGCTCATCGACTCATCGTCACCCCGTGCATCATTAAAGTCATTTCAACTGTAAAGTTGCTGTTTCTGTATTACTATTTCCACTGAGAGAGATTGAACCTGGGAGCAAGTAAGTCTGTGAAGTGAGTAACAAAACAGACGCAAAACAACGTAGAATAGTAATGTAAGAAAGAACATTATTCTAGTGGACAGTAGTGGAAATATACACAGAAATGAATAGCAATACATCTAAAGTTCTACATTTCACATAGAAGATTGAATCGCAGCAGGAGATAGAATCACCACTCGAGTATCCTGCTTTAGCTGTTAGGGAGAAAAAGTTCCGCAAGGGACATGCAAATAAATGAATGAATGAATGCAGTAAGCTTTATAATAGGGGTGACAAAACAACGGCTCTCGAGCCATATACAGGTTTTTGACTAGCGGAAAAACGTTGAGTGAACTTTTTTTTTAATATCGCAGTTAAAAGACAGCTAGAAAATGATCAGATTTTTTTTTTACCGAGTATAAACTGAGTCCAACAGATTAAAAAATAAGCTTAACGTTCAGTTAATTTAAGAATTTAAATGCTAATTTTAATGCTAGATATGAGTCAGATCATTAACGATTACAGAAAGTTATGCTGGATAATCGATAATTGTACAAGACTGCCTTGTTAGCAATAAGTAAACATTACCTCACCCATGCGTTTCTTGAAAGTTATGTTAAGTTTCTGTAACAAAACGTTCGTGTAACATTTGATCAAGTCTTGCGGCTCTCAGTCATCTGAAGTTTATCGTATGTGACTCTTACGTTGAGCAAATATGGCTACCCCTGCTTTATAAGATGATATGAATAAGGATTAAAGAAACTATTACCCAATAGGACACCCATGTTCAATGTCGTTCACTTTGGCCAGAACTGCCAAGAGCTTCCAGTTTCGGAGCTGTGCAAATAATCCAATATAAAGAAGAGATATCTCGAGAAGATCACATGGCAAGCTCTAGGAATACCACTTCATGGTCTCCGGATTGTGAGGCATGACTTGGCACATCATTTATAAACTTTTAGAATAGTTTTGATAACACTTTAACGTAGATCACATCGAAGCAATTTTATCATTCTAGCGTATCAAAAAATAGCATTCATCTAATTTGACCCTTACAGGGAATTTGGACTTGTCTGTGCAGTTTTCACTCAAAATATCAAATTCGTATCATCCGTGAGACACTGATGTGTGATGTGTTATCATTTCTAATTTTGATAAGATTATCTGGTTACTGACTGAAGTGACAGAGGGAAATTGAATTCGCTCAATGAAATTTCCTTTTTATTTCACACAATCATATCAATAAAAGATATAAACAAAGAACAGCGCGAGAACCCAGTGCCTTGTTAACAATGTGGATTAGAAGAAGTGACTGAATGCAAAACTGTCGGGCACACGTGAAGACCTACTACCAATGGAAACCACAGAAGTCACGTGTCGCCTTGTTTAGACGGCAGAGGATATAAAACTGAACTAAGAAGAAGCATAGCAAAAAAAAACAAAAAAACAAACGAATACATCGCACTAAAAAACAAACAAAATCACCACAACTGAAAATAATATTCGAGAAAAGGAGGAATGTGCTGTAACTGGAACTGTGGGAGTACCTAGACTAGGATAACCACAGCAGCCAATGTGGAGGAGAATTAGAAAAATATTTTGGCCAAACACCAAAAGAATTAACATCTTGTTGGCAGAAATGCAGATGAAGCCACTGACAACAATTATTGAGGAAAGACGCTGGCAATGGTTGGGACATGTGCTCCGAATGATTGACAACTCACTACCAAAAATAGCACTGAGATGTACACCACAGGGGAACAGAAGTAAGGGTAGACCAAAAGAGACATGGAGAAGAACAACAGAGAGGATGTTGAGCAACAGAGGGCTCACCTGGGCAAGAGCAGAAAAAAGGCAAAGGACAGGCATTTGTGGAAAACCCTTGCGGAAGCCCCATGTTCCCTGGGCACTTAAGGTTCAGAGAGAGAGAGAGAGAGAGAGAGAGAGAGAGAGAGAGTATGGAGAAAATACCACCAGTATCGAGATAATATCACAACAACCAGTATGATCCTAGAGCCAACTTGGGGATTGTGGATGTGCTATGCTACAACAGCCAATAGAATTTATTCACTTATATAATAATAATCCATGCTGCTATAGAAAAAAATTATCGTTTAGTCAACACAGAAGTTACCTTCCCGCTCAAAAAGACATATATATATATATCACTAGATAAGCGCTGAAAAAACCGTTGACCGATATCAACTAACGCTTACAACTCGTTCATATTACACATGAGATAAGGGGAGATCATAGATGAAGAGAAATTAACATTTTGATAAACAGAAGAACAGGGCTCTGAATATATCATGATTCTGACGAGAAAGGTCATTAGCATAGAATGATGGCATATGCATTGGCAATACAAGAGAGAAGACCGGTAAAAGCACAGTGAGGTCAAAAGAACTTGAACAAAATTGCAAAACTAAATGAATTAGCTTATTATAGGAACAACGGACAGTCATAATCTGGTTAAAAAAAAAGAATTGGTGGATCACTGTTGACGATCAATCTCCTTGATGAGTTAAAACACTAATTCCGGAAACATCAAAGGAGCTGAGAGCTCAACATCTTGGCTAGCAAACATTTTAATTACTTTTTAACACGATTTACATTAGCTGATGCTTCAGTGCTTAACTTGAATCACCCTGCACCCTTGTATAGCGTCATACCGCTGTGAATTAAGATCCTGCAGCGTGACACATGACGTCCTCTGGGACAGTCGTTAATCGTAGGTAGTCCCTCGTGATGGACAAGGCCGATTTGGCCTTTTCGATGGCTTGCCCTATTAACGGATTTTAATCATTCGGACTGTTTGATGTAAAAAGACACCACTATGAAACAACGTTTTCCAAGTACGTCAATCTTTCTGTAAATTCTAACAGTTTTACTAGCTGTCCAACTACAGGGACACGATGTATATCATTATTTTTAGTCCAACAAACGGTGAACTAA
Organism: Achatina immaculata; assembly: GCA_009760885.1. Classification (NCBI taxonomy): domain Eukaryota; kingdom Metazoa; phylum Mollusca; class Gastropoda; order Stylommatophora; family Achatinidae; genus Lissachatina; species Lissachatina immaculata. Next base: position 5,596,556 of record CM019717.1, read on the forward strand.
AGATTCCCCTTTATAATTAACAGTCGGCACTTTTCCGTATTTTTCTTTTAATGAACATATTTTTATGTTAATATACTTTTAAATAGTTGCACGATTCTTCTTCTCTCGTAAACATATGATGATGATGATGATGATACAATTTTCTGTAAAGAAAACTGCTGTGACTCAACCAACAAACGATTCGGGGAACCTGACAAATTTTAACCTGTTCAGTCTAAACCGTTGAACTGCAAAATTCGTTTATAATTTTAAATTAGTGTATACATAAATGCATACACACATATGCATACATACATACCTCTCTCTCTCTCTCTCTCTCTCTCTGTCTCTCTCTCTCTCTCTCTCTGATTTGTACTCGATCCCGTATAATGAAGAAGTTCGAATATTCATACCGACACTTTGAATAGTAAAATTTTTAAATCCTAAATACGCGAATATATTTTTGTCAGGGTGACCTCTTTTGGCATTAAATTTATAGTTATCCTGAACGGATCAAACGAGTATTGAAGAGTTAAACTAGCAAGATTTGCTCAGTTGTTTCTTGTAAGGCATACACATTGACTTACATAGTATCAAACGGAGAATAAAGCGAACAAGTTTGATTCATGTGCTGTGACATCATGACACAGCATAAAAATTTTAAGCTGACATTTATGTCCCGCTCAGAGAGATGGGCTCCCCTGGGTTAAATTCTCCCCTCGAAAAACCGCGACGGGCCAGCAAGCCGGCGGTGGATCTCTTTACTGCTCATAGAAAAAAAAAAATAGACGGACTGATATAAACGGAAAACGTCTCAGAAACATTAAACTTCAAAGAGATAGAAAAGCGATTCTTAAAGTATGTACTATCAATAACATGTGGCATAAATAAGGAGGAATTAGTGGAGGGAATGAAAAGGAGAAAAATAAAGATCATGGTAAAGGTTGTAAATAAATACATCAGAATTATGTGTTCCTATACTCCGGAGTGACTGAGCAAGAAAGAGCAAAAACAGGGTGTTGGATTATCATAGAACTAAACACGGCTGGCAAAATCCTGGAAACAAAATATATATCAAAAGAATTATAATGTCCAAATAAAAGAAAATGACGAGACCAGAACCTATGTCCAAACATATGCTTCAGACATGGAGGAAAATGTGATGAGTTCTTTGCCAATCTCCATGATACACTAAATAACACACGAGGGTCATACCGAAAGTCTTGAGCAAACATTTTTTTTTAATCACAATTTATAGATAGAGAAAAAATAAATGTATGATTTTAACTGTATCCTTTTCTTCACTTTTCAACAAAATCACCATTTCTTTGCACACACTTTTTCCTATCGCTCTGCAAATCTGAAAAGTAAGAGAACAAATATTGTAGGATTAAACCTCGAAAAAATCGTAGACAAAGCACTTTAGTGAGACGTGAGAGAAAGAAAAATCACAAGAGAATTACCTGGGATTCGAACACGGACTCCGGTAGGACGAGCAGCCGGGGGTGCTAGTTGGCTAAGTCGATAGTACGCTGTTCTCTCGTGGCTAGACGGCTGCTCGTCCTACCGGAGTCCGTGTTCGAATCCCAGGTAATTCTCTTGTGATTTTTCTTTCTCTCACGTCTCACTAAAGTGCTTTGTCTACGATTTTTTCGAGGTTTAATCCTACAATATTTGTTCTCTTACTTTACCGTACGAAAACCTCGTAGTTTCCTATTTATAAAAAATTGTTCCTGCAAGTCTGAAAATACCCTCCCAGCAAAAATTCCGTTCCAGCTGACCGGTGGTACAGGCGCACTGCTTTCTGGACGTTCTCTCCTAAAGGACCCAGTGGGCACAAACTTTTCTATAGCCTAGGGTTTCAATCAATTCCTGTACTGCATTGTGGCCTATTCTAAGATTTACAGCGATTTCAGATACCATAATACCTCTGTCTTCTTTAATGGTGTCGTCAACCCTGGCCACGCTGCGTTTAATGGAGGCAGTTCGAGAGCGACCGCTGCGAGACATATCTTGGATGCTCGTGTTTCCATCTTTGAAATGTTTTGCCCACCTCCTAACACTGCTAGCACCCATATACAGATCTCCATAAGCAAGTTAAAGTCTTTGGTGAATTTCAGCAGCGGGGATTTCCTCTTTAACAAGGAACTCAATAACAACGTGTTGACAAAAGTAAACTTCAACACCCGTCATTTAGTTTTTGCTCCCCGTGGTCACATGACACATGAAGGTGACGTTATGTGACCTCTACATGAAGTGCAAAGGATGCAGTTTAAGGTGACATGTTTATATTTTCTCTATCTATAAATTCTGATTTTAAAAAATTGCTCACGACTTTCGGTATGCCCTTGTATGTAAAAGGAAAATGTTATAATCACGGGTGACTTCAATGCAAGATTGAGAACTAGCAGAGCTGATGTGGCAGCTCACCAGAGCGCCTTCGGTGACCAGCAGTGCGCTAGAAACGGAAATGGTAAAGGACTCCTAGAACTGTGCAGCTAGCATGATTTTTATCACAAACACGTTCTTTAAACACAGCGAGTCTTAAATGTACGTATACCTGGTACAAGTGGAATGATTTGACACGGAGAAGCCAAAATGATTTCATACTAGCAAGGAACAAGAAGAAAGGGTCAGTCATAGATGCAATAGCAATACCCACATACCATAAAGCATTAGTAGCGGTCATCAGAACACACAGGAAAAACCATAACAGAACTCACAAGAAGAACAGTGAAACAATAAAACTAAGCGAGCTCAAGGGAGAGAATGTGAAAGAAGACTATGAGAAGAAAATAAGAGAATTGATCATAAACTTACCAACAGAAACAAAATCAGTGGAAGAGTAATGGGTCTTGTTCAAAATCAGCTTTTTTGCGAGCAGCAGAGGAAACATGTGGTGCTATGAAAAAAAGGAGGTAGAGAAATGAAAATAACAACATGATGGAATGATAAGGTGAAAGAGGCTGTACAAGAAAAGAAAAATAAAGAATAGACGAGAAGTAAAGAGGATCTTAAGCGGGTAATAAAAGAAGGAAAGGTAAAATCATGGCAGGAATACAGTGAAGTATTAAACAGCAATCACAAAGAAGCTACGAAAATCTTTTATAAAAAGATCAGTGCAATGAGAAAGCGAGTAGAGCACTTCGACCCAACAGTGATTGTGAACGATGTTAATGGTGATCCAGTATGTGAACCAGAGAGGGTGGTATGGCGATGCAGACAGTACTTGGACAAGTTGCTCAGTATACCACCCGAGGCAAGCCAAACCCAGCATCTCAGTATACCACCCGAGGCAAGCCAAACCCATGATAACAACACAGCTGGCCCCGCAGAACTGGAATCAGACATAAAACAAATAAAAACTGGAATCAGACATAAAACAAGCTGAAATCAGAGAAGTCATCAGAAAGGTCCCAGTGAACAAAGCCCCAGAATGTGGTGGAATACGCAACGAGTTAATCAAATGTGCGAAAGAGGTTGGAATAGCTTGGTTTCACAGACTCTATAACTTAGTATGGGGAAAAACAAGAAACATCACAGGACTGAAGAAACGCCGTAATCATCCCAGTATGGAAGAAACATACAGTAAAAGGGACTGCAACCAATTTAGAGGCGTCTCACAGCTAAGCAATACTGGAAAAATGTCCTGCGAGATCCTAGAGAATAGACTGCAATCAGTGACTGGACCACAATTAAACGAAATTCAGATAGGATTTAGGGAAAAAATAGCTGTATATATGCCATCTTTTCCCTAAGACAACTAACAGAAAAATCAATTGAACACAGTCAGATACTGCACATAGCTTACGTAGATAAAAAATCATTTGATAGAGTTGATAAATATAAACTGTGGGAAATCTTCCAGCATTATGGGGTTAGTACACATCTGATCAATCTATGCAAAAAAAACTACAAGAAAACAGTCAGTGTACAGTTAGAACAAATGCGGGACACTCTGAACTATTCATCATAAAATCTGGAGTGAGACAAGGCTGTATACTATCTCCCTTACTATTCATAACATACATTGACAACATCTGCAAAGAAGGTAACATACATAGTAAAAACTCAACAGCCCAACCCCAGAAAAGATGTCGATAAACCCACAACACCTTCAAGAAGACATAACTATAAAGAAGACCATAAACGAACTCCTTTTTTTGCTAATGATCAAGCACTTATAGCCACATCAGAAAAAGACCTGCAGCAGAACATGGATAATTTAGCAAGATCATGTGAAGGCGACAACACGAAAATACGTGCTGAAAAAAAAAACAGAAGTCATGACCATAGCAAGAGAAGAAATCCAAACAAAGTTTTTCCCAGACAACCAGCCCTTGAAACAAGTGAAACATTTCAAATACCTAAGTAGCATATCATCCTCAGGGACAATTGACGCTGAGATAGAGAACAGATGCAATAAAGTAAATCAGGTCACTGGACAAATGACTCGTTTACTGAAAAACAAATACATCACAACTGAAACAAAAAAGGACACTGTACAACACAATTTTCCTCACATCGTTATATCAATGTCAAACATGGGCACTAACAGCCAAGAACAAAGAAAAATCATCAAGACAGAAATGAGATGTTTAAGGAGAATACTGGATATAACAAGAAGAGACCGAATAAGAAATGACACCATCATGGCAAAGGTTCGAGTAACACCAGTATTACACTATATCCAGAAACAGCAAGTCAAATGGTTTTGCCATGTTACATGGTTACCACCAGACAGTATATCACAGATAACATTCACACTAAGATTTGTAGATAAGAGAGGAAGAGACCGCCCACGCAGGAGATGGAGAGAGTAAATTACAGCAGCATTAAATATCCCATTATATGAAGCAAATCGTCGAGCCCTATCAAGACGTCTGTTTGTACCCACAACATCGAAAGGTATACGAGGAAGGAGACAAGAGAAAAACTAACACGGTTATTGAATGTTAAGACTTAAAAACTAATTAGTATTTACTGTCTCTGCAGACTTCTGTAACAGCATTAGATTGTGTATAACGGATAAATAGTTGCAAATTTAACGTGAAATTTCAAATAACAATAACAGGAATTATTGTATCACCTTCATAGTCACAATTTAGGAAGAAGTCCTGTTTCCATGAATCTAACATGATGCTAGCGAATGAGTTAAAGTGATTATTCGTATTCGACAGAATACATAAACTCAGCATTCGGTACACCTCTTTTTCTTTCTTTCATATGGAATAGGCTCTGCTATTCGGAATACCAACATTTCTAGTGACTTTTTTTTGTGTGCATTCTTCTATTTATTGCCATTGTTTGCCAGGATCTGCGACGGCTGATTAAAGTCTGTGAAAATATATATAGATATTTGTCTCCGCCAAATGTAGGATTCGAAAGCATAAAATAAACTCCGGTACAACAAAAATCAGGATGTCATTAGGTTTGATATGATAAATGTCAAAGTCTAAAATGGAAGCTTGGATTACCCACTTCTAAACATTGTCTGGATCAAAGGCATTACTAACGGTGACCTTTAACGAGATCCGGATATAATGAGTTATAAAAGCTGGACTACAAAACGTCGAAACCTGATGTGCAGTTTTACAGTACAATATTGCAAACTGTTCGCTAGAAATACTGACACATCATATGGAAATAGCTGCTCATTTTTTTGCATCAGCGCTGCGGACCATGTCAGCTTCGTCAGTTTTTTTTTCCTCTCTCTGAAATCCAGTCTTGGAAAACAGTGAACCTTCTTTAAGAACTCCTGATTTCTAACGCTCAGTGTAATGAGATACTCAAACAGCAGGTTCTACAGTCATTAAGATAATGAATAATCACAACAGAAATGATAGAGCAGTGGCCTTTCTCTAAAGAAAGGCGAGGAGACTGCGTAATATAATATGCCAGGTTAGCTTAGAAAATTAGCTTCACGAAAGGGCGATGGTATTAATGTAGCTCCTATTTAATCTGTTAGACAAACATGAACAAATGTTTCACTGCTTTAATAAAAACATTTGGAACATTGCAGTAACTATTTAGTTGTTTTTTTGGGGGGCAGACTATAAAAGAAAAAAAATGAAATATAAAAACAGAAGGACATGTAGTGCTTCTTTTAACAAATTGACGTGTTTAACATACATAAATCCTCATGAACGTTCTTTGTTTCAGTATGTGAACGAGTGAGTATATGTATAAGAGAGATTGGTGGAGAAGCAGAGGTGAACTCAGTGCATGTTTACTGGACTGAACATCAAATATTGTTGCACATCATATATTCACCATTCAGAATTACAGACTGCACGGTTCTCATTTGTCTAACTGTGCACAGATAATAAACATGTAGAACTTACCAAAAAATCCATCTGAAATTTAGACAAAATATAAGTGAACAGTTTTCTTTATTTATTTATTTATTTTTTCGCTTTGAATCGTTGCCTCTTGCGAGGGAAGGCTACAGACTGTTAGCATTAATGAAGGCGTTGTTATCGTCCATCATGCCAGTTTGCAGAATAATATGTATGCATGTTTATTCTGAAGAAGACTTTAGTAAAAGTACTTGATACTAAACTATGAACAGTATGGTTTGAAAAGTTATATATTTAATATCTGCCAATACACGAAGTGTCAAAATCCTGGCACACAATTATGAGAGCGAGGCAAAAACCCAAATGTTCGTCAAGGGACGTAACCATTGAAAAAAAACAGAGAAAAAGATTCGAGGGCAAGCCGAGAAGTTTTTTCTTATATAAAAAAAATACTTCTCTATCAAATAAAGATTTGCTACTCTATAATGAAAATAGATTTCAACAAGTCTAAAAAGCAGAACTCGTTGAAAACGAGAAATATTCTATAAGTGATAAGTATAACCGGTAAACAGTTGTAAATTTAGCCCAGTTGTCAACTATGAAGGGATCAGAGAATCGAAAGCTGAAAATTTAAGAAAACTTTGGACAAAATAATTAGGCGAGAAACGATTACTAAATATATTGTGTGGTGCATTGGTTAGAATGCGCATGTACAGTGAGTTCTAGTGTACCGCTTTCTCTTATTCCAAAATGTTAAAACTACTTAAGGGGGAAAAAGTAGGAAAAGCTTTAATTAGTTAACGAGCACATAGTTGCCTCGTTTCGGTTTACACTTTAATCATACAAAAGCATACAGGACAAAGAAATAGAGAAAAAAGATACAACATAAATTCACATGAATGCTATACAACAAAAGAATCTGTGGAGAGGAGCAGACAGAACCACAAAAATAAGATTTTTAAGGGCATGTATCTTTCCCATCGTAACATATGCCTGTGAGACGTGGACACTTAACAAAACAGCTGAGAAACACATAAATGCCTTTGAATGTAAATGCTACAGAAGAGTTCTCCAAATATCGTGGACACAAAAAAAAAGAACAAATATATCCATACTACAAGAGCTTAATATTGAAGAAGGCTGGCTAGTAAAGAGGATTAAAAAGAGAAAACTTAAATATTTTGGACACATTAAACGTCACGATAATTTACAGAAGACCATACTGGAAGGATACATAATGGGAAAAATAAAAAGAGGAAGACCAAAACGAAATGGCTGCAAGACATCGTTGACGATCTGCAAATGGACGCAGCAGCAGCAGGCCATCTTGCTCACAACCGAGAGGCCCACAGGAGTGCTATTTGGGAGGCAAAGTTCCGCAAGGGACATGCAAATGAATGAATGCTATACAACAAACAGGAACGGAGAAGAAAAAACAGAATAAATGGAGCACTTAGCTCTTATTTTATTTTTGTTACCTGTATGGAGGTGAGGACAGCCTTGAAACCTGGTTAGCTGTGACGATGTAATGTGCCTCGGGGACAGTTCTTAACGCTTTTGGTAAATACGTGATTTTTTTTTCCTTCTTAAAAAGTTCAGCTACACAGAGCAACTCCGCTGACACAGAAGACAAGTTAAGAGGCAACAAAAACCTCTTTCATCTCAGATGATGGTTCTTTGTAGGATTTTAGAATATTAATTACTGTTTCACAGACTCACAGGGTAAAGATATTTATTACTACGGCTCGTGTTTAGTTTGAATGTTTTCAAAAACTGGCCAAAGCAAGAAAGAGACTAAAACTGTGTCAAAATTAGAAAGTATCGGGACAGCCTATTTAATTTATGGGCGCAGCTGATTAAAATTTAATCAAGAAAATCAGTTAGATATCTTTCGTGTAATTTGCCGATTACAATTTACGAACATGCCCCTAATCGAATCTTTCAGTGATACTGAGATTACAGAAATGTATGTGTTGCATGGTGGACAACATCGTAAATCCAAAACCGAACATCGTAAACAAGCGATTCAAAGTCGGCAGAGGCCAAAAGACGAAGCTATTTTTAGAACCTACAGCCGTGCGTCAGTTAGGTAACCAATGGTTACATAAATAGTCTGGGGTCACAGCTGCTACGTGGTAGGAGAAATCTCAGATTGCAATAAAATTTTGAGAGCTCACACGCACGTCTTGGGATTAGTGATATGAACACAACAGTCTTCTGTGAATAAGAATCTGAAGTCCTCATGAATCGTTGATCAGAAATGGATACTCCTATCATATCCTACACAAAACAAGGAAACAACAATTACTTTGTTTTTATTACAGGACATGTGAAAATATTTTCATAACATTATCAACAACATATAATGTAATATTGTAATATCTATCTATATATATATATATATATATATATATATATATATATATAGAGAGAGAGAGAGAGAGAGAGAGAGAGACAAAACAAAAATAACGAAACTTACCATTAATCAAAATGGAAAAATACACGTAGAAGGGACATATATTGAAGAAGTCAATCAATTTGCATACCTTGGCAGCTACATAGACCAGGATTGTGACACCAGAAAGGAAGTTAGAATTAGAATTGCAAAAGCAGCATCAGTCTTCAAGAATCTTGAGAACATATGCCATTCAAAAGTTATAATCACAAAAACCAAGTCAAGACTATTCAATTCAAATGTAATATCCACCCTCATTTATGCATGTGAAAGCTGGAAAACAACTAAAGAAATAGACAAGAAATTAGACTCTTTTGAAAACAAATGCTTAAGGAAAATACTCGGCATCAAGTGGAACGAATTCAAGAACAATGCAGAGATAAGACAGATGACAGAACAACAACCAGTCTCATGGGTGATCAGGAAAAGGAGATGGACATATGTTGGTCATGTAATGAGAAGAAACAGTCAGAAAATCCCAAACAAGCTAACAAGTGGAACACAACAGGCCAAAGAAAAAGAGACAGACCGCGTGAAACTCTAAAGAGAACATTGTTAAGAGAGACCAAATTAATAGGCATAAAATCCCCTGATGAGGTTGAAAAGCTCGCGGACATATATATATATATATATATATATATATATGTGTGTGTGTGTGTGTGTGTGTATCTCCGTTTCCATGCCATTAAGGCATATTGGCGAAAGGGTATTAGACTGGTATTACCAAGACCATCGGCACATGAAAGTGTGGTATGCTCAGTATCACGCATGGCCGCATTTACATTCCATGATTTCTCTGGTACTCATTTTTAGAGGCTGATATATATTAAAACCTTATCAGTAGCCTCGAGACAAAGTTCATAGATTCTTTGTTCTCCTTAAAAAAGGGTGGATATCAGTACAGACGAGTGTGTTCCATAGCACGATCAGCATGGAAAGAACCAACGCCTCAGTTCCAGAAACACCGTAGTTATCAATTCAGCACTCTCAGTATTTCTGAATGCGTGTTACTAATGCGAATCTGAAATGTCTTATCTAATCCTCAGACTTTTGTCTGAGCACAATCCCATGTCTTACTGCTCGTTGTTTCTGAAAATGGCTCCATCGCAGTCAGGACATTTCCGTATCTGCTCATTCCTCTTTTCAGTTACCGTCCAAGAGCCGGTGTTGCATGCAGCATAGACACCCCAGAAGCCTGCGTCAGCTTCTGTGATAGATTTTCTAGAATTTCCCCTGGGCAGCGGGCATACGGCCTACTCTTTTCCCAATTTGCAACTGCCAAAGGCTTTTTAAGGTGCGCAAATAATGCACGCGGACGTTCGATTCCACTACCTTGAGATCTTGGGACTTCATTGCCGGAGGATTCACGAGGGGAAAAAATCCTGCCCACTTCTGATTGGATCCCTGTGATGTTGTGACAATAGTCAGAGTTTACCCTATCTCAGTACTCTGTTTGTAACAATAGAGTTTACTCTATCTCAGCACGTCTCATTGTAACAATAGTCAGAGTTTACTCTATCTCAGCACTCTCATTGTAACGTTGTGACAATAATCAGAGTGATACTGTTACAAAAGTATCGGGACTGTCACATCGAGAGAATGTCTGTTTACATAACACCATAGTTGCTATAGCGGCCTTCTGCTACATTCCATTCATTTATCACTAAATATAATCACAACTGCAGCGAGGCCATTATTAATATTGCCATTTCCATTTACATAAAAACTCAGTATTTTCATTTGAAGGAGAGATTTTCTAATAAACGTCCACGCCACAACGAACTCATCATGCCAATACCAAGCATGCATAATAAACAGAAGAAAATATCCACTTTCATATTATTGCTTCATTTTTTCCCCCCTGCCATTTTTTCATATACAGAATCACAACAGCAATATTTTCAGTACAGCCTATTGCACAATGATGATACCGTTGCCAATAATAATAATAATAATAATGGCAAAAAGGGACAGGCATTCAATGCCATTTTTTTAAAAGTCCATATAATGTGCCAGACTGGCTTAGTCTAAGCCGAAAACATATTATTGATATGCCAGAATGGCTTAAAGTTACATCACTAGCCATATTCTGGTAGCAGTTAGGTAAATATAACAAGATGTTATGACCACTTACATGCAGAAACACACAGCTGCGGGCATATTTGCCGAATATTCAGCAACACAAGACAAAACAGAACAAGTATGAGCACAGTGGTATTTTACATGTTCCGCCATCCCGAAGCTGTTAGTGCAGGCATGTGGAAAGAGCGAAGGTGGGTTTTTTTTTCAGGGTGGGTGGAAAATAGGTATCCTGTCCAGGAAAGGAATATTGGTCAAATAGGTAAAGTGAGCTTCAGGGTTAGCATGCTTTGCTGATAGTGGTTCTGGTTATGGTGCAGATACAGATTAGCTCGATGTATGAAACCACGGCGGGGGGGGGGGGGGAAAGCTAACATTGTCACACTCCAAAGGAGGAGTACTGTAATAAGGATGTAAGGGCGATGTTCATTTAACAGATAAACAAAATTTATATATTTGCTTCAATAAATAATCGCTCTAGTGCAAGTTTGGTATCTTGCCAGTTAATTTATAAGAAAATGTGCAAGAAATATGAGAAATTAATTTTAAAATGACATAAAATCACATTTTTTTGACTGACTTGCAGGAATTTATGTAAATGAGCATATTCAATCATCATTCTTATATTAGACTTAAGAAACGGATGGAAAAGACTAGTAAATTGGTTCTATCTAAATTCAAAAGGAAAGATTTAAAAATGTCAATATTATTTCTAGCTATCCAGAAACTTTTACTTTTCTGAAATGTACTTACACTATACTTTAAGAGTTGCCAGAATTTAGAAGTAGTTACACTAGTTTTCAGTCAAAGGAAACGAAGCCATTATCGTTTTTATAGGGATTTGATACATCGTGCTAAAATACATTGCTGCTTTGTGCTGCAGATTTGCTGACAGAGAATACGCTTCAGTCACACGCGCATTCAGGCGCCCAGACGCTCACAGTAAGACACACACACACACACACACACGCACACTCGCGCGCACCGACAACAACACAAGGTGGAGGGAGGTTCCCGTCATGGCGGCTCTGGAATACCTGCATGACCACAGCTAGATTGTTGTTCCTGTAGTACGTGCCCAGTCTGACGAGAAAGCGGCTGGTGAATCTCATGATATCCTGAGGACAGGGCCAAGAACGCGCCCAGCGCAATCAGGGAAGTAGGATAATGGAATAAACAAAAAAAAAGAAGAAATACAAAAAAATGTAAACATTAGTAATCTAAGGACAAGACATTTCTGGAATGTTCTGGATCGCTGAGCTGTTATTTGAGTATTGTTTTACACATACATTACCACTTAATGGCGTCCTTCAGGTTTATTTGACTGCATGGATAGAATGAAATAGATTAACAAGGATAGCCAAGATAAAAAAAGCCAGGGGTGTCCAACTGGCGGCCATAGGTCGCTTGCGGAGCAGCCTGCAACAAGGTTATTTTGAAATGTAATTTATATTATTAAAAGTAATCTTATCAACCAAGAAAAGGCGAGTCCTATGCTGCAAAACAAAATCACCCTAGCTCCAATTAACTGTGCAGTCAACGATAAAATTCCCCTAAGCATGTTATGTAATTCGGCAAAAGACTGGTTCATAACCATGCAACCCAGTGCTCTATTCGCGAGTACAGTGGGCTCGCTGGCTCTTTGAAGCTGGACACCTCTGCTATAAAGGATCGCTATACAAAACTGATTAAAGACCAAGAGGTTTCTCCTCTGAAAAAAAAAGAACAAACTCAGACAAAATATAACCTAATAAGACGGGACAAGACAAGGGAGAGACAGCTTTGTCTGAAGTGGAGAAGCGCAGTCTTAACATTTTAAAGAAGTCTATTGTTATACACAGTAGTACAGTGGCTCAAAGTTAACACTCATTTCTTATTTATAAATGTTAGATCGTTAAGTGTTGTCTATGTGCTAAATAGCTGTGCTTTACAGCAGTGGTTCCCAAAATTTTGCGGATTGGTGCCTCGTTACTTCAACAACCACATCCATATCTTCCTCTATCTTTTTCGTGTATCGCTCCTTGGAACTTCCCAAATGCCCCCGGTAGCGGGGGAGGAGTGTGGTTTAATCCACTTTGAGAACCACTGATTTACAACAGTTTTCTCTTACAGTAGTGATTTGCATAGTACTTCCGTTGCAGCAACGTATTGCACATTACTTCCCATTACAATGGTCTGTCCTCACACTATCGCCACCAAAAATAGTATTTAGTAACCAAGTTTCACCCAGTCATTCTTGGAACAGAGCAAGAGCAGCACAGTAGATTCTCACAGCCATGGGATCACACCCAGACAATGATTCATCCATTCAATCCAACGAATGTGGCTCCTGACACATCTGTTATGGCGAGAAGGAGACAGTCAGCTCGAAACAATACACGCAACAAGTGAAGAAGATGAGCTCCTGTTAATGCAGTATCTTCCTGTACTGTTGACTTCGGCCTGCCTTTATTTCCGCATGGAGTGGTCTCAATCTGAACCCAACGCAAAAAATAATTAGTGTCAGACATTCTCTTCAAGAAATCCTTGCAATATCAAGCAGTGCATTTCCAGAGAGTCTTGTCGAGGCAATACAGTTCTAGAAAATCTAGCGTTGCAGTAGAGATCTAGAATAACATGCCGTAACAGTACAGTTCTAGAGTCTCATGCTGTATTAGCTCAGTTCTAGCAACAGCAGCAGCAGTACAGTTATATAAAAATCAAACAGCAGGAGAACAGTTTTAGAAAATCTTACATTAGCAATACACTTCGTAAACTGAAATGTAGAAATTAAAATGCTACCTTCTTTAAGTTTTACTGTAGTGATAAAGATGTCATTTGGACAGTTGGTATTCACAACAGAGGTGAACGTTCTATTACTGCCATGAGAGTGAGGATTTTGATTTTCTGTCTTGAATTGAAGTCTAGAACAACTTTGAACACCTACAGCAAGAACGTGTGTATGTCTGTCTGTCTGCATGTATTGTATGTAAGTATGCATGTGTGCATCGATGTGTGTATGTATGTATGCATGATTGTGTGTATGTATATATATATATATATATATACATATATATATGTATTTTTGAATGTACGTATATGAATGTGTGCATGTAATATGTATGTGTATATACAGTATGTGTGTATCCACGTAAGTGTATGTGTATGTGTTTGTCCTTGTGTATATAGCCCTACACATGAGCATACACAATATCCTATTATGTGCATGCATATGCGTATGCCATTTGATATGTAAATTGTATATGTCTGTTTACAGGTATATGTGAGTCTACGTGTGTACGTTATGTATGCACGTATTTGTTATATATTTATATTTGAGGATATGCATTTTATATTTTTATTTATGAAAATACATACAGAATATACGTTTGTGTATGCATATGTATTTGCAAGCATCATGTACAAGTTCTTATACTATTAGATATTCCTTTTTCATGTATTTATATATGAGATAAAGACATTTTTGTATACTTTTCAGTGTATTTTTGTACTATATTTATGGAATCGTGCCATATATATATATATATATATTACTATGAAGGCATATATATGCACACATATGTATAAATAAGTTAGCGGTGTTCCATTATGCGATCAAGAAACCTGTCTCATTAAAGTATAATACACATACGCAAGTTATCAAGAAGTATATTTTCACACTTCTTTTAATATATGTAGGACAACAAAATCCATCATTATTAATTTCCTGCAGTTCCTTTTATCAACTGTCACAGTGATTTACTGCTGTGTCAACATGTTAAAATGTCATTTATCGATTACCTTGAACTTCTGTAACTATTTTCTATAAATTTTCGTTGTGGTTGTAGTGTTTTGTTTTTTAAGCAATGTCCTTCTCAATTCAAGCAACACATTTTGATTGTTCTAATTTTTAATAAGTTAAATTTTCATGCACAGCCATCTGTTAGCTTAGCTTAAGCTCTGAATTCTACTAATGATTAAGTACTATTTTTATGTTGGTAGTCACTGAAAACGATAACACAAATGAAGACAGCCAAAACAGAATTTCTACCAAGGGCGTCTCTAAGTGTATAAAATATGTTTCTGACAATCATCATCATCATCATGTGCCGTGCCGACTGGCATTGGCTATTATGCTTCTCCAGAGTACACGATCTTTCATGCAGGCCATCAGCTCAGTTGGTGATCTCCTCTCACACCATCCCGTCAGACTGTCCAGTGTCATTTCCCTTGGTCTTCCTCTTGATCTTCTTCCCTCTATTTTTCCTGTTATAATATTTTCAATATTATAGCATTATTTTTTTCTGACAATATAAAATGCTAAAATTGGTATCAAAATAAAGCAAATTTATTTTTCTTACACATTGTAAACTTTTTTTTCAACATAGCCCCCATTTAGAGCTACACATTTTCCCAGTCGTGATACCTGTTGTTTCGTTCCGTTGATGAAGAAAGTTTCGTGTCCGATCCACGTGCGAGCGACAGCTTCAGCTTCGGCATCCAATGAAAAATGCTTATCTCTCAACGTTTCCTTCAATTTAGGGAACAGCCAGAAGTCAGACGGTGTCAAATCTGGCCTGTCATGAGGGTGTGGAATATGAGTGAATTCCAGACTTGCCGCATTCTCATTCGTGTGTTCACTGCAACGTGGCCTTGCACTGTTGTGATTTAAAAGAATTTTTTGTTTTTCCTTTCAGGTCTGATTCTGCAGATGCCTTTGCTTGAGTAATCGTAAGGGAATTTACGGTCGTTCCTGTAGTCAGAAATCTCATGCTGCACCAAAACAGTGTGCTGCCACACTGCAGTACACAAAGGAAGGAAACCGCGACAAGCTTGATATTCCCAGTTGTTCCGCACCCTCCTACAGCCAGATCTGACACCGTCTGACTTCTGGCGGTTCCCTGATTCTGAAGAAGACGTTGAAAGGTCAGCATTTTTCATTGGATGCCAAAGCTGAAGCTGCTGTTCTCATGCAGATCAGACACCAACCAGAAGCTTTCTTCATCAGCGGAGCAATAGATATCACGGTTAGAAAAATGTGTAGCTGTAAATGGGGATATGTTGAAAAATAAGTTCACAGTGCTTAAGAGAAATGAATTTTCTTCATTTTGATACCAGTTTTAGACATAAAGTTAGCTAAGAAGACCAACAGAAATAACACAGGTTAGGTCTGGCTGAAAACATTCTAGATTCAGTCTTAGACATAAAGTTAGCTAAGAAGACCAACAGAAATAACACAGGTTAGGTCTGGCTGAAAACATTCTAGATTTAGTCTTAGACATAAAGTTAGCTAAGAAGACCAACAGAAATAACACAGGTTAGGTCTGGCTGAAAACATTCTAGATTTAGTCTTAGACATAAAGTTAGCTAAGAAGACCAACAGAAATAACACAGGTTAGGTCAGGCTGAAAACATTCTTGATTCAGTCTTGTACACTGAATTGGCTGACGACAGAAACAGAACAGCACAGATTAGATTTGACTAAAAGAAAACATTCCGCTTTCAATATTTGGACATGAAATTACTTACAACAAAATATAACACAGTTTTCATTAAGCTACACACAGTTTAGATTTCGAAAAAACCAGAAATTATGAAGCTGAAGAAATGTTTCCTATTCTTGGAAGTTAAATTGTTATGGAAGTCTATTTTGTGTGTATTCACTCAAAACTAAATAATCATGTGGTTGTGTTTTTAACGAGACGCGCGGTCTTTGTAATCCTCATTACCTGTGATAATAAGTTACATACGCTAGTCATGCTGTTGAATCAATGAAGGTGGACTATTCTCATCAGCAAACAGAAGCGCCCGGTTAAAGTTCTTTTTGCTTTAGCTCTAATCTGCACTAAATTATACTATAAGCCATACAAATGTGTGCGATTTCAAACACCACTACTAAATTTTGTAGGAACCTATCGGAGGAAGGGCTTCGAAGTTGATTTCAAATAGAATTAGAACAAGGAGAGACACTAGCGTGACTCCGTTCTTGTCTATGTATCTTGCTAGGAGCCTTATGGTTACAGCTTTTGTTCTTTGTTTATTTAGTACTGTGAGAGTTTCTGCTTAATGTGTTTGTTGGCAAAGACTAATAGATCTAATGTTCTTTGTTAGTTCAACGTTTATATTGCAGTTTTCTTGTTGCACGTTCTTCTAAACTTCGCATGTGTTACATGCGTTACATTTAGCTACTTCGTTGTTAGTAGACCTAGCAAAGAGGTTAGTAGAAAATTTACTGCCTGACAACAGAATTCTATGATCTGTTGCAGACATACAACTCTGTCTGAACCAGCCAAATCTACAGCTTTTAAATACGTTTTTTTTCCACAACCAAGTCCAGAAAACCCACGCTAATTCAACTACTTACACGATAGGGCCAGAATGATTTCTGAAGCGAAATGAACTAATCATATTTTAACAAACAGTCTAGGGGATACATGATTAAAACATAATGTATAGGCAGTCGAAAAAGATCTGTTTCAATTGTATGCTGTGGAATATATCTAATTGATTTATCGACGTGACAAAGGATCAGAAGCTGAATATTCCAATCTTCTGAATATATTGTATTCCAGTCTTTAATTTCATTTGTTTCATTGAAACATGCTGTTTACACAGCTGATTTTAAATTTACATATACGTTAAGGTAAATACACAATATGAATGTGAAGTTAAGTTCCAGTCAAAGATCGAAGTAGTAGTAAAAGAGACCGGGGTACACTTGGCATGATTTAATCATCATGCATGCCATGCTGCACAACTAAAGAAATTTTCAGTTTTCAAAAATGAAAGCACCGATATAAAGTACTGAAAAATAAAACTAAAAAAAAAAAATCAAACAGGTCTCACATGCAAACATCTAACAACACATGTCTGCGTCTAGACAGGCTAAAAACTAAACTAAATTAGCGTTGTAATCACTAATAATTAAATTCTATGAAATTCTAAAATGATTTAATCTGAGTGATGCCATGTGAGGTATGCAAAACATGGAAGCCAAATGACTGTACAAATAATATCACTGTAAGGCTAACTCCATGCATTTGTTGCTCAGCCCCGAAGCCTTGCTATCAGCGCATGATAATTATAAAAAAATACATTTTTTCCCCACAAAAGCTCAAGTTTGTCAATCGTTCAGACACCTACCCTCTCAAAAGAGTCTTCCAGGAGGTAAACCGAACATTTCTCGCTCTTTAGCAGATCCTGGGCGTCCAGCATGATCTTCTGAACTAGTTTCTCCAAGTTGCTCTGCTCCTCGAAAATTCCTCGAGCGAGATGAAGGAGAAGCTGAGGATCAGAATGTAAAGTTGAATTGTTTCATATCTTTTCACTATGAAAATTTTAAGTTAGAGGAGCTGCTTGACATCTTCTGCTATTTATTATTATTATTAGTGTGCTTGTTTTGTATTCAAGAGGCAGGGATAGCAATCTTCTAATTGGTGATAAATTGTCGATTCTCCTTTCATTCTATAATCAGTGATAACAATATTCTACTATAAGATTATAGCACAAATAACATACTATCAGTCAGTCAGTCAGTCAGTCATTTGCATGTCCCTTGCGGAACTTTGCCTCCCTAACAGCTCTCCTGTGGGCCTCTCGGTTGTAAGCAAGATACCCTGCTGCTGATGCGTCCATTCGCAGATCATCGACGATGTCCTGCAGCCATCTTGGCCTTGGTCTTCCTCTCTTTCTATATTATAGATCCACTAATATTTGAGGCTTGTACTTCTCGTGCACGAAAATAAAAAAAAATATTCCGCGCAGCTCACCCATTTTTTTTCTTTTACAGAATTTCCACTTAAAAAAAATTCTAAGTCTGCACTTTGCGTAGGAAAGTTCGACAAAATTATTAAGATGTGTAAATTTTCATTCGATGATTATAAAGTGTGATAGTGAGACAACCCGTCATTCATATGTTACCTTTGTAACTTTTAGCCCCTCAGTCTGTAATGTCATTTACAAATGTCATTCATATTCTGTGAAATAGTTTGATCGTCCGTGAATAAAACTTTAAAAATTCAGTTTACTTTCCTAATTTCCTCTGCCGCGGTGGTTAAACCCCCCCCCCCTTCCCAAAAAAATAGGTGCTTGCTGTTTCCCTTGGGAAACAAAGGCAGTGAGGAAAGGTGCTGCACCCCCTACCTCAAATTCTGTAGTGCCCTTGAAATGTGAGGGCACTAACACTTCACACCCCTATCACATGCAAATACCAGGGGAATAGCTTTTTTTTTCTTTCTTTTACTACTAAGGGACATGCCATGGTATAGTCCACCCTTTTCTCCTGCTGTCATGCATCTGTTGGGTAGCTCTGTGCTTTCAAACAGTTGTTATCAAAATTTTGCCCGTTATCGATTGGTTTATTGGAAAGTTTGTGGCTTCAGTTGTCTGCCATTGGTTGAATGAATCTATAAGTGCCTGATTCTAACAACCAGACTAGCTCGAATCCTAGTGGATGAATTTAAAAATATTTTTAAAAATTAATTTCACCAGACAGACAGACAGACAGAAAGACAGACAGACAGACAGACAATCAAACTCATTTGGCCTAACTAATTTAGTTACACTCATTCATATATTCTCAGTCATGTATTACCGTTCAGTTATACTCCTCGTGTTACAATATAACGACATTTTTCATCTTAGAAGTACAGTAGTTCTGAACCAGAAATGTTTTACGTATTCTGCTTTGTCTGAGAATTTGGTGCGTAGAGAGCGCTTTGCCCATGTTTAACTTCCTCATCACGACTCTTCCAGTCAGTTCCAGAGGTTGTACAAGGCCTAAACGTCTAAAAAATTCTAGCAGTTTTCAGGGTTTGCTTAAAAAAAAACCCTGTTACCAACTGTCGTAGCACCTAATGCAGTATATTTCCGAGGCGAAACTTAAATGGAGCGATAATAGAATGCAGAGTGCAGATTTGAAGTAGACGACAACCACAGTCTTAAGAGATATTGGATGTTTAATTATTCGCATTAAAAAAGCTATAATGGAATAACTCAATTAAAAATTGTCCACCAGTGCTATGCTCAAAACTCTGCGCCAACTAAGCAGTAATTTTAAACTGACATCCGCCCGTTATTAACCCAGACGTCAACATCTATTGAATCAACATTATTCTTAACTTAATCATCGATTTTACGTCATTTAAGACATTTTCCCCCCATTTTCGAGAAGGCCACCAAGTGAAACAGAAGCTAAGAATATAATATGTCTCGACATTTTCAGCATTTAATGACACTGTACTGGTCGGAGACACCGGAGGACAAACATAAACCTGTCTATGTAAGCTGCTTTCATATCGAACGAAGATCGTCATTGTATACACGTTATTCATTTTTAGTTCTTTGTTGAGTGTGCGACCTTAAAGGGTTAAAACACGGTGCCCAAATAATATTAACCATTCCATCTGTGAACAATATTATAATGTCTAAGGTAGAGGCTACATCACTGTGCCATCTCATCATGGAACCTTAACTGCATTGGTCATTCAGTTTAATCTGTTCGTCATTTTCACAGTTCACACGGCCAAGCTCAGTCCACTTCATTTTTTTCTTTCAACGTTGCCGACCAGTCTACAATATATTAATCATTCATTCATTTGCATGTCCTTTGCGGAACTTTGCCTCCCAAACAGCACTCCTGTAAGCCTCTCGGTTGTGAGCAAGATGGCCTGCTGCTGCTGCGTCCATTTGCAGATCGTCAACGATTTCTTGCAGCCATCTTCGTTTTGGTCTTCCTCTTTTTCTTTTTTCCCATCATGTATCCTTCCAATATGGTCTTCTCTAAATTATCATGACGTTTAATGTGTCCAAAATATTTAAGTTTTCTCTCTTTAATCCTCTTTACAAGCCAGCCTTCTTCAATATTAAGCTCTTGTAGTATAGATATATTTGTTCTTTTTTGTGTCCACGATATTTGAAGAACTCTTCTGTAGCATTTACATTCAAAGGCATTTATGTGTTTCTCAGCTGTTTTGTTAAGTGTCCAGGTCTCACAGGCATATGTTGCAATGGGAAAGATGCATGACCTTAAAAATCTTATTTTTGTAGTTCTGTCTGCTCCTTTCCACAGATTCTTTATTTGTTTTACTTTCTGAAGAGCAATAGATGTCCTCCTTTTAATTTCCCTCATTGTATCTCCATTATTAGTTAGCAGTGATCCAAGATATTCAAAACTCTCCACTTCTTCCAATTTTTCCTCCTTGATATATATTTCAAAGGTAATATTATACAATATATATATATATATATATATATATATATATATATATTCTTTCTCTTTTTCCTTCTATTTTCCCTCAAGTTTTATTTTCATGATACGCCTGAAATATTTTAACTGTCTAGCTCTAAGGTTTTTTTTTTATTACACAGTTGTGTTACTTCGCATAAACTCTTGTAAATTAAAAACCAATTCTATTACAATTCACAAAGCAGTAACTGTTACCTTTTAACACGTATCACAATTTTATGAGACTATTTGCGTGTATGATACAGGAATGTGACATTCATTTTACTTAAAAAGACAGCTTCATATTTTCCTGGATCTCGTTCATACCGCAAAGAACCCTTAACCGCATGAACTCTCGATGGCTTGCAGAAAAGAACGAAGAATGGAAGTCGATGATTGAAACACATTTAAATAAAAAGAAGATGGAAAGTTGCATAGACTGAAGTTTATATTATACATTATTTACTACGGTTTGACCATTTGTGATGTAAATTCTGATGTTGTTCAGAAGATACACGTTTACGTGCGTAAATTGTGATGGTGATCAATACCTGGTTTCTCTTGAACTCGTTGACGGACAGCTCAAAGAGCTGAGCATTTGTGATTCCAATGCCACAGAAAGTGAGATACTTGTGAAACAACTGAGGAGGAAAAAAAAACAACAGATCAAATTAGATCAAATGTGAGAAAAATATGAGATATGAAACGCTCTGTGTTGTAAAGAAAGTTGATCACAGACAAGATCAGCATAGTTATCGAGGCGGGGGAAAATATGATCAGCTAATTGTGGGAAGAAATGTTATCCTGGTATGTGCAAATTTTAATGAGAGAGCTCTGATTAATTATTTATTTTTTTATTTTTGTTACGGTTTCGTTTTATTAAAACTGCTTGAGATTATAATTGTGCTCTGTGATTGATTTTCATCATTATCATTAAGTTCTGTCTCTTCGTGCGAGATACTGTAGGTTTATTTGATTTCAGTCTTCCAGTAATCTCGAACTTAGTTCTTTTACAGCCAATCGCGTGGTGCAGTCGTTGAGGACAAAATGAAGAGTAAATCTTGGGGGAAATGGAGCAGACCTTGATAGGAGGGGGGGGGGGGTAGTAGAACAGAATATAGTGGGAAGGTAGTACAGAATGTGTGTGTGGGGGGGGGGAAGAAAGAAGGAAGTGAAGTAGGGGAGATTGAAGAGTAATTATGATGTAGAATGGCGGGTAAGGGAAGGAAAGTATGTAGATACTGTGGAAAAAGTTATCCAGATCTTGGAAGTAAATAGTTGAGATTTAATGGAAAATAGCAGTCCATATCTGGGGGTGGGGGAAGTGTTCCAGATCTTGTGGGTAAGTGTGGTCCACATCCTGGATGAAGATGGTCTAGATCTTGTGGGAAAGTGTGGTCCACATCCTGGGGAAAAGATGCTCCAGATCTTGTTGGAAAATGTAGTCCACATCCTGGGGAAAAGATGCTCCAGATCTTGTTGGAAAATGTAGTCCACATCCTGGGGAAAAGATGCTCCAGATCTTGTGGGAAAATGTGGTCCACATCCTGGGGAAAAGATGCTCCAGATCTTGTTGGAAAATGTAGTCCACATCCTGGGGAAAAGATGCTCCAGATCTTGTTGGAAAATGTAGTCCACATCCTGGGGAAAAGATGCTCCAGATCTTGTGGGAAAATGTGGTCCACATCCTGGGGAAAAGATGCTCCAGATCATGTTGGAAAATGTGGTCCATATCCTGGGGAAAAGATGCTCCAGATCGTGTGGGAAAATGTGGTCCACATCCTGGCGAAAGATGGTCCAGATCTGTGGGTAGAAAAGCATTTACCTAATTAAATGAAAGACTATGATCGCCTATTTTAACACATCAATGAATGTTGTGGAATTTGATCAAAATCTTTTAAAAAAAAAGAACTTTAGACGCCAGAATGACAGGTTTGTTTTTTTTGTTGTTGTAACCATAGATTCCTGAAATTGAAGTGGTAAGAGCACATCGTCAAAAGCTTGAACTAAAAAAGAAAAAAAACAATTTGAAAACTTCATAACTATCTGAAGATAACAAAAACATTTTCGAAAAAAAACCCCTGAAATAAATAAGATAACTTAAAAAGTTAGGAGAAGTAAAGCGCATGGAAATCACTGTGATGTACAGGAATGTCCGTGAATGATTTTTCCTATGGGGCGGGGGAAAATACGGACAATATACGCCTGGCGTAGTAAGGAGCTATAGAAAAGACAACTGTAAAGTTCTATTAGAAAACAAAGAATACTCTGAGATAGTTATAGGAAAAGTGTGAAAAAGAGCAATGTTTTTTTTTCCAATCCTCAGAAATGTCTGAAATGAAGAAACGGGAAAGATTATCAATATCAATTTGAACTCAGAAGTCTGAGGTTAAAACATGGAATGCAGACAACCGAGTGCACAATTTCTTTATTTCTTGCAGTTAGGTGACTGTCAATGTCTAGTTCTGCATGTTCATCATTAATTCCTACAAAGGCACATTGCAAAAAAAAAGATCATAAATACCTAATTTCATAAATCAGACTGAAAAAAAAAAGAGACAGGATTTGGCATGAAGCCCTCAACGGAAAGTGAAAACAAGAAGACGAAAGAGCACATGAAGAAGGGAAGAGATACAATGAAGGTTCTAAAACCAGGAGGACTCACGTGAAGTCACTTAGAAAGTAAAATCAAAGACAGAAATTACCGGAAAACCTTTGTCTGTGGCTTATGCTCCGGAAGAAAGGCCACGGGCACTGACTGAAACTAAAAAAAAAAAAACGAATCAGACAAACATGACTTACAGCCTCGTCTTGTTTAGTAAACTCATGGTTTCCGGTGACCTTGTTGATGATCTGAGCAACACCTATGACCTCCCCCTCATAGTTAAGTATCGGCATGGACAAGATGCTGTGTGTACGGTATCCAGTTTTCTTATCCACTTCTTGGTTGAAGCGTGGATCCTGTTCGGACAAAAATACGTCATCAAATCAAATCTGAACTTAACAAAACTACAGGCGCAAAGAAAAAAGTTCAGGTGGACGCAGAGAGAGATATTATATCTTGTCCAAAAGTAGCAACAACTGAAAGATATATTCGGTGGAGAAGTAAAACTGTTCCCCTGATTACTGTACGTTCTCGGAAAGCTCTAGAACAGCGCCATATTCTCCAGGCTGGCTGTCTCCACACAGCTGGAATTAACAATAAATGCAGTTTCCTTTAAACTTCTTCAGATTTCCACCTACTTTCTGCTACTCAGGCCCAACTTTTTTGTTTTGGCCCAGCTCATTTCGCTGCAGTTTTTCATTCCTAGCTTTTATCTTTGTCTTCCAGCCCTCTCCTTGGTTCTTCTGTAGCAGCCAATAGGTATTTATATAGCTTCCATGTCTCTTTCTTAATCCACCCCCTCCATTGTTCTTTCACTTTCACCACCCATGCCATGTCTTAGGCCATAGGTATCCGATTAGTCTAAGTTGTTACCCCTTGCTATCTCTCAGCCGTTCCAACTTGAATACTTACGCCTGTCTGGGGCATACTGTGCCGTCTTTCGAAACTAGGAAAAAAAAAAAAAGGCTATGTTTTCATCGATTTTCTATATTTTTACGTGTTGTGTTGTTCTTGTATGCAATCCTTTAAAGAGGACGAGGCCGAAATATCGGATGTTGTATATGTTCTTCATTTATACGTTCTCATCTTGCTTGGTCCCATTTGCGTTTCTGCTCATTTTCCTCAACCCCTCTGTCATTTTGTAAAACTGAACCATATACCTCTAGCTATCTTCAATCTGCGCTAGGATGAGCGAAGTACCTATATCAGCAGCTGGGAAAAGGCACTTCCAGCCTGGACTAGAATCAAGCTTTACCATGAAAAACAACGACACTAACCGCTACGCTACTCGGACGCCACTGATTGCCCTAAGATTTACTATTTAACAAATGATTTATTTTCATTTCATTATGTAAATTGGAATCTGTGGTTTTTCAGATGTAGTGCAACATTTATAAACAAGGCTTCTGCCAAAGAATTGGAATTTCCTTTAAAGGGCAATTAAGAAGAGTTTTCTTCGTGTATAAACACATTTACTCTCATGGTCAATTTATGTATGTAAAGAAGTAGCAAATATTAATGAGCCTAATTCATATAAATTAAGAAGCAGCAAATATAAAACGAGCCTAATTTATATACATAAAGAAGCAGCAAATATAAAACGAGCCTAATTTATATACATAAAGAAGCAGCAAATATAAAACGAGCCTAATTTATATACAGAAAAAAAATCAGCAAGTAGAGCTTTGTAGAGCGGGGCTTTAAGTCCGTAAACATTCCAGTGTTTGCGTATGTTTGGAAATCCCCGCCAGCCAAAGTTCCCTTGAGAGATGGCACAAAATACCCGTAATGAGTTTCTTAATGATTATGTTATTAAAGTATATGATTATATACAGATCTAATTTCATGTCCAATTGATTGTGATAGGGTATCATGTCCATCCATCTTCATTTATTCATCTTAACAGATGAAGTAATCAAAGATTTTTTGAAAGGAATAAGTGCACTGTATTTTGCTTGTTTGGTCAAAGCGACCGAGAAGATTACAGATATCGAAATGATACAGGAATGTAGAACGTCACGCACTGTGGCCAAATCAGGAGTAATTAAATTTCTTCATAGTGGAGATCACAAATTTAGACCTCGATATGTTTATGTCCATGAATGAGATTTCACAAATAACATTTTCAGCACGAAGTCTTACAGCGGAGTAAGTGCAAGAATCAGGTATGGCCTGATTTCCAAAGGGGCCGCGTGACTGCTGTTTCCCAGCCTTTGATGATAAAAGCGTTCAGGCAGGTGCAGTTAGCAGAATATTTATCATTCTTGGACTGTCTGCTCTTTCTTCTCATTTGACCATCTTTGCTCTTTGTTTCGTGTACTTGTATATTTTTCGTTGCACTCATCAAAACAAACAGCGCAGATGCGACACAGTATGCCATCACTGCGATCTATAATGCCTTTTAATAGACATCTTAGTGAAGACAATGGCTTCAACTTCATTTTTACTATTCAAGTTTAAAATAGCTTTCCAGTGCATCAGATTTTTTTTACTGACTGTGTTTTAGATTAAAGGGGTGATTAGTGCATTGCTGGCGTCAAACATTGCAAGACTGCCATAACAGGAAACAAATGGATCTCCCCCCCCCCCAACCACCACCCACCTGAAGCAATACTGCGGGAGCTATGTAAATCAGTTTTATTCCGAGATCTTCTTCCTCGTTCGCTTCTACCACCAAGACCCCCCTGTGATCCTACTGAATTTATGCCTGTGGTCCTCGATAGGTCCCGTGGTCCCCCGTGTCCTCCCCGAGAGGACCACAAGAGGTTCAGAGTATCGCAAGACTTGAGCCTGTATTCTTGGTGGGTCTCAGACGCGGGATTGTGTGACACCATGGTTTTCGTTGCAAAAGTTTAGTCTAGGGTTGGACTTTCGCATCGGGAAAACCTCTTCGTGTTTTGAGATAACCGTGTATCCCCGCCGGGTGAGAGGTGGTTGCCCATCCAGTCCAGCGTTGAACTTTCTCACCGGAAAACCTCAATTTGATTAGGATACGCATACATCCCCGCCGGTGAGAGGTAGTTGCCTATCTAGACTGCACTGGTCCAGTGTCTCCGACTTTAGTATTTTGTGGTCGTGGCCGCTACCCTTCTTAGTTGTGACCAGGACGGAGCTTTTGTCCAGGAGGACGAATCCTCGTTAATAGTGACTTCCACCCCTGAGTTGAGCCGGTTTAGGCATATTATCCCAGTATGGGCGTGCTTAGGACGTAACCGACCTCTAGAGCGGAGGTGTCGTGACGTGCGTAGCCATCAAGTTTCACCCCTAGTGTAAGCCGGTTTAGGCATATTTCACCAGTATGGGTGTATTTCAGACGTGGCCGGCCTCCAGAGCAGAGGTGCAGTGGTAAGAGTAGCTCTCGCCGCGATACTACTGGACATACCGATTAAGCTTCACTTTATCCTTTCCATCACCTTTTCACATCGGCGCCACACAGCAACCCTAATTGCTTTTCCGCATTTTCTTCCTTGGCCGGGAGGAGTTTCACTCCACGCGCGGCATCCGAAGAATCTCGCCAGCAGTGTCTTAACCTCTGGATTAAGCTGGTTCAGGCATTTCGCCCGATAGGAGTGCACGTAGGACGTGGCCGACCTCCAGACCAGAGGTGCCGTGTTGTGACTACTGTTTACTTCGCTTAGTCCTTTCTTTCACCGCGCGTGGTGCCGCGCGGCAACCACATTCGCACCTTTCTTCACTGGCCGGGAGGAGCCCCACTCCACGCACGGCAGCTGAAGAATCTCGCTAGCAGCGTTATTCCGACATGAAACAGAATCTATGCTGAGAACTGCAGAGAAGTTTGTCTAAGGTAGGCTTGCAAGTCAGTGCATAGCGTGACAGTTTCAATACAGTCATGTTTCGCTTTATTCTGGTAGGTAAGAAATTAAACTTGCATTTAATATGTGTTCAGATATTTTAAAATGAAACAGGAGGCAAGATTGTTGCCACACAGAGACAATTAAAACAAAGGCTCTTATGTTTTTGTAGAGTAACATGGAGGAGTACACTGGCTGGCAGCCTGTTCTCCACCATACGATCACCATTTGGAAATGACGTGGAGTGGGCGAAGAACATGAGCTTGCAAACACAAAACTGAAAACTGAATTCTGAAAATATTTGATCTGAAGGAGGGATTATGTAAAATAGATTATGCACAGCTTGAAAGGCGGTCCCGAAAAATGAAGTACCCTCGATTTGCAACGCAGAAAATCTGATCAGGTCAATAATGAAACTTTTCTTCCCGAACTTTCCTGCATCTCTTTCATCACTTGATTCTTAAACTGTGTGCCAGAAAAGCTTGTACTTTAGAGTTTTTCTCGCTCTGCAGAATTCTCTGCCTCTTTTTTCCATCCCGAACTTACCGCATAAACATCCTTAATGTTGATGGCTTCTCTAGATTTAGCTACGTTTCCAGCAATTCCCACCCCGAAAGGAACAACGATCTCATTTCCCTCGGTATGGATGGACTGCTCAAGCGTGCTGGATTCTGTGACGTCGAAGAGTTTGGAGACCAAATATTTGTTGTCTCGGCTTCCCCTGACAAGAAACAGTGACCCTCGGTCACTGTTGGTTAGGATGCTCACATTCTGGGGGGAGATAAAGAAACAAAAATAAAAGCGTATGATACAACACTGTTAGAGGAAGTTCTAACACACACACATACAAACACACAGGCACGAAAACTCACCCACATAGTCAAAAAGTAACCTTTTTAAAATAAAATATACAAATATGATTGAAAATTCCTTTCCACGTTTCAATATAGTCCTTACCATTTCTTCACTATAGTCCTTCCCATTTTTCACTATAATCTTTACCACTTTTCACTATAGTCCTTACCACTTTTCACTATAATCTTTACTACTTTTCACTATAATCTTTACCACGTTTCACTATAGTCCTTACCACTTTTCACCATAGTCTTTACCACCTTCAATGCAGTTCAGCTGCTGTTTCACTATTGTTTACATTCCTTGAGAAAAAAATGTATGCGGGGAAGTCACTAAGTAACTCGCAAATTGAAATAGTTTATCAATAGCAGTTATCAGGTAGTATTTAAATATATCCTTAGATAGTATCATCATCCAACTTTATAACAGTTGTATGTAGAGGGCGCTGGGAGTTATGTACGCATGCGCAAAGCAATAACAAAATGGCTACCCAACTGTTAGTGTGTACCAAAGAAGAACAGAGAAATGTAGTGCGATTTTTGTGGGCTAAAGGACATTCAGTTGAGGACGTTCATAAGGAAATGATTACAGTTTATGCTGAAAAGTGTTTATCACGTAAAGCGTGCCTCAATGCAATGGAAACACCCGTCATCGCCATGCGCAAAAAAATCAAGATTATGCCTTCTGCGGGGAAGGTTATTCTGACAGTGTTCTGGGATTATCAAGGAGTGTTGTTAACCAAGTTCCAGAAGTATGGTGACAGTGTGAATTCTGTATCGTACTGTGAAGTTCTGTCGATGCTACGGGATGCAAGTCGAAGAAAACGTCCTGGTCTGCTGACTAGAGGTGTGCTTCTCCTTCATGACAATGCCAGACCACATACGGATCCGTTAACCCAAGAGAAAATTAGCCAGTTGGGTTGGGAAGTTCTTGAACATTCATCCTATAGTACTGACTTAGCTCCAAGTGATTTTCACCTGTTTGTTCCATTGAAAAACCACCTTGGCGGGAGAAGACTTTCGAGTGACGAAGAGATGGAAACAGAAGTAAAAAAAATGGTTCAGAAATCGGACTCCCGATTTTTACGCTATGGGTATTGCATCACTGATTACACGATGGGACAAATGTATCAATGTTGGTGGTGATTACGTTGAGAAATAGGGGAATAATGTAGGTTAAAAAAATTTAAAGTTTTCAAATTACTGTCGCATTTAGTTTTTTTGTTTTTTTGTAACAGCCATTTGCGAGTTACTTAGTGACTTCCCCTCGTATACAACTGACGCTGTAGTCAACTATGTATAAGCTACTTTAATCCCTGCGTCCGTACTAATTTTTTTTCCCGCCTATCGCTTCCTTGAGGAGCCCAGACATATGATAATCACTTGGTGCAAGGTAGGGTTAATATATAGGATGTGGAAGACACTGCAAAACGCAGCTGCGTAATTTGTTGAGCTGTTGCATATGCTGTGCGAGTCCGTGCGTTATCACGCTTTATCAATACACTGAACAAACTGTGACGTTCTGACCTGACTGCAGGTTTCGAGTGGTTCTCAAGCAGATGACAGTATGTTTCTCTGTTGATAGTAACTCCTCTGGGCACGTAACGTTCCAGGACTGTGCCTTCACAGTCCAAGAAGAGCATGGGCATTAATTTACCGGCGGACGAGATTATAGGGAATTTCTTTAGATTCAGCGAGGAAGATTGTCGCCAGTCCTTGCGGGCTCGTTCTGTCTCTGACTGGAAGTAATGTACCCAGTATTTGTTTCCTGTGACTATACGTCGCAGGAAGCCATCTCTTTCAGCTTTAAACATCGTAAGAGAGTTCTTAGGCATCCCTCGCGACGTTCTTTCATACTGAGGGTGACTTGTTTTGGTACCCACCTGGCGGAGACGTTTAGGTACTGCAGCACTTCGTGAATAATGCGATGTGCCGAGCCATTGACTGATCTTTAATTCTCCAAGAAACGAAAAGTTCTGTGCTGTTCATTTCTCCTGTATGTTTCCAAGACAGCGATCATCTTTGATTTGGTATGCTGAAGTCATATTTCCAAAATGGCTGATATGCCTCAGCACGCATAAATCTAGAAAGGGATGTCATAACGTATCTGACTACGACTTTACTACTCGATTTAGATTTTTTTAAATAGCGAATTTTAAAATAACAAATTACTGTTACTTTTTTCACTCACCCTCGTACATTTTATTATATAATATAATAAATATGGCAGAAGCTTATGGAATGAGAATAAGGAGCACACGTTTTTAAAATAAGAACATCTATAAAACATGAAAATCCCCCTTTAATCTAACCTGCAACCATATAGACCATGTTTTAATTGATACCAAGCACACAACAAACATACTTCAGATCAGAAGTTACAGAGGGGCTGAATACAGCACCGACCATTATCTTGCTGGAGATAAATTAAAATTGAGCCTGAAAAAAAATTTTATATTAAATTAAACTTCAGTAATACATAGAGATAAGCATAAACACAGAGGGAATGAAGAAGATAAAAGCACTGATGACAGATGGGAAGATATAAAAACCATTATAAAGAACACAATGGAAGAATGCCTGGCAGTCAAGACCATATTTAAAAGAAAGAAGTGGTTCGACGAAGACTGCAGAGAGGCAGTCATAAATAAAAGAACAGCAAGACAGATATGGTTGAATGACATGAACAACAAAACAAATGAGAAGAAGTACCGCACACAATGTAAAGAAATTCAAAAAGTTATTCATCAACAAAAAGACAATATATGAAAGACATGGTAAGCGAGACGCAGACATGCCATCAGAATAAGAGAAGCAGGGAATTCTATTTAAAAAAACTGCCAACAGTAAAGCAAGGGTATAAACAACCTTTGCAGCGCTTGAAGGATAATAATGGAAACATGATAAATAATGAAGAGAAATTCTGCATCAGATGGAAATAATATTTTGAGCAACTACTAAACTGTGAAGAATATCTGT
Organism: Achatina immaculata; assembly: GCA_009760885.1. NCBI lineage: Eukaryota > Metazoa > Mollusca > Gastropoda > Stylommatophora > Achatinidae > Lissachatina > Lissachatina immaculata. Next base: position 5,627,822 of record CM019717.1, read on the forward strand.
AAACACATCACTATGCGAAGAAATAAAGACTTGTGAACTTGTGAAACAGAGAAACCAGACTTAGAAGAAGTCATTTACAGTATCATGTTTCTACGAAACAACAAACCAACTAGTTCAGATGGAATTGCTGCAGAACAGATTAAGGAAGGAAGTCTAAGTCTACGTGAACAGATATGTGCACTAATACAACAAATATTGAGAGAATAAAAACTCCCTAGTGAATGGAAAGAATCACTACTGATCCCAGTATTTAAAAAAAGGCGATAAAAGGAAGTGTGAAAACGACAGAAGAATATCCTTACTACAAACAAGCTACAAAATACTATTATATTTTTTAATAGATTAAAACCATACAGCGAGAATATAGCAGGTTTTAGGAAGAACAGATCAACCGTAGACCAAATATTTTATCTACTTAAAAGAGCAGAAAAGGACTGGGAATATGGAATAGAAGCGCATAATATATTCATTGACTTCAAAAAAACTTGTAACAGTACAGACAGGAATAGCTTATTGAAAATTATGAAAGAATGTATGTGTGTGTTTGTGTGTGTGAGAGAGAAAGAGAAGAAGAAGAAGAAGAGAGAGAGAGTGATTTCAAAGATCCAAATTGTATGCTATTGCAACTAATCTGATAGGAAAAACGGGAAAAGGGGAGAGGGGGATGAAATAAGTTATTGAATTGCTTCAATGATAAATGGAATCCAGCAAAACGATAGTGAAAGAAAACAGTTTATTTCTGCTTCAGCCCGTATTTTCTACACCTACAAAATTTTTCAGAAGGATCCTCTCTTATCCTTTTAATTTTACTCTGAAAATCCTGCAGTTCAAATATACAATTGTTAGGAATGTTTCCTAGCGGCCAAAGATACTTACTATCTATAAACAACACATCATTACTTTTAAATACATTTAAGATTCTTTGAAAGTTTCAGCTGTGTTATTTAACTGGTGTGATTTTTATGGTTGAACATAAAATCACGTAGTAAATAATGAAAAAAACTTAATAATTTCTAGCAAATAATTTTCTTTACGTGTAAATTACATTTTTTATATTCTGATTATTACCTCAAAAACTATGAAAGCTCTAATGAATAATACATTTTTGTTGTATTACAACATTATTTTATAAATATTCGTTCTCCTCATAATTGTTCATATAGATCCGAATATGAATTATAAAATTATCAATAATGAGCCGGCGAGCTGTAGCTACAGGACATTTTTTTTAACAATGGGATAGTTTGGACAAAGTCTGACAATGTGGCATCAGTTCGCTCAAATGATGAGCTTAACAAACAACCAAAGGTGATTCAATGATAACAGCTGATGCAATGAAACAACATAAATATATATATATATATATATTACATCTAAAGAAAGACCCATCCTTAACAAAACTGGAACCCTATTAACATCAAATAAAGACCAAAAGCAAAGATGGGCTGAACACTTCCAAGAAATACTTAAATCGACCACACCCAAAAGAACTGTTAAACTTTGAAACTGACTTACCATCCCCACAACTAAATGTCAACCTAGATGAAATTAAATTGCATAAAATTGAAACAGCAGTGAATTTAATGGTTAACAACAAAGCTGCAGGTGAAGATGAAATAACAGCCGAAATGCTAGAAGCTATCAATAGTGACAACATGAGACAATTACAGAGAATGTTTGACAAGATTTGGAAAGAAGAAAAGGTCCCTTCTAATTGGAAGAAAGGAATCATTGTTACAATACCAAAAAAAGGCAACCTTAGTGACTGTAACAACTGGAGAGGAATAACCTTAATATCAGTTGTGTCAAAAGTATTTTGCAAGGTCATTTTGAATAGACTCAAAGATATAGTGGATACTGCAATGAGAGAAGAACAAGCAGGATTTAGAAAAGGGAGAAGCTGTCTCGACCAGATCTTTACTCTCAGAATAATATTTGAAGAACATATTGAAAAGCAGAAACCATTAATACTGAACTTCATAGATTTTAAAAAGGCATTTGATATCATACACAGAGATTCATTATGGAGAATTTTATGTCTATATGGAATACCATCTAAAATTGTCAACATCATTAAGGACTTATACAATGGATATGTTTGTGCAGTCAAGACAGAAAAAGGGATGAGTGAATGGTTCCAGACTGAAACAGGTGTGAAACAAGGATGTATACTGTCTCCTTTACTTTTTGGGATTACAGTAGACTTCATAATGAAAAAATGTTGCACAGGTAACACAGGTATTGACTGGGTACATGGGACCCAACTAGAAGACCTTGATTTTGCTGATGACATAACTCTTATAAGTAATAATGTGAATTCCATGCAAGAAAAAACAGATAGCCTGTCTTCAATGGCTAGCAAAATAGGACTTGAAATTAACAAGGACAAAACAAAAATAATGAAAATTCCTCTCAATCAAAATGGAAAAATACACATAGAAGGGACAGATATTGAAGAAGTCAGTCAATCTGCATACCTTGGCAGCTACATAGACCTTGATGGTGACACTAGAAAGGAAGTTAGGATCAGAATTGCAAAAGCAGCATCAATCTTCAAGAATCTTGAGAACATACGGAATTCAAAAGTTATAAGCACAAAAACCAAGTTAAGACTATTCAATTAAAATGTAATATCCACCCTCATTTATGCATGTGAAAGCTGGAAAACAACTAAAGAAATAGAAAAGAAATTAGACTCTTTTGAAAACAAATGCCTAAGGAAAATACTCGGCATCAAGTGTAATGACTTCAAGAACAATGCAGAGATAAGACAGATGACTGAACAACAACCAGTCTCATGTGTGATCAGGAAAAGGAGATGGACATATGTTGGTCACTTGATGAGAAGAAATGATCAGAGAATCCCAAAACAAGCTATCAAGTGGAACACAACAGGCCAAAGAAAAAGAGGCAGACCGCGTGAAACTCTGAAGAGGACATTGTTAAGAGAGGCCAAATTGACAGGCGTAAAATCCCTTGATGAGGTTGAATGCAGAATGAGTCATAGATCATAATTCGCATATTCCGTAATTAGAGTTTTACATTCACTATGGGCCGTGTACTACTAGTACTAGTACTGACCTCTGCCTCACACTCTTCCCCAGTGTTAAAATTAGATCTATCTGGCCTGGGGGACTCACCACCGATCTTTTTCTTATTTGACTTTCCATGATTGCTGTTTGGGTTTCTTGGTATATTTCCAGAAGACAGTTTACCATTGCTTTCCTTCCGGGCAGTGACTGTATTAGTCATTGATCGTAGCCATTGTCCCTGCATTGAAATCATCTGTCTACCATCATACAATGGTGCAACATTATCTGCCGGCTGCTCTCCCATTCCATCCACCACCTGCTCCCATGGCTTCACGTCACCCTGATTGGGGTGGGGGGGTTTATAGGGTACTCCACCTTGCCCATAGGTGTCCCGTAGACTGACGGAGGTAAGGAGGCGTCTTACGTCTCCTTTGATAGGGGATACCCCTACCCCGCTAACTGCAAATGATGAGCTTAAATACTAAATGCTTAAATACTTAAATGTAAATGCTACAGAAGAGTTCTCCAAATATCGTGGACACAAAAAAGAACAAATATATCTACACTACAAGAGCTTAATATTGACGAAGGCTCGTTAGTAAAGACGATTAAAGAGAGAAAACTTAAATATTTTGGACACATTAAACGTCATGATAATTTAGAGAAGACCGTATTGGAAGGATACATAATGGGAAAAAGAAAGAGAGGAAAACCAAAACGAAGATGGCTGGAAGACATCGTTGACGATCTGCAAATGGATGCAGCAGTGGCAGGCCATCTTGCTCACAACCGAGAGGCCTACAGGAGTGCTGTTTGGGAGGCAAAGTTCCGCAAGGGACATGCAAATGAATGAATGAATGAATGAATGGGCTGTGTGGACCACTTTTCCAGTCGTGATAAAAAAATTCAAACAATTTTCGTTGTCCGTGAAAGTAAGCGATCTGAGTTTAGATTAATAGCCCATGAGTACTAACATTAAATCTCTGATGTAGACGCGTAGAACGAATACTTCGACAACAATATTTGTGAATGAATCAAGGTGATCTTAATGAAAAACTTAAAATTGCAATAGACGTTCTAAACATCGCCCCACTGTCAATGTAAGTTGACAGTCTCGTTGCTAATTATGTAAGGAACATATTGCAGATGGCAGGTCGAAGCCAAGGGGCTACATGACGTCAAAGTAGCAGTGTAAAAGTGGCCTCTCCTTTAGAGACGTGCATGAGAGTGATAAAGCGCACTTCACCTCCCCCTTTTTTTTTCCTTAGTAGTTAAAGTGTGAAACCTATCCAAATTCATCGGCGAATGAAGACAGGTTCATTACGGTGTTGCATTTCTGTTATAAAATTGAGCAGGAAGTTCCGACATGGCCTGACTTCTGTTACTTGACTCCACTCTTTCAGGTCAGGCACTCAGCAAGTTCCACCATGTTCTGCGATGGAACCAGAGTTCACCGCAGAAGTTTAATGCACTGTGATGGAAAATGTGAGTGCCGCGGTGGTGTAGTGTTCAACGCCCTCGCCTGGCAATCACTAGGTCCCTGGCTCGGTTGGGGGGGGGGAGGGTCACCTGGGCGGGATTTTTTCGACTCGACTGCACCGGAGTAATCCCGCCTCAGGAAACAGCAACAAAACGGGAACCTGGGGTTTCCGTAGGAAAACAAATGCAGCGAGGACAGGTCCTGGCATTTCTACCTCAAATGCTATAGTGGCCTTGAAATGCGAAGACGCTAACACTTTACACCGTAACGACATGCAAATGCTATAGGACAAAGGGTGAATGAGAATGATGGAAAATTTGGATGGCGTAGTAAGGGACTATTTCATTCACTGCCACTGCTCCCATTTCACTCACTGTGAGAGAGACTGCACATGCATGATTCGTTACACATTCAGTCACCAAAACATACTCACCCAGTCATAGCACAAACCAACACAGACACACTCACATGCATGCATGAGCACACACACAGAGGGAGAGAGGAGAAGAAGAAGAAGAGAAGAAGAAGAAGAAGCATTTGAAGAGTGAATATTCGCATTCATATTTATATTTACCGTCGTTGTTTTTCATCTTTCTGTACGCCTACAGCATTTTCCACTTATTTCCAACATTCAGTCTAATTCCAGGCGGTTCTTGTCCAAACCTCCACTCCCCTTCATAAACAAGCTTGTGTTTATCCTGTCAGTCAGTCATTTGCATGTCCCTTGCGGAACTTAGCCTCCCTAACAGTTCTCCTATAGATCTCTCGGTTGTAAGTAAGATGCCCTGCTGCTGATGCATCCATCTGCAGATTATCAACGATGTTTTGCAGCAATCTTCGTCTTGGTATTCCTCTTAATTCTTTTTCATATTATGTATCCTTCCAATGCTGTCTTCTTTATATTCTCATGACGTTTAAGGAATCCAGAATATTTAAGTTTTCTCTATCTAATCCTCTTTACAATCCAAACTTCTTAAGTTCTTGTGGTATGTGCATATTGTTCTTTTTTGTGTCCATGATATTTGAAGAACTCTTCTGTAGCATTTACATTCAAAGCCATTGACGTGTTTCTCGGCTGTTGTGTTAAGTGTTCAGGTCTAACAGCGATATGTTGCGATGGGAAAGATGCATCCACTAAAAAATCTTATTTTTGTAGTTCTGTCAACTTCTTTAGTAGTTTTACTTTTTGAAGAGTAATATATGTCCTCCTTTTAATTTCCCTCATTGTATCTCCATTATTAGTTAGTAATGATCCAAGATATTCAAAACTGTCCACCTCTTCCAATTTTCTTTCATTGATATACGAGGGGCGTTCAGAAAGTAATGCACCATATCGTTTTTTTTTTCAACTAATAATGAAGATGAAGGCATGACATTTTGCACACTTTAAATATGGCATGTGTCGATTGTATGAACGAAATTGTACCATAACCGGCCAAAGAATATGGCTGGCCTAACTGTTGAAATGGAGCGTGTTAGCAATTTGCGGTATAGGCAGCGAATTGTGATAGAATTTCTCGTTGCAGAGAAGAAAATTGTTGTGAACATTCACAAGCGTCTACGTGATGTGTATGGAAGTTTTGCAGTCAACAGGAGTACAGTCAGTCGCTAGGTTCAGAGAATCAAAGAATCAATAAGTGGAGATACGGAATTGCATGATCGGCCGCGCTGTGGACGTCCTGCCACAGCCACCAAGGCAGAAATGTTGAAATGCTCTGAGGGCATTATTCTTACAGATAGGCGTATCACTACTCAACAATTGGCCTTAAAGCTGTCAGTCAGCAATGGTAGTGCAAATGCAGTTATAAAAGCTCTCGGATTTTCTAAGGTTTGCGCAAGATGAGTTCCTCGAAGTCTCACAAATGACCATTGATTGCAAACGAAATCAATTTCTTCTGAATTGTTGAAGCGTTTCAGTGTTGAGAGAGAGAACATTCTGGCTAAGATCGTAACAGGTGACGAAACATGGGCACATCATTTTGAACCTGAGACAAAAAGACAGCCAAAGGAGTGGTATAACAATGTAAAAATGTGAACTATCATATTATTGATGAAGACTGAAGATGATTAAGTTTTTCTTTTGATCATAGCACATCGAGGTCTCACACGCATTATCACATTCACTAGATCAGAGGAAGTCCGATGAAAAGTTCACCGCATTATTTAATTCTGACTTATAAGATCAAGATGTATTGTCTACAATATCACTTGGATTGAATCCTTAATCATTTGTTCACAATATCAAACTCTACCATATTCTACATGCTGCATTTCGTCAATGTTTTCAACTTCGAAATACTCTGCACATGATACGAGGACAATTCTAAACTCTGTACTATATTAGATCCGTCGCACGTAGTCAACTAATTCCGTGTCTAAAATCACTTTACTCGAAGTTCCAGAAGTATCAAAACTTCTTAATCACTTGAAATTCATCTTCAGTCTACTACTACTTCTGATTCTATAGCGTCTCGTTCCCTTTCTTGTTCTTCTCCGATCGTTCTCTTGTCTGTTTGATTCTCTCTGACCGACTTCCTCTGCCGTCTGAATCGACCTTCTCTTACTGACCGTCTTTGGTAGGACGATTCCCCGCTCGACCGTCCCTCTCTGTCTGCTGTTCCTCTCTGATCGTCTGTCCTTCTGTCCTAACTGCCCCTTGACTTATATGTCGTAAGTCGATTGTCCAATAGGCCACGCCTCTAAATATTTAATTGGTCAGCTGGCCGAGTTGGTCACTGGTTTATTTAAAAACCGTGTGCACTAGGGTCCTAAGATTAGCAAGCCAATACGTGTCAACTCCGTCTATACAACTGTCATTTACTTAAGTTATTATTTTGCTTTTTCACGTCGGAGGTTTTATTGTGTCCTCGCTTTTCATTGTGTCTGCCTTTTCTATTCGTTTTTTTCTATTCTGTTTACTTGTGTCAGCGTCCTTTCATACTAATGTCATGGAAGTTTGTTTTTCTACCTTGCTCTAATTTTCCTATTTACTTTTTTCTGTTGCTATTAGATGTTACTATTATGCCTATAATATATTCATAATCATATTCATTAATAATAATAATAACAACAACTATAATCATTACTTACAAGGCCATACTACAGTGGCATCATCCACAATCACCACAAAGAAAGAAATTCAAGACAACTCCATCACCTGGAAAGGTCATGATCACTGTCTTTTGGGACATTGAAGGTGTGATTCTTGTGGATGTTATGCCAAGAGGAGAGACAATTCGCAAGCTTACATTAAGACATTGGAAAAAAGCTCAATCAACGTTTCCCCAGAATTCGGCCACACAAGAATCCAGCTTCCCCTTCACGAAATGTGTGCCCTCACACAAGTCTGGCAGTACGGGAAGCAGTCATCAAATTGGGTTGGACTGTACTACCCCATGCACCCTATAGTCCTGATTTGGCACCCTCTGATTTCCATCTGTAAGGTCCACTTAAAGATGCACTCCGAGGATAAGATTTGAAGATGACGAAGGAGTGATTCATGCAGCGAATAAATGGCTATACAATCAAGAGAAAATCTGGTACGGGCTAGGAATACATGCACTTGTTTCGCACTGGCGTAAAACCGTACACGTTGATGGGGATTGTGTTGAATAATACCGATGTTTACAGGACATATCCATGTATATTGTGTATAAATTTCATGCATTTTTAATGAACAGCGCCTGAGAACAACGATGTGGTGCATTACTTTCTTAACGCCCCTCGTATATTTCAGCTGCCTTATTTGTTTTGCCACTTGTAATCACTTTAGTTTTCTTCACATTAAGATAGAGGTTGCATTAAGATAGAGGTTTTGCTCTTCACTATTCTTACGGACTGACATAATTAGTTTTTCCATTCCTTTTTGTGTTGTGGACAGTAAAACAATGTCAACAGCATATCTAATCTCTGGTATTTCATATCCTCCAATTTTTATGGCATCGTAGTATTCTTTATCTTCATCTTCTCTAAATTCCTCATTATATTTCAGTGTACAAGTTAAATAAGTAAGGCGACCATATGCACCCCTGACGGACTCCTTGTTTTATGTCAAACTAACTCCTGTCAAATAACTGAATTTATTCTTTCATATTCTGTCAACAGATAATGTCTGCTGCCATATTATCATACAATTTACAAAATACTGACGGTTGAAGAAAGCGGAGCGTGATGAATTTCATAACCGATACTACTGATGAGCCTAAACTTTAAAAAAAATGATGTCGTCTGTATCGTGGTATCATTTGCTTCAGCAAAAGAAAATTGGACCGATAGTTAGGTTTGGCTTCAGCTGAGAGTTAAATCTGGCCCATGTTGACAGTGTGTTTGGCATCAGGTCGTCAGTAGCAACATCATCTTATGTGTTCACGTTCACGTGCCACGTCATGGGTAATCTGGAGCCTGCACTTTGAGAAGACGTCCAGTTTTCCCTGAAAATCATTTAAAGCAAAAGCCTCTACGGACAATTCCGTGCGAATGTGTAAGTAATGAACTTAGTTTAAAGTTTCTGCAAAGCAAAGCCGCGGCAGATTATCTTGCTTCTAATGAGAAATGGTCATTGCCAGACTAAGGATTCAACTATACACAGCTTCAGGTACTTCTCACAAACACTGAAGGAAGCAAGCTTTAGAAATGCTCCGGAAGTGTCAAATGTGTGCAGGTCTACACAGCCAGACCCGAGCGTGAGGTCTAACCTTAGGCAAAAGTTATCATTCATTTTCTTGGAAAAAGAAAAACTGTCTCATGATATGTCTGTTACAACCTTCAGATCAAATTATTTAGCTACCAGGAAAAGTATACGATACAACAACAATCTAAGATAATTTGATAATCGACTTAAGATTTTCGCTTTCTTTCTTTTTTTTTTTTTGTATCAACACTTCCACGAAAATGTAAGTTGATGGAGGGGAAGAATAAGTTCAGTTTTTCAGCTGATATACCCAGATTTGTTTCACTACCTGTACGTGAAAAATGAAGAAAACGTTAAAAACGAAGGAAGTGTTCAAGAGGAGATTAAAGAAATGACATTTTAACCCTTTCTTAAGTTCACCAATTCAGATCCCAGGGGTAGTCTCCTATACATACAGACTGATTGTAAGGTAAATGTCAAAGTTTTATCTTAGAGCACCGACGGCTGTGTGGCTCTGTTGAACACGAGCGTTATTAAATGGCATTACGTTGTCTGAAAAATGTTTTATTTATTTTGTTTTTGAATTCTTGGGATTTCTTCCAAGGGGTGCTTCTGTCATTAGTGCACTGTTTCAGCACATTGAGCTCATTCCTTTAAGGTTTCCTTTTGTTTCATTTCCTAGACTAATCAACCATACATGAGTGAGCGGACTTACATTGGCCAGTTAAGAAATAACATTGGACGACGGCGATTCATTAATTTTTTATCCGGAATTTCAGACATTATTTCGCATTCTTTTCATTTCTTTCATCTATCGATTCTCTTTTTCTAATTTTCTTGCTGTTTTACTTATTTTTTTCACTCCTCCTCCCTTACCTCTTCTTCTTCTTTTTCTTCTCCTTTTTTCTTCTTCTTACAGAATCAGTATTGTACGGCTAGCTTTGGAAAATTAGTAGACAAAGCATTTTTATTTTTCGAATACTAAGTAACTACAAAACTCGATGCAACGTTACTCTGAGGAAGCCTTGTTGTTTCTTATTTGAAAAACAAACTTTCACCTACTTGGACAACGTCTTAATGACGAAGTGGCTAGTGCCCAAATTTCTCAGGTCAAGGTCGATGATTTGAAACAAGGCGGGAAGCGCTCCTGTCACACAGCTGTAGAAATGGGTGCCATGCTCCTTCTGGAGTTCGAAAAGGAAAGGCTGCCAGGCGTGATACTGACCACATCACCCCCCAGTGTGTGCTAACAAGTCACGGAAAATACAGACACTAATTCTGTATCCCCTCTATGCCTCAAGGGCAAAGAAAAGAGCTACAGTTACCTCCCCTTCCCACTGTTTCGTTATCTTTCGATTTTATTTCCAATTATCTCTTGGGTTTTTTTTAATGATTATAAGATGGGAAATTGATAATTCATTGGAAAGATGCCCTTTTCAGATTCAAGTCCAGGCGGCTGGGGTTCGATTCCCGGTATGAGAATGTTTTTTTTTCAGCGCAGTAAAGAACTGAAAGAAGTCAACACAATGTACCCCATCGATGTACACATTAGCAACAGGTTTGAAGTTGTGCAGGACAGTTCAGCAACAAGCAGTCAACAGGTGCCTACATCACCAAAAACAGGCATGGTTCACAAGCATTCCTCTCAGCAATCTCCACATCGAAATCACCACCAGCACCATCCTAATCACCAGCACAACTTCCACATCAAAGAAAACACAAATCATCTGGTGATTGGATTCTCCCTAATGAAAGAAATCTATGATCACCGGTTGTCCATCTCAGCGGAGGACATAGTCTTAGTGATTCCAGTACCAGGGGCTGGTATCGTGAAAATAAAAGGAACACTGAGAAGTTTGAACGTCGACCTAAAAATCATGAGGACAACAGTTCACGTTGGCATCAACGGCAGCATGAATGGTTTGACTCTCAGACCCTACGATCTTCATGTCCTGATATCGACAATTAAACAGAAATTTCGAAACACGTCGGTCCTCATATCCTTAATCATACCTGCCTGCTCTGGTGCTGGGCGTCGCTTGGCATACAACAACAACAACAACAACAGAATTCTCAGCACACTGTGCCACTAAAACAACTTAAGTTTCATCGACAGCACCCTATTCTTCTCTTCGGAGTCTGGAGCTCTTAAGAAAAGACTTCATCGTGACCAGATCCAGCGCCAACAAGATCGGTACTAGCATACTAGCTAAAAATATCAAGCACCCCGCTCGAACGCAATTGGGCAAAGTGCCACCGTCAGGCAACATAAAGCAGCGAAGACAAGTAAAAACCCGTAACACACAGGGGACCACCTCTCCTCTGATTACGCAACCCCCTGTGTCCTCCAAAACCTCACCACCTGTCCCCATACCAACTCCAAGTCCAGTTCTTTTATCTTCTCTATATGGCCCATCCTCTTCATACGACTCCATGTTCCCCCCTTCCCACTCGGCAGCCACAACCATCCAGGCAAACCTCTGCTAACACAACCCAGAATCTACCACACCCACCGCAGTGGAATCAAGATTTACATTATCTCATGCAGTTCAGCCCAGCAGCTTTAATCCAAGCCTTCATGATGTCTGTCATCCACAAGCAACACATGTCACCGATGTTCAGACAATAGATAGGAACTGTGAAATTTCATGAAATATCTTATAATTCAATTGTCTGTCATTGTAATTTTACCATTACTAGTTGTAGAAAATGGCCCAGATAGCTGATGAGTGGCTACGAAAGGAAGGTCTCAGAATTGGTCATTTAAACATTTACCACCTGTTAGGGAAACTTTCTGAGGCAACTAATATAGTTAATCCTAACTTCCATATCTTTGGCTTTTCAGAAAGTCGTCTAAACAAAAATATAACTGACGAAGACATTAGGACAGACGGTTATAATTTACTTCGACGTGACCCTACTAGGAAGATTTAGACAGGATTAATTGTATATGTTACCACTGCCATACACTCTTGCCGTAGAACAGACCTTGAGACACCAGATATTGAATGCATGTGGTTGGAAATCAAACTTCCAGAGCAGAGCCCAATCTTAATCGGGTTTCTGTATTGTAATCCAAATGCAACAGCATCGTGGTATAATCACTTTACAAGTATGATGGATTATGTTTTGTCTTTTAATTTAAAGGATATAATTGTTCTTGGAGATTTCAATATTAATTACAGACAAACAGATGCTACATGGAATGATAATGTTTTATCATAAACTTTATCCCAAATTATCACTATTCGATATGTTGCATATGGACACGACATGGCTTGAAAATTCCCCAAAATAAACATACTAGTATTAAATTTATAAGTTTTAGCAAATTCAGTTTAGAATCATTTTTGAAAGAGTTACAAGCAGCACCTCTAGATCATGTGTACCAACTAACTGACCTTGATAAGGCCCTGGAATACTGGATAAAAACCTTCAGGGTTATATTTGACAAGCATATTCTTATTAAAGAGGTGAGAGTTAAACATCAAGTGAAGTCCCCCTGGATAACACCTGAGATATTGCAAGTCATGAGGGAAAGGGATCAGTCCCACAAAAATAAGGAATTCACTAGCTACCGATTACTTAGAAATAGAGTTCAATATTTAATCAGGCAAGAAAAGAGAAATTACTTTAGGAACCTAGTTCAGAATAAATCATACAGTAAGTCTGTCTGGAAAGCAATTAACATTCTAGCAAACAAGAGAAAACAGTCTGACATGCAGAGTTATAATCATGTGTCAGTTTGTGAAGAATTCAGCAATCACTTCAGAGGAGAAGTCAATATCTTAAAATCGTCACTACCAACCACTACTTTTGACTTAAGAGAATTAAATACATTTATAGGTAGCAAATGTGCAAATCTAAAGCAACCCAGTATAACTTTCATGTCAGTTAGTGTTGTTTATTGTTTATAATTATCTTTCATCTTTAAAGAAAAACAACACAGCAGGACTTGATGAAATCAGCAACAAGATATTACGGTACTCAGCCACAGTAATTACAGATGCACCAACATACATTTATAATCAGTGCATTGCACGTTGTCATTTTCCTTAGGCTTTTAAAATTGCTAAAATATATCCCCTTTTTAAAATCTGGTTCGGAGAAAAATCCCTGAAGCCATAGACCAATTTCTGTTCTATCGACTTTGTCAGAACCCCTAGAAAAGCACATATAAAAAACAACCTTACAACACATGCAGGAACATGATTTGATTGTTGACTGTCAGTCAGGTTTTAGGTCGAAATATTCCTGCCACATAGCTCTCACAAAAGTGACAGAATGGTGGTTATCTAATATAAACGATGATAAATTATGTGGTGCTGTCTTTGTTGGTTTAAAAAAGCATTTGACACGATTGTTCATGGAATCCTAGTTAGAAAGCTTGAGACTTATAGATTACACCCTGACTTGACAATTTATTACATCTTTTCTTTCCAACAGACAGCAGGTAGTTTGCCTCAAAAACTCTAAGTCAAGTTCATCTGTGGTTGATAATGGTTTTCCACAGGGATCTATTCTTGGTCCTCTCCCGTTTACCATCTACATCAATGACCTTTCATTTCATCTAAAAAAATCATCTTGTGACCTCTTTGCTGATGACTGCACAGTTTACACTAGTGACAATGACTGTATTAACCTTGAGTCAACTCTTTCAAATTGAAATGAACAGTCTAATTAACTGGAGCAACAACAACAGAATGCTAATAAACACCAGCAAAACAAAATCCATGCTCATTACAACAAGGCAGACATTAACAAATTCACCAACAACAACACTACAGCTCTACGCTGGAACTTCACAGATAGAGAATATTATTGAACATAAAACTCTAGGTCTCATGATTGACTCAGCCTCGGCTGGAATCATCACGTAGACAATCTAACCAAACTCATTGCATAAAAATTTTACCAATTTACATTTTAATTTACAATTAAACATTTTCTTGACATAGACACCAGAAAATTATACTACATATCACAGATACAAACACACTTAGACTGCTGTTCCACAGTCTGGGATGGTTGTTCCGTGCCAAACATGAAAAGACTTTACTCACTTAAAAAATGAGTAGTAAAGCATGTAGATGACAAACATGCAGCACATACTACAAATAAGGACAAACATCTTGATATTCTACCCATCAAGAAGAGATTTCTTTTCAACAAGGCCAAGTTAATTCGTAAAATTCTACCGCACAATGCTCCACCATATCTGTGGTTGTTGTTCAAATCCAACCCGAAACACAGTCAACGCTTAAGCGATTGTATTCTCCCAAAACCAAGGCTTGACATGTTTTAAAAAACGCTTCTCTTACTCAGCTGCCCACCTTTGGTATGCCCTACCAATTCATGTAAAACTTGTAATATTAGTTCTTATAACTTCAAATTTTGTCAATATCTGTTCGATATGGACTATATGCCTCTCTAAGCATAGTCTAAAGTAGTTTAAAGTATGGTTTGATTTTTGGAAATTTTTTAAATACTGTTTTTCTATAAATTTGTTAGTTTTGAATGAATGTAATAATGCAAGTTTATTTCATGTTGTTGCATAAATCAGAGTGTAGAGTGTATGGACATAAGACAAGTTTATTATTTATTTATGTAATCATTTAATGTGTCTTCATGATTATTATGCTCATTAATAAATGCTGAATGACTGTGACTGAGTGAAAGCTGTATGATGAAGGGCAGAGTGTCAGACGGGCCTGTGTGCCCAGTTCTTAACCCTTTGAAAATAGAGTATGTTCGTTTGTTCGTTCGACTACGTGTTTTTTTTCCATAACTTTATGTGTCTGTATCGTGTTCTCCTTATGTTGCTATAGCGTATTCGTAGAGCCTTCTTAGAGGAAGTGTATGATCATTGATTGTCAACCATGTTATATATTTTATTAGAAACAATTAGTAATATTCTGCTCTTGTCTCATCTCGTCCATCATACTTGACCAGTTTAGAGAATTTGTCTTTTCCATTAACCCCTTTAATAAAGAACTCACTTTTCCTTTCATCAGCTTACATAGTGAGATTGGTTTTTATGGAAGAATTCTTGTTGTCTTTAAGCCCTGTGACGTAGTTAGTCTAGTACACCAGATGGTTTTTGTTTTCAGACTCGGGTATGCAGCCGTGCTGAGTGGCACACATTAGGATGACACAGAACTACCCGTTTACAGAAAGATAGTGGGCTCGAACCCACGGATCTCATCTATGTAGGTCATCTTGCATTTGTCGCTTCCTTCTTATCAACAAATGTAACAGAAGAAATAAGGTGTGTGTGGAGGGGGGGGGGAAGGGGGGAAAGAGGGGGTGGGGAATTAGTTCATCCAGCACTAAAATATTTTGATAACCATTGGATTACAGTAAATTTGTGGCGCTATCTTTAAACATGTGGAGGTGCAAGGTAAGCAAGTTCTTATGGTCCCGTTTCCGTGTGTATGTGTGTATGGGCTCACTAAGCGTGGGACAAACCCCTCGACTACCCGAAAAGTAAAACATCAACTCTAGAGAAATGGAGTGATTGCTTAGTGAGTTAGATGACTTTATTATTTCTGACGACATGACCACTTCGACACAAGTCACCTGATCACTGTAGTAGTAGTAAACTCTGACAAAACACATCTTCTCACCGGGACCCCGTCTACTACGTCTTCTCTTCTGTTCATAATAACGTCTTTCTCTATCTCCTTTTTCATACTAATGTCTCTCTCTATCTCCTTTCTCATACTAATGTCTCTCTCTATCTCCTTTCTCATACTAACATCGTTCTCTATAACCTTTCTCATACTGACCTCTCTCTCTTTCTCTCTCTCTCCCTATCTGCTTTTCCATACTAACATCTCTATCTCTCTTCTCATACTAACGTCTCTCTCTATCTCCCTTCTCATACCAACGTCTGTCTCCTTTATCACACTAAAGTCTTTCTCTATCTCCCTTCTCATACTAACGTCTGTCTCCTTTATCATACTAAAGTCTTTCTCTATCTCCTTTCTCATACTAACGTCTGTCTCCTTTATCATACTAAAGTCTTTCTCTATCTCCCTTCTCATCTCTCTCTCTCTCTCTCTGTACCTTAAGTGCCCAGGGCACATGGGGTTTCCGCAAATGTTTTCCACGAATGCCTGTCCTTTGCCTTTTTTTTCTGCTCTTGCCCAAGTGAGTCCTCTATTGCTCAACATCCTCTCTGTTGTTCTTCTCCATGTCTCTTTTGGTCTACCTTTACTTCTGTTCCCCTGTGGTGTCCATCTTAGTGCTATCTCCCTTCTCATAATAACGTCTATCTCCCTTCTCATGCTAAAGTCTCTCTGTATTTCCCTTCTCATATTGACGTCAGAAGTGTCTATGGCAATCTATCTACTCATTTCGTAAACACTTCTCTACTTGCGTGACAATTTCTGTGTTGTTTCATTAACTCATTTCTGCCTCTAGATTTCCTTGCTGTTTTTTTTTAAATTTCGTCATCCATTCTTTCACATAACACATCCCAAGATGTTATATCTTGACACTGAGCTTTCATGGAGAAACCTGGATTGAAAATTCTCAAGCGGAAGCACAGAATAATTGATCGATTGTTTTATTATTCCAGCGTGGAAGATTAGACAAGAATGATGACAATGATTGTGAAGATTGTGTTCAAAACAGCATTGCTTATCTGGGAGAGCACAGGAGCAGCGCTGCTCATAGAAAAATGTATAAACTAGGGAAAAAAGTAGGAGCAGCTTTATTACTTAACGATCACACAGTTGTGACGTTTCGGCGTGAGCCTTAATCATACAAAAACACACAGGACAAATAGAGAGAGGAGATAAAGTACAAATTCACGTGAATGCTGTGTTTAAAAAATCAAATAAAATGAAAATAGCACTTATCTGTAACTTGTTACCTAACGACATAGCTGTGTAGTTGTTAAATAAATAAAGCTGTTCCGACTTTTCCCCCTAGTTTATACATTTTGTTATCACAGCTTTACTGCAGTGACCCCGTGTATAGTTATATACTCATACACTAATTATTGTGAGGTGCTGATAGAGAACTGTCTTTACACAGGAAAGAAATATAACTGTATTCTACATCTTCTCCGTCGCGTTACTATCAATCCAGCTTTAAATTGATGGCATTCCTGTTAAAGAAAAAAAAAACAGATGTCTCTGAAAAGGGAACAACGTCTGCCTGTAATGAGAGGTACACCATAGCACATCGTTCATGCTAGACGTTCCCAAGCTTTAGACAGAAAGCAGCCGTTGCACCCAGCAAAAAAAAAATAGAGATTGGGGGAAGCCCTCCTAAAATTTGCATTTGTTGCACTAATATCATGAGCTTTCAGTAAAGATAGTGGAAGCGCTGTAGCTGTATCAGCTGCCACGTATTAACACGAGCTATGACGTTCAAAATGAAAGGAAAACTTCACATGTACTGGCTGGGCCTTTGGCAAATGTCCTTTATTCAGATTTGAAGTAAAAACCCCTCAGTCCTAATTGCTTAAGTTAGAGGGACCGGCTAGCGTAGTGGTTAGAGCACTCTTCTAGCAACCGAATGGTCGAGGGTTCGAATCCCCAGCTGATTGGGATTTTTTTTTCGACCAATACGGCCCCGAGATCGACCCAGCCTGGGTACCAGAAAAAAGTCTAGGAAAGAAAACCAGTGAGGAAAGGAACTGGCCACCCTACCTCATACGCTCATGGCCCAGCCTAATGACGTCTCTAACGCTTCATCCCCTACGGCATTTGCTATGGGACTACCTACCTGCCTGCCTGCCTGCCTGCCTGCCTACCTACCTACCTACCTACCTATCTAGTGTAGAGAACAAATAAAGAAATATTCAAACTTGCCTCAAGAAGACTGGAAAAGCTGTGACTAAGACAAATAGAGCATCGTTTGAGAATCTCTTCTATATACGGTTTATTAGGCTTACTGTTAGTATATTAAAACAGTAAAAGGGAGGCGACTGCAGTAAAACTGGTTCAAATAATATAGGTAGACACAGGTGTTTGGTGCAGTTTTACAAGGCGGCAAAGGGAGTGAGTAAGTGAGAAAAAAACGAATAAAAAGATTGTTCGTTTTTTCTCACTTGCTCACTCCCTCTGCTACATTGTAAAACTGCACCATACACCTCAGTCTACTTTTATTATATGAAAACAGTACACTTGTATTTGCTTACGATGCATCCGAACGGCAAACTGTGAAAAACTTCACAGAAAACAGTAAATAAACTTAACAAGACAGTCTACATTTCATGACGAATTTCAGCTGATGCAAGCAGGCTTTGTATTATCCGACTGTTTCAAAATTTGCGAAAAAAAAAAAAAGAGAGCATCTTGATTTTTCCTTTGTTTTGGATTTATCTCACAGTTGGCAATCCTGCTAACGGAAACCCCTTCGGTTTCACACAAACAAACGAAGCTCTAGATTTATGCGGATGAAGAGTCAGTAACTTCTATGACTGCGTGTGGTGAAAAGGAAGCGCAGTATGTCGTATATAATCGGCAGCTGTGAGTCACACTGCACAGTTTAAAAAGAAAGGTTTTGAAAGGATATGTTTACGAAAATAAAAACCAAGCAAAGATAATGATAGAAATGAGACGGTTTTATCCGCGCAAACAAGACGCGAGAAAGGATGGTTCATACCACAATTGAAAAGCAATGTTGTAAATGGTCCGACTTTAGGTAATCCTATCTTCCACCATAGAATTCGCTAAAACCACGGCTCTTTTGATAATAATGAAATAGTCGGGAACATAAAAAAAAGTCAGTGATG
Source organism: Achatina immaculata (assembly GCA_009760885.1). NCBI lineage: Eukaryota > Metazoa > Mollusca > Gastropoda > Stylommatophora > Achatinidae > Lissachatina > Lissachatina immaculata. Next base: position 5,646,715 of record CM019717.1, read on the forward strand.
AAATGGAAAGGACTAACGATGGCTGTGGAATTTAGAAATCATAAGTTAATATCAAGACTATGACCCGCCTCGTAACGATCGACTAAAGTCAAATATTACTACAGGAGATTTCTGGAAGAAGTGTCCTTCGTCTGGTCCAATAATATCCGTGCAGTGAACCAAGATTGGAGAAAAACTTGCAGACAAAATTTGACAACGACCAAAATTCTCATTAGCCATTTTCCATCTGTTGTCAAAGATATCTTGGACGAATTAGTCTTGTACCTAATTTATCATAAGCAAACACTTCATGTCATGCTCGATACAGAAAAAAAAGTATTTTTGTGGTATGGAAGTTTACATTAAAAAGACATTCACGTGGTCAAAATGTTAATATACTAAACAATATAGAAAATAAAATGACTAAGTTAAACAAAATCGTTAAATTAAATCGTGCATAAACTGAAATTGAAAGCACTTTGCGAGTGTGTTCCTTTTTTTTTTTTTTGCTGTTAACATTTGGTGTAGTTCACAACCTGTTGCACTCTTCGAAATTTTAAGTGCACATACAGAGGAATGGTAAAAGTTCTGCTGCCACATTTACTGAGACTCGCGTTGATGGAAGATGTCTATATCGAGGTTTATCTGTTTTGTACGATATGTCATCGCTGTTTATTGTTATTATTACTATTATTATTACTGTTTGTCGCGCCGGATGGTGTTGGCTATCATACTTCTCCATCTTGCGTGGTCCTTGGTGTTTCCAGTTAATTCCGATTCTTCTCTTTTTCCATGCTACTTGGTCAGTCCACTGAGATTTTTCTCTTGGCCTATCTCTCTTCCTTTTTCTCTTGAAGTTTCAGGCCATTACTAGGTTTTCCAACTTCTGTCTTCTCATGACGCGTCAAAGAAATTGTTGACTGCGTTTTCCTTATAAGTTCATTGGTTTTCATTGTTCTGCAACTTCTTTGAGGACCTCTTCGTTTGTATTTCTGTATACCCAGGGTATTTGCTGCATCTTTCGCCAAAACTACATTTCTGTTGCTTCCAATTTCTTTGCCATCTTTTTTTGTTAGTTGTCAAGTTTCACAACCATGTAGCACTACTGGCAATATACAGAACTACAATACGTTTTTCTTCACTTTTAGGGACATTTTCTTATTACCGCCTTCTTAATGTAATATAAAGCTGCCTTTTTCTTACCTATTTGTGATTGTGTTTCACTTCTGCACATGCCATCCGCTGTTATTATTGTTCCAAGGTAGATGAATTTATTTACTTGTGTCAATGTCTTCCCGTTTGAAAGGATGCTGTACTGTGACATGTTTATTCTTGTCGATATCACCACTGTTTCTGTCTTGTTGTCGTTTAGCTCTAGGCCTCTTTTACTGTTGTATTCAATAACCTTGTTGACAAACTTCTGCAAATTGTTTTAAATTTTTGCTTTCAGAACTGTGTCATTGGCATATCTCAGGTTATCGATATTATAGCATCATGTATGTCGATATGCGATATATATATATATATATATATATATATATATATATATATCGTATATCTCGACGTATATTATCTAGACTTTTTAACTTTCCTAATTTCTCACATGACAGTTTGGAGGCTCTAAGCTGAGAAATGCTGGCATACAACTGTTACTTGTTCAGTATCTAAAGCTTTCTTCTCAGTTCATGCTGTAAAAGCCACACAAGGACGCAAATTCGTGATAAAAAGCCCGGGTTTTTAAAACATTATTTTCCTGTTTTTCTTTTAGAAAAATGGACGAAAAATAAATTCTTTACCCTTCTTTTTAGACAATTTGCCATTTCTCTGCGGCTTCGAAACTTCAAAAGCTGACAATTATCAGCCAATAAATCCAAGCAATTATTTTTTTTAACACAAAAAAGCAGGTCTTTGATAAAAAGAGAAGAAAACAGAAAACATGACGGAGAGAAAACACTTCAAATAATTTCTTTGTGTAGGGGAACAATAAACAAACTTCTAGAAACGACATTTGTATAGACTGTATTAAGCACTGTTCGGAATCTCTGAGAGAATTTACACAAAAATTATATTGATTTGGTGGGGGGGGGGAACTAAAGAGAGAGGTTCCCGCAGCTTTTCTCAAGCGTCATTAACTCTCTCTGTACGTGGGAGAAATCGCGGAAAATTTTAGTTGCAAAACCAGAATTGTTGTGCACAACCATAAAGCGGAGTTCAGAGGAATATGCCACTTCAGAGAATAAGATATTTGATGTTTTACAAATACAGAGACTTCAGAGAATAAGATATTTGATGTTTTACAAATACAGAGACTTCAGAGAATAAGATATTTGATGTTTTACAAATACAGACTGGTAACTTTTCATTACTGTTTAGTCCTCTCCAGTTTCTTACACCACTGTTGCTATCGTGCCGTTGATATCATTTGCCTCATGTGATTTCACGTGATTAGTGAAGAATAACTTTGTCTTTTCGGTGTATTGTTTTTCTTTTTATTTCATCTTTGTCTTGTCAGGCCGTCAAACTCCTGGTAACGGATTTTATATGTTAGCTTATCTCTTTCGGGTACCATAGAGCCAATAATAACCTTTTTTAAGGGCTAATTTAGCGGTTAATGTTGACAGGTTAAAACATTACAACACGTTTCCTCAAAGTGGGGCATCTTGTTGTTCTAGCTCCTTGGAACTGCTAGCAGGAAGCATGATGCTGAACGGGGAGTAAGGTTATAGCTGATGGTTGTGCAGATCCGAGTTGGAGCTAATAAGCAGGGAAAGATGCAATGCTTCTTTGCACTCTCCATGATACAGTACCAACGTTTTCCAGGCTGAACCTGTTACTGGAAACACCGACTGAGAAGTAGGATGGGATCGTGGCGGGCTGTCGCGTTGGGCCTGTCAGATATGCCGGCGCTGTACTGTAAAATAATTATATATGAATGTTATGACTGTTTATTTTTTTTATGCCTCTTAAAGGTGGTCGGTTGACCTTCAACTGCTTACCAGTTGTAGTGTACAAATCGTACCAAATGGAAACTAAAACAGCACCCACAAATCTTTTCCCCGGATCCAAGTTTTAATATGTACGTTGCAGCAAACCACCAGGTTAACTAATTTCTTTCTTACATTGTATAACACTGGACATCACTAATGTTACATAAGAAAAAACCCTAACCAAATTAAAATATTGATCCAGGAAAATTAAGTGGTTATCTTTATTAACGAAAACCAGACAGTCGCGTGATACGACTACGACTGGAGGGTAACCAAAACTATTGTACGGACAAAGCACATTAAACTATATAAAACACAGAAAAAAATGCTCAAAATTCAAGAACTAAACCATGTGATCAAAGCCATCGTTACTCTTGTGTCTCATTTTACAAACATTGCATCGTGAAATAATCACATGGGCCTTTCCTAACAACAACAATTTCAAGTCCGCTCAAAGACAAATAACTCGTGCAAGTTGTTAACTGCAATAAACAGTCTCTTGCACAACAAAATGGTCTACAATAGAAGAAAACACCTAAATCTTCAGTTAGAACACTCAGATATCTCCATTAATGCATATCACTCACTATTTACAAGGTCTGACAATTAAGTAATGAGACTAATTCCATAAAAAATAAAACAAACAACAGTTGAAGATATACCCTGTATTTTATTCAAAGTAAGCCCCTTATGCATTGATACAGCGAGTGGCATGATTTAACAAACACTGGAACGACCTCTGCAGTTCTTCTGTTGGTATGGCCCTTAAACTCGATGTCATCAGTATTGTCAAAGAAGCGTCCTTTCAATGGTAACTTTAATTTTGGGAATAGAAAATAATCGCAGGGAGACAAATCTGGGGAATAGGGTGGACGGCTGAAAACACATATTTACTTTGGCGTTTAGCTGTGGGATCATGGCGGACATTATCCTCTACAACAATCAAATTTAAGAAATGTTTATTTCTGCGACACGTTTTGATGATGTCTTTTGCGTACTCTACACTCTGATGTTTTTGGTCATCAGACAACGCATGTAGTACAAAGCGGCAAGAAACTTTTTCCTTGCCCAAATCTTCCACTAAAATTTTACGAATGGTCTCTCGGTTAACACCAAATTCATCTGCCATCATCCTCACAGTCAAACAACGATATTCTTGTAACCGTTCTCTGACTTTTGCAATGAGTTCCTCATTACGAACAGAAATTGGGCGTCCATGTCTAATTGCATTTGTAATCGTTTCCACACCACTTTTGAATCGTGAATACCATATATGCAGGAAACTCTCTACCGTAGAGAGCGGAACAACAACACAACTCCTTCAGACCATCAGAGGAAGTACCCCCCCAGACAAGTGTTTCGGCCCTATTAACCTCCTGACACTCTAAGGGGGGTGGGCCCCTCTGGGTCATGACTCCCAGAGGTCTTGTGAGTTTTGCTTTTTTTTTCCAAGTCCCGGGATTGAACCCATGATCTTCCAGTTGCCACTGCACTTTTTTTTAAGTGCGTCTTTAGCGATTTAGCTACGGAGGACTTGTATTGGTTGTGGCAAATGAAATTACTTATGTTCCCAATGCCTGTTTCGCATACTCCACAGCCAGCATGAGGCCTTTTCTGCTGTTTCTGAAAGGCTTCTCAGTGCCCTTGCTCTTGCTTGTCCCTTTATGCCCAGTTGCTTACATAGGTCATATGCTGATGTAGCTACGAATCCTCTTGCTTATTATATTATAATATTTATCAAAAATCGGTGCGCCATCAAATGACCACTAAAGCGACAAACACAAATGAAAACATCACAAATTTATGAGCTCAATGTGAGAACTCACTTCTTTTAAGCTCAACACAAAGCAAAAAAAACCTATTATTTCATATTAATTTTCATGAAAACATCAAAGGAAAACTCTGCATGTCACTGCATAAAAATGACATGTACAAAAATGCACAGTTACTTATTAACTATATACCCACTCTCACTTCTAATTAACATCTTCTTAACTATGAACATTTACCGCGTAACAAAACACGAGACAGTTCTAATGACTTCACAACAAAACACACTAGCTTTCAAAATATGTGTACTTATAACAACTCACCCACCGGTATACTTACAACAACTTACAAAGAAAAGACTTACACTGCTTATGGAAAATTATGAAAGAATTTGAGACACCTAATAAATTAATCAGTTTGACCAGAATATGAACGGAGGATGCACAAAATAATGTAAATTATAAAGGAAGAAAGTCATAACCCTTCTATATAAGAAACGGTTTAAAACGAGGTGATACATTATCTTCGTTACCTTTCAACCCACTAGTAGAAAAGGTAGTCAGAAAAGTGAAAGAAGAAAGCAGTACAGAAGAACAAGCTAAAATACTAGGATACGTTGACGACATCCACCTAGTGGAGGATACTGTGCAAGAAGTCACCAATACCTGAGAGATGTGACACTAAAAGTGGGCTTGACCGTTAACCAAGATAAGACAGAGAATGTGAAGATATCAAGAGACCAGAGGCAGAATGGTCCAGATTATATAAATGTTGGAGAGGTTATTATTAGAAAAACAGAAATATACAAATATCTAGGCACAACCTTCAACAGAAGCAACACAGTAAGCGAGGAAATTAAAAACAGAGTACAGATAGGGACTAAAATATACTTCGTCTTGCACCACCTGTTAAAATATAAAATCCTGTCCTAAAACACCAAAAATAACAATCTACAATAAGAAGATCAGCCGTCATGTATAGATCAGAAAAGTGGAGTATAACAAAGAAAGATGGACAACAATTGAAGATCTTTGAGAACAAGATCCTAAGAAGAATCTTCCGGCTCACAAAGGATACCAACAGTGGAGAATGGGAAGCTAGAAATAACACTGAACTGAACAGCTTATTTAAATCCAAACGAATTATACATGTCTTGAAACTAAACAGACTACGCTGACTGAGGCATGTAGAAAGAGAACAGACAAACGAAAATGATGTATGCACAAGAGATGAGGGAAACAAGACCAAGGGGTAGACCAAGACAGAGATGGAAAGACAACATAGAAGAGGATATAAAAGAAAGCGGTGTCACCAGCTGGAGAGAGAAGATTAGGAACAGACAGGAATGGAGGCGAACTTAATCTGCAGCAATACGCTCGGAAAGCAACAACCTATAAACAGTTGACCGCAGGATGTCTCTGCCAGTTCACGCCACAGCGAGCCGGCCAGTCACAGAATGATTGTAAATGCAGAAAGTATTGATAATCTATTATTTTCGAAGAAGAAGCCTTCCTTAAATAAGTAGCCTTTTGAAAGATCACGTGACACACAACATGACTTAAAATGAGTTTATGAAACTGTATCTATTCTTGCGCTTCTGTTTTATAACCTCTTTTAATCAAGCACGTCTTTCATCTCACTCACTCACTCACTCACTCACTCACTCACTCACTCACTCATTCTACCTTATGTAACAAACCTATACTTATACAAACTCCTTGTAACTGCGAGCTGTTGAGCTTTGCAGCCGATGCTGTGGAGGTGTTGAGGCACAGCATCGTATCAGCGTGGGAGCGAGTTACGGCGGCTACTTTTTCAGTCCCGGAGTACAAGCTAAAAATCTGGGGTGTGCAATGCTTCTTTAGTAGACTCCACCACCATGAGGACAATGACGATCCCTGCCCCGTTAGACAGGGTATGCCTGTTACTGGAGATACCACTGAGAGGTGGGACAGGGTCTCTGTCAGCTATGGTTCGCTAACCCTGTCGCTGGTATATCAGCTATGGGTCTCTGATTGTCTCATCGGACAAGCATCTTTACCCCCTAGGTAACAAATGACACCGCACTACATGCGCTGATAATTAATTACAACAGATCAAACAACTTCCACTGCGTGGTGTCTCCATAACAAAGTAACAAATGGTATTTTGCTGAAAAAATTTCTATTACTGCTTGTTGTTTTATTATTTGTTTGGCACGAATGTTACATATTGTGTAAGGGTATCACTTAGCAATAAACGAGGGCTAAAACTGGAGATAATAAAAAAAAGATAAAAGGCAGAAGCACACTAAGATTGTATCTTGTAACACAAACATTGCTGATTTTTATTATCGACTATACAAATCCACATTTGTAGACTCAGTAAGAACAAAAAGCCTTTCAGTAAATTGACGCTCAGCAAATAACACAGTAATTGATATCTGTCTGCATCAAAACAGCCCTGTAAGAAGAAACGCGTCATCATCACTGTCATCATGGTCGATATATAATACTTTTATCATTACTATTATTATATACGACATATTCGTGTTACTTTTATCATTACTATTATTATATCGGTCACAGAAATCAAGAAAAGCCGTTTGCATTGTAAGGTCCACGCTAACTGCTATTTTCTGTTGTTTTTTTTTTCTGTTTTGCCATTCTCTTTTTCTCCCTGAGATGACGTAATACTCTTTAACAAAGTCGCTCTCCATGTGACTCGGTCATTCTAAGCTCCTCGCGGGTTTTTTTGTTGTTGTAGATGATAGGAAAATCTCTCAGATAATTTTTTTTTTAAAAGAAAGCAGAGGAAACAATATTCAGTACTGAATACAAATAACGAAACTTTTATATGTCCTTTCCATAGAAATCCCGCAACCCATTATGAAGGATTAAGATGTTCAAACACTGCTTCATTTCTCACAATCCCTTGAAGAATCTTTAGCGTGGAGTTATTCATACTCCAGGAAAACTCATCCAAGCCACCTCCATCCTCCCCCACCCCCACCCCTTACACACAAGAGAAACATTTAAACGATGTTTGTCAGATACACACAATTCGAGATGGGGAAAGTTTCTCAGCAAGAGAGAAGTGTTTTCTCTTGGGAAATATAGGATATCAGAAACCAAGAATGTACATACGCAGAAACAAAACCTTAAAAAAATGTCGGAGAGCGACAGCGTTTACACTGATGGAGGCTGGCGCAGTAGGCCAGACGTAACGTTGTTGTTACACAACTCCTAGTGTAGCATCATGGTATCTGAACCTCAGGCTTTGCTTGCGCAACAGAACTGCGTAGGTCTGAAGCTAAGTCACATATTAGCGGGCGGGAGTCTGAAGGTTGCCAACTCGAAACTGCTTCACAGTTTTAGAAAGTGGTTAATGTATCAGTAGAGCTAACTACAACTAAGTTACTGCACAGACAGCTAGAGAGGCAACAGCTTACTGTGGGTCTTGATTTTTTTAGGTTCTGAACTCCATGTCAAGTATTGACTTTAAGTAAAAAATCATTATTTCTTGAAATTTTTTTAATGAGAATATCTCCTATAACATATAATAAAAGTTAACAAAACAACTCCAATTGAAAACCAAATTCGACACTTTTCCTAATTTTCTCTTCTGATCAACTGACTGAATCCGACATAAGCTGAAAACACAGATGGATGTAATGCTTCATACATAAGGTTTAAAACGAGGATATCAAGAAACATGACTTACCTGAAGAATCTTGTGACACAAGACAGTCACGTCAAGCTCGCTAGCGATATCCCGAATGAGCTCCATAAACAGTTCTTCCTCAGACATTCGCCGAAGATCGTCCAAGTCCTTCTTGACACTAGCTCTCCTCGTTCGGTCACCGTCGAGGTACTTGCGAAAGATCATGCTAGTGATAGAGTTTCTGCCCACTTTTGAAAAAGTCGTGTACTTTTGAATCTTTTTCTCTTCGTGTTGTTCACTTGACGACGAATCAGCCGAAGCCGACCGCAATGAGTCGGCGCGGTCCTCAGATGCGCGAACGCTGCCTTCTGTCGGAATTGGAGATCTGCTGTTCTGTAAGGATATGGCATCCTGTTTTAACTTCCTGGCCAAAGTTTTAAGGACATCGTCGTCAGCGTGATCAACGAACCAGGACGCCAAGAAACTTGGATTTTCTTTCAAATACTTTCCTACACTCTCCTCGGTTAGTGTTGCCATTTTTGTTGATTTGGAGATCTAAATAAATGAAAAGCTGTAGATCCACACTAAGGACAATGGGTACGTTTTTCTACATATAAAGGCTCGCTAACATGAAAAACACGTGGATCTTCAGGCACAGTGCCTCTGAAGCAAGACAGCGGTACTGGTGAGACATTCGTTGTCTGTGGAGATCATGACCGCAGCTTAATCTTTCCGGAGTAGATGTTAGAACGAATCTGGAAGCATTGTGGAGGAGCTGGTCAGTGAACCGAGCTTGACCGCTGACGCCATGTGGCTGTGGGACCTGAAATAGAAAAGAAATGGAGACAATGGGCGGTTTGCTACACAGTGCAGGATGAGAATGTGTTGTGTGGCAGATTTTCTATGAGAAATGAGTGAGAAGAAAAGGAAAACAATGAAGGAGTGATATAGAAAACACATGAATTATTTTCGGAAAAAATGTAGAAGAACAGAAACCATCCATCCATCCATCCATCGGTCAGTCAGTTCATCCTTCCGTCGACCCTGCGTAGTTTTAATTTGAACTAGTCGTGTCATCTATAATGTGTTGACTCACGGCATCTTGCACATGAATTCTATAGCCACTGAAGTTGCCAAGGAGTGACAGACAAGATTAAAGATTGTTTTGCTAATTTAGAATTCTTTTCAGCAGATATATTTTTGAACGACGAGACGCAACTTCCTTATTTTTTTTCCCCAGTTTGATTTACCGTAAGGAAAATAAATCCGAGATTGGACATCGGTAATGGTCTCTTACAGAACGAGACAGAGGCTGCACCTAAATATCATAGATCAAGAAGGTTTCGGATACATTTAATAAACATGGCGGCTGTCAAGCTATTTCTATGTAACCGTCTGGCTTGGTTTTTTTTTCTCTTTTACCGTTATGTGTCTCGGGCGGTTTACTATGGTCAGAAACTGAGTTCATTTGAATCTTTTATCGATCCAAGCTCAGCTGAGATGAAGATTTAAATCCTTTGCAAAATTATACACGTATTTTTCGTTTTGATGAGGGAGTGAAAACTTTGTTTGGACAAGCGAAGAATTCTGTGGAACAATGGTTTCTCTTTGACTTTTGTTGTGGTCAGAACTGAAGAGAGTGCCATTGATCAGCAAAAGATGTATAGACGGATGCGGCCAGAGATTTGACATTACAAAGGATTAATCTTGCTGGAGGGTTGCCCTTTCAAGGGCGGGCTATTTCAAGCCATAGGTCTATGAGAAGAAGAAAAAAAACAGCAGAAAACAATTAGGACTTTTATGGCCCGAAGGAGATGAGATCCGGTGTTTGTTGCCGTAGGGACTTTGAGAGGGCGCTTGACAGCAAATTCAAAGCTTTTTTTTCTTTTCTTAAATCTCTTACACTGGCTGATAATGCTCGTTAAGCAGACACCGTTTGAAGGGTAGTCAGTCACTCTCTTAATTTAGGAAACAATTTGACTACATCCAGTACAGGGTCATTGTTAAACACTATTAAGACGACGGCCCCCTACCAGCCGATGTCCTAAACTAAAAACGGGTTCCATGTAATGATCTGAAATGATCTTGACAGAAAAATAACCACTCGTTTCCAAAAAGTAAGACACAAAAAGGTTTCTTTCTGGTGTTTTTTCCTGTCCCCTTTCTGAAGTGGCCTGTAATACTGTGGTGCTGGTGAAGAATATAATAGGAAGGAATTTCTCATTCTAACCGGTGCTTTTAGTCTTTTACGACCCTTCCCCTTTTCGCGTTGTTTTTAATACTGGCGTAATTCTGGTGTCCTGTGATAAAAGTCATCGGAGAGGACTGTCAGTTCGTTCTCAACTTAGTGTACAGCAAGAGTTCTAATATAACGACGGGCGGAAACACCCAGGGTTGTAAGACCTGACACATCCACATATAATAACAGTAATGACATTTTAAAAATAAAGCACTAGCGAAAAGCATTTAGCTACTAAATATTTTCTGTTTATATACTGTCCGTGTGATCTATATTCCCTCTCCAGGCACCCTTCTTGTTCCTAATTACTGGCTTTTTATTTCATCCTGCTTATTGGTGGAGTGATTTCCTCATCGCATCTCTCCCAAACAACATTATCTTTTGCGTAGTTTCTTTGTTAAACAGTGATCTTCTTACATGCTTTCATTAAAATCTCCATTAGGCTTCCCTTTACCGACCTTTTCCTTCACTTTTGTATGTGCTGAAAATGGGAAAATATAAATAATACGAGATGGAATATCTTTTGTTTAGTTTTACTTTTCCATAACATCACAGGCTGTTTTAAGGCAAAATAAAGCCGAGAATTATCTCCTGTTATATACTTCATTTTGTGTGTGTGTGTGTGGCGGAGGAGGGGGGGAGGGAAGGGGGTTCTGCTTTTATCAAAGAAAATATCAAATATCGTGGACACAAAAAGAAAAAAAAATATCCATACTATAAGAATTTGATATAGAAGAAGGCTGGCTAGTAAAGAGGATTAAACAGAGAAAACTTCAATATTTTGGACACATTAAACAACATGATAATTTAGAGAAGATCGTGTTGGAAAGATACATACGTAATGGGAAAAAGAAAGAGAGGAAGACCAAGGCGAAGGTGGCTGCAAGACGTCGTTGACAATCTGCAAATGGATGCATCAGTAGCAGGGCATATTGCTTGCAAATGAGAGGCCTACAGGAGAGCTGTTAGGGAGGCAAAGTTCCGTGAGGGACATGCAAATGATCAAAGAAACGTTGTTGCAGTAAACGAGGATTTGTGTCTGATCAAATGAATAGTGTGCTTCCTGCCATACTGTTATATGTTTTTTCTTCCCAGGTCGTCTTCTACGCAACTATCCAACGTAATATGGTACGCCCCTCGCTTCTGGCTGCTTTCATTTTATTGCCTTAAGTCCATGAAGCCATTTGGCCTCGATTTAGTCAAATGTCAAAAGATCACCGTTCATTCTATTTATACTTGGGCTGTCTTTGCGACGACTGCTCCAAGTCGCTTCATGTCTTAATTGATCTCTTGACTTTGCGTCATTTAGTTTTTATTACACATTTCATCTCCTTACCACAAAATCTGTTGCTATTGTTTATTTATCAGAGCATAAGTTTAGTACCGGTAGCAGATACTTGGTAGAAGTTTATCAGATATTTTCTTTTGGTTTCTTCATGTTTACTTTAGTTGATTCGATGGTTTCTAGAATCTATTTCTTAGTCAGTTTCTCTGTATGTGGTGAATATACTTCATGTAGTGTAATATAATACCAAAAATAGCACTAAGATGGACACCACAGGGGAGCAGAAGTAAGGGTAGACCAAAAGAGACATGGAGAAGAACAACAGAAAGGATGTTGAGCGAAATTAGTGGAAACGCTATTCAGTTGCCGACGTAACTGGACTATTTGCCAAATTCGGAATTCTGGATTTAATGCTGTTCTATTACCAGTACAGTAGACCTTCCGTTTTTATGTGGTCTACCTGCCAGAGTGAAAGAAGAAAAACCACAATCACTTAATATAGGCACAAAACAGAGAGTTCACAAAAAAAAATATGTATGCCGACAGCAATTTTTATTTTAAAGAAAAAAAAAACGAGGGCATGTCGGGAGAAATGTGGATGAATGACAACCCTAACTTAACCTCAGATAGATTCGCTCCTGGAAGTCAGCACATAAATGATGGGATGTTCGTGTCTGAAAAGATTTTGAAAACGAGGAGAAAAAAAATTGATTGATCTTACGGAAATGCGACTTGGTCGAGCTGGTTAATCATAGTCATAAAGTGCTTGATTCAGACTTCGATCTTTTATTCTTCTTTTTTTCCCACCAAATCTTTGCTTCTATAATTATAAACTTGTATTTTATTTGCATATGATCTAATGGGCGGAGACCTGGACTATATTTCAGGCAGAAATAATATGAATATTGGAAGATTTCTTCATAAAATAACTGAACAGAAAACGCTCTTATGATGGTGCACTTCTCTTGAAGCTGTTCATCTGTCTGTCTGTTGTTGTTGTTGTTGTTGCTGTTGTTGTTGTTGTTGTTGTTGCCCAGTCGCTCTTCAGTCATGCTTATGTTCATCCAAAACATTTCAAACACAAAAAACTCGCCAGCAGAAATCATGAAGAGTCCAGCCAGTTCTAAGAGATAGTTTTGCAGCTAAAACTTCCAATAAGATTAACAAAGCAGAATTTTTTTTTCTTTGTTATCGCTATATATTAAACAAACAAAAAAACTCCACAAAGAGTGGGTTTTCAGAATGCTTTTGTCCGCCACAACAGGGGCCAATAAATGCAGTGAATGTTAATGTGAGCATACTGTCCTTTGTTAGCAGGCAGCTCTTTTGGAGTCACCTGTCTAAATCAAGAGAGAGCTAAAATGTGCGCTGATCTAGTCCTCTGATGGCACACCGAAGGAAACGATGCTGCTACACGGCCAGAAGCTGTCACACGCCCCAAACCATCTTGTATTTGTGACTCTACAGTCTGGCCTGTGGTGTTAGGATCCCAGTCCACCTCATTGTTATTTTATGATGTCTAAATTTTGATTTCCATAGGGAAGTTAGGGGCAAAATCGCATCTCACTGGCTCGCAGAGTTTGATGGACTGAACCACCTGTCGTGTTTCTTTTACCGTCTCACTGACTCGGAGATTGTCAAGTTTCTTTTTCCATCTCATTGTCTCGCAGAGTATAGATTGTCATATTTATTTTTCCATCTCATTTTCTCGCAAAGTATAGATTGTCATATTTATTTTTCCATCTCATTGTCTCGCAGTCTACATTGTCAAGTTTCTTTTTCCATCTCACTGTCTCGCAGAGTACAGATTGTCATTTTTATTTTACCATCTCATTGTCTCCCAGAGTATATATTGGCATATTAATTTTTCCATCTCACTGTCCCGTAAAGAACAGATTGTGTCATATTTATTTTTCCATCTCACTGGCTCGCAGAGTACCCATTATCATGTTTTTATTTTTTTCCAGATTTTTTTCCCCCATTGCATAATCTTCCAAGAGTTTTTAGAACTCTTCTATAAGGACACCCAGAAACATCAACCCTTACAGTTTCCTTTTTTTTCTGCTCGTCAGAGAATAGGTGGCCAAAAAACGAGAATCGATCATATCATTTTAGAACTTTCTTTTTATACACTAAGTTTTCATGGATATTATTCTTTAGTCTATCAGGGCCATATCATTACCATGCACTGAGTGTCCGTGGAATGCCAAGGTTCGACTCGGCATCTTGGTTAAACTGTGATTAGCTGAACGAGGTCTGAACTGACTGACTGTTATATTAATGCATTTGATCAATGAAATTTATGAATGATTTTATATTTAATAGCATTTTGTGTAAAAAAAAATTTTTTTTCACCCTCTTTATAATTTGAATATAATTTGTGTTTCTTTGTCACTGACCTCCGAAAAAGGGAAAGGGACGACTTTCTGCCATGCCGTCAAGGAGGTACAGAGCTACTTCAGTAAGCAAGAGTGGTTTATAAAAACACTTCTTCTCAGATTCTCATTTCGTGGTTAAATGAGCACATTTCAGCCATAATTTTTAAGAAGCATAAAACACAACAACCACTTCATTCTTTGCTGTATTCTTTTTTTTTTTCTTGCGATAAATCTCACGCTGTGTGATCACAAAGAACATTTAGTTTCGTTTTGTTTTATATTTTGGCATCTTTTTATTTCACACTTAAAAAGTTGCATTTCGCAAACAGAAATGTTATGGCACTGCTTGAGAGCCCAAAGATGATGATGGAACAAAAATGGAACCGCGGAAACAAAAAAATATGCAACGAAAAATGGTAATTGTTGGAGAAACGATGAAGCACGGAGGTAACACATGCTAGATAGAAGCAGGAGGAGGAAAATTGCGAGAAATGTCGGAGATAATATGGTTTGGAAACTCTGTATTAGGCCCTTTTTTCTTTCCACGGAAAAGACCTTCCCTGGTCATCTGGGCGATTATTCCGCGGCCGCGAGCTCGTGAAAATGTCCGTGATGAGCCGCTAATGATAGCTCTCTCTCGGACACTCGATGGCTCAGAACTGTCACACTCATCAAGTTGGTTGTACCGAGGACCGATTCGAGTGCACTTAATGTGGATCGATGATATTGTTGCGTCATATCGGTGTGAAAAATTGAGAATGCCAACTAAAAATATGAGCAGTTTAAATGAACATCACACGGAACAAAAAACTGCTCTGTGCGTGCTGTATAGTGTATAATCTATGGGATTCATTCATTCATTTGCATGTCCCTTGTGAAACTTTGCCTCCCTAACAGCATTCTTGTAGGCCTCTCGGTTGTGATCAAGATGGCCTGCTGCTGATGCATCCATCTGCAGATTATCAACGATGTCCTGCAGCCATCTTCGCTTTGGTCTTCCTCTCTTTCTTTTTCCCATTATGTACCCTTCCAAGGCGGTTTTCTCGAGATTATCATGACGTTTAATGTGTCCAAAATATTTAAATTTTCTCTCTTTAATCCTCTTTACTAGCCAGCCTTCTTCTATATTAAGTTCTTGTAGTATAGATATATTTGTTCTTTTTTGTGTCCATGATATTTGAAGAACTCTTTTGTAGCATTTACATTCAAAAGTATTTATGTGTTTCTCAGCTGTTTTGTTAAGTGTCCAGGTCTCACAGGCATATGTTGCGATGGGAAAAATGCATGCCCTTAAAAATCTTATTTTTGTAGTTCTGTCTGTTCCTCTCCACAGATTCTTTAGTTGTTTTACTTTCTGAAGAGCGATAGATGTCCTCCTTTTAATTTCCCTCAGTGTATCTTCATTATTAGTTAGCAGTGATCCAAGATATTCAAAACTCTCCACTTCTTCCAGTTTTTCCTCATTGATATATATATATATATATATATATATATATATATATATATATATATATATATATATATATATATATATCAGCTGCCTTGTTTGTTTTGTCAGTTGTCATCAATTTAGTTTTATTCGCATCAAGATAGAGGTTTTGCTCTTCACTATGCTTACGGACTGACATAATTAGTTTTTTCCATTCCTTTTTGTTATGTGGACAGTAATACTGCGTCATCAGCATATCTAATCTTTGGTATTTCATAACCTCCAATTGTTATGGCATCGTAATATTCTTTGCCTACATCTTCTCTAACATTTCTATGAGATTACTCAGTTTTTAAATCAGTAATCCCAAGTGAACATATAGCAGCATAATAAACATATTCGCCATGTTTCTTTTAAAACGAACGATGAAACAATTCATATATTTAGCTTATACTGTAGTTTGAAATTTGAATGGACAAAAAAAGTATAAAAATCTGTATAGAATTCGTTTTCTTTCCGCAGCTGTTTAAACAAAGTCATCCACGTCGTGAACTGTGCTGGAAAATAACAGAAGTATTTTTTAAGAGCAATTTTTGCCCGCCGGTCACGTGATACTGGTTATAGAAAATCTTAAGACTCATTTAGGATGAAAGTGTTTGTATACTTTACTCTCAGTTCTGGAATAACTTCTCAGAAGTAGAATGATATATTTGTCACAATTTGTGAGCTGATTTAAACATCCCTTTTGAGGAAAATAGAAAATATCTGACACAAATGTGAAACGGATATTTTGTTCTTTCTCTTACAGAGCATTTGTTTGTTTGTTTGTTTAGAAATCGATCCGAATTTCTCTGAATCATATTATCTGTAACAATATTTTACGCATAGCACAATCACTGACATTATCAATTCTTCATAGTTATATTCCATTAACTTACTTGAGTATTTAGTTATGGCCATCTTTACTCTGAATATAAAAATTCGTTTACGAATACAAAAGAAGACAATTCATTCACAAGAGCTGGATGGAGAAAGAAGACTGACATTGTAATATTCAAGGATCATAGTCACTGCACTTAAGACAAGATCAAATGCCGTCGCTGCTCCGATCTTCTGCACCCAAGTAGGACTTCAGCACCGAGATCCATGAAGAAAAGAAGCCGAGGTTCGACTTCGGGAGTATGAACCCATGACATTTAGTCCTAGACGCCGGTGCGTTATCGATTTGACCATTCCCGCTTCCACTCGACTGATACTAATTACAAAGATTTGTATCCAGCAAAAGCAGCGTTTAATGGGAGCTGAGAAGGCCGTATTGCATGAATCAATTATCAGCTTCAGTGATCAAAAGCTGGTCGAAGCGTATTCTGTGCAAGAAGTTTCTTGGCCTCAATCTGGCAGTAGATGCAGCGATCGACACAATGACCATTAGGGCAGAAACTGCCCAGAAAACCGTCAACCCTATATATGGATTTAATGAAATTTGGTAGTCTTTCCGCTATCAGGTTGGCTACCCGTACTTCTTCTTAATCATCTTATTTTTTCTTCTTTTTTTTTACATTTATTCTGCTTTCAGTCTAATGTGCCCAGTCACGTAAATAAGGAAAAAGGTCACCTCCATGAATCTTGTGACGGATTAACCCACCACCCTAAGTTCTAGGCTAAACTTTGTAAGGTATCCCGCCACCTCCAACCGATACCGTCCATCGTGCGATATATGGCCCGATTCCCATCTTGTGATCTCTGCTAGAATGACTTTGTATTACACAGACCAAACACAAACTGATATGCCGCTGTCCTTTGGATACCATAACGTGACAGTGTGGTAATAACAGTCACAAATGATTGTCACATGACAAAAAATTCGTTTATATTTTCAAAGTTTATTTTCTTGACCCTTAGAGCCGGGTCTGATCAACATAACGTTCAATTCCCCCCTCCCCCAACCACCCCACACCTGGAGGTGTTCTTCACGCTTGTCCCACAGCTTTCCATCTATTCTGATTTTCTGGGGCCAAGTTTGGGCCTCGCTGATGGTTCTAGTCTTTCACTATGACACTATGAGACTGTGGCAATAAGACACTTTGACACTGTGACACTATGGTACTATGATACTATGACACTATGACAGTATGACACTTTGACACTGTGGCACTATGATACTATGACACTTTGATTCTGTGACACTATGGCATAGGCAGCACAGGGCTCAAGCACAGGCTTTCAATAGGATCATCAACAGAGCAATCTTCAGATTAATTTCAAAGTTAATTTTTATGTTTTATCCAAACTTAGAAGAAGCTGTTGTCGTTCCAACATCAGTTCTAACGTTGTCCGGATTTAAAGTCTGGCATAGGAAGCTGTTGTCGTTCCCACATCAATTCTAACGTTGTCCGGATTTAAAGTCTGGCATAAGAAGCTGTTGTCGTTCCCACAATAGTTCTAACGTTGTCTGGATTTAAAGTCTGGCATAAGAAGCTGTTGTCGTTCCCACATCAGTTCTAACGTTGTCCGGATTTAAAGTCTGGTATAAGAAGCTGTTGTCGTTCCCACATCAGTTCTAACGTTGTCCGGATTTAAAGTTTGGCATAAGAAGCTGTTGTCGTTCCCACATCAGTTCTAACGTTGTCCGGATTTAAAGTCTGGCATAAGAAGCTGTTGTCGTTCCCACATCAGTTCTAACGTTGTCCGGATTTAAAGTCTGGCATAAGAAGCTGTTGTCGTTCCCACAATAGTTCTAACGTTGTCCGGATTTAAAGTCTGGCATAAGAAGCTGTTGCCTTTCCCACATCAGTTCTAATGTTGTTCAGATTTAAAGCCTGGCATAAGAAGCTGTTGCCTTTCCCACATCAGTTCTAATGTTGTCCGGATTTAAAGCCTAGCATAACTAGATTAGGATAATAATATCAGCCCGTTCATTGTTTTTCCATGGAGTCAGATATTCCGCTAATAGGAGAGGAGTATCCTCCAGCATTTTTATTTTCGTGCGCCAAATTTTTAAGTCCTATTTAATGTGTTGTTCGTGGATTGATTACGACCAGCTCATGCCTTGAACTTGTCTCATCATGGTGTTCTAGTGCTTTAATAATCTTAAATAAGAATTTAGTGCAGAGTCAGTGCCGCTTAATACGAAAATGGGAAAGATGATTAAGTCTTCAAATATAATTAATCTCAAGAGAAAAGAGCTAGTGAAAATCATGAACAGAAAGGATGACAAACAAACATACAAACAAAAATGCTGAAAGCGACTGCAATTACGTAAGAAATTATATTATAATTGACATCTAAAATACTTTGGAGAATTAAAATATTGGGGAAGATAACTTCGAATAATAAAATTAAAGCTGAATTAGAAGGAGAGTTTCAAAGGAAAGACGGAGGAGAAAAACCACAGTTGAATAAAGGGATAAGCAAGAGGCAGCTTTTCTCGATCGATATATCATAAAGACAAAGAGCGAAGCAAGCTGTATATCTACTGCAGCCATTTTGTGACCAGGGAAATGACACAGAGTAATCCTGACATTTCGTTGCAAAGTCTTCTTTATTATTTACAGTTTTAAATTGTCATGTTTCAGTTTACTGTAAGTCCCGGTCACACAAGTTTGTAACCTTCTTGTTGTCTCGCTTTCTTTTTTTTTTCCATTACTCTATCTTTACAGCCTCTGTTCACTAGATGTTACAGGTTATATTTGCAAAGTATATTTTCTTGACCCCAGGCTGGGTATGATCAACATAACGTTCAATCAAGAGGTCACTTTGATTCAGGTTACAGATTCATGTGATCATTCTTATCATCCACGTACAGCGTGCCTCTGTGTGATTTATCCATATCAGTTTTCTTTACTCTTTCTTCTGTTTTTTTATCCCCAATCCTTGAAACATGTAAGATTCTCTACTCTATTTAGCAGACTCTCTTCAAACATTATATATGAGACCCCCTTCAGTCATCATATTATGAATTCCTTCCCTCAGTCTCCACACATCCTCTTTCTTGGCTCTTTTTCCATCCTTAAGGTATATGAAGAGCAGGTTTTTATGATTCATCTGTTTATCTCTAGTTATCCTACTTCGGGAGATTGCTCCCTTTCTTGTTTATGCTTTGTCTGTCTCAAGTACTCACTGACTAGTGCACATGGCCAACCCATCAAATTTTCCATGACTCTGTATAGCACGAGGTTGTAGAATTTCATTCCTTCCAGTTCGTGCTTCGTTCTACTTACGATTGTCATTTACGAAGGGTATTTGGAGATTTCTGTGCAAGAAAAGGCTGCTTGGTTCTCATTCTTCTTAGTAAAATCTCTATTCTTCTTTTTTCGTCTTCTTCTTCTTCTGAATAGTAATGAAATTTTTGTTTGGTAGATGGTAATTTATATGTGTATGTAGGTAGTCATTTATATGTGTATGTAGTCAGTCCTTTATATGTTTGTGTAGTTAGTCATTTTATGCGTATGTAGTTACTTTATTGTTAACTATGTTTGTTATATGAGCAGCATATTTGGAAGAAAGGAATCATTGTTAAAATACCAAAAAAGGGCAACCTTAGTGACTGTAACAACTGGAGAGGAGTAACCTTAATATCAGTTGTGTCAAAAGTATTTTGTAAGGTCATTTTGAATAGACTCAAAGATATAGTGGATACTGCAATGAGAGAAGAACAAGCAGGATTTCGAAAAGGGAGAAGCTGTCTCGACCAGATCTTTACTCTCAGAATAATACTTGAAGAACACATTGAAAAGCAGAAACCTTTAATACTGAACTTCATAGATTTTAAAAAGGCATTTGATAGCATACACAGAGATTCATTATGGAGAATTTTATGTCTATATGGAATACCATCTAAAATTGTCAACATCATTAAGGACTTATACAATGGATATGGTTGTGCAGTCAAGACAGAAGAAGGGATGAGTGAATGGTTCCAGATTGAAACAGGTGTGAAAAAAGGATGTATACTGTCTCCTTTACTTTTTGGGATTACAATAGACTTCATAATGAAAAAATGCTGCACAGGTAACACAGGTATTGACTGGGTACATGGGACCCAACTAGAAGATCTTGATTTTGCTGATGACATAACTCTTATCAGTAATAATGTGAATTCCATGCAAGAAAAAACAGATAGCCTGTCTTCACTGGCTAGCAAAATAGGACTTGAAATTAACAAGGACAAAACAAAAATAATGAAAATTCCCATCAATCAAAATGGAAAAATACACATAGAAGAGACAGATATTGAAGAAGTCAGTCAATTTGCATACCTTGGCAGCTACATAGACCAGGATGGTGACACTAGAAAGGAAGTTAGGATCAGAATTGCAAAAGCAGCATCAATCTTCAAGATTCTTGAGAACATACGGAATTCAAAAGTTATAAGCACAAAAACCAAGTTAAGACTATTCAATTCAAATGTAATATCCACCCTCATTTATGCATGCGAAAGCTGGAAAACAACTAAAGAAATAGAAAAGAGATTAGACTCTTTTGAAAACAAATGCCTAAGGAAAATACTCGGCATCAAGTGGAATGAATTCAAGAACAATGCAGAGATAAGGCAGATGACTGAACAACAACCAGTCTCATGGGTGATCAGGAAAAGGAAATGGACATATGTTGGTCACTTGATGAGAAGAAATGACCAGAGAATCTCAAAACAAGCTATCAAGTGGAACACAACAGGCCGAAGAAAAAGGGGCAGATCGCGTGAAACTCTGAAGAGGACATTATTAAGAGAGGCCAAGTTAACAGGCATAAAATCCTTTGATGAGGTTGAAAGACTCGCCGAAGACAGGAAAAATTGGCGAACTACTTTACGAGCCCTATGTGACGTTTAACGGCACGGGAAGGATATAAGATATAAGATAAGATATTTGTAGAATGCCTTGGAACAGAGTGAAAGTTGTATGATAAATGGCAGAATGTCAGACGGGCCTGCGTGCCCAATTCTTAACCCTTCTGAAATAAAGATCAATCAATCAATCAATCACTCAATCTTCTTAGAAAAATCTCTAATCTTCTTCTTCTTGGTAAAATATTTAATCTTCTTCTTTGTAAATATAATATTCTTAGTAAAATCTCTAATCTCCTTCTTCTTCTTCTCCTCTTCCTTCTTCTTCGTAAAATCTGTAATCTTCTTCTTCTTCTGCTTCTTCTTAGAAACATCTCTAATCTGCTTCTTCTTCTCTTTAGTAAAATCTCTATTCTTCTTTTTCTTCTTAGTAAAATCTGTAGTCTTCTTTTTCTTAGTAAAATCTCGAACCTTCTTCTTCTTCTGATCTCTAATCTTCTTCTTCTTCTTAGCAAAATCTCTAATTTTCTTCCTTTTACGGTCCTAAGCCCTATAAAGCTTCGAACCCCTTTGTTATAAAATAACAGCAGAATATGTGTGAGGTCTTAATCTACGTAACCCTTGGATCTCTTGAATTATAAAATTACAGCAGAATGTGTGTGATGTCAAAATCTACATAAACCTTGGATCCCCTGAATTATAAAATTACAGCAGAATTACAGCTTGGAGCCCCTAAATTAAAAAGTTACATTAGAAGACCTGTGAGACCTTGAGCTACATAAAGTTTGGAACCCTTTTGTTAAAAAAAGTTACACCAGAAGGTGTGTGAGACCCTAAGCTGTAGCTAGTTTAACCTTATGCCAGATCCGGCACTGATTTTGAGAAACTGCGAGTGTGATAAAAGAAAGATGAGTGGCTGTAACAACTAAACAATGGATGAAAAAAGAAAGATGAGTGGCTGTAACAACTAAACAATGGATTAAAAACAAGAAAGATGAGTGGCTGTAACAACTAAACAATGGATGAAAAAAGGAAAGATTAGTGGCTGTAAAAACTAAACAATGGATGAAAAAAGAAAGATGAGTGGCTGTAACAACTAAACAATGGGTAAAAAAAGAAAGATGAGTGGCTGTAATAACTAAACAATGGATGAAAAAAGAAAGATGAGTGGCTGTATAACTAAACAATGGATGAAAAAAAGAAAGATGAGTGGCTGTAACAACTAAACAATAGATGAAAAATGACAGATGAGTGGCTGTAACAACTAAACAATGGATGAAAAAAGAAAGATGAGTGGCTGTATAACTAAACAATGGATGAAAAAAAGAAAGATTAGTGGCTGTAAAAACTAAACAATGGATGAAAAAAGAAAGATGAGTGGCTGTAACAACTAAACAATGGGTAAAAAAAGAAAGATGAGTGGCTGTAATAACTAAACAATGGATGAAAAAAGAAAGTTGAGCGGCTGTAACAACTAAACAATGGATGAGAAAAGAAAGTTGAGCGGTTGTAACAACTAAACAATGGATGAGAAAAAAAAGTTGAGCGGCTGTAACAACTAAACAATGGATGAAAAAAGAAAGTTGAGCGGCTGTAACAACTAAACAATGGATGAAAAAAGAAAGTTGAGCGGCTGTAACAACTAAACAATGGATGAAAAAAAAAGTTGAGCGGCTGTAACAACTAAACAATGGATGGGGAAAAAAAACAAAATAACAAATTATATAAAACAAACTGTAGGATAATCAAACTATTGTTAGTTACTTGGGCTTGTGCGATGTACACTATTTTGTGAACTGACATACATAGCAAGGACATAGCAAATTTGGGGAGAGAGAGAGAGAGAGAGAAAGAGAAGGAGATAAAATGAGATAACATGAAACAGACAGAACAAAGAGCACCATTGCTGTGTTTTATGATGCCAAACGCGGTAAGGACAAAGAAACAAGTAAAACACACAATAAGATTGTCGTGTCCATTCAGATCTCTTGTACAAGCAATCGTCCGGTAATTTCTTGTGAATGGTTCATATTTTCCCAAACCCTTCTCTCATCATTAATATCCCCAAACGCCCTTTTCTAATTGTGATGGAATCTAATTATTGAACGTAAGGTCGGCGCTATGTCCTCGCATGATATTACATTATGATTTCTATAAATGAAGGTTTTATTTCGACGTTTCTCAATACTGGACTTCTTGCTTTGATCTGCCTCTTCCTTCTTTTTGTCTGTAAATTATGAAACCCTTCATACTCAGTATTTTCTTTCTCAAGCCTTGATATTTCTTTTCAATAAAGATATTTTGTTTAACTGGAGATAAGCCTGTTCTTTGTTTTTTTTTTTTATGAAATCAAATGATTAAATGGAGCTTTTCTTTTTTGTTGGTTTGTTTTTGTTCCTTCCCGCTGTGTAATAGCCAGGAGTCATTTTATTTTGTTATTTTTTTATATCTGCGACATTAATAACACTGGATTGTAAACTAACTTGCATAGAGTTTCCATTGTTAGCGGGTTTTTTTTTAACTTTCTGAAAAGTGTGCCGTCTATTTGCGTATATCCCACATGAGACACTTTTATTTCCGTTGATTCAGCCACATAACTTTTTGCGACAGATGAATACGTGTCACAATTTCTTGCACATCACTGATGAAGCCTTTGATCTCGTCTCCTGTTTAGCTCATGGATCAATATTAGCTGAACGTCATAGCAATGCCAGTATGACATTGCACTACTTGAAGATAAAGGATAAAAACGCATTCTGGAGATAAAAAAAAATTACATTTCCAACAGTGGAATAGAAAACCGTGGCATTCCAAATGCGCTGTTCACTGATCCCTTTAATTTGTTAACAAATCCTTTAGACACTGTATTTTGAATAACAAGTCGCTATCAATCTAACTGATTATCTTCTTGTTCGTCGTCGTCTTCTACTTAGTCTGTTTACGCTCTAGCGTCGCAGAGAGTTCCAGACATCGGTCCAGAGCAAGGTGAAAGGCCTGGGTAAGTTGTTATGTTATGTTTCACCAGCGCGTCTTTTACCCCACCCATCCACTTTTTCCTTGGTCGTCCAACGAAAGTGGATCTCTAATCTTTTATGACAGAGGAAGTTTCTAAGTGACTGTCTTTCTTTAATACCGTGCCCTCAAGTCATTCAAGAATGTGATACATTGAAATATGCATCGATTTCATTACATCATCATCAAGGCAAGGTTGTAATGAAATCGATGCATTCTTCAGTGTTTCAATGATCATCATCATCAGGTGCCTTGCCGACTGGCGTTGGTTATTATGCTTCTCCAGATTACACGATCCTTCATGCAGGCCATCAGCTCAGTTGGTGATCTCCTCTCACACCATCCCGTTAGACTATCCAGTATCATTTCTCTTGGTCTTCCTTTTGACCTTCTTCCTTCTATTTTTCCTGTTGTTATAATATTTTCAATGCCCCCTCTTCTCATTGCATGTCCTATGAAAGTAAATTGTCTCTCTCTTATCTTTTTGACAAGATTTTTTATCTCTTCAGCTCTTTTCATACATTCTTCATTAGTTATTTGTACTGTCCAGGGGATTCGCAACATTCTTCTAATAAACCACATTTCTGCTGCTTCCAATGATTTTTGTGCAGACCTGCCTATTGTCCATGATTCACTTGCATATAACAAGATAGGTTCAATATAGCATTTTAGGACTCATTTTCCAACATTAATTGATAAGGATGTGTTGGATAATATGTTTCTCATTCTCTGAAATGCAGTCTTTGCTTGGCCTATTCTGTTCCTAATTTCTGTTCTGCATTTCCCATCTGAAGTTATTACTGCTCCAATGTATTTGAATTTCTGCACCTGTTTTAGAATAGTTCCGTTTAATTTTATACTGCATGTTGGTGGATTCTGTTTCTTAGATATAACCATTGTCTCTGTGTTTTTGATGTTCAAAGTAAGGCCTTTCTGTTCACTTTCTTTGGCGACTTTATCCTAGAGATTTTGCAGGTTTTGTTGGTTCTCATCTATCAGTACTGTGTCGTCAGCATACCGAAGGTTGTTAATATTGTATCCTCCAATTTTTATGCCTGGTTCTGTGATGATCGTTCTTAAAATATTCTCGTTGTACAGAGAAAAAAGGTCTGGAGACAGTACACATCCTTGTCGCACCCCTTGTTTTATAGGTAGATATTTTCCAGTTTTATTTTCAACTCGAATTGCTGCTTCTTGCTGCCAGTATAGATGTTTTACAATCCTCAGGTCTTTGCCGTCTATATTGATGTCTTCAAGCATTTTAATAATTTCATTATGTTTGCCCTTGTCGAATGTCTTGGTGTAATCAATGAAGAGATCTTTCTGTACTTCTAAAGCTCTTTCTATTAGTGTTCGTAAAGCATAAATGGCATTGTGTGTTCCCTTTCTTTCAACAAATCCAAACTGTTCATCTGCTGTTTCCATTTTTATCTCTTTCCTTGTTCTTCTCATAATGATTCTTAGAGGTAGCTTCGTTATGTGACTTGATGATATTCATGAAAAATTGATGATCCTTACTTTCCTGTATGAATTCATTCCAGGTTCTTTCACACCTCTACCATGTCCTTTCTCTGTTGCTTTACTAGCTACTCACAGATATATTTTTCTAGACAACTATTATTATCTGGCTCAAAATTTCTTCTTCATTTGCTCTTTCCAGGTTCGCCTCTAGCAAGTGTAGACTAGCGTGGGTTCTGTATTTCAAGACACGATTTTCCTTACTGCTATAGACAACAGGTTATTGAGAAAGATATTGGATTTGTTCAGACATATTTCTTTCAGTTAGTAATTAATTACGTTTTCTTAAAAAAAAGGTATATTCCATGTTGGTTTGGAGATGTACGAAATTAAGGACATCTATAGCTGCACATCAGAGAGCAGAGTTTTCTAGACGTTTGGTTTCCTTGTTTCAGTCTTTATGTTTCTACTTCATAAAATAGGTTTCATATTCTTATTTTCGGGTAAATCGATTGCTATAGTTAGAAAGTTTTGAGGTAAATCAGTCTTATTTGTTATGGTAAGCTATCGCTGTAGTTGTTTCGTCTGGTTCATCATTTTCAATATTTTCAGTTTATCTGTAATACAAATGTATGCTTTCGGGAATATGTAGAATTAAAACATTACGTGCCCTTGGCACAAAGAGATGAATATCTGGCGGGTTCCTTGATGAAATCTAGGTAGTCATGCGTGCAACGGGATAGGCATTTTTATCTGAAAATCGATGAAGCTGTAGATAATAACGAAAATAAATCTTAATTATTGCACGTTTCGCTAACCATTATAACGAAACAAAATATTTCAGGGTCCCCCCGACTTTGAAAGAGTTGGGGAAACATTGCTTCGTGTACAAAACAAATGAATAGCGTCGAGGTAAAATGAGAAATAAACTGCGGTATACAATGAGATGAAGAGGTCAGAATGTTCCTCAGGGCCCCCTCCTGTGATAGGCCGTGCATGTGACGTCCGTCGAGTCAACATTAAAATGCATTCGGTCCTGGAGAATAGCAACGTAATCGATGTGCAGTAACGGGATCGCGGAAATGACGCAGTCAGTCTTTTCTAGATAGTCAGTCAGTCAGTCAGTCAGTTAGTCAGTTACGTAGTCTTAAGGACCAGTAGAGACAAACAAGTGTGAAGCCAAAGTAATTTTAAAAAAAAAAACGGAGGTAGATTGTAAACCCAACCTCGCGTTTTAATGGGATCGATTGCATAAAGTATGCATGAAGCAAGGGCTGTTACTTATGTAGTATGGATCGATCGCCTGGGAGTAATAGCGAAGCAAGGGCTCTTAGTTATACAGTATTTATAGAAAAAAAAACTACATCTGCGATGAATGGGAGTGCATGTACGTCAGTACCTGATTAATCTTTCTAGCATGACAGAGAATCTTCGTCAACAACTACGGCAATGATAAAAAGCCAGCCCCCCCCCCCCCCCCCCACACACACACACACACCGCGGGATTGTTCCAGCCAGACAAAAGCGGGATTAAAAATAAAATAAGAGTCTAGCAGAGATTAACTGCTTGCCTGCGTGAAATTTTAAACAGATCGCGGCGTCTGTAGAAACTGTGACTCTCCGGCATTTCATTTAAATAAACTTGAGAACGCTCTTCAGCAGAAGTTCCCATGGCGGCGGGGTTCGGTAATTGGGCATTGCATGCCTCCTGCTTTTAAACTCCGTTCAGGAACTGAAATATAGCTGTCCTAACCCACTCACATTCCGACACAATGGTTAATTAGTTAGAAAGGATCATCATCCATGTACTCCGGACACATCCATGGGTGCTCTGATCTTCTATTCAAATACTCTTTCAGTGTACAGTAACAATGTGAATTCCATGTAAGATAAAAACAGATAGCCTGTCTTCACTGGCTAGCAAAATATGACTTGAAATTAACAAGGACAAAACAAAAATAATGAAACTTCCCATTAATCAAAATGGAAAAATACACGTAAAAGGGACAGATATTGAAGAAGTCAATCAATTTGCATACCTTGGCAGCTACATAGACCAGGATGGTGACACCAGAACGGAAGTTAGAATTAGAATTGCAAAAGCAGCATCGATCTTCAAAAAGCTTGAGAACATATGAAATTTAAAAGTTATAAGCACAAAAACCAAGTTAAGACTATTCAATTCAAATGTAATATCCACCCTCGTTTATGCATGCGAAAGCTGGAAAACAACTAAAGAAGCAGACAAGAAATTAGACTCTTTTGAAAACAAATGCCTAAGGCAAATACTTGGCATCAATTGGAACGAATTCAATAACAATGCAGAGATAAGACAGATGAGAGAACAACAAGCAGTCTCATGGGTGATCAGGAAAAGGAAATGGACATATGTTGGTCACGTGATGAGAAGAAACGATCAGAGAATCCCAAAACAAGCTATCAAGTGGAACACAACAGGCCGAAGAAAAAGAAGCAGACCACGTGAAACTCTGAAGAGGACATTGTTAAGAGAGGCCAAATTAATAGGCATAAAATCCCTTGATGAGGTTGAAAGACTCGCCGAAGACAGGAAAACTTGGCGAACTACCTTGTCAGCCCTATGTGACGTTTAACGGTACGGGAAGGATATAAGAAGATATAAGTACAGTAACTGATGACACCCGTTCTTCCTTGGCAGATCATCCGTCTGGAGTTCTTGATGAACTGTTCATTTTTTGCAACCCCAGGTTTCACCCTCAACCCCTTCATTCTTAACAACGATTCTGACACAATGCTGTTCTTTCAGCATCTTTATGGTTTCGGCGGCAAAGAAGACCAGGTGGCAGTTCCAGGGAGATAAGAAGAGGTCCAAGAAAAATGATCTCATGTTTTGATAGTTCACACACTACATAGAATTAACCTGTCTTTGACAGCTGTGCACTAGCAGCTCATGGCGAAGGTTGGTGGTTCGAACACAGTCCGAGGCGCCTCGGTCACTCATCTGTAGAAAAAGGGCTGGGCGTGATACTGAAAATATCATATTACTAGTGTGGTGACAGGAAAATGTGGACATTTAACAACGTATTCCCTAGGTGCCTCCATAGCATGATAGGGCTATCTTAATGTCTGAGAACAAGAACAAATCAGGAAACGACCTTAATTTTTTCATAATAAACGTACAACATTCTTTACACATGTGCAAGCGTGTATATATATATATATATATATATATATATATATATATATATATATGCATGCGTGCACGCGAGAGCGAAACAAACAACTCCTCAGATGTTCAGAGAAGTATCCACATTTCCCACCAGGCAAGCGTTTCAGCCCTTTAAGCTTCTGAAGTTCTAAGAGTGGTGGGCCCCTCAGGGCCATAACTGTCGCGGTCTGTGAGTTGCTAAACGCTTCACGAGACCTAAGATACTATTAGAAGTTTCCGTCCTCAACTTACAAAAATTCCTTGCTGTTTATTCAATGGATTTGATACTCCTTCTCATATTAACGCAACCAAGTGCTGTGTTGTCTTTGTTCGCGCTCCACGTTCTTACCTGTCCAGTCCGTCACACGCTGGACGACTGTTTATATATGACACCGTGAGGGAAGCAGAAGCAGAGTCACTCCTGTTGTCCACTGAGACGATGCAACAAGGTAGACAGAAATGTATGATTCAGTATTACAAAAAGAGTGAGGAAAGAGACAGGAACAAATGTGCAGAAAATAAGATGAGTATGTATAAATGAAAAATATACAACAATCCAATATTTCGGCAAAATGCCCTTTTCAAGGGAAAAATAACAAAACACAAAAAGTATATGACAAATTAAGCACTTAGAGCTTTTGGTATCATCCTCATAAAAAAGACGGGCCCGTTTCCACTCTCGTTTATGCTTGCTTTCTTCTCTCTCTCTCTCTCTCTCTCTCACACACACACACACACACACACACACGCACGCACGCACGCACGCACGCACGCATGCACACACACACACGAGCCTCAAGGACATATTAGTTAGAGCTCATCTCAAGTCAACGGACACGATTTTCTCTGGCACCAAACATTGCGGTCGCCGTGGATGCGTTACTTGCCGTTTGTTGTTCAGACAAGCCAGGTTTCCTTCCCTAAGTCCACGTTATCAATTAAGGAGGGCTTTACCTGCACTTCTCGCAAACGCCATTTATGCCACTGTATGCAAGCGTTGTTGTGATATGAAGTATATAGGGGAGACTGGCTTACGCTTAGGAGATCGGTTTCGCCAGCATCAGAACGACATATCCAAGAGGACACTGACACCGGTCGTCAAGCACTTCTGCCAAAGAAACCACCAGGGAAAACGGGACATCTCTGTAACTGCAATCCGCTCCTGTTCTTCGCGTGAACGACCTCGGAAAATTCTGGAACAGCGTCTTATTTTTCAGACTGGCTGTCTCCACCCAGAACTGAAATGAACAATAAACTCAGGTTTCTTTAAACTACATTTCCACCTAGTTGCTACCTTTTTCTATCTCTCCTACCCATGCCCAAATTTCTTTCTTCTCTTAATTCCATTCACATCCCTGTATTTCTTCATGCTTGCCAGAGGCAATTCACTTATACTTTCCAGCCCTTTCTAATCTTCCTCTTTAGCCCATATTAGGCTTTGTTAGCTTCCTTGACTGTGCATGCTTAGCAAGTAGTCTTGTCCTCTCAGCGTACTCTGTTTTTCTGAACCTTTCTCCATCCACTCCTTCCCACTTTGTTCTCTCACTTTTTTACCATCTGCACTATCTGAGGGACTTCGTTTGGGCCATGGGTATCCGATGGTGGCAAGCTATGACTAATTGTTGCATAACGCCATGTTGTTTACCATATGGTACAGTTTGTGATAACCCTTTTCTTTGTGCTCTACTTCGTCTATTCGGGCACATTTCATGTAGGACTTTCTTACAAGGAGGAGGCCAAAAGGCTATGTCTGTATATTTTTCATACATTTTTCGTGTTTTTATTTGTTGTATTGTTTTTTTAATGTGATTTTTAAGAAAAGAATTTGCCGAAATATTCGATTTGTTGCATGTCCTTCATTTATATGTACCCATGTTGCCTTCTGCCATTCTTTTTTTTCTGGTCACTTTCCTCACTCTTTCTATCTTTTTGTAAAACGGTACCATACACTCATCTCTTTCCTCACTCTTTCTATCTTTTTTGTGAAACTGAACCATACACACATCTCTTTCCTCACTCTTTCTATCTTTTTTGTGAAACTGAACCATACACCGCTGTCTATTTTTATTACTAGAACCAACTTTACCGCAGTCCTCTCTTTTTTTTTTTATCTCTCAACAACATATCTATCAGCCATTGTCTCTCCTTGACCATTGTTTCCGAATTGTATAGTGGATATGTCATTACGAAATTATAAATATTCATGGGCAAGTGTTCCATTGTTCTCCTTGTTTGTGCCATATCCAGCATGAGGCCTATTTTGTTGTTTCTGGGAGAATTTTAGTGCGCGTGTTCTTGCTTGTCCCTTGATGCCCAGTTTGTTTACATATGTCATACGCTAATGTCGCCACGAATCCTCTTCCCCCCCCCCTCCCCAGTTCTACAGCACTCCCTCTAGATTTTACTCATGACGCATGCTTTATCTGTTTGACCAGATCATTGTATTTCGCCCTTTTTGAGTACGTGTTGTTCCTCTATTCTGGACTCATACGGAATGAAAGTTCGATCAAAATTGAGCTATGTCTCTTGAGTGAGCACACCAAAGTGTCTGCTCGTATTCCTGTATCCTTTATAAATACAGGGTATTCTCTTTTACCTGGTAGGTCAGTTGCAACCTCCAAAATAATTCGCTCCACCTAGAAGTGAGGGCAAGGGAATATCCATAGATTTGGTGTTGGAAAATGTCCAGGCAATTTGCTGAAATAGTTACAGCTGCAGTTAACTTCCTCATCCGTAATACCCACAGTTCACACACATATATCTCTACTTACATGCATTCCCTCACCCCATAAACCACTCGTTAGTTTGACACGTATACTGCTCACACTCACTCATTCACAGAGAGAAACCGGTCTAAACCAGGCAGATTCAGGCGACCAGGTTATAGCAGTTCCTCGGAAGTTCCACCAGAATAATACAGCGCTAATGGGCAAAACATGTACTTTTTAGTGTATAGGCGAATAGGAGCAATCAAACAACAAACTCTGAGCCGTGCGCTCGATCTCTTGTCATAGATACGGTAACATTGGAAAAAAAGGCCTCCAGTAAAACAACAGTAGGCTACAACTAATGTAGTTAGCAGGAAATGGGAAAATGTATTCATAAAGACAGACTGCAGTACTGTATACGTGCATATTTTTTGTGCATTCCGAGGTTAAAGAATACCCGTTTAAATATAGTTACAAGTGCAAGCGATTTTTAAAAAAATAATGCTATAAAGAACTGATTCTTCATCTTTTTTTTCTGCCTAAGAACAGGTAAAGACTCCTCTTTTCCTGGTCTGAAAATTGCTATGGGGCCACTGATTAAAAATAAACTAATGAATAGAACCTATATGATGCTAAGATTTTTTTTAATCGCGCCAGTCAATTTGCTGGTCCGTGGATCCCAAATATCATTCAGTGAAACCCACGAGGATCCACTGACCCCAGATTAAGAACCACTGCTCCAAAACAAAGATGTTTAATTGTTTGTTTTTAACTATTTCAAATCCCTGATATGTTCCCATACTACTTTCCTCACATCCTGGAAATCGTTATCATCAGTCCTACTAGGTAGCAGAACAGCTACAAAAGATGTTAATAGCTTGGTCTTAGTTTACTTGTGGAAAGCTTGGAACAGAACAACTAAATGAAAACTAATATAAAAAAAAATTAAAATATTCAGAGATCGAGTCCCATACCCTATATCATTTATTTTTCAGTCCTTCATCATTTGTTTCCGATACCCCATATCATTTGTTTCCAATATCCCGTATAATGTGCTTCCTATATCCCTATATCATTTGTTGCCCATACTCCCATCATTTGTTTCCTGACCCAAAGAGAAACCTTCCTCTAAAGTAACTGTAAAATATTTTATTTTAATGCATCAGCTTGTAATTCACGAATTTAGCTACTATACATTTCTTTTCCAAGTGTAATATAATATAATATAATATAATATAATATAACCAACACCTTTCTAGTGAGAAACAGGTCATTACTGACTACTCTGTTCTGGTCGAGCTACGTATGTCAACAGTCCTCCTAAACGAATCCAAGAGACTAGCATTCCAGACACATTAATCACGATAACAAGGGAATTTTAAAGTGTTTTTTCACCGCCTTTTCTTTGTTACAAAAAAGTGTTTTTTTTCCAAATTTGTTTCAAGTTAACTTCCAATCCATCATTAATACGAACGACAAACGTGCTTAACAACGGGAACCAATGACGCGTGTTCAACGACGAGTGTTCTATGATCATCGTTTCGCTTGTTGTCGCTAATGCGAAAACCTGACTCGTGTTTCCCGCGTTTACCGTGTCTCCCACGTTTTGGACACGGAAATTAAGTTATATTTTGCGCATATGTCTCTGCCAGTACGGTCACGATTTCTTCAGCCAGGCTGAAACTGGTCTAGTTGTTTTTCTGACGTCAGTTGGCCAAAACTATGTCCGATCTCTCCGATCATAGCAACATATAGCTTAGCTAACAGGATGAACGTTAACTCTTTACCAACCAGACTAACATCCACGACCTGCTAATAGTTTTTTATCTAGATTTATTATATGACGTGAAATGACGCTATTTCTGTTTTCAGCTTTTATGATAGTTTACTGTAACTGTGACTGTAAAAGAAAAGGGGGCATAGCTCTGTTGCTGGTCCAAGACATCGGGCCATGCCCATACATGTTCGGCCTTTGACATCAGTATTTCCTTCAGTGTTTTTAGGGAGATGACTCCAATGTTGTGTTGAACGTATGTTGCTAGTGATCTAGTTGGGATTTGCAACCACTGGCCTTAGCTACACATAATGCATTGAGTCGTCTGTTATAGGTACTCTGGAGGAAGTTTGCTTGATGGATTTTTATAGGTCCGATTTGTCTATTTTGGTGAGGCCCTCTGGTTTGAGCCTTGCTGCTAGCTGGTCGGCTTTGTTGCTTCCGTAGACTCCTGGATGGCCTGGACAGTATATCCATGTGATGTTTTTGATGTGGGATTTATTAATTTCTTGCCATTCACTTCTAGTGGCTTTTTGTTCCACTTTCCTTAACAGATTTTTGGAGTCCGTAATGATGGTGATGCAGTGAGTTTACTGTGTCACTACCCGTTTAATGCTTGTGTGATGGCCTCTGTTTCCACGCGCATACTTGTGCGGGTGTTTGTATAAGCCCCAGCCATGAGTGTTAAGTGTTTTATCTCCTGGGTGTGCTGCAAAACCCCAGCCGCTTCTGGTTCCCCTTCTCACTGATCCGTCTATATAAATGATTATGTCCTCAGGAGTTGTATGTTTGTTAATGAGTTCGTTTATTTCCTATTGTCTTCCCCCTCCGCCCATTTTCCACATTTTCTTGCAAAAGTTATGTGTATTTTTGTGAGATTTTAGTGGGCTTCGTTGCAAGTAATCCATTCAGGTTCAGTTGAGATGTGTTGTGGATCAGTAACTTTGCTTACTGAGTTTTCTGCTTCAGCCACCCAGGATTTGCTTCTTTTTATTCTTGATTCTTTCATCATGTGAAGGTTATTATTGAGCGGGTGGGTTTTATTGTTGCTGATTATGAGGTATTCCTTTCTTGGGCACATTTGTGGCGGGTTTGTAGATCAAGAAGATTCATATGTTTCTCATTGCCACTGTGGGTGTGTCTTTAGGACAGCACACTATGAATCTCATCGTCTCCTTTTGTATTCGTTCAAGTTTGGTTATTTGCGTTTTAGACAGCGTTAAAAAGCCATCTTATCTTATATCCTTCCCGTGCCGCTAAACGTCACATAGGGCTCGCAAAGTAGTTCGCCAATTTTTCCTGTCTTCGGCGAGTCTTTCAACCTCATCAAAGGATTTTATGCCTGTTAAATTGGTCTTTCTTAACAATGTCCTCTTCAGAGTTTCACGCGGTCTGCCTCTTTTTCTTCGGCCTGTTGTGTTCCACTTGATAGCTTGTTTTGGGACTCTGATCATTTCTTCTCATCAAGTGACCAACATATGTCCATCTCCTTTTTCCTGATCACCCATGAGACTGCTTGTTGTTCTCTCTTCTGCCTTATCTCTGCATTGTTCTTGAATTCGTTCCACTTGATGCCGAGTATTTTCGTTATGCATTTGTTTTCAAAAGAGTCTAATTTCTTGTCTATTTTTTAGTTGTTTTCCAGCTTTCGCATGCATAAATGAGGGTGGATATTACATTTGAATTGAATAGTCTTAACTTGGTTTTTATGCTTACAACTTTAGAATTCTATATGTTCTCAAGATTCTTGAAGATTGATGCTGCTTTTGCAAATCTGATCCTAACTTCCTTTCTGGTGTCACCATCCTGGTCTATGTAGCTGCCAAGGTATGCAAATTGATTGATTTCTTCAATATCTGTCCCTTCTATGTGTATTTTTTCATTTTGATTAATGGGAATTTTCATTATTTTTGTTTTGTCCTTGTTAATTTCAAGTCCTATTTTGCTAGCCATTGAAGACAGGCTATCTGTTTTTTCTTGCATGGAATTCACATTATTACAGATAAGAGTTATGTCATCAGCAAAATCAAGATCTTCTAGTTAGGTCCCATGTACCCAGTCAATACCTGTGTTACCTGTGCAGCATTTTTTCATTATGAAGTCTATTGTAATCCCAAAAAGTAAAGGAGACAGTATACATCCTTGTTTCACACCTGTTTCAATCTGGAACCATTCACTCATCCCTTCTTCTGTCTTGATTGCACAAACATATCCATTGTATAAGTCCTTAATGATGTTGACAATTTTAGATGGTATTCCATATAGACTTAAAATTCTCCATAATGAATCTCTGTGTATGCTATCAAATGCCTTTTTAAAATCTATGAAGTTCAGTATTAATGGTTTCTGCTTTTCAATATGTTCTTCAAGTATTATTCTGAGAGTAAAGATCTGGTCGAGACAGCTTCTCCTTTTTCTAAATCCTGCTTGTTCTTCTCTCATTGCAGTATCCACTATATCTTTAAGTCTATTCAAAATGACCTTGCAAAATACTTTTGACACAACTGATATTAAGGTTATTCCTCTCCAGTAGTTACAGTCACTAAGGTTGCCTTTTTGTTTTGGTATTTTAACAATGATTCCTTTTTTCCAATTAGAAGGGACCTTTTCTTCTTTCCAAATCTTGTTAAACATTCTCTGTAGTTGTCTCATGTTGTCACTATTGATAGCTTTTAGCATTTCGGCTATTATTTCTTCTTCACCTGCAGCTTTGTTGTTAGCCATTAAATTCACTGCTGTTTCAATTTCATGCAATTTAATTTCATCTAGGTTGACATTTAGTTGTAGGGCTGGTAGGTAAGTTTCAAGGTTTAACAATTCTTTTGGGTGTGGTCGATTAAGTATTTCTTGGAAGTGTTCAGCCCATCTTTGCTTTTGGTCTTTATTTGATGTTAATAGGGTTCCAGTTTTGCTTTCTTTAGATGTAATAATACCTGTTAGCCTCTTTTGTATGTTATATAAAGTTTTGCTGTCTCCTGTTTTTGCTGCTTTTTCTGCCTCTTTCGCCATATTGTCTATGTATTCTCTTTTATCCCTTCTAGCTGAACTTTTTACTTTCTTGTCTATTTCTTTGTATGTTGCTTTCACAAGATCTTTTCCAAGATCTGTTTTTACATTCAACATGTCTAATTTGACTGCTCGTCTTTCATGTATATAATTCCATGTTTTATCTGATATCCATGCTTTTCTATTTGTTTTTTTTCAATCCAGCGCTTGCTGCTGTGATTATGGCTGTGCTGTAAGAATTCCATAACTCATCTATACCTATCTCCTCAACTTCACTGGGTATTTTGGAATGATTGGCATTTTCCTGATTGAAATTAATGTTAGTATTTTCTTCTTGTAGGCTGTGGCTGTTTATCTTTCTAATAAAAATCCATGGCCCTAGTCTATTCTGGATAAGCCTGAGGCTGTCATTAGCGTGAACATGGTGCTTTGTGGAAGTTGTAGATATGCCGTGGTTTTGATGACAGCCAGTCCTTGTCTTGATTTAAATACCATCTCTTCTACATTTTTTGGTGAATGGTAAGGTTCTTACCAAGTTAATTCCTATGTATTTCAGATTAAGGTATCTTTCAGTGGGGGTATAAGGTTCTTACCAAGTTAATTCCTATGTATTTCAGATTAAGGTATCTTTCAGTGGGGGTATAAGGTTCTTACCAAGTTAATTCCTATGTATTTCAGATTAAGGTATCTTTCAATGGAGGTATAAGGTTCTTACCAAGTTAATTCCTATGTATTTCAGATAAAGGTATCTTTCAATGGAGGTATAAGGTTCTTACCAAGTTAATTCCTATGTATTTCAGATAAAGGTCTCTTTCAATGGAGGTATAAGGTTCTTACCAAGTTAATTCCTATGTATTTCAGATTAAGGTATCTTTCAGTGGGGGTACTTCCATAAGAAATCTCGGGCATAATTTCTTTGACGGTTCTGTTGTTTAGTGAGCACCAAAAGCCTGTTGCTGTCACTGGGTTTATTAACGCTTCGTGGTCACTGGTAGTTTAAAATTATGAACTCTCGGATAATGAATAGTTAGTTTGTTAGTCCATGGATCATCCTCATTGCACACACTGGACGATTAGTCCATAAGTGCTTCGATCTCATCTTCAGCGTTTCCACCAGTGTTTGGCCGCTGACCATACCAGTTCTGCGTTGATTAATCAGTCGTTTTTTGCTTCCCACTGTAGCGCTCTTGCCTAACCTCTGTATGACTATATGTCCAGTCATTCATTCATTCATTTGCATGTCCCTTGCGGAACTTTGCCTCCCCAACAGCACTCCTGTAGGCCTCTCGGTTGTGAGCAAGATGGCCTGCTGCTGCTGCATCCATTTGCAGATCATCAACGATGTCTTGCAGCCATCTTCGTTTTGGTCTCCCTCTCTTTCTTTTTCCCATTATGTATCCTTCCAATACGTCTTCTCTAAATTATCATGACGTTCAATGTGTCCAAAATATTTAAGTTTTCTCTCTTTAATCCTCTTTACTAGCCAACCTTCTTCAATATTAAGCTCTTGTAGTATAGATATATTCGTTTTTTTTAGTGTCCACGGTATTTGAAGAACTCTTCTGTAGCATTTACATTCAAAGGCATGTATGTGTTTCTCAGCTTTTTTGTTAAGTGTCCAGGTCTCACAGGCATATGTTGCGATGGGAAAGATGCATGCCCTTAAAATGTCCAGTACTTTAAAAAATTAAGAAACCAATTTTACAATAGAAAAGCACAGGACTTTCGCACGGTAAAGTAACAGAACACGGTGTTGTATGCTTAGACCTCGGAAAAAAGTCAAAACACTTTTAGACTTGAGAGAAAGAAAAATGACAAGAGAGTTACCTGGGACATGAACAACGTACTCCGGTAGGACGGTGCAACCGTCTAGCCACGAGAGAACAGTGCATGAATCAACTTGGCTATCATCTCGCAACCCCAAAGCCATTTAAACGGCTCATGATAGGTTAAGAGTTAAAGTCAAGTTTTATAGCCATGTCAAGTTTTATAGGCAAGTTTAAAAACGTACATTTAAATTTAAATGAAAAGGCGTTGTGACCTGGATTATTTCATGTATAATTATATCTTATTTCAAATACATGGAAAATTACTAATAATAATTCTACTGCAAGTTTCCGCCTATTCTGAATATATATTGCTGTGGTAATGAGAAAAAGGGTAAACGAACATAAGGGTATTAATTTTTTAAAGCCAAAAGTTTTGTTAACTTCTAC
This sequence comes from Achatina immaculata, assembly GCA_009760885.1. NCBI lineage: Eukaryota > Metazoa > Mollusca > Gastropoda > Stylommatophora > Achatinidae > Lissachatina > Lissachatina immaculata. The sequence goes on from CM019717.1 coordinate 5,685,570, forward strand.
AAAGCTTATATCCGTGATTCCTCTGCAGTATGGCCATACTGTTGCTCTTGCTAGAGAGAAATGTCTGAAAATGGGCCAGTCAAAAGGTTATGAACCCTAGCTAATATATTCACCCATCCATCCAACCAGAGATAAACTACTTACGAGCTATACAATTACTTACACGAATGAACTTTGTGAAATAAAAAAGCACATGTATGCAAATCTTACTACTAGTGTTGAATCGCATAAACATATTTACATTTCGTATATGTCGTGAAGACGTCGTAGTCTGAAAATATGTGGAATACATAATGACTGGAGTGTATCATATGTCTTTGATTTCGCCCCACATGGACGACAAGTGGACATGAAAGGAAGCACATTACAAAGAGATTTATTTAAAATTAAACCGGAAAACTGCAACAGAATATTTTGTTAAAAATTGATGGATGGGTGGGTGGATGAGTCGGTGGATGGAAGGAAGGAAGAAAGGAAGGAAGGAAGGTAGGAAGGAAGGAAGGAAGGAAGGAAACGTTGCATCATCAAATTGTGTCCAAATATATGAGTTTGTATACGATACTAAAAAATACAGTGAGTGTCTTGAAGAAACTTCCAAATAAAATAATCTTTTTTTTTTCTTATCGTTGGCTCTAGTGAATCTTTTTTTTCTATTCTATTTTTTAAAATCTGTGTAGTTAATTTTACACGGAACAATATACAATAAGAGTGAGATTTAAGAAATACAAATGTGTTTGATATGAATGGTTTATGTAAATACAAACAGTAGAAATGAAATAACCGTGTATTGATTGGCAAATGCAGTGTATTTTCTTTTCTTTAAGTCGGTAGCTCCAATGAAGACACTGACAGAAGCTTTGAAAAAACGTACTTTTTATTCACAAATCAGACCTTACATTTCGTGCTTTTAATTTGTAGTGTGCAAATATAGAAGCTACAGAATCCACTGAAGTGGAGGAATGGATCTGTGGTCTCTTGCGCAAGACGTTCACAAAGGGTTAAAAATAGAAATAAGGATGTTGAAACAGATTGAAAAAAAGTCAAGAATACACATCAATACAAAGGGGTTTTAAGGTATTGGGCTGACGAGCACTTTAAAGTAAAACATAATCTAAATGGTGACGACGATGACGATAATGATAAAACTATTAATGATTTTCGTTAACAACAAATATAATCATTCAGGTTTCCCGCCTTTTCCAGATCGGGGTTCCCCTTACACTCATTGATAATTCACTGCAACATTCCCTTCATTCTAAGAACCCTAACTTGATAAACTGTAGACTAAACGGTTAACAGTTGACGGTTACAATTTTCATTATTAATTGTTCATAAATAAATATTAAACATTTTCATACATAAAGCAAATGAGAATGAGTTCTGAAAAGGACAAATGAAAAGAACTTGACAATATTTTTGAAAGCGCTTAGAGGAAGCTAACACGCAAGATCAATGAGACATCAGAAAAGATCTATTTGAAACAGATTGGTAGGAAAAACAACTCTCTTAAAACAGATTGCTAGGAGAAGCAGCTCTATTAAAACAGATTGCTAGGAGAAACAACTCTCATAAAACATATTGCTAGGAAACACAGCTTCCTTAAAACAGATTGCACGGAGAATCAGCTGTCTTAAAACAGATTACTAGGAGAAATAACTCCTCTCTTAAAACAGATTGCACTGTTAGGAGAAACAGCTCTCTTAAAACAGATTGCTAAGAGAAATAACTCTCTTAAAACATATTGCATTGCTAGGAGAAACAGCTCTCTTAAAACAGACTGCAAGGAGAAACAGCTCTCTTAAAACAGATTGCTAGGAGAAACAGCACATGGTGCGATGTGCATGCATTTCTTTCAGAGTATGAAGATCAACGCTCATCATTTTTTTTCTGAACGAAGGACAAGGACACTGAAAATGTCTGCTTGTTTAAAGCTCTGCTTTGCAAATCAGGCTGAACAGCGCCCTGTGCTGATAGTTCGAGGAATGAAGAGCCGCTAGACAAAATCAATACGCTTTTGTTTGTTGGTCGTGTGAAATTTCTGCCTCTGCAACTTATTGTGTATCATGTCTTGTCAATTCGTAAATGTCGACCGTTCGTTATTTGGCTATCTCTTGTATCGACATTTCCTTATATGGCTATCGCGGTAACGAATATGTTTTTAGCGGTTATATAAACCGACTCATGAGTAAGTAAACATCTCATTTTGCTTTTGATTAAGACCAAGCTGAAACTTGCATTGGCGATGGATGAATGGACAGAAACACAGTTTATCGCGGCAAATGGTGAAGGTTCAAATTCTTGTCAGCCACATCGTCGTTTCTGCTCGTCGAGATTCTTGTCCGTGGTACCGGAGTTTGTACAATGTGAGGAAGTCCTCCGTCAGTGGAATATAAAACTTGTTTGGTGCAAGTTTACATTTTTAATTAGTCATTATCATCAGGTGCCGTGCCCACTGGCGTTGGCTATTATGCTTCTCCAGAGTACAAGATCTTCATGCAGGGCATCAGCTCAGTTGGTGATCTCCTCTCACACCATCTCGTCAGACTGTCCAGTATCATTTCTCTTGGTCTTGCTCTGGATTTTCTTCCCTCTATTTTTCCTGTTGTTATAATATTTTCAGTACCCCTCTTCTCATTGCATGCCATATGAAAGTACATTGTCTCTCATATTATTTTTTGACAAGATGTTTTGTCTCTCCAGCTCTTCTCATACATTCTTCATTAGTTATTTTTGCTGTCTAGGGAATTCACAACATTCTTCTAATAAACCACATTTCTGCTGCTTATAATTAGTGGGAAGAATATTTTCTCAAGATAGTTTACAGACCAACATTTCCCTTAGTAATGTACTACCGTACTCGAGGTCAATCTAGCTCCACCATCATGACCACCAACCCAGGTTCTCCCTTATTTGGTATATTGCATGCTAATTATGCATATTTCCTGAGCACTTAATCAATACACAATACACTGACACGCAGTACAGCTCACCAAGACTGAAATTAAGGACACAGCATTTTAATCTCACTATGCGCCACAACAGTATATACAACGGACATTGACATCAGCATGACATCAAGACAGGTGTCATCATAATGGACGAACACTTGGATGAACAAGATCAATGCAATGCAAAATACTTCAAGCAATCTTCAATGATAGAAAAAAAAATTGAATGAACAATGCCACTGCAAGCTAAATACTTCAAGGAATCATCAATAAAAGAAAAGCAGTTGGGTGAGCAATGTCAGTGCAATGGAAGATAGTTAAGCGTGGTATCATATGATAATGGCTTCTCATGTTTGCATATTGAAACTCGATGGACCTGGCGTCCTGTGCTCATTGGCCCTCCATGTAGCCTACACCACAAATCTAATGTGTAATAGCACTTATCCCCCCGCAGCTATCGCTGCCATGACACACCTCCATATAACTGTACTCCTGCAGCAAACGATCAGTCTACATGAAAAGCATAATAAACGAATCACCTATACCAACATATCACACTGATACCATACACAGAATTTCCTTATCGACACGTAAATACAAGAACCCTACAGAATATACTAAACACGCGCAATAATATAAACACAAGGAAGGCACTACATCGCCGGCCATGTTCCCCTATCTAATCTGATGCAAGATAATGTTTCAATACATATTATCCCTTCCCCCCCGCCCCCCGAAACCAACTACCAAATCACGTGGACGATAACGCTTCTGCCAAGGTCGTACAGCCCTCGATCGAAGCGTGTATGGTCCACTGGAGGAAAGTGGATTATAAGATTCAAAGGTTCAAAGATTCAGTATCAGACTCCAGCGTCATTGCTTTCAGGCCAACCCCATATATTCTCCGCCACATGCCGCAGTATCCATCCAAGAGTATGTCTGCTGATAGTTCCCGACAAATGTTGGTTCTTTACGATGGGTTTTCTGCCACACAGTTCAGATTTCCTACCGGCATTCTTAATTTGTACTAGTTCCAGCAATGGCTTGGCAAATATATTGTTCTTCCATTCCCAGTCTTCATTTTCCCGCAGTTTTTCCAATACGGCTTTAGCAGTGTCACCCTTGCTAGCCTGTCCAACAAGTCTGTCTCTCACTTATTTGCCATGTACTCCCGCATGCTCTGTTCATATGACTGGCTTAACAGATGAATCCATTCTTTTCGAAGAGATTTTTCCTCAGTCTTACGAAGCATACCCTGTGAATCTGTCACAAGGACGCCATGAACTACATATTGTGCAACTAGCCATTCAATTGCCGCCGACACGCATTCAGTTTCTATTCGCATGCTTGTTGTGGCGACTTCAAAGGTTCCCGAACCCTGTGCCACTATTTCATTGCAGCAGACAACAAAACCCCAACCACTTCTGCTCTTCTGAGACACTGAACCATCTGTATATATTATATCGGAAGACCCACAGTGGTGCTGGATGAGACCTTGAACACAAATTTCAGCTACCCCCTGTTCCCAGTCTTTACATTCGCGGCCCTTCTGTATAACAACCTTTGTTAGCTGAGGTCGGTCTTGTACCAGTAGCCAATCATCATCTTTAGGCACTTCATCTAGATCGCACACAAACCTCAGCCCTCACCCAACAGCCTCGTGTGATGCGTCTGCCTTTTATCAACCCCAGCCACCTATGGAGAGGATGATCCTTCATGCCAGCAACCCTGATATATGCCTTTACCTGAGCATGTGTTTTGACCTCACACTCAGCATATCAGACAGAAAGCGCATGGCCGCTACAGGAGAATAACTGGTGCAACCCAAGACCACTCTCATTCTGTACACTAGTCTGTTCAGCTGTGCATTTGACACGGATGAGTAGGCCTAGACCACACTCCAGTGGTGACATCACCAGCGCCTGCATCAGCAAATACTAGGGTGCACTGTGGAAAGCTTGCTGCAGCAATTAACCTATCTGCTCCCAACGCTTTCCTGGCCTTTTGTATTACATTGTCCACATGTTGTGCAAAGGACAAGGATCGATCAAATGTGATTCCTGGATACCGCATTAAATATGCTTTCTTAATACTTTGTCACCGACACTTCACAATCGGAACTTCAATCTTACACTTCTGCTATTTAATGAGCACCACAGGATGCTATCTTTTTCAGGGATTATCACCGCATTGTTATCCTCATACCAGCCTGTTATCTGATCCATTCTGTTATGTACCCTTGTGGCCAGTTCCTCTGTACATACCTGCCATGCTCATATGTTAATATATCATCAACATAGCCGGCTTTCGTTCCACACCGCTCCAAAATAATAGCGTATGCCAGTAGAATATAAATTGAATAGCACAGCAGTCCCCTGAGACAGCCCTGTAGGAATGGTTCTGGGCTCTGAGATCCATGATCTGTATCTCAAGACAACTGATCGCCATAACAGCACTGAAGCTGTTCATCGAACTAATTTTGTATCTACCCCAAACTCCGCCAGAATTGTCAACATCGTTGTATAATCCACTCTGCTGTATGCATCCTCAAGATCAAGTGCCACATCTACGGTTTCCTCTTTTCTTTGGAATCCCTCATATAAACCATGCGCCAGGATCGTTGCCATTATTAGTTGTATCTCTTCCTGGACGATAACTTCCTAATGTATTTGGCAGTAGCTAGCTGGTCGCTAGAAAGCCTGATAGTCGCCCGGCTATAATCCTCTCAACCACTGTGCTATATACATTTTGTAATGTTATAACTCTATAACCATTCAGCTTTGTATTGTATTTACCTTTTCTGACACGGGAATCAAGTAACTGTGCAGCCATTCCTCGGGTATTTCGCCAGTCTTCAAGCGCTGGTTGTATTCTTCTGTCATCTTTTTTTACTACCTTGTCGTCATCTTCTTTGTGATGTCCATACTGGAAGCCATCAGGACCAGGTGCACCATTTTGGCAGACTAAATTGTCTGTCTTACCTCCTCCAGTTCTATTGGGCTTTCCAGGAATTTGTTTGAACAAACTTGATATTGTGTTTCTCGTCATTATAACGTTTCTCTCTGTGATGTTTGTTTGACGTATCTTTGGAAAAAGCTTCTCCCTTTCTGCTCATGAGATCTCAGTACATTACCCTCTTCATCCCTTATGCTGGTATTACCTTGTACTCCAGGCTTGTTGTTCAAATTCTTTTGCACTTGCCAGAATTTGCGCAAAGACTTCTCGCCTGTTACTTCTGGTGTCCTTTTATTTCATGTCCGCGCCTTTCACTTCATAGCGAGGGATTTGAATGCGTTTGTTGACTCCAAAATTTCCTTCTCTGCTCCATTCAGTTCTTCAGCTGTTACGTGGGGATTTCCTCCAGGTCTCTCTCATCTTTGTGTCGCCCCCCCCCCCCCCGCTTGGTCCGCTAGGATTTTTTTCTATTTGCTCTGTCCACCAAAGTGGTTGACTCATCACCTGTTCTCTATTTTCCTTTTCCACGCTTTCATTCGAATCTTTCCTAGAGCCTGCTCATCTAGGCGCTCATGTTTAAATGCGTGTCTTTCTTTCTGTAACTACATTTCCCAGTTTTATTAATTCTCACAGTGCAAGGGAGATGATCACTTCCACTATACGCCAGGGCCTCCCATTGCACGCCCAGCGAGGCTTGTGTGAATACCAGAGCCAGATCTTTGTTTGAATCTGTGTCCTGCTCTCTTGTTGCCGGTCGCGTCATTTTATTTCTGTTCACCACAGATAGGTTCATTCCTAACAATGCCGTAGAAGAGAATATCCGACCGCCATCAAGAACACAGGAATGCGACCGGACATTGTAGTGCACTACATAGAAAAATAGAAACTAATAATGATCGAGCTTACGGTTCCGTACGAAACAAGAATAGAGGAGCAGCATCTATTCAAATGTGAGAAGTACAATGATCTGGCCAAGCAACTGAGACAGGGGGCAGGAGTCAGGGCAAAAGTGATAGCTGTAGAAGTGGGCGCGAGAGGATTCGTAGCAACATCAGCGTACGACCTATGTAAGCAAATGGGCATAAAGGGACAAACAAGAGCAAGGGCATTGAAAAGCCTTTTCAGAAACAGCAGAAAAGGCCTCATGCTGGCTGTGGAGTATGCGAAACAAGCAATGAGAACTTAAATAATTTCGTTTGTCACAACCAATACCAGTCCTCCGTAGCTAAATCGCTAAAGACGCACTTCAAAGTGCAGTGCCAACTGGAAGATCACGGGTTCAATCCCGGGACGAAAAAAAAGCAACTCACGAGAGCTCTGGGAGTCATGACCTAGAGGGGTCTACCCCCTTAGAGTGTCACGAGTTTAATAGGGATGAAACACTTTTCTGAGGGGGTGGGGGGTTACTTCCTCTGATGATCAGTTGTGTTGTTGTTCCGCTCTCTACAGTAGAGAGTTTCCTGCATACATTCCTAAAATTGCAGTATCTAATGCTCGACCCCATGTATTTTCCACAGTGTTTCCCCAGCTTGTACTTCGAACAAAAACCAGCGAACTTTAAAGTCACCAAAAACCAGCAGTCTTCAAATTCTATTGCCCTTCGTCTGTGAGTGAGTTGTTTCTAACGCATATATTATGTTCCACCTTGCACCTCCAATCTAGACTTGCAAGCCTTGTAATTCCAAGCTGTAGTGTTCCACTCCATGTCAATTATTTCATGTTGCAGTCCTGCTTTGATCAGAATCGCCTGCCCATTGCACCTTCCTCTCGCTAGGTTGGAATAACACTGGAATCCAGGATGTCGAAGTAACTCTCTGCGGTTTCCTGTAAGAGCATTATATCAAAATCTTACAACATACGCTCCAGGACAGGTGCCCGTTGTCTACAGTTCCAATAACTAACATTTATGCATTTCAGCCTTATTCTATGGGATTTATTCCTATTCTTACGTTTCACTGATCCTTTTTTTCCTCTTAATCTTCCATAATGATTCTTGTTTTTCTTCTCCACTTCTGTCTACTTAGCTTCTTATTTAGATGCTGCTACAGCGTCGACCTCAGTGCACGAACTTCGTTGCACCGGCGACGGTTCTGTAAATTAAAATACCATGACAGTATTGTACTACAGGAAGGAAACTAAACGGTCACTCTGGCAGAGCCTTCATGCCATAGAAGATGCTTAACTAGCCGCCCGATGCCGCCCCACGTTAGCGACTGCACTCACTGCAGCCATTCAGTCCCTTAGTCCGCCGAGAACACTTAATTAGGTTTTAGAAACATTGTTCCCGGTATAAACGCCGCCATGGCTACGCCAATCTCCCCCACGTCAGTAATGGGTATCTTGCCTCTACCTGCCACACTTATTTTTCCACGTTTTCAGCACAGTAAAGCAACAGAACACAACACTATACAGGACCACACCGACGGTTGGTGGCCCCCCGACCACCGCAAAAAAAACACCCCCAGACATGAAAGAAAGAAACACAAGAGAACCAACTCTTCTGACACCCCCCCCCACCCGGCCCCGCTCTCAAAAAAAGCGCTTGCGGCCCCCCCCTCCTCCCCGAGGTCCCACCACACAACACTACGCTCTGCCACCACACCGTGCTAAAGCCTTGTTTCAGCAACATTCATACCCTTCATACCACTAATAGGCGTGCTAACCAGAGGAGAACTCTTTACATGTTCTCAAACTGGCATATACTGTTACAATCAACTATACCAATCTTGCCTTTAGACATCAAACACATTCTCACTCGGTGTAAATGCCGCCGTGGTTACGCCGACACCCCATATGTCGATAATAGGTATCTTTTACCGTTACCCACCCCAGTTGTGCTCACTCGTTTTCAGCAACATTTCCTTATCATAACCTGATACCTTACAGCTTACAAGTTGGTTCACAAGAGGAGAACTCATCCCAAGCTCTCATTTTGGCATGTGCTGCCGCCTTAACTATGCCAAACTTGCATTTTGCGTCAGCGGTATTAACACTACAACTTTTCAACATATTTTTAAACATGAAAACATAAACTCATTGGCAGCTAATAATGATGTAATGATATTAGGTTTCATTAGATGAGCGATTCAATGGCCTCAACAGAATGCCACACAGTCAGCTGCCATCGCAGACCTTCAACAGCAGAAGATTTGACTAAGAGGGAGCCAAAGATGTCTAGACAATGCCTGTGACTGTAATCTTTTGTCAGCTGCTTTTACTACCTTGTCGTCATCTTCTTTGTGATGTCCATACTGGAAGCCATCAGGACCAGGTGCACCATTTTGGCAGACTAAATTATCTGTCTTACCTCCTCCAGTTCTACTGGGCTTTCCATGAATTTTGTTTGAACAAACTTGATATTGTGTTTTTCGTCATTATAACGTCACACAAAGACGAAAGGGTCACACAAAGACGTTTATTATTTCTGGCAAGAGTTGTCTTGTGTGCAGGACCATAAACTGCACCACCTCCCCCACGATCGCTTAACAGTACACCTGGATGCATAAAGCAACAATGGTTGTCGATTTCTCTATTAGTTCATAAAACGTTCTGATAGTTTCTGGCGAAGATTTTGAGGAAGAGCATTTCCTGGAAACGGCCAAAGATGTCTCCCTTAAGCTCCATCATCAATCCCTAGCCTTCTGGCACCAACCATCCTGTGTCTTGCTTTCAAAAAAGAGGGGTAGGGTTAGATAGATTGGACTCCTGGTCCGTCACAGTTAGATTGATTCGACCGCCTGCACTCTTTAATACACTCCCATAGATCTCGAAATAAAAGTATTTAATTCGGACGAGGGGTGGGCTATAGTGCTATCTTTTATTTCCTAAAGCGGACTACAGAAGCAGGCTTTTCATCGGATTCCACCACCTGGTAGAACACGTTAATTCTTACTCTAGTGGATAGGTACGAGTACATAGGCACATTCTACAAATAGGAAACAACGAGACTTTCTCAAGGTAAAGTAACAAGATAACTGAAAACAGTGTTATATGGTTAGACAAGTCTAGGATTTCTTAAGAGTTCTAATCATACAATACTGTGTTCTGTTTATACTGGATAGCCTGTGGTATATTATATCTTGCTATGTAGGCTGTGATTTCTTATATCATGCTGGGCGGACTGTGATGTCACATACTTTACTGTACAGAATGTGGTGTCACATACTTTACTGTGCAGAGTGTGGTGTCACATACTTTACTGTACAGAATGTGGTGTCACATACTTTACTGTGCAGAGTGTGGTGTCACATACTTTACTGTGCAGAGTGTGATGTCACATACTTTACTGTGCAGAGTGTGGTGTCACATACTTTACTGTGCAGAGTGTGATGTCACATACTTTACTGTGCAGAGTGTGATGTCACATACTTTACTGTGCAGAGTGTGGTGTAACATACTTTACTGTGCAGAGTGTGGTGTCGCATACTTTACTGAGCAGACTGTGATGTCGCATACTTTATTGTACAGACTGTGGTATCGCATATCCTAATGGACAGTCTTTGATATCCGTTACTTTACTGTGCAGACTGTGATGTCGTACATTATACAAACAAACTGTGGTATCGTACATCATACTGGGCAGACGGTGGTATCGGATTCTTTACTGCGCAGACTGTGGTATCGCATATCCTACTGAACAGACTGTGGTATCGTACATCCTACTTGACGGACTGTAGTATCGCATACTTTACTGTGTAGTCTGTGGTATCGCATATCATACTGGACAGACTGTGGTATCGCATATACTACTGGCCGTGGTGTATTATCTCACACCTCGGTGCACAGACTGTATCGTCTCATATCTCGGTGCACAAACTGTATCGTCTCATATCTCGGTGCACAGATTGTATCGTCCCATGCCCTACTAGGAAGTCTCTGTTATCACCTCAGTCTCTCACTGTACGCGCGTTGATGGATTAAACTAACAAGATCTTGAACAGTTCTGGTTCTCTGGCCCATTTCTGTCACAATTATCTTAGCTATTCGTAAAAGGATAAAGCATACAGCTGTCATATAAAGCGACATTACGACAGAGAATATCCCATGTACGAATTCTCTCTATTCAAATATTTTATACACTAGCATATACTGAATACTTATCATACATATGTTGCGTTTTACGAACTCTCACGATGTTTCTGTCGCATATACCAACTTTTTTTTCTAAAAAATTATTGCATATATCGATGTTTCGCTAAGTAAATATTACATATTTCAGGGGTGGGTAAGTCCATTAACCGCAGGGCCACATACGATAAACTTCTGATGTTTGAGAGTAGCAAGATAAGAACAAATGTTACAAACGTTTTTATTGCTACAAACACATTTAGTTAAAAGAATATTTATACGAATAAAAATAAAATAAATACAAAAAGATAAGATAGAGACAATGTACTTTCATAGGACATGCAATGAGAAGAGGGGGCATTGAAAATATTACAAAAATAGGAAAAATAGAAGGAAAAAGATCAAGAGGAAGACCAAGAGAAATGATACTGGACAGTCTGACGGGATGGTGTGAGAGGAGATCACCAACTGAGCTGATGGCCTGCATGAAGGATCGTGTACTCTGGAGAAGCATAACAGCCAACGCCAGTCGGCACGGCCCCTGATGATGATGATACAAATATTACGATATACGTTTTGGCAGTAATATTTATTCGTAGTCAGCACCGCCTTGTAACAATTACTAATCCTCAGGCACAGTTCCTCTGCAATTCTGAAATTCCTTAAATCTCTGACTCAAGTCTAGAATTTAAATCAGCATTACATTCTTACGAGAGCCATATCGAAAGTCGTTAGTAAAAAAATTTTTTAATCAGAATTTATAGATAGAGAAAATATAAATATATCACCTTAATTGCATCATTTACACTTCATGTAGAGGTCACATGACGTTACCATCATGTGTCACGTGATCATGAGGAGCATAAACAAAATGGCGGGTGCTGAAGTTTCGTTTCGTCAACGTGGTGTTATTGAGTCCCTCGTTAAAGAGGAAATCCCCGCTGCTGAAATTCACCAAAGACTTTAACTTGCTTATGGAGATGTGTGTATGGGTGCTAGCAGTGTTAGGAGGTGGGTGAAACATTTCAAAGACGAAAATACAAGCATACAAGATATGCCTCGCAGCGGTCACCCTCGAACTGCCTCCACTGAACGCAACGTGGAAAGGGTTGAGGCCACGATTAAAGAAGACAAACATGTTACAGTATCTGAAATCAGTGTAAATCTTGGAATAGGACACAATGCAGAACAGGAATTGATTGAAAACCTAGGCTATAGAAAAGATTGTGCCCGCTGGGTCCCACCGGAGAGAACGTCCAGAAAGCAGTGCCGCAATGTCGTAGGTCAGCTGGACCGGAATTCTACCGGGAGGGTATTTTCAAACTTTCAGAGTGATGGGAAAAATGTGTGCAGAGAAATGGATATTATGTTGAAAAGTGAAGAAAAAGGTGCAGGTTAATGTGATACATTTATATTTTCTCTATATATATAAATTTTGATTTAAAAAAAATTTTGCTCACGACTTTCGGATTGATCCTCGTAATTATATTTACTCACAATGAACAGTAAACTTATGTTTTAATCCAGTGGACACTCAGTTTATACTCAATAAATAAATATAAAGTTTGAAGGTTTTTTTTTACAATTTACCTTTCATATTAACTGTGATATAAAAAATGAATTCAGCCAACATATATCCGCTCGCCGCACATTATATGCGAAGAAGCCGCACGCAGCTCGCGAGCCGCGGTTTGCCCACCCCTGGCCATATATATCGATGTTTCCTCGTGTAACTATTGCATATATCGATGTTTCGCTGAGTAACTATTACAAATATCGAAGTTTTGCTGGGTATCTATTGCGTATATCGATGTTCCACTAACTGGCTATCGCAGAGAGACACATTAAAGTGGCACATTAAATTATTTATTGATCCATGCTTTGATGGGTCTCTTTGTAAAAAACTTTTCTTTTAACTTGATTTATACTTTATTGTGATTCAGTTCAAGAATTTTTAAGTTTCGGTAAGAGAACGGTTTATTTATTTTATACGTTATTTTAATATGGTTAATGTAAATGATGATCAATATTTATACGTTATTTTAATATGGTTAATGTAAATGATGATCAATATTTCCTTTTTATGGTAATCTATCTATCTATCTATCTATCTATCTATCTATCTATCTATCTATCTATCTATCTATCTATCTATCTATCTATTAAGCAGATTATTAATTTTCTCCTCAGTTTTATGTATATCCAATGTGATGGTTTATTCCTGGCACAAACTAATCTCTTCCATAGAAGTGAAAGATTAGTTTCTCGAGCTCAGTACTAGGGTCCGACAGGTTAATTCACTGCATTGATTTTAGATTAACTTACTGGACCTTTATAATGCATTGAGACTTTACACTGTTCCAAAAGTGGGGAAGTTCGCGACAAAGTGTGTTTGGAGTCCGCTACAGGGTGTGTTGGGAGTCCGCTACAGGGTGTGTTGGAAGTCCGAGACAGGGTGTGTTGGAAGTCCGAGACAGGGTGTGTTGGGAGTCCGAGACAGGGTGTTTTGGAAATCCTGGAATGGTTGTATCTGGGAATCCGCGACAGGGTGTGCTGAGACCCAAAGGGTTGTACTGGGAGTCGGCGAAGTGTCATGTCGGAGATTCCTCTAGCAAGTCTATATTATGTGAAATACTAGAAATTATAGAGACTGCTTGAACTGAACAGAGAGAGAGAGAGAGAGAGAGAGGGAAGAGGCAGGGAGAGAGAGAGAGAAAGTTATAATTCGATTTAAGGTTCATGACCACAAAAAAGTTGAGAATCACTGCGGTAAGACGTTTACGTTAAGTAAGACACATACACGACAGACAGTACCCTCTGTTATAGACATATGTACAGGAAAATAGCTACAATGTCCATAAACTGTTAACATTGTAAGTACAAACGTAAAAAAAAGAATGTAGTTGTGTCTGCTTCGTTCCCTCTGACATTGACACCAATCACTCTGTCACAAACGAGGCTGTTCGTCTCAGGTTTTCAGCATCATCGTAAAGTTTCTCTTGTAGGAGGCTGGGGTTTGGCCAGCATCATCGTAAAGCTTCTCTTGTAGGGGGCTGGGGTTTGGCCAGCATCATCGTAAAGCTTCTCTTGTAGGAGGCTGGGGTTTGGCCAGCATCATCGTAAAACTTCTCTTGTAGGAGGCTGGGGTTTGGCCAGCATCATCGTAAAGCTTCTCTTGTAGGGGGCTGGGGTTTGGCCAGCATCATCGTAAAACTTCTCTTGTAGGAGGCTGGGGTTTGGCCAGCATCATCGTAAAGCTTCTCTTGTAGGGGGCTGGGGTCTGGCCAGCATCACGGTAAAGCTTCTCTTGTAGGGGGCTGGGGTTTGGCCAGCGTCATCGTAAAGCTTCTCTTGTAGGAGGCTGGGGTCTAACCAGGTCCTTTGCCTGTGTAAGTTGTGTAGCCGGCGGCTGTGGAGGATGCGATGTGGCGTCTGTGATTCTTTGCCGCATGCGCGCAGGTCTGCTGTGGCAAATGTTAGCTTCTGGTAGACATTGTGTCACAACCTGCAATGTCCTGTTCTCAACTGGAAGATTATCACTTGGTCATTTCTTGACAGTTTTTAGAATTCCTAACACCTTTTGTTTTTGCTGTGGGGGGTGTTGTTTTGTCCACTTGTCTTCATAAACTGTTTTTTTAGTCTGTTTTTGTTTGTTTGTTCATATGTTTGTGCATCCGTCAATCTGTTGAATTCTTCTACCCTCTTTTGGAGCCTGTCTGTCTCTTCATTTCCATGGACGTTATCGTGGACAGGTGTCAGTTGAAGGACTTCTTTATTGAATGCTGTGCTTGCTAGTGATAGGGCTTCTGTCAGGTTGTCCAAGACACAAATTTGACTGGGAAAAAGTTTAAGTACGGTAGTTTTACAGTTATTTCTACAAACCATTAGGACATTGGCGGGTCGGGTAGATGTAAGCACAAGGTGAGTCCCAAAGAAAGTAACTGTTCGATAATTGTTTTGTCATAACGAAACACATATTTCTTTCCATGACTGTATTAATTTCACGCATTAATCACGTGGATTTCTAAAAAAATGTGTAGAAAAACTAAAGACAAACATAGGATGTAAAATGTTTCGGCTTCGGTATCATGAATTGTTTAACATGCGTACGAAGAAGAAGAGAATGAATGGTTTAACAAAGGCTGTATTACGCTGTAAGGAACAGGGAGATAACTGAGGAAGAAATTGGGTCATGGTATGAAAGTTCAGACATAATTAAAAATAAGAGAAAGAAGTATCAGAATTTCACAGAACAAATCATAAGTCAGAATTTTTAAAAAATCGTTTTCTAAGAGATTCTTCAGCTACTTCACCATACAGATACAGAAAAGATAACAATGGTGACATAAATATGTGTGTCTAAAAGATATGTATTCGTACCTATATATAAAATATATGTAGATAAAGGTAAAATTCCCGTTTTCATTGCCATTAAGGCATGTTGAGGATACGGTGTATGCACGTATTTCCAAGACCTTCGGCACATGGAAGTGGCCATATTTACTTCCCAGATTTCTCTGGTACCCGTTGTTAGAGGCTGGGCGGAGCCTGAGCCAGTTTTTTGGTTTGTGTTACGAAACGAAGAAAGTTCGTGGGAATTTTTATCTTGGAAAACAATGAGCACATCAGACTCTGGGACTTGAACCAGGGACCACAGGATTAGTAAACCGAACGCCTGACCACTCAACCAACCAGGCCATATGTAAGATATTTTAAACATAGTTAAAAGCGTAACTATAAGTACGTAGTTCAGTGTGTTTAAAATATGCAAGGTCAGTAACAGATGGGTCCAAATGAAAAGGGATTGGAGTGTCTGGCATTGTATTGGGGGAACTTTCCTTTGTTTTATGGGGAGGGAGGGAGGGAGGGGGAGGCGTTGATGAAACGGCTGACCAGCAGGGCAAGGGCAGGGCGGGGAAGGGGGCAGGGAGAGGGGGTAATAGATGTACACCGTTTTACAAAACTCCACACGTAGGCCCTGTTAATTAATAGCGCTTTGGCGTAATGTCTCTGTGAATATCTTATCTTATATCCTTCTCCTGCCGTTAAACGTCACACAGGGCTCGCAAGGAAGTTCGCCAATTTTTCCTGTCTTCGGCGAGCCTTTCAATCTCATCAAGGGATTTTATGCCTGTTAACTTGGCCTCTCTTAATAATGTCCTCTTCAGAGTTTCACGCGGTCTGCCTCTTTTTCTTTGGCCTGTTGTGTTCCACTTGCTAGTTTGTTTTGGGATTCTCCGATCATTTCTTCTCATCAAGTGACCAACATATGTCCATCTCCTTTTTCCTGATCCACCCATGAGACTGGTAGTTGTTCACTCATCTGTCTTATCTCTACATTGTTCTTGAATTCGTTCCACTTGATGCCGAGTATTTTCCTTAGGCGTTTGTTTTCAAAAGAGTCTAATTTCTTGTCTGTTTCTTTAGTTGTTTTCCAGCTTTCGCATGCATAAATGAGGGTGGATATTACATTTGAATTGAATAGTCTTAACTTGATTTTTGTGTTTATAACTTTTGAACGCAACTGTGAATAGCGTAGGTGTAATATAAAACTGACTATACAGGCTTATAAAATTGTTATTCTGTAGAAAAACGGCCATTTTTAAACAACTCCTCATCCCATCCCCCTGCTCATTTCATCCCCTTCCCTCACCCTCCTTTCTTCCTCCTCCCAAACAAAAGAAAACAAAACAAAACACAATAAAGCTGTGTTTTCTCACTCGCATGATTCACATACTAAAGCCCACTTTCTAAACTGGCGGGAAATGATGGGATATGGATGGCTGGGTCAGTGAAAGTTCGTGGGAATTTTTAGCTTGGAAAACAATGAGCATGTCAGGTGCTGTCATACGAGTAGAATCGTTACACAGCGGAGGAAAAAAAAATATCCTTTCTCTTTCCTAACATTGTTTATATAACAAGTATTGTTAGCATTACTATATATGTGAAGAAAGGAAAAAATAGACCTTACGTGAGGAGGGGGGGGGGGTAGGGTCCAGCCAGTCCATCGTTCCGGGAACCTGGACTATTTTCCTTGTTTTAAGAGTAACCCAGAGGGCTGTGGGGCCCCTTAGTGAGTGAAAACAGATAAGCCGTGGGTATGAGGTGGGGAATATTGGAAATTTTGTACCGGGGAGGGGGGTTGGGGGGTTGGGGAGAGGTGACTGGAGCAATGGTCTTTTAACGAGCATGACTGAGGAGGAATTCATTTCGTTTTCCTCTCCGAAGATTGGGTTGCAATGGCCTTCACCTTGCTCTGCCCAGCGTCTTCACACTGCAGCCGGCAAAGCTGAATCCAATTCCTCTCTTTCCCCCCCCCCTCCCCACCTCTCCAATCCAGGGAGGGGTTACAAAATGGAATATTGATGACGGGCCACAAAACTTTAGGACTGTAGTAGAACATTTCTGGAAAAGCCTGCTCTGGACCTGGTAACAGTCTGGTGTGGTTCCACAAACGGGATAGCCAGAGTTTGGAATCGACGTAGTCCTGGTTATGGTTCTGCTTTCTGGGAAGCTTATCTCTTCGGCCGATCTCGGAAGTAAGAAAAAGAACAAAACAGAAAATGCAGTTCGCTCTCTCGTGAAGAGAATATGTCCGAGTCTGAGCTTATCGGCGTCGGCTGGTTAGAATATCAAACGATAGTTGTTTAGACAAATAGTAGCAACTTCAAAACGGGGCGGGGGTTCTATGAAAAGAAGAGAAAATCGGGTTCAGAATACGATCGAGATTTGTACAGTGTTGAGAAAAATAAACTAACCAAAATTAATAATGAAAGATTATTGATAGAAAATGGTGTCAAAAATGCAAGGAAACGCATGAAAACAAGAGGCCCGAGGGCCAGACATTACAACAAGAGAGATGATAATATAGAAAAAAAATTACTAGTCTTCTAAAGATTATCTATACCACAAGAATTACGACATGAGCTGGTAATAAATCAGCTTTAAGTGCACTGAGAAAGAAAGCTGACACAGCAGAATGTCGTGAACAATCCACTTCAAGAGCCGCATCATAAAAATACTCTAAATCAGTGGTTCTTAAAACGTTTTTTTTTTGGCCGTGGACCTTCTTTCCAGTCTGAGAACAGCTGTGGACACCCCTATTAAAAAGAAAGCAATAAACGGAAGCCAGGTGATGCCATTTTTTTTCCTAGTTAAGCTAGTCCATTTGGCGATTCGTGGACACCCAAAAATTCTTTCGTCCACACCTTGGCGGGACACTGACTCCAGGTTTAAGAACCACTGCTTTAGAAGACCATCAACTTAAAAATACGAAAAAAATATATATAAGATAAATTGTAGATGATTAAAAGTCTTCGTTGAAGAAAACAAAAATTCACAACAAATTCTATTTTGATATTAAGATCAACAGCAGAACTATCTCTGAAGTTAAACATGACTTAATGTTTCAGCATCCACACTAAATCTGTCAAAACAGTTACGAAAACATGGCATAAAGTACTGAAAAAAAAGCTTACATATAAACACAGATATTAAAATTGTTAAGAACACACTGAAATCAAAGAGCAGGAGTAAGTACGAACAATAAGAGAGGCAAATATTAATAAATAGAGGAAGTAAGTGTTGTATCGTCCCATGACCTATTCGTATTATTTAGTAAAGTGTTGTACCGTCACATGACCTCTCTCTCTCTCTCTCTCACTCTCTCTCTCTCTCTCTCTCTCTCTCTCTCTCTCTGAACTTTAAGTGCCCAGGGCACATGGGGCTTCCGCAAGGGTTTTCCACAAATGCCTGTCCTTCGCCTTTTTTCTGCTCTTGCCCAGGTGAGCCCTCTATTGCTCAACATCCTTTCTGTTGTTCTTCTCCATGTCTCTTTTGGTCTACCCTTACTTCTGTTCCCCTGTGGTGTCCATCTCAGTGCTATTTTTGGTAGTGAGTTGTCAGTCATTCGGAGCACATGTCCCAACCATCGCCAGCGTCTTTCCTCAATAATTGTTGTCAGTGGTCACATGACCTATTCGCATTATTTAATGAAGTGTTGTACCGTCCCATGACCTATTCGCATTATGTAGTGAAGAGATCATGAGAGGCGTTAAAATTTTGAAGAAAAGTAAAAGATATGAGATTACAATGGAAATAATCTAAAATGCGCAGATGACACAGTACTGACAGCAGAAGATATTAGCAATCTGTAAAAGCAAATGAACAGTGTTATAAAACAAAACAATAATAAAAAGGTTACAGCTAAATAGCAAGACAAAGACAGATAAAACTGCTACCCTGAAAGAAAAAAAGTAGACACAAGACCGCAGTAGCTAAGTAAAAAAAAAGGCAGTGGCACAGCCTTAGCAAACAGTAACAGCAGATGGCAAACCGCACAAGCGAAATCAAATGAAGAATAAGAAAAGGAACAAAAAGAAAACCTACTATGTAAAGAAAATGCTAAGGAATAAGAGAGTGTCCTTAAACTCCAGAAAGAAAGAAAGTAGTACTTGAGACTTTTTTTCCAGTACTGTAATATTACTGTGGTTATTAATACTAATAAGGCAATCAATACGATTACAAACACCAATAAAAACACAAAATGGACAAGCAATGTCGCTCTGTGTTTGTGACAGCTGGACCATAAACAAGCAGAGGAAACAGAAGTTGAGGACCACACAGATCTAGTTTTGGAGAAAGATGCAGAAAATACACTGGACGGTCGAGAAAACAAATGACAGAGTTCTTAGAGTAGTTTTAAAACAACAACAATAATAATAATAATAACAACAGCAAAGAGGATGTAATCAAAAAGTAAAAGACAATACAAATTTCTTTGAACATGTGACGAAAGAACAGAGCTTAAAGGACATGACAATCACTAGAACATCCAAAGGAAAAACAGCAACATAATGAGATCGAGAGAAAACATGCATGAAGTGCTCGCCAAAGTGAAGCATGATTTCACGAGGGAATGACTTCATGGCGGCGTTATCTCTTTGTCTTCCGCCTAGTTTGTGTACAGCTTTACATAGCAATAACTGGAAAATTCAAGGGAAAAGGAGGAGAGGAAGGCCAAGGGAAAAAAAAAATCTCAGTGAACTGACCAAATGGCACAGAAAAAGAAAAGCATTTGAACTGATCGGACACACCAAGGATCGGACAAGATGGAGAGACATAATCACCAACGGTCTCAGGCACAGCACATAATAATAATAATAGTAATAATAATAATGCATTAAAAATACGACGACCAATATGATTAGAAACAGCAATGAAAACACAAGACGGACAAGCAGTGCCTATCGGCATGTAGTGTAAGAAATTGGTGAAAGTTATAAGGGATAACTCGCAACTTCAGTTGTGGTATCTAACCATTCTCAAACAATGGATCAGGAACTAGAAGTGGTGGATTTACATTTCACAAAACTTTTCATACACTTATAGAATCTGAATCTCTCGTGAGAAAACTTCTAGACACTCGATTACTTCCATGCATAAACGCACGCTACATATCTCTTGATTTAACGAAATTTAGAATGATAAACAATATTAGTCCAGCAATACGGCGCTCAAAAAAATCTAAAATGAAATCACTCAGAAAGTAGTTTAGAACTCTCATCCTACAGTTAGTCGCAGTATGACGGCTTCTAAAAATGAAAAATATAGCACAACATCCACATTTATGTGTTTTTGTTCTGTAATAGGAAGTTCGTAATTTTGAATTGCTGTATATTTAAAAGACAATGCGTCACTTCCTGTAAAACATGGCAGCTGTATTGTGTGATTACATAAATATTAGTGCGATCTAGAATGTTTGTCAGTAGGAGTTTTTAATTTATCTCGTATTTAATATATCTCTGCGCTTGGAAAAATGGAGAGGGGGATATTACCTAGGGTTTAATAAAATAGGAATAAGTTTGATAGCGCAGCAAAGAAAAGAAGCAACTATATAATGCAAGAAGCCGGCACTCTAAAACAAATGCAAAGACAAAAAAATCGCAGCTCTAAAATGAGATATAAAAACAATGCACAGGCCTCGATGATTAGTACCAATTATTCCGAACTGACAGCGCTGTTTAGACTGCATCACTATTTTTTTATTCCCTGTGTGTTAATACGAATAATTCTGAAATATAATTGTCTAACAAAGAGTTGAGTTCTACAGACTCTCTTATTTTATCAGAGTAACTGTATACCTCAAGTGGTATTCCCTAATAATATACGCAGCCTCTAAGCTTACATTATGTGTTACGTTGGGCAATATAGTAACAGGGGAGAGAATTCGTTTTCAGTGGCTTGTAAGGCATAGAAATGAACATTACTAGGAAAGCCTTGTGAAATAGGACATTCAGAAATCCCAGAACGGGCCAGAATAAATGACTTAAAGCCATGGATATGGATTTGGATAAGGACCGATCATGTATTAAAAGTGGAAAATAAGCTAAAGCCAGATTAGTCTACAAACAAAACCCTATAAGACACGAGAAGACATGTAGACTTTAGAGGAGTATTTCTCAACAGGAGAACCATGATCTTTCTCCCCCCCCCCACCCGAAATGTGGCGGGGAGGGGGTGCTGGGGGAAAATGTGCCAAATCTCTGAGAGCCTCATCTAAAAGCCTCTAATAAGACAACAGGGGAGGTAGAGGGATGTGAGAAAATTTACATGAAAAGAAAACTGTGCCACGAGCAGAAAAGGTTGAGAACCGTCACTCACAAGCATACAGACATACAGGAACTTTTTATTCAGATAAACTGTGAAATGGGGAAGAGTGCGAGTGGAGAAATAGACATCCAGAAACCAGTTGGACAGCTGTTCATGTAAACTATCTCCCGGCTGATGATGATGATGGCATAGTAATAAGTTTATAAATTCTTAGTTTTTTTTAAACAACTTTTCATGAGACCATATTGCACGTTTCATTAGTTTGAAATCCTCTGTTGGAACTAAGCACAACAAAGAATGAAAGATTTCGGTTATATTCACTTAGCATTTTAATCACACATCACAGGTATGTTGTGCAGCCAGGTTTTTTTCCGATTGTACTTCTACTTATACGAACTCCCTGTAACTGCGAGCTGGTGTCCTTTGCAGCCGATGCTGTGAAGGTGTTGACGCACAGCATCGTATCGGCGTGGGAGAGGGTTATGGCAGCTATTTCTTCAGTCCTGGAGTACAGCTAAAAAGCAGGGAGGGAACTATGGCGATCCCTGCCCCGTTAGCCAGGCTAGGCCTGTTACTGGGGTACCACGGAGAGGTGGGACAGGGTCTTGATCAGCTATGGTTCGCTAACCCTGACGTTAGCATATCAGCTATGGGTCGCTAATTGCCTCATCGGATAGGCGAATTGACCTCCTTTTTGCCGATGAATGAGTAAAACTTTGACAAACGAAACTCTTGTAGCATAAATTATCTGATTCATACTGTCATGTTGCCGTGCCTTCTGCTAGTTTTAGGCCAGTAGAACCCTCGCATAGGACACAAACCTTCACAAGAAGCAACTAGGAGTCTTTGAGGGACACACATTTTTATACAAATCAGCTATCCTTGTATTCAACCTTTTAGTTAGCCTTGCCTAAGTGGCAAAGTAGCCTGACATGGGCGCTGTTTACAAGGCCACTTATTAAATGTATTAACAGTATATGCGTGTGTTTTTATATCGGGAAACATATACTATTTCTCTACATTCTACAACATTGGATCTGTATACGTATAATGATAAGTCACATAATAAATAGCCAAATGTCCGTGAAAAGAGGGTACGGAGAATTACTAGAAGAGAGCGTAAACAGATTAAAAAGTTCTTTCAAAATAGCATTTCCGTTTCTTCTGCAATAATTGACCAGACTCAAGGATTAAAAAAAAGTATCATAATGTCCCACGTCGCTGTAGGACATAATGTATGAGTTACATAAACTCACCTGGCAAAAAAAGAAATACACAAAACCTACATAAATCATTAGGTTAAAAAAATCATTAGGAAAGGAAAAAAAAAAACAGGAAATAAGGAGTTAATTAATTATGTTAGAGGAAATTATAAAAATATGTCTATATAATATCAAGAAAATGATAATTTAAAAGGTTGAAATTAGAGATAAAAAAACTAGCTCACATAAAGGTCATAATACGCATGCTGTATTTCTTATAAATGGACACCAACCTTTCTGGAGCACAGAAAAAATACCCTTCATCAATCATATTCACTGACGACAGTTGCTGCACGATCATAATGGCCCCATGTGTTGAGGGGGGATAAATGGCCCTTTTCAGAACAGCGCCGTTAACAGAAGACTTGAGAACTGCACCGACTACAGCTTCATCACCCAGCCAAACTGCTACCGGGCTCTCAGCGACGCGAGAATGCGCAGGGCACAATCTTCTTCCTGGCCGGTGCTCACGTGTAGAAAGCAAGCAGTAGGCGAGGTAGCACTAATAGTGTGTGGTTCTTGGCATCGATTCTCACTCATTTAATTCATCGATATTCTTTACTCTGCCCAAGCAAGTTTACAGACAGAAATAACAGAATCATGCTGCTGTGTAAGACTTCTCTTTAAAGTATAGAAACAGATCCTCGTATTGTTTGAGCTTTGGATGAAAGATACAAACGTTAGTTCGTCGTGTTATTTGTAAGGGCTTAACCTTTTGTTTCGGCGAGAAGGAATAGAAACCATTCACTCTGTAACCTAGTCTTAATTCTTTCACTCATGAGTTAATTTCCATGTTCTGACAGAATAAATTTTGGTCATAAATTTTGGTACAAAGAAACTGGAAGTTACTCTATAATGTATTGCGTTAGAAATGTGCTAATTTTTTTTTGTTATTTTATTTATATTTTGCATAAATATCCCTCTGAGCATTGGTTCCCATAGGTGCGCAAGTTCTGCCAACACTGCGTGTGTTATCTTGACGCGAAAGAGCTAAGAGACGACTAAAGGGTGGTTCTTACTTCCTTCTCAGATGAAAAGAGCCTCACGTGTGATGTCGTAGACCAAGCTGAAGACGCGGTGCTGCGCTCTGCGCTGTAGAAAACTTATTGACTTAAACTGTGTGAAAATCCCTGGAAAACAACTAAATTGTAGAGCAACGTAGCACTAGATATACGCGTGATAATAGTTTGGTACTGGCAGCAGAGCAGAACATAAGTTCTGCAGTGCTATATCAAACATAACTCTTCGTTGTACGCTGTAATTCTTCACTGTACGCTGCAACTCTTCACTGGACGTTATAAATCTTCCTTGCATATTACAAGTCTTCAGCGTACACTATAGCTCTTCATTGTCCACTATAATTTTTCATTGTACACTATAATTCTTCACTGTCCGCCGTAACTCTTCATCACACTCTGTAACTCTTCATTCCACGTGCGTGATTAGATAAACCTGGCGATGATATCATCAGTGGAAGTATTTACACAGGAAGACATAGAACCGTATGATGAAAGGTTTGTTAAACAGCAAGAAGGCAGACAAGAGGGACATGCTTTTAAGAGAAGGGGTGCAACACTTTGAACCCAGTTCATGGAAATGAAAATGTATGTGATGTTTTTTTTTTTTGGGGGGGGGGAGACTGGCGATGGTCTATGATCTACGAAGAATTTAAAAATTCACAGTGATGATCATACTTGTAATCATCAGTAATCATCAATTCTTCAGGACACAAAGAAGCTTCCTCTGCGAAATGTATTCAGACGGGCTGTTGTGGCATACAGAGAACATGACGTTAGTGTCCACACTTTCCTTGATCCATGGAAACACTTAGAAGGTCATTTAGTCGTTATATGAGGGCTCTTTGCCCTTTCTTTCATTAGCTTATAGACGAGCTTGATACTACCCATCTTCACGGCTGATACCACCCATCTTCACGGCTCGATTGACTAAAGGGTTATCGAACAACTGACCACCGATAAGAGAGACTAAATATTGACCACTTCTCTTCTCACACGACCCTGTAATACCATCTCAGTTTTACTTTGGCATTCTTCGCCTTAGTAGATTTTTTGACGCATCATCATCAATTCTCTGAACTCCCATTGAAGCATAAGACATCAACAAAAGTTCATCAGCCAATCCTGTCTCGAGGAAGTCGGGATCCCTCAAACCATGTCTTTCCTGCTTTTTTTTGTGTGTAGTTCTTCCTGTATTGTGCATCTCCATGTTCTTAATGACCTTCTTTCCTCTTGAGGTGTCAAAGTCAAGGCAGTATAGGGGTGTCTTCTTTCCCCTTGAGGTGTCAAAGTCAAGGCAGTATAGGGGTGTCTTCTTTCCCCTTGAGGTGTCAAAGTCAAGGCAATATAGGGGTGCCTTCTTTCCATTCGTAGTATATGGCCTACCCATTTCCTTCTTCGTCTTTTGACTTCTTTATTAATGATGTCAATGCCCATTCATTTGGTTTTTTCGTCACTTGTCATGCGCTCTTCCCAGTGTATTATTAAAATTCTCCTGGGGCATCTTCCTTCAAATCCTCCGTCTACTTTCGATTCTCTGATTGCTTCTTCGTGTTTTGGCTGTATATAGAATGTACATTAGGTGTACAGATTCCGAGCTTGAGGTTTGTATGGAGAATGGGAGATTTCCATATGTTTGGGGCTGAGATGCCTGCCCAATTCTTGTGGATATTTCCTTCACAATATTGCTGTCTACTGAAATAAGACTTCCAAGGTACTTAAAGTGTTATACTTCTTCATCTTCTCTTGTCCCAACTGAGATTCTTTCTTTTTTTTATTGATTCTCATGATCTTAGTCTTGTCTGGATGCATATTCAGATCTACTGATTTGGTCATTTTGTAAATCATTTTTGATCATTGGTGGTATCACTACCGCAGTTCCTTACTGCTCCGCCAAGGCTTGACATGTAGACTCTCTTGTTGATGTTTATGTGACACTTTTTTAAAACTTTGGTAGGTCGCTGGTACGTAATGAAGATGGCTGCAAGACATCGCTGATAATCTGCAAATGGATGCATCAGCAGCAGGGCATCTTGCTTACAACCGAGAGGCCTACAGGAGAGCTGTTAGGGTGGCAGAGTTCCGCAAGGAACATGCAAATGACTGACTGACTGAGGTCGCTGGTCCAACGTCAAAACCCCGAACCTGGAGGACCAGGTCGAGACAGCCAGGTTATTATTATTATTATTATTGTTATTATCATATCCTACTTTGTATCGGCGATTGGCATGGAGAAAGTGCCTCGGCCATTTTGCACTAATTCCATCTGGACAGCCAGTTGTTGCTAGATAAAGAACAAGGACTACCTCACGTGAAAATCTGGCACAGTCACAGGGGATACCATAAATCGAATAATCTAAAGAACCTGGTCACCAACTGCCCTAAGGTCACTTCCTCCGGATTTTTATTTCGTGGTTTACTCTCCCCCCCCCCCTAGTCTTTGACCCACCCGAGCCACCCACAAAGAAGTGGGTCTGACAGAGACCTGTAGTATAAGCTACCGCCGCACTTTACCATGTGAAAGCCATCAGACATATAATATACGTGATCAGACATATAATATACGTGATCAGACATATAATATACGTGATCAGACATATAATATACGTGATCAGACATATAATATACGTGATCAGACATATAGTATACGTGATCAGACATATAATATACGTGATCAGACATATAATATACGTGATCAGACATATAATATACGTGATCAGACATATAATATACGTGATCAGACATATACTATACGTGATCAGACATATAATATACGTGATCAGACATATAATATACGTGATCAGACATATACTATACGTGATCAGACATATACTATACGTGATCAGACATATACTATACGTGATCAGACATATACTATACGTGATCTTTGTCGCTCTCACCCAGTCCCTCTTTGTCCATCTTGGTACAATTTCGTGCCAGAGCTGGCGAATTTGCCGTCAGGAGCCCAAAACTTATAGCAAAGTGCCTGCCTGTTTATGAGTTAAAGTCGATTTACTTGCAACCACACAATAGAAACTAGAAAATACATATGCATGAACACGACTGAGACAGTGTCTACAAAATACAGATAGAATAAAAAAGCGTGGACACCAGAGTAATAAACAAATGACAAAAAAGACAATTCCATCAATGATAATTATTTTTGTAAGACGAAATTAAACTCTTCAACAGAAAAAGAAATGGACAAATCTGGAAAAAAAAATATTTTTAAGCATTGAAATAATATGTAGGCGGAATTAATGTCTGCGAGATCTCTGAAGTGGAACTCTTGTGTCCATCTGTTCGTTACCTTGTTGTATGAAAGACAGTCTTAATTACGCCACAACGTGACATTTCCTGGCTGCCGTTTGTTGGAAGTTGTAAAGACTTTAATATTTTGTTCTTGAACACGAAAGCGAGGACTGGCAAATGTTTAAACTTCACAAACAATTACATTTTCTATGGCATTAGTGACATGGAACCATTTCAGTTTTGTTTCAGTTTTAGTTTTTCAGTTCTCAGGTACTGATGTTATAGTCTAAGAATGCTTCTCCTGCACTACTTGCCACTTTTATAATCTAACGTAAATCTTACATCTTACATCCTTCTCGTGCCATTAAACATCACACAGGGCTCGCATGGTAGTTGGCCAAGTTTTCCTGTTTTTAGCGAGCTTTTCAACCTCATCAAGGGATTTTATGCCTGCTAAATTGGCTTCTCTTAACAATGCTCTCTTTAGAGTTTTACGTGGTCGGCTTCTTTTTTCCTTCAGCCTGTTGTGATCCACTTACTAGCTTGTTTTGAGATTCTCTGAATCTTTCTTCTCATCACGTGGCTAATATTTATCCATCTCCTTTTTTCTGATCACTTATGAGGCAGGTTGTTGTTGGCTCATCCGTCTTATCTCTGTGTTGTTCTTGAATTCGTTCCTCTTTATACTGAGTACTTTCATTAAGCATTTGTTTTCACAAAAGTTTAATTTGTTGAAAGTAAAACATAGCCAGCGTCTAAAGAACTGTTTTATCCCAAAACCTAGAACTGACCTGTACGAAAAAAAGCATTGCTTACTCTGCTGCTTACCTCTATAATCCTCTTCAAACACACTTAAAAATCACAATACTGTACTTTCTTTAATTTTAAACTTTTCAGTACTTGCTTGACTTTGATTACATGTCCCCTTAAGAGATTTTCTTTCAGTTTACTTCGCTTACTTATCTACCAACATATATTTTATAAAAAGTAGCTGAAGTAATTCTTGTGCGTGATTTGCTTATCCGTTTGTCTGTAGGTGCGTGTGAAAATGTAAAATAACTTAATCGTATGTTCTATATGCATATATATATATATATATATATATATATATAATTGAATATTTTCGTAAGAGGTTTATGTAACAGTTTTTCTTTTTAAATTCATATTTAGTATTGCTTTCTATATGCTTGCAAAGCTACTAAATTGATGTTGAATAACTGGGCTTGACTGAAGGGTTGAGAGATGAAAGGCAGAATGTCAGACGGGCCTTCGTGCCCATTTCTTCACCCTTTGAAGACGAAGTTTGTTTTCGTTTGTGGCAACGATTTTAAAACTAAAATCGAATTAATTCGTTTTGAAAGTTGGCTTCCAAGGATTCTCTGACTTCCTGGAAACTACCCAAATAACCTTGTTTCCAAGCTCCACCACCACAGGATCACAGCTCTTTGCCCTGTGTACAGCATCGCAGAAGCATGTTTGCCGTAAGCAAAGATTAAAGTTAGAATCAAATATTCTCAAGTTTTCAGTGACAAAGCTTTGAGAGGAATAAGTGTTCTGATTCAATCATCATAGTTCCTGGTTTTAAACTCTTTTCCTCCAAGCCAGCACTTTCAAGGTTGTTACTTTTTGCACATCTATGTGAATCTGTGCTTAAGGGTCATAATAAGGCAGTCTAAATAAAATGAAATATAGCATATTTCTAATCCGGACCATGGTGCTTTTAAATAATGAAGTAACATCCTTCCGGTTTCTTTCTTCGGAAATTTCTCAAAGTTGTCTTCCATGACTCATGACGCAACTTGTGATTTTTTTTTCGACGGGTACTATTCTCTTCTTTCTTTCTTTCTTTTTTTAAAAATAATACGGTATAATTCAGATCGGAAAAAAATGTCCAATCTATAATTTTGAATTTGTCCAATCATATAATCGAGTCAGAGACTAAGTTGGTTATTTTAAAAGTATATATTTTTCGGTATATTGTATACAAATCTATTATTTCAGTAGCCAAGATAACCAATGAGCAGTGCCTGAGACAAGCTAATGAAAAACGTAGTATAATAACAAAGATAAGAAAAAGCAATCATCATGATAAAAAGAGAGAAACTAGAAAAAAAATCATAACACTGGGCAAAACTGGAGGCAGGAGAAGCAAAGGACGACCGAGGGAACAGATATTACAAGGTCTAACATTGTGGCAATGGAAAAAAACAACACCAACAGTCGCTCAGAAATGTCAAGGACCGAGATTTGTGGAGGAGTACCACCGCCCACGTCACTCGGCATGGCACGTGATGATGATTATTTCAGTACCTTATCCGCGATTCTAACATTTCGATACATCATTACGATTCTTGTTCTATGCGAATAAAATACTAATCACAATTTTATTCCGACTGCAGCCCAGGTGTGTCACATAATATAAAGAGAGATATTTTAATAATTTTCTGAAGGATTTTGAAATAAAGTTAACATTGTCAGAGACCCATCAAGAGAGGAAAAAAAAGTGCCTTCAAACGGTCGTCAAAAATTTGACAAAGAAAAAAAATAAACGAAAGACAATGAAAATTAAACAAAGGAAAAAAAATAGTTTATGAGTGGCGCGAGATATTACTGAAATTCTGATCGGATCCATCGAGTTCTATGGTGGTCTTCCAGTGATCTTAAAATAAGATAAGAAAAACCACAGCATACTCTATCAGAGTGCTTCCAGTTTTTCTTATCGCACGATAAATCAATTTCCACAAATTAATCAACGTTCCATCACATAATTTCCACATCATAGAACTGTATGTATGTGTTCATTATTCTTAATTTATTTTAAGCACTTAAGTTGTATGAATCAATATGTTCTGCAATTACGTCTCTGGCTTACTAGTGCCTGTTGGGAGAAATGTATTTAGAATAGGACAAATGCGGAGACGTGGTTTTCTTGCAGTTAATGACCTGTTCTGTGGGATTCAGATATTTATTTGAAACGGGGCAAGTGCAGAAACATGATTTTTGTTCTTTGTTATTGCGAAATTTCCATCGCGGCATTATTAGTGCGTATGTATGTCCATTTATTATTTGTACTCATCTCTCTCTCTCTCTCTCTGAACCTTAAGTGCCCAGGGCACATAGGGCTTCCGCAAGGGTTTTCCACAAACGCCTGACCTTCGCCTTTTTTTCTGCTCTTGCCCAGGTGAGCCCTCTATTGCTCAACATCCTTTCTGTTGTTCTTCTCCATGTCTCTTTTGGTCTTTGTACTCATCTGCGCGCATTTAAATACTGACGTACATGGTTGTCGTTTCCTATATAAAATCTCTCTCTCTCTCTCTCTCTTCTCTTCTCTTCTCTTCTGTCTCTTCATTGCCCATGACACACAGGGCTGCTGGTAGCAAAAAATTTAAATTTTAGTCAGTCCATCGCTATCTTCTTGGTTGTCTCACATGAGCAATTTTTTTTTTGCTGTCTCCATGTCTCTTTGAGTCGTCTCTTGCTTCTTTTATCCTGTGGTAAGGATTTGTCTGTTATCCTCATAATTATGGTCCATCCATCGCCACCTCCTCTTTTCAATCACTACCGACAATGGTGTCATGTCTGTCTCTCTTGACAAGGCAACATTTCTGATAGTTTTTAGCCCGAGTACTCAGTCTTAGGAATATTCAAATATAAATCGAAATAATTTTATGCCTCTCTAATCTGCACTTTGTTCGTGTCTGTTAGTTAACTTTGTTTTTCTTCATTAAAAAAAAATTATACATTTTTTTCAGTAACTATTTATTATGTCTTTAAACAGTTTAATGCCAAGTAACTACACAGCATTCTTTTTTTTCTAAACGAGTGATTTAAATAATTTTTTTTATTCCTCCGAGATCTTTCAAATAACCCCGTGGACATTATCCTAATTACAGATTTCGTATCATAATGCCACGACCCTAAAAAGTGTAGTAAAAAATCATGGCTCTGCCAGATTTATTGATACACATTTGGCATATTTCTTGCCTGTAAGTGATATTTGGATATGTGCACTGTTATTAACCTTCCATGTTTTGAAAATCAGTTAATATATCCCTCTGTCTTACTGTACTTCTAGGATCTGAAAGAATGCACGTGATGTTTACGTATTTCTAAGTTCTGAATGATCTTTTGATGCAAACAGTGTTAACGTATTTCTATGTTCTGATTTGTTTCTCTACACACATGATGTTACTATATGTCTAGGTTATTTCTACATACATGATGTTACTATATGTCTAGGTTATTTCTACATACATGATGTTACTATATGTCTAGGTTATTTCTACATACATGATGTTACTATATGTCTAGGTTATTTCTACATACATGATGTTACTATATGTCTAGGTTATTTCTACATGCATGATGTTACTATATGTCTAGGTTATTTCTACATACATGATGTTACCACATTTCTTTGTTCTGGTCTATCTTCCTACATACAAGATGTTACCACATTTCTATGTTCTGATCTATGTTTCTATACACATGACGTTACCACACTTTTATGCCATGAAAAACCAGCCCGGGTAACCCATCGCGGATTACGTATTCAGTGTGTTGCTACTACTCCCAGCAGACAAATGACAATGCTATCATAGAATACGTGAAGAGGGCTGGCTGGCTTTTCATGGCCCACTGTATATTTCTGACGCTGACGATGCTACCACATTTCTTGGTTATGAAAGATCGTTCATGACATTACCTTATTTCTTGGTTATGAAAGATCGTTCATAACATTACCTTATTTCTTGGTTATGAAAGATCGTTCATGACATTACTTTATTTCTTGGTTATGAAAGATCGTTCATGACATTACCTTATTTCTTGGTTATGAAAGATCGTTCATGACATTACCTTATTTCTTGGTTATGAAAGATCGTTCATGACATTACTTTATTTCTTGGTTATGAAAGATCGTTCATAACATTACCTTATTTCTTGGTTATGAAAGATCGTTCACGACATTACCTTATTTCTTGGTTATGAAAGATCGTTCATGACATTACCTTATTTCTTGGTTATGAAAGATCGTTCATGACATTACCTTATTTCTTGGTTATGAAAGATCGTTCATGACATTACCTTATTTCTTGGTTATGAAAGATCGTTCATGACATTACCTTATTTCTTGGTTATGAAAGATCGTTCACGACATTACCTTATTTCTTGGTTATGAAAGATCGTTCACGACATTACCTTATTTCTTGGTTATGAAAGATCGTTCATGACATTACTTTATTTCTTGGTTATGAAAGATCGTTCATAACATTACCTTATTTCTTGGTTATGAAAGATCGTTCATGACATTACCTTATTTCTTGGTTATACACACAATATTTAACGACGTAAACGATATTAGTACACTGCTTAAAATATGATGCGCATGTTCCAGTATTTTCTCGTTCATTAGAATGATTAACGTCACGCTGCTATGTTTTCTTAATTTAAACTGCAGATCAATAACGATTTGCACTAGGTTTATGATATTGATACGACCTCTGGGGTTTTTTTTCCAAGACGCAGTGGCGGAAACAACTTCATCATCAGGCACTCTCTTAGCAGGCACTTTAAGTCATATTTCTCAACATATCTTGATCCTTGATTTTTTTTTCCCTATTAGCTCAGTTGGTGGCTTTTTACTGTGCCATCCAGTTAGTCTATGTCCATGATATTCTCGCTTGGCATTTGTCAGGTCAAAACGCACTTTACCGACTACAGATGTTTGCTCTCTTGTGTTACATTCTCTATTTTCGTGCACTCCGAAAAGAGTTACAACAGTTTCTCACTTTTTAAACTGTTGATTAACAGACTAGTTTGCTTGCCACGCATCTTGTTTTAAGTTTTCTCATTATCAATGACGAAGGCATTGTGCTTAAATCTTGGACTGATCTATTCGTTTATGGGAACCAAGTCGAAGTTGGAGAAAAAAAAATATTTTAAAACTCTACATGTTTGTATCAACGTTCTTGCAGGAAGACGAGCCAGATTTTAAAAATATAAAAAATATTACGTACATCTCCATCATTTACGTATATCCCCGCCCATTCCCCATCTACAACTGGACAGCCGTCCCCACCCCCTTTTTTGTGGATAATTCTACTCTTATTCTATCAAGTGACTGTGTTGCAATAATAAACTATTGTTGCTGTTAATATTCACTTAGATGTTGTAAGCGTCAGACTGTCCAGGCATTTAATGTGAGACTAGTAAAAGCTAAACATAAATACGAAAATCAGGATATTTAAGAGCAATATTCTATTCTATGGAAGTGAATGCTGGAAAATCACCGAAACCATAGAAAACAAGTTTACGAAGAATTATAAAAAATATTTTGGCTAAACACCATAAGAAATATCATCTTGTTGGCAGAAACGTAGATGAAGCCACTGACAGCAATTATTGAGGAAAGACGCTGGCGATGGTTGGAACATGTGCTCCGAATGACTGACAACTCACTACCAAAAATAGCACTAAGCAGGGGAACAGAGGTAAGGGTAGACCAAAAGAGACATGGAGAAGAACAACAGAAATGATATTGAGCAATAGAGGGCTCACGTGGGCAAGAGCAGAAAAAAAAGGCAAAGGACAGGCATTTATGGAAAATCCTTGCGGAAGCCCCATGTGCCCTGGGCACTTAAGGTTCAGAGAGAGTGCGGAGGTCAGTGATTCAAATCCGGCCGGGGGTCCCCCAAATCGCTCAACTGTAGAAATGGGTACCGGGTTCCATCCGGAGCTGGGAAAGAAGACAGACATGATGCTAACCGTATGGCCCTCTAGTGGGTCGACAGGTTAAGAAAAAAAAATGGGCTTGAAGACAATATCCCTTGATGTCTTCTTCTTCTTTCGTCCTTCGCCCTTTAAGATTATGCGCCTTTCGGCCCAACACATCCGACTTCAGCTCTACGTATTTTTAAAATCTGGTTCGTCTTCCTGTAAGAACGTTGGCTGCGCTCTTTACATTCCAACTTCAGTCCCTATTCACGTCATCGGACTACTGTCTGTCTCCAGGGGGATCACTAGGAGGTAAAATAGGGTCTTGGCGGCCTGTGGCTCGCCAACCTTGACACAAGCAATCAGCCACGGGTTATGACAGCTATCTTATTCATGTGTGTTGTTATTACACGTAATATAAAATGACATATTTGGTTGGTACTTAGTATATACTACTGCTTCTTCTGTATCCTCTAAGAGACTTCGTCAAAATAAAAAGAAAATATGAAATGTTGCACAGAGTAGTCGCATACGACCCCATTCTTCATGTTTACCCCCTCGATCCACCCCCCCCCCCCCGTCCCCTTTCACCTCCTCTCGTTGTTTTTTTTTAGTAATCTTCTGTTTCAGCATTTTTAGATGGCGTGTAAAACTCTTCATCATCATCATCAGGTGCCGTGCCGACTGGCGTTGGCTGTTATGCTTCTCCAGAGTACCCGATCCTTCATGCAGGCCATCAGTTCAGTTGGTGATCTCCTCTCACACCATCCCGTCAGACTGTCCAGTATCATTTCTCTTGGTCTTCCTCTTGATCTTCTTCCTTCTATTTTTCCTGTTGTTATAATATTTTCTATGCCCCCTCTTCTCATTGCATGTCCTATGAAAGTACATTGTCTCTCTCCTATCTTTTTGACAAGATTTTTTGTCTCTCCAGCTCTTCTCATACATTCTTCATTACTTATTTTTGCTGTCCAGGGGATTCGCAACATTCTTCTAATAAACCATATTTCTGCTGCTTCCAATGATTTTTGTGCAGACTTGCCTATTGTCCATGATTCACTTCCATATAACAAGATAGGTTCAATATAGCATTTTAGGACTCGTTTTCTAACATTCATTGATAAAGATGTGTTAGCTAATATGTTTCTCACTCTCTGAAATGCAGTCTTTGCTTGGCCTATTCTGTTCCTAATTTCTATTCTGCATTTCCCATCTGAAGTTATTACTGCTCCAAGGTATTTGAATTTCTGCACCTGCTTTAGAATGGTTCCGTTTAATTGAATACTACATGCTGGTGGATTCTGTTTCTTAGATATAAGCATAGTCTCTGTCTTTTTGATGTTCAAAGTAAGGCCTTTCTGTTCACTTTCTTTGGCGACTTTATCCAAGAGATTTTGCAGGTCTTGTTGGTTCTCAGCTATCAGTACTGTGTCGTCAGCATACCGAAGATTGTAAAACTCTTACATACCAATATTTATGGCTAGGCTGACTTGGGCTCAGTGGAATGAAACAAAGTCAGTAACAAATTAACCCGGTAAAAAAAAAAACGAATAAACGAAAGAAAAAAAAAATGAATTATATCCGCAGCAGCGGAAAACATTTTGTTAACGAGAGATTAAGAAAGAGCGAAATTGAACGCTATGTTTCCTGGATTAATTGTTGCTAAAGTTTAAAGTAAATTTTTGCCGTAAAAATGTCAAACTTTTAACACTTTAACTCCTGAAGTAATTTCCAAACTCTGCCAGAATAAATTTTGGTAGAAAGAAACTGGACAGAAGTTAGTCTGTCATTTAGAAAAATGGACTTAGCAATAAATGTACTACTTTTCATTTTTCACTTCGTCTAAATATCGCTCTGAGCATTCATTCGCGCAGGACTGAGAGACGTACCAATCCTGATAGTGTTGTTTTGGAGTGAAAAGGTTAATCCACAGCCACGCTCGTAAGTCGCATTTGCATCCATTGCTTAACTCTTTGCAGTTAGTCCAGGTGTTAGTTACACATCTCTCTTGATTATAGCTGGTTTATACGACAGGGTCAATGAAGGCCCTAGAGCGTAGCCTGAGTAGTCGATAGTACTGACCTTCAGGAGAGACGGTAGTACTGACCTTCAGGAGAGACGGTAGTACTGACCTTCAGGAGAGACGGTAGTACTGACCTTCAGGGGAGACGGTAGGACTTGCCCAGGAAGCCAAGATGATCCAGCACCAACACTGCTCTCATCCTTGACAAGATTTCAAGTTGAAACGAGAGAAAGAATATTGTGAACCAAGTATAACTGGTCACTGGGTTTGTAACTGAAGTATCCCCAACCAACTGCAATGAATTCCTCCACCTCTCAAAAGCATGAAGTCGAGAAATAAAATCAATAATTAATTATCAGAAGTAAGCTTTCCATCAAGCTCCACCACCACCAGTCCCTTCCCCTTTGGTTAATGTGAAGTATCACAACAGCGAGGAATGAAAAGTGCAGTGCCAACTGGAAGATCACGGGTTCAATCCCGGGACCGGGAAAAAAAAAGCAACAACTCACAAGACCTCTGGGAGTCATGACCCAGAAGGGCCCACCCCCCTTAGTGTGTCAGGAGTTTAATAGGGCCGAAATACTTGTCTGAACGGAAGGAGGGGTACTTCCTCTGATGATCTGAAGGAGTTGTGTTGTCGTCCCGCTCTCTACAGTAGAGAGTTTCCTGCATATGATCCTAATTCGTTACGATTCATTGCCCTGACGTATGTAAAGGTAAAGGTGCCCATTATTTTCCTTGACCGGTCCACACACAACAGAGTGATATGGTCAGCATCACGCCTGGCCCTCCTTTCCGTCCCCAGCTACAGAAGAATCCAGGTACTCATTTCTACAACTGGGAGTGACTGGGGGGAGGGAGCGCCCTTTTGCTTGGGTTCGAACCCCCCGACTTTTGTAATGAGAGACTATTGCACTAACCACTTCGGCACTCAGGTGCCCTTGACATATATATATATATATATATATATATATATATATATATCGTATCTCGAAAACAGTAGTAGTGTTCTCTATATCACAAATTATATAACATCCTCCCTCCACCCCCATTCAAAAAAAAATCTCTGAGTAATGGTTTCTCACCATCTTTCAAAATCTTAATATTTTTAAAATGACAAATTATATATCATGGGTCATCTGTGTTTAAAACGAGAGCACTGTGTGGTGAAAGACAAATTAAGGGCACCAGAAGAACTATAAATCAATATATGACCAGGGCCACAAGTTGATGTACAGCCAAGAAACTGCTGAAGAGAAGTACCGAGCATCTTATGGGTATTGATCTGCCCTGTGTGCTCTGATGCTGATCCCGAGTAACTAACGAACTCAAGAGTTCTTAACCTTTTTTTTTACGATTACAGACTCTCCATCATCCCCCCCCCCAGAGAGTGCCCAGTATATCCCCATACCTCCTTTGCTAGACTGCCGGAATAATCATCATCATCGTCGTCATCATCGTCACTGGTTCTTTCAGCATGCGAAAACGCTGTAGGTTTTGACAATCAGCGACCCATAGCTGATGTGCTAGAGACAGGAATGGAGAGCTATAGATGACCAAGACCCTGTCCCACCTCTCCGTTTGTGCCCCCCCCCCAGTAACAGGCTTATCCTGACTAACGGGGTAGGTATCGCCATAGTCCCCCACGGCTGTGGAGTTTGCTAAAGAAGTATTGCACACCCTCTGCTTTTTTAGCTCCATTCAGTCCGACGAGATGTTGTGCTTCTGTATCTTCACCTAATCGGCTGCAAATAACACCAGTTAAGAGAAAGAAAGAAAGAAAGAAAGAAAGATAGATAGATAGATAGATAGATAGATAGATAGATAGATAGATAGAT
Source organism: Achatina immaculata (assembly GCA_009760885.1). NCBI lineage: Eukaryota > Metazoa > Mollusca > Gastropoda > Stylommatophora > Achatinidae > Lissachatina > Lissachatina immaculata. The sequence goes on from CM019717.1 coordinate 5,723,256, forward strand.
AGATAGATAGATAGATAGATAGATAGATAGATAGAAAGAAAGAACAGGAAAACTTGGAAACAGATCAGGCGAAAAGTTAAAGGTTTTGTAGCAGTGTCAGATTCTAAGAACGAAGGAAGCTACTGCCAGTGTCAGCTTCTCCAGAATAAAATATTAACAGCTCATAAATAAAATTAGTTGGGCATTCCAGCTTAGACAACAACAAAAAATGAGGGTGGCTATGATTCTACGCCAGATCTTCTTCTTCTTCGTTCACTTCTACCACCAAAAACCGCACTGTGAACCTACTGAATTCACGCATGTGGTCCTCGTTAGGTCCCGTGGTCCCCTGTGTGGTCCAAAATAGACCACACGAGTTCCACTAAAGGACCACAAGGGGTTCAGAGTATCACGGTGCTTTAGCCTGTATTCTTGGTGGGTCTCAGAAGCGGGATTGCGTGACACCGTGGTTTTCATTGCACCAGTTTGGTCTAGGGTTGGACTTTCTCACCGGAAGACCTCGACGTGTTTGGAATATCAGTGCATCCCCGCTGGGTGAGAGGCGTTAGCCCACCCAGGTCAGAGTTGGACTTTCTCACCGGAAAACCTCGACGTGTTTTGAGATACCCGTGTATCACCGCCGGGTGAGAGGTGGTCGCCCATCCAGTCCAGGGTTGGACTTTCTCACCGGAAAACCTCAGCGTGATTAGGATACGCAGACATCCCCGCCGGGTGAGAGGTGGTTGCCTGTCTAGACTTCCCTGGTCCAGTGTCTCCGACTTCAGCATTTTGCAGTCGTGGCCGCTACCCTTCCTAGTTGTGCCCAGGATGGAGCTTTTGTCCAGGAGGATGAATCCTCGCCACTAGTGACTTCTACCCCTGGGTTGAGCCGGTTTAGGCATTATCCAAGTATGGGCGTGTTTGGGACGGGACGGACCTCTAGGGCAGAGGTACTGTGACATTCATAGCCTTCAAGATTCACCCCTGGTATGAGCCGGTTTAGGCAAAATTCACCAGTATGGGTGGTTATCAGGCGTTACCGACCTCTAGAGCGGAGGTGGCATGACATGTCTAGCCATCGAGTTCGACCCCTGGTGTGTGCCGGTTTAGGCATATTTCACCAGTGTAGGTGTATTTCGGACGTAGGCGGCCTCTAGAGCAGAGGTGCCGTGGTATAGCTCTCGTAGCGATACTACTGGACATACCAGGTTAAACTTCACTTTCCACCACCTTTTCCCATCGGCGCCGCACGGCAACCTTTATTTCCGCATTTACTTCCTTAACCGGGAGGAGCTTCACTCCACGCGCGGCATTTGAAAAGTTAAGCCAGCAGTGACTTAACCTCTGGGACAAGCTGGTTCATGCATTTCACCCGATATGACTGCACTCAGGACGTGGCTGACCTCCAGACCAGAGGTGCCGTGATTTGACTGTTTGCTTCGCTTTATTCTTTCAACCACCTTTTCCGCAGTGATGCTGCGCGGCAACCTCATCTGCAAATTTCTTCATTGGCCGGGAAGAGCACCGCTCCACGCACGGCAGCTGAAGATCTCGCCAACAGCGTCTGCTCTAACGAGCGGAAAAGAAAGCCTGGCCACCCACAAACAACACACGTTACATACTGCAGACCCGATACTCTTTGCGAGAGATGGGCCAATTTCGAGACCATCGGTCGACAAAACCGTACTACATCGTTATCACGAACCTGGCTGGCTAGCCGTTTACATGCTTCGCTCGACGGACAAACCACTTGCTTCTGCATCGAAACACCTTAACTCTCGCCGTCCGGGAAGGGAGCGAAAGCCTGTCTCCCCACGCACGGAACTCGAGAGCGCTTTTTCGCCAAAAGAACGGTCGGCCTGCGCAACAGCAACCGCCCGCGCTGTGCAGGTCGGCGCAGCTCTGCGCGGCTGACTCTACGCCAGATAAAATGTACCACATGGCGGCAAAATACAAATGTAAAGATGGGGATTCGGGTTCGGAAATCTAACTCTAAATTCATCACATTTGGGACACTCCCATGCATGCTTCGCCGCTTATTCCGACATCCACTGAAGCGTTTGTCCATTAACGATTTCTGTCAAATGTTGATTGTTGATCAAAACACCCTTCCTCTGTCCTAAGGTCATCAGTCTTCGTGTAAGAACACTGTCAGAGCACTCCCTTCCTTCATCCTCCGGCAGACTGTCTAAAACAGCTTTCGCAACGTACTCCATGTCTGTTCTCAGTCTGCCTTGTATTCAGCCTATCCAGTCACTCTGTCAGAGTAACGACGCAAATATGTTACAATATCTAGAACTTTTTCCAGGAAAACGAAACTGTGTTGTAGGAATTCCTAAACGTAATCCAAGAAAACTTCAACATATTGTAATAAAACTCGATGGAAAAAAAAACTAAACTTGAAAATACATTTTTGAAAACCTTCAGCATAAGACAAGACCAAAATATATTAATACTAGAACATAATAAACTAATACTAGAATATAGTGTATAAACATTTTAAAATAATATGTTAATACTAGAACATAATAAATTAATCTTACATCTTACATCCTTCCCGTGCCGCTGAACGTCACATGTTGTTCCCACTAAACCGGCCTCTCTTAACAGTGTCCTATTTAGAGTTTCACGTGGTCGACCTCTTTTTCTCCGGCCTGTTGTGTTCCACTTGATACCTTGTTTTTGGGATTCTCTGGTTGTTTCTTCTCAACACATCATTATTATTAATCCAAAAATTAATAATACATTAATACTAGAACAAAATAAATCAACAATTGAACATACTATACTAACATTAGAAAAGTATGTAGTAATATTGGAACACAATAAATTAACACTAGAACGTAATATGTTAACATTAGAACAATAATATATTAACAACAGAACATAATTTTTTTTTAACTTGAGCATAATACTCGAAAAAAAAGGAATCTGAAAATAATGCGTGTAAAAAAAAACTTGAGAAAATTAATTATTCCTGTAATACGTGAGCAAAGGCAAGGTGCCTTTGAGACGTCACTTAACGGCTTCTCTCAGACCTGATCTTTATGTAGCACAAACAACGTGACCATTACCATCTAAACACGCAATAGAAGAAAATTATTTGCAATTGTCTTCAACTCTTTTCGCCCGAAATAACACGCAAGAACTTCAGCATTGATTTTACTCCGCTTCTTGATGATGTGCTCGGTATTTGCGTCTGGGCCACGATTACGCAAGTCACTAACGTTAAACCCTTCTTGGTTTATCCCATATAGTTTTGTGGATATAGTTATGTTCGTTTTGTTTTTACTTATTATTTGCAGAAGGAAAAAAAAAAGCAAAGGACAGGCGTTTGTGGAAAACCCTTCTGGACGCCACATGTGCCCCGGACACTTGAGAGAGAGAGAGAGAGAGAGAGAGAGAGAGAGAGAGAGAGAGAGCGATTTACAGAAATTTAGGAAGGAAACATAGAAAGGGATATAAGAAACGTTAAGGTTTGGTATTACCGACCAGGTGTCCCGGGCCGGCCGTTGATTTTTATCCGTTTTGTTTAAGCCAGTACACGATGCACGGGACGGAATCCTGTCAGATCTGTCCCTTCATAAATACTCTGAGCACGTCAAAGGCATAATTCCAAACTGAAGACTACCTGACGGTAAGACCGAAGGGAAGAGAATAAGAGGACGACAACGACATAGACGGATAGACAAAAGACTGATTAGAACCAGTTTTCTGGAGTGCACTACGAAGGCAAGAGACGGAACAAGCTGGAGACTCATTGGAGGCAACCTTCCGTGGGGAGACGGCACATGATGATGATGATGATGATGAATTAACCTGAATTAAATAGAATAGATGGAGATAATAATTAGAAAAAGATTCAGCCCATCAAAACCAAACTCAAACAATAAACGCACCTGCTGGATGTACTGGCACGCAAGACTTGTTAAATCTTTCTGGAAAACTTATCTTGCACCTGCAGAGTGATGTCAGTCAAATGATGTGAGCATTTGTTTGTTTCAGGAAGCGAAAAGTCCCAAAATGAAGTTAAGTGTTGCTACTAAACATATTAGCTATGATAATTACATACTGAAAAAGGGGGAAATAATCATATTATTAAGAGAGGCCAAGTTAACAGGCATAAAATCCTTTGTTGAGGTTGAAAGACTCGCCGAAGACAGGAAAAATTGGCGAACTACTTTGCGAGCCCTATGTGACGTCTAACGGCACGGGAAGGATATAAGATATAAGATAAGAATCATATTAGGGCTTGAAAATGAAGAAATATGAGAGAAAAGGTATACACCGACCACGATAGAATATTCTGAAACTAGCAGAAAATACCTTTTAAAAATATCAGGAAATAAACAAAGAAATAAACAAAATGAAGTGGTTACGAATAAACAAAATAGTCGCTTTTTGCCTTTAAGTACGGCTTACGATAATGTCTCTTTTTAACCATTCTGACCAAAAAAAGACCTTTCCTGATATAGGCAAACGAATCTTTTCGTCCTTGAATCTCCGGAAACATATTCCATCAAAGAGGACATAACTGGTCATGCTATTTATCCATTGCATATTCACAAGAATATCTATACAGGAAGTTATCTCCACCTGAATGAAATATTAGGTTTTGTGGTTCCCTTGGGGGCTTGCACGACACAGTGAATAATATTGCCATAACTTTCCTTTTGTAGCATATCGAGAAGTGGGGAAAGCAGATGGTGACGTAGGGTAATCAATCTTCCTGACAAAAAAAAATGTGGACACAATATTTTCATCTTCTACCTTTGCATTCAAAAGAGCGTTGACTTCACTGTAATACTATTTGCAGCTAAGCTGTGATATCTGCACTTTTCGGGCTCACACATCCCTATTCGGCATGGCTCATATTTGGGGGGGGAGGGGGAGTGCGTTTTTTCTTCCCTAACCACTCTGCCAGAATATGCTCATGGCTTGAAGCACCACGGGGAGGTAGAACAGGATCTTAATTCGCTTTAGTTCGCCAACCCTGACTCAAGCAGTCAACTAGGAGTCACTAACTGCTGTCTCATTCATTCTTTGGACTGTCTCTTCGGACCCCCCCCCCCCCCGAGGCCACAATCAATTTCTTAGAAACACTAATAATAAGACGCAGTTATTTTCTGTTAAAGACTCTTTTATCCTTGTAGTACGAGTATATTTGGTTGTATGAATGAAATATTTGCTTACAGCATTACCTTCGGCAATAACCTAGTGCATAGCTCGTCCACAGACGAGACAGCAAAGAACATTTTAGGCTGAGTGCAGTTTTATTTGGGAACGGACCAGATCAACCGTAAACATTAAATATGATCGTAACTGAGACTAACAGAGCTAGAATGTAGTATGTGGTGCATTTTGGGAAGGAAGGAAAGAAGGAAGGAAGGAAGGAAGGATTCGTAACCACTTCATTGTTCGTGATCCTTCTTCCTAATCTTTCTTCCATCCTTCTTTTCTCTCCCTCCCTGTTTTCGTAAAACGGCACCATACACTTCCGTGTAACATAAACATATACGCATATATATATATATATATGTTCATAATATTTATTGATGTATATAAATGCCACATCTACTCGTGCGTATGAGGAAAAAAAATAAAACGTAGGTTTTGAAGCATTCATGGCGGTCTTTGTCTTTTAGAAGTGATCGTTTTCCCTTGCCTTTCTTTCTCCTTCTCCTTCAGAAATCTTATTTGAAGAGGATTATGAAACTATACAGTCATCTCCTTTTTCACAGATTTTTTTGCTTAGCACTTTTCAGTAGTTTCAAATTATGTCGCCGCTAATTTTTTCAGCGTCTATTTATGAGAACACGTCCCTTAATCCAAGATTTGTGCCGGGGAAAGTAACAATTTGTTATATAAACGGAATGTGAATATTTGTCGTTTTCTAACTTTATTATTCAGGTGGCCTGTGATATAAAACTGAGTCAAAAGGTAACCGCGAATCAAGTGACGTAACCATTAAAAAATATGTGAAAAGACTGACTGGTTTTCTAGTCTATGAGGGCAAGTAAAAAAATAAACACATATCGAGGGACGCAACCATTTAAATATATTAAATATGACTGAAAAGAACCAAGAGCGAGTCACAAAATCTTTTCACATATATATATAAATTGGTTACATCCTTTGGTTTGCGTTTAATTTTTTAAAAATTCGCACACGTATATTTCGATGGTTATGTCCCGTGCCTGGTGATTTTTACTCCCTCTTGTGTAAAAAAGTATTTGATTATAATAAATGTAAACATATTAGACAAGTTTATAGCTTGACTATAACTTGAGATATCTACTCTGGCACATTTTGTCTAAGAAGGTGGTTTTGAAGCAAGCAAGTTTTTGGAGGATAAAACAATATGTAAGAAAAAACCTTGAAATACCATATTTGGTTTCTACAGTTTTTGATAGAAAAAGGAACAGTGCAGTCTTTCAATCACTAACAGAATGAACGAGCTGGAATTCGAACACCGAGAAACTTTGAATGATCTTGTTTATATTAGCTGAACAAACGAGTTGGATGCAGAAGAAGAATTATTACACCTAGGTTTTTTTCTGCTTGTAATTTTTCATACATTGTAACCAAACAAATGTAAACCATCTTCATGGGCCGACTTACGGCAGACCGAATTACGGCTTTTCGTACTTTACAGCTAAGATCCCACGGAAAAGAGTTTTGAAATGTTTAATGTGTTGTGATTCTTTTTGTGACTTATTTACAGATATTTCCAGTTCTAGGTAAACTAAAAATTCATCACAAGACATGAGAAGGAGATGGGCAAGAATGAGGGCACCATCATTTAGTGAGTACAGAATAAATGCAAACGTATATACAGTATGGGCGTGTACATTTCTGTGTGTCACTGAAAAATTATAACATTATGACTCTTTGTTTTAATGTGTTATGATTCGTATTATGTAAGTGATTCCCACAAAGTTGACTGCTAATTCGCATTTGTTAGTAGTTTTAACCAACAGTAAAAATGTCTAGTCATTTTGTGGCAGTGTCTGACCTTCCCTTATAACAACCAGCATAACGGCAAGATCGACTTATGGCTCGATGGTCAGTCCAAAATGTGATCATGACTAAATAACAGTATACAGTGCACCAGACAGCAAGATTTCAGTGCTAAACCGTGGCTTGAGTTCTGGGCGTTCTTGTGGCTTTTCCGCTTTCTGGTGGATTGTTGTGTCAGTGTTATCCACAGGTTAGTGTTGCTTATTGGTGGATTATTGTTTCAGTGTTATCCACAGGTTAGTGTTGCTTATTGGTGGATTGTTGTGTCAGTGTTATCCACAGGTTAGTGTTGCTTATTGGTGGATTGTTGTGTCAGTGTTATCCACAGGTTAGTGTTGCTTATTGGTGGATTGTTGTGTCAGTGTTATCCACAGGTTAGTGTTGCTTTTTGGTGGATTGTTGTGTCAGTGTTATCCACAGGTTAGTGTTGCTTATTGGTGGATTGTTGTGTCAGTGTTATCCACAGGTTAGTGTTGCTTATTGGTGGATTATTGATTCAGTGTTATCCACGGCTTAGTATAGCTCTTTGGTGGATTGTTGGCTGATTATTTCCTCACATATTAGTATTTTTTTGGTGGATTGTTGGCTGATTGTTTCCCCACGTGTTAGTATTGCTTTTTTTCGGCCGGGGGGGGGGGGGGCTGCTTGACATTTGTTTATATGACATGTTCCTTGCGATCCTGATAATTTATTTGAAAACACATCACTGTCTAACCAAGACGCCTGCTTCAGTGAGCGTGGAGTTTAGAGAGAATCAGTGCTACCTTGGCCCCATCGTCCCTACAGTTCTCTCCCCTCTTCCACGTCTTCTAGGGATCATAGACTCTAATATTATTTTTTCATAGACCATTAAGTCGTAAGTCGTTTTAATAACACAACTTGCCTTTTCTTCGCGGGACTAAGGGGCCCGTTTTCATCCACCTTCTATTTTTTTTTTTGGTCTTACAGGCTTTTGTCGGTCATTTTATCTTTCCAAGATATTCTAAAGACTCTTCTGTAACGTCTCATCTCGTTAAGATCCGTTTTTCAATTTTCATTGAGTCAAATGTCCACAGTTTCCTGTCGCATTATCATATAAATGATGATATATTGACGTCTGTCTTACGTCTATTCCTGGGCAAGCCATTATTTTCAGTGTTTCGGAGCTACGGAACAGCGCTGCCATGGCTGACAAAGGTTGCTGAATATCCTCTGTTCCAGAGCGAGTCTTTTTGTTTCTTTCTGACGTCATAGATCTGTTAAAAGACGTGTCTCATATTCTTTTCATGCGTTTCTAATTTTAGCACTTGTCTGGCAGGGCGCTGAAGTCTTGTCTAATTTTAGACCTTTATTTTGTCAATACTTCAACGCCAGGCTGAGCCGCACGGAAGTTGGTGTCTAAAATTAGCCTGCTCGACAAGCTGAAGCCATTAATTGAGCGAGGCTTCAGTTAAGAAAGATGACGTTTTAAACGGAAAACTCTCCTAGCGCTGCTTCTTTTGATCCAAACCAAGTTAGTTTTTTTTTTAAAATTTGGTTTGGAACCGATTTCGTTTACGTCTTTCTCTTACTGCTTGTTCTGACAAGAAAAGTCTGCCACTGAATTTAATTCGTCAGTTTACGAAAATTACATTCACCGTCTGCTATCAAAAAGTAAATTAATCAACGGTTTCATGTTCTTTCAAGACTTTAACTGATGATACCAAAAAATGACAAATTATGTATCGTGTGTCATCTCTGCTTAAGACAACAAGAAGATGTAGTGAAAACCAATGTAAAATGTATAGAAGGTAATACATCTTGAAGAACTAAAATACCTTATATAAAAACAAAAATAAAAGTTAAACTGGAAAAGAAAATCACATTTGTTGAAGTCGGCTGCTTCTGTGGTAAAAAAAATCAGTTTTAATCTTGCAGTCTACTACTTCAGTCTCTTGGCAGACGCTGAATATGCAAGCAGTGTCGCTATGTGGAAATAACGACCTTTGATTTATTCATCAATACTTTTTATTTCTGCTTGCACAGTGGTTAGTTACATTCTGGGACCTACATCGTGTCTGGCCTTTTGGCACTGCGCTGGGACAGTTTTCAGAAAATCGAGATCGCCACGACATCAGACAATCTGTGAAGGTTCCAGTGGCGAAACTAAGGGGGAACTACTGTGGTTTGACGGTTGCCCCGTTGGGGGCTCTGCGGTAATCTGGGGCACCAAAGCGGAAGTAGTGTCTTCTCAAATGTAGTGTAAATACCGTTGACTATTTCTGCTTCATCGAGCAGTTGTGAGAATCAATTTATTCATTCGAAAGTTATATTTTCTAAATTACTTCCACAGCGTCTATATTACATGGAGCATTATTAATCTATATCTCTTTCGTACTGAAAGAAAACACTTAAGAAAACTGAATTTGATCAGATAATTGATCAGTTTACAGAAACTGAGATATGAAAAAAAAATCAAATCCTTAGAAACTCACTGATATTACCAATGAGTAGTTTATTTAACAGTTAATTTTCAAAGAAAAATACTTCATTAATAAAACAATCGACTTTTTTTCTTGTATCTTTAATTCTTTCTTAAGAGCCTTATTTAATTCACTTTTTCATAATAAAGCAAGGCAATACTATTATTCTTAATATTTGTCTAAATGTTGATATTTACTGACGGGTTTGTGAATTCCAGTTGATTTACCTGTTAAATAAGCATGGTTATTATCTCGTGTATCAAGCCCCGCTTGTCTCCAGCGCTGTAAGTTCTTGGTGCCCCTCTAAAGAGATTGAGCGAGAAATTAACACAAAGTAACTACGAGTGAGTATCAGCGAGTATCTACGTCCCCGTCCTTGCTCTTTCTGCTTGTTTCTGAAATCATCTGAGACCTATATTATTTGTTTCAAGGTCTGCTTGTGGTTGTTTTCTAAATTTCCATAGAAATAAAATGTCTTGGCATATGTAAATGAATTGACTTTACACGCACACAGAACACACTTTAGAGCATTTGTTCTCGTTTCTAACTCTGGAGTCCAGGAAATGAAACAGCCGACAGACTAGCAAAGGAAGGCATAAAGAAAGAGCAATTGGGCACAGAATATCGCGAAAGTATATGAGAACATTATTTTTAAAAAAAAAGGAAATACCAAAACAGGCGGAGGCAGAGGACAAACAGCAGATACCAACAGGACCCCATAAATAAACAGCAGATACCAACAGGACCCCATAAACAAACAGCAGATACCAACAGGACCCCCATAAACAAACAGCGGATACCAACAGGATCCCATAACCAAACAGCGGATACCAACAGGACCCCATAAACAAACAGCAATAAACCAGTCTTCAGGCTACGAACCGGACACTGCAGACACAACGCTCATCTCAAGATAAAGTCAACGCTCATCTCAAGACAAAGTCAACGCTTATCTCCACAAGATAAAGTCAACGTTTATCTCCACAAGATAAAGTCAACGCTTATCTCCACAAGATAAAGTCAACACTTATCTCCACAAGATAAAGTCAACGCTCATCTCAAGATAAAGTCAACGCTCATCTCCACAAGATAAAGTCAACGCTTATCTCCACAAGATAAAGTCAACGCTTATCTCCACAAGATAAAGTCAACGCTCATCTCAAGATAAAGTCAACGCTCATCTCCACAAGATAAAGTCAACGCTCATCTCACGATAAAGTCAACGCTCATCTCAAGATAAAGTCAACGCTCATCTCAAGATAAACGCTGCGCCAACAGCCCAATGCATGTGTCAAAACGGAGCCCAGGCTCTTGAACACATGCTACATGTCTGCACCAAGGCACAAAGGCCTCAGAGCCCAGGCTCTTGAACACATGCTACATGTCTGCACCAAGGCACAAAGGCCTCAGAGCCCAGGCTCTTGAACACATGCTACATATCTGCACCAAGGCACACAGGCCTCAGAGCCCAGGTATAGCCGCCGAGAGAGAAGCATGGAGGAGAAACTATGGGGCTCCTACTAAAGCCTCCTGCTGACTGCAGGATTCATGAAGGCAACCCAGCTCCCTGTTTAGAAAACTGAGCATACGAAACTGAACGCAAAAGAAGCTGGGGAATCTGGATCACACGCGATTCTCTGAGCACTATCACGTGGTCCATGGTTAAGGCATCGATTTGGTAATAAGTGATATTCACTGAACGAAAACAACTCAAGTTTCAAGATATTACGATATTACGTATAAAATAGTTGTCTGCATTTTATACAGGCAGTTAGAAAAGTGGTCTTGGGTGTAAAAAGGATTGAGAAAAAGTGCTTTAGAGGATCTCTTATAGAGATGTAATTGTGATGAGCACTTACGAATCTTTGCTTCATCAAAAATGTTTTTAAATTTTTTGTTGTTGTTGTTGTAGAAGATAGTTCTTAAACAGACAGATACTGGATATTGTGGAACTTGTCCATCATTATTTTGATGTGCAGTTTCTCTCGAGGCTGTTTCTACCAATCCTTATGTCTGCCAGCTAAGTGCTATTTATGTGTTGATTTGTTGTTCCCTTAGTTCCGTCTTTCTTTATGTCTGCCAGCTAAGTGCTATTTATGTGTTGATTTGTTGTTCCCTTAGTTCCGTCTTTCTTTATGTCTGCCAGCTAAGTGCTATTTATGTGTTGATTTGTTGTTCCCTTAGTTCCGTCTTTCTTTATGTCTGCCAGCTAAGTGCTATTTATGTGTTGATTTGTTGTTCCCTTAGTTCCGTCTTTCTTTATGTCTGCCAGCTAAGTGCTATTTATGTGTTGATTTGTTGTTCCCTTAGTTCCGTCTTTCTTTATGTCTGCCAGCTAAGTGCTATTTATGTGTTGATTTGTTGTTCCCTTAGTTCCGTCTTTCCTGATAAAGACATATCGACACAGTATTATTGTTACTGTCTGATTTACATTTTTACATGCTCATCTCACTGCCTCCTGACTATCTTCACATTTACCGTAATCCTCAGCTAATCAATCTTTTATGTACCTCAGTTATAAGAAGGGATTTAACACAGTCATCAAACAAAGGAAAAACGAACTGGGACGTTTTGTGAGAACTAATTTTTAAAAATGTAAAATGATAAAATATGGAGTGAAAATCATAAAAGAAACGGATAAGACTTAGAAGAAAATAAATTTAGAAGATTAAATCTTTATGTGGTTAGTTTCGTGATCTTGAACCATGTTAGAATTAGTTCATAACGTATGACTGGAAAAAAAAAGAGTCACATATAATTGCACATTTTAAAACAATATGTTTTATGATGACTTTATAATCATATGTTTGTGCATTGCATATGACGCAGGTAAACAACCTAACAGTTGCGTCATATGGTACCACCTCTTCGTGAAGTATTTTTCTTTCATGAAAGCCAGGAAACATCAACGCAAATATCATACATAAAATATACTAACCTATAAACGTTTAATATTTTACTTTCATCTCAAAGTGCTTATTAGTTTCTTCTGCGTCATGGTAAGACTGCGTCAACCGTAATCAAAACAAAACGAGTGTTTTATATCGCCGTAATAGCGTCAGCGATGTACGTGGAGACAACTCGTGAACGCGTATTGATCAAAGCATTCTTCTCAGAATCAAACAGTTCTTTTTCCAGAAGGCAAGTGGACAGGTCAAATCGTCAAGATGTCTGTACAAAACTGGCAAGTTGGAGCAGTCTGTAACCAGAACTGGTTAGAATAACTGCTCAAACTGAGACTTTTCCATGACGCGATGTTGAGCATTTAAAAGTAAAATTTAAAACAAATCTTAAAACTGTATCTAACATAATCTTTAAAAAAATCTTAAAACTGTATCTAACATAATCTTAAACAAATCTTAAACAGTATCTAACATAGTCTTAAAACAAATCTTAAAACTATATCTTAAAAAATCTTTAAAATGTATAGAAAAAAATGTTACAAAAAATCTTAAAACTGTATCTAAAAAAATCTTAAAACTGTATCTAAAAAAATCTTAAAACTGTATCTAAAAAAATCTTAAAACTGTATATTAAAAAATCTTAAAACTGTATATAAAAAAAATCTTAAAACTGTATATAAAAAAAATCTTACAACTGTATATTAAAAAATCTTAAAACTGTATATTAAAAAATCTTAAAACTGTATATAAAAAAAATCTTAAAACTGTATGTAAAAAATCTTACAACAAATCTTAAAACTATATCTAAAAAATCTTAAAACAAATCTTAAAACTATATCTAAAAAAATCTATGTCCCGTAGCATGTGCATGTACTGTAGTATGTGTGTGAAGTGTTGGTGCCTTCAAATTTCTAGGCCATTACAGCATTTTACGTAGGGATGGCTCACCTGTCCTCGCTGCCTTTGCTGTCCTAGGGAAACCCAGGTATGAATTATCTGAGGCTGGGTTCACTCCGGTGCCGGTTGGTCCGAAAAATTTCAGCCCAAGTGCGAAATCGAACCAGAGACCTTCTGATTGGCAGCACACGAGTGCACTATACCACCACGGTAGAAATATATATATATATAATTTTACTAGTAATAATTTAGCTTTAATGATCTGTAAATTTGTGAGGGAATAATAATTACACGCTGCGTACAGTGTGGAAGGTTAAGTGAATCAGCAAATCCAACCATAAAGTGTACAGTCATATTTATCTTGTGTTCCGGTAGGATGTAGGCGGGGCGTGCCGGCTCTTGAGATAAAGCGCACTCTTAGCATAAACACCTTTTTGAACGATGATTCTATGGAACTTTTACGATGTCATATTTTGTTCTTTCACTACGGCGCTGTGCGCGCGCGCGCGTGTGTGTGTACATAACTCTGTCTCCCTGGAACTGCAAACTGATGTTCTTTTGCAGCCGATACGGTGAAGATGTTGAGGTACAGAATCGTGTTGGATTTGGAGCGGTTTACGGTGGATTTTTTTTTTCAGTCCCTGTGTACAGCTAAACAGCATGAGAAGTACACTGCTTCTTTAGCGGACACCATTGCCTTGGGGAATATGACCATGCTGTGCCTCATTCGCCAACGGACAGGTGGAACACGGTCTTGGTCGTCTCTGATTCGTATATAACATGGACATGTTTGGCGCATTTCTTTTCGAAATACTACGCAGAATCCGAAGAGACCCTCAGAGAAGTTTCTGAACAGCAAAAAACTGGTTAAAATGATAGGAAAATGTCGATCACAACTTCCGGGACTTGTCGTAAGAAGCAAGAAGTTCGGTAAACTACTAACAACTGAACATTTCAATAAGAAAGCAAAAAACTATATCAGCGGGCGGGCTGGCCAAATGACATGGAAAAAGAAAGCATCTGAACTAGATCAGAAACAGTTAGGATGGCAGAAGATTGAGAACTGTGATGGCTGACTCTGTCTAACATGACAGATTTTTAATGAATGCTAAGTTAGAAGTATTTTTTTTCAACTCAAGGCACTTTCCTTCTTATTCAACTGGTTTTTTTAATGAGCAAATCAAGCATCGGAATTGGTCTAAAAGTGATTTTTTTTGGGGTAACATTTTCTGGCAAACTGAGAACCTTGCGGGTAATTTTAGCTTGACTGTTACATTTGGGAAGCATTATGCCCGTTGTAATCATACATATAAAAATACTGAAAGCACAAACACAGGAATACTATCAGCACGAGCACAAGAGCTCCGATATGAACATTATCTTAACCAAACTGATGGGGCCAGGTTAAAGTTGATACGAAGTTTCTGACTGGTCAAACTGGAAGGTGGGCGAAGTAGGCTGAAAGGAGCGGATCACGCACTTGAGGGCAAGGATTCTGTTTCTGACTGAAAACGTTCGAAAGAGTGGGCAAGTGGCAAAACGACTGACGCCTGTTCATTCATTTATTCATTCATTTGCATGTCCCTTGCGGAACTTTGCCTCCCAAACAGCACTCCTGTAGGCCTCTCGGTTGTGAGCAAGATGGCCTGCTGCTGCTGCATCCATTTGCAGATCGTCAACGATGTCTTGCAGCCATCTTCGTTTTGGTCTTCCTCTTTTTCTTTTTCCCATTATGTACCTTTCCATTACGGTCTTCTCTAAATTATCATGACGTTTAATATGTCCACAATATTTAAGTTTTCTCTCTTTAATCCTCTTTACTAGCCAGCCTTCTTCAATATTAAGCTCTTGTAGTATAGATATATTTATTCTTTTTTGTGTCCATGATATTTGGAGAACTCTTCTGTAGCATTTACATATATTTACATACTGACGCCTTTATTGTGGATTATTCATGTGCCTGCCAGCTGTCGGCTCTGACTTTATTCTCTCGAGTGCTATCAGCCCGTTTTAATCATCTCACAGTAAAAGCTTTTTTTTTTAAATTTTCAGCTGCGAATATTTAATCATTTGTAAACATTTCCTCTGATGAGGATTACAGAAGATTATTGTTTGGAATGAAACAAAAATGTAAGAGCATTGGAGGATTTTATCCTGGCAGAAACAGAAACGAAATGTTTAATGGACGAAATACTGCTCTCTAGAGGCTTGTAAATCTAGTGAATAATTCGTTGCAGGACATTATACGGATATATCTAGTACATTACTTCCTCCAATGAGCTTATCATTTGTTATAGAACGATTAAGATCTTTTCTCCGAACAGCAATGATCTCAGGAATTTGGGCAGCCTCCACGAGGATGCTCGTGGACTCCCCTGTGTTCATCTTTTTTGTCAAGAATTTGAATTTATTAAATCGTACATTTGGAGGGTCGTGCAATCTGTTTGTGACTTAATAATGCTTGCTCTGAAGAGTCGCGACGGAGCCCTCATCATGGTCGGCCCCATGCCCCTCGTTCCTCGCAGCTGTAGGTTTTAGTATAAAATTATATAAGTACTGTTCTCATATTCAGACATTATATTATATGAAATGGTGTTTGTTTCTCTTCAGTTAGCTGGTGGAATATTTTATCATCGGCTGCAATTAGTATTTCTATCTCTCTAGAGCGCAGCTACTAGGAGAATACGAGTATGAAAAGATGACACTTGTATAGAGTGGTCTGTTGCTTTTAAAGATTTGAAAACTACTGTACTGAATCATTGCATGTTGTTGTTGCCGCAAGCTTGGTACTTGTTAAACCAAGCGGCAGACTGTCACATTATTATACACTACGTGACTCAGCAACAAAACCAGGTTCACCAACTTGACAATAACCACAGAGTGTCACAATACTTTCCACACACACACACGACTAGACTCACATTTGAACTCATGAAGGAAGCAAGAGCTCAAGTTACAATACAAAGTCAACATTTATTGAATGAATAGAATGTTGGATGCACTATGTGGAAGAGGCAAAACAAAGAGCTGCCACCATGGCAGGGTGGTCACAAAAGTACACTGTACTTCCCGGGCATGAGGACACTGCCGTGGGGAAGGAGATAATAACCAACATCAGAATAGTCACAAATGAAGACACTGCTTACAATTCTACGAAACTCCACAAATCATCCACAATACCACACATCGTCAAAAAAAAAAAAAGGTGAGAACCATTGTAACACTTTCAGTCTTGTCAAAAAACATATTACTAAAATGACTACATTCTTGCTAACAAAAACTTTGTCCTACAGGACAATTACTATAGCAGTGAATCTAAGACATGACTGGAAAACTTCTACTCAGCAGCAACTTCTATGAAAAAAACAAACCAAACACAGCTGCTACATGACTCTATAACTTTCCTCTATCTCTAATAATCCTCATATAATAATAATAATAATAATAATAATCCTTTAACTCAGCTCTGAGTTCTTTTATATAACAGGTATTTTCTCTGCCATCCTTCCAGAACTATCTCTTCCTGAAATTCACATTCGCACGAAAGGTATTTGTTATGACCTTTACCATAGCACGAGATTCCTAACTTTTTTTTGTAGACGACGAAAACAACAGGGCGTGACCCGGGTGGTACTGCAAACCGGGTCCACCCGGACCATAGCCCCCGGCATTCAATGTGCAGGGCAGGGCTCATGCATCTCGTTTAATTAAAAAATAACGAAGCTTTTGTTTAACCAACGAGCACGTTCAACAGGGTAACTGCCAAGTGGACACTTTGACCTCAGCCACTTTGATCTTAGCCAAAAGGCCATGAAGCGATTCCTAACTCCGTGCGAGTTCACAAAACCTCATGCCATGAACTTTTCGTGCCCTAGACTTTTGTTCCTCGAGAATCTTCCTAATACTGTGACTAAATTCTTCCCTACTCAAATATCACATGGAAGACGTGAATTTTTGTCTGCTGTTTGAACAAAGGCAGATTATTATGTCTTACAAAAATGTCCATGGTTAACATTCTAATTTTAGAATATAACGTAAACATGTAACGATACTGAAAAGGGTCTTACGAAGCCTAACTTTACCATAGAGTTAAATCCCTTTGACTAATCCTACGAAATACTAATCTACTAAAAATAAATGATATACGTTTATATATGAGATAGCCATGAACGAAATAATCAGTTAGAAATCAAAGCAAGTAGAACTTTGTTCATGACATTTCCCAGTATTAATTAAATATGAGATAATCTTTAGCTTACTACACTCATTTTTCATAGCGGGAATTGAGCAGTTACAGAAACAAGTGAAAATCGATCAGTCGGTTGCTGCTCTTCAGAGAAATACTTGTGCTTTTTCGTCATCATGTGAATTACTTGGCAAGATCCGTCTAACTTTTATCGTTCAAAATGCAGCTAAAGTGTATCTGTCATTTCTTGTATACGGCAACTTTGGAATATTTTATACGTTCTTTCTGTCAGGAGATTTAGATTAGACACCGGTCTGTACGGCTCCTGGTCTGATGATGTATGGAATCAGGGCAGGTGCTATCACTACGACTGTACAGTCCCGAGGCGCAGACCTTAGAAACGTGCAAGTGTTGACTTCTGAAGACTTTTCAAATGAGAAACAAGGAAGTTTTCACACAGTAGACTGATTTAGCACAGTGCTATATGGTCAGCAGTCGAAAAGCAGTAGACAATGCATTTTACGCTTGAGAGAAAGAAAAATGACTGGGGAAGTACAGGAAACTCCAACTCCAGACTCCGAATTCTCTTGTCTTTTCCCTCGCGTGTAAAGTACCTTGTCTACTATTTTTCCAAAGCTACTCATGCCACGCTCTGTTAAATCTCCATACCATGATCGTGACTTCTGAGAAGCATGGTTTTATAAAGATGACTGCAAGAAGTTGTATTTGCCCGTGACACAAAATATCCTGACAATGATCTCGTACAGACCACTTTTAGTTCTTAAAGCGGGCGACGAGAAGAACCAGTGGGACCATGACAGAGAAAAGGGCGCAGCAGTGGGACATCAGAACCAACTGAAATGTGTCTTTGTACATAAGTATTATGGGAGGGCGCGGCGGGAAAAAGGTGTGGCCTGCGAGGCCAGGTGACGGAAATCAGAAAAAATTTGAAAACCACTGAATTATTTACACGGCCTGGTATAAGTTATTGCAAAATCTGGCGTACGTCGGAAATGAAACGCAATAGTTCTAGAACTGTATGTCTGAAGTACCATCTCTTCATCCAAATGTTGGAAGGAAGTGTGGCTGAAAAGGTTTTCGAATTGCTTTGAGTTTTTTTTAATCCATCAGCACGGATCAGATAAGTACCATGCCGACAGGCTTAGGCGATCATGTCTCTCCATCTCGCTCGGTCTTCCGTGTCTCGAGTCAGTTCAGTCAGGCCATCTAGGTGCGTCTGTCTTCTTCTTCTTACGCCAAACCATGCAGTCAGGCCATCTACGTATGTTTGTCTTCTTATTCTCACACCAAACCACGCAATCAGGACATCTAGGTATGTCTGTCTTCTTATTCTTCTTCGCCCTTTCTATCTGTTGTTGTTTACCGTTTCAGTCATGACGAAATTTTCGAGACCTGTGTGTCTGCTGAAGATGTAGACAAAGAATATTACGATACAATAACAATAGGAGGTAATGAAATACCAGAGATTAGATATGCTGATGACACTGTGTTACTGTCCACAACACAAAAAGGAATGGAAAAACTAATTATGTCAGTCCGTAAGAACAGCGAAGAGCAAAACCTCTATCTTAATGCGAAGAAAACTAAATTGATGACAACTGACAAAACAAACAAGGCAGCTGAAATATGTATCAATGAGGAAAAACTGGAAGAAGTGGAGAGTTTTGAATATCTTGGATCACTACTAACTAATAATGGAGATACAATGAGGGAAATTAAAAGGAGGACATCTATCGCTCTTCAGAAAGTAAAACAAATAACGAATCTGTGGAGAGGAGCAGACAGAACCACAAAAATAAAATTTCTTAAAGGCATGCATTTTTCCCATCGCAACACATGCCTGTGAGACCTGGACATTTAACAAAACAGCTGAGAAACACATACATGCCTTTGAATGTAAATGCTACAGAAGAGTTCTCCAAATATCGTGGACACAAAAAAGAACAAATATATCTATTCTACAAGAACTTAATATTGAAGAATGTTGGCTAGTAAAGAGGATTAAAAAGAGAAAACTTAAATATTTTGGACACATTAAACGTCATGATAATTTAGAGAAGACCGTATTGGAAGGATACATAATGGGAAAAAGAAAAAGAAGAAGACCAAAACGAAGATGGCTGCAAGACATCTTTGACGATCTGTAAATGGATGCAGCAGCAGCAGGCCATCTTGCTCACAACCGAGGGGCCTACAGGAGTGCTATTTGGGAGGCAAAGTTCCGCAAGGGACATGCAAATGAATGAAATGAATGTGTCTGCTGATGTGTACGAGAAACTTTGATTGTCTCTTTCTTGTGTATGGCACTGGTCTGGGATAATCTTTTGCCCGCTGTAATACTTCTTCACTGGTCTTTCTCGCTGTCAATGGTAGGCAAAGCATCTTTCTTATGAAGCACATTTCAGCAGCCTTTATTCTTTATTCTGATTGTTCATTCATGGTCCATGTTTCACTTGCATAAACTAAAATAAGTTTTATATGGCATCTTAGAACTCTCCTTATTTCCAATGACATTTTTTTTTCATCTGTTAACATGTTCTTCATTTTTCCAAAAGCTGTCTTTGCCACTGCTATCCTGGTTCTGATTTCTTCAGTGCACCTGCCCTCAGATGTTATGACTGTACCTGTATTATTTATATCTATCGATCTGTCTTAGTATCCTCCCATGCACTATAATTCTGAATTCTGGTATTTTCTTTTTCCTTGGATATCACCCTTAGTTCTGTTTTATTTCTTGTTTAACTCTAACCCCTTTTTGCGCTTTCTTCTGTGACTTTGTCTAGGAGTCTTTGTAAGACGTTCCTATTCCCTGCTATCAGTTCTGTGTCATCTGCATATCTGTTGTTGTTTACTTTCTTTCCTCTAATCATTCTTATCTTATATCTTATATCCTTCCCGTGCCGTTAAACGTCACATAGGGCTAGCAAAGTAGTTCGCCAATTTTTCCTGTCTTCGGCGAGTCTTTCAACCTCATCAAAGGATTTTATGCCTGTTAATTTATGCCTCTAATCATTACTCCACCTTTTTTCTTGATTATTATTTCACTGTTTAGAGATAAGAGGTCTGGAGACAGAACACATCCTTGTCTCACATCTCTTTTTATTTGCTGGAAATCACTGATAGTCCAATCTTACTACTGCCGTTTGCTGCCAGTAGACTTTTTTTGGGTACTTTTCCGATCCACAGGTTTACGAGTTTTCGCCCTTTTCCTTTGTGCCAAATAATGAAACGTACAGGTCCTCTTCAGCTGTTCTACATCTCCATACAGAATGTTGGTGATTGAGGAGTTTGGTGGTATCAGGTTCTTCCGAAGGTCCTTCAATGCGCTGCAGTCCAGCAGATGGTCGTTAACAGTTTCTTCTTCTTGTCTGTTGCAGTAAGGTGTGTGGTCACCGGTCACTCTGTGTAAGTGCTTATTGAGGATGGTGTGTCCTGTTTTCAACCTGAAAATTGTGCATTGGTCTCCACGACATAAGCTGTTGATGTTGTCTCCGGGGTTAGGCTTTGGCAGGTATATTCCAGTTGCTGGCAGTAGATATTCATTACTATCTGTGAGTCTCTTCCATAAGTTCCAGGTTTCTCAAGCATCTTAAAAATTTCTTCATGTCTTATGCTATCAAATGATTCAGTGTAATCTATGAAGCAAACATAAAGATCTCTGTTCACTTCTAGTGATCGTTCTATTAACGTCCTTAAAATGAAAATTGCATTTGTTGTTCCTTTTCATTCTACAAATCCACATTGTTCTTATGATATGTCTGGTTTGATTTTATTTCTCATCCGTGTCAAATTTAAATCCTTGTCGTTTTTTATGTTTATCCAACTCAAAAAAATATTGTCATCTAAGAACATCAAAACAAGAACCAAACTTAGGCTTTTCAATACAAATGTAAAGATTGTCCTGCTATGTGGTTCAGAGACAAGGGTTATGACAAAGACAATACAACAGAGAATACAAACATTCATGAACTACTGCTTGAGGAGGATTTTAAACATTAAATGGCAGGACAAGATCAGGAACGAGGAGGTCTGGGAAAAGGCAGGAAAAGAACCAATGAACCTACAAATCATGTCTAGAAAGTGGAGGTGGATTGGCCACACTCTGAGTAAACCCTACACAAGCACAGCAAGACAGACACTGACATGGAATCTTCAAGGAAATTTAAAACGAGGAAGACCTAGACTTACTTGGAGAAGAGAAATTATGACAGTGCTCAGAGACTAGGGATACACATGGAAGGAAGCAGAGGATAATTCCAAGAACAGGGATGACTGGAGAACCTTTATCCATGACCTATGCTCTCAAGGGAGTGAAAGGTGATGATGATGATGATGATGATGATGATATTATGTTTAAATTATTTCCTCGTTTGCTGTCTTGTACATGGTTTTTTCCTTACGTGTCATGTTTAACTCGGTGCTGTGTTTGTAGACTGTCTTACCCACCCAAATCATGTTTAATTCATTGATAGTGAGGCGAAGGACTTGGCCGATTTAGCAGTCACCGATGGATCGCTAGTATGCTAGCGTCAAGGTTGGCAAACCATAGCCCCAAGACCTTGTCATACTTCTTCACTGTTAAAAGGCGTAGGCTGGCTAATGGGGGCACATATTAAAGGCGTATGCTACTGTGACAAGTACTGAGGTGCCGACACGACACCAGCTGAAACAGAACTTATTTTCTTCTGTGAACAAGTTGAACTGTGCTGCTATTAATTGTCAAGGGTGAAGTGTTATATTTATAACCACTGCTCAAGAATGTAGATACTAAAAGGTTGATCTGTAATATCCTCTTCTACAAGTTTGTTTCTTGTTACACAGAAACAGCTGACACCCAGACACTCAACTCCAGCACAGACATTAGCAACAGAGGAGAAATCACAGGCAATCTTCCAACAGCACCAATACATAACAATGTTGAGTCATTCAACAAGAAGGTAGCTGTACAGCTAGATAACAAGTTTAATTATGATAAAAATGGAAGGCGACTGATGAAGATGGGAGGTTCAAGAATTTACATATGATAGGCTCCACTCCCCGGCAAGAACTCAGTTTGCCATGTGGGGAGGGGCTGGACAATTCTAATAGCTAGAATATGACTACCATCATTCAAAATCAAACAAAATGTTGCCATATTTACTGAACATCAGAATGTTTCAATTGGAAAACAATCCACACATCAGCAGCTACAACTAACGAGCTCACATCAGACCAAAAAGGGTAAAAAACTGCTATCAACAAGAACTGAGCTCAAATTCTATTTTAACAAACTGCCATCACTCTTCTGCCCTAAAAAGGACAGTAATTATTACTTTCAGTATATGAGGCGAAATCACCGAATAACTGCTATACACGTAGTCCAAAATATATCAAGTCATGATTAAAAAAGCAGAATGAACAGGTCTATAAAAATCTCCCTATCAAAAACATTCTGAACACACTATTCGAACATGAACATCTTCCTCGTGCTAACGTAACCAACTGGACTCTACATAATCATAATCATCCATCATCATAATCCATACTAATACTCCATAATCATCCTGCTTGGTCAGTCTATCTCTTTTATATGACTGGGATTTTCTCAGCCCCATCTAGGAACTTCCGTCTCGAGAAGTCTAAACGTGAAAAACATTGTTTACCTAACCTTCAACTACTGTGAAAATCGTAGTTTCTAACAAATAATCTTTGTGCCCAAATTCACAGTTGTTGTGACCGTTTTTAACATTACTCTGAGCCAACAGTCACTTTTGCACGAGAAAATTGCCCATCCCCGCGTCAAAACATGACCTAACAAAATTCTGTTATGAGAATTATTGATTTTTGGTCACCAGGACATGAATGAATGAATGAATGAATGAATAATCTTTATTTTTCAAGGGTAAAGAATTGGGCACGCAGGCCCGTCTTACATTCTGCCCTTCATCACTCCATCTTTCATTCTTCCCATACACTTGATTTAGTAAAAAATACAAATTAAATTAGGAAAAACATATCAAAAGAGTGTAAGATTTAACTATTACATTCAAGGTAAAAGAGAAGAAGTCATTAACCTAATAAAATAGCACTCACGCACACATACACACGCAGACATATACATAAATAAAATACATTGTAAACCATCTTCTAACATATGTTTTTTTAACAAACATTAAAATAATTTCTAACAATATCTAACAAGTTGAAAGTTCAGAGACTCCGAGGGAAACAACTCATGAGGTATTGCAGTATACAGTGATACCTTGAAATCCGAACGCCCCAGAACTCGAACAAGTTAGAATCCGAACAAAAATTTTGAGCAAATTGTGCCCCGGAATTCGAACAAGTTGTCCGTGTGTGTTTGTGCGTACGTTTCCCCAGCGCTCGGGCCACCCATACACTTTGTCGTTCAGTTTGTTGTCAGAAGCTGTAGTGAAAGCATCTCGTGTGATTTCCGCTGCTACTTTTAAGCTTTTGTGTCTGTTTTGTGTTATCTTTTTATATAATAACAAATTAGTGGCACCTTAGAGGCGCCATGGCTCATAAAAAGTGTAGTAAGGAAAATAAGAGTAAGACGAAACCTACAACTGAAGTTGAGAAAGATCTTACCGCTAAGCATGAAAGTGGTACACGTATGGCTGATCTCGCTACTATGTTCGGGATGCCTAACTTGACTGTTTGCACGATTTTGAAAAATAAAGAAGCTATGAAAAAGCTGGTGTGGCGAAAGAGGTTACGACACTGACCTCTAGTAGATCGAAAAGTATGGAAGAGATGGAAAAACTCCTCTTACTTCGCATGTGGTCAAAACCTCAGGCAGACATTGAGAAGTGGCATCCTAATAAAGCCCTTGTTAACTTGTGTGTTAACTTAGTTCAGTGGTAACATCATTGAACATTTTAGAAAAGTTCAAAAAGGGTCGCCAACATCAGACCACTTTGGAAAGATGGTTCTCAAAAGACACCACGACCAGTGGCCCCAAGCCCTCTACAAGTGGCCCCTTAGCAAAGGGCATGAAAAGGCAAAGAATGCAGACACCAGAACCACCAGACACGCAGTTACCTGATGTTATCATGGAAGTTGACTTGCCTTCCAAGCAATAATATCTCTCTCCTCCTCCTCCAGCTTCCACATGCACCATCATCATTCCTTTTTAGGTAAATACAGGTTTTTAAAATATTTTTAATTTCATTAATTTACATTTTTATTCAAACATTATTATTATTTGTTAATATTTTACCTTAAAATCATTTACTGTTAAAATCATTTCGAAAATGTGAGTTCGTGGGACCCAGAAACGGATTAATCCAGTTTCTGTTATTTTAAAGGGGAAAAATTGTCTTGGAACTCGAACGGGGTTCTTTAGCCGGGTTAGGTTCGGATTCCAAGCTACCACTGTACCAGAATTCTGTCTCTTTGATTAAGCAATCTAGCGTTTTGATTCTACGCTTACAGAATTCTGTCACAAGATCGTCACAGTCCATGTGGGGGGTGGAGTCTGGTAAAGAAGTACTACACCCCCCCCCAGATTTTTAGTTGCACACAGGGACTGAAAAAAAAAATTAGCCGCCGTGATCTTCTCCCACACGATTCTGTGCTTCAGTATCTTCGTCGCATCGGCTGCAAAGAACATGAAGCTCGTAGCTCCAGGGAAGAAGAAGAAGAAGAAGAAGAAGAAAAAGAAGAAGAAGAAGAAAAAGAAGAAGAAGAAAGAAGAAGAAGAAGAAAAAGAAGAAGAAGAAGAAAAAGAAGAAGAAGAAGAAGAAGAAAAAGAAGAAGAAGAAAAAAAAGACGAAGAAGAAGAAGAAAAGAAGAAGAAGAAGAAAAAGAAGAAGAAGAAGAAGAAAAAGAAGAAGAAGAAGAGTAACGACAACAACAATAACAAGCAATTCTTATGCTCTCGTTCAAGGCAACTGCCTGAGTTTTTATTGTCATGTTTAGACCATGTTGTGCTGTACTGTCCGCTGTGTTATGTTTGAAGCACAGCCATAAATGTCTTAAGTCATCAATGCCAGGTGATCTATAGCCGTACAAATCTCACTGTTTTCACGACAGGGTTACATTAGCGATTCAGTCAGTGCCTTCTGAAACCATACATCCACCTCTGATTTATCACAAAAGCTCGTAGATACTACTGTATACTGTCGTTGAGAGAGAGGGAGAGAGAGAGAGAAAGAGGAAGGGAGAGGGAGAGGAAAAGGAAGGAGGGAGAGTGAGAGAGGGAGAGAGAAAGAGGGAGGGAGAGGGGGAAGGAGGGAGGGAGAGGGAGAGAGAAAGAAGGAGAGAGGGGGGAGGAGGGAGAGTGAGAGAGAGAGGGGGAAGGAGGGAGGGAGAGGGAGAGAGAAAGAAGGAAGGAGAGTGAGAGAGAGAGAGGGAGAGAGAGAGAGGTAGCGTAGTATAAAACAATAAAAGAGATTGCATTAAAGACTCACTCATTCTATTTGCAATTTTGTTTACAATCCTGTCTTCACCAAGGAAAACGTTAGTTTCGTTAATGAGACCCTTTTTAAAAAACATTTCGTTAGTGGAACACTTTTTTAAAATTTCATTAGTGTGACACTTTTTAAATGTTGTTAGTGGCACAGTGGGTTTTTTTTTACTTGACTTTCGGTCTTACTAACCATAGCTGGTAAAGACCGTATTTTACTCAGAACGCTCCGTGGAAATACACTGCGCCACAACAGCCTGTCAACGGAGGTAGCAGTGATAACTTCCACTGTGGCGGAACTTAATGAAATGTACGTCGGCAGGAGAGCATTATTCTATTTCCTTGAATGCTCACTGGGGCACTGAAAAGGTTGCAGCAGGCATGATGCCCGAAGAAGAACAATGCTTGGCAGAATCGCTTTGTCTCATAATATTCCAAGCGGTCAAAGCACGTTAATTTCATCGGAATAATTGTGTTACTTCCGCTGATGGGATAAAGCTGTCATGATGGCGAATCTTAAACGCTGGTTTGAGCAGGGCTCTGTGTTTATACAACCACCTTTACAAGACGTCCTGGCTAGCAGTAAACAAATCATCGTGTGGAATGATAAACAGATTGAAATCGACTTCGATTTGTTTACGATGCTAAACTTGTTTAGCACAGATGTGTGCATGTTG
This sequence comes from Achatina immaculata, assembly GCA_009760885.1. Lineage (NCBI taxonomy): Eukaryota > Metazoa > Mollusca > Gastropoda > Stylommatophora > Achatinidae > Lissachatina > Lissachatina immaculata. The sequence goes on from CM019717.1 coordinate 5,749,787, forward strand.
CCAGGTTGGAGTTTGTCAGGGTTCAAAAATATACCTGAAGTTCGTCAACCTCATCTTTCTTCTCCTTTCTTGTTAAGTTTAAACTTTGCTGGAGGATAATTGAGTTTTCTAGAGAATCTTTTAACTTATTTTTTTTAATATCCGTGGTCAACCGCATAATTCTGTGTTTAGTTCCGATTATTTCACTTAAGCAAGCTTATAAACATATATAAATATATAAACACATATAAAATAGTATATATAAATATATATATACATATATACTATTTTAAAGTAGTGATTTGCTCCTTATATATATTAAACGGAATGAGAGAGAGAGAGAGAGAGAGAAAAAACAGAGAAGGAGAGAGAGAGAGGGGTCTCAGTCAGTTCAGTCAGTCAGTCATTTGCATGTCCTTTGCGAAACTTCGCCTCCCTAACAGGTCTCCTGTAGGCCTCTAGGTTGTAAGCAAGATGCCCTGCTGCTGATGCATCCATTTGCAGATCATCAATGATGTCTTGCAGCCATCTTCGCCTTGGTTTTCCTCTCTTTATTTTTCTCATTATGTACCCTTCCAAGACCGTCTTCTCTAGATTATCATGACGTTTAATGCGCCCAAAATATTTAAGTTTTCTCTGTTTAATCATCTTTACTAGCCAACCTTCTTCAATATTAAGTTCTTGTAGTATGGATATATTTGTTCTTTTTTTTTCCATGATATTTGAAGAACTCTTCTGTAGCATTTACATTCAAAACCATTTATGTGTTTCTCAGCTGTTTTGTTAAGTGTCCAGGTCTCACAGGCATATGTTGCGATTGGAAAGATGCATGCCCTTACAAATCTTATTTTTGTAGTTCTGTCTGTTCCTCTCCACAGCTTCTTTAGTTGTTTTACTTTCTGAAGAGCGACAGATGACCTCCTTTTAATTTCCCTCAGCGTATCTCCAAGATATTTAAAACTCTCCACTTCTTCCAAATTTTTCCTCAGTGATACATATTTCAGCTGCCTTGTTTGCTTTCTTCGCATTAAGATAGAGGTTTTGCTCTTCGCTGTTCTTACGGACTGACGTAATTAGTTTTTCCATTCCTTTTTGAGTTGTGGACAGTAATACTGTGTTATCAGCATATCTAATCTTTAGTAGTATTTCATAACCTCCAATTGTTATGGCATCGTAATATTCTTTGTCTACATCTTCTCTAACATTCCTCATTACATTTTCAGTATACAAGTTAAATAAGTAAGGCGACAATATGCACCCCTGACTGACCCCTAGTTTTATATCAGAACAACTTGTTGTTTCATCATTTATTCTCACTGCTGCCTGTTCGTCTAGATAGAGCAGTGATATTAATTGTATCAAATGTGTTGGAAATCCAATTTTTTTCCATTATTTCCTAACATTTCTGGTGTTGTACACAATCAAATGCCTTTGAGTAGTCTATAATAAGATAAACTCTCTGCATTTATCTATTATTAGAAAAAGAGTAAAGGTAACCCTGTCATGCCTTAGAGCCACATAGGGATATGGTGTTAGTGCCCATATTTTCTTTGACCTGTCAGTACACTAGAGGGTGATATGGTCAGTGTCACGCCTGGCTGCCTTTTCCTTCCCCAACTCCAGAAGAAGTTGGGTACCCATTTCTACAGCTGGGTGACTGGGGTGCCGCCTGCCGGATTCGAACCCCCGACCTTCGCCATGAGAGACCAGTGCACTAACCACTTCGCCGCTCAGACACCATATCTATTATTAATCTTATATTAAATATATGATCTCTTGATCATAGAGAGCTCTACCAAAGAAATTACAAACAAACAAACAATCAAACAAAGTAGACATTTACAATTTAAAACGCGAATCGATGTATACAATTCAGAATAAGACGAATAAAATAGAAAAAAGGGACATAACTTTAAAAAAGTCGTTTGCAAGCGACGCATACATTTTAAATGTCTTTTATAGAACTTTGTTCTGTTTAACTGAATGGACAGAATCAACGCCCATTGTACTGTAAGGCTATGTTCAACAGGTCAAAAGGACTGAGATTAGCAGGCGAAAGGCCAACTCATATAGAAGGCGATTACATAGGACAACCCCGTAACAAAAATCACAGACACATTACAACGATACAAATACAAAACAGCAACAATTTTTGGTAGAACTACCATAATAAACACATACATCATTCCAAAAATAATATATACCGCTACAGTACTAGACCCTCCACAGCAGATAATCCAGGAAATCAATAAACAAATCAGAAACTTTATATTCACAAACACCGTACACAGCATGCAACATAAAACCCTCATACAGGACAAACTACACGGAGGGATTTCCTTATAAGACATACAGACAAACATACAAGCTCTCAGAATCAGCCACGTAGGTCGCATCATCAAACACCCAAACCAGCACCCACTACCTCACTACTACATGGTACTTAGACTATCAAACTTAGTCCCACCAAACCAGCACCAGCTACCTCATTACTACATGGGACATAGACTATCAAACTTAGTCCCACCAAACCAGTACATGCTAGCTCACTACTACATGGGACATAGACTATCAAACTTAGTCCCACCAAACCAGCACCCACTACCTCACTACTACATGGTACTTAGACTATCAAACTTAGTCCCACCAAACCAGCACCAGCTACCTCATTACTACATGGGACATAGACTATCCAGCTACCTCATTACTACATGGGACATAGACTATCAAACTTAGTCCCACCAAACCAGTACATGCTAGCTCACTACTACATGGGACTTAGACTATCAAACTTAGTCCCACCAAACAACTCACAGCCTCACCACTTTGGCACACTACCACCCTTTTACAAAAACTGCATACAAGCAATTCAAGGACACGAAATATTCATTAAATGCAAAACAAATCACATATACAAACGTTTGGTCAGAAACCAAGCACCACCATTACGCCTTAGGAATAAAAGAGGACACATATACCCCATACTAGAGTACACCGACTCGTTCATTAACCTCCATCTCAGGAACATCACACCAAAGCCAGAGAAATCACTTTCAGACTCATATACAATATGACATCCACCACACATAGACAAACACATAGAAACATGAGACGATGTTGCCTATGCAGGAGAAACACACTAGAAACAGTAACACATTTTCTTCGAATGCAAAACAGTGGCAACCACTGTAAGAACAATACACACAATAATTAGTGTATAAGTATACATCTACACACGAGGCACTGCGGTGAAGCTGTGATACCCCCCCCCCCCCAATGTATAAACTGGGAAAAAAGTAGGAGCAGCTTTATTACTTAACGATTACAAAGTTGTGACGTTTCGGTGTGAGCCTTAATCATACAAAAACATACATGACGACGAATCAGAGAGAGGATATAAAGTATAGTTTCACATGAATGCTGTTTAAAAAATTATTAATAATGAATAGAGCACAATGTGCATCAAACAATGTCACACAGACGACACAAGCCGCCTAACGTTTGAGAACCGCTACATTCAAGATTATTGGACGCAGGAACCATACGGGTTAAGCTCTCTATTCAGCTACACCTAACATTCTCCTCTTCAACAATTATAATCCCTCTCTACTAAGCTCCATTCCTTCTCGCTTGTTATACACAGTTCAGAACCTCCTTACAGCATCATATTACAACTCCTCTGCCCTAACTATAATCATCTATTTCACCTTCTCCTGGCTAGGTTAACATTGTACCCACTCTCTCTCCCCTCCACAGTTTCCCCACCCACCAAACCCAGTTACGACCCACCGACCGCACATCACAAGTCTCCATTTAAACAGTCTCCACGCCCTACAATGTTCATTTCTGACACACAGCGTCGAACAAGCTACATCTTACAGTTACAGCTAAGTGCTCTATTCATTATTAATAATTTTTAATAGCATTCGTGTGAATCTATACTTTATCTCCTCTCTCTATTTCTTCGACCTGTATATTTTTGTATGATTAAGGCTCACGCAGAAATGTCACAACTTTGTAATCGCTAAGTAATAAAGCTGCTCTTACATTTTTCCTAGTTTATACATTAAGAACAATACAGAACCACTACCACAGCACAACAACAGACATCTACAAAGCCAAAATTCGAATAAAACCCCTAAAACTCAGGAATGGACTGAGTGAGAGAGAGAGAGAGTGAATGAGAGAGACAGAGGGAGAGAGAGGAAGAAGGAAGAGATAGTTAAAAGAAAGTAACAAGTTTTCATGAACATTCCAGGAGAGAAAGAGAAGACAATGCCAAAACAAATTCATGTACATTGCCGGAGTGAGAGAAGTACGGGACATAGAGAGAGAGAGAGAGAGAGAGAGAGAGAGAGCGTAAGAGAAAGAGAGAGCGTAAGAGAGAGAGCTAAGAGAGAGAGCGTAAGAGAGAGAGCGTAAGAGAGAGAGAGCGTAAGAGAGAGAGAGCGCGTAAGAGAGAGAGAGCGTAAGAGAGAAAGAGCGTAAGAGAGAGAGAGCGTAAGAGAGAGAGAGCGTAAGAGAGAGAGAGAGCATAAGAGAGAGAGAGCATAAGAGAGAGAGCATAAGAGAGAGAGCGTAAGAGATAGAGAGAGCGTAAGAGAGAGAGTGTAAGAGAGAGAGCGTAAGAGAGAGAGAGCGTAAGAGAGAGCGTAAGAGATAGAGAGCGTAAGAGAGAGAGAGAGAGCGTAAGAGATTGATTGATTGATCTTTATTTCAAAAGGGTTAAGAATTGGGCACGCAGGCCCGTCTGACATTCTGCCCTTTATCATACATCTTTCACTCTATTCCAGACATTCTACAAATATGCTGTTCATATAACAAAGAGAGAGAGGGGGAGTGATACAAGAGATACTAGGGAGATAAGGAAAAAAACCATCCAAACTGTTTATCACACGAATCCTTCATTTGAAATATAACATTTAAAAAAAACAGACACACACATACACATACAAAAGTGTCAATTGATGACAGCGACAAACATCACTCGGATGAGTTTTTTTTTCAAAGTTGCAGAGTGCAGGGTCTTGACAAACCACTCACTGAGTCTGAGAAACACCAAAAAAAAAGGCGATTACATGTAACCATTCAGTGTCGTATGAGGAGCTGTCAGAGATTATAAGCGGATAATCTATATTTAAAAAACTGCTATCAACTTCTCACAACCAAGAGGCATACAGGAGAGCTGTTAGAGAGGCAAAGTTCAGCAAAGGACATGCAAGTGACTGACTGACTGGATGCTACTCGTATTTTTATGTTTTTTGTTGTTCCCTTAGTTTCGTCTTCCTTGATAAAGGCATATCGCCGAAATATTGGTTTCTTACGGTTTGTTTTACACTTCTGCGTGTCCATCTCATAGCCTCTTTTACCATTCCTTTTCACCTTTACTTCTTTCTTTTTTTTTTTTTGTTTGCAAAACTGCACCAGACAGCCCTGACTATCTTTTGCTTAACGACTCTCTTGAGTAGAACAAACAGTCGGTTGACCGCATTCTAGTAAGCAGATCAGGGTAATAAATTCAATTATTTTTAAAGTATAGGAGGTGGGTTACAGTTTCTATTTTTTTTCCTTCATTCCCTTAATAGAGCTAAAAGGCGGGGTGGGTGGGTGGATGGGTGGGTAGGTGGATGGGTGGATACTTCTTTAGCAGACTCTATAGCGATCCCTGCCACGCTATCCAACGAAGAAGTGGGACAGGGTCTTGGTCGGCTATGGAGCAAGCATGTTCAGTTATCTGCGGTGAGATCTTCACAGAATGCTCATATACTGAACCAAAGTATATAATAACTGATATATAATGATAATATAATGATTTCTTTTCTTTGCTTTATCTTTTCTCATGTGGTCTTGCTTATCCATTCCTCTTTTCTCTTTTCCGATATCCAAGCACTTCTTTTGCTGTTTCCTGTAGTATGTATGATGCAGAACAAATAATAATACATGTATGATGTAGAACAAATAATAATACATGTATGATGTAGAACAAATAATAATACATGTATGATGTAGAACAAATAATAATACATGTATGTCGCAGAACAAATAATAATGGAACTTTTTAAAATGTATGTGTTTGTACGAATTATATTGAAAGCGGAAAAGCTGCACCTGTAGACTTTGTTAATGAAAAAAGACTGTTCCTATTTTTTAAACATAATCAAATTTATATGTTTTCATTGCTGTGCCTTTGTCTATCTTTACAGTTTTACTTTTTTTGCATACTTATAAGCAGAAACTATGGTGAGTATTTCCACTGTACTGCAGTTCTCGTGGACTCCTGAGATCAGTGCATCCTTCTCTGCACGGATCCATTGACAAAATGGTACCGCATGTATCTAGCTACAAGTGCACATGAGAGACTTCAGTGAAAATTAAAAACAACAACAACAACAACAAGAACAAGCAACGATACTTGACTTCACAGAACATTATGTGACTTTACTTTCAAGCAGACATCCATATCCCCCTCCCCCCAATTACTCACCATTCTCAATCCTCGAAACACAAAATCAGCGAGTGAATGAATGACTCCACAATAAACCTCTCGTGTCTTATTTAGTACAACAACCAGCTTTCCTTGTACTAGTTCTTGGTTTAAAAACAAAAGCGAAGAAATGTCTAAAAATGTTGCTTAAACCTGATCTGAACTTGAAAATTAAGAAATCCGGTGTAAATTGTCAGCAGTCCTGCAATGAACTGTCACATAACGCATGTTTGGTGCGGAATAGTTATTTTTACCCAACTTACCTGCTACCTGTTATATTTTTAACCACCTAATAATTAAGGTCAAACATAAGATACTTCTTCTGTAGAAAAAAACGAAAACACTTTTTTCTCGTCAAAAATATAGAAACCGAGTCAAAAACGGAAAGAAAAGTTGAAGTGTCTAAAATAAATATTGTTTTCCAGGCGTGGTTTCAAATAGTTTAGTAAACAATGACACCGATCCACAGAAAAATGAAACTTATCTTCCGAATCGTCTAGCAAAGTTTAATTTAGCAATTAAAATAATGGACAGTTTACTTAAACAATTTCGACGATACTTAAATGAATTTTCATTAAAAAAAAAGTTCCAGACAAAAAAAAAAGTTCTTAGTTTACAGAAGAGTGATTAATTTCTTCAGTGTTTTATTCTGATGCTTTTTAGACTGAAAATTTCAGCTGCGGTCTAAGTTAAATATAGGCACCGGATCATTTCCTGTTAAGACTATTGCGGATGTGTTTATTACAAAATTATTTATGTGGTCTTGAGATTTATTGTTTTTTAGTTTAAACTGTTAAAATACTATTCGCGTTCTCTGCATAAAACACGATAATTATATAAAGATAAATCATATATATGAACATGCCGGAGGAAATATGTAAAACTGAACAAGATGTCTGAAAATCTATAATGTAGCGAACTGAGGAAAAAAAAAACAAACATTGTGAACAGTTTAGATATGGTCACTACGAGCATCATTCTCTCTGTTTATACCAACAGTCTTCAGCGAGACCACGAGGTCAGTTAGCGAGACCCAAAAAATCGATGATACAAAAGTGGAAAAGTGTGTGTGTGGGGAAGAGGGGATAGAGGAAGGGATACAAGAGGAAGAGAAACCAGGGTAGTTTTCTTCTTGGTTGAGTTGTGGATGATAGAGTAAAACCCTGAGAACAAAATTAAGAGAGAGAGAGAGAGAGAGAGTTAACATATTCTTCTGTTTTGTACGCATGAGGTCACAGCCGGTGGCGATCTGCATACTAAGAAATCACAGTAATGTATTTCTAAATACCCAAACTCTAAAGATACATGACTTTATAATCACATCTCTAACGATATTCCTTAATTTCTTTTTGTATTTCAAATCACTGTTATCTCTCTATTTTTTTTCATCCGTTAATTTCTCACTATTTGGTTCTATTTTATCCTCTAATTTCTTTATATACCTTTCTTATCCTCTAATTTCTTGCTGTATGTCTTATCCAAGGTAACCGGTAATTACCAATGAATCACTGATTTTAAAAAAAATAGAGAGAAAACCCGAAACTTTTCGAAGTCGTCGGTTACCGTGACCGGTTTATATGATAAAAAAAATCCTAGTAATACGTAAGCAGCTACACTGGCTGGATGAGGATAACTGGGGCTCGTGATGGTCGATTTATCTGGAGGAGAATCGGCAAGTTTTGACGCTGGTTCAGTATATGAGCATTATGTGAAGATCTCGTCGCAGATAAGATAAGGATAAAATCTCAAACCAACATTTACTTTTCGCTGATGTTTGCAAAATGTGTTTAATTTTACATTAAGGAAAAAAAACAGTATAATGTACCGAATGTTGTATTGAGAAAACCGGTATTTCGGAAAGTATTTCATGCAAGGTGAAAGACAGGTATAATTCTACCAATTTTAAAAAAATCCTAGCGAGATCACCGCTTATCCTCTAATTTCTAACTATATTTCTGTCTTATTCTGAAATTTCTTACTACATTCTGACTTATACTATAATTTTCCACTTTATTTTTTTTTTTAACCAACAGGGATTTTTTTTTGGTCTTTTCGTTGCCTTAGACTTTATGGAAATGAGTCACGAATAATGAAAGTCCGTGGAAAGATCATTAGAGGCAACAGAGATGCGGTTTCTTAGAAAAAATGTTAAGAGTAAGCCATGGACAGCTAAGACGACAAACAGGGAATGTCTAACAAAAGCAAACAAAGAAAGGAACCTAATTAAATCTTTTGAGAAAATGACAGCAACCTTTCATTGGGCATTTAATGAGATGGGGGGGGGGGGGGGCCGGCTTTGAAAACGTCATAACAACAGGAAAGCAAATATTGGAAATTGGTTAAGAGAACAAAAAAATACTAAAAAAAAAAAAATCGTCAGCTCAGTTCATGGAAAATATAAAAGATCGACATCCATGGAGAAAAATTATTGTCAAAATATATAAGTTCTTCACTTTTTTTTCGGTTCCTTACACTGATAATTTGATGATTAGGATGTCCTATTGTTTCATTTTTATATATTTTCTATAAATTTTTATACAAAGGAATAATACTTTAACATGTTTTAAGAAATCAATTATTTTAAAAATAATAAATCAATAGAAATCAGCCTTGCCTAAGATCTGATATGATTGAGAAGACAGTTTCAGTAGACAGAGGTCACTTTTTTTCATAATTTCAATTATGCAAAAACTACAAAATGTTAGCCTGAGCTACCTCGTTCATTTCCTTCCTTTCATTCTTTCTTCTTTCCCATTATCCATCGTCTCCACAGAACTCAAACATGTGCCTGACGTTTGAAACTTCTTTCTCTGACTTCATATTCACTGTGTCGCTGATGACACAGTCATGCTTGCTACCACCAATGAAGGAACAGGGAAAGTGAAACAACAGGCGACACGGCGTTTCTTTCCGTTGCCACAGAAATAACAGTTACAGGGAGGAAAAAACTGTTCTCACCTTTCTAGCAGTGTAAGAGAATCAGGTATCCTCAAAAATACTATTGTCTGATATATTTTTGGTCGACAGAGTGTACGGTGAACCACGTGAGTCATATTTTTTTTTAAAGTATCGTTTTACTGGCAGATGTTTTATTTTTTTTAAGTAAATTATTTTGACATCAGTTAACTTCCCGTAGAATCGAAATGGAAACATTCTACGCGGAGAGAACTTGGGGTATTTCAGAACTAATCATATTTTAAATTAAAGGCATTAAAGCTACATTCGTTTTTAAAAATTAAGTAATTCGTTGTCAATCACATTTTAAAACAATCTTTGAATATCAAACACAGGATTTGCGTGCCGAAATGTCAGAATTATAGAAAGCATTTCTGTTGAGATAAATGCAGAGGCTATTAAATTTGTCTCCCCTAAGGAAATGCGTCAGACTAGTGGAGCGCAGGCAAGCGCTTGTATCACAACACATAACCTACACCTTCACTATCACAGTTTAACATAAGCATATTCAAGAGAAGGTCCTCGCATTAAGCCCAAACTATGATTATAAACTGGAGTCTGTGGAGGAAAAAAAATGGGCCAAGAACTCCAACATATCGTTGTGAAGGATGAAAATTTTGAAAAAAAGAACTCTGTTGATGAAGTCAGGATGTGGTCCAAGTTTACTGTTTATACTTTGCCAGAAGTGGGTGAAAAACAGAAATGACGCGTGTCGGAGGCTATCACCAGGTGCCAGATTTTCATCAAGGGCACTGAATTGTACATGTAGCTCTAATCGCCTCGTGGTTTGCTTCATTAAGGGGGGAAAAATGTGGAAACGAGAAGCATGGAAAGGTTGGGGGGGGGGGGGGGGAGAAGTGAAGCTTCAGTGATAATTATGTCTCTCACAAACATACCCACACTTCGTGACGTCTCTCTCACATTCAGCATGAGCTTTCAAGAAAACAGCTTTCACGCATTCACTTCAATGCGGTGAATGCATGGGTGCATCGTTAATGAGTACACACTGAAGTTATGCCTAGCCACCGCGTCCATGTGTACCCGCGCACCCGGCGAACCTGGGTGACAGTTTAATTGAAACTAATAGTACAGATTTAATGATTCTGTACCGTTTACTTGATGTGCTATATATAGGCGAGTTCATCTTACGGTCTCCAGCTTTAAAACTAACCCGAAAGACGAGGCAGAACGAAGGCAAGAATAATGATTTACATCATAAACAGAACTTGTAACAGAGCCATAGTACAGACGTGTTTGGATGTTTTGAACTGGGTTTATTCAGTCGCTCTAAGTGCCCTGTCCTGTTTCACTAGAACTTTCTGAAATATTATAGACTCTGATTTAAGAACTTTTACAAAGAGAGTATTTCTGAATTCCTTAACGTAAGAATGAGCTCGGTGCTTATCTACGTAAACAAAGAAAATTCCGTTTGCCTGTTAATTAAAGATTCTGTCTCACAGCTTTCACTAAGTGCTTAGATATTCACGAAAATATGTAGAACTGGCACTGTTATCTTATCTTATCTTATATCCTTCCCGTGCCGTTAGACGTCACATAGGGCTCGCAAAGTAATTCGCCAATTTTGCCTCTCTTAATAATGTCCTCTTCAGAGTTTCACGCGGTCTACCCCTTTTTCTTCGGCCTGTTGTGTTCCACTTGATAGCTTGTTTTGGGATTCTCTGATCATTTCTTCTCATCAAGTGACCAACATATGTCCATCTCCTTTCCCTGATCACCCGTGAGACTGGTTGTTGTTCAGTCATCTGTCTTATCTCTGCATTGTTCTTGAATTCATTCCACTTGATGCCGAGTATTTTCCTTAGGCATTTGTTTTCAAAAGAGTCTAATTTCTTGTCTATTTCTTTAGTTGTTTTCCAGCTTTCGCATGCATAAATGAGGGTGGATATTACATTTGAATTGAATAGTCTTAACTTGGTTTTTGTGCTTATAACTTTTGAATTCCATATGTTCTCAAGATTCTTGAAGATTGATGCTGCTTTTGCAATTCTGATCCTAACTTCCTTTCTAGTGTCACCATCCTGGTCTATGTAGCTGCCAAGGTATGCAAATTGATTGACTTCTTCAATATCTGTCCCTTCTATGTGTATTTTTCCATTTTGATTGATGGGAATTTTCATTATTTTTGTTTTGTCCTTGTTAATTTCAAGTCCTATTTTACTAGCCAGTGAAGATAGGCTATCTGTTTTTTCTTGCATGGAATTCACATTATTACTCATAAGAGTTATGTCATCAGCAAAATCAAGATCTTCTAGTTGGGTCCCATGTACCCAGTCAATACCTGTGTTACCTGTGCAGTATTTTGTCATTATGAAGTCTATTGTAATCCCAAAAAGTAAAGGAGACAGTATACATCCTTGTTTCACGCCTGTTTCAATCTGGAACCATTCACTCATCCCTTCTTCTGTCTTGACTGCACAAACATATCCATTGTATAAGTCCTTAATGATGTTGACAATTTTAGATGGTATTCCATATAGACATAAAATTCTCCATAATGAATCTCTGTGTATGCTATCAAATGCCATCAAATGCACTGTTATGTGTTCCATTAATTATGATATACAAATAAAGTCAGTTATTACAATTTATTTCTATCTTGAAACACGGGAATAGAACTTAATCTATGTTTGTCCTGTTTTTAACTCTTTAGGTCAGACTTGCTTAAACCCTTTTTTTAAACGATCAATAGATACACTCACGGATTTCTAAAGTATGGACCGGTTCGGAAAAAGTGTGGCAGTAAACATACTGTCTCTCTAAGTGACACATGTCATTTAGTCAAAGTGTTAAAAAAAGACCCTTTGATGACTTTGTTTAATTAAAGACCAAACGTTCACACATATGACTTTGATCTAGGTAGGTTAGTAACGAGCAGACGAGGCATGAATCCCCTATGAATTCCCCCTATATGTCCCCATATCACCTATGAAGTGTCCCATATGTCCCTTTACCACCTATGAATTGCCTTATTTGTCCGTACAATCCCTATTAACTCTTTTACGCCTCAGTTAATACCATGCTTTTTTATGAGAGATTCTGGTGGAAAGAAACTGGAAGGGAGTTACTGTATAATTTAAAAATATGGGTTGGGGTTGAAATGTCTCAGTTTTCATTTTATTTAGACGCTGCCTAAATGTGGCTCTCGGCACTTGTTCACACATATGTCCAACATCTACCAACCCTGCCAGTGTTCTTTTGGAGTGGATGAGTTAACTGCCCTTATATGTGGTCATGCCCGTCAAACAGTCGAAATCATCATCATCCTCACTAGCTCTGCTTATAATATTGTCAAGTTGTTTCTCTTATATTACTGACTAAAGAAGATGTTCTTGATTTAATACCGACTTTATCTTCACACACGTCCAGATTTCTGTTGTTTAGATTAGGTTCCATAAACATTATCACTTCATTAAGTCTAGAGCAAGTCCGATGAAAAGTTCTCTACAGAATTAATTTATTTTAACAAATAAGCTCAAGATGTATTGTCGACTACGTCACTTGGACTGAAATACTTAATCATTTGTTCACAATATCAAACTCTGTCATATTCTACATGCAGCATTACCCAATTTCTCAAATTCACAAAATTCTACACTTGATACGAGAACATTTCCTATCTCAGTATTATATCACATCTGCAACACGTGGTCAACTAGTTTCTCGTCTAAAATCACTGTACTCAAAAGTTTCAAAAGTGTCAATTCTTCTTAATCACTTGAATCTTGAAAACCACCTTCCATCTAACACTACTTCTGATTTTATATCGTCTCGTCCTCTCTCTTCTCTTGTCTATCTTCTGATTTCTTCTGACAGTCTTCCTTTGCCGTCTCTCAATCGCAGTGTACTAACGAGCAAAGTCTACTTGCCTCTTCTCTGGACTTCTGTTCCTATCTCTCATCTGATGGCTTCTCGACTGTTCTGATCGGACCATCTTTCTTCACTCTTGACTGTCCACGTGCACTGACCATCCTTCTTGCAGTTCTGGTCAGTCGCTACTTGCCGGATCGACGGTGTTCTGGCGATCTCCCTCCTCAGTCTCCTCTCTTCCGTACGTCTTCGTCCTAGATTGTCTGTTCGTCCGTCTTCGGGCTCCCTCCTCTGTCTCCCCTCTTCTGTACTTTCGTACTTTTTCGTCCTAGATTGTCTGTTCTTCCGTCATCGTACCCACTCTCCAGTCTCCTCTCTCCTCTACTTCCGTACTTCTCGGTCCTTCTTCGTTTCTCCTGTCTCTCCGCTCACCTTTTTATCTTCAAGTTAAGCTTGATGGACTAACCAATAAGCATTTTGGCTCCATCCTTCAGATGTCCACTGGTCCCCATGGTGGTTCTGATTGTCCGTCATTCAGACTGCCCCGTGACTTATATGTCGTAAGTCAATTGTCCAATAGGGCACGCCTCTAAATATTTAATTGATCAGCTGGCCGAGTTGGTCACTCCTTTATTTTAAAAACCGTATGCAATAGCGTCCTAACGCTGTCAATCTGCGTCAGTTTCGTCTATACAATTGTTATTTACCTAAGTCATTATCTTGCTCTTTCATGTCGGAGGTTTTATTGTGTCTTAGCTTTTTCATTTTGTCTGCCTTTTCTATTCGTCTTTTCTATTTTGTTTAAACGTGTCAACGTCCAGTCACCGCTTTGTTATTACTAGACTATCCTACTTTCTGGCGTCCCCCCTTTGTATTACCTATATCTCAGCGTCACTAGCTCTGCTTATAATATTGTCAAGTTGTTTCTCTTATATTACTGACTAAAGAAGATGTTCTTGATTTAATACCGACTTTATCTTCACACACGTCCAGATTTCTGTTGTTTAGATTAGGTTCCATAAACATTATCACTTCATTAAGTCTAGAGCAAGTCCGATGAAAAGTTCTCTACAAAATTCATTTATTTTAACAAATAAGTTCAAGATGTATTGTCGACTACGTCACTTGGACTGAAATACTTAATCATTTGTTCACAATATCAAACTCTGTCATATTCTACATGCAGCATTACCCAATTTCTCAAATTCACAAAATTCTACACTTGATACGAGAATATTTCCTATCTCAGTATTATATCACATCTGCAACACTTGGTCAACTAGTTTCTCGTCTAAAATCACTGTACTCAAAAGTTTCAAAACTGTCAGTTCTTCTTAATCACTTGAATCACTTGAAAACCATCTTCCATCTAACACTACTTCTGATTTTATATCGTCTCGTCCTCTCTCTTCTCTTGTCTGTCTTCTGATTTCTTCTGATAGTCTTCCTTTGCCGTCTCTCAATCGCAGTGTGCTAACGAGCAAAGTCTACTTGCCTCTTCTCTGGACTTCTGTTCTTATCCCTCATCTGATGGCTTCTCGACTGTTCTGATCGGACCTTCTTTCTTCGCTCTTGACTGTCCACGTGCACTGACCATCCTTCTTGCAGTTCTGGTCAGTCGCTACTTGCCGGATCGACGGTGTTCTGGCGATCTCCCTCCTCAGTCTCCTCTCTTCCGTACGTCTTCGTCCTAGATTGTCTGTTCGTCCGTCTTCGGGCTCCCTCCTCTGTCTTCCCTCTTCTGTACTTTCGTACTTTTTCGTCCTAGATTGTCTGTTCTTCCGTCATCGTACCCACTCTCCAGTCTCCTCTCTCCTCTACTTCCGTACTTCTCGGTCCTTCTTCGTTTCTCCTGTCCCTTTTTATCTTCAAGTTAAGCTTGATGGACTAACCAATAAGCATTTTGGCTCTATCCTTCAGATGTCCACTGGTCCCCATGGTGGTTCTGATTGTCCGTCATTCAGACTGCCCCGTGACTTATATGTCGTAAGTCAATTGTCCAATAGGGCACGCCTCTAAATATTTAATTGATCAGCTGGCCGAGTTGGTCACTCCTTTATTTTAAAAACCGTATGCAATAGCGTCCTAACGCTGTCAATCTGCGTCAGTTTCGTCTATACAATTGTTATTTACCTAAGTCATTATCTTGCTCTTTCATGTCGGAGGTTTTATTGTGTCTTAGCTTTTTCATTTTGTCTGCCTTTTCTATTCGTCTTTTCTATTTTGTTTAAACGTGTCAACGTCCAGTCACCGCTTTGTTATTACTAGACTATCCTACTTTCTGGCGTCCCCCCTTTGTATTACCTATATCTCAGCGTCACTGAGTCTCGTCTTTTTATATTCACTGTTTCAACTGTTTGCTTTTGTTCGCGTCTTGTTCTATTGTCATGGAAATTGTATACCTTTCTCTTTCTTTTTCTACCCACTCTTCTCTGTCGCTATTCGATGTTACTATTTTCTTTATAGTATATTTTCATAATCATATTCATTAATAATAATAATAATAACAATAATCATTATTTACAAGGCCATGCTACATACTGAGCTGGGTACCAACGCGATCTAGACCATGTCATTAGCTCTGCTGAGATGAGCACCAATACGACTTCGAACATGTCACTAGCTCTACTGAGCTTGGTACCAATACGACTTATAACGTGTCAGTAGCTCTGCTGAGCTTGCTACCAACACGAATTAGAACATGTCACTAGCTCTGCTGAGGTGGCACCAACACGACTTAGAACATGTTACTAGCTCTACTGAGCTGGGTACAAACACAACTTAGAACGTGTCACTAGCTCTACTTAACTGGGCACCAACGCGACTTAGAACATGTCACTAGCTCTACCGAGTTGTGTACCAATACGACTTAGAACATGTCACTAGGTCTACCGAGTTGTGTACCAATACGACTTAGAACATGTCACTAGCTCTACCGAGTTGTGTACCAATACGACTTAGAACATGTCACTAGCTCTACCGAGTTGTGTACCAATACGACTTAGAACATGTCACTAGCTCTACCGAGTTGTGTACCAATACGACTTAGAACATGTCACTAGCTCTACCGAGTTGTGTACCAATACGACTTAGAACATGTCACTAGCTCTACTGAGCTGGATACAAACACGACTTAGAACATGTCACTAGCTCTACTGAGCTGGATGCAAACACGACTTAGAACATGTCACTAGCTCTACTGAGCTGGATACAAACACGACTTAGAACATGTCACTAGCTCTACTGAGCTGGATACAAACACGACTTAGAACACTTCACTAGCTCTACTGGGCTAGGCACCAATACGACTTAGAACATGTCACTAGCTCTACTGAGCTGGATACAAACACGACTTAGAACATGTCACTAGCTCTACTGAGATGGATACAAATACGACTTAGAACATGTCACTAGCTCTGCTGAGCTGGGTACAAATACGACTTAGAACATGTCACTAGCTCTACTGAGCTGGATACAAACACGACTTAGAACATGTCACTAGCTCTACTGAGCTGGATACAAACACGACTTAGAACACTTCACTAGCTCTACTGGGCTAGGCACCAATACGACTTAGAACATGTCACTAGCTCTACTGATCTGGATACAAACACGACTTAGAACATGTCACTAGCTCTGCTGAGCTGGGTACAAATACGACTTAGAACATGTCACTGGTTTGGTTTTACTTTACACATGGACGCTGGGAACAGGACAACTGAAAGGAAATTATCATCTAACAACAGATTAAGAAAAATGTTCAGAGATCGAATATCATATCCCTATCATTTGGTTGGCGTGTCTCCAATGGGGTATGGACACCCCTAGTTTAAAAAAAAAAACAACTCATTTATAAATAAATACTCTTTAAGAGTCATAGGGGAATAAATGTCTCTATAAAATGGATCATTATAAAGTTATTGGCAAATTTCAAACATTAATGACTTGTATTTTTTTTTAATGGGTGAGCCATCCTGTACAATGATTTCTGGATAATGCTAATGTTTTTATATATAATATATATATATATATATATTCCATTTAAAGTTCCATCGCGTTCGTCACAAGATGTCACAACCCCGAAAACAACATTTCAGCATCGCAAGTGTTCTTACAGGATGCGTGGATATCTTGTTAGTGCGCCTGATTTTGGAGCATTTTGCGGAACCTTGTTTAAAACCATTGTCAGAGAGAAACCATGAACTGGCGGTTTGGGGAACTAATTTTTCATGCGCAATGTGACAAATGCTTTTGAATAAACGTTACTTCAGCACGAGCCTGAAAACGCGCTATCTGCGACATGTGCACCCACAGTGAAAGCATTTCCACAAAATTCCTCTCCTTCCTCCCGTTCTGTCTTTTTCCGGGTAAACTTTTAATTCTCTGGAGATAACTAGCTGCGTCAGACGGTTCCCATTCTGTGAAAGCATCGAGCAAGGAACGGGATCTAAGTAGTCACGCACGTTTGGACAAGACGGGCTTACCGGCCTAAAATTAGAATTGCAGCGCGCGTTATTCTGATCCTGAGGCAAGCGGCAAGGAAGAAAAACACTGGAGTGCGTCCATCAAACCTTCAAATATAATCACCTTTAAAAAAAATTAATGCTATAGTTATGTTTTCAAAGACAAGTGTGCGAATATATACCAGTGACCGGCATTTTCATTCCAAAAGAAGGAAGCTCTCTACTACAGAGAGCAAGAGAGCACAGTAGTTTTGTATGGTCAGACCTCGAGAAAATCGTAAACAAAGCACTTTTAAGGCTTGAGAGAAATAAAAATGACATGAACCTCTTTCTCTCGTGCCTAAAAGTGCTTTGTTTACGATTTTCTCAAGGTCTGACCATACAAAATTGTGCTCCCTTTCTTTAGTGTGCGACAGCCTTGTTTCCAGTTTGTGAAAGTTTGTATCTACTACAAGGAGCTGAACAATACAAGTCACTAGATCATCAACACTGTAGGTAAGTGTCTCGTCGCTCTGAAACTCCTGATACTCTTAACGGAAAATGGGCGATGGGGGCACATGGATCATGATCCCTGAGGATCTGTAACAAGGTACTATGTTCCTTAATTAAATTGCAATATTTAGTGTTACTTTTATTACCACCACCACCCCTACTTCTTTTTTCCACCCGCCAGCGACGTTGGGTTAGACAATGGGTAAGGGACTGCATAGTGACCCTGGATACGGCACTGCATAGCGACCCTGGATAAGGCACTGCATAGCGACCCTGGGTAAGGCACTGCTAAGGCACTGCATAGCAACACTAGGTAAGGCACTGCATAGCGACACTGAGTAAGGCACTGCATAGCGACTCTGGGTAAGGCACTGCTAAGGCACTGCATGGCAACACTGGGTAAGGCACTGCATAGCAACACTGGGTAAGGCACTGCATAGCAACACTGGGTAAGGCATTGCACAGCAACGCTGGGTTAGACACTGGGTACGGCACTACACAACGACACTGGGTAAGGCATTGCACAACGACACTGGGTAAGGCACTGCATAGCGACACTGGGTAAGACACTGCATAGCAACTCTGGGTGAGACACTGGGTAAAGCACTGTACAACGACACTGGGTAAGGCACTGCACAACGACACTGGGTAAGGCACTGCACAACGACACTGGGTAAGGACCGCATAGCAACACTAGGTAAGGCACCGCATAGCAACACTGGGTAAGGACCGCATAGCAACACTAGGTAAGGCACCGCATAGCAACACTGGGTAAGGACCGCATAGCAACATTGGGTAAGGTACCGCATAGCAACACTGGGTAAGGCACCGCATAGCAACACTGGGTAAGGCACCGCATAGCAACACTGGGTAAGGCATCGCATAGCAACAATGGCTAAGGACTGCATAGCAACACTGGGCAAGGACCGCATAGCAACACTGGGTAAGGACCACATAGCAACACTAGGTAAGGACCGCGTAGCAACACTAGGTAAGGACCGCATAGCAACACTTGGTGAGGACCGCATAGCAACACTGAGTAAGGCATTGCATAGCAACACTGGGTAAGGCACTGAATCGTCCCGCTAGATAAGATTCTGCTTTGCGACACGGTGAAAAACCTTGGATGTGACAGTTTTCTTTGACAACTTTAGCTTCAGTTTTCTTCATTTCAAATATAATAAATATTAGCAGACATAACAGAAGCTACCAGATATAATAAATGTTACCAGATATAATAAAGCTTATAAGATGTAATAAATAGAATCAAGTACACTGAATGTTACCATATATAATAAACGTAACCACATATAATAAACGTATCCAGACCTAATAAATGTTGCCAGATATAATAAACATAAGCAGACACAATAAACGTTACGGGACATAATAAACATTACCAGAATAATGAACGTTACCAGATATAGTAAACATTACCAAACATAATAAATGTTCATTTTACTAGATAAACGTTACTATATACAGTAAACATAACCATACATATTAAACGTTACCAGACATAATAAAAGCTGTCTTACGTAACAAACGTTGCAGATGTAACAAGCATTACCGGACACAATAAAAGTTACCAGACATAATAAACATTACCAATATAATAAACATTACCACATCCAACAGACATCATGAGATTCAGTAAAAGCGAAAACTTGTTAGCAATCAGTCTCTAACCGAAGAGCAAAGAAAACACATTAGTTCTTTGTACCCCATAAGCGTAGATTTATCTGAAAAATGTTCTACTCCTGACCCTTATGTTGCAGATAAGAAAATTAAGAACGTAACAGTTTGATGCAATGACTGCATAATGTCAGAATAAATAAATACGTTCTAATGTTATTATGCGACGTAGTAAAATTCTGACCCCCTTCTTTGTCTATTATGAAGTAAAAATGTCAACATTTTGATCCATTTTTTGAATGGTTTGCAGATCTCGTTGTGAATGTTCGACGTTCTATCGGAAATGTTCTGTATTAACGAGTCAGTTTAGACACCATATGAGAAGTCTTTCAGCGTGAGACAGTTTATAGTAACGTGTGATGATTACTGTGGTAAAACTGGTTTTAGTATAAGTGAGTAAGACGAAGACGTGTGAGACAGTTTTATAAAACTGGTTTTAGTAGAAGTGAGTAAGACGAAGATGTGTGAGACAGTTTTATAAAACTGGTTTTAGTAGAAGTAAGTAAGACGAAGACGTGTGAGACAGTTTTATAAAACTGGTTTTAGTAGAAGTGATTAAGACGAAGACGTGTGAGACAGTTTTATAAAACTGGTTTTACTAGAACTGAGTACGACGAGGAACTGAGTAAGATGAAGACGTGTAAGACAGTTTTACAAAACTGGTTTTACTAGAACTGAGTAAGACGAAGACGTGTGAGACAGTTTTATAAAACAAGATTTCTGAACAAAATGCAAATACAGCAAAACTTCTCCAGGTTCTGTTCTATTTATCTGCATGTATGTGTTTGTTTGTGTGTTGTTTTATTTCTCTGTTGCGTTTTGTTAAGGTATTTTTGTCGAAATATTGGGTTGTTGGCGGGTTGTTGTTTTTTTTTTCATAACATAATATCCTGTAACTTCCCCACCCACCCCCATTATTTCTTCTTTTCTGAAAAACTGCATAAAATGTTTTCGTCCAAGTCTAGACATTGTAAAGGAATGAAAATATGATTACAAACAGGTGCCAGGCTAAATGATTTATTAAAAAGCATGAAGATAAAATGCAGGAGAGTGTGTGTGTAGAGGAGACTGCACCAAAAACTAACAGAGACGAGGTGAGCAGAAAAGTTAATTAAAAGGCGATATAAGAAAAGATTTTCCACGAAGGATCATGTCAGACCTCAGGCACGGGCTAGAGAAACTTTTACATCATGGCCTTGATTGTTTATCGATCAAAGCATTCACAGGTGTCAGCCGGCCATGATTTACAACATACAAGGTCCCGAAGAACATCTCCGTGCTACAGGCACTTGGCCGATAACGACGGAACACGAAGATTGTTTGAAATGTTTCTTCTGCCTTGTAACACAGTCTAGTCTTCGTGATAAATAGTCAGACTTTGGATAAGCAGCGGAGCATAAAGAGACAAGAGGAAAGTTTAACAAAGAGACAAGAGGAAAGTTTGACAATGAGACAAGAGGAAAGTTTGACAATGAGACAAGAGGAAAGTTTAACAAAGAGACAAGAGGAAAGTTTAACAACGAGACAAGAGGGAAGTTTGACAATGAGACAAGAGGAAAGTTTGACAATGAGACAAGAGGAAAGTTTGACAGTGAGACAAGAGGAAAGTTTGACAATGAGACAAGAGGAACGTCAATGTGATGGAGGTATATGATTCAGGTTTTTTTACACACACACACACACACACACACACACACAAAAGTAGAAAGTGAGCAGAGAAAGAATGGCAGAAAGCAAAATGAGCACATACAAATGAAGAACATACACATTAAAAATATACAACAATCCAATAATTTGACAAAAGCATTTTTCAAGGATCACATGTAAAAATAACACAAGAGATAAAAACACGAAAAAATAGATGAAAAATATACACTTAGCTTTTTTTGTGTCTCCTAGGAAGAATAGACAGGTACAACTGAAATACTGGATCGTCGTATGTTCTCCGTCTGTATGTGCTCATCTTTCTTTCTGCCATTCTTATTTTCTGGCCACTTTCTGTCTTTTTTGTAAAACTGTACCATACGTCTCCGTTTCAGTCAGTCAATCAGTCAGTCAGTCAGTCAGTCAGTTGCAAGTCCTTTGCGGAACTTTGCCTCCCTAGCAGCTCTCCTGTAGGCCTTTCAGTTGTAAGCAAGATTCATTCGCAGATCATCAACGATGTAAGAAACGTTTATTTTCATTAATACAGCTAGTTTTAGCGCAGTCGTCATTGCTCTTATCTCTCACATAGTTTGACAGATGCGATTAAACTGAAAATTTACGCGCCAGCCAGGCGCTAGCATGTCAAGTATGGGTCTCTAACTGTCTAAACCAAAAGTGTCTTGAGTCTCTGACTGCCTAAACGAATAGCGTCTTGGGACTCTGTTTACCTAAACGAGTATCGTTTTTACCCCGACAAATCTGTGTTAACAAGAAAAAAAAGGGCACAATAGATTCTCACTTGTTGTAACTGCTTGTTCGCCACACATTGAAGCAGACCAGAATGCATACCTGTATACGTTTAAGCTAGCGTCCAATACAAATCATTCGACCAGTGAAGACCAAGAATTGTCTTGTTTTGTTTTGCCTTATCTTGTCTTGTCTTGTCTTGTTTTGCCCTGTCCTGTCTTCTTTCTTTGTTTATGTAGCATGGCCTTGTAAGTAATTATTATAGTTGTTGTTATTATTATTAATAAATATGATTATGAAAATATACTGTAAAGAAAATAGTAACATCAAGAAGCGACAGAGACAAGTAGGAAGGAAAGGAAGAGAAACGTATAAAACTTCCATGACACTAGAACAAGACGCGGACAAAAGCAAATAGTGGAAACAGTGAATATAAAAAGACGAGATTCAGTGACGTTGAGATATAGATAATACATAGAAAGGACGCCAGAAAGTAGGATGATCAGTGATAACAAGCGGTGACTGGACATTGACACGTTTAAACAAAATAGAAAAGACGAATAGAAAAGGCGACAAAATGAAAAAGCTAGGATACAACAAAATCTCCGACATGAAAGAGTAAGATAATGACTTAGGTAAATAAAAATTATATAGACGAAATTGACGCAGACTAACACGCATGACACGCGTTAGGACGCTATTGCACACGATTGTTAAATAAAGGAGTGACCAACTTGGCCAGCTGACCAATTAAATATTTAGAGGGGTGCCCTATTGGACAATTGACTTACGACATATAAGTCACAGGGGCAAGTTGAATGACGGACAATCTGAGCGATCATGGGAGCCAGTGGATATCTGAAGGGTGGAGCCAAAATACTTGTTGGTTAATCCACCAGCTGGACTTGAAGATAAAAAGGCGAACGGAGACAGGAGGGGACCAAGAAGTACGGAAGTAGAGGAGAGAAGACAGAGGAGGGAGCCCGAAGGCAGAACACATAACAGAGAAGACACGAGAGAGAAAGAAGACGTAGGTAACGACAGATAGAACAGATGGACAATTACAGCAATAGATACTCAGGAAAAGCAGTTTTGAAGAAGTAGTTTTAAGACAGACTGAAGATGTGATTCAAGTGATTACGAAGAATGGATACTTTTGAAACTCGAGTGCAGTGATTTAGTAGTGTAATTGATTGACCACGCGTTGCAGATCTGATATAATACTGAGTTAGGAAAGGTTCACGTACCACATGTAGAATATTGTGAAGTTGACAACATTGAGAAATGCTGTATTTAGAATATGATAGAGTTTTATATTTGAACAAATGATTAAGTGATTACAATCCAAGTGATGTTGTCAACAATACATCTTGAACTTATTTGTTAAAATAAATGAATTCAGAGAACATTTCATCGGACTTGATTTAGTGAAGTGATAATGTTTTGTGAAACCTGTGATGTGTTAATCAAAGAGCATCTGTAAGATTCAGTACTGTAGAACTATTCTATAATATGGAACTGTTCAACAATAATATGATAACTCACAACTTATCAGTGTTATATTAATATATCTTTCAATGTGGAGTGAATAAATAAACGTTTTGATAGGGCTCGGCGATTTGCTTCTGTGACGTATTTATCGACCTCATCACCGTTTAGAAAAACGAAAATCATCAAATTCAGAACTGAAAAGTTCACTATCACGTTTTAATCCAAAATCATGGATTCAACATCTAGTACAGAAACAGGGTCAAGGAGACATGCGTTTCGCTACACCACAGAAAACAAAACAAACAAAAAAAACAGTTAGTGTGATCTGTAATTGTAAGTCCTCCTTTCTCTATCATCTTAACTCCCATTACTTCTCTACAATGACATTAACTCTTTGTCTACACGAACACTACAACACGCTACACCCCTAACATTGACTTAAAAGGTACAATTCTATCAAAGAGCTGATGAATAGCCACAGATCCATAAATAGAATGATGCTCACAGAAGCCAGCCTAAAGGTCTTCCTTTCAACTAGTGTGGACCAAAATATCTACCCCAAGCTGGGGTCAAAATGGCTCCTCTATAATTACGCACCAGCCTCACATTGCGGCGGAGGATTGGAGCCTGCGGCAGCCAGGATATTGAAGAAATGGGAACTGTGCTTAAACAGGTTAGGCAATAGGTTTTTCATCAGTGGCCAATCCAGCTACTAAGCGGCTGGAGAAAGTGATGAAGAATTAATAGACTTTGGACACGTTATCTGTCTACGGCCACGATTTTCTACAGTATATACCCCCCCCCCAGTATTTATTCTGAAATTAATCTATATAAAATGTCAGCGCCGGTGTATATCTGTGTATGTTTATACTAACGTCCAGTGCAATTCATTCGACCAAGAATTAACTAGTCTTGATTTTTATTGTCTTGTTTTGTCTTGACTTGACTTGTTTTGCCTAGTCTTGTCTTGTTTTGCCTTGTCTTGTCTTCTTTCCTTCTTTATATAATATACCTTTCAGTGTGTGTGTGGGGGGGGGGGAGTGAATAAAGGTTTTGATACGTTTAGGCGATTTGCTTCATAGAATGGGATATTCGAGGTTTCTGTAACCTCCTCCTCCCCCCCCCCCACCTCTTTTGTGGGTGATCTCTTCCTCTGTTTCCTCCAGTTCAGCATTAAAGTTTTCTGTGCTATACTCTCTGGGGATTGTCATGTAACGTGGTCAGATCATCTACTTGTATTTTTTCCGGATGCAATATAATACTTGAGTTGCTCCATCTCTTGCCTCCTATGGTGTATTGTCTGATTTTGTCTCTTCTTGTTACATTTAGCATTCTCCTCAAACATCTCTTTTCCGTCATGATGTTTTTTTTCCTTTTATACTTTAGCTGTTAACGTCCATGTCTGACACTGATAGCACAAATCTGGCAGGAAGATCGAGTTTTACAGTTTTGTTATTGCTTCAGTCGTGATATATTTATTTTCCAACAAAGATGTTTGTCCAATGATCTGATTTGGTTATTGCATCTGTTCTCAATTTCGGCATAGATTTTCCAGAGGATGATAATGTACTCCCTAGGCATATGAAATGCTTTACTTGTTTCACAGGCTGATTGTCCAGGGAGATCTTTTGGGATTTCTTCCAAGAAATAAGGCAGGTGATTCATGACGTTAATAAAATTTCCGGTAATAGAAATCTACGTGTGTTCCTCTTTTGCTCATGGTGTATTGTTCACGAGAGTCGAATAAAATTTTTGAATTTTGCTTTTATTCTCAGGAAAAGAGAATGAAGTACGATCTATCTTAGCTCTAGAATATGAGAAAAGTTTGAAAGTTACTCTCTTTTAGAATACGTAACGTTTGTGAACTTAGTTTAACCCACTGTCGCCTCCGCCATATTGCAGAGTGAGACCAGGATAAGACTGGTGTGTGCGTGCATGAAAATCTATTTCGTTTTACAGAATTTCAGAAGTAATTAACGTCCAGTTGGGGTGTTTTAGGGTCAGGATCGTCTTTAGTGTGTTATGGAGAAATGGCTCATAAGAGGGAGAGGGAGAGAAAATTTCTTCGGAAAAAAGTAACAAATTCGTGTAATAATTTTTTTAAATTTTTTTTGTTGTTGTTTGTTCTTTTCTCGTCATTTTTGGGTGAGTGGAAGTAGTAAGTAAATAATTGCACTGCTTTTCACTCTTCGACTTATAAATGTGCAAATGGCAAAGAAATCTTCACTACTTGGATAGAAAGTTCTAATTAAATAACATTCAGGATATTACTCACAGCAAACACATGAATTCTTCTTTGTGCTTAATTCTTGTCTTTTTTAGGCCTTTGTAACATATTTCTCCCATAGAAGCTTTGATATAGTGTTGCCATGTCCAGTTTGCTATGCTGATCTGTCCGTCATTGCTGGTCGTCTTTAAGAATTTCAAACTAGCTTACTTACAACGATAAATTAGCAAAGCACAAAACATAGTTCACATATTTTGACATTTTTGTATGTCTTCTTCTTCTTCTTCTTCGTTCGCTTCTACCACCAAAACCGCACTGTGATCCTACTGAATTTACGCCTGTGGTCCTCGTTAGGTCCCGTGGTCTCCTGTGTGGTCCCTGAAAGGACCATACGAGATCCACGTGAGGACCACAAGGGGTTCAAAGTATCACAGGGCTTTAGCCTGTATTCTTGGTGGGTCTCAGAAGCGGGAATGCGTGACACCGTGGTTTTCGCTGCACCAGTTTAGACTAGGGTTGGACTTTCTCACCGGAAGACCTCGACGTGTTTAGGATATCAGTGCAACCCCTCTGGGTGAGAGGCGGTAGCCCACTCAGGCCAGAGTTGGACCTTCTCACCGGAAAACCTCGACGTATTTTGAGATACCCGTGTATCACCGCCGGGTGAGAGGTGGTTGCCCATCCAGTCCAGAGTTGGACTTTCTCACCGGAAAACCTCAGCGTGATTAGGATACGCAAACATCCCCGCCGGGTGAGAGGTGGTTGCCTATCTAGACTTCCCTGGTCCAATGTCTCAGACTTCAGCATTTTGCGGTCGTGGCCGCTACCCTTCTTAGTTGTGGCCAGATGGAGCTTTTGTCCAGGAGGACGAATCCTCGCCACTAGTGACTTCCACCCCTGGGTTGAGCTGGTTTAGGCATATTATCCCAGTATGGGCGTGTTTGGGACGTGACCGACCTCTAGAGCAGAGGTACTGTGACACGCATAGCCTTCAAGATTCACCCCTGGTGTGAGCCGGTTTAGGCAAAATTCAGCAGTATGGGTGTATATCAGGCGTGACCGACCTCTAGAGCGGAGGTGGCATGACATGTCTAGCCATCAAGTTCCACCCTGGTGTGTGCCGGTTTAGGCATATTTCACCAGTGTAGGTGTATTTCGGACGTGGCCGGCCTCTAGAGCAGAGGTGCCGTGGTATGTATAGCTCTCGTAGCGATACTACTGGACATACCGATTAAACCTCACTTTATCCTTTCCACCACCTTTCCCATTGGCAACGCACAGCAACCTTTATTTCTTTTCCGCATTTCTTCCTTGACCGAAAGGAGCTTCACTCCACGCGCGGCATTTGAAGAGTCTCGCCAGCAATGTCTTAACCTCTGAGACAAGCCGGTTCATGCATTTCACCCGATATGACTGCACTCAGGACGTGGCCGACCTCCAGAACAGAGGTGCCGTGATTTGACTGTTTGCTTCGCTTTATCCTTTCCACCACCTTTTCCGCAGTGATGCTGCGCGGCAACCTCATTTGCAAATTTCTTCATTGACCAGGAGGAGCACCGCTCCACGCACGGCAACTGAAAAATCTCGCCAACAGCGGCAGATGAGCTACCAAACGTGCCACTCATCTACCCTAAGTATCTGGTTTTCAGGCGCCAGATATTCGCCCTCGACCCTTCTCCTATCAGTTTAAACAGTTCTGCCACGGGAAGGCCAGAAGCTGGACTTGACTGCCAGAGGCTGTTTGAGACGCATTTACAGTCCTTAGAACCATTTTTGTATGTGTTGCTTAGGTAGAGATTCTACTGTGCGTATTTCTCAGCTGTCCATGAGCTCTAAAGTCTATAAAGTTTATGGGACCTAAAAAGAATTGAGTGGCGAAAGACAAAGTATTAATACGACATGTATATTCTCCCTAGTCTCTGACGTTTAGTTTTCCATTCAGTGATGTATGTAGGTAGAACATAAAAATGTTAAAATGTGTTTCTCGTTGTATTTTTATGTTGTCTAGACTCCAAAATGATTCATAATCTCTATAAGAATACTTTTCTTACTTTCCTATGGCATAAACATTTTATTGGAAGCTAATAGCAAACAACTGGAACACACTTACGCCACCCCTGTAAACATTTGAAACATATTTAAGTCGTGTCTACAAAAACTTTTAACACATTCATTTAAGTCACGTCTACAAACACTTCAAAGACATGCACGTCAAATCTGCAGACACTTGGAAGACATGTAACCCACAAGTACAGTCATGTTAGTCACAAGTACAGACACTTGTAAGACATGTAAGCTTTGCCGGCAAACACTTGTAAGACATGTAAGCTTCGCCGGCAAACACTTGGAAGACATGTAAGCTTCTCCGGCAAACACTTGGAAAACATGTAAGCTTCGCCGGCAAACACTTGGAAGACATGTAAACCACAAGTACAGACATTTGGATGACATGTAAGCCACAAGTACAGACACTTGCATGACATGTAAGCCACAAGTACAGACACTTGCATGACATGTAAGCCACAAGTACAGACACTTCCATGACATGTAAGTCACAAGTACAGACACTTCCATGACATGTAAGCCACAAGTATAGACACTTGTAAGACATGTAAGCCACAAGTACAGACACTTGGATGATACATGTAAGCCACAAGTACAGACACTAGGAAGACATGTAAGCCACAAGTACAGACACTTGGATGACATGTAGGCCACAAGTGCAGAAACTTGTAAGACATGTAAGCCACAAGTACAGACACTTGGAAGACATGTAAGCCACAAGTACAGACACTTGGAAGACATGTAGGCCACAAGTGCAGAAACTTGTAAGACATGTATGCCACAAGTACAGACACTTGGAAGACATGTAAGCCACAAGTACAGACACTTGGAAGACATGTAAGCTAGACCTACGGAAACGTGAAAAAGATTAAGCTACAACTGCAAATACTTAGAGAATGTAAGTCACAGCCGCAAGTCACAGTTGTAGACAGTTGAAAGATATAAAAGTCACAGCTGCCGACAGCTAGGAGACATGAAAGTCACAGTTGCCGACAACGAGAAGACATGAAAGTCACGTTTGCCTACAGTTAGAAGACATGAAAGTCACAGTTGCCGACAACTAGAAGACATGAAAGTCACGTTTGCCTGCGGTTAGAAGACATGAAAGTCACAGTTGCCTACAGCTAGAAGACATGAAAGTCACAGTTACCTACGGCTAGAAGACGTGAAAGTCACAGTTACCTACAGCTAGAAAACATGAAAGTCACAGTTACCTACAGCTAGAACATATGAAAGTCACAACTGCCGACACCTGCAGAAACGGATCAAAATTTATTGAAGGTATCACGTTCTTGGTGGGGGCCTTTTCTCTACGAGAAATATCTCTCCACGAATGAGGACGAGAGATCACCATCATCCTCATCTTCACAAGTCAGACTAGCGCACCAACAGTCGTGATATTGTAAGGAAGTAATCATTAACTGCTGATCTAAACTAAACGCTGTAGATTCTCTCTGTTTCTGCAGACCTACAGTTTTTGCATGTGCTGCAATGCTGAAGATCTTCGAGTAGGATAGGAAGTGGTCTACCTTGCCTTTCTTTAATTATTCTTATTAAAGCCCCACCACCGTGGAGAACACAGCTAGGCTATATGATAATAACATCCTGACACCTAGAGCACCGTTGGAGATAATAGCACGCCATTCACCGATCTTCTTGATTGCCGTTTATGAAAATACCATTTCTCTACTTTGTTTCTTTTGCTATAACAAGAACGATAACACATATAAGTAGCAGCTTTTAGTTACATTAAATAAAACAGTTGTTTCCCCTTAAATCTATGTTTTTGCATAAATTCGTGCTTGTAATCTCAAAATATACATTATGTTTACTCTGTAGTCGTAGTTTGTGGTTAGCGGGGTAGGGGTATCTCCTATCAAAGGAGAAGTAAGACGCCTTTTACCTCCGTCAATCTACGGGACACCCTTGGGCAAGGTGGAGTACCCGTATAGCCCCACGATCAGGGTGACGTGAAGCCATGGGAGCAGGTGGTGGATGGAATGGGAGTGCAGCCGACAGATAATGTTGGTTATGGTCACCATTCTATTATGGTAGGCAGATGATCTCAATGTAGGGACAATGGCTACGATCACTGACTAGTACAGTCACTGCCCGGAAGGAAAGCAATGATAAACTATTTTCTGGAAATATACCAAAAAACCCAAACAAGAACATGGAAGGTCAGATAGGAAAAAGATGTGGTGGTGAGGCCCCCAGGCCAGATAGATCTAATTTTAACACTGGGGAAGAGTGTGAGACAGAGGTCAGCACTAGTAATTGTGATGACGGACAAAATCCGGACGGTGCTACTAAGGAAAACCTCTGCATTAAACTAAAAAGAAAAAAAAAAGAGTAGGAACATGGAATGTGAGAAGTATGTATGATGGAAAGTATCTAATAATAAGTGACGAGATGAAAAGAACGGGGATACACATTTTGGGAATCTGCGAACATCTTTGGAAAGGATCAGAACACTTCAAGAGCGAGAATGATAATATCTTTGGTGGAGAATTAGGAGGAAAGAATGGAGTGGCTTTTTACTTGGACAAATCAACATCAAAAGCAATACTAGGCTGCAATCCAGTAAGTGATAGAATCCTCACAATCAGACTGACTTATGGGCACTCCTAGAAATGTAACTGTCATCCAGATATATGCACCTACGTTAGCAACAGAAGAAAAGGAAGTAGAAGACTTTTATAACACACTGCAACGACGATAGACCAGATACGGAAAAATAATATTGTATTAATAATGGGGGATTTTAATGCAAAGATTGGTACAAAAAAAGCGGAAGTCGAAGGATATGTTATAGGGAAATTTAGCATAGGACATAGAAATGAGGCAGGTGACAATCTAATAGCGTTTTGAGTGGAAAATGAGCTAATGATTGCAAATACACTTTTTAAACGACATCCAAGAAGACTTTACACATGGACATCACTTGATGGGAAAGCCAAGAATAAAATATATTACGTTTTAGTGCAAAGAAGGTGGAGGTCAAGTATAACATCAGCAAAAACTTTACCAGGTGCTGATTGTGACACGGACCATGAGTTATTAATAGCAGACATGAAGATAAAGATAAAAAGACAGTTACGGGATCAAGACCACTCCACTTTGATCTTACAAAAATACCAGAACAATAAGGTATAGAAGTGAAGAACCATTTCGAAATCCTGATGGCTGTACAGGAGGAGATGACACTAGATTAACTGGCTACGCAGGCTAGAGATATTTTAATAACAACAGCTAAAGACATGGTTCAAGTAAAGAAAACAAAAAAAAGAATAAATGGATTACAGCAGGCACACTGGAACTGATAAAACAACGTAGAGAAATGAAGACGCAATAGAAAGTCACAAACAACAACAAAGAGAAATATAAAAATTTAACAAAAGAAGTACGAAGAAACATAAGAAAAGACAAAAAACAATACATTCAAGATTGTTGTGAAAGAACAGAAGAACATCAGAAGTGTGGAAGAGATAGTGAAATGTTTAAAGAAATGAAGACATTGACGAGAAATGTCACACCTAAGCGAAATGTAATTCGTGACGAGATGGGGAATACCTTGATAGAGACAGAGGAAATTCTAGAAAGATGGAAGGAATATTGCAAAGGAATGTATGAAACAACCCACTGTGGAAGCAGAAATCAACAGTGTGAATTATTATTGGAGGAGAAAGAACCTGAACCGACAATAGAAGAAGTTTTATGGGCAATAAAGAATCTGAAAAATGGTAAATCACCAGGATGTGATGAGATAACAGCTGAATTTATTAAAGCAGGAGGAAAGGAGTGTGCAACAATCTATCATGCACTATGTAAAAAGATATGGCATTCTGGTATTTGGCCAAAAGAATGGAAAAGAACTGTATTCATACCACTGCCAAAAAAGGGTAACCTGAAATTATGCACAAACTACAGAACTGTTGCCCTGATTAGTCATGCCAGTAAAATTCTGTTAAAAATCATAATGGGTAGACTTCGTAAGAAAACAGAAGAAGAAGTCAATATGGTCCAAGCTGGTTTCAGGCAAGGGAAAGGATCAAGAGATCATATATTCGATATAAGATTAATAATAGAGAAATGCCGAGAGTTTAATGTCACTCTATATTTATCTTTTATAGACTACTCAAAGGAATTTGATTGTGTACAACACCAGAAACTTCAGGAAATAATAGACAAAAATGGGATTTCCAACACATTTGGTACAATTAATATCACTCCTGTATCTAGACCAACAAGCAGCAGTAAGAATAAATGGTGAAACAACAACTTGGTTTGACATAAAACAAGGGGTCCGTCAGGGATGCATATTGTCACCTTACTTATTTAACTAGTATATTGAAAATATAATGAGGAATGTTAGAGAAGATGTAGACAAAGAATATTACGATTTTAGGTTATGAAATACCAGAGATTAGATATGCTGATGACACAGTATTACTGTCCACAACACAAAAAGGAATGGAAAAAGTAATTATGTCAGTACGTAAGAACAGCGACGACCAAAACCTCTATATTAGTGCGAAGAAAACTAAATTGATGACAGCTAACAAAACAAACAAGGCAGCTGAAATATGCATCAATGAGGAAAATTTGGAAGACGTGGAGAGCTTTGAATATCTTGGATCACTACTAACTAATAATGGAGATACAATTAGGGAAATTAAAAAGAGGACATCTATCACTCTTCAGAAAGTAAAACAACTAAAGAATATGTGGAGAGGAACAGACAGAACTACAAAAATAAGATTTTTAA
Organism: Achatina immaculata; assembly: GCA_009760885.1. Lineage (NCBI taxonomy): Eukaryota > Metazoa > Mollusca > Gastropoda > Stylommatophora > Achatinidae > Lissachatina > Lissachatina immaculata. Next base: position 5,782,624 of record CM019717.1, read on the forward strand.
GGGCATGCATCTTTCCCATCGTAATCATATGCCTGTGAGACCTGGACACTTAACAAAACAGCTGAGAAACACATAAATGCCTTTGAATGTAAATGCTACAGAAGAGTTCTTCAAATATCATGGACACAAAAAAGAACAAATATATCCATACTACAAGAACTTAATATTGAAGAAGGCTGGCTAGTAAAGAGGATTAAAGAGAGAAAACTTAAATATTTTTGGACACATTAAACGTCATGATAATCTAGAGAAGACAGTCTTGGAAGGATACATAATGGGAAAAAGAAAGAGAGGAAGACCAAAGCGAAGATGGCTGCAAGACATCGTTGATGATCTGCAAATGGATGCATCAGCAGCAGGCCATATTGCTCACAACCGAGCGGCCTACAGGAATGCTGTTAGGGAGGCAAAGTTCCACAAGGGACATGCAAATGAATGAGTGAACGTCGTAGTTTCTCCATTGTTTGTCATTCTTCATAGACCTATTTTTCTCCGCCCTTTTATTCTCTTCTATAAACTGTTTCTGCTTTTTTCCCCTCTGCATGTACTGACTTGAAGTCCAACGTTAATATTCCATGTCATGTCTCCAAACTTGATTCTATCTTCTTAAAAAGATGTATACTAGATTCGGTAGGTAATTCTGTCATGCCTTAGAGGCACATAGGGATATGGTGTTAGTGCCCATATTTTCCTTGACCTGTCAGCACACTAGAGGGTGATATGGTCAGTATCATGCCTGGCTGCCTTTCCTTCCCCAACTCTAGAAGAAGTCGGGTACCCATTTCTACAGCTGGGTGACTGGGGCGCCTCCTAGATTAGATGTTACTAATCTCTTCTGTACTCGACGTTCGTGTAAATGGAATAATAATTATAGACTTTCAGTCCTTACCTCTCATCTTTCGATATATAACACTCAGATCTGGCACTACTTTTAGGCCTGCTTGGTGGCCACGTAGGAGGCAGGCCACAGAAAGACCCAGTACTGACCTTTGAGAAGCACAGCTTTATACATGTTAGTCAGCCTTGCCTAGCGAGAAAAAGAACTGACATTAGCACTTCATAACATTACATTTATGAACTACATTTATGATAAAAGAGCTGACATTAGCACTTCATAACACTATATTGATGATAAAAGACCTGACATTGGCACTTAACACTACATTTATGATAAAAGACCTGACATTGGCACTTCATGACACTATATTTATGATAAAAGACCTGACATTGGCACTTCATGACACTACAGTTATGATGGAATGTTCATCTTATAACTAATTAATAAAACGGATATGAGGTGGCAGCAACATAACGCCTCTGTGTCGCAGCAGTGTGGACCAGCACTGATCCTTGCCCTTTACCGTCCTTGAGAAACCCACACTGATCCAAGCCTTGATCAGACCAAGAAATATTCCGCACTTAACAAAAAAAATTGCTCTTACATTTTATATTATTCCCGTGTCGTTAAACGTCACATAGGGCTCGCAAGGTAGTTCGCCAATTTTTCGGCGAGCTTTTCAACCTCATCAAGGAATTTTATGACTATTAATTTGGCTTCTCTTAACAATGTCATTTTTATAATTTCACGTGGTCTGCCTCTTTTTCTTCGGTCTGTTGTGTTCCACTTTATAGCTTGTTTTGGGATTCTCTGATCGTTTCTTCTCATCAAGTGACCAACATATGTCCATCTCCTTTTCCTGATCACCCATGAGACTGGTTGTTGTTCACTCATCTGTCTTATCTCTGCATTGATCTTGAATTCGTTCCACTTGATGCCGAGTATTTTCCTTATGCATTTGTTTTCAAAAGAATCTAATTTCCTATCTATTTCTTTAGTGTTTTCCAGCTTTCACATGCATAAATGAGGGTGGATATTACATTTGAATTGAATAGTCTTAACTTGGTTTTTGTGCTTATAACTTTTGAATGCCATGTGTTCTCAAAATTCTTAAAGATCGATGCTGGTTTTGCAATTCTAATTTCATTTATGGTGTCACCATCCTGGTCTATGTAGCTGCCAAGGTATGCAAATTGATTGACTTCTTCAATATCTGTCCCTTCTACGTGTATCTTTCCATTTCGATTAATGGGAATTTTCATTATTTCTGTTTTGTCCTTGTTAATTTCAAGTCCTATTTTCATAGCCAGTGAAGACAGGATATGTTTTTTCTTGCACGGAATTCACATTGTTACTGATAAGAGTTATGTCATCAGCAAAATCACGATCTTCTAGTTGGGCCCCATGTACCCAGTCAATACATGTGTTACCTGTGCAGCATTTTTTCATTATGAAGTCTATTGCAATTCCAAGAAAGCAAAGGAGATAGTATACATCCTTGTTTCACGCCTGTTTCAATCTGAAACCATTCGCTCATCCCTTCTTCTAGTTTGACTGCACAAAATATATCCATTGTAGAGGTCCTTAAAGATGTTGACACTTTTAGATGGTATTCCATATAGACTTAAAATTCTCCATAATGATTCTCTGTGTATGCTATCAAATGCCTTTTTAAAATCTATGAAGTTCAGTATTAATGGTTTCTGCTTTTCAATGTGTTCTTCAAGTATTATTCTGAGAGTAAAGATCTGGTCGAGACAGCTTCTCCTTTTTCGAAATCCTGCTTGTTCTTCTCTCATTGCAGTATCCACTATATCTTTTAAGTCTATTCAAAATGACCTTGCAAAATACTTTTGACACAACTGATATTAAGGTTACTCCTCTCCAGTTGTTACAGTCACTAAGGTTGCCCTTTTTTTTTTTGGTATTTTAACAATAATTCCTTTTTTCCAATTAGAAGGGACCTTCTCTTCTTTCCAAATCTTGTTAAACATTCTCTGTAGTTGTCTCATGTTGTCACTATTGATAGCTTTTAGCATTTCGGGTGTTATTTCATCTTCACCTGCAGCTTTGTTGTTAGCCATTAAATTCACTGCTGTTTCAATTTCATGCGATGTGATTTCATCTAGGCTGACATTTAGTTGTGGGGTTGGTAAGTCCGTTTCAAGGCTTATCAATTCTTTTAGGTGTGGTCGATTAAGTATTTCTTGGAAGTGTTCAACCCATCTTTGCTTTTAGTCTTTACTTGATGTTAATAGAGCTCCAGTTTTGCTAAGGATTGGTCTTTCTGTAGAGATAACAGCACCTGTTAGCCTCTTTTGTATGTTATATAAAGTTTTTCTGTCTCCTGTTTTTGCTGCTTTCTCCGCCATATTGTATCTCTTCTAGCTGAATTTTTTACTTTATTTTCTATTTATTTGTATGTTGCTTTCGCCAGATCTTTAATAAATAAATTTAGCAATATAAAAATCCTGGAAGTTAAGTAGCACATTCAACGGTAGTAATAAGCAAAAGACCTAAAACTAGAAACAAATGTCAAGCTCTCTCAGACACGAAGTAAGATCTGTAGCAAGGGATCTCAGTCAGTGGGAAACTGGGACCATATATTGACAACCTCAAGCTTTAGGAATATTACATGCATATTATCTGGCTTGTACCTTTTGAGTCAGACGTGGGAAGGGGTGATGAGGGAAGAACGGAGGGAGACAGAGACAGAGACACAGAGACAGAGAGAGAGAGAGAGAGAGAGAGAAGAAATGACATTCTGGCATACGGTAAAAAAAGATGTATGCAGAAAAAAAAAAGTTTTTTGAGAACCGCTGATCTGTACCAACGAAAGTTTCTTAAAATTCTGTGGATGTAAAAGTGAATGTGACTTACGAAACAAATAGACAGATTTACATATCCGGGCTTACTAATGATATTGCTGCTGTCGTTGTTTTTTATCTGCACAGAACTGTAAGACAAATTATCTTAGTAGTTGAAACAGTAATGATTTTGCAACACATGCACTGTGGCTGATTAGGAGTTGATTACAAGTTGCTTATTGAAGACCAAGAGTTTGCTTTGGGTGCTGGAGGTCACGGGTTCAAATCCACCAGAAGAGGCACAGATTTCTTTGCTCATGAAACCTCCGGCAATAAATTCTCCTTGTCTCTAAGTGATGCCACAGAACGTCTGTGTGCATCGTCGTTCCTCACGCACTTTACTCTATCCTTCCTCCTGTGTCGTCATCAGGTGTCGAGGGGAGATGGAGTTGTAGAATTTAGGCTTTGTCGGACACGTTAAAAATCTTTTGGCAGTTGAAAATCGTAGAAAGAATTGGTCTGGCGATCTGCCAGAAAATTTTGTAAAAAATCTACCACGGAGATCGGTGCAGGTGCTTAGAGCTTCTTCTAAATAACGACATCCGTTCTGAGGTGTTAGAACGGGCAGAGGAACAGATATAGGAACGTCCTAACTGCGGTGAAGCCATTCCCGAACAAACAAACAAGACCTAGATAAGATCTAAATAACGAGCTTCTCGTCAGACTATCGCCATGTGGACCAAGGCGAGATAGAGCCGGTTAAGAAGGCTGAACTTGTTACTAAAGGACATCAACAGAACTGAAACAATTCTTTATCCACCAAGAGCCTGGCTAACCGGTTTGGAGAAAACGTTCTATCAATGCTGCGTATTGCTCTTTCGATTCTGTAAATCAGTTCATGAGAACAGTCAGTCATATGACTACAGAAAAAGATGGTATGAATAAATATAAAGAAATTATAGAATAGCAGATATGAAAAAAAACCACAGAGAAATAAAGAATGGGCTCCCTCGAAATAACTACAAAAGTGTTTAAACAGTTAAATGTAACGTGAAACACGTGATGTCCAGAGCGTATGCTACATGAAAGTTGGTAACCTACAATGTTCGGTCTTGTAGGCAATTTTGGCACTTGTTTTTTCAACCTACGCTTCTGAACGTGTTGCTATTGTATAGCTAAACCGAAACTCGAGATTTTAAACACATGCAAATATCCGTACGTTACTGTCTTTTATAACCGACTTTAGTAGAACTGAATACAGTATATTATAGTGGGTTGCCAGAAGACTGGCATACAATTATTACGTACAACTGAGATTAATCTTTAGCATGTTTGTTTGCGACTTTCATTTATGTGTATAAAATGTACATCACAATGAAATAACCACATACGAAATGATGGTAACAGTTAAGCTACAAAAACCATTATTTCGTTTATTAGGCAGCTAATGACACTCGGAACATGTCTTGCAATTGTCTAAAAACACATTGCATTGGGAGACGCTTTAGTTTGGATATCGTAAAATATAAGGGAAAGAAAGATAATTATTGAAAAGCATCAGGGGAAAAGATAACAATTATTTATAAACTGATTGTGAGAATCAGTGTTGTGAATGAATGAAACCATTATTAAATACAGACTTTTTGACTGTCCATTTCATGGACGGGAAAATAACTCTGCAATTTGACAGTCTGGAATATCAGTAGCAACAACATAAATCATGTGTGTAATTTTCATCATCTGTTTCCATCAATGGCCCAAATATCATATATACTGAAAATATCAGGTGCCTATTTAAAAGATCAGTTTTACATTGCATTATACAAGTACCTATTTACAGCTAGATCTAAGTGTGGGGTGTCTGTTTTCTTGCATAGCACAGGTTCGGTGCATTCAGCGCAGCAGAGGAGGGGGAAAAGTGTCTTATTATAAGTAGTAGTCCTACCTTTAACAAAGAAAAAGAAAGAGATACACCTACAGCTTCTTGCAAGTTAACACCGTTTATGAAACCTCACATTCTCAACCTGGCAGACTTTGGTCCCGTTTTTCCGGAACGCGAGCCTAACGGACGCCATTTACCGGGGTAGTGGGGGTTATTTCATGGCCTATGCTTAATGGAGGACTGTAGATCGATACTGAAGGTAAATATAGGAAGTTCTTAATCTTGACTTTCGTATGACAGTTATTTCGTCCATTCAAAAGATTTTTCAAGCTCTATAAATTTCTGAGTTTCTTGTCACGAGTTGGATTTTTTTCTTTTCATTTTATTCCGTTCAAGACACATTCTTCAGTAATTTTTATGTTCCCGATTCTTTTACCTGTTTTAACTTTTCAGATTTAATCCGGCATAATCTTGGTCGCCCATATCCAGTTTTGTATGTCTATTCTTTTGCGTTCTTCCGTTAACTTTTCGTTTTTTATTCTTTCATTGTTATCTACGGTGTAGATTTCTCAGTTTCTTCCGCTTTAGAGTGATCATTGTCGCTCAGGGACGTGCTCAGAACGTATATTTTATTTTGTGCAGTTATAAAATGTTGACTGTAACACTGTGAAGAAAATTAAAATGCTTCATATCATTAGGAAAGTATGCAGAATGTTTACTATTATTTTGAAGCGAAATGTTACTGTTATAATAGTAGCATTTCTCTTCCAGATAATTAACAGACGACGCGTTTTCAATAATTTTTTTTTACCCTCTCATGGCCTATAAAATCAATCGTCATCTCTTAAGCGATCTGGCCCAATCGGTCGGTGGTTCCGCAAAAGCTATACATGTGTGTGTCCTCAGATTATGAATGTTACTTGTTTAAAGTTTCATAGAAAATGTATTTAGAATAAGAACCCGAACAACATCGCGGTAGTCGGAGCTTCTTAAAATTTCTTTAACTTGAGGAGTTCTATCTACGAGTATATACGTAAAGCTGGATCTCCGCTCCTCAACAATCACATGAAGAGAAAACCCCAAATAGCCCTATACCTTAGCTACTAATTCTACCGTGGCTAGTCAGTCCTTTCGCCCGATAGAGCATCTTGTTTTTAGATCCTGCGTGCGAATCTTTGTCTGGTGAATCGCTTTAGTTTTCAGCCCGTGCAGATTTCCACTGTTAAACAAAGAAGTATCTCTAACGCTGATAATATTTTGTTACTGCTGATGCATATATATATGAAACAATGTGTAAATCTAAGACAATGATAACATTCACCTTCCAGTCTTTATCAACTTGACGTAGGTCGTTAATTCTTTTAATTATGATTTCTAAAGGGCACTTTAACAGTTGAATATTGCAGTCCAAATATATTTACTTCTCTATGAAACATGCGAATCTACTGTTAAATTTTTTTTCTGTGTTTAAAAAAATGCAGAGATTAGGGCGTAAAACCTGTCATCATTAGATACTGTAATTAACCAGAAGATTTGACTTTAACCATAGCGTTTTCGGGGTACACTAAGCAGCACGAATACAACAGCTTGAGAACCGCTGAGGCATTCGAACAGTATCTGCGCGAGAATAAAATGAACCAAAAGCGTTACAAGGGCTACCTGAATTATTTATGAGTAAAATGCAACAACACGTAGGTTAAAACACCAGTCCAGCGAGGATTACGTTCAGCCGGGTCTTATACAGAGAGGGAATGGGTTGGAGACTGCAAAGGAATGCCTAGATCCTAAAAACATGTGGATGTAATTGATTACGAAAGTTCAAATACTTGTTATATCTAATCGTGCAAGCAGTTCTGCGATAGCGTAGGGCTACAGGTAGCTCTCATGTGTGGAGCAAACGGTAAGTGATATAAAACCTGGTTTCATTTTCTTAAGTGGCATTCGAGCTAGTGTTTGTCTGGAATGTTTAAGTTGTCTTTAGAAAGCGAAAACGGTAAAAAGTTGGCAGACTGTGTGTTGAACGAAGTGTAAAGTATAATTTGGTTTACATTGAAAACGACAATAACAGACGAGTAATTTCAAACTAATTAAGAAAGAAAAAAAAACTGGCTGAGATTTATTTCCCCTTGTTATTGTGGAATGTGAAATAAACCCACACAACACACAACAAAATGGTGGAAAGGTTACCGCCAGTGTTTATGGATCTTTCAGCTAGGAAGCAGTCACCTGCTTGTGTGTAAGTTAAAGGTAGGTGGCAGGACAGTCAAAAGGTTTTTTTTTAATTATTGTCTACCTTTGTATCTGCAGATTATTTTTTTCTACCGCGTAAGTAACCTACACAGAATCTGAGGACACACACATGTATAGCCTTTGTTGGACGACCGACAGATTGATCGATCGATCGATTGATTTGTTGGTGTGTCTCTGAAAACAATAGTATTGGAAGAAGCCACTCAGTGTGGACCAGGATCGACGATAGCAATGACTGAATATAAGAATTAGAGAGAGGAAAACTAAACTGTGCGAGCAAACATGCGTCGATTGGCTAGTCCCGTGGCAAGCAGACTCACGCTTTATCTTGTAAAAGTTCTCTGAGTTTGACTGAGATGTTGTGGTTATGTTTTTACTGAATATCATTTCCTGCTCTACAACTTCCCCCGGCTTCCTTTATTTTTAAAAAAAAAAGTTAAAAACTGCTTTTCGCGTCAGAATTATAATGGTATTTAAATTATCATTAAAGCTATTTATGAAACGCGCTAAACCATCTACATATTTTTCTCATTATTTTAAATCAACTGGAGGTTTGGAATATTTCCTGCTGGATGTGGCAACCCAGCTGGGCTTTCGGCAGGTTTAATTGCTCGTTTGTTATATTTCCGGTTCTCTTCTGTTTGTATTGATCGCCTTTGATGCATGCGTTTGTAATGAGTTCTCTTCATAAAGACCATTACCGGTGGAGAGAGAGAGAGAGAGGAGAGAGAGAGAGAGAGAGAGATGAAATGAAATGAAATGGCAGCGTTAAAATTAAGATTAAAGTTTAAATAACATTAAGCAGATGCAATATACAATGGAAAAAAATCAGTTTGTTCACATTTATAAATGTGCAGAATGTAATATTGTGTTATAGGAAAGAGTTCATCTTCTGGGCCAAAGCGTCTGAAACAGCTTAAACTACAAGGAGTCCTGAAACCCTTATGCGTTTTCAAGTTATATTTCAGAACTGCACAGGGATTTTTTGGGGGATACCTTGTAGACGAATTATCAGGATAAAGAATACAACAACACTCGGCAATGTAGAGCTAAGTGTTAAACTGTTAGCTTTGAGAAATTTATACACGGTAGTTTAAAGATGAAAGAAATACGAAAATAGTAAAAGAATGACTGCCACTCTAAATCCTAAACCCAGGCGTGACAAGCAATCGTCTAGTGTGACAAGCAATCGTCTAGTGTGACAAGCAACCGCCTAGTGTGACAAGCAACCGCCTAGTGTAACAAGCAACCGCCTAGTGTGACAAGCAATCGTCTAGTGTGACAAGGAACCGTCTAGTGTGACAAGCAATCGTCTAGTGTGACAAGCAACCGTCTAGTCATATGACTATCAACTCGATCACGAAGCATTTCCCCCGCCCCCCTCCCCCAACCCCGTTCAAATACAGTGATACCTTGGAATCCGAACGCCCCAGAACTCGAACAATTTGGAATCCTAACAAAAATTTCGAGCAAACTGCCTCGGAATCCGAACGCTGCTTTGGCATCCGAACGGCCAACACGTTTTTCACGTGTGTTTGTGCGCACGTTTCCTCAGTGCTCGGGCCACCCATAAGCCTTGTTGTTCAGTTCGTTGTCGGAAGCTGTAGAGAAAGCATCTCGTGTGATTTTCGCTGCTAATTTTATGCTTTTGTACCAGTTTTGTGTTCTCTTTTTTAAATATAATAACAACTTAGTGTATTCGCCATGGGTCCTAAAAAGTGTAGTGAGGAAAATAAGAGGAAACCTACAATTGAAGTTAAGAAAGATCTTATCTCTAAGCATGAAAGTGGTACACGTGTGGCTGATCTAGCTACATGTTCGGGATGCCTAAATTGACTGTTTGTACGATTTTGAAAAATAAAGAAGCTGTCAAAACAGCTGATGTGGCGAAAGGCGTTACGATACTGACCTCTAGGAGATTGAAAAGTATGGAAGAGATGGAAAAAACTCTTAGTTCGGATTAATGAAAAACAGCTGGTGATGTGATTTCTTAGACGATAACTTGTGAGAAAGCCAAGGTCCTGCACGATGATTTAGTGAAAGGAATGCCCGATATTGGTGCTCGAAAGTAGAAGTAGGGGGTGGTTCGAGAACTTTAAGAAAAGGATTGGGATCCATAGTGTTGTTATGCAGGGAAAGGCTGCCAGTTATAATTCGGAAGCAGCAGAAAAGTTTGTAAAGGAGTTTAAGGAGTTTGTGAACAGTGAAGGGTATATGTTTCGAACCAAGTGTTCAATTGTGACGAAACAGGCCTCTGTTGGAAAAAGATGCCCAGACGAACGTACATCTCAAAGGAAGAAAAGTCTGTACCAGGCCATAAGCCAAGTAAAGACCGCCTTACTCTCTTGCTGTATGGTAATGCTAGTGGGGACTGCAAGATCAAACCTCTTCTCGTGTACCATTCAGAGAATCCAAGAGACTTTAAGAAGAACAATATCATTAAGAGCAAACTTAATGTTATGTGGAGATGGAATGTGAAAGCTTGGGTTACCAGGCAGTTCTTCACTGAATGGATACACCAGGAGTTTGCTCCTTTAGTAAAGGCTTATCTGCAGGAGAAAAATCTCCCGGTGAAGGCGCTTCTTGTCCTGGACAATGCTCCTGCGCACCCTCAAGGCTTAGAAGATGATTTGGTGGGCGAATATAGTTTCATCAAGATAAAATATTTGCCCCCCAATACCACTCCTCTTATCCAGCCCATGGACCAGCAGGTGATTTCGAACATCAAAAAATTTTACACCAAGGCTATGTTCCACAGATGTTCTGGAGTTACAAATGACACAGAACTGACCCTCCGAGAGTTCTGCAGAATCAATACAATATCCTCCACTCCATTGCCTAAGAATCATCGAAAAAGCCAGGGGGAAGTGTCTTTGAGGACAATGAACTCTGGCTGGAAAATATCTGGCCTGAATGTGTTGCTGCAACGGGCTTCGGAAGCTTTGAGGAACTGCCTGTTGTTCCTGACATCATATCTCTGGGCAAGTCCATGGGTTTGGAAGTCAGCGAAGAGGATATCAGCGAGTAAGTGGAGGATCACAGGACTGAGCTGACAACGGAAGAGCTTCAACCAGCACCAGCAGAAAGAAGTCACAGTAGAAATTTCTTCAGTGGACGAACAGGGAGATGTCGGAACCATTCCCTCTGCTGAAATCAAGGATCTTCTCAGCATGTGGTAAAAAACCCAGGCAGTCATTGAGAAGTGGCACCCTAATAAAGCCCTTGTTAACATGTATGTTAACTTGTCAATGATGTTATCATTGAACATTTTAGAAAAGTTCAAAAGGGTCACCAACATCAGACCACTTTGGAACGTTGGTTCTCAAAAGACACCACGACCAGTGACCCCAAACCCTCTACAAGTGGTACCTTAGCAAAGGGCATGAAAAGGCAGAGAATGCAAACACCAGAACCACCAGAAACGCAGTCACCTGATGTTATCATGGAAGGTGACTCGCCTTCCAAGCAATAATCTCTCACTCCTCCTCCTCCTCTTCTTCCAGCTTCCACATGCGCCATCATCATTACTTTTTAGGTAAATACAGGTTTTTATATTTTAATTGTATTAATGTACATTTTTATTCAAATATTATTTGTTAATATTTTACCTTAGAATCCAGTGTATTTACTGTTAAAATTCATTTTGAAAATTCGAATTCGTGGTACCTAGGAACGTATTAATCCATTTTCTATTATTTTAAAGGGAAAAATTGTCTTGGAACTCGAACGATTTGGAACTCGAACGGGGTTCTGGAAGGGATTAAATTCGGATTCCAAGGTATCATTGTATTTGTTTTTATGTGTGGAAGTTTCATTTCCAACGTAAAAATATTTGCATTGTTTTGAGTACTTCATGTAATTTTTTTTTAATGCGGAGCAAAGTGACATGTATTCTGTCACAAAAGTGATAATTTAGATTTAGGTACATGATCGATGCATCCATTTTGGTCAGTTGTTATGGTTTGTAAAATATGAAAAAAAATTATAGGACAAAAGTCAAATATTTTACTTGTGTCTCCGAAAAACTAGCCTTTTTAAAATTTTATTTTAAGTGAAATCCCCGTTAGAAAAAGCCCAGTTTAAAAAAAACACACACACACGCAGACCTGTTTATTTTCGCTCTGCATCAGATAAGGAATGACTCACTAAATAACGCACTTATCACTTTAAGAATACTACATCATCTTCTACCACTTTCCGAACTCTTCAGTTTTCGACAATAAATGGAAGCGACACATTTTCTTACACTAGAAACTTAGACATCTTGCAGAATGTAAAAAGATTTTTTCTCAACGCATTATTCAGCGCAGAATTTCTTACCACGAAGTTAGTATGTCTCACATTATGAATGTGCAGAGATTGAATATGAGGGGGTTAAAATCCCATTTGAAAAAGACGTCCATACAGAGACTGGCTGATCACAACAAAATGACTTTCAAATAATAGGTTATGAAACTACATAAATTGAACATCCTTCCTCTTTTCTCTTCCCTTGATATTATAAACATTGAATCTTCTTAAAAATGTATTTGTCTTTCTTCCTTTTCCACATTTGCAAGATTTTCTCATTCTGTATTTTTAGAAGTCAACATTCTGTTATAATTGTATATAAGCTATAACAATCAGTGCTGAAATATAATGCACTATACATGGCATTAAGAATCAAGGTACGTCTAAATGGCCCAACAAAAAAAAATCACGCAGTTAAATCAGCACTCACTATTCTTCATGTTTTGTGAAAAAAATTTCACCTCATCAAATGAATCGTATTTTAAAAAAGAATGATTGAATTAGAAATAATGACCAAACAGAAAACATGAATATAAATAATTTGTAAAGAATTTTATCTAATTATTTTTTTTAAATCATCTAACACTTTTCTAAAATGTGACTTGTTTTTTTAAAATAGATGACGCCATAACTATGTCTTACTTCTGTTTGATGTAGCTGATGCTATAACTATGTTTTACTCCTGTCTGATGTAGCTGATGCTATAACTGTGTCTTACTTCTGTTTGATGTAGCTGATGCGATAACTGTGTCTTACTTCTGTTTGATGTAGCTGATATGATAACAGTATTTTACTTTTGTAATTCGTGTTGTCGGTTCTCTTACTTTGCTATTAAGATATGTCTGTTCTGGTATATTTTATTCCTTCAGAGAAAATCGATCAGAGCTGTGCATACAATCACAGGACAGGCACACGAGGGACTACATAAATACAGACCCTTGCTAATTCCGTTTACTATTTATATTGTATGGGCTTTATACATTTGTTCAGCCAGCACGAAAGAAACCTATCCTGTACCATCTTAGTGTTGTTTATACGGCTGTACCGCTGTTTCAAACTAGTGTATTAATTTAACTGTTCGCCTTTGCTGTCAGCACTGGTTAGACGCTTGATATGCCTCTGCGTATAAGATTGTGTTCTACTCATAGATCTAATGTGTAGTCTCTGAGCTTCAGGATTTTGCTGAAGTGAATCCGTGGGCGTCAGATCACGTTTGTGTCTGAAGCTTCGGTCGATTCTACCCAACACATTCCACTACGGTGATATGATATAAAGACGGTGATTTTAGAAACAAAATATGGCGTGAGTATATGTATACTGAATGACTCAAGAGGTACCATAACAAGAGGAATAGGAGTCGGATGGATTTTGTTCCACGTTCAAGTCAAGTATTGATCCAAACTCTGATATGGATTCCATCAACCAGAGAAATGTTTATTATAGGAATAATATATCGGAAAGTGCTCCTGCTTGCACCCACAGTCAGGTACAGGGGCACCCGTTTTCTGTGTATGAATATTAACTTTCCAGGCACCACCTGCTGGCAGGAGACCTGTCCGAATGGAGAGCACTGACTGCAGCCCCGAGTGCAGCTCACCAAGAAGAGCCTTGGTCCCAGGCCGAATGTATCACTTCAGTGTTATCTATAACCACGCCGGCTGCCCTCTCTCTCGTACAGAAGATACAGATCTGTCCTTGCGAGTTACTACAACTCTGGTGGAGAGACTTGAGCTTCAGGGCTACGTCAACAGGTAAGTCTATAAGATCATTGTCTTTGTTATTGATCGTTGCAATTATTACCTGGAATTATTTTGCTGGTTGTTATTTCATAATAATTGTGTTATTTTGTTAGTGTCAGACCTATGCATAGTTTTTGTGTTCTATGTCTTTAGTCGCGTCATGAATAAGATTTTGGGTGCTGGAATAGTAAAGTGGTATTTTTTTGCACAGTTTCTCGTGGCGAAGGTCGGTGGTTTGATCTCTGTCAGAGACAACGCAGTCACTTAGATGTAGAAGTGATGGCGACTCGTGGCTCCGGCGAACAAAAGACGACCAGATGTGATACTGATCATAACATCTTCTATTGGGCCCACATTTAAGGAAAAAAATGCACACAAACGCCATGCCCCGGCTACCTGGCCTACAGTCAGTCAGTCAGACATTTGCATGTCCCTTGCGGAACTTTGCCTCCCTAACAGCTCTCCTGTAGGCCTCTTGGTTGTAAGCAAGATGCCCTACTGCTGATGCATCCATTTGCAGATTATCAATGATAAGCTGAGCTACAGTTAATGAAAATATGCACACAAACGCCGTGTCCCTTATATGCCTTAATGTTGCGCACAGAGTTATCTGCCCTCCCCCATCCCTACCTCCAGTTTTCTTCTTTACAATATCCAGTGAGCTAAGTATTGCGAGTGAGATCGTTATCTACATTCTTTGCCGTGGGCATGAAACATGCGAGTCCCGCAATGTGATATATGGCATTATGTGCAAAAGATACAGGATAACGTATATTGGTGAGACTGGTCTCAGATTCGAAGTCTACCCATTATGATTTTTAACAGAATTTTACTGGCATGACTAATCAGGGCAACATTTGCAAGGGACATGCAAATGAATGAATGAATGAATGATCTCAGATTGGGGAACCGCATGCAGAAACATCTGTACGATATCACCCAGCATGCTTTGAAACCAGTCCTGAATCATTTCAGTGGCTCCAACCTGCAAATCTGATTTTCTGATAACAGACATCAAACAACGTCACGCAGATGACACAAGCCGCCTAGCGCTTGATAATCTCTGCATTCAGGATTATGAGACGCTATAACCACACGGTTTGAACTTTCTGTTCTGCTACACCTCACATTCTCTTCTTCAACAATCATAATCCCTCTCCAGTAAGCTCCACTCCCTTCTCACTTGTTACACATAGTTCAGATCCTCCTCACAGCATCACATTACAACCCTCTACCACAGTTATAATCATCTGTTTCACCTTATCCTGGCTAGGTTAACATTGTTTCACTCTCTCTCCCCTCTACGGTTTCCCCATCCACCACCCTCAGTTAAGAACCACCCATCACAAATCACTAGTCTCCATTTAAACATTCTCTATGCTCCACCATGCCATTTCTGAACAAGCGTCAGACAAGCCACAACTTCTTACAAGTTACAGCTAAGTGCCCCATTCATTTTATTTCCTTTTTTAACATACCTTCTTTAACAAATAAGAAAGGAAAAAATTAGAAATAAATGAGAAATAAATGAGAGCATTTAGATGAGTCTTGTAAGAAGTTGCGTCCAAGAGTGCGTGTGGTAGAGTGTTGTGAATGTTGAAATGAAGAATTGGGGTATGTCCTGAATAGATTGGTAGTAAAGAGGGGGTGAGGAAAGCGGAAAGGAGTGAAAGAGGGATGCAGTAGTAATCACGCCGAGAAAAGGGTGAATGGTCTAGATAAATGTGGTTGGGGTAGAGGGTTTATGATCTAGTGCAGTGAGGTGGTTCTGGCAAATAAATTAAAGGTGAGAAAAAGTAGAACTTAGTAGAGAGGTAATGTGATTGTGGATGAAGGGAATGTTAAATGTAGATCAATTTTAAGCACACATGAATGAACATTATGGTTACTTTATCGGGCCTCTTATTTTTGTTTCTTTCGATCTTTGAGCATAAATTTCTGGCTGTTTCTAAGGTCACTGCTAGCCTAATATTCTCTTCCCCAGTTAGTTGATTTAATGTCACATTCGCTAGCTAACTACTACTGTTTATTGCTTTAACGTGTCCCAGACTCGACATCAAAGTTAGTGCCTGCAACGTAAGAAAGATCGGCTTGAAGAGTAGTCTTAGGTATAGTTTCAGGAACAATTTTTTTTATAAATAGGAAACAACGAGGCTTTCGTACGGTAAAGTAAGAACCAATGAATATGCCAATAAAACACTATGGGGTGCTAGTTGGCTAAGTTGATTAGTGCGCCGTTATCTCGTGGCTAAACGGCTGTTCTCTCGTAGCTAGACAGCTGCTCGTCCTGCCGGAGTCCGTGTTCGAATCCCAGGTAATTCTCTTGTGATTTTTCTTTCTCTCACGTCTCACTAAAGTGCTTTGTCTACGATTTTTTCGAGGTCTAATCCTACAAAACTGTGTTCTCTTACTTTACCGTTTTGAAGTGTAATCTAATGCTTCTTGTCTGTGTACATACATTCTAGTCTGTACAAACACTGATAGCTACGTCTTTGAACAGGTAATCCACTTATGCATTTCTGTTACAATCCTCGGTCGATTTTCTGAGTGCTTTTCACTAATATACTGGAAGAAGTGGAGAGTTTTTAATATCTTGGATCACTGCTAACTAATAATGGATATACAATGAGGGAAATTAAAAGGAAGACATCTATAGCTCTTAAGAAGGTAAAACAGCTAAAGAATCTGTGGAGAGGAGCAGACAGAACTACAAAAATAAGATTTTTAAGGGCATGCATCTTTCCCATCGCAATCTTATGCCTGTGAGACCTGGACACTTAACACAACAGCTGAGAAACACATAAATGCCTTTGAATGCAGATGCTATAGAAGAGTTCTTCAAATATCATGGACACAAAAAAGAACAAATATATCCATACTGCAAAAACTTAATATTGAAGAAGGCTGGCTAGTAAAACTTAAATATTTTGGACACATTAAAAGTCATGATAATCTAGAGAAGACCGTCTTGTAAGGGTACATAATGGGGAAAAAGAAAGAGAGGAAGACCAAGGCGAAGATGGCTGCAAGACATCGTTGATGATCTGCAAATGGATGCATCAGCAGTAGGCCATCTTGCTCACAACCTAGAGGCCTACAGGAGTGCTGTTAGGGAGGCAAAGTTCCACAAGGGACATGCAAATGAATGAATGAATGAATTTCATTAATATAATATAATATAATATTCTACATATATGTATTTGTCAGATGAGTAGTAGTAGTAGTAGTAGTAGCAGTAGCAGCAGCAGCAGCAGTAGTAGTAGTAGTATCAGCAGCAGTAGCAGTAATGTAGTTGTAGTAGTAGTAATAGTTTAGTAATAGTAGCTGTAGTAGGTGTACCAGTAGTAATACTAATAGTAACAGCACCAGTAATAGTAGTAGTAGCAGCAGCAGCAGCAGGAGCAGTAGTAGTAGTAGTAGTAGTAGTTGTTGTTGTGTTGTTGTTGTTATAGTAGTAGTAGTAGTAGTAGTAGTAGTAGTAGTAGTAGTAGTAGTAGTAGTAGTAACTGTATAATATCTCTGGAACTGTAAGCAGGATGTTCCTGTTTCTAGCAGCTGACGCTGCGAAGATAATGGAACGGAAACACCATGTCGACTTGTGAGCTTATCATGGCCGCTTGCCTGAAGATCCAGAATGGAGGAAACAAAAATCAAACTTATCTACATAATCTACTATCTTGTAGACCATGGCGAACCTCTGGCCTGTTGGCCAAGCTGAGCCCGTGACTAGGAGAAGTACTGGTAAGGTGAAACAGGGTCTTTTCCTGCTGTGGTTCTCCGACCCTGGTTACCGTGCCGTCACTCCAGCGTAATCATCTTAGTTCTAATACACTGTCAACTGTGTATAGTTTTTTTTTCTACCCTTACTCTTCAAAATCTTGTTCAGTCTTTCTTCTTTGTGAGTTTCATTGTAAGAACGTCATTACAATGTGAAGTGTGGAGTAAGGAGAGTAATGCCAAGAGCCAAAGTTTAAGGTTTCCTTGATCGCTTGTCCACGAACGGACTGTATTACTAAATCCAAGGTTGAGGTTTTACTCTAGATCTCTAATCACTTGAAACTTTCAGCTATTTCTATGACCGTGACCGTTGGCCACAGAACAGTCTGGCAGCTGAACTGGAGCGTGTCCTGGCAGGCTCTTCCGTGACAGTACTACTTCTTACGCCCGGATTCCTCCGCGACTGCCTGGATCGTTACCTCCAAATGAATGTGTTCACCCGATTTCTGTCCCACCCGTGTCCAAGCTGGCGACTCATTGTTCTCAGTGTTGGAGTCCAGAAGAGTCAAGTGCCTGCCCAATTGTCCAAGGATCACGTGCTCTGTCTTCAAGAGGACTGGGAGTTCGATGGTCCAACATGGAACCGGTTCGATGAAGCAGTACGGGACACTTTCCGGGGTTAGTGTTTAATATAATACTGAACACTTCTCTTGTCTTGATGATACTTCATTAGTCAGTTTTAATGTCGCTGTCACTCAGGTGTTTTTATGTTACACTCTTCTTTTTTAAATAATTGTGCAGTCTTTCTTGCAGAAATGTGTTCGAAGGTATATTAGGCGAACTAATTCTCACGTTCAAGTATGGAGAGTGACGTTTTTTTTTTTTTTACTTATACAAAAAAGTCATTTCAATTCCGATTTATTATCAGTCATACAGTGTTTTAAAAAATTAATTCATGTTAGTTATCAGATACTGTGCTATATTACGTTTTAGAAATTTCGAGTAGGCATTTGTATAACAATGTAAATGTGTGAACTATCAGATTATTGATGAAGATTGAAGATGATTAAGTTTTTTCTTTTGATCATAACACATCGAGGTGTCACACGCATTACCACATTCACTAGATCAGATCCGATTAAATGTTCACTGCATTATTTAATCCTGACAATTAAGGTATCAGATTCAACAGTTGGTAACATCGCTTGGATTAAAATGTAATATGACATAATCTTCGTTAGTTTCGTCGTTGAAGCACATAATGATTTGTTCACAATATCAAACTCTATCATATTCTATATGCAGCATTTCTCAGTGTTCTCAATTTCACAGTATTCTACACTTGATACGAGAACATTACCTAAATCAGTATTATATCAGATATGCAATTAATTACACGACTAAATCACTGTACTCCAAGTTCCAAAAATATCAATTCTTCTTAATCACTTGAACCACTTGAAATACATCTTCAGTCTAATACTACTTCTGATTCTACAGTGTCTCGTTCTCTTTCCTGTTCTTCTGTTCTTCTCCGATCGTTCTCTTGTCTGTTTGATTCTTTCTGACAGTCTTCTTCTGCCATCTGAATCGACTTTCGCTTACTGACCATCTTTGATCGAACGATCCCCTACTCGATCGTCCCTCTCTGTCTGCTGTTCTTCTTTGATCCGTCTGATTGTCCCTGATTGTCCGTCATTCAAACTGCCCGTGACTTATATGTCGTAAGTCGATTGTCCAATAGGCCACGCCTCTAAATATTTAATTGGTCAGCTGGCCGAGTTGGCCACTCCTTTATTTAAAAACAGTGTGCAATAGCGCCCTAATAGCGTTCTAACGCTAATAGGTGGCATGCGTGTCAGTCTGCGTCAATTCCGTCTATACAATTGTCATTTACCTAAGTCATTATCTTGCTCTTTCATATCGGAGGTTTTATTATGTCCTCGTTTTTCATTGTGTCTGCCTTTTCTATTCGTCTTTTCTATTCTGTTTACCTGTGTCGGTGTCCAGTCATACTAGTGTAAAGGAAATTTGTTTTCTACTTTGCTCTAACTTTCCTATTTACTTTTTCTGTTGCTATTAGATATTACTATTATGCCTGCAATATTTTCATAATCATATTCATTAATAATAATAATAATAACTATAATCATTACATACAAGGCCATGCTACAATTGCAAAACAAGGAACGTGACAAAGTAGCGTGAGAAAGAAAGAAAGAAAGAAAGAAAGAAAGAACGAAAGAAAGAACGAAAGAAAGAAAGAAAGAAAGAAAGAAAGAGTAGTAGCTGTACAAGTCTTATATTATAATTGTCATTTAACATTGATACGTATTTAGCGTCATCATTTATGTTCCATACAAAAGAATCTGTTTTCTTATTGATGTGCTCGATGCTAACAGTTCTAGTGTTTTCTTTTTTTTTTTCCCATGCTGTTTATAGCAGTCTCCGCAAACAGACACACGGGTCATGGCGACGAACGAGAAAAGAAAGATACTGGACGTGTTTGTAATTATGCAAACGACTGGCAAGAAAACAGTATGTCTGGAACAACAGTAAGAATCAACAATTCCATAAGGGATGCCAGCATTAATTTGCATGATGTTGTCAACAGTGATACGTCGATGAGGAAAGACGATGAATTCAGTTCACAGAGCAACAACTGTCACTTTTGGCAAAGTTATAATAGAAGTCCTGAAACTTTGAGCCACGACTTTCTTCCCATGGAGGCACGCGTGTCACATGACCTGTTGAAACGTGATTTCAATAGTTCATCTTTACCGTCCTTTAGTAAGCCTTGTCTTTCAGAGCCAAAAGTGTATGAGCAACAGATTTATCGAAACAAGAGTCAATATCTGAAAGATCTCTTAGCAAGCGATCGCTACAGCGAAGATGGATCTGTTCAGATTTACCGTGATGACATTAAAACTTCTCATTTTTGTAGGAAAAAACGCGGATGTTATGGACATTTAGATCCCCAAACGAGGGTCTTCCAAAATCAACCGGCGTTTTTAGTTAAGCAGCAGCCATTGTCCTCTAGAACGCATGCAAGGTCACTGATGAAGAAGTCAAGAACTGATCCCAAACTTCTATATCAAGCAACAGCCCACGATTTCCTGTCATGTGGTGATCAGAGAGCCATTGACTTAGATAATAAGAGTAATATAGCATATGGTGAATGGCTGTACTCAGCGGGAAAACAGAAAGCATCAGACTTTCCACATAAGAATAGCGCAGAGACAGTTATAACACGTACAGAAAAATACGGAACCAGCGCCACAAGTAGAATAAAAGACACAGACATATCAGCATATCCTCAACATGTTCGCATCAAGAGGCGTAAATTTGTCAGTTCAGCACATGATGAAGGTCAGCAACCATCTAGATTCCTCATATCTGCTAAAACTGCTGGCAACTGCCAGTATGGGGAACGAACATGTAGTTACCGTCAGTCAGATTTGCTGGAAGATCAGGTCTACAGGACATCGAATACAGAAAGTCATGAACGGCAACCTCTGCGGGAGAATGAAAAGTGTGAAGTCCATATAACAGACTCAGATACAACAACGACAGACAAAAGTTACGATGTGCATTCTGGGAACATTGGTAAGTCAACGTTGAGAAACAATCTTAGAAAGATTTCACTCGGGCCAGGGCCACATAACGTAGACAAAGGTTTGAATTTGGCACCTGACGTATCCATCAGTGATATATTTGACAACCTTGCTATTCGGACAGCAGTAAATCTTGGAAGAAAGTCTGCTAGCCTCAATAAATGGACTTCAGATAGTCTCGACAAGTGGTTGTCTGACAGTCTTGAGAAGTGGGCATCGAAAAACGTTGTCGAACATTCATCGGATAATCTGGTTAAAAGAATGTTAAATAACATTTGGAATACAAAGTTAGACGATACTAATGAATGGAAATCTGAAACTCGTGATATGTTGACATCAGATAATAAAAATAGTAAGATACCAGATACTCGAGAACTGATGGCATCACTGAATATGAGGACATCAGACACTCCTGATATGGGAGCATTAGTTCATCATGAGAAGAGAACACCAGGTAACCGTGATAAACGTATATCAGTTAATCTCGACTATTCTGCAAGAACAAATTATCCAAAGGGTGCCATAGATGAGCAGATTACTCAGTCTGCTGACAAGATGAACGTACTGCCAGAGCATGGTGCTAGAAACAAATCATCAAATAGCCACCTACCGACTGAAAATAATGAGAGCAGGATATCAGCCATCACATCGTTTGATGAAAACAAACTACTCCCAGAAACACTAAACAATGACTTCCACTTGGGTGGCTTGAAGGAATGTACCGCACGAAATGACACATATAAACGGACGCTAGTTCCAGACTCTGTAAATGACAATCGCGTAATAAACCAGTCTGTTCCATCTTTTGATTCGTCACATGAGAATGTTGACCACAAGCCGACTGATGCTCGTCCGTCATCTTCTCGGCGACATTATCACCCAGAATCAAACGTCCAAAACGCTCCAGAAAGATTAAACACTAGGCATTTCCCACGTGATCAAATGTCTGCAACTGGGCTGTTAAATAAACCAGATGATCAAAGTAAAACTGAATGTAATAACCCATTAACTGATCCCATTATTGTTCATGCAAGTGAAAAAGATGCATTTCTCTCGAAAGAACTGATGAACTGTCCTGCTACTTCTTCTGAAATCAAAGATCTACACAAGGGAGGTAAAGAAGGAACCAGTTGCCATAGCTTATGTTCTGAACCAAATACAAATCACAATAATAAATGGGACAAAATGAATGATTTCAAAACAAGGCAAACTATAATGCAGCCAGATATTTTAGAAACAGCAAACACATATTATCCGAAAGAAGCTCTTTCTCCTCTGGATAGCCAAGAAATGTTAGAACTCGATGAATCGCAGAATCGGCTTAAGGTTCAGACTCTAGAGATATCTGACTGCGTTAACAGTTACTCGACATGCGACAGTAACGCATCTATGCTTCCAGATGCCTGTCGCGTGATAAATAATGAAGATATTTCTTCTCAAAACCTTCTGTCACATGACACCAAGACATCATGCACGAAGCTCCACGAGGTCCAGGCTGAAACTGCCTCTGACGCCAGCAATATATGGGATGATGGTAAGTCCTACGCCGAATCTCAAGAAATTCCAAAACAATACGAAATAGATAACACTGTGCTGATGGCTGATCACCAGCAAGGACCGAGTTCCTTGACGAAGAGAGAGATGAACAAAAACAATTAGTATCAGAAAGTCGATCAAGTGAACCTAATACAAATGAAAACACATTGTGTGATGCGAATGGGCATACTTCAGTAGCACAACACAGCTGTTTGTTGTCGTCACAGTTTCATGCAGTCACGGAAAACACAAACACTTTGGAGATTGTATCTGAAACGGTGATGGACAATGGAGAAATCGGCATAACTGGTAAATTACCACAAATCTCGGCTCTAGATTGTACGGTCTGTGACTTGCAGAGGGGCACACAGTCGACTCTAGACCACGCGGACTTTGACTTGCAGGTGAACGCAGACTTGCAGGTGAACGCAGACTTGCAGGTGAACGCAGACTTGCAGGTGAACGCAGAGTTAGATGTGGAACATTCAATCAATTCTCATCATATAATAACATCCATCGAGATACCTTCGACTGATCCTTGCACAGATTCAGCTCCTGACAAAAGTTCACACAATAACTCTGTTACTTCTCAATCATCGGAAACAGATGTCATGTTCCCAGAACATAATTTGGATGATAATAAAGAATCACCAAGGAACAAACACTTACATGAGCATACATATAAAGAAACACAAAACTATGACTCTCACAGACTTAAAGAACATGCGAATGAAAACATTGTCGCTCTTAACATAGTTCGTGAGATTGTGGAAGTAAAGTACAATGCATTTGGAATTTCAAGGCCTGAAAGTGTGTGCAGGCCTCTTGACACTGAAGTTAAACAAACAAGTGACAAAGATGTGATTCTGGTCTCAGACACGACTTCCCAACTTAATACTAAGATGCAGGCCTATAATAGTAACGTGACACAAGAGTCTCTATTGGTACCAACGTCCAATGCTATTATGTTATCATCATATGATGGAGATGTTACTCCAGTCGCTAATAATGATACGAAGTCAGTTTTCAGTTCTCCAGTCGCTAATAATGATATGAAGCCATCTTTCAATGCTCCAGTCGCTAATAATGATATGAAGCCAGTTTTCAATGCTCCTTTCGCTGATAATGATATGAAGCCAGTTTTCAATGCTCCAGTCGATGATAATGATACGAAGCCAGTCTTCAATGCTCCAGTCGATGATAATGATACGAAGCCAGTCTTCAATGCTCCAGTCGATGATAATGATACGAAGCCAGTCTTCAATGCTCCAGTCGATGATAATGATACGAAGCCAGTTTCCAATGCTCCAGTTGCTGATAATGATACGAAGCCAGTTTTCAATGCTCCTGTCGCTGATAATGATATGAAGCCAGACTTCAGTGCTGATATAACGACGGGGTTTGATAATGAGGTGGCCCCAGTCTATAATACTAAAACCGCGCCTGATACTGTAACACTGGATTGTCATGATGATGGGGCCCCGGTCTCCGATATATCTCCAACGTCTGTCTTCGAAATAGCAGCAGCTTTTGACAGTACTGTGACTCCAGTACCACACACTGCTGTGCCACCTGCCTGCGTCAGCGATTTCATCCAAATCTCCGACAGTAGAATCCAACTCTCTAAATGTGAATTGACACCAGCCTTTGACATTAATGTTAATTTTTTCAGTAATGTTAATGAAACATCAGTCGTCCGTGACAACAGTATGGCACCATTTAGTGACAGTGGTGTGACTCCAGACCATGATATTGTCGCGTCAGAATGTTACGGCGGTGAAATGACTCCGGCCTGCATCAGTCACGTACTTCCAGCTTCTGAGATTGATACGATTTCAGTCTCTGACACTTGTGAAACATCATTTTGTGATACTACCACAGACAGAGCATATAACAGTGGTGCTACGGTATCTTGTGACAGTGAGGCTGCTTCTTTCAGGGACAGTGATATTATTATTACAAATGGCAACATTGATTTAATTCCACCAGAAGAGACCAATGTGCCCTCCCCACCAGACATTGATGTAATTCCTCTCTCCGATATTAAGGTTACTTTATCCAGTGGCACTGTTATTACACCAGACGACTCCATTAGTTTTACACCAGACAGTGATGCCGAAGTTGCCACAGTCTGTGATGTTAATCTTCCATCAGTCGACGATGTTAGTTTCAAACCAGACCACGACATTAGAACTACGCCAGCCCTTGATGTCCATATTGCACCGTTCCATGACATAAGCGTCGCACCAGTTCATGATGTTGATTCTGCACCACCACACGATGTTGATCTGACACCATTGTATGACTGTGTTGCCGATCAAACCTCAGAATGTAACGGGACACAAGTTCCTGGAACCAGTATGATTCTAGTTTCAAATGATAATGTAACTCTTGGTTGTGACAATAACATTAGTTTAGTCTGTTACTGTGACAATACTTCTGAAGTTGACACTGATTTAAGAGAAGCAAGCAACACTTGTGACATCCGAAAAGCTGAGAGCAATGTGATTAAATCTGCTGGTAGGAACACTCCTCTAACCTGTGGCATTTACTCTACCCCAGTCAGTTGTAATCTAGTCAGTTCCATTATTGATATTCCAAACAGTGGCAGCAATGTTACTCCAGTATCTGACAACCACACTGTAATCTGTGATACTTGTGTGACACCAGTATCTGACAATCACACTGTAATTTGTGATACTTGTGTGACACCATTATCTGACAACCACGCTGTAATCTGTGATACTTGTGTGACACCACTCCGTCACAGTAATGAGACTCAATTATCAAGCAGCTTCGTGATGCCATCGTATGACTCATATAATCATGTATGTCCGTATGCTGCTCAGACAACATTGAATGATAAATTAGAGGATGCACATTGTTATACTGCACAGCTAAACACAATCATAAACATAGACACTATCATACAAGATTCACCAAAAAATCACTATAAAACAAAGAATTTGCAAGAAAGTGAAACTACTAGCTATAGTTCACTAGAAAATGACACTTACAATAAGAATCCACAGAAGGATAGCGTCGCTTATCTAAATTCACAGGAAAGTGGCTCAATTCCAAATCTTCAAGAAGGTGAAATTTCGACACTGGAAAGTCAAATCGAAGGTCCCATTTTCGATGAAAGCGATGTTACTTGTTTTAACCTACTTGAAAGTGGACAGACTCAGGAAGATACCGTCTTATGTAAGAATTTACAGGAGAGTGGTTTAGTCAGATTGAATTCCCTAGAATGTAGGCTCAGTTGTCAGAATTCACAAGATAATAATACCATCTTCGTTAATCAAAATCTGCAGGTGTGTAAAACACAAGAATGTGACGCCACACGTCCAAGTGTACAAGAAAATGACGTCACCGCACCTATTTCACGTGAAAATCAAACCACCTGCCTAAATTTGCAGGAATTTGACGTCACCAGACAGAATTCACAGCAAACAATTGTAGTTGTGGATAATTTACTAGAAACTGTTGGTCATATTCCGTTGAAACGCGACGTCGCCTATCAGAATTTAGAACAAAGTGACACTTCTTGTCACAGTTTAGGTAAAGACGACGCCGTGGATGAGAACGTACATGTTAATGACATTACCAGGCAAAATTCACACGAATGTGACATTTTAGAACAGAACACAGATGAAAATGACGTTGAATATCAGAGTCCGCAGGGAATTACCACCTGTATCTGGGATTCCCTAAAGGGCGATGGCACTTCTGTGACTCCTCCGTCTTCCAGCATTGATGAAGCAGAGAGCAACGGCGAAGCTAACTTCGTTACACAAAACGTGAACATAACGGAGTCCCAGAGCGAAAGCACTGAGCACAAAAGAAGTTCTTTCCCGTGCGAGAATGAAGAATCTGTGTCAAGTTTCATACATGTGTTAGATGAAACAGATTCATCATCAAGCGAACAGGTAACTGTGAAATCTTCTGCAATAAACTTTGACAGGGAAGTGACAGCAGAAGACACGGACGATGAAACGATGACACAACCCAAAAACATCTGTTCTGAAGATAACATTCGTTCTCAGACTGAACAGTCAGGTCTTCAGAACAAGGAAATATCAAAAGCGGGCGAATATTTCATAAGTTCTGAATCACATGTTGAATACGGACATGTCAGATTGGAATATGTGGGCATAATGAATGAATATGAAAATAATAATGCAGAATTGACACCATCAAGGGCGGCACCATACAGCGAAAATGAAATGATGCTGACAGCAAATATAGTACGAGAAACGATGTATGACAAAGCTGATAAAGTTAGTAAATCAACAGATACAATGACTGAAGAAAACCGTTTAGAAATAGCTATAATCAGCTTGCAGCATGCAGAGGAAGCCGACCTAGATGATGAAAATATAACTGGGGTACAAACAAACGTGCGTGGGGTACAAACAAACGTGTGTGGGGTACAGACAACCAGAACTTGTGAAACACACGCCACAAGAGGGGAAGCAACTGAGAAAAATAATAGAGAGAACTCGAAGCTACCTTCAGACATGAGCATCCATGAGATACAAGGTCTGAGTGAGTGTCAAAGCCAAATAGAGCCAACACTAACAGCTTCCACAGAAGCAGAATCGTTAGAAATGAAACAACCAGGCGCAGATTCGGAAGAAGAAGGTAAAATATTTTATCTTCTTGAAAGATAAACACGAGTATACATTTTCTTTGTTTATTTGTTTGGTGAATCGCAATGGTTTTTCAGTCAAGGAAAAATTCTAATTAAAAACCGAAATCGTAGTTCTAAAGCATAATTTCTTAAATCTTGTGCTGTTCGTAGCTCGCTTCTCTTTGTGGGCACCGGATATATTTTAGGAAGGTGAAAGGAAAGTGTTCTTATGTATTTCTTATCTTATATTCCCGTGCCGTTAAACGTCACATAGGGCTCGCAAAGTAGTTCGCCAATTTTTCCTGTCTTCGGCGAGTCTTTCAACCTCATCAAAGGACCTGTTGATTTGGTCTCTCTTAATAATGTCCTCTTCAGAGTTTCATGCGGTCTGCCTCTTTTTCTTCGGCCTGCTGTGTTCCACTTGATAGCTTGTTTTGGGATTCTCTGATCATTTCTTATCATCAAGTGACCAACATATGTCCATCTCCTTTTCCTGATCACCCATGAGACTGGTTGTTGTTCGCTCATCTGTCTTATCTCTGCATTGTTCTTGAATTCGTTCTACTTGATGCCGAGTATTTTCTTAGGCATTTGTTTTCAAAAGAGTCTAATTTCTTTTCTATTTCTTTAGTTGTTTTCCAGCTTTCGCATGCATAAATGAGGGTGGATATTACATTTGAATTGAATAGTCTTAACTTTGTTTTTGTGCTTATAACTTTTGAATTCCATATGTTCTCAAGATTCTTGAAGATTGATGCTGCTTTTGCAATTCTGATCCTAACTTCCTTTCTAGTGTCACCATCCTGGTCTATGTAGCTGCCAAGGTATGCAAATTGATTGACTTCTTCAATATCTGTCCCTTCTATGTGTATTTTTCCATTTTGATTGAGATGAATTTTCATTATTTTTGTTTTGTCCTTGTTAATTTCAAGTCCTGTTTTGCTAGCCAGTGAAGACAGGCTATCTGTTTTTTTTTCTTGCATGGAATTCACATTATTACTGATAGGAGTTATGTCATCAGCAAAATCAAGGTATTTATCTCTTTCTTTTATCTTCATAAATGTCCTTCAAAGTGGCATTTTTTAAAATATCGAGTTATTGTTTTCATAACCATTTCACTGTTCTTATCTCCTATTGTTAATTTCTCTCTCCCCCACCCCCCCCCCCCCCCACGCACATTTTCTTCTCTCTCTCTCCTTCTCTCTCCCTGTTAAAACTGTCACGCATCCCCGCGCCTAATTCTATTTATTTAAACAGAATATTTAAAGACGACAAAAGGCAAATAAAAATTAAACGTTAACAATTTTTTTTTCTCTACTTTTCTCAGTTGACTGGTCGCTGGAGATATACAAGGGCGTCTGCCATGTTCTGTCAAATCCTGAGATGCCCTATTTAGGATAAGAAGTTTTGCAATAAACAAGTACTGTGTTCGCTGTTTGCATTTTCCAGACTAGTATTAATAGTACACTTCTTTAGTTATCTGTACAATATGTTAAGCCACATTTAAGAGGCGACACGTTATTCTAGGATTTATGTAGAGCACCAGGGCAGGGCCTGCAATGATAATTTAAACAGAAGATGTGAGTTTACGTAGTCACATGTTTCATGAGACCTGCCAACTACTAAAATTTCAATGAAAATCCTAAAGATGAAATCCAGAAAAGAAAATGCAGTTATGTGGCATCCTGTTTCTATGTACGCAGCCTGCTTAGTAATGTCCTAGTGATTTCTGTGAATAAATTACTCACTGTTTTTCATTTATTCATTTTAATTTTTTCAGTTTGTTATTTGCGTTCATTCCAAAGTAAACCTTTGGTTGATTTTAAATGACTAACCCACATGAAACACTCATAAATGAATTAAGAGTTGTTGAAAAGTCTCCATAAATGGGGAAGATGAACTTTTTTTTAAAATAACGAACTTTCACTTATATATCATAAAATATGTGCTCTACCTAACTGCCATCACACTGAGATAAAAAAACTATAGATACTTTATTCTTTTCAAAATGGCGTCCTAAAAGGACAGCTTGAAACGAAAGAGGGAGAGAGAAAACTGGTGTCCCTTTCTTTTGAAGATTGGTGTTTTCAGAAATGCTTATTTATTTATTGTTTCGGCGGCAAGATTATATACTAGCCGCCATTTAAAACGCGTCGTCTGATCGAACTGTTGTGAAGCGTGAAATACTTATTTATATGAGAGATTTTCAAACACCATTTCCATGCAATTGTGCCGCCCGTTAATGAAATGATATTTTCCCCAAATGTGATGTTTACTTTAAATTTGGCATGCAGCACGTGCAAATAAACATTTTCTTAATTTATGACCTCGTTAAAAATCAAGTGACGTTGAAATTTGGCGCACACATTAGGCAGGATTGAGCAAGGAAAAGGCCATCATCTGTTTCCAGCGAAAGGAAGTCTGTTAATGTTTATGTCATGCCCCGATGTTGTCACAAGAGCGATGGCAAGCTGTGTAGCATAGCCTTGTAAGTAATGATTATAGTTATTATTATTATTATTATTATGAGTATTAGTGACATGATCAGGAATATAGTTAAGAATGTATTGGGGGGCAGGATAGTAGATCAAACGGTGACAGAGAAAGGATAGTTCGAAGGACGAAGAACGGATACTCGGTACTTCAAAGACCTGATCAAAGGTAAACCGAATCGACATGGGTACGCCGATAGATCGTAACATTGCGACTTCACGCACACATGCAGTAGCCGAGGGGGAACAATTGACCAGTAGATCAAACGACTGAACAGAGAACGGACTAGGTCCCGAAGCAGATAACTTGAAAGAGATGAGGGACTGGGTTAACTGGAGGTAACAATTGGACCGACGGAGATGAAAGCGACTAACACGAAGACGTTAGTTGCGGCCAGTCAGAACTTAGGAATATAAGGCAGAGAAGAGGGCTGAAGATAGGGCAGATGAGGATTCAGGAGGTTCTGATAGAGGAGGAGGCAGATTGCGGGAGGTAGAGAGAGATTCTGATAGAGGAGGACCAAAAGGTCCTAAACAAGTAGTCTAGTAGAAGAACATAAGAGATAGAGACATAGTGTTAGACTGAACCAGTGTATTAAGAGATTGTGTAGTAATTATTACATGGAAACTTCGAGCACCGAGTTTTCGTTCTATAGTAAGAAGTATGATATTGTGAGACTTTGAGATTATGTGCTTCAAAGAAGAATATAACGAAATGTATATAATCATGCATATTATTCCAAGTGATGTTATCAATTTTAAGTCAAGATAATGCTTGTCAAAATACACGATTTCTGTGAACTGTTTATGAGACTTGATCTATTGAAATGTTTGAGAATGATCGACGTGTGATTAAAGAGAAACTTCTTGAATAATATATGATAGTACCAAGAACACCTATTTGAAATAAAAAGATACCACATTGTGAATGAACAATATAAAATAGAACTTCACAGTGTTACAATAATAAAGATAAAACATTGTTATACTGGTGCCCGTGCCTATTCCCGACATTTGGGAGGAGACGACCGGGCGTATAAGCGGCCACACTGAGAAGTATTGACTACTAGCGATCACGTGCCAGACTGTGTTGAACTGATGTGATTTAGGCAAAACGAACTGATGTGACATAGGCGAAGAACAATTGTTTCTTTAACAGTGATGTTAATTAGAGAACATTAATGAGACATTCACGAGGAACATCAGCATTAGCGACAGAGGGACAGTTTGCTCAGCCAGGAACAAGAGATAGTTAGGTTCTATATTAGTTAGATTGCAATTGTAATGACAGTGCATATTTGTTTGATTTATACAACTGTGTTAGAATATTTTTTACTAGAAATTATTGACTATTTCACCGAATATTTCATTGAATAATACAGAGATTTTTCTGAGAAAGTATTAGAGAAAATGGCAGAAACACCGGAAATAGACATACTAAAATGGGAGGTCAGATATCTGAGGAGAGAAGTAGCTAGGTTAGGTAGAGAGTTGAGGCAAGAAAGAAATATGAGACCACATTATAATTTTTATTCTAGAACAGACGTTAGACAGACACAGAACTCTGGTTATAGAAATGAGTTGGAAGAAGACATATATATCACAACCAGGAACAGTATACAGACATGAGTTATAAAACCAGACAACCAGCCTACAACGACACGAGGTATAGAGACACCTACCAGCACAACTCTTTTAAAAGAAACGGCTGCAGATATATGCCACATAACACCGAAAGGTTTGATAAGAATATGAAGAAAGAAAGAATTTCAGTAGTGCGTACGATATCAGACACAGATAGACGAAATAACTATGAGACGAAGAGGAATAAAACTAGGGTAGAATTAGTCGAGGCTGGTAGCCAGACAGTTAAGGACAGAAAAGACAGGTCAACAAACACAGATAGGGTAACCAGAGACGCACACACCTCTATCTCAGACACAGACCTAGGAGGAGTAGCTGGCACAATGGTTGATGTAAGTGTAGGAACAGACAGGTTCAGGTTAAAGGATGTATCTACTCAGTCAGGTTATATGACTAAGGATGAAGAAACATATACGGTAGATGTAGTATTAAGAGATAGTTATACAGAGACGAGGATTGATTTGAAAGAGGATCATGTAAGAGACTGCAACAATAGTCAGAGAATACTAGATAGTACAGAGGGCTCACAAGGTACATTAGGTGCAGTAGATGTTGCTGAAATTAATATGAATGAAGAAATTGTGTCACCTGATTTTAATGATGATGTGGAGGCATCTTCAGATGATGAGGAAATACCAGAGGCTCTGTTAGCATACATGGAAGAACAAATTTCTAACATTATAGAGACATGTAAATCAATAACTTGCAGGGAGGATCAGAACAAGAATATTCATAAAGATGAGAGAATCTATGAGAGAGGATATAATAATACTACTACAGGATACAGAGAAAATAGTTTTATGTCAGGTCAGAACAGGACAGCTTTTACTGACGAGAGAATCTATGAGAGAGGATATAATAATACTACTACAGGATACAGAGAAAATAGTTTTATGTCAGGTCAGAACAAGAGAATTTTTAATGATGAGAGAAGGTATGAGAGGGGATATAGTAACCCCAGAGGAAACAGAGATAATAGTTACTGGGGCAGAGGAACGAGAGGAAATAGAAGGCGATACTAGTGAGAGATCTCTAATGTTATTTTACGGGTTCAGTTTGGCGCGCCTACATGTATATAAATATACAGGTGGTCATTCTTTTTTTCGATGATAATGTGACAAATTTTTTATGTGTAAGAGAGACGAGACTAATATGGCTCGCACTGATGATGTACAATTTTTGCATTTGCTACTATGGTATTACTAATGTTGAAATGCTCAGAAATTGAGAGTGTTAGTAGCCTACCACTCTGTGTATTTTTTTATGGTGAATAATAATGTAATATTGCATATTTTTTGTATGATGAATGAAGTGCATACACAATATTTTTTTTGAGATATGGAAACAAACTTTTCATTTGTATTAAGAAGAGTAGGGTGAGATGTTTGGGTGTTGCCAGATTGTTTAGTGGAACCGAGAAGGTTGTGTTGTGATTATCAATACGAGGATACCCTCACCACTAAAAATGGCTGGCATAGAGGATGGAGACCCAAGAGTTATCATGATAGATGAGTACTTGGGGGGTAAAATAATTGAAGTCAGTGGAACAAATTTCGTGAGAATATGATGGGAGTATTCTGGTCTTTCAGGAACCAGTACATCACATTTTCACACTGAGTATGTATCAGGGAATGTGTATGAGATATCCTATGGTTGCCGCTGATGATGAGAAACGGGAGGTTTGTCGACTGAAAATTCATCATAAGGGCAATAAAGTGATTCGTTTTGAGGTTGGGCCTCAAATGTAATGACAGTATTTTTGGTCATTTGAAAGAATGTATGCTTTTCTTTTTCTTGAGTGTGTATGAGACATCATTTTGATGTAGAAGAGCAGCCATGAATTAATGTCTTACTGGAAAATTTTTGAACAAGATACAAATATGGTGATACATGTTTTCTTCTTATGATAATTATGAATAGTATATTGACAGACTGTGGTTACCATGTTTATGGAGATGTAGTCGGTACCGTTAACATTCTGACTTAAACAAGGGGAGGTGACCGCAAAGTGATTTTTGTTGGTACTGTGGTCCACAAGGAAATATATTTTGGTAGCTCATTACTTACAAGGCACTTTGCTAGTTTTTTTTTTTTTGTGTAGTCATAATGTTAACAATATGACTTAAACGAGGGGAGGTATGTAGCATAGCCTTGTAAGTAATGATTATAGTTATTATTATTATTATTATTATGAGTATTAGTGACATGATCAGGAATATAGTTAAGAATATATTGGGGGGCAGGATAGTAGATCAAACGGTGACAGAGAAAGGATAGTTCGAAGGACGAAGAACGGATACTCGGTACTTCAAAGACCTGATCAAAGGTAAACCGAATCGACATGGGTACGCCGATAGATCGTAACATTGTGACTTCACGCACACATGCAGTAGCCGAGGGGGAACAATTGACCAGTAGATCAAACGACTGAACAGAGAACGGACTAGGTCCCGAAGCAGATAACTTGAAAGAGATGAGGGACTGGGTTAACTGGAGGTAACAATTGGACCGACGGAGATGAAAGCGACTAACACGAAGACGTTAGTTGCGGCCGGTCAGAACTTAGGAATATAAGGCAGAGAAGAGGGCTGAAGATAGGGCAGATGAGGATTCAGGAGGTTCTGATAGAGGAGGAGGCAGATTGAGGGAGGTAGAGAGAGATTCTGATAGAGGAGGACCAAAAGGTCCTAAACAAGTAGTCTAGTAGAAGAACATAAGAGATAGAGACATAGTGTTAGACTGAACCAGTGTATTAAGAGATTGTGTAGTAATTATTACATGGAAACTTCGAGCACCGAGTTTTCGTTCTATAGTAAGAAGTATGATATTGTGAGACTTTGAGATTATGTGCTTCAAAGAAGAATATAACGAAATGTATATAATCATGCATATTATTCCAAGTGATGTTATCAATTTTAAGTCAGGATAATGCTTGTCAAAATACACGATTTCTGTGAACTGTTTATGAGACTTGATCTATTGAAATGTTTGAGAATGATCGACGTGTGATTAAAGAGAAACTTCTTAAATAATATATGATAGTACCAAGAACACCTATTTGAAATAAAAAGATACCACATTGTGAATGAACAATATAAAATAGAACTTCACAGTGTTACAATAATAAAGATACCACATTGTTATAGCTGTTAGTATGCTCAGCAATGGAACGATGACCAGAGATGTTGCCAGACACTTTCATTGTGACCATTCGGCTATAGTGAGACTGAACCAGCGATTTCAGACAACAGGTACCACGAATGACCGTCCCTGGCCAGGTCAGCCTCGTGTAACAACACGAACTCAGGATTACTGGAGATGATATTGATACTTCTGCACAAACAGCAGCTCAGACAACAGCGTATACACCTGGCACTCTGTGACAGCATGAGAAGTCGAAGTCAAGCCTACACAGACCCTCCGAGGGTCACACACGGTATTAATGATGGTCTGTGACTCCAAGCTACTGAGTGTGAATTTTTTTATATATATATATATACTTAGGGTAGACAACTGCGTATGTGCCACTTTTGTGGTGTGTTATGTTTAAGAATACAACCAGTTTATGTCAATAAATAGATGTGAATCGTGGAATCAGTGGCCTTATGTGTTTTAAGTCTAGTACATAGACTTGTGACTCAATAAATAAATTCAAATAAAGTGATGCGTTTTTAATTGGCGGATGGTGTAAATAAATGTTGCCGAAGGAAAGGGCCGTTAACTCTTTTGTCCTTAGATCTTGATGCTGCGCTAGAGGCACACATGGCGTTAATTGTTTTTCACCCTTAAACCGAGAAAGACTAAGCATAGGATCATTCTGCCCACGTCACTTTACTGATGGAACCATGGCTTCCCATAGATACCAGCAGGAACTCTCAATCCAGCACACACATACAAGGCGGATGGCCTGCCCTTGAGCTACTAAGCGACTCATTCTCCCCTACTTCCCTTTGTTTTGGAAAATCACAGTCTACCCATCCTTTACATTTAGAATTTAGCACTACCATTGAAACGTGAACAAATAATACCTATACTATAAATCGTACGTATTTTCACATGTTCATTCATTCATTCATTTGCATGTCCCTTGCGGAACTTTGCCTCCCAAACAGCACTCCTGTAGGCCTCTCGGTTGTGAGCAAGATGGCCTGCTGCTGTTGCATCATTTTCACATGTTATATATGCATAAATGCATAAAATTTCACATATCTGTATTTATTACTATCGTGATTCATTATACATTCAGTATCATTTTTCTTATCAATATAGTTAAAATCATTTTCTATACTGGATTGTGCCGGATATGATTGTTCCAGACGTCCACAATATTAGCTTAATCTTCTACTTCTATTTACTCATTGGGACAGTCAGTTCTGCGAAGTAAAATAAACTGGATTTTGTATCCTGCATTGTAAAATCAAGTTAAGATTATTCAATTCAAATGTAATATCCACCCTCATTTATGCATGCAAAAGCTGGAAAACAACTAAAGAAAAAGACAATAAATTAGACTCTTTTGAAAACAAATGCTTAAGGAAAATACTCAGCATCAAGTGGAACAAATTCAAGAACAATGCAGAGATAAGACAGATGACTGAACAACAACCAGTCTCATGGGTGATCAGGAAAAGATGGACATATGTTGGTCACGTGATGAGAAGAAACGATCAGAGAATCCCAAAACAAGCTATCAAGTGGAACACAACAGGCCAAAGAAAAAGAGGCAGACCACATGAAACTCAAAAGAGGACATTGTTAGGAGAGCCCAAATTATTAGGCATAAAATCCCTTGATTGAAAGACTCACCGAAAACAGGAAAAATCTGGTGAACCACCTTGTGACCCCTATGTGATGTTTAACGGCACGGGAAGTATATAAGATTGTAAAACTTATTCAGTGATTGATATTTATTATGAAAAAAAGCTATCATTTTGAGGATTTCAACTTTTATTTTGCGTATTCTGTCATTTATCTTAGTGATGCATTTCTCACTTTATATATGTGCCTCAGTATTTGAATTTATATACTTCATTTTAAAAATTGTTTGTTTCTATGTACATGTTATTTACTTGTTTTAGGATTCTGTCATCTAATATTTACATCTTGTATTTTGTTTCAATATTGTTTCATTTAAAATACATGTAAAAGTTAAGGTTCTAGTTATTTTTTTTTTTACATTGCTTTCATCTGGAGTCCACTTTATGAAGCATGTCATTTCTTGCTTAACATTTACTTAACATTCATTTAACATTCACTATCTTGAGTACAGAGAGTTTCTGGAAAATAAGCTTCTGCCACTAAGACAAAAACAGCTTTCATGGTGGCAGCCATATAATACTGCAATCTGCTATAGAAAATGCATTACTGACAATTTTACTATGATAATCTGCCAAACAGAAAATACAATACTGACAATCTTACTATGATAATCTGCCATACAGAAAATACAATACTGGCAATCTTACTATGATAATCTGCCATACAGAAAATACAATACTGGAAATCTTAATATGATAATCTGCCATACAGAAAATACAATACTGACAATCTTACTATGATAATCTACCATACAGAAAATACAATACTGACAATCTTACTATGATAATCTGCCATACAGAAGATAAATTATTAACCTTTGGAGATCTGCTATATAAAAACATTAATGAGACCTTACTGTGATGATCTGCCATACAGAAAAAAACATTACTGACAACCTTAATGTATAAACTAGGAAAAAAAAAAAGTAGGAACAACTTTATTAATTAATGAGCACACAGTTATGACGTGATGTTGGAATCAGAAAATGTAACTGCCCTCGCTGTGTTAACTGCCTTGTAGCCTGGGAAATGAAAACGATCACTTTTCCCAAAACTATTCTCATTCTCCATGAGGTATTCACATGCAACTCCCATAATGTGATATATGCCATCATATGCAAAAGATGCAGGATAACTTATATAGGTGAAAGTGGTCTCAGATTAGGCGACTGCATGCAGAAACATCTGTATGATATCACCCAGCATGCTTCGAAACCAGTTGCTGATCATTTCAATGACCCCAACCACAGAGGAAGTCTGATTTTCTGGTAACAGCCATCAAACAATGCCATACCGATGACAGAAGCCACCTAACACTTAAGAATCACTACATACAGGAATATGGGATGCTAGAACCAAATGGTTTCAATTTACAATTCAGTTACATCTAACATTCCCCTCTCCCACAATCTTATTCCTATACACCAAGCTCCACTCCTTTCTCACTTACTACACATATTTCAAAAACTCCTCACGGCATCAACTGCAACCTCTAACCTTCGATCCCCTGTTCCACCTTCTCCCTGCTAGATTAATTATACCACTCCCTCCCCTTTCTGTGGTTCCCCCATCCTCTCCTTCACAACCCACCTATCACACATTACAAGTCTCCATTTAAACATTCTCAATGTTCCACCATGTACATTTCTGGACATAGCCTCTTACAAGCCACAACTAAGTGCTCCATTTATTTATTCTATTTTTTTCCATTCCTACTTTTTACATAGCATTCATGTGAATTCATATTTTATCTTCTTTTTCTGTTTCTTCACACCGTGTGTTTTTGTATGATTACGGTTCACACCAAAACATCACAGCTGTGTGCTCATTAATTCATAAAGCTGTTCCTGCTTTTTTTCCTTTGTTTATACATTTTGTTATCACAGCTTTACTGCAGTGGCTTCATGTATAGTTATATATTTAGCTGTGCATACTTATACACTAATTATTCGTGTGTTACTGACAACCTTACTGTGATGATCTCCTATATAGAAAATACATTACTGGCATCCTTACTGTGATGATCTCCTATATAGAAATTACATTACTGACAACCTTACTGTTGATGATCTCCTATATAGAAAATACATTACTGGCATCCTTACTGTGATGATCTCCTATATAGAAAATACATTACTGACAACCTTACTGAGATGATCTCCTATATAGAAAATACATTACTGACAACCTTACTGTTGATGATCTGCCACACAGAAGATACATTACTGACCTTTGGTGATGCTGCTATATAGATAAATTACTCACAACCTTACACTGATGATTTGCTATACAAATTACTGACAAGTTCTTATATATACAGAACAAAATATAATTTGTTTTTAAATTTTCATTTATTTCATTTGTATTCGTTTTATATCATAATTCAACAAATTGTATTTCTAATATGCAGATGTCCAACCTTTTTTAGGCAATCTAATCCATTACACAACTTTTCACATGCTTTTATTCTCCATAACATACAGATAAAAGAGCACCCAATTTCTGTAATGGTCTCTTATTTAAACATTATTTAGTTCACACTCTCATTCTCACATTTGATTCAATGACACATTCAAATCACTCTGAACTTGAAGAAACACAACATATGGCATGAACCACTTATGTTCTGAATCAAATCAGAATATAATTTCTTCATGTATGTTACTGCTGCCAAATGCAATCTGGCACACAAGAAACAGGATAAAATATTTTTAGCCAGTCTTATCATGTCTGGAACATCATAATAGCATAAAAAAAATATCTTAAACTTGCTGTGAATTTTATATATATATATATATATATAAAACATCAAGTTTCCTCATCTCTTAATACTCTATAAAAAATTTTTTTTCCTTTCATTTTGGCATACCTCAGATCATAGAATTTTGGCAACTGAATTTTTAAAAAAACAAATTAACTCCTTAATGACCACTTGGGCAGAATCAATGTATTTATTTCTTAGCTGACAGCTTGTGAATGTAAACAATACCTGGACTGAAAGAAAACATTAATATAATCTCCAACACTTTCAGAAAAATAAAAAAAAATTTTTTTTTAAAGCAAAAACTCTTCAGTCTGTACAAAAAAAATCAAATCAAAATGTACAGTGCTAGTGTCTATGTTATATTTAAATTCTGTCAAAAGTTGTTCTTGCTGTAAAGTATCGAAATAAAAGTTCCTTAGTCTGAAGGACAAAAAAAAACAAAAAAACTTATGCGGTTGATGAGTTAAGTAACAGCTTTAGTTACTGGTGCTGGAATTTGTGAAGCCACTACTAATAACAGCTTGTTACGTCCATTACTTTAAGCAAGTAGGACAGACTGAACTCTAAACTGTGCCATCTCCAAGTATACTTTTAAAATGATGTCCTTGATGCTACTGCTATCACAAACTTACCACCACAATCAAACAATGGAAGAATGCTCTAACTGGTGGAATACCTTTAAATTATACAGTTAACAATACATAATTTACTAACATGTATAGGTCAGCTTTGACCAATCATTATATAACAGTTTATAGCAATCACATGCTCTTTAGGATAAAATTAATGATTTTTTTGGTCCTCCCTTCCTATCCAGTACATATTATATATTATTTACAAAACTATACACATAAATGGAATGGCAGTTTTAAAGCAGCAAACTAGACCTGTGTACAATGAAAGGTACAGATGAGAGTTTTGAAAGCAACTTTGGAATGTCCATTTAATACAAATCTCATATAGATAGCTATTACACACATGCATTTTAAAAACAGCAGCCGCTTTGCATAAACATCATGGAAATGTTTCATAAACATATACCTCATAAGTGATGGCCAACATACAAACACAAAAGTTGGTCATTATACACACTTTGTGCAGACTTATACCTGTACAAAAAATGCATAAAAACAAACACAAATACATACACAAAAAATAATGACAATCAGCAAGTTTATACAAACATTTCCTTCACAAAATTATCACAACTAAACAAACAAAACACGCAAATATTACTATACACAAATGTACATACCATCATCAAATGAAATTACAACTGCCCAGTCTTACCATGAAATCACTGCAAGAAACAATCTAATCATGAAATCACAGCAACATATAGTCTTACCATGTAATCACTGCAACAGACATAGTCTTACCATGTAATCACCGCAAAAGACATAGTCTCACCATGTAATCATTGCAACAGACATAGTCTTACCATGTAATCACTGCAAAAGACATAGTCTTACCATGTAATCACTGCAAAAGACATAGTCCTAACATGTAATCACTGCAAAAGACATAGTCTTACCATGAAATCACTGCAACAGTCTTATCATGAAATCACATCAACATACAGTCTAACCATATAATCACTGCAACAAACAGAGTCTTATCATGAAATCACAGTAACATACAGTCTTACCATGTAATCACTGCAACAAACATAGTCTCACCATGAAAACACTGCAACAAACATAATCTCACCATGTAATCACTGCAACAAACATAGTCTTACCATGTAATCACCGCAACAAACATAGTCTCACCATGAAATCACTGCAACAAACATAGTCTCACCATGAAATCACAACATATACAGTCCTACCATGAAATCATAACAACAAAAGCATACATCCATACAATAACTGCTACATATGTTAATATATAAAATTTACACTGATATGCACTGAATACAAACTATGCATGGAATTGCTGCCGTGCTAGAACGTGCTACAAATGCGGACAAAGTTCAAACAGCTTACATTTATACATATTTCTAACATAAAGTTCATACATAATTATAATTACCAATAATTTTAAAATGAAATTACTGCAGCATAGAAATATGATCACACATTTCATACAGAACTGCAGCCACATCAAACTATTAAACTGAGCCACACATATAATACACAGAATTTCTGCTATGTGAAACCCGCTACATGAGACTCACATGAAATTTACTGCCATACAAGTTTCTACACACACGCTTAAACCAACAGAGCTATACATAAATTCTGTATAGATTACTATAATGCACACAGAGCATTACAGTTACTCATAGATCTGCTCATAAATTTAGCATACTGATTATTTCTACTACATCATCAAACTCAATGATCATAGAATTACATAAATACATCTCACATGGAAGATCAACAAATATATAAATACTACAAGAACTTAATACTGAAGAATGCTGGCTAGTAAAGAGAGTTACACAGAGAAAACTTAAATATTTTGGGCACATTAACGGTATGAAAGTCTAGAGAAGACCGTCTTGGAAGGGTACATAATGGGCAAAAAGAAAGAAGAAGACCAAGGCGAAGATGGCTGCAAGACATCGTTGATGATCTGCAAATGGATGCATTAGCAGCAGGGCATCTTGCTTACAACCGAGAGGCCTACAGGAGAGCTGTTAGGGAGCCAAAGTTCCGCAAGGGACATGCAAATGACTGACTGACTGATGGAAGAACAGTTAATATCTTATTTTACATTTACAAAACAGAAGTGCGCTCTTAAGTTGTGGCTCAAAGTTGAGCTGAATGCACTGATATGGGACTTTCCAATCACACACTGAGAAACTGGACATACATACCAGAAGATTAACTCACCTTACACTGATGCATCACTGTAATAGAAGTCTTTTTAAAACAGGCACATGATTGAATACATGGTTGGCTATCACAATAACAAACTCCAACAATTATTGTATAATACTTAAAACAGCAAGTAAACTTTCTGTTCTTTCTTGTTTCCTAAGCTATGAGACAAGCAGCCGTTTCTAAACGACCTAATTAACTAAACAATCAATTTTAAGAAATATTTTTTTTAAATAAATATCTTTCTGAAAGCAGAGTGGATCATAGCAGGTACACTCAAAATATGAGACAAGTCAAATCAAAACAGTGCGCTCAAGTCAAGCTAAACATATATCCTAAAGATAAGAATATTGCACATAACATACAAAACAATCTAGCAAGTGAATTCAGAAGCCTCTTATTACATATTATAGAACATTTACCATTTTAAAAAATCTATAAATACAGGGCTATTCATATGTCTGTAAAACATTTAAACAATTCACAACAAATAAACTATGTAATGGATCATGATAATTCTTACGCCAAGAGAGAAACTCTTCAAGTTTTTTTTTATTAAATAAAGCCCACACATTTCTCCTGTGGTCTGCTACAGGGAGGCAGCAGTAGCAAATAAGGCATTCAGTAAACGTGAGCAATCATTTTACGTTTTGGAATGCGCAAAAACCTCGTCAACAATATGGCGAATTCTCTGTAGGAGATTAGTGTAAGCTACCACAGAAACGTGCGAATGGTGGCACAAAGACGGTGTCCCTCACAAACCCCCACAAGAAAAAGTTGCAAGAGGTTAAATCAGGGGCCCGGGGTGACCACCCCATTAACATGTTGTCTGGTCATCCTCTGTGCCCTATCCATCTTTGTGGCAAATTCTGACCTAGATACCCTCGCATGTCTCTGTGGTGGCTTAGACTAATCTCTTATGAGAATTCGCCACACTGTTCATGTGGTGGTTGTGTATTCCAAAACACAAAATGACTGCTCACATTTACTGAATGCCTTCTTTGCTACTGCTGCCTTCTAGTGGCAAACCACGGTAGCTCTGCATGCGGACTTTATTTTTAAAAAAGGAGTTTCTCTCTCTTGGTGTAAGAATTATCATGATCCTCTACGTGGTTTATTTGTTGCAAATTTTAAAAATCTTTTACAGACTTATGAATAATCCTGTATTTAAACATGCTTGAATCAACAGGTGACATACCTAAATAAACTCTGATAATGAAATCTAATACATAAAATTCAAAACTGAAATATAATTTGGTCACTAATCATAATTAATAACAAACATGAACAGAAATATTTCATGAAGCAGATAATGGATGTAATAATTGTCGAAGAACAGTGGAACTAAAATCTATGATTGTGATGACTACAACAAAAGAAATAATCTTACAACACGCGCAGAATTTAATCATATCATTGTACATTAGCTGTAATAAATAATGGAAAAATAATTATCATCATATCAAAGAGACACTATAATGACAACAGCAGAGTTAAGAAAAATATAGCAAGTAGTAATGAAGATAACACCTAAAAATATTTTACATTTACACATAAATAAACAACATTTTAAAAAAGGAAATTTTTAAATTATTTTTTAAAATAATTTAAAATTAATTTTTTAAATATTATATATAATTTTTAAATTTTTATAAAACTTTATAACCTGCTAGGATGGTCCCTAGAAAGTCTCTAAGAATTATTCTTACATTCTTTCCGTGCTGTTAAATGTCACACAGGGCTCGCATTGTAGTTCACCAAGTTTTCCTGTTTTTGGTGAGCTTTTCAACCTCATCAAGGGATGTTATGCCCATGAAACTGGCCTCTCTCAACAATGTCCTCTTTAGAGTTTCAGTGGTCAACCTCTTTTTCTTCTGCCTGTTGTGTTTCACTCGATAGCTTGTTTTGGGATTCACTGACTGTTTCTTCTCATCACATGACCGATATGTCCATCTTTTTCTGATCATCCATGAGACTGGTTGTTGTTTAGTCATCTGTCTTATCTCTGCATTGTTCTTGAACTCATTCCACTTTATACATAAGTATTTTTCTTAGGCGTTTGTTTTCAAAAGAGTCTAATTTCTTGTCGATTTCTTTAGTTGTTTTCCAGCTTTCGCATGCATAAATGAGGGTAGATATTATGTCTGAACTGAATAATCTTAACTTGATTTTTGTGCTTATAACTTTTGAATGCCATATGTTCTCAAGATTTTTGAAGGT
Organism: Achatina immaculata; assembly: GCA_009760885.1. Classification (NCBI taxonomy): domain Eukaryota; kingdom Metazoa; phylum Mollusca; class Gastropoda; order Stylommatophora; family Achatinidae; genus Lissachatina; species Lissachatina immaculata. The sequence goes on from CM019717.1 coordinate 5,826,695, forward strand.
CAATGCTGCTTTTGCAATTCTAACTTCCTTTCTGATATCACCATCCTGGTCTATGTAGCTGTCGAGGTATGCAAAATGGTTTACTTCTTCAACAGCTGTTCCTTCTTTGTATATTTTTCTTTTGAGATTAATGAGAAGTTTCATTATTTTTGTTTTTTCCTTGTTAATTTTAAGTATTACAATGGTTATACTGAAAGTTGTGATCAAAAATGTTTTTTAAATCAGAATTTATAGATAGAGAAAATATAAATGTATCACTTTAACTAAACAGAATCCACCAGCATGCAGTATTAAATTAAACGGAACTATTCTAAAGCAGGTGCAGAAATTCAAATACCTTGGAGCAGTAATAACTTCAGATGGGAAATGCACAACAGAAATTAGGAACAGAATAGGCCAAGCAAAGACTGCATTTCAGAGAATGAGAAACATATTAGCTAACACATCTTTATCAATGAATGTTAGAAAATGAGTCCTAAAGTGCTATATTGAACCTATCTTGTTATATGGAAGTGAATCATGGACAATAGGCAAGTCTGCACAAAAATCATTGGAAGCAGCAGAAATGTGGTTTATTAGAAGAATGTTGCGAATCCCCTGGACAGCAAAAATAACTAATGAAGAATGTATGAGAAGAGCTGGAGAGACAAAAAACCTTATCAAAAAGATAAGAGAGAGACAATGTACTTTCATAGGACATGCAATGAGAAGAGGGGGCATAGAAAATATTATAACAACAGGAAAAATAGAAGGAAGAAGATCAAGAGGAAGACCAAGAGAAATGATACTGGACAGTCTGACGGGATGGTGTGAGAGGAGATCACCAACTGAACTGATGGCCTGCATGAAGGATTGGGTACTCTGGAGAAGCATAATAGCCAACGCCAGTCGGCACGGCACATGATAATGATGATGATCACTTTAAGTGCATCATTTGCACTTCATGTAGAGGTTACATGATGTTACCATCATGTGTCACATGACCACGTGGAGCAGAAACAAAATGGCAGGTACTGAAGTTTCATTTCATCAATGTGCTGTTACTGAGTTCCTCGTTAAAGAGGATATCCCGCTACTGAAACTCACCAACAACTTCAACTTGCTTATGGAGATGTGTCTATGAGTACTTGCAGTGTTAGGAGGTGGGTGAAACATTTCAAAGATGGAAACATGACCATCCAAGATATGCCTCGCAACGGTTGCCCTCGAACTGCCTCCACTGAACGCAATGTGGAAAAGGTTGACGATATCATTAAAGAAGACAGATGTGTCACAGTTTCTGAAATCAGTGTAAATTTTGGAATAGGACAGTACAGGAAATGATTGAAAACCTAGGCTATAGAAAAGTTTGTGCCCGTTGGGCCCTACAGGAGAGAATGTCCAGAAAGCAGTGTATCTGCGCCATCGGTCAGCTAAAATGGAATTCTACCAGGAGGGTATTTTCAAACTTGCTGAGCGATGAGAAAAATGTGTGCAGAGAAATGGAGATTATGTTGAAAAGTGAAGAAAAGGATGTAGATTAAGGTGATACATTTATATTTTCTCTATCTATAAATTCTGATTTTTAAAAAATTTTTGCTCACGACCCTCGTATTTTACTAGCCAGTGAAGACAGGGTATCTGTTTTTTCTTGCACTGATTTCACATTGTCACTGATAAGAGTTATGTCATCAGCAAAATCAAGATTTTCTAGTTGGGTCAGATATGCCCAATATCTTTCAATCTGGAACCATTCACTCATTCCTTCTTCTGTGTTGACTGTGCAAACATATCCGTTGTAGAGATCTTTAATGATGTTGACAATGTTAAAATTCTCCACAATGAATCTCTGTTCTAAGAACTATACTTAGAAAAAAAAACAACAACAACAAAGAAAGATGTTGCATTCTGAGTGGTATCTTTTGTACAAAAGATTATAAAATTTGCTACTGCCCCAACAAATTTTTTTCCAATCTGATGAAAGGTGAGCCTGGAGACAAGACCAAGTGTAAATTTATAAGACATGGCAACAAGTACAACATTCTATTTATACCAGCCAATGATTACAAACATCAAGGGATATGTGGGGTTAAGTGAAAAACCGAAGGATATGAAGAGAAGAAGTGCAGACAAATATAAACATGAGAAAAATAAAAGTCAAAAAATGAAAACTGACAGTCAAACAATGTTCTTCAGGAGAATGAGTAAACTACATATTTAAGCATGGAAGGCAATGAAAATTAACTGTTCGGTCACATATTTAACGATGGCTCCCAAGCGATTAGTGTATCGCCCTCTACTAGTTAAACAGTTGCTCAATCAGACGGAGTACACGGTCTGACTCACAGTCACTGTCTTGTGACATTTCTTCATCCACATCTATGTGGATGGTCAGTATTCTCTAAATATTCTCTATATTTTCTGCAGCATTAAGATTTCAGAAGTTTTATAAGTCATTTATTTAGGACTGTTAAACTAATATGTTATGATAACTAGGTCACGTGGAAAGAACGCAGGAGAGTCATCAAACCAAACTTCCACACACACAGGACACAGAAGGATCATGACCAAACCAAAGATGGAGAGATGTGGAAGAAGGTCTAAGAGAGCAGAGTAAACAAAGGGAGACAGAAAGCCACGCATGAACAGAAACAGTCAATATCTGTTGCACTGAGCCTCAGGGGGCCCTAGAAAACTCAAGAGACAGTCTCAATATGTGAGACACTTGCCAAAGAGGAATTATAATTCACGGTCTTCTGAGGAACAAGAAGTGATAGCAGTCTTGAAAACTCCATCCATATAAGGAAATTATTGCTAACTATAACACACACAGCTAGGGGCATATAATTTCTGATGAAATCTACAAATTAGGTTATGCTCAGGATCCTCTTATACAGTCAGCCAGTCATTTGCATGTCCCTTGCAGAACTTTGCCTCCCAAACAGCTCTCCTGTAGGCCTCTCGGTTGTAAGCATAATGCCCTGCTGCTGATACATCCATTTGCAGATTATCAATGATGTCTTGCAGCCATCTTCGCCTTGGTCTTCCTCTCTTTCTTTTTTCTATTATGTATCTTCCAAAATGGTCTCTAAATTCTCTTGACGTTTAATGTGTCTAAATTATTTAAGTTTTCTCTGATTAATCTTTATCAGCCAACCTTCTTCAATATTAACTTCTTGTAGTATGGATATATTTGTTCTTTTTTGTGTCTGTGGCATTTAAATAACTCTTCTGTAGCATTGACATTCAGAGGCATTTATGTGTTTCTCAGCTGTTTTGTTAAATGTCCAGGTCTCACAGGCATATGTTGAGATGGGAAAGATGTAAACCTTTAAAAATCTTGATTTTTGTAGTTCTGTTTATCACAGCTTCTTTAGTTGTTTTACTTTCTGAAGAGTGATAGATGTCCTCCTTTTATATCGCTCACTGTATCTCCATTACACTTTGTAATGATCCAAGACATTCAAAACTCTCCACATATAAAAATATCTTATATATAAGATATATCCTCTTACACAAAAGTATCCTGAAAGTGCTTGTAAACGACTTTAATATACTTGCAAATCATTACATAACATTACCAGAAATACACGTAAACTCTTCATGGATGATCATCATCATTTTGGAAATGTAGTACATCCTACAATGTGTAAGGGACTAGTACATTATAAAGTATAAAAGAGCACACAAATGCATTTTGTCATGTTTGAGAGCTGTTAGCTAGTGCTGCTACTGGAAACGGTTCTTTTGTGGTGTCTCTTTCCCATTCTTGTTGGTGCAAATTCCTTGAACAGCGGATGGTCCAAGATATCCTCTGTAAACGGCCTCAATGTTGGATCCGAGCTGGTCATTTTGTGTACCAGTTCACTCTGTTTTGATAAGATTTAACAACACATGGTAAGACAAGATGCAAGAAATGGCTTGGATGTTTCAGTGCTGCTCTCAAAACTCTGGTTTCAACACTGGTAAAATATATTTTTAAAAAAATAAAAAACAAGTGACAGAATGAGTTTTTATAACTAAGATTATATAAATGTTACAAGCCAGCACAACTGAAACTTTATGACACTTCATCAGCCCAGTCAGAATTTGTTTTTCCCTCTTGCTCTTTCTTTTCCCTTGTAACTTTCCTGTGGCTGTCATGTTCTCAAACCTCCAGTCATTTCATGACATGTCAAAAACAATTTTTTTTTTCTTTTTCAATCCTACTGAATTTAGTTTTCTATATTCTGCAAGGATTTCTTCATTAGATTTGACAATACCAGTGATAATAAGAATTTTGTTACAGTATTATCCATGATACAAGCAACAAAACTAGTCCCAGTATGGCATTCTTTTGTTAAAAGTCTGCATCAGGCAAGAGTTAATACCAAGAAGAAGAAAAAAAAAAGCTAACAAAAAAACACACTGACAAGACCTGCCTAATATATGCAAAATAAAATCCACTACAGAAGCAAACATAACCTACTCAAACTTACCTCAGAAGGTAACTCCCTGTTGAATCTTGCTGGAAAAATGTGTCTTTTAGCATCCAATAATGTCCTTACTCTCTCCATTTGTGTAGAGAACGGGATCCACAACTCCAGGAAGATGAGACCCAATGAAAATATATCAATTTTTAGATCATATGGTTTCTTAGCAATCTGAAAATAAAAAAAAAACAAAACATGTCAACACTGACGGAGGATAGAATGTGGAAAAGAAGCATATAAAAGAGGCAGAAAGCTAGTCTGTTTTGCTAGTGTTTATAAGACAAATTGTTCTACAGGGCTAATTTTTTTAAAATAATGTGCATTAAGAGATGCTTTAACAAGTAACACTTTTATCAGGGCTAGCAAACCTTGCTTTAGCAAGCAACACTTTTATCTGGGCTAGCAAACCTTGCTTTAACAAGTAACACTTTTATCAGGGCTAGCAAACCTTGCTTTAGCAAGCAACACTTTTATTAGGGCTAGCAAACCTTGCTTTAATAAGTAACACTTTTATCAGGGCTAGCAAACCTTGCTTTAACTCTTTCCGTGCGTATGGTCGAATTTTCGACACTTCCGGTGGTCCCAAGCTACCGTATGGTCGAAAATTCGACAATCATTGTTCCATTAAAACAAGCGGTGTAACATTTATATTGTCCGGATTTCGTCCGCAATTCCGGTGACACTTTCAAAATGGAGAATGCGTGCCTAGTTACGAGCGATGCCGAGCGAGAACAAGCACGCGAAGCATGGAAATTTTTCAATTTTTGACGATGTAGATAGGGGTATGGACATAGCTTATGGCCACCCCGCTGCTCTTGAATGTTTTCTAAGTAGATTTAGACATATTTAGACGACTGGAGAAGTAGTTAGGAGGTTACGTCAGACATTCAGTATGCGAAAATGCCATACGGAGTCACAATACGAGATCGATAAGTAGATCTACACATCTTAGATGGTAAACAGGGGTAAGAAGCGCGAATCTAGACCTAGCCGATGGTGAGCTGGCCACATTCAGTGTCTAAAAACATCACATTACTTCTTTTTTCCTAAAAAACTCTGCATTTGTGAAATTTTCATTCATTTAGCTACACACTGACACATATTACATATATGGAAGTACATGGAAACACTGTTTTCCATTCCATTTTACAACTATACCCCCTTACAGTCAATACCCGCGTTTTACTCCACCACGCAACGACACGTCCGTGTTTCTTCCTCCCGCACGGGAAGAGTTAACAAGTAACACTTTTATCAGGGCTAGCAAACCTTGCTTTAACAAGTAACACTTTTATCAGGGCTAGCAAACCTTGCTTTAACAAGTAACACTTTTATCAGGGCTAGCAAACCTTGCTTTAGCAAGTAACACTTTTATCAGGGCTAGCAAACTTTGCTTTAACAAGTAACACTTTTATCAGGGCTAGCAAACCTTGCTTTAACAAGTAACACTTTTATCAGGGCTAGCAAACCTTGCTTTAACAAGTAACACTTTTATCAGGGCTAGCAAACCTTGCTTTAACAAGTAACACTTTTATCAGGGCTAGCAAACCCTTGCTTATCAAGACCTTTTCTACCTCTACATCGTGTATTCGGTAATGGACCATTAGGCCACAACAGTCTGGCCATTCAGATTACAGACTGGCTTGCTCCTACTGTAGTGGAGCTGATAAAGAAGCCTATTTCTGTGGTTCACTTTTTTGGACTGAGGGCAGATACTACAGGCCATTTTTTTGGCGTGTCTCACTTTGCAGGCTGATATTCTCCTGTTTGTGAAAGCTGTTTTCCTTAACTACCGGGTGACTGATTGTCATTTCTACAGTTGGGACAGCCTGAGTGTACTGGAAGCAGATCCCCAAAAAAAGAAACATCCTTCCAGGAGTATGGACCGGCCACTACAGAGTAGTCTGTGTGCGCCCATTTCAACATCCTATTCGATGCTTTCACTCTGAATTCTTTCTCGCTGGTTTAGATGCAAAAGCTTGTAGTCTGCAACAGCAAGGAGATCCAACAGCATCATTAAATAATGGCATTAACTATAAAAAAATCCCATGATGCTTGCAGTGATATCCAAGTTAAAGCTTGTGTGGCTGGGAGGCTACCACCTGTCCTCCACATCTTTCTCGTGCCTCCACAGAGAAACCTCCAGTAGCCAATCAATGAGGCTGAGTCAACCATGATGGCAGCCAGTCCAAGAAAAAAAAAAAATTCCTCCTCAGTGGGGAAGCAAACCCAGAACTTACACAAATCATTACATATTTTGGCTAAGTAATAACCTGGCCATGCTACCTACTTGTTCAGGACTCATGTAAAGAGTGGTGCCGACCTCAGCTGTGTGCCTGCTGAGTGATGTGTCATCAATTTCTGCTTCCTGGTCCTGCTGAACACTGAGGGCTGTTACCAGACCAAAGTCTCCAACTTTCACTATGCCATCAGCAGTAAAGAAGATGTTTGATGGCTGAAATCAGACAGTATTAGACAACAATATGTCAAGTTAAAAGCACAACCAACATATTTACATAAAAGGCTTATACAAACTTAAGCCAAATGCATGACCATCTGGAAGTTTGGAAACCAGATCCATGGTGCCCTAAAATATTTGCTGAGGTCCTTGTAAAATTTGTTTTTACATTAATAATAAAGATTGTTAAATTTCTCAAGTCCTTTAGAGTTTAACACTTGAAGAAAAAAAGTATATTTCACATCTTTCTTATGAAAAAATTTCCACCTGCAAAATTTAAATCAGTTTATATTTATTTGTTAGTTACTCAGGTGTGCTATAAAGTACTTCAGTATTGGAGTTATGATTACTACATATAAACAAAGATCATCTTCTATATTTAGCCCATTTATAAATTTAGCCTTCACAACTGTATACAAAGAGAATGTTTGCTCACAAAGATATGTTGTCCTGAAATGCATCCAAAAAAATATGAAAGTTTGACTGCATATTTCATCGTATTCCATGAATATTTCAATCCAAAATTATGTAATTTCCTCCACTTGAAATTTTTTTTCTGAAAATATAATCTGTTGAAATTTCTATAAATTGTACTTTCTCTTTTAAAAACAACTCACTGACAGTGGCAAATTCAACAAAGGGATTTTCAATCCATAGTATTTTTTCCAAATGACATGGAAAGTACATCTCAATTTGTACACAAATGAGAAATATGTTGCACGATTGAAACTTTAGCATCTTCACTGAGAGTAATTTCTTTCGTAAGTAGAAAAACTACTGAGATTTTCAAAGCAATCAAGTACTCCTCTGAAATTCTTCTCTAAGCACAAATTCCCTTCAAAGTGTTTCTTTATGTGTTTTACACACACACAAAAAATACCCTTCACCATTCTTTTTGTTACTATTAAAACTCCTATTTCGAACATGTGATACTACTGACCTTCAAATCCCTGTGCATAAGGCCTTGACTGTGTACATAGTTCACAGCACAAACAATCTGGTCAAAGATATTTAGAACAGTGTAACGATCTCTGTTCAAGGTGTTATTTCCCAACCAGTCTTTTAGTGTCTCTTTACTGTACAGCTGCATCTGGATGTACAGGAAGAATCTGGCACCAGCAGGTGATGACTGGTTAACTGGTTCACTATCCTCCTTGCTACTTTCACTCTTGTCTGGCAGCAAAAAGATGTCTACTGTGTGATGGTCTTGTTTCCTCAACAAGAGACCTTGCTTACACATCTTCTCACTATTCCTATCTTCAGACATGGAAGACTTCTCAAACACAATGCTGTCATCTACAGAGTTTCTGGTTTCTTCCCATGATTTATTTTTGCCACATGGCTCATTACTACTGCTCTCAAATACTACACTATCTCCTGAAAGCTCCTGATGTGAGTGGTCAGCCTTGTGTGACATCACACCAGAGGAATTAGAAGTGTAGTTAGAAAACGGAATGCTTGACCTACTTTCACTTCTGCTATCTCCACTGAAATCCTGGGACTCATTTAAGGCATTAGCATCAAGAGAGAACAACTTTCCTCTAGGACTTATAAAACTTGTTTCACTCTCATCTGAAGATTCAGTGACGTTTGTGCGAACAGAAAATTCTCCGCTACCAGACTGCCTAAGCTGGCAATCACAGGACACAACATCTGAAGAAAATAAAACAGAATCTGTTTCTAACAATGCTTCTGCTCTCTTAACTGGGGATAAATGTGGATATCTGTCCTGAGAATCCACTTTATTTCTCCTCCTTTTGTCTAGCTTTCTGCTATTCACACGAATGTGCTCTGATTCAGACTGATGTTGCCCAGTGAAAGAAGCTGCACTGTTGCGTGAAGTAGGTCCTGAAACATCACTGAGGAAAAAAAGAGAGGAATTACATAGGTTTTTTTTTTTTTAAGTAAGTATGCCAAGATTATCACTTTTTAAAATCTGAAACACTGCACTTTCTGAGCATATATACTCAAAACAGACAGAGCCTTTGTGTCTTTTTATTTAACTTCATTCACAAATATAAGCTTCACATATAATTTATTGTTCTTGTTATTTATGCTTAGTTTTTACTGCAAATATATGCCTGTCATATGTTGTTGCTCATATTTTTAGCTCAATTCTTTCTGTTATTTATGTGCAACTTTCATCCACAAATATTTGCCTGTCACATATTTTATTCTTTCCATTGTATATATACGCAAGAACAATTTGTTTTGAGACAGGCTACATGTAAATTTGTTTTCTAAATGTCACTTTCATCTGCTGTATAAATAAATCCATGGACACATATAATTTGCAGCTGACATGAATGTAGTGAACAGCACTAAGGACACTAATTTACCTGAAACTGAACAATTTATCCCTCTCTTCCTGCCATCCCGCTGGTGGTGACTCCACCCAGGCATTGAAGTACCTAACAATTCCAGTATGTTCCAGTTTTGCCAAGGCCCTAACTTCTCTCAGCACCTTCTCTTTTGCCCCTTCGCTGGACAAAAAAAAAAAAAATCATTGGTCATTTCTCGATTCCTCTATACTGACTAAGGCTTAACTCATTACCAAACTTTTACCAGAACATATACAGCTCTAACATTTATTAAAATGGCTGGCATCTGTACATGAGGTCTACATATATAGGATCAGGTAGATAAAAGCAAGTTATATGTTTAAAAGAAGTTGGAAACGAAACTGAAAGGAATATGCTGATAAATACGATTAACTGGTTCGAACATGATGTGATGGTAAGAAATGGCAGCATGAAAATGGTTTAATATAGAAAATGAAACAAACAAGGGATAAAAATGGGACAATATAAAAATGATGCATATATGGCATGACTGATATATATCTTTTAAAAAAAAAATTATGCAAATTCCAGATCTTAAACAGTGCACTAAATCAAAACAAAAATCCAAATACATTATCTCTTTGATGCACAGAAGTCGAAGAAAGTAGCTAAAAAACACCTTCTTGGAAGCATAGTTCGTTTGACAGCATAGTGCTGGTCATCAACTTTGTTAACCGCCTCGAAAACAACTCCAAATCCACCCTTGCCCAGGCAGTGAAGGCAGTCAAAGTCAGAAGCAAACCTGAAACACAAATATGTCTCCATATCAGATCTTGACATTAAGGGCGATCATCATTTTAAATAAGGGCATTTTATGCCAGTGTCTCTCCTGCTGACATTTAATTAACCCCTAAATAATTATACAGGAAGAACTAAAGTTAGAGGGAAAGGCAGGGTTCAGGTATCCTGACTTGCTCAAGACAGGATTGGCTTGGAGAATCTTTGTTGATGCCTTACGCTCCAGGAGGAGCTCAGAGGACTGAAGATAATAAAATAATTATAAAAGCAACCATTACTCCAGGACTAAAAAAACCATTATAAATGGCATCAGTGTTATTAGTTCTAGCGATGCTTTATCATTAGGAAGACAGAAGTCACACTTCAAACAAACCTTATATCCCAAATACAACTGGAGGTGGAGGGAAAGATGGACTGCAGTGTTACTTTTAAAACAAATAATAATCTAATGACACTAAAATCATGAAAAAAAGATGCTTACTTTTTTTACCTAAGCACAACAGTTCATTCATCAGTCTGAAACAGTGCCATGTTTCAAGTGGTTCATATTGACAATCTTATAAATATCAATATTTGGAATGGCAATTTGCTGATACGGAACACCGTTTTTTTTAATTGATTGTGTGAATATTTTGTGAATAATCTTTAACACCAACAAAGTCTTACATATTTTAAAAATCATTAACCTGGAAACATATTCTCCGGTAGACAGCTTGTTATTTGGAAGAGCAGTATTGTCTGGAATTATCAATCCACGGCTGCTGTTACTATTATTACTGATGTCGCTTGCCTGTTGGGATAATTACAAACCAAAGATTCAATTTATTTCACTTGCTCATTTGGATAATTATAAATTATAAACTGATTTAATATATTTCACTTGCCTTTTTGGGAAATATTACAAATCAGATATTAAAAATATTCAAACCTCTTACTTCAGCTAAATTTAACTGATCCACAATGTCTCTTTGACAAGGTCAGAATTAGAAATGATTCAGTTTTTCATAGTACACCACAAATTCTGCAACTATCCTGAGCAACTATGAAGCATTTTCTCTTAACTTTTTTTTTTTTTAATCCCATCAAAACCCTTGGAATAAGATTCTCAGATCTCATGTAATCCTAAGAAAAAAAAATATATCTACAGTTCATAAAATGTTAGCATGATCAGCAAGTTACAGATTTTATCCAATGAGAACTTCCAATGATCTTTTCAGTAAAATTGTTATTTTTCTGTGGATCTGCACATCTATGTTTTTTATTATTATTTGTATTTGTTTTGTACTATTTTTTTTTAAATTACAGTCTCTCACAGAATTCCATTTAAGGAATGTTGCTCTACGGAACAATGAAGTTAATGGCTTACCGAGGCTTCACTGGAGTTTGCAAGCAGGCTTTGGTCATGGGCAAGAAATCTTGTCAACACAAAATGTACTAAAACTGACATAGCCATGCTTATGAACGCCACTTCTTTCCTGCAGATAATAAGCAAAAATGGACTGTTCACCTACTTCACGTGAACATAAAAATGAAGTATAACAAAAAGTTTGCGTATTTTAGGGACTAGATATTTGGGAACTGTTTTCACTGGAAAATCACATTAATGAAATAAAACCAAATCTTCCTTCAGCAATTACATGAAAGAAAAAAAAAGAAGAAATCTAGATGATATTCTATTTCCTGAAAGAATTTAGGCGACAATGTTTGTCTATGATAAAGTGAAAAGCAAAGTTCAAAAAAAAAAAAAAAAAAAAAGAAAGCCATTTTCAGTGTTAGACCAACCATGCAAAGCTCTTTAATAGCAATGTGGATGCCTTGAATTTAAATTTGCAAGTACCAGTATTGCCAAAGAGACACAGGCAGCCAGCCTTCTTCCAAGTCCCTAGGATGATGATGCTCTAAAAGCATTTCACTTTCTGCCAGTGTAGGTCTGGTGTCCTTAATCTCTGGGTAGAGGAAGTAGCCTGTGTCTATTTCCAAAATGAAAGAAAAAAAATATACATGAATGTTCTCTTTTCGCAACGCCATAAATAAATAATACACAGTACTCTTCTTTTTCTCGATACGCTTCTTTGGAGGAAATTAATTTCAGTGACAGGGCAGTTTTTTTTTTTTTTTAAATAGGATGTTAAAGTGAGCAACGACATGGCATAAATGGCTTTCTTAGCAAATAAGAAACATTCAGATTCTTACACAATCAAGGAAATAATCTGAAAATTTTAAACACCGGTTAAAGCTGTATTACATATGCAGCAAGAGACTGGTTGCGTACCAGCTGCAGATAAGTTGTACTAAATTCAGTTATAATTTACTTCAGGGCATCTGTGAACTTGAAGGTCTTGAACACTGATATCACTGTGGTGATGGTGTACAGGCATAACATCAAACATGGAGTTCGACAAGACTTTTTTTTTTTTTTTTAATGTTAAGATATTGTTTTTTACTTCTAGGCTAGGCAAATTACATCTAGACCAAGATAAGTGACTGCATTTACCAAAAGGATAATCCTCATGCCAAACTGCAAGAGATGTGGATTCTTCTCTCTTTTCTTGACCTGCCTTGTTTTGATTCTGTGTTATCTGAGGTCTGGTTCCACCAAAAACTGAGTCAGCTGTAGATGTTGCTAAATAAAATAGAAAAAAAAAACTATTTTTAATAAACTCTAATTAAAAACAGGCTTTCCACTTCTGTAATTCTATAGCACAAATGTCAACTAATTAAGCAGCCTAACTGAACAATGTTAGAATGCATAAGAAGTTAGACTATTTCTGAGTAAATGTCAATGATTTAGTTCTGATTTAGTATCTCTCTCTGCACAACTCATGACTGAGATATTCATTTTATTTTCATTCTCAGTGAAAAGCAAAGGAATTCATACAGTGGGTTCCGATCAACCCATCATATTGGACAAGATATCATTTAATGTCCAGACTGGACCAAAGCATTAATCTTGATAAGCTTTACCACCATAGGGAAGCTCTACTGCATTACGCAGCCTTCTACCTGGGGCATTAGCTAAAATAGTTTCTTGGCCAGCTGTAGTCTGCTGAGCTTAACAATGATCTCTCTGTACCTTCACACCTCACTAGTTCCTATACACTTTAGCATTCCTGGTCAACCACAAGAGGGGAGACAACAACACATATACAAGAAAGAATACAACTTTTATGTTTTCTTATCCTGAGGTCATGTACTGCTGCAGCAGACGGTGCACTCACTTGCCAATCAGAAGGGTCCCCGGTTCAATTTCACACTCAGGTGGAATTTTTTCAGACCAACCGACTGGCACATGGGTTCACCCAGCCTCGAAAAATGCGTACCTGCGGCTTCCCTAGAAAAACAAAGGCAGTGAGGACAGGTGCTGGCATCCCTACCTCAAATACTGTAGCAGCCTAGAAATGTGAAGGCACTAACACTTCGCACCCCTACGGCATGCAAATACTATGGGACATAGATTTTTTTTTTCTTATTCTGAAACTAATTCCTTTTTACCTGCATCAGTGTGAAACAAAATTCAGGCAGCTAATGGTAGAATTATGTGCAAAAAGGTTGTCAAACTGACACCATATAAAAAGTTAACAAGATTATCCCACATCACTAAAACAATGCAGTAACTTTATTCGGACATTTATACTTTACAAAACAGCAAAAGAAGTATAAACTCAATATACCTGTGTTGGGATATGGTCGCCATGAAACCTTCACATTTGGCTCAATGAAGTGGCCAATCCTATTCTTGGTGTAAGTCTTGAGGATGGACTCCAGCTGTGGTGATGCTTGAATGTACAAATGCTTCTTATGAGATCCTGAAGAATAAACATCAACAAAGAGCAGAATAACAACAGTTTCTGTCACTGCTTGTAGTATATTTATTTTTCATACCTGTGCACTTATTTTTTGTTTGTGCACATGCATTTCCTTCTTAATCAATTTAATCTTTTCATTCTCAAAATTTACTATTTTTTTCCTACATATCAACCCAACAGTAATATCATATACATGGAATTGTTTTATATGAGAAAAGTATGTGTTTTTTTTCTTAACACAATGACAGTCAAAAATACTACATCACCTATTCTATTTATTATCATCTCATTCACCTATATAAAGTAATGGCTGAAACATGCACCTGTTCTCACTCACCTATAATAGAGTAATGACTGAGGAGTGCTCATATTCTCACATACTTATATAAAGTAATGGATGTGGCATGCACATGTTCCTGCTCACCTATATAAAGTAACAGATAAAACCATGCACCCATTCTCACTCACTCATACAAAGTAATGGCTGGAGCTTGCATGCGTTCTCACTCACCTAAAATAACAGCTGAAGTAGCATGCACCTGTACTCACTCACCTATATAAAGTAGTGGCTGAAGCATGCAATTGTACTCACTCACCTATATAAAGTAGTGACTGAAGCATGCAACTGTACTCACTCACCTATATAAAGTAGTGGCTGAAGCATGCAACTGTACTCACTCACCTATATAAAGTAGTGGCTGAAGCATGCAACTGTACTCACTCACCTATATAAAGTAGTGGCTGAAGCATGCTCCTGTTATCTGCATCTTCTGGAGTAAGTGAGCGAAGAGTAGGAATATTACGTCCATCAAACAAACTCATTGATTCCAGTTTCCCATGCCGAAGCAGCCAGGCTTTTGCAATAGGGCTGTCAAACTGATAAAAATAATATGGTTTTTTTTTAAACAATCTTTATTGATAAAAATTGAGAAACTAGGTTTTTTTTTTGTTTGTTCTTTTTCTCATCATTTCACTTTATGAGAAATTAAATGACAAATATGGATCATATATTATCATGAACAGTAAATATGAGTGATAAGAAAACAGAAATTATTGACAGCAGAAAAAATTTTATTAATGACTGTGGAACATCTTCCATTTCGTTCAACTTCATGAGATCTAGAAAAAAGATCCACTGGTTACTTCTCACTGATTTTGACCCAGCTGTTCCGATTTCCTTTTTTTCAATTACATTCTAGTCAATTCATGTACGAATATGGTCACCTAACACTTTTTTTTCTTACTATTTCTAAAATCAGAAATGTCTGCATGAAAGGTGAGACACACCAGAGTATTCATGACTGCAAGTATATTAATTACCAACTGCTCACATGTTAATTATTCTCAAACCTATAGACTATAGTCTGTGTCCAAGTTTACTACATACGAATACCAAAAAAAAAAGGAAACAAAAAAAGATTAAACAGAAGGGAAAAGACACTATGTTCTGACCACTCACCTTGTGCTCCCACAAGACCTGGCTGAAATCACCTTTATTTAGAGCAACAACCCTTCCTTCAGGTACAATAAGTTGAAGGTAGTTGTCATAATTGATATCATCAGAGTAATTTTCTTCTTCAGAACACTCATCTGCTGTATTGACATACATACAAAAATGTATTATAGCCAATATGTTACAGCAAATGTTTATAATGTAAAGATGTCTCATTTTTATATAAGTTTCTACACATCATACAGATTTCTTTTTAAATTTATCTCACTGAACTCAATCAATAATACCTGATGTTTTCAACACTGACATCTACATACAAACAATCCAAGCACTCAGAGAGCAGATTTTAAATACTGCACAAGAAACAATGGTATTTTGAAGTAAAAAAGAACTGTTTTATTAAAAAAAAAAAAAAAATATGATTAGGACAAACAAACTCCCTAACTGAAGTGATAATTTTGATGAATAGAATGCTGTGATATTGCAACTTGGTCAAATAAGGTATGGATCAGCATACTTCCTAAGGTGGTGGAAGTTGTAGAGAAGTATGTTTGTTTTTTTTTTCACAATGAAACTACAATAATGCAGCATTTTAGGCCCCCCCACCCTCCCCCACAACTGCCTATGCTGTTTAATATAATATATGAATTATAAAGATATAATACATCTTATAATAGTAAGGATATATACTAAGATAGTAATACAAATAGGAAAAAACAAGTATTTAGTAACCTGAAAAACTGGTAAAAGATGGAATGCTGTATCCTTCTTTGTCACTGTTATCATCATCAGTATCATCTATCTCTGAAGGTCTTGTAGGCGATGGCAGGCTGAGCTGGTGCTGCCCTACACTGAAATTCCACCTGATGGAAAAACAATTTTAAGAAGAAAAGATTACTAGCACTTAGTTCATGAAGATGTCTGACACTCTGTATTAAGATGCTGTTCAACTTCTCTGGCGTTAACCGCCATACGTTATACAGGTTGGGTTTTCTATGTTAAAATCATTAACCCCATATGTTACATGGGCTAACTCGGTACTGACCCCTACAAAGTGTTAAGCCCAAATAATGTTCTGAGTAATACTGTGCTGCCAACTAAATTTAATGAAATGAGGTCAAGCTTTTAAAAAATAAATGAGAACTTTTTAATTATTATTAATGAGTGGGCATGGCCAACAACAACACTGCATCATAGTATCTAATCAACACTTACGGAATTTTTTTTTTTCACCAAACTGTAAGGCTAAGAAGGTTAAGTGTACAAATGATAAAAATGGTTAGCATTTCTGGAGCTCAGCAACTTTTATCATTTATTCTTATAAAATTATATATTTCAGCATGTGATAATTTTTAGATATTAAATTTCATTTTATTTCTCCGATCCATTTGCCATTCGAACTTGTGCTTTTTGGCTCGAAGTAATGGTAAAGTATCTGCAGGTCTTCTTTAATTGTATTGAGTTTGTAATTAATGAATTTTCAATGTTTGGATGCTCAGGTTGGTATTTCTGTCATAAATCTACGAGCGCTGGACATCCTAGTAGATTGTGTGACTGTTTCTTGGTTATTATAAATGGGCATTTGAGAGTTTCATCTGACTTTATCTGGCGCATGTGTGTTCAGGGGGACATGCCTTGTTCTTAACTGAAAAATGATGGTCTGCTCTCAACTATTTAATATGCTTATGGCATCTTTTACATTTGGGGTAGTCACGTACTGGAAAACTGCTCTGCCTGTTTCCCAACACCCAGTCATTCAGCCATTCCTCTCTTTTGTTTTTTCTTATTATTTGTTTTACTGTTTGTAAAGAGATTGGATTATTGGGTTGGTTCCCTATTGCTCCTTTTTTTTTGCCAGTCTATCTGCTCTCTCATGTCCTTGAAAGCTGATTATGTCCTGATATCCACTGTAGTGTTATTTTAATATTGTGTGTTTCTATTAAGGAGCTCTAGACATTTAAAAAAATGAAATCTTCCTCGTTCATCTTTGATGGTCTTCTTATACTTACTTTTCAGTCTAGCATATTTAATTCTTTCTCTCTATTTCCACTCCACCACTAACAAACTTTCACACGTAATCATAAACTTACTTTTTTAACACTTACTTTTCAATTCCATTTTTAACATCTACAGATCGAACAACTTGTGTGCTACGGGTGAGCACTATTGTACTGCTCCCATCCATTGGTTTATTTTCCATTTTCCCTTCATAATTACTGCAACCTTCACTTCCACAAGTAAACTGTACCTGATAAATTTTTTAAAAATTACATTTGAATAATTTTTATGACAACGCCTTTCTGTAACAAATGTAATCAAGAGCAATTTGCATAAAAAGCTAAAAAAAAAAAAAAACTTACACGTTGCGCCCTACACATCTTTCCTGACTTTAAATTACTTTATATGACATGCAAGACAATTTAAGGCCTCACCATCTAAAGTTGTGTATGTTTCAAGTAATGTTAGCTGTCTTCACGTTTTAAAAAAAAAAACAAAAACAAGATAAAACAAGTTTATCAAACGGCTGGGAAAATAAACTGTCCTTAGGCATGACATTAAAACTATCAATGTTTCATTTTTAAAGACAAAGCATTACAGTTCATAATTTGAACCAAACCATTTTTCTCACTCCTCCAGTATTCCATAGTGTTATAAATCATAGAGGGAACAAAACAATGCTAAATTAATGGTATAATAACTAAAATAACTAACCTCTCCTGTATGCAGATTGACACCGAAGTTCCTCAGATCTTTACTTCCTACTATCATAGAGTCATCTCCTAGTCTGTAAGTGGTCGACAGCAAGGTCTCTGCTGACAGTGGGATAGCCTCCACTTTATCTCCATCAAACTGATACAGTGCTCCATCTAGTGAAGGAATCAGGCGCATTTTCTTGCCATTACGAATCATCTAAACAGAAAGATAAAACTGTGACACTTTGGCAATATATACCAGACATTAAACAAATAGTTTCAGCCTGCCAGCCCTTTGCCTCCCAGACCATATCCTGCCATGCCCATCCCAACTTTTCTTTTTTTTCTCAGTTGATTCTGATGTCAGCTTCTGCTATCTCCCTCACCACCCCCTTGGATTTTTCAACACTATGGGGAGATGGTACCATCTGCTCAAGGAACTACTGCATTAGGCCTTGTAAAAGACATCAGCATATTCTTATTATGACCAACTGCTGTTAACTCAATCGGGTCCACTCATTCATTTATGGCTTTTTGTTGTTGTTCCCTTTCACTGTCTAACATTAGTACAGTGTTCGATGTTTCGTTCTGTTAAAGAAACGGTGCTAATTAACTTATCACTGCACATGTCATTTGAAAAGTAGAATGTCCATTTCCTTGTTTCAATGGCATTTGTTTTAAATTTCACTGGCTGAAATGAAGATTTAATCATTTAATCAAGATCAGTATACATTTTTTCTGTTCATTTATTTTGGGATACTGACTTGCCTGTCATTGTCAGCTACTGTAATAAAATGGTTTTATTTGCACAAAAGTATTAGAAAAAGTAAAAAAAAAAAGTGTAGATGTTTACAAAGTGAAAATCTTAAATGACAAAACATGGCAATCTAAAGGGATTTACAAGAACTTTATGGTAAATAGAATGCAATTTTTTTTTTTGGGCGGCATAAATTTGATGATACTACATTTTCTAATTTTCACACTAATTTCTTTCTTCTTCTTCTTTTTTTTTTTTTTGTCACAAAAGTTATTTGTAGAATCTTCTTTCATTTACAAATACTTTCATATATGATAAGCACAGATTGAATACAGAGTTGCTGTGTTACATTGAAAGATGAACAACAATTGCAGATCTTTGAGAACAAGATTCTAAGAAGAATCTTTGGGCCCATAAAGGATACCAAAAGTGGAGAATGCAGAGCTATAGAAAGAACACTGAATGGAACAGCTTATTTAACTCCCAATGAATTATAAACGTCTTGAAACTAAATAGACTATGCTGGGTGGGGTATGTAGAAGAATGGAAGAGAACAGACAAAACAAAAATGATGTATACACAAGAGATGAGGGAAACAAGACCAAGGTGTAGTCCAAGACAGAGATGGAAAGACAACATAGAAGAGGATACAAAAAAAATTGGCGTTACCAACTGGAGAGAGAAGATTAGGAATAGAGAGGAAAGGAGGCGAACTTTATCTGCAAAGATAAGCCTTAATGGCTCGGAAAGCAGAAGAAGAAGAAGTGATGTTCCTATGCTTGTGAGTAACTTATTTTCTGAGAGGACAATGGCACAAAACCAACAGTAAATCTGTGTAACATATAAAAAAGTCAAACGAAGTTTCGTTTCCAAAATCAAATCTGCAGAAAACAATTACACAGGCTTCCCTCAATTTCTCTACAGGATCTTACTGTTATCTTTGTTCTTTTAACTTTAACCTGGCATATATTTCTTTACCTTCACAAATTACCAATTCAGCACTCCCCAGATGTTGTACTGGCGGGTGGAATGTGAAATGAAATCAGCAGAATCTATGATATTCATAAACTCAAGAAAACATAATAACATTTCCAACCCCGTTCTTTGCTACCTCTAATATAAAAAATCCTGGCAATGTTACAAAATCCTTCTCCACTACAGATGAGTTTCAATAAATGCTGCTCATAAAGTGAATTTGTAGAATGTCCTTCCATTCATCTTCCCCTGTCTATATACTCTTTATACTGTATATTTTTGAACACAATGAACTGTATTAACAGATAAATGTTTTGTTTGAAAATTCAACTGAACTGTGAGACAAAACATCTTATCCTATATGGATGTGGAGTTGGAGTTAATTCTGGCTGAAGAATCAGTAGAAATTTACCGTTTATAAAGGAGTCAGAGACAGTTAAAAAATAATAATAATAGTAATAAATAGAGGAATCAACAGTCAAAAGTTTGGCATACTGACTCCAAAGCCAAGCTGTCCTTTTTTTCTGTTTATCAATGTTAGAATTCCAAGAGATTTTCTTCTCTGCCCACTGATAATGATATTCTTTGTGATATCTGATAATACAAATCGCCTTCTTCATTTCTCTGGGTGTACACAAGAACTTGGGTACAAAGCCAAACTTCTCTGCAATCTCCTCCACACTTTAGAGGGACAGTTAAAAACTTAAAAATGTGAAAGTACAAACACTTCATACCCCTGCTGCATGCAAATGCTACAAGATATAGAATATATACTCCGTGTATGTGGGTGCATGTGCGTCTCTATATCTACACACACACACATAAAACTTACCTCCATGTTTGCTAAACTTGAGGAGTAGAGAGGCCTTGTATCAGCTTGAACTGACCAGACCAAAGTCCCCTTTTTCTGCAAGTCCAATGCTGAGACTCTTCCATCAATTGTACTCACTAGTATATAAGATCTGTGGATGTGAAATTCCAAACAAATTCCAATTACATAACAATTAGTAATTATAAATTCCCAAATACATAACAATTAGTAATTATGAATTGCAACTACAGAATAATGTGTAAATATAAATTCTGACTACATAACAATTAGTAATTATGAATTACAACTACAGAACAATTGGTAAGTATGAATTAAAACTACAGAACAATCAGTATTTTTTTTTAAAATTTACAGGATATTTAAATGGTTCATGGTGGTCTAAGCATTAAATGCAGGGGATGGGATGAGTGGCGTGTTATGACATTAATTCATATTGAGTGAGTGAAAACTCTCTTGGTTTCTCACCACAAATGCATATTACTAACTGTAATTAAATAATGAATTTTTCTATAACTTAATTCGTATAAATAATTATTATAATAAATAAGCAAATAAAATGTTAAAATGATCGTGTCAGAAATAATATTCAATACTAACACATCGCAGTTTGAATCCGCACTGTGTTTCTGTAAAGAAAACGACTCTGTGTCAACTGAAACCTCCGCATCATCTCCAAAAGTAGACAAAACATTACTTGTCTCTTCAACTAACTCTTGTACTACGTGCGGATTTTCACTCTTGTCTGCTCCATCAACGGTGGTTACCAAATGACTAGTCCATGTCAGGAAGGCAATAACTGATGCTACTACTTTAACAATTCTAGTAAACCACCCAATCTTCCTTCTTCGGCTCATATTTCAAGAGTGGTTAAGGAAACAGCCGACAGCATTAGACGAGAATACGCGTTCTAGAACCAGCCAAACTTCCCCTGTCTCATACAGTGTTTACTTCCACACCGGAAGCAATATTTCTTGCGTTTTCATTGGACAAAATGCCGGAAACAGACTTTTGTACACGTCAAAGTAATGACGACGTGAGTCAGTGTGCCAGCTTGTACAATATGTTAATTAACCTTTATATTACTCGTTTCCTCGAGACCGCTTAGTGAGGAGGGCTACAGAAGCGCGAGCTTCATCATAATGAATAGTGTAGAAGATGACGTTTCCTCGCACAGTTTTAAATACTGATTTTCATCAGCTCGTTTCCTTCTCACAGAAAAAGAATAGGAATGGCAAAACACATATTCATCATCAAGAAGACAATGGAATCTGTTCACAACAACAAACATGAGATTTGTAAAATGCTATATCTATTCTTACAATGTATATTTGTAGTACAGTGCGGAACAGAAACTTGGACACTAAGCAAAAAAAGTCGGAGAGAAGGATAAATGCAGTAAAAATGTGGATCTGCAGAAAATTAAGTCATATGTCATGGAGAATGAAATGAACAAATGCACAAGTATTATAACAATTGCCAGTGCAATGTGAAGTTCTCACAGAAATAAAGATTATGAAAACAAATACTTCGGCCATATCAAAAGAGATAACAATACTAGAAAGAAAAAAGAGCAAAACAAACAGAGACGTAGATGGAAATGTACCATACGAGAGTGGACGGGATACAAAATGTATAAACTGGGGGGGGGGGGGGGAGTAGGAACAGCTTTATTACTTAACGACTGTATTCGTTAAGTGATAAAGCTGTTTCTACTTATTTGCTACGTTTCTACATTTTGGTATCACAGCTTTACTGCAGTGGCTCTGTGTATAGTTATATCTTATATCCTT
Source organism: Achatina immaculata (assembly GCA_009760885.1). NCBI lineage: Eukaryota > Metazoa > Mollusca > Gastropoda > Stylommatophora > Achatinidae > Lissachatina > Lissachatina immaculata. Next base: position 5,848,990 of record CM019717.1, read on the forward strand.
CCCGTGCCGTTAAACGTCACATAGGGCTCGCAAAGTAGTTCACCAAATTTTCGTGTCTTCAGCGAGTCTTTCAACCTCATCGAGGGATCTTATGCCTGTTAATTTGGCCTCTCTTAATAGTGTCCTCTTCAGAGTTTCACGCGGTCTGCCTCTTTTTCTTTGGCCTGCTGTGTTGCACTTGATAGCTTGTTTTGGGATTCTCTGATCATTTCTTCTCATCAAGTGACCAACATATGTCCATCTCCTTTTCCTGATCACCCATGAGACTGGTTGTTGTTCAGTCATCTGTCTTATCTCTGCATTGTTCTTAAATTCGTTCCACTTGATGCCTTAGGCATTTGTTTTCAAAAGAGTCTAATTTTTGGTCTATTTCTTTAGTTGTTTTTCCAGAATTCGCATGCATAAATGAGGGTGGATATTACATTTGAACTGAATAGTCTTAACTTGGTTTTTGTGCTTATAACTTTTGAATTCCATATGCTCTCAAGGTTCTTGAAGATCGATGCTGCTTTTGCAATTCTGATTCTAACTTCATTTCTAGTGTTATATACTCATAAACTAATTATTGTGTGGGCAGGATACAGCCTGGCTGCGTGCACCATCAAGGCAAGGGGCAAGGAAACTGGAGGTTCATTACCGCCAGCTTCCGTGCTGAAGACAGGGCAACATGATGATGACGTGTGTTTACCTGCATCATGTTTGTTTACGATAAGGTGACCATAGTCCCGCTTTTTAGACTGGTCTCCCGTCTTCGCCGAAAGTCTTGGCGGGACGCACAAATGTCCCGTTTGAGCCTGCTAACTTTGAAGTTTAAATAAAATCTGTAAAAAAAAAAAAAAATCCATTAATTTTGAAACGGCGGCGGGTGACCTAATTGATCAGAAGTATTTATTATTCTATTTTTAACTTTATAGAAATGTATAGTACGCATTGGTTGCATCAGAAAATGATCTTCATTTTTTCTAGAAACGTTGAACCAGTCAGAGTATAGTTATCTTCCTCGTGACTAAATTAATCAATCGCAGAGTTAGTGGAAGTTTGAAGGAGCTAAATATTTGAGCCAGCGTCAGTTTTATATCGACAGAACGACTGAGAGGGTGGTTTGATTTTTTTTTACTTATTTAGTTATTAAGTAAGGCGCATTTCATGTGCGTTATTGTGTGTTTAATTGTATTCCTTCTACTACTTACCAACTGAACATTACGTGACGAGCTAATGAAAATTTAGCCTCCATTCCCACGATGTCTAAACGAGCGTGTAAACTGAATAAGCAATTAGAGAGTGATCTTCCCTTCATAAAGAAGGCGAGAACCGACAATGCCCCCCCCCCCCCCATGTTAGATGTGACACTTGTAAATCTGAATTTTTAAATTTCGCACAGTGGCAGGTCGGTTATCACAAAACATCTCAAGAGTAATCGATATAAGGTAGCCGTGTTAGCAGCACTATTCCCCCCGTCCCGTGCCAAACTATTTCCGACCACCAACGTTTGGAAGCATGGAAGCCAAGTTAGCAGCTGCAAAAGGTACATTTGCATATCACATCTTATGTCACAATCACAGTTTTCGCTCAACGATCTGCACCAACAAATTGATTCAACATTTGTTTGAGTCGAAGTTTATGTGTGGACGTACAAAATGTGAGGACATAATAACTAACGTCCTTTTTCCATTTGTCATTGACCAACTTCAAGAAAAATTGAAGAATGCAAAATTTGTGACAATAATGACAGATGCCTCAAATCACAAAGATATAAAGGTGTTCCCACTGGTTGTGAGATATTTTGTGCCGTCATTGGGTGTCGATGTCAAGTTATTAGCTCTGCAGTCAACCTCTGGCGAAACATCAGACATAATTTGTGAGTTTCTGCTTAACGTGTTGAAATAAAATGATCTCACTACAAAATTTGTGGGTTTCTGTGCTGACAATGCCAACACAAACTTCGGTGGTATTCAAAGAAAAGGACAAAACAACGTATTTGCGAAATTAAAATCTTCGATTGGAGAAAAACTTGTGGGGACTGCTCAATATTGTCCACAACGCAATGCATACGGCAGATGACTGCCTTCCTATTGATGTTGAAACTGTTGTTGTGAAAATATATTCCTACTTTTATATGTACACTGTTCGTGTGGAAGAACTGAAGGAATTCTGTGACTTTGCAATGGTTGAGTACCAATGGATTTTAGGATACGAAAAAACCAGATGGCTTTCACTAATGTGGAAAGAATCATCAAGCTCTTTTCTGCGTTGAAATTCTATTTTTTGTCTCGACAGATGTGCCCTACGGTAATGCGAACTTTCTTTGGAAATCCATGTGCTGAGTTGTGGCTCTTTGTTCACAATATTTCTGCCATTTTTCATACTGCTGTCCTAAAAAATTGAGGAACAAAGAATTTCAGCACTGGAAGTGTCATCTGCAGTCGACGATCTCCTGCAAAAATACAGGGACAGGAGTAGAACCAAGTTTGTTCCAAACGAGGTGAACATCAAGATTCGCTGTCTAGAAAACGAGGGTCTCATCAGAAAAATAGATGTGATGAATATTATCACCAATTTCTATGACAACTGTGTTGAATATCTACGGGAAAGAGCGAACCAATTTCAATATTTATGTGGCTTCAGTTGGGTGGCTTTGAGACATCCACCTTCTTGGGAAAATATGCAAACGAGCCTAAACCTCTTTGGTTCAGAATCTCCAGGTCTTGAAATCAACGACAACGAACTGTTTGGTGAAATCAACAATGTTTGTAGATTTGCTTCAGCAAAAAAAAAAAAAAAAAATCAGACTGAAACTCCAAACAAGCAAAAACTGATATCCAGTGGGTGGAAGTGTTTTCCCATTTCCCAGCTAACTCTGTTGCGTGTGTTGAATTACACAAAATTATCGAATTTATTCTCTGTCTCTCTGGGACTAACACTGAAACAATCTTCTCACACGTGAATACGATATGGACAAGCCAGAAAACACAACTTTGCGTTAAAACATTGAAGTAAAAAAAGCGGGGCGTATGATCACCTTAGGGACGTATGATCACCTTAGGGACGTATGATCACCTTAGGGACGTATGATCACCTTAGGGACGTATGATCACCTTAGGTTAAATGCAGCTTTGAGGGCGCAGGAAACCCAGGTCAGAAACTCCAGGACACGCTTACGCAGCGCCCAGATCTACTAAGAAAAATACATTCCTCACAGAATATATTGCGCCACAACTTCAGGGGAGACAGTGCCAAGTACATCATCTGCTGCAGAGAAGCTGTGATGACTACTGATTACTGTTGGTGTGACAATAAGGTACGACTCTTTTCTACTGAGCTTTTTAATATGTGTGTGTGAGAGAGAGAGAGAGAGAGAGAGAGCTTTAAAACAAAACACTAGCTATGGATGTAAAAAATTACTGAAGCGAGGATACAATTTTTAAAGACTTTCTTCAGTTTGAGTTTGACCTATATAGGCAATAAAGGTTAAAGAGCAAATTTTGTTGGGGGGAGGGGGGGGGGGTCCCGCTTTAGTTTTCGAAAAAATATGGTCACTTTAGTCTACGACGATCAATAACGAACTCATTTCTCACGTGAAAGTTGTGGACCGGAAACACAATTCTGGTTCCCTTGGTCAAGCCAGATTTGCTTGTATAAAACTGCCACTAAAAATAAAGAATAACTGCCCACATCTGTTCGTTTGATTACACCGTGGACGCAGATTTGTGCATATCCTATGAAATCTTGTATACGTGGGACAAAGTGAGACTCCACGTGTTTTTTTTAAAATGTAAAGCTGTATATAAATATTCATTATGTTTTTGCACAACTGCATGACACTACACACAAGATTTGTGGCTGCAGATATATTTTTTTGTCCCTGTATTTTGCCCATGATTCAAAATGGTCATCAAGTAGGTATATTTTTCTGAGCAGTAACATCTGATTAGATCAGAGGTCGACAAGCACGTAGCCCATAGAATGCCATCTCCTGACATATATAAAATATTATTCACAGTCTTATTTTTATTATTACTATCATCATGTAACTGTAGAAATAAGTGTGGACAGCCAACAACTCACAGAATTTGGCTCCTGAGTGGAAGGTTACCAATCTGTGAACTAGATGAATGCTGTTCTTTTTAAACCATTGTTGTTTGTTTTTTTTTGTATTGTGTCCTATAATGGTTGTTTTTTTTAATTGTCTGCAGTTTTAACAGTATATGTGCTGTGTTGTGACAGTATATGTGTACTCAGGGTGTAAAACCTCACCCATATTTATCAGACAGCGCGCGACTGACTGCTGACTTTTTTTCTTCTAAGTAATGACCCTGGAGCATATGAACCTCAAGTACAGTATGCAAGTGCTATGTACGAGGAAGTTAAAAAATGTTAGGACGTGAATGAGACTTTGCATCATTCGGACTACAGAGTTTTCGTATCATCCGAGAAGATGTATTTATATATGCTGTCGACAAAAATGGATGTAATTCAACCTTAGTCCAAACAACCTTTGTTGTGTTTTGTTGGCTCTGTTTGTAACAGTCCTATTGAGCCACATGAATTTGTGTTCGTCATGCAGTCGCATAGTGGAGGAGGTCAATGAATTTGTATATCTTGGCAGTAGAGTAGTAGAAAATGGAGACAGCATAGGGGACATCAACTGCAGACTTACTAGAGCAAACCAGGCTTTTGCATTGCTGCAGACTATATAGAAATCTAAAAAACTAAGCATAAATACGAAAATCAAGATATTTAAGAGTAATGTTCTAAGTGTACTACTCTATGGAAGTGAATGCTGGAAAATCACCAAAACCATAGAAAACAAGTTGAATTCTTTCCAGACTAAATGTTTACGAAGAATTATAAAAATATTTTGGCCAAACACCATAAGAAATAACATCTTGTTGGCAGAAATGCAGATGAAGCCACTGACAGCAATTATTGAGGAAAGATGCTGGCGATGGTTGGGACCTGTGTTCCGAACGACTGACAACTCACTACCAAAAATAGCACTAAGATGGACACCACAGGGGAACAGAAGTAAGGGTAGACCAAAAGAGACATAGAGAAAAACAACAGAGCAATAGAGGGCTCACCTGGGCAAGAGCAGAAAAAAATGCAAAGGACAGGCATTTGTGGAAAACCCTTGCGGAAGCCCCATGTGCCCTGGGCACGTAAGGTTCAGAAAGAGAGAGAGAGATGCAGTCGCAAGCAGTTTGAGATATTAGCTGATACCTTCATCACACACTCACTCATCATCATCCTATTCCAGACTCAAGCACCACAGAGAACACTGAAACACATTTCTTTTCACAAATAACACATAAGCATTCATATAAAACGGATTTATTTTATATATATATATATATATACAAACAGAAACTTCTAGCAGTCAGTAAAAAAATCAGAAATAATATCACAGAGTTTAATTACTTAACAAATGGAAATTGTAATCAAAACAAACATAATTTACACTCATGTTTCAAATAATATTTCAACAGCAAGTATTTATATTTATTTATAAAAACACCAATTCACTTTCAAAAAGGGAAGTTTGATCATTTTAGGTCTTGCAAATTGTAAAGATACTTATGCTATATATGTTTTTCAATGTGCGTGTCAGAACAGATATGCACAAATATCATATGATGTTATATTTCATTTGCATAATTTTTTTTCAGGTACTGCCATTATCATTTGCTTGAAGTATCTTGAAGAATTTGGTTTCTCTAAAAATCTAAAATTAAAGTATTTTAAAGACCGTATCACTACAACTAAATGTAGTTAAAATGTATCTATTGGGTATTTATGAGACTTTGTATCAGCATTTATTTAAAGATAAAATTTAATTTTATTAAAATACTAAAGTTCTAAAAAATCTATGTCCCATAGCATTTACATGCCATAGGTGTGTATGTTAGTATCTCACATTTCTAGGCCACTACAGCATTTGAGATGGGGATGCCAGCACCTGTCTTCACTGCCTTTGTTTTCTAGAGAACCCCCCCCCCCCCCCAGGTATCCATACAAGGTGTGATCAAAAAGTATCTGGACTGGATGTATTTAAAAAAAATAAATAAATAAAAGAATTACTAATCTGTAATTTAATCACCTTTGAAAAAGTTCTTTTCTGAAAAAACACACTTAGCCCAACACTGTTTCCACTGCTCAAAGCATCTTTAAATGTCATTTTATGATATGGATAACAGCTGCCTCGTCACATTCTGTTGTGTCTCCTCAACATCCTGAAATCTTTTCCCTTTCAAGTGGTATTTTATTTTAGGGAATAGAAAAAAGTCACAGAGAGTGATATTGGATGAATATGGTGGTTGATGGACCTGTGGAATGTAGTGCTTAGCAAGAAACTGCTGTACATGTTGTGACGCATGGGCAGGGCATTGTCATGATGGAGTTGCTACTCAGCAATCTCATGCAATGCAGGCCTTTTGTGATGAACTGCATCCCTCAGACACAGCAAAACTTCACAGTAGCATTCCCTGTTCATTGTCTGATCTGATGGAGCATATTCGTGATGCACAAGTACACTGTAATCAAAGGAAACAGTCAGTGTTGTCTTGACATTGCTGCAGCTCTGTCATGCTTTTTTTGGTCTGGGAGACACTGGGGTCTTCCACTGTGAAGATTGGGCCTTAGTTTCAGGGTTATGCCCATAAAACCATGATTCATTACTAGTTATGATTGTTTTTAAAAAGTTTTCATTGTTTTCAATGCATTCAAGCAAATCACAAGCAGCTGAAACACAGGCCTGTTTCTGGTCAGCTGAGAGCACTTTTGGCACAAATTTAGCTGAGACACATCTCATGCCTAAACTGTCCATAAGAATTGACCAAACTGAATTGAAACTAATGTGTAAGTATTCAGATAACTCATGAGGATTCTCAGCAATTTTGCAGCACTGATGCATGGATAAGTTCAATAATTTCTTCATTTTTGCTGGTTGCAGGCCTCCCAGACCATTTATCACTCTCAACACTTTCACTGCCATCTTTAAAATGTTTATACCACTCATAAACTTGTATACAACTCATACAATCCTCGCCATAGACTACCTGTAACTTTAAGTATGTGTCTTTGTAAATTTCACCAAGTTTTTGACAAAATCTGACACAAATTCGTTGATCCAGTTTTTCCGACATGACAATTGTAATGAACAGATTCAGATTTGTAAGAGCAAGCCACCACTGCAAAACAAAGCAGACAAGCTGGGGAGATGTGACTTGCACCACATGTGCAGTATATGCCAAGGTCAACCTGTGCCTATTCCCTTCTGGTTGTGTCTGTAGGTTCTGGACTTATGTTCTCATTCTGGATACTTTTTTGATCGCACTACATATTCTGAAGCTAGGCTTACCCCAGTGCTGGCTGGTCTTAAAAAACTCTGTTCAAGTGTGAAATCGAACCAGGTTAGTGCACATCAGCATTCAAGTGCACCAACCACTACACCACTAAAGTACTAAAGAGCTGAAATTTACAAAATTTGTTCCAACTCTGCGTTTGCTAGAATCCAATATTACTTTCAATACGTTATGTCACTTACATAGCATGTAACAGATGTTTTTATACATACAACATGCACCTGTCATTTACAATAATGAGAAATGAACAGTCTGAAGTTTTACTGTATTCACATTTAGTTGGTTTATGAATTTGGACTCTTCAATAGTTGAACAGTCTTTTTTTTTTAATTAAATTTCAGATGAAGGTGGCAAATGTGGCTTTTCTATAATTAAAAAAAAAATAAAAGATACCAGGCAAGCACAGCACAGCTGATGCTGAGAAATATGCTACTGTTGACTAAAAAGTTTTGTACAAGTTTCTGGAGTAGTAAAGAGAAAAGTCTTTTTTCACAATCACTTAAGTCAATCACTTTAAGCTGCAAATACAGATTTCTATTTTTATGCACAATATTAATGATAAGAATACATATTGTTGATGTATGTTTTTTTCTCATATTCCTGCAATAAAGACGTAATTATATTTTTATATGGCCTATATTTTTTATATGATATGGACATTTATTTCTAAATCCTATGGCCTGGCATGATGCTGACCATATTGCTATCTAGTGTGCTGACAAGTCAAGGAAAATATGGGCACCAACACTACATCCCTAAGTACATTCAAGGTATGACAGTGTTACAGTTAACTTTTATATACAAGGATTACAATTATAAGGATTTTCTGAAAATCTCAATTTATTAATCTCAGTTTACTGTACTGTGATCATATTTGCTCGGACAAAGCTGATGCTGACTCATTTAAATTAAAAAAAAAAAAAAGAATATTTACTAACAGTACAGAAAAATATATTATGTATAGGGTGTTTTATTAAATTTAATGCTTTAGCAGTTTACTTGGCAAAAATGTGCACAGAAGTTGTTGAACAGTTCACTTAATTTACAGTACGATCTTAATCTACTAAAATTATTTATTATCAGAAGCCATGCTTTCAGGTATGACAGAAACCTGACACTAAAGCTTTTTTATGACAGTCCTCCACCCAAGTCGCAGTCAACATCACGATGAACTTGCTTGCAGTTAAGGGTTGTAATGCGAGGAACATCAAATGGTGTTATCCGTTCTCGAAAGGACCGGAGACGGTCTCGCATGAAGCGTTCGGATTCTATGGCCTCATGATAGTAGCCATAATACTCTCCTCGTGGGGCGCGTGCGGGTTCCATCCAGCCATCAGCTTTTGGCCATCGGTACAAAAAAACATCACGGGGCGGCATGCCATGAATGTGACGTGTATATCCATCTAGTCGTAGAGCAGGGACTCCAGAGGGCTGGGTGCCAATAGAGTGACCATAGTAGCCTTCCATAAAAATGAAAGATTAACTTAATTTTTTTTAAAATGTATATTTCATAAATAACTTTAATTGTACATATCCATTGTCACTAAAATTTTTTTTGTAATCAAGCTCAGTTTTTACCAGAATGATACTGAACCATAATAATGATTCTCAATTTTTTTTACCAGAATGATGCTGAACCATAAAGAGGACTCTCAATTTTTACCAGAATGATACTGAACCATAATGAGGATTCTCAACTTTTACCAGAATGATACTTAACCAAAATGAGGATTCTCAACTTTTACCAGAATGATACTGAACCATAAAGAGGATTCTCAATTTTTACCAGAATGATACTGAACCATAAGGAGGATTCTCAACTTTTACCAGAATGATACTTAACCAAAATGAGGATTCTCAACTTTTACCATGAATAGTTAGTGTATAAGTATATAAAACTAAATATATAACTATACACGAAAGCATTCAACCATATCCAAAAAAAGTGAGCTGCAATGAGGCATTCCGAAAAAAAAAAACAACGTGTGACCTCATCCAATAGAGTCAAATTAGTGCTTCCTTTTCACCCACATGGCCAAAAGGTTAAGAAAGTTCTCTATCACCATGTGTCACTAATATAGATTGACCCTGACACTCGTGACATCTTCTCTGATCTACCCCTATTAGCCTGCAAATGAGAACCAAATCTTAAGGATATCCTCATCCAAAGTCACCTGAAGAGGAATCCTGCATTTGTTGAGACCAGAAGATGCAACCACCCTCGCTGTGTCACCTGCCTTGTAGTAAAGAAAACGATTACCTTTACCACCATCCTCACTCTCACTCTCCATGAGGAATTCACATGTGAGTCCCGGAATGTAATATAAGTCAGTGTGTGCAAAAGGTGTAAGATAACATATGTTTGTGAAACCGGTCTTAGATTAGGTGACCACATGCAGAAAAATCTGTATGATATCACCCAATACGCTTCTAAACCAGTTCCGAATCATTTTAATGGCCCCAACGACAAAGGCAAATCTGATTTTCTGGTTACACCCATAAAACAATGTCACTCTGATGACACAAGCTGCATAGTGCTTGAGAACCACTTCATTTAGGAATATGGGACATTAGAACCCCATGGCTTGAACTCAAAATTCAGCTATATTTAATATTTCCTTTCTCCACAATCATAATCCCTCTGTAGTAAATTCTACTCCATCACAACACATATAACACATATTTCAGAACCTCCTCATTGCATTTTATTACTAACCCTCTACCCCAACCATATTCCATCCACTCTTCTCCCAGCTAGGTCACCACTGTATCACTCTCTTTTTCCACAGACCCTACCCTCTCATTACTACCAACCTATCACACATTACAAGTCTCCATTTAAATATTTTCAACACGACGCAGCTTCTTACAAGTCACAGCTAAGTGTTCCAGTTATTCTTTTTTTACATTACTATTTGTTGCATTCATGTGAATTTAAAGTTTATCTTCTTTCCCTATTTCTTTGCCCTGTATGTTCTTGTATGATTAAGGTGGAATTTGAAATGTCATAACTGTGTGCTCATTAATTAATATAGCTGTTCCCACTTTTTTTCTTAAATAGTTTTAACTCAGCTTTTACCAGAGTGATACTGAACCATAATAAGGATTCTCAACTTTTACCAGAATGATACTGAACCATAATAAGGATTCTCAACTTTTACCAGAATGATACTGAACCATAATAAGGATTCTCAACAACTTTTACCAGAATGATACTGCATCACAGTAACAGTTTTTCAGCAAAGGAAAAGCTGCACAACAAAATGAGGTTACGATTAGTCTTTTAAAATTAACAGTCAAGCACTTTAGATGTGAGAAATATTAAAATAGCAAGACCAGAACTTTGACTTGATCAAAATGAGCAACTTCCTAACCATGAGAGAACAACTCACTAACCACTCCACCACTTAGTCTGCTCACTTGCTGTGCTGAATCTTGTCTAAGGTCCTCAATTTGAGCCGCAATATTTACAGAACCTTTCCCAAAAAAAAAAAAAAAGGTTAATAACAAAAGCGATGATGAAAAAGAAAACAAGTAACTTACCGCTTGGGGTATGCCTCTGGCGATGGTACTGAGTCCAGTCCTCCTCTACATCAAACTCCCCAGTGTTTCTTCGGGTGAGACGAGGGTTGTATCTCACCGCTCTCAGTTCTTGCCAGGTTGGATAGGTTGGGGCAAAATGGGGAGCACTGGTCCATATAAGAGATTTATCGTGTCCATTTAAAAACACATCTTCTCGGGGCAGATTCAATGGAGGTTCATGTTTGGTGGCAAACATATCAGTTGTCATGTTTAAACCTTGTGGAAAAAGTGTCAGAGTGTTAGCTTCTTAGTTCATCACTGAATTTCCTCATAACAGCCACTTATGTGTTTTGCTCCTTTACTTTTAATCAATCCTAATATATTTAAAACGCAAAACTACGTGATGTGTGCAGCACTTTTTTGTGTTTAACTTCCATTAAATGTATACTTCATCCGTGTTTAAATTACGTTTGATGTTACTTGAAACTGTTTTCACTGATATTTAGGTATTCTTGATTTCAATAGTTCTTCATATGTGGTAGTTTTAATGGCTGAATCCACACGGCCCTAAAGATCTTGACTTAAAACAGGGTCCTAAAGCCCCCTGCATCGCGCTAATCTTGAATTTACTGTCTACGTCATCGGAAACTGAGGATGATCAAAGAAGGGGCACAAAATAATTTTCATTTTCTGTTCTCCCTTTAAAGTTCTATTCCCAGTGACAACACAGTAAAAATTTATTCAACTCCCGAATTATATTATAAATGATTATATATACTTCCCGTGCCGTTAAACGTCGTATTAGGCTCACAAGGTAGTTCGCCAAGTTTTCCTGTTTTCAGCAAGCTTTTCAACATCATCAAGGGATTTTATGCCTGCTACTTTGGCCTCTTAACAATGGAAAACCATACTGTCCGATTCCAAATCGAACTTCGGCAACGCGAGACTATCAAGTATATTCCCGGTCTAGCCCAGTACCTTTAATTAAAAAAAAATTAACCAAGGCAATTTATTTGTATTAGCATACCTTTGGTTTTATGCTTATAGAGACTTAATTCGAACCTATCTCGTTGCTAGGCAATGTAAACGACCAGATCAGGAAGTGTGCAAAATTAAACTTCAACACAAACGTCTGTATATAGTCTGTTCTGACGTATACTTTGAAGTTCGTTGTTTTACCAACATGTTATCGTATACTATTTTTCACCTGCAAGAATTTATGTCGTTAATATTGATGGTACTTATGTAAATGTCGGATGATCTTTCAGCAATGCATACGGGGAAAATTGGTTAAAATCTTTATGCGAATAAACTCTCTCTCATGTGGTGGACCTATAAGGATAATTTTTCCTGCCTTTAAAATGGCCCAGCAAGTATTAGATTATGCTTTTGTGTATTTTAAATTGTTAGTGTTTGTTTGTTTTTAGATAAAAAAACTATTCTTTGGACATTTGGTCTGAGTTTTCCTTCGTTTGGCCTCACTGGGTTGAGCGTTCTTTAGAGGTTGCTGTCCTTATGCCTCTGCTTACATTTCTTATATAACTTTTATTTTAAACTGGTTAAACGTTATTGAAACTTGATTTCGCTTTTGATACCTAATATGTACTGCAGTATTCAAGGACAGTTCACATGTGTACAATGTACGATGGCTGTTAAAGTTCCGGGACTGATTTTTTTCTTCGAGTAAATAAGTAGACTTAACGGATTCTTGGTCTAATCTCCTTCAAAGTAGTCACCTTGTGGCTGCATACATTTATTACAGCGACAATTCATTTATGGAAGCACCTGCGGAAATCACTTCGTGATATAACCCTCATTTGTCTCGTCGCGTTTGTTTGAATCTCTTCAACTTCTTAGAATCGGCGACCTTTCAGTGTTTTCTTTAGATGTAGGAACAAGAAGAAGTAGCAGGGAGCATGGTCAGGTGAGTATGGAGGGTGTGGAAGTAACGGAATGTGGTGTTTTGTCAAAAATTCATTTGTTTTGACTGTCCAGAGGCATTGTCATGGTAAAGGATCAAGTTGCCAGCCGGTGCCACTTCTCAGGACGATGTCTGCACACAACGTTGTGGAGGCATCGCAGGACTGCTATGTAAAATTCTGTATTCACTCTCTGTTCTCTAGGTTCGTTGACGTCAGTTAGGTCGAATGATTTCTCGCACACGTGTCACCAGTGTATGATGTGGAAGGTGGTCACCTTCAAACCATCGGCATCCACTTTTGAAGGGGAGAAAACCACTCAGATCACAGATGTCTTCGACAGGACTCATCAAAAGCTGATTGTAGCATTTCATAAGTTTCACCACCAGTCCCCCCCCCCCCCCCCCAAAGGCAGACGCAGGAATCAATGCACGCACGCTTTTGAATTTTCTCGTCCATGTTGAAATGAGCCGAAACCCGCAGGTATGCGTTCACTTGGGGGCTTGTGCAGTGCGAATGACTGAAGATAACAGTTCAGATTTTGCATGTACACTCAGGAATGGTTACCACAACGCATGCCTTGGCTCCACTTGGATGTGTATTATAGTTTCTCGGAAAAAAAATTAGTCCCGGAACTTTGTGAACAGCCCTCGTATAGTTTAACTTCAATCTCGTCTACTAGGCTGGCTCTACCAGCTAGACATTTTTCCTTGAGTACTTTTTGTATCTGTGACTCATATGGACTATATCATTTAGTAGTCAAATTTAACTCCTTCACAGCTTTGACTTGTCTTTTGTTGTTTTAACATTAGCTGAATCTGGCTGCTTGACGTCAGTGCATTTAATTACTTTCACTTTACTTCATCGAACACGTGTGGACGTTAACTTTGATATTTTTGAAGAATGCTGCCGTTTGTCTTGGGCTGTTAAGATCACCATATAGCTAGTCATGGATTGGTACAGGTGACAGACAAAAGCGCCGTCTCGGTTCTTCAACTTACTACCACTTTTTACTTTCCTGTTATTCTGATTTCAAATCCCCCCCCCTTTTTTTCCTTAAAGACATTTTGTAGCTTTGTGACAGTCGAATAGAGCTGTCATCAACATAACCTAAAATACTGGCGGGCACAGTTATCTAGGTCAACAAACCAGATGACCCTGTCTCACCTCTCTGTTGATGTTTCAGATAACAGGCTCAGCCTGGCTTACTGGGCAGGTCCTCATCGTGGAGTCTGCCAAACAAAAACTTGATTTTTCAGACCATTCCAGGTACTCAACCTAGCCACTACAACCAACTCCCGATTCGTCATGATGTTTATATTCCAACGCCTTCATTATCCATGAAGAACATCCTGATCACAGTACCAGGGAGACAGAACAACAACATGAACGCTGATCTTGTAACTTTTTTATTTCATAAATTAAAAAAAAATTAAATTCCTCTCTCAGTGCTTTCATCTTGTTTTATGTCACAGTATTCACCACAGGCGCCGACAGCTATCACTGCTGCAGCTTGTTCTGGTGTGGTATCTGACAGCTATCACTGCTGCAGCTTGTTCTGGTGTGGTATCTGACAGCTATCACTGCTGCAGCTTGTTCTGGTGTAGTATCTGACAGCTATCACTGCTGCAGCTTGTTCTGGTGTGGTATCTGGCAGCTATCACTGCTGCGGCTTGTTCTGGTGTGGTATCTGACAGCTATCACTGCTGCGACTTGTTCTGGTGTAGTATCTGACAGCTATCACTGCTGCGGCTTGTTCTGGTGTGGTATCTGACAGCTATCACTGCTGCAGCTTGTTCTGGTGTGGTATCTGACAGCTATCACTGCTGCAGCTTGTTCTGGTGTGGTATCTGACAGCTATCACTGCTGCAGCTTGTTCTGGTGTAGTATCTGACAGCTGTCACTGCTGCAGCTTGTTCTGGTGTAGTATCTGACAGCTATCACTGCTGCAGCTTGTTCTGGTGTAGTATCTGACAGCTATCACTGCTGCAGCTTGTTCTGGTGTAGTATCTGACAGCTATCACTGCTGCAGCTTGTTCTGGTGTAGTATCTGACAGCTGTCACTGCTGCAGCTTGTTCTGGTGTAGTATCTGACAGCTGTCAGGAGGGAGCACAAATAACAGTGCTAGAGTGACAGCATGGTTTCTTCTGTCACTTTATCCAGTCTCATGGTTCCTCTAGCAACAACTAATCTGTTCCTTCACCTGATTAAAGGCTATCACAGTGCCAGTGGTAGTAGAGACTGGTGACAAGCTCTTCTCTTAGGTTCACCAAAAAAACCCCAAATCACTCCCCATCTGATACAAAGCCTGTTCTTCAACATGATCACAGCTGCTCCGGGCAAAAGGAGCAAGACACTGCAGCCTCATGGTAGCTAAAACAATTCTTAGAATTTATGGTCTATTTGTAAACCTTTCAAGAACTGAAATTATTATACTTCAGTTCGTTTTATATAATCTTTTTTTTTTTTCAGGCAATGCTTTGATCATAGATCATTGTTTTTGGACTCATAACTGCGTCTTTCAGTGTCAGAACAAAACAACAACAAAAAAATCCATAAGTTTTCAATTTCAGCTTCTGTCAAAACAGTAGATTTTATTGAAATCAAATTCTGTAAAATATGTCGTGCATATGATCTGCAACACTGAATTTTAACAAACAACAAATATCACTCAATTTAAAATGCATTGCGGGCCTCTGCATGGCACTGAGAAATTGGAGTTAGACTTTCGTCTTCCCCTTTTGCACCTTCTAGGATGGTGTAGACAGTAACATAAGAGACCAGTTCACATTATTTTTTGTAAAGTTAAATGTTCACTACATATCTTTTTGAAAACTGGTAAACTTAAAATGTTATAAGTAGCCTGTTATCTTAGGCCCACCAAATGGACAGTGGAATGATTCATTAACTTAACACAGAGGTGAGCTGAGAATATAAGTAGAAACAGTAGTGGAACAAAACACGCCCCCCCCCCCCCCCCATCTACCCTCTCAGTGGAGAAGCCATGCTGCACCACCAAATAAATGACTACACAGAATGGAGAGAAGCAATATCATCAGTGCCTATCACCACAATACCTGATGATGAAATGAAAATTAATTTAAACCTCCTTGTGCCAAAGGTCATGGAAAATAGGGCCTAACACCGTATTCCCCAATATGCATTAATGGCATGAAAATGGGAATTTTACCTTTACCTTTTTGGTGTTAACCCCAAACATTGTATGGGCTGGGTTTTCCATGTTAAACTTTTAGCCCTGTTCATTACATGGGCAAATCTGGCTTTGACCCCATACGCAAAGTTAAGCCTGAATAATGTTCTGTGCTGGCATGTGGTCAATGAAATGAGGTCAAGCTTCTAAAAATAATTATGGGAACTATATTAATGAGTATGTTGTGTCATTGTGGCATCTAACCAACATTTTTTGCAAGTTTTTTTTCACCAGAAACATAAAGCTGTGAGGTTAAACAAAGACACAGCAGTCATTATGACCAACAATAAATGAAATCTTAGGATCTTTCTTTCTTTTGTGGACAACTTCAGACATGCGCATAGATATTTTCAAGAAAAGCAATGTTCCTTTTAAGATCTTTCATATCTCAATACAACTTGTCAAAGAAAAAGCACATGCACCAGCCATATCAATTTTCTTTAAAATTTCACAGGTTGAGCAATTCTGCAGAAAGTGCCCATCCATCACGTTAGAAGGTCCACACGGACACTGATCAGTGGCTACAATTTTAACTTAATCCCAGAAGTGAATTCTCAGTCTGTTATGACCTGTGCCGAGTCTAATAACATAATTTGTTCTTTTCTACTGAGCTGAAAATATGCATTATTATTCAGCTGTTCTTGAGACAAATAAGCTTTATTTTCAAAGGATGAAGAAATGTGCACACATGACCATCTGACACCCTGCCCTTTATCTCACCTTTCTTACTGTTGCAGATATATGACATCACTTCAGTACAAGATTGCTACCCACATAACGGACATAAATAAAAATTCAAACAACAAAACATATTCCTGCCATTCTTACCTGTAAGTTTAATGACATAACTTTTATATTCAGCTCTTGTCAACATGCACCCAATGACATGAATTAACCATGTAGTCTGGTATAATATCAGTCAGGATTAGGAGAAACACACTTGTCCTCTCCTCTCCAATTTATGGAGCTTAAGGCACTAGTCAAACTTTCTTCATTCAACCTTGCTCTGGACTTGCCATTACAGTTCCTTTCAAGCTTTCTCCATCTTGGCCATTTTTTTCCTATTCTTTCCCTTTAAGGTCTCAAAAACTTCCCATATCTCTTTGGCCTAAGAGGTCTATGTTTGCCAAACATTTCCTCTGCCATTTTTGTAAACTTCCAATCTTATTGTGTCCAAGCTTGATCTATGCAGCAACTGGAAGAGTCTGAGAAAATGTGGACGGTTAGACTAAAAGACAAGAAGATGATCCTATGCATGGGGTGTACAATGAATTCCAATCACTCTGATGCAGAATATGGACTGACAAACACTAAATTAAGAGGTACTGCCAAGAATTAAGAACAAAAAAAGGCACAGCAGATGAAATCTCTCAATATCTATGATTCTGCTCTCTGTCTCTCTAACATACATGCATGCACATACATACATATATACCTGTGCTGCATGTTAACATATATACACACACCTGTATGTTATACATGGGTGCACATTATACCCGTTCATTACTTTTCTTTATTAAAATAAAAAATTGCACTTTTCACACGTGTGCATTATATGCATAATGTTATGTTCTTGAACATATGATAATAATTTTTTCAACTGGTAACCAATACATTAAAAAAATATAAAAGCTAGACTGAGTACCTATCAGGAAAGCTGCAGCTAGAAAAACATGATCACTAACATTATGGAGCAGTCATTTCCAGCCGAGATCAGAACTTCATCTGCCAAGAAATGAACCTGAGATGCCCCCTGGGAATGCCCAAAGAGGGCATGCCTAGGCTGAAGATTCTTCTGGTTACCATTAAGTATAGCAATCTGTCCGTTCTCCAAGGCACAACCCAATGTGCTGCCACTTGGCGACACAGCTAAGTGGTGTACAAATGGAGGGTTAATGAAGTAGGGGGAATCACCAGGTGTTGCATGAAATTCTTGCATGTTGAATTGGTTTAAGCATTTGGGCTTTGAGAAATCCCAGTGCACTAGACGGCAGTCCAGCCCCCCGCTAACTAGCTCCCATTGTCTACCTGGACGGAACACAACAGTTGAGCAAATATTTGTATGCTTGTGTCTTAGAGTTTTAAATTCTTTTCTGTTATGTAAAGCAAACATTTTTATCTCCCCTGAATCATCGCAAGCGGCTAAATAGTTCTCATTTGCATCTAATGAAACCTGGTTCACTTCATCCTGGTTAGACTGAAAAACAAAAACAGGTTCTTGAAGTCTCTGCCAATCAAGAATGAGAACCTCCTCACCAAAGGCTGCATAGATCAGGTTGGGGCTCTGCTTTGAGAAAACAACTGATGTACAGTCAGTCTCTGGCCTGGAAAATCTTCCGGTCAGTTGTCCATCTTTAGACCAGACACAGAGCTCTCCATTTTCTCCTCCAGACACCACATGTCCTGTCTGACTCTGGACATCCACACACAACACTGATGCTGTATGACCACCGGTCAATTTTCTGGCTGTCATATCTTAAACAAGAAATATTTATATAAATCAGATGTCACTAATACAATTATTCCTAACATAATATTCTAGTATTTAAAAAATATTTCCCCACTGTTTTTATGCAGCAATGGAGGTCATGGAAATGTGGTTCATAAGAAGGATGGACAGCTAAGAAAACCAACAAAGTCTTAAGAGAGGCTGAAGTTAAAAGGCAAATTACAGCAAAGATCACAGGCAGACAAGCGAGATTTGTAGGACATTTTCTGAGAAGAGGAAAATTGGTACACATTGTGGCAACTGGAAAAATTGAGGGAAGAAGAGACAGAAGAAGACAGAGAGAGAAGTTACTGGATGGGCTGTCAGTGTGGCTAGGAAGAAAGTCACAGGCGGATCTCATAATCAAGTCTAAAGACAGGGAATTGTGGAGAGAAATGATTGTCTAAGCCATGTGGCATGGCACTTGACTGATTGATTTTATGCTGCAGTTCATTAAAAAATCTGCAAAATTTTATATGGTATACCTCTTACTTTTCACATACATTATGGTCTGTGGCCAAAGTATCCACTGTAAAAAAAAAATGTGTTCTGTGGTACGTATTTTTCCCCATCACAACATATGCCTGCAAGACTTGGACACTTAACAAAATAGCTGAGAAACATGTAAGTGCCTTTGAATGCAAATGCTATAGAAGAGTACTTCAAATATCATGGACACAAGAAAGAACAAATATATCCATCCTACAAGAACTTATATTGAAGAAGACTGGTTAGTAAAGAAGATTAAACAGAGAAACCTTAAGTATTTCAGACAGTAAACATTATGAGAGTTTGGAGAAGACAGTCTTGGAAGGATACATAATAGGAAAAAGAAGAGAGGTGAAGATGCCAACAGGATGATGATTTGTGAATGGATGCAGCAGGAGGCCATCTTGCTCACAACAGAGGGGCCTTCAATAATGCTGCTGCATTTCATTCTGTTTCCGAAAGCAGTGTACATTTGATTTTCATCATTTTATTAGTTCATTTCCAATTGAATTCTCATTATTATGTCAGAAAAAAATAAGATTTGTTTTGTTTTTTTTTAATATCAAAAGAAGGCATATCATCTACCACTGATCACCATTTATATGTATAATTGTACACCCTAGTTGTTTTAAAATATTTATCACTACAGCATTTCAGAAAATGGGTGAAAGATATCAGTGATGATCTGCAAATGGACACATCAGCAGCAGGGGATCTTGCCTATAACCGAAAGGCCTACAGGAGAGCTGTTAAGGAGGCAAAGTTCTGCAAGGTACATGCAAATGACTGACAGCATTTTACATTAACTGGTATAGCCCTCAGTGAAATACAAGAATAAACATTTTATTGTAATCATCTTATATGTGTGTACATCAACTTTTTGAGACCAGGTCTGTGTTGATTTACATTTTATTTGTAACTTTAACCATGTCGTTCGCGCTTAGCAGCACATTTTACTCTCAGCTCTTTCATTCTAATCTGAAATGTCACCACGTGTATCAAAAACTTTTCTCCAAAAGCCCTCCATGTGTATGCTAACAATGTCAAGCAGATCTAGTACTTGTCCTATTAGTATCGTGGACTTTCCTAAACCCTTCAAGCCTGCTTTCACTTTCAGAATAGCCTGCATGTCCCTGAGACAAAGATTAAAGTGATTATTACGTAACACTCTTACCCATATAAAAAGCTTTACTTGTACCGCCTTTCTCTGTAAATAAATCACGATTTATTTAAACAAATATTAAAAACTTACTGGTTATACACCTATTTCCTAATATCTTTTGCTAAGATGAATGGAAAAATAACGTAAAACGTGAACAGGAAAATTTAACGGCGTTGGTAAACATAAAAATTTCGGCGATTAGTTGGATTGCGTAACAATTAATAAGTCGTTCATCTTCTTTCGTGTATCTCGCGTTGAAAAATACGTACCATATTTAGTTATTTAAGATTTACATTTCCGACAATATTGTAATAGTTTTATTCTTAATGAAAATTTGATGCGGAGATTCGAAGATTTGGGGGGGGGGGGGGGGGTTTGTCTTTTCTAGACTAGAACGGGATGCATATGTTGGAATTTTACATGAATAATAAACATAGAAATTAAAGAAACAGAATAAAATACACGTACCGCGACGAGCACAGAATAAAACACGAGAACAGATCAATACTTCGACATAATGCCTTTTATCATGGAAAACAATACACGTAAATCACTTCGTTTTCCGAAACCAGCTTGAATAGGTCGTCGAATCCTTTGGGTGAGAACAAGTGAACAAGAACCAATGGGAACCAAGATGGTGGTGTGTGATTTACGTGTACGGTGATATGGTGAAAAGTGGTTCGAAAGGCCATGAACAATGAACACGGTAGAGGAATTAAGAAAGCAAGCCTGAAGCCTGAAATGGGGGCTATGAAGCGAAAAAGGAGGCATAAAAGGATGGATAAAATTAATGTGGAAATCAGTACAAGAGACTGACTATATAGGTAATAAGCCTGAAAAAAAAATGAAACTCCTCTATAGCTTTGTGAACCTTTCCATCAGAAGTACAACGGCACATAGCAAAGACTGAGAATGCATGGACTTGTGATTCTGTTACTTGTAATGTTCAGTTACTGGTTTAAGTACCTTATCTGATATATCAAGACATCAGAACATGTCTTTTAAAAATAGATTTGTCTCTTCAATATATGCCAAGACACAGTGTTTGTATAATAACTGTAGAGATGAAGTGAAGTTCAAGTACAGCATTGCACTTTGTAACTTGAAGCATGTCATTCATGCCTAGCATGCAGCATTTATGAATTTTGAGCACCGTCTTACCTGGTTAATCTCTGCAACATAAGAAAAAATAGATGATTCATGCCTCAACCCCCCCCCCCAAAAAAAAAAACAACACTTTCATCTTTGGACAGCCTGGCATTGAAAGATCTGTGGAAACACCTACTACCACCAAACCTTATCATTATTGACTGTATATAAGACATGAAAGAAAAAAAGACCTGCATATCCGATTACCCGCCAGAGTGGGAAAAAATGCATCTACTGTACACTAAAACTAACTCATAAGAAGCAAAGTAACTAATACAAAGACACAGACAACAGTTACTTGGTATCCAAGTGCACTTATTGCGGCTATGGGGGTGATATAATGTTATTTCCAGACAATCCAGCTAAAATACTGTTGTTATGAATCTCCTTCCTGGAACTGCAAGCAGAATGTTCTTTGCAGCCAATGTGGTAACAGTACTGAGACATATACTGTGTCCAATGGGGCAGCTACTTTTATCATCATCAGGTGCCGTGCTGACTGGCATTGGCTATTATGCTTCTCCAGAGTACATGATCCTTCATGCAGGCCATCAGCTCAGTTGGTGATCTCCTCTTACACCATCCTTCAGACTGCCCAGTATCATTTCTCTTGGTCTTCCTCTTGATCTTCTTCCTTCTATTTTTCCTGTTGTTATAATATTTTTAATGCCCCCTCTTCTCACTGCATGTCCTGTGAAAGTACATTCTCTCTCTCTTATTTTTTTGACAAGGTTTTTTTTCTCTCCAGCTCTTCTCATACATTCTTCATTAGTTATTTTTGCTGTCCACAGGATTCGCAACATTCTTCTAATAAACCACAATTTCTGCTGCTTCCAATGATTTTTGTGCAGCTGCCTATTGTCCATGATTCACTTCCATATAACAAGATAGGTTCAATATAGCATTTTATAACTTGTTTTCTAACATTCATTGATAAGGATGCGTTTGATGTTTCTCATTCTTTGAAATGCAGTCTTTGCTTGGCCTATTCTGTTCCTAATTTCTGTTCTGCATTTCCCATCTGAAGTTATTACTGCTCCAAGGTAGTTGAATTTCTGCACCTGCTACTTTTGCAGACCCAGAAAGCAGCTAGCAGACTCCACCACCTTAGGAACCATAGTGATTCATACCCCATTATCTTGCTAAGCCTGTTGCTGGAGTACCAGCTGAGAGGTGAGGCAAGGTTTTGGTCAGCTACAGAGTGCCTGCTCTGATGCAAGCAGTCAGCTATGGTTCTTGTTACATTGGATAGGCTTTTTCATCATCATCATCATTGCCTTTCACTCCCTTGAGAGCATAGGCCACGGGTAAAGGCTCTCCAGTCATACCTCTTCTTGGAATTATTCTCTGCTTCCTTCCACGTGTATCCCTTGTTTCTGATCACTGTCATAATTTCTCTTCTCAAAGTAAGCCTAGGTCTTCCTCATTTTCTGTTTCCTTGAGGATTCCATGTCAGTGCCTGTCTTGCTATGCTGGTGTTGGGTTTCCTCAGAGTGTGGCTAATCCACCTCCACTTCCTAGACATGATTTGTAGGTTCATAAGTTCTTTTACTGCCCTTTACCAGACTTTGTTCTTGATCTTGTCCTGCCATTTAATGTTTAAAATCCTCCTCAAGCAGTAGTTCATGAATGTTTGTATCCTCTGTTGTATTGTCTTTGTCATAACCCATGTCTCCAAACCACATAGCAAGGCAGTCTTTACATTTGTATTGAAAAGCCTAAGTGTGGTTCTTGTTTTGATGTTCTTTGATGACCACATTTTGTTAAGTTGGATAAATGCTGTCCTGGCTTTGGTTATTCTAGCTTTAACATCCTTTTCCATTTCCCCGTATTTATCCACTATGCTGCCTAAATATGTGAAATACTCTACTTCCTCAATTGGCATTCTCTCAATTACTATGAGGCTATTACTTGCACTATTACTTTTCATTATTTTTTTTTTGTTGTCTGTTAATATACAGTCCCAGTTTAATAGGCTCTTAACCACAACCTAAATAAGTCACTTAAGTATTAATTAAAATAAAATGTGTTGCTATTTTCTGTGTGTGTTTGTGTGTGAGAGTGAGAGAGTGTTCTCTGGAGCTAGAGAAAAGACAGCTGTGATTTTTATTTCAGAGCAAACTGCAGCGTGTCACATTCTGTGACAGTAAGATGTTGTCAAAGAAAGAGAAAACTGTCTGAATAAGTAGCACATCATCCTTACTCTTTGGTATTAACATCAATAATCTGCCACTTCATCAGTCACTCACCTTGAGACCTTTTATAAATAACTGCACTCCATCAGTCACTCACCTTGAGACCTTTTATAAATAACTGCACTTCATCAGTCACTCACCTTGAGACCTTTTATAAATAACTATGCGAACAATCATACATACGCCTGCCCAACTAGACCTGATCACACAGATCTGAGGCAGAAACCGTTTTAGCCAGATCTGACTGTATAGATCTGTACAAGTTGGGCAGTCTGCGTGTTCTCCTAACATGTTTGAAAAATAATCATTACACTTCAGACAATTGCACTGGTGCTCTGACCATCCCAGAGAAGGAGGATCTATGCTCAATGCATGTAGTCCGTACTACTACCAAGAACCTTGAGAACAGAAGTGGTGACTGACCAGAGCCATGGCCTTCATTCTGGTCAAGCAGATGATCACTACCAGGACAATAAGAGGGGCTGGTTTTATAGTTGTGCTTGAAACAGATATGAGCATTTCCTTGTTCTTTCTGCACATGTAACACTGACTGCAAATTCAGTCTGGACTTAAAAAATACTCAGTTTAATCATTTCAAGCGCAGGCAGATGGAAGCCGTTGTTTCAGTGAAATAATCAGGTTTTCCCCTCTTTTTTTCCCCTTACAACTTATTTGTTTATGAAAACATGGAAAGAAAAAAACTGAGAGTTTAAATAAAATTAAAGAAATATGGTAAATTTATCAATATCATTATATTTTTCTCCTTTCAAGTTGAACAAGGTTGACAAAATAAAATAAACTAGAAAAAATTACATCCTGAAAAATATGCCACAAAAAATATATCCTGCCAACCTGAACTTTTGACATATTGGTGATGATGCCTTCATCAAGAAGAACAAACAAGACAATGTCATCATCATCATCATAAGGTGACGTGCCGACAAACATTGGCTATAATGCTTCTCTAGAGTAAAAGATCCTTCATGCAGGCCATTAGCTCAGTTGGTGATCTCCTCTCACACCATCTCATCAGACTGTCCAGTATCATTTCTCTTGGTCTTCCCCTGGCTCTTCTTCCCTCTATTTTTTCTGTTGTTATAATATTTTCAATGTACCCTCTTCTCACTGCATGTCCTATGAAAGTACATTACCCCTCTCTTATTTTTTGGACATTTTTTTCTATCTCCAACTCTTCTCAAACATTCCCCATTTGTTATTTTTGCTGTCCACAGAATTTGCATCAATCTTCTAATAAACAACATTTCTGCTGCTTCCAATGACTTTTGTGCAGACCTGCCTGTTGTCCATGATTCACTTCCATATAACAAGATAGGTTCAATATAGCATTTTAAGACTTGTTTTCTAACATTCATTGATACTGATAAGGATGTGTTGCATAATATGTTCTCATTCTCTGAAATGCAGTCTTTGATTGGTCTGTTCTGTTCTTAATTTCTGTTTAGCATTTCCCATCTGAAGTTATTACTGCTCCAAGGTATCTGCACCTGCTTTAGAATAGTTCCATTTAATTTTATACTGCATGTTGGCAGATTCTGTTTCTTAGATATAACCATAGTCTCTGTCATTTGATGTTCAAAGTAAGGCCTTTCTGTTCACTTTCTTTGGCAACTTTATTCAAGAGATTTTGCAGGTTTTGTTGGTTCTCAGCTATGAGTACTGTGTCATTAGCATACCGAATGTTGTTAATATTGTATCCTCCTATTTTTATACCTGGTTCTGTGATGATCATTCTTAGAATATTCTCGCTGTACAGAGAAAAAAGGTCTGGAGATAGTACACATCCTTGTCGTACCCCTTGTTTTATAGTCTGATATTTTCCAGTTTTATTTTCAACTCGAATTGCTGCTTTTTGCTGCCAGTATAGATGTTTTACAATCTTCAGGTCTTTGCCGTCTATGCTGATGTCTTCAAGCATTTTAATAATTTCATTATGTTTCACTTTGTCAAATGCCTTGGTGTAATCAATGAAGCATAAGTAGAGATCTTTCTGTACTTCTAAAGCTCTTTCTGTTAGTGTTCGTAAAGCACTAACATTGTGTGTTCCCTTTCCTTCAACAAATCTGAACTGTTCATCTGTTATTTCCAATTTTATCTTTTTCCTTGTTCTTCTCATAATAATTCTCAGAAGTAGCTTTGTTATGTGACATGAGAGGCTGATAGTCCTGTGGTCATCACATTCCCATGTACCTGGTTTCTTTGGTAGTGCTATAAACGTGGATTTAAGCAGGTCACTGGGCATATAACCACTGTTGTAAATGTCATTCAGTAACTTGAGACAATTGGAGGGGGGGGGGGGGGGAAATAAATATACACCAAAAAAAATGGCTGTTCTTTTTCATTTCCCATGTTCTTGTTTCCTCCTACTTCTGATTCTTCCTTTTCCTTCTTCTTATCTTTTGTGTAAAAACTAAACAATACATTTCTGTCCACCCATGCCCCACCATGTAGCTGTTTCACCATACATATCTCTGAACCAAAACCTGCATCACAAACATTACCCAAGACTGAACAAAGAAACCAGTGACAAACTGAAAGATCTTCAGGTACATGGAACCAATACAAGCAAATCATCCCTTTATTCATTGTGCAACCAACATAATCTCCATCACACTACAACAGATATGCACAACCCCACGTACAAATGCATTTACTGTGTGATCAAAACATGCCATCATACGTTAATAATGTTCTGTACTGTAATTCTGTATTTTAAAATATGAACTTCACGCAGAAAATGAAAAAAAAAATTCATCACTTTTGTTCATAATTCCAAGCTTTATACCTTCCATTTGTGCCCAAATGTCTTGCAACAACAACAAAAAAAAGAGAAGTCTCACACCAGTCAAAAGATATTACTAACAGGCAAGTTTTTAACACATCCATGATACTAGAGGTTTTGAGATTTTATTACACAACTCTCATGATCTCCTAGCATAGATAACGATTATGTGTGCTCTTAATTAAAAAAAAACTACAAAAATTATTTTTTAACAATTTTTTGAAGCACACGACATTCAAAAGGACCTGCCGCATGGTGATACTTGTGGCTACTTCTAATTTGTTCTCAGGAATATCCACACAGTTTTAACAATTTCCCACTGGCTTTTCTCTCTCTCTGTTTCAATGTTAGCTTTTTTCTTAGTTTTTCTAGCAGAATCCACAACACTTCAAATAAAAAAAAAAAACACCAAATATGATTGAATAACAGTCTGGTCACGACAAAATGTATTCAGGCAAAAAAAAAAAAAAAGGTAAAAATACTCTACCCAACAAGTTACAGCCAGAATAATGTACAAATAATCTTAACTTGCATAAGAAAGACAAAAAGGAAAATACTGCTGCCACCTTTTTTGATGACCAACGATATGATGTAATTTCTGTCTATGCCATGAAAATAAAGAAAAAATGCAAATGTTGATACTACTATGCAGTGATTAATTCAAATAGTTTTCAAAACTGCTTCTCATTCAGCTTCATATAACTAAACTTATAATATAACAAAGGACAGTTGTCTCATTTACACTTACATGTGATTATATACACAATAACTGTTTCATTAAATGTTTACTAGTGACAAAATGATTTTGCAGATGACATACTCTTATCAGTGACAATGTGAAATCGATGCAGGAAAAAACAGATTCCCTGTCTTTCTTGGATAGCAAAATAGGTCTTGAAATTAACAAAGATAAAACAAAAATAATGAAACTTCTCATTAATTAAGAAGGAAAAATATATGTAGAAGGAACAGTTGTTGATGAAGTAAACCAATTTGCATACCTTGGCAGCTACATAGACCAGGATGGTGACACCAGGAAGGAAGTTAGATTTGCAAAAGCAGCATTGTCCTTCAAAAATATTGAGAACATATGAAATTCAAAAGTTATAAGCACAAAAACCAAGTTAAGATTATTCAATTCAAATGTGATATCCACCCTCATTTATGCATGCGAAAGCTGGAAATCAACTGAAGAAACAGACAAGAAATTAGACTCTTTTAAAACAAGCCTAAGGAAAATACTTAGTATAAAGTGGAACGAATTCAAGAACAATGCAGAGATAAGACAGATGAGAAAACAATAACCTGTCTCATGGGTGATCAAGAAAAGAAGATGGACATATGTAAGCATTGTGATGAGAAGAAACAATCAGAGAATACCAAAACAAGCTATCAAGTGGAGTACAACAGGTCGAAGAAAAAAGAGGTCAACCACATGAAACTAAAGAGGACACTGTTAATAGAAGTCAATTTAGTGGGCATAACATCCCTTGATGAAGCTGAAAGACTTGCAGAGAGCAGGAAATCTTGGCAAACAACTATGCGAGACCTATGTGACATTTAACGGCATGGGAGGGATGGAAGAAGTGACAAAAAAAAAACCTCCAACTATTTTCACAAACAGAATTTTTCATAATGAAGTTCTGTGCTGGCACATAAGCATAATACCAATCTTTTTTAAAAAATCTATACCACCCTCTAAAAAAACAAAACAAAAAGCAGCATCTGAATACAAAATCAACAAAATATTGATTATCATGCTTTTTATATGTCCAAGGCTGGCTGTGAGTTTGTTTTGTTTATCTCAATTAAAAACATGTATCAAGCCTGGTCAGCCTAACCTGAATTGATAACATAAAACTGGTTTCATTCACAATAATGTAACAAATATGTCTGTTTTTGAATAAGAGATATGTTTCACATACATATTCACAAAACACAAAGCATAAGCACATACTCTCCTTAGCCAATACAAAACATTCTGTGGTACCATTGGCCAGCCTATCTACTGAATCACAGGCATATGCAAATGTTATGACATACACAGATTTGTAAGTCACAAGATTCTGTTAAAGCACAGTCAACCATGACTAGTCTGGTAAATCAGTTTCACTTTCATGCCACTATCATGATTAAAAAATAACAAAGTGTTCTGGAACAACACTATGCTTCTACAACTTACACACAGTCAGGTAATTCAGCAGTTCAGTTTCCAGAATTTCAATTACACTAAAGGGAGATGTTCACAGTTGTACACATCATCTAACCCTGACATACAAAAGTGCTCCATCTTACCAAAAAAAAAAGTCCCAATGTGAGGCAACATTTCATAATGTCCACTATTTATACCATAAAATTTTCACATATAACAAGAAAGGGGGAACAGTTTGAAAACTCATAAACCTAGGGTTTGGAAAGATCATTGGAATGTTTCTTTCAGACTTTTATTTAAGCCAGTATTGAAGACAGTGGTAGAAAAAAAAAATTGTCTGCAGGGCATCCAATAACAGTGTTAAATTGTTGAGTCTGATTAGTAGCTTCTTTTTTTCTGTTCATTTTCAGACATTAATTTGCTTATTTTTGAAGTAATCTGCCATCAGCTGGAGTTGGTGTACACTCAAACAGCTTCTCTTTGAACTGGCACATGTGTCTGCCTCATCTGTTTTCTTTGCACCTTCTATATTGGGCACTCCTGCAAAATATGTTCTGCTATCTTGTCCTCCCAGTGCCACATGTGCACCTGTCAGCTAGGCCATCTTGAGCCTGCTGAAAAGATAGTGCCTCAGTCTATTGTGACTGCTGCAGAGCCAAAAAATAATTACTTGCTCCTCCTCCTTATCTGAGTTGGTAGGAGGCAGCGTTTCTCTGATGGCCTGGGTGTTATTTTGCCCATTTATTCATGTATGTTATGATTCATATTAGGAAGGGAAAACAGAATGAAGAACATGTGAGAATTGTTTCTTCTTTTACCCCAAAAAAGAACACATCTGTCAGAAAATGTCAGAAACATCACATGGTACAGTAGCCAGGACTTTTTACTGCTCCATGCCATTCCTTACTAAAATTATAATACTGTCATTTCTAAGGAATGAGGTAATTTTACTTAACAAAATGGATCGCAGTGTGCACAAATAACAAATGTTTTGGAAGAATTTTGTTTATTTTCAAAGGGAATTGGTCATGAAGGAGCTGGACACTGAATGAAATGTAAGCCAGTGTACTAAAATAATACATTTCAGTTTCCTGTGCTTCTCTTGACATAAATCATCTCGTTTTTAAATAATGCTTCGATCAAAAATTTTTTTTTTTTTTTGCATACTGTACCATATTACACTGATAAAAATGTTCCATCTGGACTTCTGCATAAGACTAGTAGCAAACTGTTTGAAAATCTGTCTATAATCCAACTACACAACTCCCAAGATCATCATGCTTCCTGTGACGATCTAGGGAGTTGCGTAGTTATACAGCTCTTTATAACACAGTTCCTGTGTAGAGTTGTCTCTACTAATCTGTTGGTCAATTACTGTCATGAAATTTCATGACAAGGATATTTAGGAACATTACTTTCAACATAAAATCTTTTCTCTTAAGTAATTTCATCATACCTGAACTGCCAAAGTGAAGATAGTATCTGTAAACAATGCATCCATTTTATTTCAGTAAAATCTTGAATGTTCAACAAATATATTGTTCATAAAGTGTTAATCTCATATTTACGTGCCTAAAAAAAAACAAGCATAAGGAGCTATTTTTTAATACCGCTGCCAGCAGAAAATGCTGCATCTGTTCGTTGCTGAAAATAGGTATTACCAGTCATGTTTGATTTCATAGTCATCTGCACTCCTATGTTGCCTTGGGACATTCCACCCATAATGTTTGGCTGACCAACACCTGGACATCACAATACAAAAAAACAAAGCATAATTTCAGTGTGGGCAACAGTCTGTAAACTCACTAAAATAATATGCTATAAAATATTACACTACTGCAGTAAGATAAATATCACTGTGGGTTTATTGTTCAAATTTTCTCATGTTTAAATTACTGACTTTTATATCTAAACACAAGTTTCCATTTTAAGGACACTATGAAATGCTGAAGAGAATTTCTCTCTTACATGATAATCTGCAACTGGAATTCAGACCTAGCAAAATATGATGACAGGCTGAAATCACACTGTTGAAGTTGGTGCTGTAGCAGATGATTTTAAAATATTTAATGTGGCTCATCCATATCAACTTCAGGGTGCACAAGCTACACTCTGCACAAGTAAAATTGTCTCCAGACTCTATAACATATCCTGCAAACCTGCTCTCTCCACTAAGAATATAGAGCTAAAATCTGGCCCCAGGAAAAGAGCATAGATGGAAAACTGGGAGGCATGCATGAAAATCCCCCTGGTAACAATGAATTTCATCTAAACAGCTTTTTCCTTCAACTGGATGGCAGTGCATGTGAAAATGAATGCAGACGGAAATTTTGTTTGGTTAAATCTGTCACCTGTAGTGGAAATTTTGATCTCACTGTTACTGTAAACTTTAGCTCTTTGTAACCGATGCTGAATGTCTCAAAACACAGTTACCAAGTGGCTTATTTACATTTATTACCATAGAAGATATGCTGATCCCTTTCTCACTGACCAAATTTGATTCTACACAAAGGTCTGTTGACCAATATGCCCCACTGACAGCCAGATTTGGGTTTTCAACAGTTTTGGTGGCTGGTTACCCTGATAGCAAGTGTTACCTCTCTAACACTTCTCCATTTTTCTCATCTCTTGGCACTACTAGTTCTGCATTTTTATTATCTCTTGGCACTGACACAGCACAGTCTGTTTCCTCAGCTGCAATTTATGTATTGTGCCACCTATATCATATCCTAAGCAAGGTCCTAGTGGTACTATATAAAGTTCAGCTACCTATATCGTTAGCTGAGTGGTTAGGCACTCGGTTTGCTAATCCGGTAGTACCAGGTTCAGTCCCAGCAGTGGGATTTTTTCTGGTACACACAAAAAAGGCCCTGGGGTTGACCCAGCCTCTAAAAATGGGTACCAGAGAAATCTGGGAAGGTAAAGCGGCCAGGCGTGACACTGACCACATCACACTTTCATGTGTCGAAGGTTACGGAAAATACGGGCCTAACACCGTATTCCCCAATATACCTTAATGGCATGGAAACAGAAATTTTATCTTTTATCTATATCTTGCAGCTGACAGTGTAACAATTTATCCCCTGCACCCATCTGCCTCCATTCTACACGCGTATGCTTACTCACCCATGCTAGCCATCACAGGTCGTTGTGGTCCCATCATCTGCATGCCCCCTGTCATCGCTGGACTTATTCCAGGATACTGAAGTGACATATTCGCCATTCCCTGATTGACTCCAGTCATATTTGGTGACATCATTACCATTCCTAAAAAACAAGTTAATCATTGCTGTTATGCATGATAACATTGCACAGAAAATATGACAAACACCAAAGTACTTAAGTGTAAAAACAATCCTTTAAAACCTATTTTTAAAATTTTTCAATTATCCTTCACATCAAGAAGGTAAAAAAATGAGCTCTGAGCCTGACTGAAGTGAATTCTATGTATAAAAATATACCAAGAAATAGTGTTTTTAACAACAGGGACTTAATGACCATGAATCATATCTACAGAGTGCTCTGAAATACTGATATTGTATGTAAACCACTTTCAACTTTAAAAAAAAAAAAAAACTCGTAATAAGATCAAATATAACACAATGAGATTTTATAACTTAAGACTGGTAAAATGCATTTACTAAATTATTGAAAAATAACATACAGTTCTCATAAGTCTAAGCAATTAAGGTCCTTTATATCTCTGCTCAAAGACATTGTATGAAATGAGTAATAAAAACCCAATAACAGTGATTCCTTGCTGTAGCATTATCAATGCAGATAAAGTACTTAGGTATGAAAATAATTGTCTGGAAAATAACTACTGGTAAACAATTTACAAATAAAATGAAATGTTAACTCAGCACCAATATATTCACTTACTGGAAAAGGTCAGAAAAGAATGTATTGATATCATAAATAATCATAAGCAAAATGTGGCCCAATGAGTGATTTTTACTGGTGGCTCTAAATTAATACTATCAAATTCACTGAAATGAACTGTATTATATTTATGATGAATACTTGTGTAGAAAGTGATTAATACTTGTGTGGAATGTGATGAACACTTGCGTGGAAAATGATGAATGTAGAAAACATAAATCAAGCACACATATCACAAATGAAGAAAAAAAAATAAGTGAAATACTTTTCTAACTACATAGCGATATCACAATAACTAGCAAAATAAGACACAAAAAAAAATGTCTGAACCAGCAATTCAGTTACATGTAATTATACAGACAGAAAAATATACCAGGAAAAAAAAAAAGAATCAATGATAATCTTAGCTCGCTGTTATACTCCTTCTGGCATGTGAGATTAATTTTTAAAGAAATCAAAGCTAGCAGCAACTTGAAAAGAATCTGGCCTTATAATGAATTAACAATTGCCTGAAACAGTAATACAAAGAATAAAAAAAATATATATTCTTAAAAAAAATTCTGCACTCATGTAGTTTTTAAACTGGCTCACATTAACTGATAAATGCACCTAGTGGCAGTATCGTAAGTTTTCATCTTCACAGCCTCTCAAAGTAATATTCTTATTACATGATCAGCCTGACAAATGTGTGCCAACTCACAACACTGCAAAGCCAACTGTGAAGCTGAGAGAATACACCAGACTCTTGACAGCAATTTAACAGAAACTGCAGTATTTATGTGTATGAAATGACAAAAAAAAAAAAAAAAAGTGCTCACTATATGAAGCTGAACTTCCAACAAACACAATATCAAGACAGAATGATCCACATTTTTATGGCAGTAGCAAAATTATTAGCGCACTTGTCTCCCAAGGAAAAGTCAGTGGCTCAAATCCAGCTGCTAGAACCCCAGTCACCAAGCTGTAGAAATGAGTACCTGGTTTCTTCTAGAGCCGGGGAAGGAAAGGTGGCCAGGTGTTATGCCAACCGCTTCACCTTCCAGTATGCCAAGAGGTTGTAAAAATATTGGTACTAACACTATATCCCCCAGCTGCCTCTACAGCACCTCAAAGCTATCTCTAATTTTTTGTATTTTGATTTAATTAAATTTGTTGTTGTTGCAAGAACTAAAAATTTTATCATTTTATTGCAAGATAATGTAATGATCTAATCTTTCTGTAATGTAACACAGTACCATTACTGACTCCTCATTAGGGAAAAAAGATAACTGTACTGGGAGAAGGGTAGCATTCCTATGGACAGTGAACCAGACCTAGCCAAGACCCTATCCTACCTACTCATGGTGTTCCTTCATGAAGACTGTCAAGAAGTCTGTTTCTTTGGTACACTATGGGACCTCAAGTATGCCACTTTCCATCTAATGTTTCTTTTGTACGCTTTGGGACCTCAAGCACACCACTTTCTATCTAATATTTCTTTTGTACACTATGGGACCTCAAGTATGCCACTTTCTATCTAATGTTTCTTTGGTACATTATGGGACCTCAGGTATGCCACTTTCTATCTAATGTTTCTCTGGTACACTATGGGACCTCAAGTATGCCACTTTCTATCTATTGTTTCCTTGTCAAGACTTTCATGGCACCAGCCGCAGACAGCACAAGTTAGCCATCTGCAGGTGATCATATGATGGAAAATGACACTTTGTCCACTAAACTAAAATGTTACTTATGACCTACTTCCTCATGCCTCATTCAAAAAAAATTATCCAACCATTACATGCTATCTACAGATTAAAAAAGAAAAAAAAAACCACAATAATCAAAGACAGATAAACCTGTTGTAAAAACAAAATACATCTGGTACTTAAATTTCATGGTGTCATGAGTATGCTTCTCTGAAAGTTTTGTTGAGGAAAAAATTACCGAAATAACAGCATGTTTGCCAAGAGATTTTTTTTTTTTAAAGTTAACTTTCAACAAGTAAACTAGTTTTTATCTGGGCATTTTCACAAATAAATTATTGAAATGAACCACTGCCAGATATCAAATATAGAAACCTATCACAGGATATAAAATCAGGAACATTATATGGATTTGAAATTCAAAGTTATACACCAACAAAAGAATGTGTTTGAAAAACATATTACACTTGCATCAGAAATGAGTTTTTAATGTTATGAGTGTCTTTTTACTCTGTTGATGACTGTGTATGACATGGGCTATTTCAAAATCAACCTCTAACTGACAGATAAAACAGAGAAAAATTTTATTACATACAAAACTTTTTTTTGTCAGTCATAAGTCATCACCATTATCAGCATACAATATGACACAATCAATGACAAATCTCAGCAGTGCTGTGTCCTTCTGGCTGCAGTAAATGAATCACACCACAGACTTCACAACTGGCAAGAATGGCAATTAAAAGGTCCATGTTTACTCAGTTGCTACTCATGCACTACTGAATAAAAAGGACTGTGAGCTGGCATTTAGTGAGATAACACTTCACTGGTTGCTTAAGGAAATGCATCATTTTGCTTTGGCAACCAATTTATTTTTACCTGACAATTTGAGGTTGATTTGGAATTGTCCACATTTTTTTTAGAACTAGATCAGTGGTTCTTAATCTGGGGTTAATGGAAGGATTTTCTGGGGTCCAATCAATATGCTTGAATTTTTAAAAAATCTTAGAATCACCTGTATTATTTATCGTTTTATTTTTAATGAGACATCTAGAGTTGTCTTCATGTTGAAAATGAGATCCACAGTCACAAAAAGGTTACTGATCACTGTATTAGAATATTATTCATAATTTCACAAAAAGGGCTTAATAATAAAAAATAATAACAGCTACAATACTAACTGCATTTTTTAAACAAAGAAACCAAAGAAAGTAATGTTTGAGATACTGTAACATATTCTAAAGATAATCATGTTTCTGCTATTCCTTCTATAATTGTGGACTTGAAGCTCTTGACATAAGATGCACCACTAATATTTTGTGACACAAGCATCTGATAAGGAGTGTACTGCAGTGCCAAATGTCAACTCTCAGGTGAAGAAGCCTTCACAAGAAAGCTTATCTGCTAGCTTTACAACCATGGGGAATGCTCTGATGTTGGCCTGGTGGCTAAAATGTAGTATCACAAAGATCTGTATACCAGAAGCACCATTTGGAAGTAGGTCAGAGTTTGACCAAATGTGGCTTTGTTAGTGCTTATAACAGTATTACTTTTCTATAGTTATCAACAAGAAAAACAGACTCATGCAGAAGTACTGTTATACTAATTACACAACAACTATTTTGTACTTTGCAAAATAATGTCTATTTTACAGATTCAAAATGACTGTAAACAACTTTCACTAAAGCATGTAGTAACAGTATGAAACAAATTTGTGTGTGTGGCCAGCTACACCTATTTAACAGGAATACATCAACACCAGAGACTGCATGCACAACAAAACAATGCCAGATACATCAGTCACACAGACAAAGCAGATATTGTTAAATCCGCTCACATGGATGTATTTGTTACTACCGGGAGGGATTGGTTACCATGGATGCACTGCTCACTTGGACGAAGCAGTACTATAGATAGAATGTCCGTATTGAGGAATTAAAGCTATATATCAAATAAAAAAAAACACTGTCTGCTGAAATAATGCTATCAATAAATATCAATTCAAGGGCTATGGAATCGGAGCCAGTATAAATGTATCATTAGTACAAGGGTCAGAGTTCAATGCAGAAAAACTGAAGAGTCTCAGTTTGGAGGAATTTTGAGAGGAGCTAGAGCTTTAAGAAATTCATTATTTATAAGAAATAAAAGCTGGACAGGAGAAAAACTAGAGGAGTTAGAACTGAAGGGTGGATACACCAATTCCACAGCCCTGATCCATACAGAAGAAACTGACAGACTGAAAATACATTAACAATCTTCTTAACTCGTGTGATCTGACAGTAAGGATAAACTTGATCAGATGATGAATTATCAGCATTAATATAGTTGTATATATGTAAAGTATTAACACACTCGTAGATAATTTCACTGTTAATGGTATCATACATGCAATACTGTCACAAGGAGACTAAATGCCTCATAGTGGAGTCTGGGATACTTCCGGCATCTGTAAAACCACAAAATGCCAGCTTGACAAAAGGAGTTATTTTTAAAATATATAAAGATGATAGTTTTAATGACTGGCATCCATTTTCACTACTTAGCACCTGTTTGCAAACTCTCTGGGCACAATGTATTTGTCAGTTATGGTACAGAGCAGAACACTTGTTTCAGGCATAAAATTTAAAAATCCAGTAAAAAAAAAAATGAAAATAAAAACACTTTCTGGAGAAGCAAATTTCAAATTTGTGTTATTTTAAACGTTATTAAGAGAAAAAAAAAACAGCAGCAACAATAAAAAGGGTTTGTGAACAGTTTTGGAATGCAAGAACAGACATTTTCTTAAATGCCATCTTGCTAACATCCCTAATTACCAGACAGTGCTCTTTAATGAAACTAAACAGCTCTGAATTACATTTTGGTGCATGTTCCCCTGTGATGCTAATGACCCACCTTGCAGATATTTTTATTCATGTATATGGATAAGCTGACAATATGGTAACTTAATGATAATCCATTAGTAATAATTAAAATTAGCTTCTCTTAAAACACCCAGGATGTCATTTATGTATCACATGGACACACTGGCATACGAGGGGTGACTGATAAGTTCACGACCTAAGGTACAATGGATTATTTGTGGACAACTTTCTTGGGTTATTTCTCAACATAGTTTCCTTACAAGTTTATGCACTTAGTCCAGCGATCCTGGAGCATACAGATCCCTTCTTTGTAAAAGTCAGCATCTTGTGCCAGCAGAAAGTGGTCTACAGCATGAATAATGTCATCATCTGAAGCAAATTTGTGCCCATTGAGCTCCTTTTTTAGTTTGGTAAACAGGTAATAGTCCGAAGGGGCCAAATCTGGGGAATAAGGAGGATGTTCAAGAAGCTGGAAGCCGCATTCATGAATGGCAGCCATTACCACTGCCGACTTGTGAACTGGAGCACTGTCTTGCTGAAGGATGACTTCTCTCGTCAATTTCCCTCAATGCTTTTCCTTTAATTTGACCCACAATTGCTTCAGAAGATTAGCGTAATAGGTCCTGGTGACCGTTCTGCCCTTTTGAAGATAGTCTACCAATAGCACACCTTCTGAATCCAAAAAGATGGAAGACATCACTTTGCCTGCAGACAGAACCACCCTTGCTTTCTTTGGAGGTGGGGATCTATGATGTTTCCACTGATTTGACTGACTGTTCTTTGGTTTCAGGCTGAATATGATGAACTCAAATTTCATCCACAGTCACAAATTGCTGAAGAAACTTTTCAGGATATGCAGAAAAATGGCCAAGATTGTCTCCTGACACGTTGAGACGCTGTCATTTGTGATCAGCTCCAAGAAGTTTTGGGACCCATCGAGCAGAGACCTTTGTCATTTGAAGATCATTGTGAATAATGGCATGAACACGTTCCTGGGAGATGCTCAACTCAGTAGCAATGTACTGGTCAGTTAGTCGTTGATCCTCCATTATCATGTCATGGATTCTGCCAGTGGTTTCATCAGTTGTTACCGTTCTTGGTCTTCCTGGACGAGGATTATCTTCCAGACTCTCCCTTCCATGTTTGAATTGAGCTGCCCATTTCTTCACTGTGCTGTAAGAAGAGGCACTTTCCTCTAGAGTCTCTACAATATTCTCATGGATCTCCTTCGATGATAAGCCCTTGATGCAGAGGTAGCAAATGAGTGCTCGATGGGAAATTGTATCCATTTTCTCAATTTCTGCCACCCCTTACCACTTCAGTAGCCTGTAAAAAAAATTGGTTGCAGTTAATTTCTTGAAATCTTACATTAACCTGGTCTACAAATGCACTTAATATAAACTGTGTGTTTCAAGTATTTGTACCTTAGGCCGCGAATTTATCAATCAACCCTTGTATGTACATGAAGTGACATATTAATGCAGATATTCTTCTTGACTCTTATATTCTATGACTGATACAGTCATTCTTATGAACGAACCTGTACTGGATACAAGATC
This sequence comes from Achatina immaculata, assembly GCA_009760885.1. Classification (NCBI taxonomy): domain Eukaryota; kingdom Metazoa; phylum Mollusca; class Gastropoda; order Stylommatophora; family Achatinidae; genus Lissachatina; species Lissachatina immaculata. The sequence continues at coordinate 5,887,426 of CM019717.1, forward strand.
ATTTAAACACTGAAACAATGAAAGTGCCTTCCCTGTAAACATAAACTGAAAGTTAAATACGTCTGCTGTCTTAAATAAACCAATATGCACAAATCCAAGGAACAAACTGGCAACAAGAAAACTGACCCAAAAAAAAAAAAAACTGACTGACTGACTGAAAGAAATAATGAATTCCATAAGACTTCTAGCTAACATTTAATTCTTAAAATTTTCAAAACTTCCTCTGTTCTGATGCTCCTACCTGGATATATTTCTGGATACCACATGATACCTTAACAGAAAAAATTCATACACCTTTAAGAATCTACCTCATATTGCAAATACTTGGCAATATAAAATGTTCTTACTAAAAAAAAAAAGAGTTTAACACAACAAGGTGATTCTACAAATAAATAAAAAAAAAAAAGACATGAAATCAGCTACGGCTAAACAAAGGCAAATAATTTTAAGCACACTGAGCTGTTTGTTAGAGGAAAAAAACTGGGGAAAAAATACTGCTGGAATGTAAAGCATGTTGCCTTTTGCTTTTAGATGACCAACAAAAACATCAGAAACAGGTATTTTAGCAAAAGGAAGATCAATAGCTCAATATTAAAACTGGAAAGTAGACTCAAATCGCATCTCTCTCAGTGTATATATGTAAATAAATGTGTATACAGGCACAAACACACATATCTAGAGATATTATTGAGGTTAGCTGTAACTGCTCATTTAGATGATATTTTGCAGTCGCTGCCAATCTGGCATTATCTAAGCATGTACCTAGTATGGGGATACAGTGCAGGATGTTAAACTCCAGAACCTGCTAAGCAGTTGGCAGCTGTAGTGAAAGGGTTCAACTTCCTTTAAGTACTGTACCCAATTCTCCAAAAGGTCTGTGACATATCTTATTACAGTAATTGGAAATCATTCTTTACATCTTACAACAAGATCCTGTTCTTTCTTCTGTGGGCTCATGATGCAGTATCACAGAATGAAACACTGCAGCGACCAGTAAGACAGTACTAAAGATGAATGAGATTACGGTGGAAAGTTTACAGCTGACTGCCTGTTAAAGGGTTAGCAAACCATATCTAACCAATGTCCTATTCTACCTCCTTTTGGTATTCCTGGTAAACAGGTCATAGCCTGACCAAATGAAAGAGAATCAAAACAAGAATTCAAACCTGATTCTTAAAAATAGCCCATACTGAAGTTTTGATGTGCTGGGCTAAATGGCACAGGTATCACAACCCAGCTGAAAACTGTGACACATTGCAATCTCTGCCCTCTTTGGGGGTGAACACAGATGAAGTAAAACTGTTCTATAACTTTACTGAGAGGATCTCTCTAAACTCATCTTTAGATATTTATTTTCAAAACATCAGTTGTTCTTCTACAATCATGAATAACTAAACAGCAGCTTTTAGCACCAACTAGAGAATAGTTATGCAACACCATCAGTGTCATCATGAGTTAGGGTTAAAGGTGAAGCAAAAGTTTTGCTCCCCCCATTAAGCCTGGCACAGACAGGAATCTATGTTGCCTTTGCTCTTCAGGGGCAATGAGAAGACAAATTATCAAATGCAAAGAGCTAAATGACAAAGCAAGTCTAAATGACTGAACAAGTCCTGGACCTACCGGTGCCCACAGGCTGAGCTGGTCCTCCTGATATCTGGTTCAGTGATGGTCCTTGCTGTGGGAGTTTCTGTTTACCTCTAGGGTTCAGGGTATCCAGGCTAATGTTCACCTTTGTGGTAGCATCACTCCAAGTATTTGACTTCTAGGGCAAACAGACAAAGATGGCCATTTACAAATCTAGAAAAATATGTGATCTAGGATTCTCTTGATTACTTAATACCAATTTTTTTAAAAGGAGTTCATATTTTGCTCTTGATAAAAAAAAGAAAGAAAAAAAAGAAAGAAAAAGAATAACACTAATATGCAAGATAAAACACACAACTGGCACAAACATAATTTTCAGCAAGTGCGGCTGAGGAAGAAGACTTGTGGTATCTTCACTCACTTCTCTTCAGAAACAACATTATTATCTTCTGTTCTGAATGTAGTCTGTGTATCACTATTTCACCACAGTGATACCATACACCTAATCCTAATATTAAATGCCAGTTTCCCGTCAACAGGTAAACTGCACTCTTTCACTTTCAAAGACAACTTTTTCAAACCAATAAATGTCATAGCATTTCTCATAGCTTTAAAAATACTCTTAATCCCTGACTTAAATTATACTACAGCTTTAGGAATTCACTCTGCAATCATTATTTTCATTCTGTCATTTCAAGTGCTGAACTACCACAGCTTGACTGTTAAACATAAACTGAGAAACATGGAAGTATGGAATGCTTTGTGTGCTCATGAAACTACAGGCTTACAAATGGAAAAATCATTTATATTATTACACAGAAACTTTGTGTGTTAAATACATGTAGCAAAGACCCAAGATTCAGTGAAGAAAAATGAAGAGGATGCTAAGAATGATGATGAAGATAGCACAGAGCTTCAATGCAAGGATCTAAGCTGAAATGGAGGATATAATGATGATGATGGTGTGCTCATCACTTACTCTTTTCTAATAATTTCTACTGCAAATACCTTCTTTTTTTTTTTGGAGGATGTCATTATCATTTCTTGCAAAACAAATGGTAAAACATCTTGAACTGGTAATTACCGTTCATGTCACTGGTTTAAACTTATTGAACATTCCTTTATTCTTCTCCTTTTTTGTTAGTTACTAAACTCTGTAATCTAGATACGAAAGAACCATGTTTAAAACAATCTCTTCTCTCTTCAAATGTTCATACGTATGTAGAATTAAAGGCAGGATAATGTTAAAATAATCTACATGTTACAGTAAGATCTCTCTTTTTTCCCTTACAGATGGCTAAATCATGCTGTGCTACTTGGAAGCTTCTTGCTCCCCTGCGGCAGGCAACACTCCACAGCTCAGAGGACCTAATACTCCAGTATGTAACCAATTACCATTTCAGAAATTATATATTTCATATATGCAAAATAACACTTATTGCCTATTTGCAGATCCCAACATCCTGAAATGGGGCTGCAAAGAACAGAACAGCTGTATGTTACTAAGAACACCATGAAACACAAGCTGCAAAGGCTGCACATCTACCCCATCAAAGACAACTCTGACCTCAGCTAGTTCTGCTGATGCAAATCTGTTCAATGAAAATGTCAAGGCTGCCAAATCAAACCATTATTTCCATGAATAAAGTTTGTAACAGTAAAGAAAAAAAGAAATTTCACATCAAAATATTTGAATACATGTTTACATAATTCTGCTGCATGGATCAGAAACATGAAAATAAAAAAGTAGGAACTAAGTACCAAAAAAAAAAATCATAGATCTTCATAAATGTGGAACTACTGGACAATAGAAAGATAATGTACATGCATACTGTTTATTTTACAAGCGTCTCAAAGTTGGCTTCATTCTTGAAAACTTCAGACTTAGAAATGGAAAAAAAATCTATTTTAAAAAAACCCACAGTAATAAGCTAAAGTCAAATCATTACAGTTGTCTACTTTGTTCATGTCTTTGTAAAATAAATTATTTGTTATAACGGCTTTATGATGGTGCATTTTAAAATATTTATTTTATTACACAAAAACTTTGTATGTTAAATCCATGTAGCAAAGACCCAAGATTCAGTGAAGAAAAATGAAGAAGACACAAAGAATGATGATGAAGATAGCACACAGCTTAAATGCAAGGATCTATGCTGATATGGAGGATATAATTATGGTGGTGGTTGGCTTTGTAGTGATGACTGGTCCTTGCCTACACAGACTGTCCTCTGTTTATGAATAGGTTATGTTCTGGTAAACTCAATGTAAATAAAAAAACATCAAAAGTAAAAAATAACGTTCGTAGCAATGTGTTTCAATACATAAGAGCCATCTCTCCCAGAATAATAAATTCATTTCTAATCTGACACAAAGTTACTGGATAAATCCACAAAGTATTTGTATTCCAACACACCATGTATGAGGGTCATACTGACAGTTGTGAGCCAAAATTTGTTTAAAATCAGAATTTATAGATAGAGAAAATATAAATGTGTCACCTTAATCTGCATCCTTTTCTTAATTTTTCAACACATAATCTGCATCCCTTTCTTCACTTTTCAACATAATCTCCACTTCTCTGCACACATTTTTCCCATTGCTCTGCAAGTTTGAAAATACCCTCCCGGTAGAATTCCATTCCAGCTGACCAAAGGCACAGATGCAACGCTTTCTGGATGTTTCTCCTGTATCGTAGTGATGGCCTCACAATTGTTCTTTCACAAAACCAAAAAGATGCTAATCACTGGATGTCAGGTTGGGGCAGGGTGTGGAAGAATTTCCCAACCTATTTTCTCAATTTCCTCAGTTGTCCGGCTTTGTGATCTTCAGTCAACAAACGTGGGACCCAGCGGGCACAAACTTTTCTATAGCCTAGGGTTTCAGTCATTTCCCTGTACTGTATTGTATCCTATTCCAAGATTTACAGCGATTTCAGATAATGTGACATGTCTGTCTTCTTTAATGATGTTGGCAACTCTTTCCATGTTGTGTTTAGTGAAGGCAGTTTGAGGGCGACCAGTGCAAAGCATATCTTGGATGCTGTGTTTCCATCTTTGAAATATTTCACCCACCTGCTAACACTGCTAGCACCCATACACACATCTCCATAAGCAAGATGAAGTCTTTGGTGAATTTCAGCAGTGGGGATTTCCTCTTTAACGAGGAACTTAATAACAGCATGTTGACAAAACGAAACTTCAGCACCCGCCATTTTGTTTCTGCTCCGCATGGTCACGTGAACATAATGGAGATGTCATGTGACCTCTACATGAAGTGCAAAGGATCCAGATGAAGGTGATACTTTTATATTTTCTCAATCTATAAATTCTGATTTAAAAAAAATTTCTGCTCATGACTTTCGGTATGACCCTCGTACATATTTTATATTTAATAAATAAAACTTATGTAAGTGAATGGAATATCAAATAAATATGTCTTCATTATTTTTCAAGCTCCTTTCTCTTTTGAAAACAAAATAATTACATTCTGTAATAAAACCAGAATTTGAAAAACATAAGGAATCAATAAAACTGTTGAACTGTCAGCTAAAGATAAGGTAGGGAATACTGGCAACATAGTCAGATTGGAAAACTGCTTAGACAATCATAAGGTCAGATTACTGTAAATCAAATGGGCGTAACTTGAGGACTATCCATGCATAAAGTGTATGTTTTTTAAGAGAAAAGATTATAGTGCAAGAAAGATAAAACAGAAAATAAACTGAAATGCTTAAGACCTGGTTAAATGGAATTTTCATCTTTGCTTTATGTCCCCCTGAGGTCAACTACTACTTATAGATGGAAAAAGAACTCAGCAATTCACAATAGTTTTAAAACTTACAAATTACATTATTGTTTTATATATATATATATATATATATATATATAATTACATTATATGTTACTATAATAACATTCATTAACAGATCCAAAGCTGAAACTTCAAGGAAGATTTTTATTTGAATAGCGTTACTGTAAATAATAATAATAATAATAAAATAACTTCTCATTACTATAGCTAACTATACAATAAATGGAGAAAGATAACTGCATATAATTAATCACCCTACAGACATCCTGTTACTTGCATCTGCTCAAGTGTAGTTATGGTTAGTGTCATGTGTGATTTATGATGAGCAGAATGCTATCTTATTGAAACAGGCATAAAACAAGGATGCATGCTATCTACCTTGCTATTTGGAGCAGCCATCGACTTCACAATGACAAAAATCCTGTACTGGTAACACAAGCACTGAATGTGTACTGGTGACTCAGCTACAGGACCTTGATTTTGTGGATGACAAAAAGCTTAGTAGTGGAGATATGGAAACAATGCAAGAAAAAAACAGACGCCCTCCTACACTCAATGGCTAGCAAAACAGGACCTGACACTAGCAAGGAAAAGACAAAAAATAATGATGAACCTAGTCGCACAAAAGGAAAAAGTATATCTGGAAGGAACGGCAACAGAGGTAAACCATTCTGTATATCTCGGAAGTTACACAGATCAGAAGGACACGCTAGGAAAGAAGTTAGAACCAGAATAGCAAAAGCAGCACCGGCCTTTAAGAATCTGAGAAAATATGGAAATCAAAACCTCTAAGCACAAGAACAAAGCTTAGAAAATTCAACTCAAATGTAATATCCATCCTATGAAAACAACCCAAGAAATAGAGAGCAAATTGGCTGCAATGAAAACAAATATCTAAGAAAATTACTCTATATACAATGGAACAAATTCAAGACTAAAGCAGAAGTAAGAGAAATGAGCATGCAGAAAACAGTTCAGCAGTGACCAAGAAAAGAAGGTGGGTATATATGGGCCACGTTTTGAGAAGAAACAATCAGAGAATCAAAAAGCAAGCCATCAAATGAGAAACATCTGAAGAAAAAAAAAAAGAAAAAGAGGCCAATATCAAGAGACCCTAAAGAGAACATTGATACAAAAGGCTATGGTGACTGGTATCATTCCCCTTGATGAGACTGAGTATAAACTAGGAAAAAAGTAGGAACAGATTTAATACTTAACGACCACACAGCTGTGATGTTTCTGTGTGAACCTTAATCACACAAAAACAAACAGGACAGGAAGAAGAAATAGAGAGAGAAGATAAAATATAAATTCACATGAATGGGGCTATGTGAAAAACAGGAAAGGAAAAAAATAGAATAAAATAAAATGAATGGAGCAATTAGCTGTGACTTGTAAGAGGATATGTTAAGAAGCGTGAACTTTTGATGTGCACTGTTTTATTAATCATAAACTTTCAGTTGATAGCAGTTTCTATTCTTGTTAAAGTATCTTTTAACCATGTTTCATTTATATTATACAGATGAAAAAAAGATATTATTTTATTAGTGATTATTATATTAGTGATTATTATATTATACAGGAGGTCCCAAAACTCATCTGTTTGCTTAAATAGTAATAATAATAACTTTTTACCAATTAATTTTTTGTCATTTTCTTTTCAGATAGTTAATTACGAATGTTGGAAATTAACCATGGAAAAATTCACAATGGAACAAAGAACTAAACTTGCTGATTTTTATTCTGAATTTAGGCAATCACCTGCTCACATGCAATGATCAATGGATCTTACTTTTGTATTGCAATAACAGTCATTGGCAAGCAATATCAAGCTATGATCAAGAATTCTGAGCATCCTTGAGATCTGGTTTCAGCAAGTTTGAGCCACAGGCTACACAGCTCAAGACACAGTGGACTTCCTGAGGCAAATTTTTGGTCATTAAACATTATTTAGAACTTCAGTGGCCATCATGCTCATCTGAGTTGATAGGTCCCAGTTATTTTATTGCTCATAGTGCAAAAACAGTGAAAGACTTTTATAAATTACTATGGTAATATAACATTTCTAAAGGCATTACCGGCATACTAAAAACAGTGGTTTATTCTTGTTCCATACTTTTTTAAAAATCCCTTTCTCTATCCTTCAGCACACCCACATATATCACATTCCACAAATATAATCTCGCTTCATCATCATCAAACACACCCTGTCCAAAAAAAAAACAAACTATATACAAGCTGTTACCAGCCTCATAACAAGAAACAAAAACAAAAAAAAAAAACCACAGTTATTTCACAGCATTTGTCAGTACTTACAGCAATATTTCCACATAATATATTATTTCATTTCTTACTACATATAACAAATCAAATATTTACTGCTTAAAAAATGTTACAAAGTTGTTTTTTTTCCTAAAATTAATATCAAACTTTTAAGCAGATCTATCTGTGACAACGAACTTACCTATAACAAAGGGCATACATTAGCCACATTACTTACAAATCTAAGCTTTATTTTTCTATGAAGTACAGAAAGTACAAATAAAAAAGGAAAATAAAATGAAAACCAGAAGCATATATGCTAAATCTATCAAATGAAACTATTAGTCTATTTAGTTAATAACTTTGCCATAATAAGAGAATACAGCTCAGCTCAGCTAGGTCACTCACTCACTCACTCTGCTGTTTACAACATATATAATTTTCAGAGAATTCTTGGAACACTGATTCCCTCTTGGAATTTTTTTTTTAACTTTTAACATCAACATGCTTAATTTTTCTCTGCTTAAAATAAGACATTATTTCTTATCAGCATCTGAATAACTGTTTCATTTTTTCGCTGCATATAATAAAACATTATTTCTTATCAACATTTGAATAACAGATTATCTGTACTCAACTAAAAGCCCCAGCCTAGGTCATGAATACTTTACAAAATGTCTATATGCACAAAATGGCATTCACCAAAGCAAATTAATTTAGCTGTCTGATAATATTTATGAGATCAATATCTATATACACACATTAAGTTCAAAGATAATATACTCCATTCATGAAAGGTTATATTATCTTATTAGTATGGCTTTATACAATCACCAGTTACAAGCAGAAAACTTAATATCCAGTAAAAGACAGATGGGATAAAAAAAGAAATACCTACAGACTGGGGGAAAAAAAAATCATACTAATACCAAAGAAAGGAAATGTGACAAACAGTACAGACCGGGGATGGATAATTCTGTTTTCTATCACCGGGAAAGTCTCTGCCAAGTAATTCACAACAAGATGAAATGAGCATTACAAGTGGCAATAAGTGAAGACCAAACAAGTTACAATAAGGCCAGCTGAAATGACCACATATTTACCTTAAAAATTCTCACTGACCCAACAAAAATCCAACAGAACATAACATCCTGTCTAAATTTTCTTAGAAAGCGTTAGATCCTACACAAAGCATAAGGATGAATCAAATGAAAGTTATAAAATGCAAATTACACACAATTTTTATTTAGTACAAGAAAAAGAACACCCCTATTCTTCAATACAGTCCCCTTGTTTTGTAAGCATTTGCACCACCTGTGAACCAAAAAAAAAAACCCTTTGTCCCGACTTCTCACCCACCAGTGCACTATGTTCTGTACTTCCATGTTAGTCAAGAACCTTTTACTTCCAAGATGTTTTTTAGGAAAGCAAATAGATGAAAATCCCTTGGGACAAACCCAAGGGCTTATTGCTGTAAATACTTTGAAATGCAGTCTTTCCAGAATAAAGCTTTCATCACATGCGATGTATGCATATCTCTTCCTTGGAGTACATCTGCGACATATCCGCCATCTTGACTTGTACCATTCTCAGATTGCTGCTTAATAGCGGAGGTGTTATCTGCTTACTGACCTCTTTGACCTTGGTCTCAACAGGTAGCACTACTACTGGATTTCTGTTCTTTCCAAAAATTATATTCACATTTTCTAACTTTCATTTCGTTCATACTCATAATAATGTGGAAGGTCTTAACACTAAATACTAATTCTGTGTTATCAACATAACAAATTACCTTTATAAAGGATATCAAAAATGATAAGGGAATGCTTGGGATACATATTATTTACATTTCTATTCTATTATTGTAATTCATTTCATTATGGGAGAAGTCAAACAAGAGGTAAGCAGTTGAATCTAAACAGGCACTTATAACATTTGGTCTGTGCAGATAATGTATGTTTACTCAGAGAAAACAAAGAACATGAGCAATCACACAGAGAAATGGGAAAGCTATCTCCTTAAAAAATCACATTCACAAACCACAGGATCAGAACTAATATTAAGTCTTATAAAATGAGCATCGATAGACCAGCAAACAAGAAATGAATTCTCAATAATACTTAAGAACCGCTTCAGTGTCCTACAAGACGAAGCAGAAATGTCCATATTAGAGTTCAATAAAACACTACAGGAAACAGCAAAAGAGGTGCTGGGATATCGGAAAAGGAGAAAAGAGGAATGGATAAGTGAGACCACATGGGAAAAGATAAAGCAAAGAAAAGAAATCAAGAAAAAATTACTGAACACCAAATCACAACGGCTTAAAGAACGAGTTTTAAGTAATTATGCACAAAAAGACAAAGAAGTGAAGGAATCATGCAGTCAAGATAAACGTCAATATTATGACAACTTAGCAGAAACAGCAGAGAAAGCAGCATATACAAATGACATGAAAACCATATATAAAATCACAAAGCAGATGACAGGTAACTTCAATACAAGATGTGAAAGTGCAGTAAGAACACAAAATGGACAAGTGGTCAGTGGAGAAAGAGAAAAAATTGAAAGATGGAGGGAACACTTTAACACCCTACTAAACAGAACACAAGCAGCACAAGCAATAGATATACCTGAAGCAAAAGCGGAACTAAACATCAATACAGGACCAATAACAATAAATGAAGTAAAAGAGGCGATAAAGATGCTAAAATCAGACAGGGCACCAGGTGAAGATGAAGTGACTGCTGAGATGTTGAAAGCAGAAGAAACAGAAACACCAAAACAACTTTGCCGGATATTACAACAAATTTGGGATTTAGAAAAAGCCCCAGAGGAGTGGAAAACTGGTCTTATAGTAAAACTACCAAAGAAGGGTGACCTCTGAGATTGCGGGAACTGGAGAGGCATTACCCTACTGCCACTCACTAGTAAAGTATTTTGCAGAATAATCATCAACAGAATTGTACCAACACTGGAGGAAAAACTTCGGAAAGAGCAGGCAGGATTTAGGAAAGGAAGATCATGCATAGACCATATATTTGTACTTAGACAAATATTAGAACAGGCAAATGAGTGGCATAGCACAACATATGCATTATTCATAGATTTTGAGAAAGCCTTTGACAGTGTCAACAGAGATGCACTGTGGAAAATCCTAAGATGGCATGGCCTCCCCCATAAAATAGTTAATGTAATCAAAGCCCTATACGAGGGTTTTCAGTGCAAAGTTATCTGTGGAGAACATACCTCCAGCAGCTTTAGGGTACAAACAGGAGTGAAACAGGGATGTGTACTATCACCAACATTATTTATCTTGGCAGTAGACTGGTTAATGAAGGAGGCAACATCAGACAAACGCAGAGGATTACAATGGACCCTTGACACAGTGCTGGAGGACCTTGACTTTGCGGACGACATTTGTCTATTATCAAGCAGTCACAAAGATATGCAAGATAAAATAAACAAGTTAACCCAGAATGCAAACAACATAGGACTAAAGATCAACGTAGGAAAGACAAAGTTAATGAAGCAAAATGTGAACAACAGAAATGTACTCAGAGTAGATAACAAGTTAGTGGAGGAGGTCAACGAATTTGTATACCTTGGCAGCAGAGTAGTAGAAAATGGAGACAGCACAGAGGACATCAACAGCAGACTTACTAGAGCAAACCAGGCTTTTGCAATGCTACAGAATATATGGAAATCAAATAAACTAAGCATAAATATGAAAATCAGGATATTTAAGAGTAATGTTCTAAGTGTACTACTCTATGGAAGTGAATGCTGGAAAATCACCAAAACCATAGAAAACAAGTTGAATTCTTTCCAGACTAAATGTTTACGTAGAATTAAAAAAATATTTTGGCCAAACACCATAAGAAATAACATCTTATTGGCAGAAATGCAGATGAAACCACTGACAACAATTATTGAGGAAAGACGCTGGCGATGGTTGGGACATGTGCTCCGAATGACTGACAACTCACTACCAAAAATAGCACTAAGATGGACACCACAGGGGAGCAGAAGTAAGGGTAGACCAAAAGAGACATGGAGAAGAACAACAGAAAGGATGTTGAGCAATAGAGGGCTCACCTGGGCAAGAGCAGAAAAAAAGGCGAAAGACAGGCATTTGTGGAAAACCCTTGCGGAAGCCCCATGTGCCCTGGGCACTTAAGGTTCAGAGAGAGAGAGAGAGAGATAAAATGAGCATCACAACAATTGTTCTACACATAACAGATCATAAAACAGAGAGTATAATAATATATTGGTAAGGGCGCAGCAGTGAAATAAATACTGGGAAAGATCTGGGGCACTATTAGGAACAGTGAAGAATAAAAATATCACAACAGACAACATAAACCTTCTGACAATACAGAGAAGGTTTGGATGGGTTAGACAGGCAGTGAACTTTCACTATGAGAAATAAAGACAGGACATACCCAAACAGATAAATCTTTCAACCTGAGCTCCAAAGTAAAAAAACTGCAACATGGAATACAGAAGGGGAAATGGGATACAATAAACAAATATATATATTACTGGACAAGGCTCAACCAAATAATTTGTGTTTGAGTTGGGAATTAACCACTGATTAGACATGCCATAAACTGGGTATACTAAGGCAGAAAAGAAATCTATTATTTTTATTTGATAAGCCAAGCACTGAGTTAATTAGGGTTATCTATGTAGGTTTCAGGATGAGTGTATCATGCTGGCATCATATAACTATCAAGTATTTTGGTTTCTTTTGTATTTTCATTGAACAGATAAGTAAAACTAATAGTAATATGCTCTTCTCTGGCAAAGCAAAATAGTGTGGATATGATAAAATGAGACATTTGAAATAATGACTATGAGGATGGAGGTTACTTGCTTGCATTGCTTTTCTCACTGAGGAACTAACAAGCCGACTCCTTCCCCCTAGGGAACACATCATTCTGATACTACATCAGGATTTTGACCAGTTTAGGTCTGTTGCAACTGTTTCATGCCTCAGTGCTCTGGGCTGGGAATAACAATTCTGACAGCAATGAGGACAAGGGCATCAGATGAGTTTCAGAAAGTTCAAAGAATACCTTAACTTAAAAAACACAGGGCCAGGAGTTTTTATCATTTTTCTTTGCCCTTGCAGCCAATGCAAAAAATATATCAAGAATTTAACAAAGTTTTTGTGTTTTGAGAAAACAGGGTTAATAAATTACTTTGCCATCTATGTAACTAGGGTAAAGGGTAATCTAAGGGATTAAAATACTGGTGAATATGATCTATCACAATGTCAATACAAGTCCTGGCTGCATGGGTAAAAAAAGCATAAGATAAAACAGCCACAAAAAGCCATACTATAAGTAAGGGATAATATTAAGCAAACCCAAAGCATTAGCCTCTAAAATGTCTATGAAACAGGGGACAGTAGAAAGGTCCCATGAAGAAGCCACACCAACCTTAATGTTTTCCTTTGATGAAGTGATGTTTTGTACAGTACTCTTACCCTGACTCACAGATGTCTCTGTTTTTACCTGGTCAAAATACCTTCAACATAAAAGCAAGGCCACCACAAGGGACTACACCAAATGTTTTCAACTCTGTAAAAAAAAATTACTCTGCTTCCTTTTTCTAACTCTTAATCCACCTCAGACCAGGCTGTCAATGTCACATAGTGTAAACATGCTAAACATCAATAGACATAGACAAAAACTGTAGGCCAAATTATAAAGATAACCAATTTCACATTTAATAAAATAATAGTGACATGCAACAGTGGGACATCACTTTTTTTTATTTCAAAATAAAACTGTTTACAAAAACACTGAAGGTACAGCTGATAAATCAAAGGGAATAACCACAAACCCTCAAAATATGTATTTATACACTGTATGAAATAAGGAAAAACTGTTATTTTTTCCTTCTCTAATGCTCCAATGTGCATGCAATCAACTACTCTTTTCCATCTACATATTACACTAAATACTACAAAACTGAAAAGTGATGTAAAAGGGCTGGTATATGCTGGTTTGTCAACTTTAAAAAAAAACAAAAACTTAAATATGTATATATATATATATATATATATATATAAATTGGATCATTATTTAGTGATTATGCTCTATATTTATTTTAACAGCATGCCTTGTTTTCATGTAAAAAACAAAAAACAAAAGAAAGCTGACATTTTCAAGTCACAGTATTTCATGAAACATTTTCATCTTTATAGCCATGAGTGGCAGTAAAGACTAGCAAAAAGGATGACACTGGGGAACCTAACCAGATCTTATCTGCATTCTCAATGAAACAGGCTGCTGTACCACCTTTACCTGGTTAAAAGGGTAAATACTGACTAATTTATTTCTCATGGCAACAGTTTGCTGAGCAACCTGTCTCTTGAGTTTCCCAAAACTTAAAGAAACCAGTGAAACGCCACTTAATATCTGTTTACAATATCTTCACAGCACCTTCAGCTTCAGTTGTATAAAGTATTCATGCTCATTTTCAACAGCCAGCCTGTGTAACACATACTCCACAAATATATCAACTATGAAACACTAAGATAGCACCTACTGACCCAGTGAGATCATCCATGAAGCTAACTCTAAAGTACTAAATAGAAACTGCAAAAATTTACTGAAAAGACATAATTTAAGATGCACAAAGTATATGCACAAAAAAACAAAAGGGAAGAGAAGAACAACAAAAATAGCCAATTATAACCAAGAGAACTGGCAATAATGTACAGTGTTACCTGCAAGTCTGAACTGATCCCAGCCCCCATGCCCATCACTCCTGAACTTATGACCCCTGTTTGCTGCATCAGTACTGGCTGTAAGACAAAGAACAGTAGCACAAATTATTTCTATTAACCCCACATATACAAACAAGCAATAACATACCTTGTGTGCTTCACTGGATATTTCAAAATGGCCAGTAATTGTAAATGAAATTAGCTTGTTAAAGTATTAGGTGCGGATTACATCAAAATGAAATTTAAACAATATATTTAAATCCCCTACATCTGTAATTGTTTAGGATATCAGTTGAAATAATCTCAGCAGAAAGAAAGTACGGTTTTTACCAGAACAAAGTTCTCAAATTCCAAGCAAATATATAACAACTTTCTCATGGTTTATCAATGAGAACCCACAATCATACTACATCACAGGAAGACACAATTATGATTTCAATGCACAAGAATCTAACGGTTTTTTTTTTAAACTGTCTACTTAAAAATGAAGATGATCTGTTTTAATCTACTTGCTTAACATTTCTGTTCTTTTCCACCACATTAAGGTGATGAATAAGGTTAAATGAAGTTAATACTTTATGTCAGTTCAGAGATTTTGTGTCAGTTCAGAAAAGATATACTAAGGCAGCAGTTGCAACACTGAAGTTTTGATGTTATGGGCTATATCAATGAGATCTGTGTATCGTATTCAATCTACATAATCTAGACCTAGTCTACAGCTATATTATCAATTTGGCATTAACTCTTTCTATGCCCCTTGACGTGTTTTGTGTGGATGGGATTCATATCAGTTATGCCCGCCCACATCTAGTGCGCTGGGATACGCTGGTCTCTAATTTTCACTTTATCCTATTTTTTAAAAATCTGGCAAAGCCAGTAGTATTACTTCCTTCCAGTAACTAAAGCGTGGAAATGAGGTTGAATTTAGAGCCAATTTGTGTTAAAATTTGTTTTTAAATTTTTTTTCTAAGCTTATAGTCCACAGTCCACTTGTGTTTTCATGTTTTCAGTTTATAACAGATTGTAAATTAATTGTAAATAAATAAAATAAATAATCAGTGTATATTTTCCTGTGAGGAAATGGTGTTTGTGTAAAATTTTATTCTTTTGGGTATACTGGACCCAGTACAGTGGATTAACTTGAGGGGTAAGAGAGAAAATATTTCATCATAATTTTCCATTCTTTCTTCTCAATTCTTAGCTCTTTTTTCTGTTCCATACTAACAATATACTAACAACTTTATTAGAAAAATAATATACAACTTTTCCTGTTTAAACTAATGTATAATATGTCATACTGCAAATCAGACTATGCCTTTGTGATCCTTTTAAATGTGACAACCACTCCATTCCACTTTATGAAATTTACCCCTCGGGTCATTTGATGTAAAACCCCCAGGCAAGCAATGAGTTAAGTGCCATCTACTGAGGTACTGTCATATAAGCTGATGGTTCACAAGTTAGTTGGAAAAGTGGTCCTTGGATGTAAAAAGGTTGGAAACCACTGATCTAGATATATGAAATCACTGCTACAGGGCATCTTCTATATACCTGTATACAACATTTAACCTTCACAAATTCCATAATCACTTCTGACAGAAGGAGTGGCTTGGTTGATTTGAAAAAAAATCTGTAGACTGAACAGAGCTATTGCTTCTGAGGATGTTTTGACGAATGTTGGATATAAAACTAAAAAAAAAAAAAGGGGGGGGGGTTGCCGTTGGCTGTTCAAAACGAATGAGAAAAATAAAATTAAAACACTGGTTATTCTTTCTTATAGACCCATAAATTAGGCAAAGAAGAGATAAATAACTTTAATGTCATTTACTATGCCAAAATTAATGTCTTATAGCACACAATATATGTATGCAATTGTAAGTTATAACATAACAAGCCATACTGGTATTATATACATAACATGTATATATATATTTCTGAGAAGAACAAGGAAAAAGATAAAAATAGAAACAGCAGATGAACAATTTGGATTTGTTGAAGGAAAGAGAACACACAATGCCATTTATGCTTTATAAACACTTACAGAAAGAGCTTTAGAAGTACAGAAAGATCTCTACTTATGCTTCATTGATTACACCAAGGCGTTCGACAAGGTGAAATATAACGAAATTATTCAAATACTTGAAGACATCAATATAGATAGCAAAGACCTGAGGATTGTAAAACATCTATAATGGCAGCAAGAAGCAGCAACTGGAGTTGAAAATAGAACTGGAAAATATCAACCTATAAAACAAGGGGTGCGACAAGGATGTGTACTATCTCCAGACTTTTTTTCTCTGTACGGTGAGAACATTCTAAGAACAATCATCACAGAACCAGACATAAAAACTGGAGGATACAATATTAACAACCTTCAGTATACTGATGATACAGTACTGATAGCTGAGAACCAACAAGACCTGCAAAATCTCTTGGATAAAGTTTGTCAAAGAAAGTGAACAGAAAGGCCTTACTTTGAACATCAAAAAGATAGAGACTATGGTTATATCTAAGAAACAGAATCTGCCAACATGCAGTATAAAATTAAATGGAACTATTCTAAAGTAGGTGCAGAAATTCAAATACCTTGGAGCAGTAATAACTTCAGATGGGAAATGCAGAACAGAAATTAGGAACAGAATAGGCCAAGCAAAGACTGCATTTCAGAGAATGAGAAACATATTATCCAACACATCCTTATCAATGAATGTTAGAAAACGAGTCCTAAAATGCTATATTGAAACTATCTTGTTATATGGAAGTGAATCATAGACAATAGGTAGGTCTGCACACAAATCATTGGAAGCAGCAGAAATGTGGTTTATTAGAAGAATGTTGCAAATTCCGTGGACAGCAAAAATAACCTGGTGTACTCTGGAGAAGCATAATAGCCAACGCCAGTCGGCACGGCACCGGATGATGATGATGACGATAAATAAGATGCAACAGACAACATATTATCCACAAATTCAGAACTTAAAATGAAATAACTAAATCAGGTAAACTGATCAGAAGGTCTTGTCCTCACCTGCTGCATCATGTTTGGCGTTGCTGTTGCTGGCATCATTGTGTACATCTGGGAAAATAAATTTCAGTTCTCTGAAGATGTAACATTCACATAACCTGAGATTCTTTCACCCTTCATTCATCACATGCCATGCTTGGTATCACTGGCAACTATGCTTCTACATTCTCAGTGATCCTTGATGTTGTCAGTCAGTCAAAATGCTTCTTCTTTTTCATGCCATTTAGGTATGTTTTGCTTGACCTACATCTCCTCCTCTCCAACTCCCCCACAACCCTGCACCGCACCTATCAAGTTCTCTAACTTCCTTCCCCATACTCTTTATAAGTTCTATACAGCTTCCCATGAATGACTAATTGGTTGTCTATACTTGGCTTCCTCAGTCTTTTTTCTGCCCATGGACTAAGTTTTTCTAGCCACTTCCATAAAATTTATAAAAGCCTTTCAGTTCTGAAAAAGAAATTCAACGCAAATCTGAAAGAGAGAAAGAGTGGTGGTTGCAAGACACATCCTCTCTCTCCCTCATATATATATATATATATATATATATATATATATATATATATGTACAGTGCGTTCAGAAAATAACTGTGCACCAACCCAGTATCGATTCCAGTATCGTAGTGATATCTTAATGACTGCGGCAAGTAGATGTGGCTAGATACCGCAGACATTAAGATATCACTATGATACCAGAATCAATACTGGGTTAGTGCACAGTTACTTATGGAATCCCCGATATAGCTCCCTTGAAAATCTTGGTTTATGGTTCAGAAACATCTCAATATTTATGTATTCTCATTTCCATGCCATTAAGGCATACTGGGGATACCTGGATACCTTGATAGGCCCATATTTCCAAGACCTTCAGAACATGAAAGTGTGATGTGGTCAGTATCACACTTGGCCACATTTACCTTCCCAGAAGTCTCTGGTACCCATTATTTTTAAGTTGGGTGGACCCTAGGTACAAGAGTACTGACATATAATAAATTATTTATATCTCTTGTCAGGAACAGTGATGATAGCACTTAAATTAAAAAGCTGAATCTCTGCATTACTCCATTTACATATATTTTTAACCTCTTGAAAAAAAAAAAATAAAAACGCAAGAATAATGTGAAGTTAAATTTAAAAAACACATGCCTAACTTAACTTTTTCCGTGCTATTGGTTGTTATATTGACATTTCCGGTATCCTGATGCTTCCATATGGTCATTATAGTGACAAATGTTTGTTTCAATAAAACAACTGGTGTAACATTTAGATTGTACATATTTCGTCCGCGATTCCAGTGACACTTTTCAAAATGGCGAAAGAGTGCCTAGTTACGAGCGATGCCGAGCAAGAAAAAGGAAGAGAAAGACCGAAATTTTTCAATTTTTGATGATGTAGATAGGGGTATAGACATGGCCTGTGATCACCCCACTGCTCTTGAACGTATCCCAAGTAGATATAGACATATTTAGACGACTGGAGAAGTAGTTAGGAGTTATTTCAGACATTAATTTGGCGAGAATGCAACACAGAATCAGAATATGAGATCGACAAGTAGATCTACACATCTCAGATGGTAAGTAGTGCAGATCTAGACTTAGCTGATGGTGAGCTGGCCACAATCAGTGTCTAAAAACATCACATTACTTTTTTCCTAAAAAACTCTGCATTTATGAAATTTTCATTCATTTAGCTATACTTTGAAACATATTAAGTATACAGAAGTACATAGAAATACTGTTTTCCATTCCATTTTACAACTAGACCCCCTTACAGACCAAGACCCGCGTTTTTAGTCCCGTTCGCAACCATACGTCCGCTTTTCGTCCTCCAGCACGGGAAGAGTTAAACAAGATTGTCACACACAAATAACTATCTACTAACAGATGGAATTATATTACAAATGCTGTCTGCAGAAAACACTATCCATTTTCCACAATAAACTTAGACAACGTACAATTCATTTTCATATACCAGGACATCAGCTGTAGTTTTTTTTTCATGCATAAGCATTAAAGATAAAAAATCTTTACTTCAAAACAAAAAAAAAATGCAACAATTAAGGTTAAGAGCTATAAATGTGTCACGTTCACTCAACATTTCTGTACAGATGGCACTGACACTGAACAATATAGCAGAAAGAAAAGCTGAGGCTTACAAATGTGGATGGACAGACATTTCCGAGACCAAAAAGAAAAAAAAAGAATCAATTTATATTAGAAAACCTGGAACTGAAAATGTGAAAAACAATGTGAACTAAGCAGTCTAGCCATTGACGGTAAGTAATTAGAAACAAGCCTCTAAGTTATTCCGACCGTATTGCCTTAGCAAGCTTGAGATCCACTGCAGCCTCAAGGACAGTGTCTCCCAACATGGGGCATATGCCCCTAAATGATCAATATGAATATTTTGGTGGGGGTGGGAATGGGGGGAGGGGGCAATTGGAATATATATTACACATTTTTAGAACTTGGCGACTATTGTATGCTGCATAAAAGGGGGTGGGGATATCAAAATCTTTGAGGCGATGAGGTGGGGCATGATCAAAAGAAGGTTGAGAAACACTTCTCTAGGAGAATGATATAAAATAATGAACAAAGAATGGCTCACCATGTTCACTCCCTGGCTCTGCATACCCATGCTGCCTGGAGGGATGGTCACACCTGTGGGCATCCCCACACCAGCCATACCAGGAGTCATATTGGTCATCAAGCCTATATTTGTTGTGCCTGGGGTCATGACTATCGAACTACCCATCATACCAACATTAGGCTGTATGGGGGTGAGGGTTGGAGCAGTGGGAGCAGAGAAAACATCAAAAAGGTCATTCACCGCTGAGGATGCTGGTGCTGGTGCTTTGTTAGCAGGTATGACTGGAGCTATGGGTGCGGTGGCAGAGGAAGCTGTGGCGGAGCTGAACTGGTTGAAGTCTGCAAAGCCACCAGCAGTGCTGAGGAAAACATTTTACATTTATTATCTGGAAGCAAAGAGAGAAAGGGGCAACATTTTAAAATATTTTATAATCATCATCTCTGCACTCTAGACAGATCTAGGGATCTCCTTTGGAAGGATATCAATCATTTATGATCATTATGTGATACAACCTTGAAACAAGACAAATCTTTCAGGCGTTTTCTCCTCTAATACTAACATGCTGTACGGTAACTGAAAAATTTGTAATCATGGGAATCAAAAGATGTCAAAGTTCACATGATTTTTTTTGTGGCGGAAATGGCAAAACTGACTGCAGCACAGCTCCCCACACTGAAGGAAGTGGGTTCTATCCCTGATGCACTTGTTCTATAGTGGGTGAGGAAGCTGTAGCCAGCAGAGCCAGAAATAGTCAAGATCTTTTATTTGGCTTCTAGTAGAAGGTGTTATGAAATGGCCAAATGGTTTTGGAGCATGTGGTAGTGGGACTTGCTGAGAAAATGAGTTGTTGATGTCAAATGTGGTTGGAGCTGCACAATCTTCATCTCTCTAGGTGTCTTAAATTACAGAATCTTCAATGTGGCATCAACTAATTCATTCATTCATTTGCATGTCCCTTGCAGAACTTTGCCTCCCTACAGCTCTCCTGAAGGTCTCTCGGTTGTAAGCAAGATGGCCTGCTGCTGATGCATCCATTTGCAGGTCATCAATCTTTCTTTTTCCCATTATGTATCCTTCCAATACGGTCTTCTCTAAATTATCATGACGTTTAATGTGTCCAAAATATTTAAGTTTTCTCTCTTTAATCCTCTTTACTAGCCAGCCTTCTTCAATATTAAGCTCTTGTAGTATAGATATATTTGCTCTTTTTTGTGTCCACGATATTTGGAGAACTTTTCTGTAGCATTTACACTGAAAGGCATTTATGTGTTTCTCAGCTGTTTTGTTAAGTGTCCAGGTCTCACAGGCATATGTTGCGATGGGAAAGATGCATGCCCTTAAAAATCTTATTTTTGTGGTTCTGTCTGCTCTTCTCCACAGATTCTTTATTTGTTTTACTTTCTGAAGAGCGATAGATGTCCTCCTTTTAATTTCCCTCACTGTATCTCCATTATTAGTTAGAAGTGATCCAAGATATTCAAATCTCTCCACTTCTTCCAGTTTTTCCTCATTGATACATATTTCAGTTGCCTTGTTTGTTTTGTCAGTTGTCATCACTTTAGTTTTCTTTGCATTAAGATAGAGGTTCTGCTCTTCGCTGTTCTTGCGGACTGACATAATTAGTTTTTCCATTCCGTTTTGTGTTGTGGACAGTAATACTGTGTCACCAGCATATCTAATCACTGGTATTTCATAACCTCCAATTGTTATGGCATTGTAATATTCTTTGTCTACATCTTCTCTAACATTCCTCATTATATTTTCAGTATACAAGTTAGAGCAATAATATGCACCCCTGACAGACCTCTTGTTTTATGTTAAAACCAAGTCGTTTCACCATTTATTCTTACTGCTGCCTGTTGGTCTATCGACCAATAAAAGTTTAAAATTTACTGACTGTAGATATAAAAAAAAATCTCTTGGCAATTTAAAGACAAAACAACCTGCTTTAAATCTTACATATTTTTTAACAATTTTTTTTAACAAAGCACTGATGAATATGTAAGCACAACTATTAGAGAACTAAATAATGAAAAAAAGTAGCAAATGTCACTATCCAAATGTAACAGCACAAACCATGTACACAATTTTCTGGGAATTAACTCAGCAAACACTTGGTTGAGTCTTTCATAAAAATAACTACAAGAATGTGAAAAAAATTACAAGGAAATTTTGGTTTAACATACCTCGTACTGTTTGCAGTTTGACCATACTGTGTGAAATCACCAAAGTCACTGCTACTGTTATTAGCTTTGGAAACAAAATATGTGTACAAATTTAGAGCACTGAAACAGCAACAAAATAATACTTGGCCATCTAAGATAATTTACAATTTAAAAAAAAAGGTAACATATTTTAAAAAATAATTCGGAAGAACATCTTTCATAATCAGGAGATCATATATATATATGGTCCAGCATAAAGCATAGCTGGATTTTAAAAATGGAAAATAAACAAGTGGCGTACATGTTTTTGATTAAAAAAAAAAAAGTGAAATGAAACTCAGAAAAGTCGGTATTTTAATTATTACTCACAATCATATTTAGGTTCTGAAAATTACCTGGTTAGATGACCGTCACTACATGTGAATAGCCAGGCGTCTGGAAAATTCCTGCATAACACCATTTAACATGTTCAAAGGGATATTTTGAATGCAGTGTCAGATTTGATCTTTTAGGTCTGCAGTTGACTATGGTTGACTAGCATACACCGTGTTCTTGAGATACCCCCACAAAAAGAAGTCTGCAGCTGATATATCCAGTGACCTTGCTGGCCAATGAATATCCCCAAATCTAGAAATAAGACAACTGGGAAATGCTTGTCGCAGCTTGGCCATGGACGGATGGGCTGTGTGGGTAGATACTCCATCTTGTTGAAACCATATTAGTCTCTTATTTCTATTGGCCAAGTCTGGAATGAAGTATTCAGTTAGCATCTGCACATAAAGATCACTATTAATAGTAAGAAGATGCCAGGTGCAAAAGCGTTCCTAAGAGCTAATAGCTGAGGGCTACTCAGCAATGTGTTGCAGACTTCTTGAATTCGTTCAGGTGTCTATTGAGTTCTTGGATGACCAGTAGACTTGTTATTAAGGCATTCAGCGGTTTTCTTAAATTTTTTGAACCACCTCAAAACTGTTTTGTCCTCTGATTAGGAACATTATCATGGGGATGCAACTCAAAATGGCGACAAAACTTTTGTTGTACAGTAATAGATAATTCTCCACTTTTAAAATACGTTTCAATGGTGAATGCGCACTGTTGTGTTTGCCAAGAAGCCATTGTTAAAAATGACCGACCATTTGTCTGCTTCATCTCTGATGTCATGTTTTTTTTCACACGCATTCAGTTTCTGCGCACAACGTCAATTAAATCCAGCTATGCTTTATGCTGGACCCTGTATATATATATATATCAGATATAAAAGAATGTGTGTTAATTTATCACTGTTTTAATTTGTTTTCCCCAAGTTTTAATGACAAAACATGAGAGCAAATGTATTCTAAGAAAGTTTTCAGAGAAGATAATGCAGCACATGACATGTTGGCATGGTAGAGAATCACCAAATGAGTTGAAAGAAGTATGAATGATTTAAATTTGTGAAGAAGAATGATTGTGGCATTTATCAATGGTATTTTTTTGTTTGTTCTGGGATCCAAATTTTGATTAGTCTGGGCCTGGAGGATCCTTTTGTACGTATAACCATAACTCCATGTAAGACCTGCTTTTAAATATGTGCATTCTTAGAGTGACTGTGGCCATTATGTCTCAAGAGGCTCTCTGGGATCCAACTAGATCCCAAGATCCAAGTTTAAATACCACTGGTCTACAACTAGACACTGATGATGATGACGACAATGATGATGATGACAATGACAATGATGATGATGACAATGACGACGACAACAATGGCACTGATGATGATGAACAACTACACACTATCCAGTCACCTCGAACATTAAAATCATCATTTCCTGCAGTAGCTGACTGGAAGTTGGAAAAATCAGCAAAGGATTCCTGGCCTCCTGATGGCTCTGCCAGGTCAAATAAACTAGGACCACTGTCCACCACTGATGCCTGTATGTAGTCAATGATAAAAGTTACTGCATCTCATTAGACTTCTAATCTTCTGCCTCAGTTCAAAATGACGTGTGAAAGAAGTATATATTCTATCTTCTTCTTCTTCAATCTCCCTGGAACTGTAGGCTAGTGTTCTTTGCAGCTTATGTTGCGAAGATGCTGTGGCATAACATCATGTCAGCTTGGGAGTAGCTTATGGCACCTATTTTTTTCAGTCCCTGCGTGCAGCTAAAAGGAAGGGGGTGTGCAGTACTTCTTTAATAGACTTCACCACCATGGGGACTATGGCAATCCCTGCCCCATTAGCCATACTAGACCTGTTATTGACGGTACCAGACGGAGAGATGGGACAAAGTCCTGTCAGCTATGGTTTGCCAACCCTGATGTTAGTATGTCAGCTATATGTTGCTGACTGCCAAATCGGACAGCGTCTACACCTCCACCTGAATAGACTTAAAGATATAGTGGCTGCTGCAATGAGAGAAGAACAAGCAGGATTTCGAAAAGGGAGAAAGCTGTCTTGGCCAGATCTTTACTATAAGAACAATACTTGAAGAACATACTCAAAACCAAAAACCATTAATACTGAACTTCATAGACTTTAAAAAGGCATTTGATAGCATACACAAAGATTCATTGTGGAGAATTTTAAGACTATACGGAATAACATCAAAAACTGTCAACATCATTAAGGATCTCTACAACAGATATGTCTGTGCAGTAAACACAGATGATGGAATGAGCAAATGCTTCCAGACTGAAACAGGCGTGAAACAAGGACATATACTATTTTCTATGAGGGGAAAATAAAACTTGTTATTTGTACTCCATATCTTTTCAAGTTACTACACTATGTTTTCTGTAGCTGTGGAGAGAGCCAGAGGTTTTCATTCTGTGCTGTTGTTATCTAAGCTGGAGTTGTGTACCTGGGTGTGATTGTTTCTCTGCATATATCACCCCCTGGGAACAACTGTGTTAAGAGCACACTTATCTTAACATAGTGTTTGTGAGACAGGGAACATAGATCTGTTTGCTTAAAAACTCTGACCTACTTCTGTAGCCCAGAAACTTGTAGCAATCAACACTAATTGTAATTGTTATTTTTGTAAAATGTAATGTCAGGTTGGTGGACGGATGGGGACATGGAGATCTCTGGCGGGGATGAGGGAAGTCTGGTGTGAAACCAATGAATCCAGGACGTGACAAGCCTATGGGTCTTTACAACAATGGCTATCAGAATGACGTAAACAAAACAGAGCCAGTAGACTATGGGTGGCGGGGAATGGATATCGTTGAAGCACTCATCAGATTCCTCATCTCAAAGTCAGACTGTCTTTGTGGAACTGTCTCAAAACCATCTGACATGGAGAAGGGGCTTAAGTACAGCCACCAGAGGCTGGAAAACAAAGTTTTGGCCAGGCCGGCCACACTGTCTTCATGGCAGTCCGAGCAAGACCACAGTCTGCCCTAGCAAGGAAAGGTGCTGAAGTCGGAGTTACCCAGCCAAAAGGCACATCGCAAAAATCAGGGTAACACGCATTATCGCTAATGAAATGTCTCTGCATATATCAAAGAAACACTTGCTAATACTTTCATAACTAACAGTCAGTTTAAAAGAAATATCTTACTTCATAAAGCAGCTGCACATACAACCTCAGTATTGTCTACACTTAAAAGCAGTGGACATACTATTTCACCAGGTCTTGAAGAAAGCTGCTGTAATCACTACCAGTCAGTCATTTGAATAATAAAGTAAAATAGAAAACAGTTCATATGGTAGTTCGACAAGTTTTCCTGTTTTCGGCAAGCTTTTCAACCTCATCAAGCTATTTTATGCCTACTAATTTGGCTTCTCTTAACAATGTCCTCTTTAGAGTTTTACGTGTCTGACCTCTCATTATGGAGAAAATGAGCACTGAACTGATGAGTGATGTGATGAAGCCAAATGGCTTCATGGCTTCAACATGGCAGAGACCAGAAAAATATACATTAGAACTTCCCAGGCATGAAGTCAACGCCATGGGGAAATGAATCTAACAACTGAGAAGTATGAAATATTACAATCATGAGCGTTACAAAAAATTATTACTCACAACATTACAGAATTTCCAATCAAGGTGCACAATACATCTTCCAAAAGATGAACCACTACATCACATGTTCTGTCCTAACCAGGACAATGCTACAAAACTATCCACATTCTAACCTAGACAAAAAGTTTGCCCCTAAAAGGGACAAAGTTACCGTAACAAAACTAAGGCATGCCTAAAACTCACTGACAACTTCTACTCTAAAATGACTTCTTGATCTAATCTCATTTCTGTCTCATAATAATCCTGCTTGGCCAGCTCTGCCTCTTTTATATGACCGGAATTTTCCCAGTCCCAATCTAGAAACTTCTGTCTGGACAAGTCTCGCCTTCACGTGAAAAACACTGTTTACTTTCAGAATTTTTTTTTTTTTTTAACAAACATGTCCCTGAAACTATTTTTAGTTGCTCTTTTCATCTGGTTATATCCACACAGACATTCCACTTTTTGACCCTTCCAACTTTTCTTGAAATTTATTTCACGAGACATCTGACCCTCATGAAATTTGTCTATCTTGGGTAATAAATTGTCAAAATATTTCCAAATATAACTTTCTGTTACTAAATATAACTAGTCTAGACAAACAATTCACTACAAATAATTATAATTCTCATGAAGTCAACATGACATAACTAAGCTTTCCTTGATCTATATCCACATCATAAATAAGGGCTTTAATCACTTGGTCAGAGTATTAAAATTATCCTTGACTGTTTCCCTTCTGATAGTAAAAGACCTACTGTACGAGTGCAGTATTCAAAAATACTGTCACACTGGCATAAACCCTAGAAAATGTTTCTTTACAGGCTCCATCACCATGGGACTCATGTACAGCCCAATATATGAGGAGAAGTGGTATAGAGCCTTGAACAACTCGAGTAAGGCCACACTAGTCTATTAGCAGTCACTTTTAGTCTCAAAGCAGATGATGAATATCAGCAGGTAGCATTACATAGCATCAGGCTGAAGAACAATAATCCACAACAAGTAAAACATCACCAAATTTATTTCACTTTAAAAGCATCACCCACATATGTACACATGTTACCGCACTTCATCTATTACTAAGCCTTTTACTTATAATCATTTCCTCACTTCTAGCTGTGCCAAATGACACAACTCAAGAACAGCCAAACTCTAAATTTGCATATAGGAACCATAAGAAACAGTTCATCTATCCAAAAGAAAGAACTGCAGACTCATACTATAAATGCAAACAAAGATGAGATTTTAATCTGCCACATCAACGTTCATGCTGCCTACCTGAGTATCTCCATCTTTACCAAGTGTAGAAGACCCAAGGTCTGATTTTTTACCCAGTGAGCGGGTCCTTCGGTTCGTAGTAATCTTCTCTGTTGTTGTCGTGTGAGTTCTCTCAACTGATGTGTATTCTTCATCATCATCCTTGAAGTCATGCCGATCCCGATCCCTTGCTACTGTTTGTCTGTCTGAGTCATCTCTGTCCTTCTCTCTGCGTCTTTCACGATCTTTCTCTTGGTCATAATCATTATCAAAACGACTGCCATCACTGTAACAAAAGCAAAAGAACAAAACAAAAACTTCAATTTAAAAAAATTAAGAGAATTCTTAATCTCCTCCACTATGAAGGCAAATAGATTATAATGACTGCATCATGCAGAAAGAATGGAAAGAGTATTCACACAAAACTTGCATAGATACCAAAAATGGAAGGGACATGACCAAGGCAAAGACAGAGAGATGATGCACTAGAAGACCTAAGAGAACCTGGAATAAACAATTGCAGAGAAAAGGCCAGGAACTAAGATGAATGGAGACAGAATGTACCTATTACACTGAATTTTGGGGGCTTTAGAAACATGAAGAGAAAGACAGACAGTGAGTGTAAAATTAAATATTTTAAAAAAAAATAACTAAAGCTAAAGATGTTTCTGTTTATGTGTGTTCTATGATAGCACAACAAACTGAATTCTACAATGACAAGAAGTAATTTTTTCAATGGGTGTGGTGTGGTGGAGAAACCTGAGCTAAAAAAAAAAGAACAAGTGGATGACACTAAGAACAGGTGGTTAACATTAGAAGACAGACATGATTCAGCTTGGTTAGGTGTAACATGAAATCAAAGGACAGAGCCAACCTTCCCTGGAGAGACAGTACAAGATGATTATCACATATATTTTTGAGCACAACATATTAACCCTGAGAAAAGAATACTCCATTACAAGAATGACTAAGTAACTCAGCTGTTAAAAAAATTTTTTTAATTAAATGCAGTCTACTATAAACTTCATAACCATTTTTAATTACAGATTATTAATTAAAAATAATAAAGCTTCCAAATTAATCTGTTAAAAATAATAAAGCTTCTAAATTAATCTGTTACAAATAATAAAGCTTCATTTGCCTGTATAAGCTTTTCCCACATAACGTGAAGTAGAATTAAACTTTTATTAGTCACTGATTAGCCCAGCAGTTTCCAAAGCTAGTGCCCTCACCCACTAGTATGTGTTTTTTGTCAAGATGTGCCATTTTGTAACCTGGCAGTCTATATCATGCATCCAGTGTATTACTGTGGCTCAATCAATCAAGTGCCGTGCCGCGTGGCGTAGGCAATCATTTCTTTCCACAATTCCCTGTCTTTAGACTTGATTATGAGATTCTCCAGTGACTTTCTTCCTAGCCACACTGACAGCCCATCCAGTAACTTCTCTCTCTGTCTTCCTCTGTCTCTTCTTCCCTTAATTTTTCCAGTTGCCACAATGTGTTCCAATTTTCCTCTTCTCAGAAAATGTCCTACAAATCTCGCTTGTCTACCTCTGATCTTTGCTGTAATTTGCCTTTTTAACTCCAGCCTCTCTTAACTCTTTCCGTGCGTTTGGTCATTATAGTGACACTTACGGACATGTTCTGGAGTGCAGGAGTAAAAACGCGGGTCTTGGTCTGTAAGGGGGTCTAGTTGTAAAATGGAATGGAAAACAGTATTTCCATGTACTTCTATATACTTAATATGTTTCAAAGTATAGCTAAATGAATGAAAATTTCATAAATGCAGTTTTTTTAGGAAAAAAGAAGTAATGTGATGTTTTTAGACACTGACTGTGGCCAGCTCACCATTGGCGAGGTCTAGATCTGCACTACTTACCACTACTTACCACCTGAGATGTGTAGATCTACTTGTCTATCTCATATTGTGATTCTGTGTTGCATTCTCGCTGAATGAATGTCTGAACTAACCTCCTAACTACTTCCCCAGTCGTCTAAATAGGTCTAGATCTACTTAGAAAACATTCAAGAGCAGCGGGGTGGCCATAGGCTATGTCCATACCCCTATCTACATCGTCAAAAACAGAAAAATTTCCATGCTTCTCTTCCTTTTTCTCGCTCGGCATCGCTTGTAACTAGGCACTCTTTCGCCATTTTGAAAAGTGTCACCGGAATCGCGGACGAAATATGTACAATCTAAATGTTACACCGCTTGTTTTAATGAAACAAACAATTGTCACTATAATGACCATACGGTAGCTTCAGGATACCGGAAGTGTCACTATAATGACCAAACGCACGGAAAGAGTTAAGACATCTTCAATGGTTTTCTTAGCTGTCCATGACCTTCAACATCCTTTTCATGAACCACATTTCCATGGCCTTCATTTCTCTCTGTACTCTCTTATTCATGGACAATGCTTCACATCCATAAAACAAAATTGGAATCGTGTTTCCACTGATATGGATCTGTTGCACAAGATGTTTCTCATTTTCTGGAATGCTGACTTGCCCTGAGCACGTCTGCTTTTTATTTCATTGTGACATTTCCCATCAGTTGTTATAATCATGCCTAAGTACCTGAATCTATCAACTTGTTTCAGTTCTGTGCCACTGATGGTAATGCTACATTTGGGTGGTATTCTTTTCTTTAAGATGACCATCACTTCAGTCTTCTTTTTATTCGTTCGCTTCTACCACCAAAACCACACTGTGATCCTACTGAATTTACGCCTGTGGTCCTCGTTAGGTCCCGTGGTCTCCTGTGTGGTCCCCGAAAGGACCACACGAGATCCACAATGGGTTCAGAGTATCGCAGGGCTTTAGCCTGTATTCTTGGTGGGTCTCTGAAGCGGATTGCGTGACACCGTGGTTTTCGTTGCACCAGTTTAGTCTAGAGTTGGACTTTCTCACCGGAAGACCTCGACGTGTTTAGGATATCAGTGCATCCCCGCTGGGTGAGAGGCGGTAGCCCACCCAGGACAGAGTTGGACCTTCTCACCGGAAAACCTCGACATTTTTTTGAGACACCCGTGTATCACCGCCAGGTGAGAGGTGGTTGCCCATCCAGTCCAGAGTTGGACTTTCTCACCGGAAAACCTCAGCGTGATCAGGATACGCAAACATCCCCGCCGGGTGAGAGGTGGTTGCCTTTCTAGACTGCACTGGTCCAGTGTCTCCGACTTCAGCATTTTGCGGTCGTGGCCGCTACCCTTCCTAGTTGTGACCAGGATGGAGCTTTTGTCCAGGAGGACGAATCCTCGCCACTAGTGACTTCCACCCCTGGGTTGAGCCAGTTTAGGCATATTATCCCAGTATGGGCGTGTTTGGGACGTGACCGACCTCTAGAGCAGAGGTACTGTGACATGCATAGCCTTCAAGACTCACCCCTGGTGTGAGCCGGTTTAGGCAAAATTCACCAGTATGGGCGTATATCAGGCGTGACCGACCTCTAGAGCGGAGGTGGCATGACATGTCTAGCCATCAAGTTCCACCCCTGGTGTATGCCGGTTTAGGCATATTTCACCAGTGTAGGTGTATTTCGGACGTGGCCGGCCTCTAGAGTAGAGGTGCCATGGTATGTCAGCGATACTATTGGACATGCCGATTAAACTTCACTTTATCCTTTCCACCAACTTTTCACATCGGCGCCGCACAGCAACCTTTATTTCTTTTCTGCATTTTCTTCCTTGACCGGGAGGAGCTTCACTCCATGCGCGGCATTCGAAGAGTCTCGCCAGCAGTGTCTTAACCTCTGGGACAAGCCGGTTCATGCATTTCACCCGATAGGACTGCACTCAGGACGTGGCCAACCTCCAGACCAGAGATGCCGTGATTTGACTGTTTGCTTCGCTTTATCCTTTCTACCATCTTTTCGCAGTGATGCTGCGTGGCAACCCCATTTGCACCTTTCTTCGTTGGCCGGGAGGAGCACCGCTCCACGCACGGCAGCCGAAGAATATCGCCAACAGCGGTCAGCATTCTTATAATTTCTGTGTGTCTCACAGATTACCGTGGCTGACATCTCTTTACCGAAATGCCCGCCGCTTCTTTTCAACTAAGTTCAGAACTACTATGTATTACTTTCTTAAACTCAAGCATGCACATTTCAAATAAACTCTACTGAACAGAAACCATGCTGCTAGAAAATTTTTTTTTAAGATACTACATGTTACTGAAACTAGAAATTTTACTTCTCAGTGAGGAAATACTTTATTGCATTGCACCAAAAACTGTTATTCGTGAAAACACTGGCCACATGCATCAATGTACATAGGGTTCGTAGTTTCTTGGTATAAGAGAACATTCCTTCACCACTAATATTTCATGCACAAGTGGTAGCACCACAGCTGCAGGTACAATTTCATTTTAAAAACTTTTCTGGCTACAATTTACTTTCATAAATATACATACTATTGGTAAATGTATTTTTAAAATGTCATCATTGTTATAGGCGACTGGCTAGCATAGTGGTTAGAGCACTCATGTAGCACCTGAATGGTCGTGGGTTTGAATTGATTTTTTTCTGACCAATATGACCCAGGGGTTCATCCAGCTTCGGAGAATGGTTACCAGAGAAATCTGGGAAGGTAAAGCAGCCAGGCGTGATACTAACCACATCACATTTTCATGTGCCGAGGATCAAGGAAAATATGGGGCTAACACTGTCACTGTATTCCCCAATATGCCTTAATGGCAAGGAAATGGGAATTTTACCTCCTACTTATCATTGTTACACCTACTGTAGAAAAAAAAAAAAAGAACAACTTACTCTACCTATTTGTATCATTCTGCCCTCTTTAGGGATCTTCTAGAAATTCAAAGTGAAAGTCAGAGTGTAGAAGTCTGAGTGGAAGTAACTCTCAACTGCACATCTCCCAGTGATTTAGTATTAGAACAATTTCATTAAACATGCTAAATGGACTATGCTGTTACTGATTAACTTAACCATCATTATCAGTTTTGATTTAATGCAGTAGTTCCAAAATTATTTGGGCAGATGCCCCCTTGCTTCTCAGGCCACATTTCTAATGTTCTCAAAAAACTTCTTTTTTTTGTTTTTTTACAGGTTCTTCTTCTTCAGCTTTCCAAGCTATTCATTAAGGCTCATCGCTGCAGATAAAGTTTGCCTCCATTCCTCTTTATTCCTAATCTTCTCTGTCCAGTTGGTGACACCAATTTTTTTTATGTCCTCATCTATGTTGTCTTTACATCTCTGTATTGGTCTAACCCTTGGTCTTGTTTCCATCATCTCTTGCGCACACATCATTTTCGTTTGTCTGTTCTCTTCAATTATTTCTACATGCCCCAGCCAGCATAGTCTATTCAGTTTCAAGACATTTATAATCTTTTGGGATTTAAATAAGCTGTTCAGTTCAGTGTTCTTTCTAGTTCTCCATTCTCCACTGTTGGTATCCTTTATCGGCCCAAAGATTCTTCTTAGGATCTTGTTCTCAAAGATCTGCAACTGTTGTTCATCTTTCTTTGTTGTACTCCATGTTTCTGATCCATAAATGACAGCTGGTCTTATTATAGTTTTTTAGATTGTTATTTTGGTGTTTTGGGACAGGATTCTGGAGTTTAACAGGTGCTGCACCGAAAGTATATTTTATTCCCTATCTGTACTGATTTTAATTTCCTCGCTTACTGTGTTGGTTCTGTTGAAGGTTGTGCCTAGATATTTATATGTTTCTGCTTTCCTAATAATCATCTCTCCAACATTTATATAATCTGGATCATTCTGCCTCTGGTCTCTTGATATCTTCATATACTCTGTCTTATCTTGGTTAATGGTCAAGCCCACTTTTAGTGCTACATCTCTCATCAGAAAAGCGAAAGAAGAAAGCAGTACAGAAGAACAAGCTAAAATACTAGGATAGGCTGATGACATCGACCTGGTGGGGAAAATTATGCAAGAAGTCATCACTACCTGCATACACCTGAGAGATTTTTTTTACAGACAGGGAATAAAATATACTTCGTCTCGCAACACCTGTTAAGCTAAAAAATCCTGTCCTAAAACACCAAAATAACAATCTTCAAAATTATAATAAGATCAGCTGTCATGTATGGATCATAAACATGGAGCACAACAAAGGAAAGATGAACAACAATTGCAGATCTTTTAGAACACAATCCTAAAAAGAATTTTTGGGCACACAAAGAATATCAACAGTGGAGAATGGAGAATTAGAAAGAACACTGAACTGAACAGCTTATTTAAATCTCAACGAATTATAAATGTCTTGAAACTGAACAGACTGACTGGCTGGGGCATGTAGAAAGAATGGAAGAGAACAGACAAATGAAAATGATGTATGCACAAGCTATGAGGGAAACAAGACTAAAGGGTAGACCAAGACAGATATGGAAAGAAGAGGATATAAAAGAAACTGGTGTCACCAACCGGAGAGAGATTAGGAACAGAGAGGGATGGAGGCAAACTTTATCTGCAGCAATGAGCCTCAATGGCTCGGAAACCTGAATAACAAGAATTTTATCTATTTTGCACTACGTGTGTAAACTGCACATTGTTTAATATGTGTATTTATTTCGATTTCCACCACTGCTAGTCATGAAATAAATAATGAAATATAAGCCAACAACAGTGATCAGTTTCTTTTAAGAATAAAAATAAACTAGCATGCTACAAAGCAGAATGCAACGTGAAATAAAAGAAAACCTATGTTACACCAAATGCCGATATTGGCATGCCAAGTAAAAGCATACTGGTCATATATGTTGGCTGGATATTTTCCTTGGGCTCGGTTCCACAGGTCTTTGGCTTTGTCAATAGCTTCACCAACCACAGACTTCTTGCCAGTGTCCCAGTCATCAATCTCTTCCATCTTTTTGTCACTTTCATCATGGAAGTTATGAGGCTCTTCATCATAACGATCACCTAAAAAAATGAATGTTTTTACCACTGAATAACAAATAATTTGATGATAGTGAAAAAGCTTTCTTCACAACCACCAGTATACAAATGTAAAGACAGAAAAAAAGAAGCAAATACTGTTATTGTATACGCTGATAAATACACTGGTCCTACCATTAAAGATTCATTAACGATATGTCTTAATTATCATCCTGCGCCATTTCCCAATGGAAAGTACTGCAGTGGTTCTCTAACTTGCTCTGTCTCTTATTTTCATGGCAATCCCCATCAATCTCCTGATGTTAGTCCATCTTGATCACTGCAGTTCTCTTACTATTTTTGTCTTCCCTTTCTTCCCTCCAGTAAGATTTTCAGAACACATTCATGCCTATTGATGTAGAAAAGATACTCTGCCTAGCTCTTGTGTTGTTTTTTCTTTTTCAATTTCATTTTTTCCAGTTCTTTTTTTATTTGGATTCTCTTTCCATGAAATTTGCGAGATTGTTCCATTTCAAGGGATGTAATTTGTTGTATTTCATTTTTTTCCTTAATTCTGTGGAACTGAATCACAGAGTGGATGCTACATACAAGATGTGATGATTCTCAACTTTTATTTAAAGGTGATTTTTCTCATTCTGTTTAAGCTAGGTAATATTAGTCCTGTATTACAATACAGGCATCTAGTGAAGATTGTGGTAGTGCTCATATTTTCCTCATTCTGAGAGTCACGTGACAAGCATCACACAGGACAACACATAAAACCACCAATGAATAGTGTCCAGTGTGAAAATAATGTGAAAACTGTAATCCTGTCTTGTCTTGTCCTTCCTCATTTACTGTTAAGTGTAGAGGTGAAGTGCAAATGTCTCCCAATGGCTCACCTGTTGGCTTCGTACATTGAGATGCTCAAGGACTCTGCTATACCATCGGTCCATCGTTTGCATGAGTGGCCCCTTCCTCTGCTTTTGTGTGGTCTGTAAAACATTGTTCTCTGTGGTACACGTTCTGTTGGTAGTCATGATACATGACCAAACCATTTTATTTGCTGTTTTTAAATACAGTTCAGAATGGGTTCAACTCCTACTTTATTTCTAATGACAATATTTCTGACTCTGTCCATTCTTGATATTCCAAGAATTCTTCTCAAGAATCTCATTTCAGTTGTAATTTTCCTTTTGTCTTTTGCTGTCAGTGTCCATGCCTGGCACTGGTAGTACAAAGTTGGTATGAAGATTGTCTTATAGATAATTCTTTTGGTTTCCAAGTGAGACATGCTTGTTGTTTAGTATGGGAGCCATTTGGCCGATAACTTGGTGCGCTTTGTTACATCTGTTTTCAATCTTTATGTCTATTTTTCCTTTTGTTGAGAAAATGGTTCTGAGGTATTTGAAAACTGTAGTTTGTGTTTTATATGCTCCCCAAACTCAAAATACATGTTTTCAAATATTTTGCTTATTCAAAAGTCTGGGCTGGTTTCATGTGCACTTTCTTGTTATATTTTTTTAAAAGTATATAAAATCTTTGAAGACTCTTCTTCTTCTTCTTTAGCTTTCCAAGCCATTAAAGATCACTGCTGCAGATAAAGTTCACCTCCATTCCTCATCTTCTCTCTCCAATTGGTGACACCAATTTTTTTATATCTTCTTCTACGTTGTATTTCCATATCTGTCTTGGTCTACCCTTTGGTCTTGTTTCCCTCATCTCCCATGCATACATCATTTTCACTTGTTCTGTTCTATTCTTTCTACATGGCCCAACCAATGCAGTCTGTTCAGTTTCAAGACATTTATAATTCACTGGGGTTTAAATAAACTGTTCAGTTCAGTGTTCTTTCTAGTTCTTCATTCTCCACTGTTGGTATCCTTTATCGGCCCAAAGATTCTTCTTAGGATCTTGTTCTCAAAAATCTGCAATTGTTCATCTTTCCTTTGTTGTACTCAACATTTCTGATCCATGCATGACAGCTGGTCTTATTATAGTTTTGTAGATTGTTATTTTGGTGTTTTGGGATTTCCTCATTTACTATGTTGCTTCTGTTGAAAGTTGTGCTAGATAATTGTATGTTTCTGCTTTCCTAATGATCATATCTCCAACATATCTGCCTCTCATCTCTTGATATCTTCATATACTCTGTCTTATCTTGGTTAATGGTCAAGCCTACTTTTAGTGCCATATCTCTTAGGTGTATGCAGGTATCATGACTATGCAAGAAGTGATCTTTGAAGACTCACTTCATATAAAACTGTCTGACAAATTCTTGAATAAAGTTAATATTTTAAATAAGCATAAAAATCACCATAATGTCAAAATATAAGGGTTTGCAACTTGAATGAGGTTACCTGACCCATACACTGGCAGCTTTAGATTCATTTTTCTCTGTGGAAAAGTCATAACTCCCCATGTGATAGTGCTGAGACTATTTCAATAGTGGAAAAGCTCTAACTCCTCCACACAAACACCCCATTGCTAAATTAAAGGAGTGACATTTTAAATGATTTGTTTAACTTCTCATCTTAGATGTTTAAGTTCAGGAATAAGTATCATGACTTCTCATCTTAGAAATTTTAAGTTCAGCGAGATAACTAACATGACCTTTCATCTTAGAAATTAAGTTCAAAGATAACTAACGTGAGTTCTCATCTTAGATGTTTTAAATTCAAAGATAACTGACATGACTTCTCATCTTAGAAGTTTAATTCCTGAGATAACTAATATGCTTGCAAATCAAGTTCCAGTGTTGAAAGTAATTCTTTCTCATGGCCCATTCACATTAGCACTTACTGTATGAACTTCCTCCATATCCCATAGCATCACTAGAAACACCTACATATTTGTCTTTGGTTTTTTTAGCTTTCTTCCTTTCTTCTCTTAGTCTCTCATCATCCTGGATAAAATCCATGAGCTCCTTGATTTTATGGCGAACTGTTAGTAAATAATTAAAATCTGTCAGAATTTTTTATATTCTTAGAACTTACCTTCACTCATTTTACTGAAGTTGTAATTAAATATAGTTATATAAAACTCTAAATTTGTTGTAAGTCATTTATTTATCAGGATGTATTGTTCAGTAAGTTATAGAGCAAAAGTAGGAAGTAGATGGGAGATTTTATTTTACCGTCCCAGCTAAAGATTACAGTATGGTGTTCTATGTAGAGTTTTTTTTTAAATGTGTCACATTTTTTAAAGTAATTGTCACATGCATAGCACATTTTTTTTGTCAGGTTACTGAATGTTGTTCTAGGGATGGAAAGATTCAACAGTCAAAATTATATTATCATTTTTGTTCTTTCCATAACTTCCATATTGGTTACAGCGTGTACAGTGATAAAAGGCAATTATATAGAAGTTCTCAAATTATGATGACTGATTTAACAATGAGTATATTAATCTGTGACCATTTAGGCAGTTAAGATAATTTTATTTTACTGTCACTGATACATCTTCCCTGGGAAGGTTAAGTAGTTGATGAATAATTCTGGCATAAAGGAATCAAACCAAAACATCCTCATCCATGGCCACCTTAAGTGGGATCCTACATTGGTCAGTACTACAAAATGTAACCACCCTCACTGTCACCTGCCCTGCAGTCTGGGAAATGAAATCAATTACTTTTCCAAACTGTCCTCACATTCCATGAAGGTTTCACTTGAGAGCTCCACAACCTAATAAATGCCACTGTGTGCAAAAAGTGTAGGTAACTTAGACTGGTCTCAGCATGCAGAAACATCTTTATGACATTTTCCAGCATCCTCCTAAGCCATTTCAACAGCCCCAAACACAGAGGCAAATCTGATTTTACAGCAACAGCTTTATAAACACTGTCACTCAGAAGACAGATGCTGCCTGGCACTTAAGAAAACATTCAGGAATATGGGACACTGGAACCATACAGTTTGAACTTGAAATTCAGTTACACTTAATATTCCCTTTCCCCACAATCATAGTCCCTCTCTATTAAGTTCTACTCCTTTTCTCGTCTGTAACTTGTATTCTAGAACCCCCTCACTGCAATAGATTACAAACCCTCTATCCAAACCACATTCATCTATTCCAAGCACCATTTTCTCTGCTAGTTCACCACTGTATCCACCCCCTCTTTACTACCAACCCATCACATATCCCAAGTCTTCATTTAAACATTCACAATACATAATAGAAAACATGTGCACTCCTGGACAAGTCACAGCTAACTGTTCCCCTTTTTAAAAAATTTGTTTCCAGTTTTATTTGTTGAATATCATTCATGTGACTTTATATTTTATCCTATTTTCTTATTTCTTTATCCTGTATGTTTTTATATGGGTAAGATGTAAACTGAAATGCCACAGATGTGTGCTCATTAATTAATACGGCTGTGCCTACATTTGTTTTAAACAGTTTTAACATTTGTTATCACAGCTTTATTGCAATGACTTTGTGCACATTTACATATTCAGTTTTATATATACTTGTACCCAAATTATTTGTGTGCAAACCAGAAAGAGAGTGGGCTATGGTGGCTTCACCATGTTCCTGGAGCTGCATTCTTCTCAGAAGGCTCCCATACCATGGTTTTATTAACAAACATCAATCCTACCCTTTTGAGATCCATGCTTCTCCCATCATGCAATCACCTGCAGGCTTTTTCCTGTGTGGCGTTGCAGGTCTAATACCTCAAGTATTAGGTGAAGAGAAGGAGAAGATTTTCACTAGCTTTGACTTCCAGTCCTAGGTCCAATCAACTCAGCAGCCCATAAATTACTGCACAAAATATTCACCTTAGTTACTAGTTCTTGTGCCACTGACATGTATGACAAAATCAAACCAGCTGCCCATTATTTACGAAATAAAAAAGTTTTAAAGTTTAGATAAACAAGCTGAAATTGTGTTTCATAACACAATAAGGGTCTTTACAATCTATTTGGTCTTACATGCTCTTTATTTGAAACCTCTATTCTAAAAATTAACTACTAAATAATGAAGCCACAAAGATGTCTTACAACTGAAATACGTGTTTTAAACTGGATCACTAAAAAAAAAATTACCATTCAGCCCTTGATCTTTGCCTTGTTCATCAGTGAATGTATAATTTTCTAATCCTCTAAGGTCATAGATATGCTCTCTCGTACTCGTGACCACTCGCTCTGAGCCATTCTTTATCAAGTAGTTAAGGAGTATAAGTGACTATAAGAAGTGAGATAGAATAACAGCACTGTATTAGCCAAAAGAGAGACAAAAAACAAAAAACAAAAATGACTGAACTGTCATGATTAACATGTCTAACAACTTCTTCCACTTGAAATAAGTGATATGTCAAAATTAAAACTGTCATATCATAATCTTTTATGACAGTCTTGAGAAGAAACAAAATTTGTGTGTTGCATAATCAATACCAATGCAGAGTACTGAAATCAAAAACATGTTAGTGACAATTAAAGTGACAGAAAAAAGTAATGATGCTCTCACCCAAAACTATAAAATTATATATATATATATATATATATATGCTACATGAAAATTAGTAGGAAAGAATTAATATACCACCAAGTTTAACATCAACTTACCGGTAAATGTAATATACTGAATAATGTATAGTTTGTTAATATGCTGAAAGCTATAAAAGATCATCGTTCCATTTGTTTGTCTTCTCAGTGAAGAATTCTACTTACAAACATACATATCCAATAATAAACACTCAGGCCACACTCAATATAATTATGTCAAATCATGAACGTTCACAAAACTAGAGGTCAGGCCAGCTAAAACCAATAGCCAACACATATAATCTGTCAACTTACCAAAAAATACTAGCAATGGCCAGTGGTGAACATTTAGGCTACATTTATACATACCTCAGATCCACTGATGAGCAGTGAGATCTTTTTTACCACTGAAGGATAATAATTTAACTTGTTGTAGTTTATATAGAAAGGACCTTTCTAATGTAACTCTTTGATGGTCACTTGTTACTATGACAGTCAACTGTTACGAAGGCAACTATTTTTCACTGGCATCATACACATTTTTAGATGCTGCTTGAAAATGTAATGAATATAACATAAATGGTTCATTTACTGAAACACTCGACTTGAAAAATTCTAAAAACAAATCAACACTGATCTATCTAACTCAAATTATGAGTGGGAAAAGTTAAATATATTACAGTCATGTAGTTTCAAAAACAAAACTTTCTGAATTTTTAATAAGTATCTAAAAAGCTTTCATGAGCAAGAATTTAAGGTTATTTTTATCGAGGCATCATCTGACTATAATTTTATCTTCTTATCCTTAGCATTTAACATTTATGTTATTCTGTTATAGATCTTCTTTAATACTACTTGGTTCTGATGAGATCTACATTTTGCTAACCTTTTCTCCTCCTTCAGCTCTATTTCAACAACTGTAACACTTGGTACAAAAATAAGTTCTGTGAATCAAGACTCACTTATTCTCACTATTCACAGAAAAAAAAAAATCAGTATTCTTCAACTATTTAAAATATTAGCAGAAACAAGCAAAAGACAATCTGATGAAGAACTGAAAGACAGCAAGTAATATGCTCTTATAAAGCTAGCTACAGAATATGAGAAGTGGAGAGAGAAATCTGCTTCTGTCCTGCAAGATACCACAAATCTATCTTTATGGTTATAACTTAGTCACCTGGTTTCATGGACTCCAATAAGCAGACTTTTAGTCTTAAGTGAACAAAAGTGTATATAGTTAAATTTACCAATGTAACTGAACTCTGATAATCTGCATTTTACTTTTTCTTTGTATCCCTTTACTGTCTATATCTGCAGTTCTGTCTCTTGGATAAATTGGACTGTTTTCTTTTTTTAGTAGTCCCTGTAATGTAACCATAGAGTTTAGCTTCTTTGGTGGTTTCACTGGACCTGTTGGTGAATTTCATTGTTTCGTAGATGATGCAGTTCTGGAACACATGTTTCAGTCTGAGGCCCCTGGGCACATGCACAGCGAGGAGAATTTCCAACCTTAAAAAATATCATATACATGTTGATCAACATTTTACTTACATAAACATACCTTATAAACTCTCCGCCAGTTTTTCTTGTTATCATGAAGCATCCTCTTCCACAGCATGCCCATGACTTCAGGAAACTGTTCATACATAAATGTGAACTGGGCAATCTCTTTCATCAAGGAACCATGAGGGCCCCATGCATCATCATTTGTAGCTTCTCTTACTTTGGTCTCAACATCAGAGTAGTTCATCACTACATTCGTGCTAGATTCACATTAGAGTTTGAAAGAAAGCAAAGATAAAGAATAAGGTTAAAAAAAAACGTAAGAAAATATTTAATAGTTAACTGGACCTCAGGCACTATCTCCTGTGACTTTCTGGCCTTTCTGCTAAAAATGAGACTAAACAAAAAGAGTGCACGAAAGAACAGCAGCCAATCATGAAGTCTATTCACATACGATGGCAGTGAGTACAGTCAATAGTAAATTATCCTCACAATTCGCTGCAACTCATCTATAAAAAAAATGAGTACCTGACATTTGTTATAAAAACTGCTTATGAAAATAAGAAAAACCTGCCTACAAGATAAGATACACCAAAGTATTTACAACAAGAACAGTCAATGTGTTAAAAACAGCATATTCACATACAAATCAATCTCACAGATGAAGTACTGCATTCAAGTTTACTGTATGTGAATGTGAAAGGCCTTACTTTGAACATCAAAAAGACAGAGACTATGGTTATATCTAAGAAACAGAATCCACCAACATGCAGTATAAAATTAAATGGAACTATTCTAAAGCAGGTGCAGAAATTCAAATACCTTGGAGCAGTAATAACTTCAGATAGGAAATGGAGAACAGAAATTAGGAACAGAATAGGCCAAGCAAAGACTGCATTTCAGAGAATGAGAAACATATTATCCAACACATCCTTATCAATTAATGTTAGAAAACGAGTCCTAAAATGCTGTATTGAACCTATCTTGATATATATAAGTGAATCATGGACAATAGGCAAGTCTGCACAAAAATCATTGGAAGCAGCAGAAATGTGGTTTATTAGAAGAATGTTGCGAATCCCCTGGATAGGAAAAATAACTAATGAAGAATGTATGAGAATAGCTGGAGAAACAAAAAAATCTTGTCAAAAAGATAAGAGAGAGACAATGTACTTTCATAGGACATGCAATGAGAAGAGGGGACATTGAAAATATTATAACAACAGGAAAAATAGAAGGAAGAAGATCAAGAAGAAGACCAAGAGAAATGATACTGGACAGTCTGATGGGATGGTGTGAGAGAAGATCACCAACTGGGCTGATGGCCTGCATGAAGGATAGTGTACTCTGGAGAAGCATAATAGGTAACACCAGTCGGCACGTCACCTGATGATGATGATGATGAATATGAAAAGACAGAGGGTTATAAAATACAAGCAGAAAAATATAGAAGAAACAGAAATTAACAGATTACATATTAGTAATAAAAAAACTACCATGCAGTGTTCTTTAACATGTCTGACATGCCCTAACAACAGCTAGTTGAATAAACCCTGATGGTCACTGCTGTCAATGAGGTGAATCCCAGAGTTTTTCCTGCATTAAGTGACAGGGCTAAAATAACACTTCTACATCTCATGCACTATCTGATGTACTCAGCAGGACAGAAAATCAGGACACATTTCCTGTTCTAATTACATGTGATAATGAGTGTGGTAAAACTGCTTCTGTCTTCTCTGTTGTTCTTGATAAAGGCATTTTTGCTGAAATGTTTTGTTCCTGTTTCTCATAACCATTTCACTTGTCTTTTCTCACACTGCAAATTTATCTCCCCCTCCCCCTACCCTGCCCTTTCTAGCACTTTTCTAAAACTGAACCATACACTTTGGTCTAACTCTATGTTCAGTGGAAAACTTTTTTCAGAAATAAAGGACACGAGTCTGTACTTTTGTATTTTTCAAAATCAAATTTTAGAGCCTTGTTAACTATTTTTGCAATGTTTATAGTTATATTCCCTCCACTGATTAACTGATTATATACTGTGCCAGCAGGCAGTGTTGATCAAGTTTCCCTATTTTATGGGATTCCGTGTTTCTAAATCTATTCAGTTGCTTCCCCTTTCTTGTACCACCCAATCAACCAGTTCTAATATCTTTCTCTCTGTTCATATCGTAAAATTTGTTTACTCTCTTTGCTGCTGCATTCTTGCTTGATAATGCCATTAAAAGCATCAAACTGGAATGGAAGTGATCTACTGTAGTTTTAGTTACTCCCATGAGCACATCTGAGAGACAAACCATCATAAGGATATATGTTATTCACCCATAGAATAGTTTTGTCTTGGTAGTCTTAAAGACAATGCTACCTTCAGTTCTCAGCCATCATCATCTTGTGTCATTTCCACACAGAAGTCTGACCGAAACAGATACGCATTTTGCTGTCCTTTTCTCTCTTCGTACACCCAGCCAAGATGATTTCTAATTAATATTGTCAACTCAACTGTACTGTTTTTCCCTTGCCTTTTTTTTTTCCTTTTCAGTTTTCTTTCTCAAGCGCTGTTTCATTATTGTATTATGCCTCTGGATATAGCCAAAATATTTTTCCTCTGTATGGTTCTTGTGTTTTTTCGCTGTTTCCTCTTTTCAATTTCAACTGATCTAGGACATCCTCTTTTTTTCATAAAATATGCTTCAGTTTTCACCTCATTCTATGCTTTACTGAACTAATTTTTTTAAAATAATAGTTGGCCTCGTCGAGATAGCCATTAACTTGTATGTTTTACTGACTCGGTAACAACAACAACAAATGCTACCAAAATAACAGTTCGCCTCTAACTGCTGAGACTATACAACAGAAAACTATGTTACTGTCATTTTCAGACGATATCTAATCAAAAGACTGGTTCGTTTTGGTCGTTCATGTTTACTAATTAAACGCTGCACCCGCGTAATGGTTTTAACATTGTGTTCAGGTCTGCCCTGTGTTTGATATCCTGAAAAAGCACGACCCTACACTAGCGTAACAAAATGTCAGGCGTAATTAATTAGCCACAGATAAACTGCTTGTCACAATAAAACTGCACTCGTGTCACTGCCGGAAATAGTTATAACCCTTTTTTTCTGGTACACCCACATCACTTACACTTTGTCTGTCAGCTCCCTCAGCTTCCATATACCCGTGTTTAACATTGTTATAGATAATCCTTTAATTGGTTAGAAGTAACAGTACGTAGTCTAAATGACAACTGACTGCCAGGCCGTCTGCCGAATGTGCGGCCCCCTGGACAAACAGTAGAAAAAAAAAACAGTTACGGTGTAGAGTTTTCCCGAAAACCCACACGGTGAATGTGTCAAATAAGTTACTCAGAACAAAATAATGTACTATCTTGTCTTGTCTCCTTCCTCATATGCCTTTCAGTGCCAGGGCTGGCAATTTAGATATTTTTTAAATCTAGATAATTTTGGTCCTGCCTAGATAAAGAAAACAGTCATCTAGATGTTAGCTGTAAATCTAGATATTTAAATTAAATCTAGATAAGATTATATCATTTAAAAACTCACAATATTTTTGTAAATCTTCCATAGATTCCTTTCTCAGTATGCAAAATCTGTTTCAATGTTTAAAGTTCTGCAAATTGGCGAAACATGTTTGTAATACAGGAATTTAGCTGTCTTTACTAAGATAATATGGA
Source organism: Achatina immaculata (assembly GCA_009760885.1). Taxonomy (NCBI): domain Eukaryota; kingdom Metazoa; phylum Mollusca; class Gastropoda; order Stylommatophora; family Achatinidae; genus Lissachatina; species Lissachatina immaculata. The sequence continues at coordinate 5,932,382 of CM019717.1, forward strand.
AAGACTATGTAGGTCACTAAATTGTCGCCTAGGAATATGCCTAGCTCTGGCATGACAGTCAAAATATCAGCTCAGCGAGAGATGTTATTATATAACTAAGAGAGAGAAAGGACCACGAATTAAGGGTCAGAAGGTTAGGGGAGGAATGACATCTCTGCAAATGAGGGCAGCTTTGTTTTCATGAATAATTAAATCATCAGACTTTCAGGAAACATTCAGTTTTAGTTGAGCCCATTGTGTTACATGGATACCAGTCTTAATCTTAACTTTCCATTATCTAGGTAGTATTTTAGGGAATGAATCAGTGAAGTATAACCATAAAATTATTCTAGTTGGAATAACACAATAATGTTCAACAGTTCCATTACTCTCAGTGCAAATTGTGTTTAAGTGTGTGAATATATTTACTGGAATTATTTCTTTCTCGCATCTTCCTGAAAATGTCAGAATTCAAGACATACAGACAAAAATTCAGAAAAGAATGGTTAAAGGATGAATTGTTTGAGAAATTGATAATGATGGTTGCTGGGATGATACCAAAACTCATGATAAATTTTGCCAGTGTGACATTAAAGCAAAATACCAAGATTTTAAAATACATGGGAAATCTGAGAAACATGCATGTGCAACGTCCTTTAAAACTAAGTGTCTTTGGCTCTTATATGTGCATATAATGAAAAACCTAGTCGTGAAGGATCAGTTAGCATGTTTATGAATTGACAATGTGCTGCTATCGTAAACTTTGATCTCCCGCACAAGCACGACCCTACACTAGCGTAACAAAATGTCAGACGTAATTAATTAGCCATAGCCATGCTGATTTGTGCAAGGCTAATATTACTGACAATAAAACTGCAGTAAAATGAAGCTGGAACTTCTTCATGTTATTTTAATGGTCAGATTCAGCTTATCAATATATATTTTGGCACTTGTCAACTTCTTCCTGAAGTTTCAAAAGCTATAGAAACAACTTAATGAAGAATATACAACAATCCAATATTTCGGCAAAATGCTTTTTCAAGGATCACACACAAAAGCGACACAACAGATAATATCACGAAAAATAAATGAAACTTAAACACTTAGCTCTTTTTTGTATCCTCTTTGTAAGAAAGACAGACACAAAATGCAATGGTGTACTGTTGTATTGTATTTCTAATATCTCAGAAACTGCGAAAACTCATGCCCTGCATGGCTGATGCTGTAGTTATATTAATTACAGGCATCAGGTCGGATGGTGGCTTTAGTCAACGATTCGGAATGGAAAACTTCTCTGCAGACTCATTCACGGTGTGACCACAACAGACTCTACCCTCGTTAGCTTGAAGGAATATATCAATATGTTAATGAGAGCAGTATAAGAGCTAGGATATAGTCTACTTCGATGGCAGGTTAACTGTCCCGTCACTTTAGCACAGCCGTCGTTGCTCACTGAATAGTGTGGATATTATAAAGAAGAGGCAGTAGCGGATTACCCATTAGGCTGCAGAAGGGCATTGGGCTCGGCTTTAAAGAAAAAAAAACATGAATACAGATTAATGTTTATAAATATTGTATCGGGGATGAACAGTATAAGTCGAAATTTGGCCTAGGAATCGTCGTCACTGGGAAGAGATTAAAGGAAGAAATTACAGAAACCCTAAATACCCCATTATACGAAGCCATATCAAGTAGCCTGTATGTCCTGAACAGGGTTGCCAACATTTTTTTTCACAGAATTATCTAGAATTGCCTCAGACTACATCTAGAATTATCTAGATTTTTAAAACATTTGTAAAAAAAATCTATGAAATATTTTGTCTTTTACAATAATGTATAAGTGAAAGTATATAAATGCTAATGCGTCATTAAATGTTAATAATTACCTTGACATTGTCTCTCTCTCTCTCTCTCTCTCTCTCTCTCTCTCTCTCTCATACACACTCAAACACAATCATTATCATCATCGCCTTCAGCAATTGAAGGACCTGCTTGGCAAGACGACGTAGAAGCTCAATCTCTCGCGGAGTTTTGTTTTTTTTCCTGATATGCTGCCATTGTTAATACATGCTCATCTTACTTTTTACCGTTCTAGCTGAACTGACTCATACACCTCTATCTACTTCATTAATACCACTGTCCTAAACATTGAGCTTATTCAGCCGGAGATACACAGTCAACATATTTTCGGTTAAGCGGTCACAGGCTACATCGTCGGTCACAAGTCATTGCTTGTTTCATATTGTTACCGTGCTTGCAAATAATGGCAGTCTTTAGCCAAACTTTAGAACTTGCATAAACTAGGAAACAAAAAGTAGGAGCAGCTTTATTACTTAACGATTACAAAGGTGTGACGTTTCGGCGTGAGCCTTAATCATACAAAAACATACAGGACGAAGAAATAGAGGAGAGGAGATAAAGTATAGATTCACATGAATGCTATTAAAAATAAATATATAAAAATACCAATAAACTAATAATGAATAGAGCACTTAGCTGTAACTGTAAGAAGATGTGGCTTGTCCAACGATGTGTGTCAGAAATGAATATGGTAGGGCGTAGAGACTGTTTAAATAGAGACCTATGATGTGTGGTCGGTGGGTCGTAACTGGGTTTGGTGGGTGGGGAAACCGTGGAGGGGAGAGAGAGTGGTACAATGTTAACATAGCCAGGAGACGGTGAATTGGATGATTATAGTTAAGGTAGAGGGGTTGTAATGTGATGCTGTGATGAGGTTCTGAACTATGTGTAACAAATGAGAAGGGATTGGAGCTTAGTAGAGAGGGATTATAATTGTTGAAGAGGAGAATGTTAGGTATAGCTGAATAGTGAGTTTAACCCGTGTGGTTCCAGCGTCCCATAATCCTGAATGTAGTGGTTCTCAAGCGTTAGGCGGTTTGTGTCATCTGTCCGACATTGTTTAATGGCTGTTACCATAAAATCAGATTTGCCTCTGTGATTGGGGCCACTGAAATGATTTATTTTGAACTGGTTTCGAAGCATGCTAGGTGATGTACAGATGTTTTTCTGCATGTGGTCCTCTAATCTGAGGCCAGTCTCACCAATATACATTATCCTGCATCTTTTCCATACGATGACATATATCACATTACAGGACTCGCATGTGAATCCCTCATGAAGAGTGAGGATAGTTTTGGGAAAGGTGATCGTTTTCGTTTCCCAGACTTAAAGGGCAAGTAAGGTAGCGGCGACAGTCACATTCCTCCCAACCTGAAGCCTGTAAGAACTCCATCCCATACTCCCAACTCCTTCGTCTTCACCGCATATGTCAAGATAATTTGGACTTTATAGATCAGTCCAACAGGTTATTAGAATTTTTTCCGTCATCGCCACTACCTAGAAAATGTCCTTCGTGAAGCTTTCAACCGTATCCAAATAGTGGGCCCCAAAGAAGTATTCAGAGAGAAAGCCTGTTACTCCATCGGACACAGTTAAGTTAGTATTGCCTTTCCACTCGCATGGTCAGATGGTTAAGAGAATTCGTTATCGTCATCTGCCACTAATTCAGCCCGACCCTGACACTCGCGACATTTTCTCTGATCCACCCCTGTTGGCATATAAACGTGAGCCAAACCTTAAGGTCATCCTCGTCCACAGCCAGTTGAAGCAGAGCCTTACAATGTTGGTACCAGAAAATGTAACCGCCCTCGCTGCGTTACCTGCCCTGTAGTCTGGGAAATGAAAATGATCACCTTTCTCAAAACTATCCTCACTCTTTATGAGGGATTCACGTGCGAGTCCTGTAATGTGATATATGTCATTGTATGGAAAAGATGCAGGATAATGTATATTGGTGAGACTGGCCTCAAATTATGGGACCACGTGCAGAAATATTTGTACAATATCACCCAGCATGCTTCGAAACCAGTTCAAAATCATTTCAGTGGCCCCAATCACAGAGGCAAATCTGATTTTGTGGTAACAGCCATTAAACAATGTCGGACAGATGACACAAACCGCCTAACGCTTGAGAACCACTACATTCAGGATTATGGGACGCTGGAACCACACGGGTTAAACTCACTATTCAGCTATACCTAACATTCTCCTCTTCAACAATTATAATCCCTCTCTACTAAGCTCCACTCCCTTCTCACTTGTTACACATAGTTCAGAACCTCCTCACAGCATCATATTACAACCCCTCTACCTTAACTATAATAATCCAATTCACCGTCTCCTGGCTATGTTAACATTGTACCACTCTCTCTCTCCTCCACGGTTTCCCCACTCACCAAACCCAGTTACGACCCACCGACCACACATCATAGGTCTCTATTTAAACAGTCTCTACGCCCTACCATGTTCATTTCTGACACACATCGTTGGACAAGCCACATCTTCTTACAGTTACAGCTAAGTGCTCTATTCATTATTAGTTTATTGGTATTTTTATATATTTATTTTTAATAGCATTCATGTGAATCTATACTTTATCTCCTCTCCTCTATTTCTTCGTCCTGTATGTTTTTGTATGATTAAGGCTCACGCCGAAACGTCACACCTTTGTAATCGTTAAGTAATAAAGCTGCTCCTACTTCTTTTTTTCCTAGTTTATACATTGTGATATAACAGCTTTACTGCAGTGCTTCGTGTATAGTTATATATTTGTACACTAATTATTGTGTGTTTATAAGTGCAGTTACATGTTTATGAGCCCAACACATCCGAATCACGTTAGGACGAAGTTCGTCTTCCAACTGCGATTCCTATTCACCTGGCTAGACTGCTGTCTGTTTCCAGGGGCACCGCTGGAAGGCAGAGTGGGATCTTGGCCGACTTTGGTTTGTCAACCCTATGCATCGCTGACTCCTGTCTCATTCAGCTTGAGTTTGCATTCGCCTCCGGTCTTCAACCGAATGCTGGTGCTAAATCTGGAGCATATGCTAATTCTTCCTATGCATTAGATAATGTCTCATGTGTTTCTTTTTCAGGCCCGACCACGAAGGTAAAAGTTTGTTGAACATTCCTGAATGTATATGATCTGGAACCTGTATTTCACTCCTGCCTAGACATTCTTAAATGACTGAAAAATGCATTGTTTTTCTGGGTAATGTTTGTGTGTAACGGACCGTAGAGTTCAGATTGTATTAAATAAATTGTGATTACCCATCCAAAAAAAAAATAATAATGAAAGCCGTAAGTACCAAGCAGTTAAACTATTTCGGTCACATCAAATAAAGTAACACAATGAAGGTACAACTGTAGCACGAAGGAATCAGCGAGTTAGAATGCGTCTTTATGGAATAGATAATGTACTCCTCGGGTTATTAGGTGGTCGAATCAGCGAGTTAGAATGCGTCTTTACGGAATAGATAATGTTCCTCAGGTCACTAGGTGGTCGAATCAGCGAGTTAGAATGCGTCTTTACGGAACAGATAATGTTCCTCATGTCACTAGGTGGTCGAATCAGCGAGTTAGAATGCGTCTTTACGGAACAGATAATGTTCCTCATGTCACTAGGTGGTCGAATCAGCGAGTTAGAATGCGTCCTTACGGAATAGATAATGTTCCTCAGGTCACTAGGTGGTCGAATCAGCGAGTTAGAATGCGTCTTTACGGAACAGATAATGTTCCTCAGGTCACTAGGTGGTCGGTTTTCACCTGCTGGAGTCCAGGAGTCACTCTCATTTTCCTATGATTTTTTCCCCACGTCTGAAGTGCTTCTCTGCAGGTTTTGGACACTAACCATGAACACTTCGTCCTAACAAAGCAACAATGGAAACCATATTTGATAGAACAGTTTAAGGAAAAAGACCAAGAGGACGACAATACAAATGGAAGGAACTGAGTTCGTTCATGTGTCACCAGTGAGGCGAGGAACAAAGCACTTTGGAGATTCATTGCAGTCAGTTTTTTTTTCTGTGAAAATGCCGCAAGATGATGATAATATATCATTGAGTATAAAACTAGTTTATTAAAAGAGCGTAACACTTATACACTAAACACCGTTAACAAATTATGTAGATACTGCAGACAGTGTGTTCCTTGTAGTCAGTGCGCTAAGAACTACGAGGGGAAGTCACCAAGTAACTCGCAAATTGAAATATTTTATCAGTGACAGTTATAAGGTAGTATTTAAACATATCCTTAGATAATACCATCATCCAACTTCATAATAGTTGTATGTAGGGGGCGCTGGGAGTTACGTGCGCATGCGCAAAGCAATAACAAAATGGGCACCAAACTTTTAGTGTGTACCAAAGAAGAACAGAGAAGTGTAGTGCGATTTTTGTGGGCTAAAGGACATTCAGTTGAGGACATTCATAAGGAAATGGTTACAGTTTATGCTGAAAAGCGTTTATCACGTACAGCGGTCTATAACTAGACAGAAAAATTTTCTCAGGGACGCACCGAAATTGTTGACAAAGTCCGACTTGGCTGTCCTGTTCAGATTGCAACAGAAGCGACTGTGCAACGTGTGAATGAGATTATCAGAGCTGATAGACGTGTAACGATAGACAGTGTAGCAAGTGCAATCGGATGTTCACATGGCTTAGCCTACAGAATAATGCATGAGCAACTGAATTTTCGAAAGGTTTGCTCAGTTGGGTACCCAGAGATCTGAATGATGAACACAAAATTAACCGATTTTTGTTTGTCATTGCAGCATCCCTGTCATTACGCATATGAAGGTGAAGACATGCTCCACAGGATTATTACTGGAGACGAATCTTGGGTGCACCACTACCAACCCGAATCAAAACGTGCCTCAATGCAATGGAAACACCCGTCATCGCCATGTGCAAAAAAAAAAAAAAAACCAAGATTACGCCTTCTGCGGGGAAGGTTATGCTGACAGTGTTCTGGGATTATCAAGGAATGTTGTTAACCAAGTTCCAGAAGTATGGTGACAGTATGAATTCTGTATCGTACTGTGAAGTTCTGTCGATGCTACGTGATGCAATTCGAAGAAAACGTCCTGATCTGCTGACTAGAAGTGTATGCCTCCTTCATGACAATGCCAGACCACATACGGCTTGGTTAACCCAAGAGGAAATTAGCCAGTTGGGTTGGGAAGTTCTTGAACAACCACCCTATAGTCCTGACTTAGCGCCATGTGATTTTACCTGTTTGCTCCATTGAAAAACCACCTTGGCGGGAGAAGATTCTCGAGTGACGAAGAGGTGGAAACAGAAGTAAAAACAAAAAAATGGTTCAGAAATCGGACTTCCGATTTTTACGCTATGGGTAAATCACTGATTTCACGATGGGACAAATGTATCAGTGTTGGTGGCGATTACGTTGAGAAATAGGGGAATAATGTAGGTTTAAAAATTAAAAGTTTTCAAATTACTGTCGCATTTAGTTTTTTTGTTTTTTTTTGTAACAGGCATTTGCGAGTTACTTAGTGACTTCCCCTCGTAGAAGCATAGGCGTGGTGTGAAATGAAGAATAAGCTACAACGACTTGCAGAACCGGGTTGAAGCACACCAAAAAAAAAAAAAAAGTTATGATAATTCTGTTATCGCTATAACGCAGCCGTCTTGACTCACATTAATCTTCTTCTTCAGCTTTCCGAGGCATTAGGGCTCACTGCTGCAGATAAAGTTCGCCTCCAATCCAGATTGTGGTAGTGCTCGTATTTTCCTCATTCTGTCTGAGAGTCACGTGATAAGCATTACACAGGGAGACACGCATAAAACCAGCCCCCCCCCCCCCCAAATGCATGACAGGAATGAATAGTGTCCAGTGTGAAAATAATGTGAAAACTGTAGTTTGTGTTTTATATGCTCCCCAAACACAAAATAGAAGTTTCAAATATTTTGCCTATTTTACAGTCAAGTATGCTGGGCTAGTTTTATGTGCGCTTTCTTCTTATATATTTTTTTTTGTTAAAGTATATAAAACACTCTTCTTCTTCTTCTTCTTTAGCTTTCCAAGCCATTAAAGCTCATTCCTGCAGATAAAGTTCACCTCCGTTCCTCATCTTCTTTTCCATTTGGTGACACCAGTTTCTTTTATATCCTCGTCTATGTTGTCTTTCCATATCTGTCTTGGTCTACCCTTTGGTCTTGTTTCCCTCATATCTTATGCACACATCATTTTCGTTTGTTCTCTTCTATTCTTACTACATGGCCCAAACAATGCAGTCTGTTCAATTTCAAGACATTTATAATTCATTGGGGTTTAAATAAGCTGTTCAGTTCAGTGTTCTTTCTAGTTCTCTATTCTCCACTGCTGATATCATTTGTGGACCCAACGATTCTTCTTAGGATCATGTTCTCAAATATCTGCAATTGTTGTTCATCTTTCCTTTGCTGTACTCCATGTTTCTGATGTACATGACAGCTGGTCTTATTATAGTTTTGTAGATTGTTATTTTGGTGTTTTGGGACAGGATTTTGGATTTAAACAGGTGTTGCAAGATGAATTATATTTTAATTCTCTATCTGTAGTCTGCTTTTAATTTCCTCACTTACTATGTTGCTTCTGTCGAAGGTTGTGCCTAGATAGTTGTATGTTTCTGCTTTCCTAACAATCATATCTCCAACATTTATATAATCTGTATCATTCTGCCTCTTATCTCTTGATATCTTCATATACTCTGTCGTATCTTGGTTAATGGTCAAGCCCACTTTTAGTACCACATCTCTCAGATGTATGCAGGTATTGATGACTTCTTGCATAGTTTCCCCCACCAAGTCGATGTCATCACCGTATCCTAGTATTTTAGCTTGTTCTTCTGTATTGCTTTCTTCTTTCACTTTTCTCATTACCTTTTCTAGTAGTAGGTTGAACAGTAATGGAGATAATGTATCACCTTGTTGTAAACCAATGTTTACATGACTTTCTTCCTTTAAATATTACTATATTTTGTGTATCGTCCACACATATTCTGGTCAAATTGATTATTTTATTAGGTATCTCAAATTCTTTCATAATTTTCCATAGGCTACTCCTATGTATTCTGTCATAGGCTTTCTTGAAGTCAATGAAGATATTATGTACTTCTTTTACACATTCCCTGTACGTTTCTGCTTTTTGACGCAGATAAAATATTTGGTCTACAGTTGATTATTAATAGATGAATAAAATTTAAAATTCATTTTTTGTTAAATTCATAATTATTGTCGAAGCAGGATTAACGATACTGATATTTTATACAAATTATCGGAATAAGAATTGATGCCATAATGAAATAACTTCATTTGTTTTCATATGGTCAAATAAAAGTGCCAATTAAAGGAGTGATTCGGTCTTTTGAACTTCGACATTATAAGTAGTGTGTGTGTGTTTGTGTGTGTGTGTGTGTGTGTATGTGATATCAATAATTATTTTCACCCAACTCCCACTAGTCAGCACAGATGCAAGGATTTTTGATGACGCATTCAATAGATTACGAGGGGGTGCTGAAAATTTATCGGCTTGACCAAGAAGGAAATGACCTAGAGCCATGAAACGTGTATATTACTCAACACATTCACCCCGAAGTTCGCGATAAGTGGCACATAGTTTCTTAAGTTGTTTTTTTTCTTTTTTAGCCCCTTCAAAAAAAAAAAAAAGACTGATACCTAGTCACTTAAATATTATTCTGTCGCTGCTATCACCCACCAGTCGTTCGAAAATCTTCTCCCTTTCAAACACTTTATCGGTTAGGAAACAAGAAATGGAGCAAAGATTTGGTGAATAGGGTGAATGATATATGCATTCAAACTCCAAATTCTTCAAAACATCCCACGCCTCCTGAGCTATGTGAACGGGCCCATTGTTCCGCAAAATGTAAACACGTTTCTTCTGCTTCCCTCGTCGTCTTTTTTGTTTCATTCTTTAATCGCCACAGCAAGTTAGAGTAGTTATTCTGCGTTAACTGTTTGGCTCTGCGGGAGATAGTCAGTCATTAAAATACCTTCACACTTTTCCCGCTGACTTTTGGGTCTTGAATTTCTTCGATTATGTAGAACCCGGGTGTGACCACTCAAGGACTAATTTTTTGGTCTCAGGACCGTAGTGGTGTGACCATGTTTCATCAACTGTAACGAGTCATTCCAAAACGTTATCACTAAATCGCTCAAAATGCTGTAAAGTCAACTTGGAGGTGTCCACTCGATTTCGTTTCTCGTCGGCATTCAGACATTCGGACGCCCACTCGGCTGGCAGTTTCTGTTTACCAAAATGCTCATGAATTATGAACCCAGTGCGTTTCATAGATATCTCTAGTGTCTTAGTAATTGTTTTAGCCAAAATTCATTGATCAAATAAACCCAGTGCGTTTCATAGATATCTCTAGTGTCTTAGTAATTGTTTTAGCCAAAATTCATTGATCAAATAAACCCAGTGCGTTTCACAGATATCTCCAGTGTCTTAGTAATTGTTTTAGCCAAAATTAATTGATCAAATAAACCCAGTGCGTTTCACAGATATCTCCAGTGTCTTAGTAATTGTTTTAGCCAAAATTCATTGATCAAATAAACCCAGTGCGTTTCACAGATATCTCTAGTGTCTTACTTTAGCCAAAATTCGTTAATCCACTAAAATTAGATAATGAATTTGATAAAAAAAACATTATCTGGAGTTAATACTGTTGAAGGCCTCTCAGATCTTGCTGCATCTTTGGTCTCGAAACCTCCCCGCTGAAAGTTAGACTGAGGTGTGCGGATCAGTTTTAGAAGAAACAAAATAAAAATAGAAGGAACGAGGAAAGTGGGCAGGAACAAGAGTGGCAGAAAGTAAGATGAGCAGTAAAAATGAAAAAAAAAATACAACAATCCAACATTTCGGCAAAAGGGATCACATACAAAAACAATACATCATAAAAATATACGAAAAATAGATGAAAATTATTTTCCACATTTTTATATGTTGTATTGTTTTTGTATTAGCTTTTTTTTTCTTTGTATCGTTGTAAAGAAAGACGTGTACAAAATGCGGCCAGATAAATGTAGGTAAGCATGTATTGGAAGCAGGTGATTAATTAAATGAGAGATAAGGTAAAGGGACGAAGGTAGTAAACAACATGGCGTCATGCCTCAGACCATTCCAGTTTGCTCCTACAGGATAGTTGTGGCCTAAACAAAAGCCGGTGCAGCTGCGGTGTAGTGGTTAGTGCGTTCACTTGCCGATCAGGAGGTCCCTAGTTTGATTTCGCACTATGGCGGATTTTTTCAGACAATCAGCACTGGGGTTCACCCAGCCTCGGAAAAATTGGTACCTGGGGCTTTCCTAGGAAAACAAAGGCAGCGAGTACAGATGCAGGCATCCCTAAAAAAAAAATGACTGTCTTAGAAATGTGAAAACACTATCACTTCACACCCCTACCACATGCAAATACTACTGGATATAGATTTTTTTTAAAAATAAGAAACAAAAGCCGGCCAGATGTCTTAGTAATTGTTTTAGCCAAAATTCGAGAAAAAAGAAAATGCAACCAGATCACAAAAGTGAGAAAACATTATAGGGAGAGGTGGATGATGGAAAATTCCGGAATGAGTAGAGATCACTGAAAGGGCAAGACTGCTAACTTAAGATGCCTAGACAAGGAAGCAATCAAAATCCTCCAGCGGCTAGAGAAAAAGGAATAGAAAAGGCTAGAAAATTAACTCTTTGAGTCCAAAACATCACTGACAGTGTTGGTAAATATTGCACACCTGTGAGAATTAACACTTAGTACGATATTTAAGCAGAGTCTAAATAAAATGAAAAGCTGCACATTTCTAGCCCCAAACCGTATTTTCAAATTACAGAGTAAGTACGTTTCTTTCTACCAAAATTTCTCATCTAAATTTATTCGGACAGAGCATGGAAAATAATGCTGGAGTGAAAGCGTGGCGAAACTGAGACAGTATAGTCAATTGAGTTAGTGTAAGACAAGAAAATTGGCCATCAATAGCAGAAAAAGAGCCAGCAAAGAGGTAGCAGCAGTTCAAAGAAAGCTGAATTTGTCGTTAATTCCAGCAGGGTGGAGGCAGTCAGATCGGAAAATAAGACGCTGTTCCAGAGTTTTACGAGATCGTTTATCCAAAGAACAAGAGCGGATTGTAGTGACAGAAATGTTCCGTTTTCTTTGGTGGTCTCCATGACAGGAATGCTTGGCGACTGGTGTCAGTGCCATTTTGGATGTCATTCAGATATTGGCGTAAGCCAATCTCATCTGTATATTTCATATCGTATCGCCTGCACATAATGGCATAAACGACGGTGTGAGAAATGCAGTTAAAGCCCCACTGAACTGATACCGTGGACTTCAGGAAGGAAATCATCCTTGTTGTACATGATCTAAAGATGCACCAGCAGGGGTCCACTAACCGCTTCGTACGCATTCTGTCATTGCATCGATGTAATGTGGACATAGGTAAGATCATTACGAACTTCAGGGGTTATCAATATCATGTATTCTGAATTTTAAAAAATTACTATCAGTAAAATCTTTTCTTATCATTACTATAACTTCCTACCGGAAGCACAAATGCTAAAAGAATAATTCTCTGTAGTATTTGCTAGTTTTTTCAAGCACATCTGGCCGAATGAATACTGGAGGTTGCCACATTTCAGTTAGGCTCTAATTAAGGTAGTTGAAATCAACCTTCTCATCGAATGATGTTTTAAGCACGTAATTTTCTCTTCCTGCCTTAAAAAAATGTTTTTCACATTCGATTTCAATGATGACATATTAGCTATCCATTCTCAAAATAGGATACAGAGGACACGTTTGAACCAAGCACATAGACATAAAATTTAGACTCTAAGCTACTGAATAAAATGGATTTGAAACAAATGCATAAAACTAGGAGTTACAGAGTAGTTATCTCTTTCCTACGGGCCACAGAATGTTACAAGAATTGACGATGGTGACACTACAATATTAACAGAGACCAAGTCATATTTCTGTGAATAACTTGACTCGCGGAAAGATAACTGGCAACTTTCCCAAATTAGAATTGTCGTCATACATATTTCCGTTTCCTGTCGTACATGCTTTTACGATAGTGGAATTCAACCGCATTATTGTAGTTGTGGGCTCATTCGGTGAGTTCCCGGTGTGATTTATTCGTCAATATTCGGTCTTATTTGTCCGCACTGAACATAATACACGTTGAGTTGTTACTCTCTTGTTATCTTAAAGAAGAGTTCACAGTATTTTGCTGCGGTATGTCGAGCTTGAATGCTTTTTTTTTTCCGCTCTCAACCTTTATAGTGCTGTAATTGCCGGAGCTGTTGTGACGTAATTTCATTAAATTCATTTGTGATCTAACAACTGATTTTTACAGTGATTGTGCTTGAACCATTTCTCCTTATAATACAGTGATAACGTACCCCGTTGGGGTATTTTCTAAATCTTCACCAGTTGCCATTCTCCACAATTTTGAAGGATGTATCCCCAAAGTATGGAAATCTACAAAACTAAGCATGAAGACGAAAATCAGGATGTTTAAGAGTAATGTTCTAAGTGTACTACTCGGTGGAAGTGAATGCTGGAAAATCAAGTGAAATCAGCTTAAATGTTATACTAATGTGAGCTTTGCCCTTTAAAACACAGAGAAAATAGTAAATATAGAAATAGGTTGAAGAAAATATGACCATAAGAGATTTAATTGGAGGTGAAATGATCATGGATGCTTTTAAGACAACTGTAAATGTTGATTTGGAAATTCCTGCAGGTGGGCAATATGCACTGTACTTCTTTGTCATTTGCCTTCAAAAGGGCATTGGTTGTGTTGTGTCACAATTATGTGCCTGTTGGCTGAAAACATCCAATTTTGGGTCGATGCATTTTTAGAACGGGGTCTGTCTTCCCACTGTTATCTCTGCTCACTTGGTCAGATGCTGTCTCTTTCCAGGGGCACCACTAGGAGGTAGAATAGAATCTTGGCTGGTTGTATGTAGTTCACCAACCCTGGCACAAACAGCTGCCTGTGGGTCACTGGCCGCTGTCTCCTTCAGCTTGAGTAGCATGTCCCCCCCCCCCCCCCCAATACACTGTAGAACTAGGCAGATTTTGTTTTATGCTAGTATATTCAAAATAAACTAAACATGAGGGGATTCATGCCATAAATAGTGAAACAAAGAAACGTATCAGTTTTGAAAATATAGTATAATTATTACATTTCTAAGTCATTATAAAAGTAACATATTTTTATAGTATTTAGATTTGCATGTAATATTTACTATAAATTTGTTGTTGTGATAATTCTTTTCTTTTATTAAGATGAACTTCTCTGTATGTTCAACAGTTGTATATATTCTTGGCTAGGGACTTTGTATAAAATGCCTTCAGATGCAAAAAAGAAGAGGGATGCAAAGAAGAAGGAAGCAGCAAAATCTCGTGGTGGAAAGAAACCTCTAAAGCAAGAAAATGAGGAATCTGAGGTGAATGGTGCAGAGGAAAATGGAGAAAATGGAGTCAGTGAAGGTGGAGAAGTCAATGGTTCAGAAGGTTAATATATTGTCTATTGTTTTCTAAAATCTGTGTTTTATTACAAGAATTTCATATGAATGTTTCATTATGGTACTTAGTTAAAAAATTAGAATCTTTGTCTGTGGCAAGAGTCAACACCATGATCATGAGTTTCTTTTTGGTTTTTTTTATTTTACTTCTTCCATTTCAGTAACAGGAATTCAAAAGTTATAAGCACAAAAACCAAGTTAAGATTATTCAGCTCAAATATGATATCCACCCTCATTTATGCATGCGAAAGCTGGAAATCAACTAAAGAAATTAGACTCTATCGAAAACAAATGCCTAAGGAAAGTACTTGGTATAAAGTGGAACGAATTCAAGATCAACACAGAGATAAGACAGATGAGCAAACAACAACCTGTCTCATGAGTGATCAGAAAAAGATGGACATATGTAGGCCATATGATGAGAAGAAACAATCAGAGAATACCAAAACAAGCTATCAAGTGGAGCACAACAGGCCAAAGAAAAAGAGGATGACTGCGTGAAACTCTAAAGAGGACATTGTTAAGAGAAGCCACTTTCGTGGGCATAAAATCTCTTTGATCTTCTTCTTCGTTCGCTTCTACCACCAAGACCACCCCGTGATCCTACTGAATTTACTCCCGTGGTCCCTGAAAGGACCACGCGAGATCCCCGAGAGAATCACAAGAGGTTCAGAGTATCACAGGGCTTGAGCCAGTATTCTTGGTGGGTCTCAGACGCAGGATTGCGTGACACCATGGTTTTCGTTGCACCAGTTTAATATAGAGTTGGACTTTCTCACCGGAAAACCTCGATGTGTTTTGCATATGAGTATATCCCTGCTGGGTGAGAGGTGGTTGCCCATCCAGGCTAGAGTTGGACTTTCTCACCGGAAAACCTCAACATGTTTTGGGATGCCCGTGTATCCCTGCCGGGTGAGAGGTGGTTTCCCAACCAGTCCAGCATTGGACTTTCTCACTGGAAAACCTCAGTGTCATTAGAATACACATACCTCTCTGCCGGGTGAGAGGTGGTTGTCTATCTAGACTGCCCTGGTCCAGTGTCTCCGACTTCAGCATTTTGTGGTCGTAGCCGCTACCCTTCCTAGTTGTGTCCAGGACGGAGCTTCTGTCCAGAAGGACGAATCCTCGCCACTAGTGACTTCCACCCCTGGGTTGAGCCGGTTTAAGGCATATCCCAGTATGAGCGTGTTTAGGACATGACCGACCTCTAGAGCGGAGGTACCGTGACTTGAGTAGCCATCAAGTTTCACCCTGGTTTAAGCTGGTTTAGTCATATTTCACCAGTATGGGTGCAGAACGGACGTGGCCAGCCTCTATAGCAGAGGTGCCGTGGTTTGAGTAGCTCTCGCCACGAGACTACTGGACATATCAATTAAGCTTCACTTTATCCTTTCCATCACCTTTTTCACGGCAGCCCTGATTGCTTTTCCTCATTTTCTTCATTGGCTGGGAGGAGTTTCACTCCATGCGCGGCATCCTAAGAGTCTCGCCAGCAGCGTCTTAACCCCTGGGTTAAGCCGGTTTAGGCAATTTGCCCGGTGTGAGTGTACATGGAACGTGGCTGACCTCCAGAGCAGAAGTGCTTTGATTTGAGCAGTCCTGACCTTGAGACTACTGATTACTTCATGTACTCCTTTCTTTCACCTTTTCCACAGTGCCACATGGCAACCCATAATTGCATCTTTCTTCACTGGCTGAGAGGAGCCCCACTCCTCACACAGCAGCTGAAGAATCTCGCTAGCTGACTCTCATCTACCTGAAATGTCTGGTTTTCAGACGCCAGATATTCGCTTTCACCCCTTCTCCTGTCAGTTTAAACAGTTTTGCCACAAGAAGGCCAGGAGCTGGACTTGACTGTCAGAGGAATGGAGAGCATATCCTCCACCCCACCTCTGGCAATAACAGTCCTTAGAACCTGGGCCCATCCCAGTCCCGCTTCATACCCCAGCCCGACTGACCCAGCCCTCAGAGCCAATCCTTTTCCCGAAGTTACAGATCCAATTTGCCAACTTCCCTTACCTACATTGTTCTATCGACTAGAGGCTGTGCACCTTGGAGACCTGCTGCAGATATGGGTACGGCCTGGCATGAAATTCACACCTTCTCCATGGGGTTTTCGAGGGCCGACGGGAGCGCGCTGGACACTGCAAGAGCCGCTGTGCTTTACAGTCATGGTCCCTATCTCCGGACAAGCCAATTCCAAGGATGTGATCTCTTTGATGAGGTTGAAAGACTCACAGAGAACAAGAAAACTTGGCAAACAACTATGTGAGCCCTAAGTGACGTTTAATGGCACGGGAAGGATGTAAGATGGACAGAAATTGATGGTACTCTGTTACATGTCTGTGAAGTTCATTTTGAAAGATAATTCTCAAATATGCTCCAGAAAGCTGGACTTTCTAAGCTGGTCCCTATAATCTGATGTGATGGCTATTTTCAAGATTCTTCACCATCAGAGAACTCAATCTCTGTCCTGCTGGCCATGCTGTAAAAGGACATAGAAAAGGCTGATTATGTTCATACCTAACTTTGGTCATAAACCCTAATACCTGAGTTGTACTAAAAGAACAACTCCAGTTGCCGTATCTCATAAAATCTTAAATTTTTTTCCTTCTGTCTTGCAAGCAGTTGTCTTTATGAGTGAGAAAAATATCATGTTCACCTTATATTCCCAAGGCAATTGTGATGTTAAATGTCATTGGTTAGTTTAACAGCAGTAATAGATTGTGCAGAAAAGAATTTTCTTTAATAAATTGCATGTTAAAAACTGTTTTACATCTTGAAGTTAAACTGTAGACATATTGACATATTCTCTATTGCCTATTACTAGGAATTTGATGATCTTCTGTGATGTATGTTTAAATGATCACAATTATATCAATCAAAGTACTCATGAGTTGGTGTCAGATAAACATATTTTAATAGAAAGTGTGGGAAAGGCACCAAGTCTGTCCAAGATGGTATCAGATCTTTTGAACTAGGAATGATATGTTATTATATAGCATTCACATTTCTTCATGAACCTCATTCTGAATTAATAAAGTCAAGAGCACCTATAGTTTTTAATAATATAATTTATATGCAAACTATGACAGAAGTCTCCCAAAAAAGGTAGTCGATAAACAGTTTTCTACATCTTTAAGGATTTGGATTATGCACTCTTAGCACAAGGAGAATGTCAGCACTTTAGATACAGTCAGCACACAAGTGAGGCTGAATATCAATATAAAGAAGTTAGAAATAATGAAAATAAATTTATAAAGCCAAACAACAATTAAAATAAATGACCAAAACCTAACATAAACATAAACCTTCATATACTTTGCCAGCATACTAACACCTGATGGAGGAACAAATGAAGACTTGAAGAATGTTCTAGCAGTGATTGAACGATGTGATTGCAAGTTGTTAATTAACAGATCAACTCATCAAACAGTCAAGAAAATTCATTTCTAGCATTTTTAATGAAATGATAGCTAGAACTACATAGTTAGCAGTATTTCTGTTTTGGTATTATTTTATTGATATCAGTGTATTTGATGTGTAGTTTTTCATAAACCAATGTGTATTAATGAAAGTTCCTGCTTCTGTTATGCCATTTTTTAATTCATGCTTGATACTGTTTTGTTTCTGTTAATTTCAGAAGTCTCTTCAGTAGCTGCTCTTATGGATGAGCTGGCCATCGCTGCCAAACACCGGTCATGCACAGGAGTGTTAGGATCTCACCCTGACAGTCGTGATCTTCATATCCATAACCTGTCCATTTTGTTTCACGGGGCAGAGTTGCTCATGGACTCAACTCTTGAGCTGAATGTTGGTCGCAGATATGGTCTTATAGGCCTGAATGGATGTGGTGTGTTAAAAGAGCTTAACTGTTAAATAATTTGTTATTTATTCATTTCTCACTTTATTATGGACCATAATGTTTTCTCATTCATTCATTCATTTGCATGTCCCTTGCGGAACTTCGCCTCCCTAACAGCACTCCTGTAGGCCTCTCGGTTGTGAGCAAGATGGCCTGTTGCTGATACATCCATTTGCAGATCATCAACGATGTCTTGCAGCCATCTTCGCCTTGGTCTTCCTCTCTTTCTTTTTCCCATTATGTACCCTTCCAAGATGGTCTTCTATAGATTATCATGACGTTTAATGTGTCCAAAATATTTAAGTTTTCTCTGTTTACTTCTCTTTACTAGCGAGCCTCCTTCAATATTAAGTTCTTGTAGTATGGATATATTTGTTCTTTTTTGTGTCCATGATATTTGAAGAACTCTTCTGTAGCATTTACATTCAAAGGCATTTATGTGTTTCTTAGCTGTTTTGTTAAGTGTCCAGGTCTCACAGGCATATGTTGTGATGGGAAAGATGCATGCCCTTAACTCTTCCGATCCCACGTAAAAAACACGGACGCTACATTGGTACCGATGCAGATGTTACATGGCAGAGTGGGTGTTTTCATATAAGGGGGTCCCTTTATAAAATTAATTGTAACAACCAAACTCCTTCATCAACACGTGTGTATCTCATACAGAAATAAGTGGAAATGAAAGAAGATTCCATAAATGAAGTTATTTATCATTTAAAAAAACAAAGAATAGAAAAAAAACAACTGTTCTGAAAAGATCGAATGATTTTTTGGCGCTAAAAGTATTTTTTAGGGCTGAGCACTAAAATCAAAGTTTTACATACCTGAAATGTGCCAGAATCCAATGCAAAATTTGTATATCAGTACAGAAACATCGATAATTGGGGATGCTTTTGATATCCAATAAATCTAACAAGTCTACAGATGTGAAAAACATATTTAGTAAGCTAGGTATAGTCGATCAGTATGACCATTCTACCAACCAACCTCGAAAAAAACTTGAAAAATGACACTCACATCGATCCACTTCTAGATTTCCTTCATCTCTGGCATGACAGGATGCTAAACTAGCTTAACTTTGGATTAGAAGAGTTCTGGTTGGCTAAATGAAAAGTTGCATCGGGTTTTCAACGAAACAAATCAGAAGGCTTATAGGGTGGCCTGGGTTCCAATGTGAAAACACCAACAGCCCTAAAGGGCAGCCTGGTATCGGAAGAGTTAAAAATCTTATTTTTGTATTTCTGTCTGTTCCTCTCCACAGATTCTTTAGTTGTTTTACTTTCTGAAGAGTGATAGATGTCCTCCTTTTAATTTCCCTCATTGTATCTCCATTATTAGTTAGTAGTGATCCAAGATATACAAAACTCTCCACTTCTTCCGGTTCTTCCTCATTGATACATATATCAGCATTCTTGTTTGTTGTGTCAGTTGTCATCAATTTAGTTTTCTAAATTAAGATAGTGGTTTTGCTTTTCACTGTTCTTACAGACTAACATAATTAGTTTTTCCATTCCTTTTTGTGCTGTGGACAGTAATACTGTGTTATCAGCATATCTGATCTCTGGTATTTCATAACCTCCTAATGTTATGGCATTGTAATATTCTTTGTCTACATCTTCTCTAACATTCCTCATTATATTTTCAGTAGGCAAGTTAAATAAGTAAGGCGACAATATGCACCCCTGACGGACCCCTTGTTTTATGTCAAAATTTTCCTCCTCCGCCTCCTCCTTCAGTTTTCTGAGCCTTCAAGACTCATTGCTGCAGATAAAGTTCTCCTCCATTCCGCTTTATTCCTAATCTTCTTTCTCCAGTTGGTGACACTGTATAACTAGGCAGATTTTGTTTTATGTCAGAAGCAGAGCATTCAAAATAAACATACAGGGATTCATAGCATAAGTAGTGAAAGAAAGAAACAGTTTTAAAAATATTATAGTATAATTATTACATTTCTAAATCATTATAAAAGTAAAATATTTGTATAGTGTTTAGATTTGCGTGTATTCTTTACATACATTTCTTTTTCTTCTTCTTTAGCTTTCCGACCCATTAAGGCTCATTGCTGCAGGTAAAGTTCGCCTCCTTTCTAATTTTCTCTCTCCAGTTGATGACATTAATCTCCTTTGTATACTCTTTTATGTTGTTCTCCATCTCTGTCTTGGTTAAGTTCAGTGTTCTTTCTAGCTCTCTGTTCCCCACTGTTGGTATCCTTTATGGGCCAAGAGATTCTTCTTAGGATCTTGTTCTCAAAGACCTGCAATTGAAGTCACTTTTATAGCAAATATAAAATCGGAGCGTTGCCGAAATGACCACACAGCATCAGCCACTGGAATAATAGTTATATAAAGATCAGAGAAAACTTACATCCAGTACAATACATTACAAGGATAAATGTTAAAAAAAAAGGCTTTTGTTGAAATTATCCATGGTGATCTTTGAAGATGTATTTAAAAGATGATCTCCAATGTAGTCAGTGGCTTCATAATGTTTTCCCCATGCACTTTTATTCCTGTTATGTAGGCAAATCATCTCTGTTGGCTGCGTTGGCTGCACGAGAAGTCCCTATACCTGACCATATAGACAGTTTCTTGTTGCGGAGAGAAATGCCACCTAGCGATAAAACAGCCCTGCAGTCAGTGGTGGAGGTGGATGATGAGAGGCGTCGTCTAGAGAAGGAGGCAGAGGAACTGGCACACAATCAAGACCCAGGTTTTTGTTCTTTAATCAGTTTTAGGCCCAAGATGTTTCCCTTTACCATAAATTGTTGTCATTTTCCATCAGTGCATACACAGTCATGTCTAAGAGAACAAATGTGTGATGCTTTGTAAATGTGTAGGTTTTTTTTTTTTTAACTGTATTGAGATTGGATGGTTTCTTTTGTTTGGATGTTCCTGAAGCTAAATAAGCAGACAGATATTGAATTATCACATAATTATTATCCATACCAGACTTACTGTTTCTCTTTACAAAGAGAATTGGACAAAAAGAAAGGTTTCTTTTTATCTTTGTTTGTCATCATACTATACATTTGATATTTTGATAACCAGATGCATCTCCTCCCTATCTGAACAACAATCTACATAACAGCTACTTATCCACCACCTTAGGAAGAAATTCTACGCTAAGAAATGACAGATTGTATTTCAGTGTTGTAACATGTTATACATTATGTTCACAGAGGCACATGAGAGGCTTATGGATGTATACCAGAGGCTGGAAGATCTAGATTCTTCGAAGGCTGAGGCAAAGGCTGGGTATATTCTTTATGGTTTGGGATTCACCCGAGCCATGCAGCATACAAAGGTGTGCATACACTTGAGTTAAAACTAACCTGCTCATTGTGTTACATTTAGCATCTTACATCCTTCCCATGCCGCTAAATGCCACATAGGGCTCACATGGTAGTTTGCCAAGATTTCCTGTTTTCGGTGAGCTATTCAACCTCATCAAGGGATTTTTTTGCTACTAAACCAGGCTCTCTTAACGATGTCCTTTTTGGAGTTTCACATGGTCAACCTCTTTTTCTTCGGCCTTGTGTGTTCCACTTGATAACTTGTTTTGGGATTCTCTGGTTGTTTCATCTCATCACATGATCTTCTGATCACCCATGAGACAGGTTGTTATTTGCTCATCTGTCTTATCTCTGTGTTGTTCTTGAATTTGTTCCACTTTATGCTGAGTATTTTCCTTGGGCCTTTGTTTTCAGAAGAGTTTCAATTTCTTGTCTATTCTTTAGTTTTTTTTCCAGCTTTCACATGCATAAATGAGGACGGATATTACATTTGAATTGAATAATCTTAACTTGGCTTTTGTGCTTATAACTCGAATGCCATATGTTCTGAAGATTCTTGAAGGTCAATGCTGCTTTTGCAATTTGGATTCTTTCTTTCTTTTTTGATGTCACCATCCTGGTCTATGTAACTGTCAAGATAAGCAAATTGGTTTACTTCTTCAACAGCTGTTCCTTCTGTTTATTTTTTCTTCATGGCAAATGAAAAGTTTCATTATTTTTGTTTTTTCCTTGTTAATTTCAAGTCCTATTTTACTAGCCATTGAAGACAGATTATCTGTTTTTTATTGCATTGATTTCACATTGTCACTAATAAGAGTTCTGTCACTTGCAAAATCAGGATCTTCCAGTTGGGTCTTATGTACCCAATCAGTGCCTGTTTTACCTGCAGCATTTTTTTCATTATGACGAGCACAGACATTTAGCATATGGACAGTTAATTTTGTTAAATCTAGAATTTAAGTGACTAGACTTTGGTCATATGTGAGTAATGGCAGGCAAAATGTCTCAGAAGTGAACTCACTGTCACATGGTTTGTAAAGACTCTTGAAAACCTGAATTAATGTCTAATGGTATTTACACTGTTTCACAGGTTTGTTCGGGCTGCTACTCACCTTTCTCCCAGGCCACATTTTCAATGCCTCCTTATATACTACTCATATTTTTGTCTGTTTTATTGGAATGCATTTTCTTCAAATGTGCAAGTGGCCTTGGTTTCATTGCTGCATTTGAAAAGATTTTTTAACACCATAGACAGAATAGTTGCTGCTGGTTGTTTGGTGCTGTTACAAATCGATATTTCAGCATTGTTTTATTAACCAGATCTGTGATTAATCTTTCTTTTATCTTTCATAGGTCAAGGATTTCTCTGGAGGTTGGAGGATGCGGATAGCTCTAGCTCGTGCATTGTTTATACGACCGTCCCTGATGTTGTTAGATGAGCCCACAAATCATTTGGATCTCAATGCTTGTGTATGGCTGGAAGAAGAGCTGAAGACGTAAGAATTGAAGAATCATTTCCAGTTGTATCAGAAATTGAGGGATCATTACTATTAATGTTAAGAATATTTAGTACTAAAGCTTTATTACTTAACGAGCATACAGTTGCAACATTTTAATTTACTCCTTAGTCATACTAAAAGCATAAAGGATTATATATTTATATATTTAGTTTCGTATATAATGTGAATGTATATATATATATATATATATATAAAATAAAAATATTCATTAGCAGTAATATTAGCAGAAATTAGTGATTTATGAGGGTCATACCGAAAGTCATGAGCAAACATTTTTAAAAAATCAGAATTTATATAAAATATAAATGTATCACCTTAATCTGCATACTTTGCACTTCATATAGAGGTCACATGACGTCACCATCATGTGTCACTTGACCACGTGGAGCATGAACAGAATGGTGGGTGCTGAACTTTCGTTTCGTCAGCGTGCTGTTATTGAGTTCGTCGTTAAAGAGGAAATCCCCACTGCTGAATTCACCATAGACTTCAACTTGCTTATGGAGATGTATGTATGGGTGCTAGCAGTGTTAGGAGGTGGGTGAAACATTTCAAAGATGGAAACACGAGCATCCAAGATATTGCCTCGCAGCGGTTGCCCTTGAACTGCCTCCACTGAATGCAAAGTGGAAAGAGTTGACGACATTAAAGAAGACAGACGTGGTACAGTATTTGAAAGTGCTGTAAATCTTGTAGTAGGACACAATGCAGTACAGGAAATGATTGAAACCTTAGGCTATAGAAAAGTTTGTGCCCGCTGGGTCCCACAGGAGAGAACGTCAAGAAAGCAGTGCATCTGTGCCATCGGTCAGCTGGAATGGAATTCTACAGGGAGGGTATTTTCAAACTTGCAGAGTGAGGAGGAAAATGTGTGCAGAGAAATGGAGATTATGTTGAAAAGTGAAGAAAAGGATGCAGAAAAGTGAAGAAAAAGATGCACATTGAGGTGATACATTTATATTTTCTCCATCTATAAATTCTGATTTTTTAAAAAAATTTGCTCACGACTTTCTGTATGACCCTCATATTTTTGGTGCAATGGTTTCACATTTATTAAATGGAAATGCTGCAACTTTGGTGTTTGCATTCTTATGTACATTGTAGTCTGTGAATGTAGTCTTTTTTTTTTTTTTTTGCTTTAGAAGATTTGTTAAAAATTTGAAGCAGGTGTATATGGAATTTAGTGACTATCATTTTATAGAGCAGCTTCTGTTATGGTTGAGTGTGTCTATATTTGTTTGGCATAATTGACTACAGAAACAAGACACTGTGATACTACATCATTTCACATTTTCTAAGCTAGGATTATTAATCATAATATCATTTTTATCTAAATCTTTTTTTTTTTTATATCCACTTCAAATCATCTGTTAGTGTTGAGGATTATTCCCAAGTTATTTTTTTGAAAATGAATGTTCTTTAGATCAATCAACATTCACATTTACTCACATACAGAGGTCTTTCATCAAAGCACAGTGTGATTCTTAGAGTTTCGAACACACAGTATATTCAGATTAGTGAGTAAATATCTATCGGGCATAAACAGGATAGTGGCTCTTTCTATAGTTGAAAGTGTGAACAGAAAGATTTGTTATTATTGTGTGTACTTAACTCTTTCCACTCGCGTTACTTCCAAAACATTGCTTAATTTCCTGACGACGCAGACATTTTGGGGAAGGGGATACCTGTGTAAAAGTTATTGTACCAAATTAATTCCAAGATCACCACGTGTGTATCACACATTAAAATAAGTGGAAATGAATGAAGATTCCATAAATGAAGTTATTTGTCATAAAAAAACAAAGAACAACTGGTGTGAAATGATGGAGTGATTTTTGGGCACTAAAAAAATTTTGTTAGGGCTGAGCAATAAAATCTACTTTATACTTACCTTAACTGTGTCATAATCCGATATAAACATGTAGTCATTCAAATTGCAACACAGAAAAATTAATATTTATGGATGTTTTTGATATCCAATAAATCTAACATGTTACAGCTACAAGAAACACAAATAGTAAGATAGGTCTAGTTGGTCGGTGTGACCATTCTACCAATCGATCTAAAAAAAAACTTGCATTTTACACTCCTATCGTGATACTCAACTTCTCTCTTTTTTAGCCATGCTGGAATACACTAGTTTAACTTTGGATTCAGAAGAGTTCTGACTGGTTAAATTAAAAGTTACATCGTGTTTTCAACAAAAGAAAGTCCAAAACCTTATAAGGCTGGGTCGTTGGGAGCAGCATATACCAGAAAATACCTTTTAGGGCTGGCACTAGTGGAAAAAGAAAATGGAACAAGGGACAGATTCAATCTCAGAACAGTGTGGCAAGGCTTGATTATCACAGCTAGAACTTATTGTGTGGTTATGTGTGTAATTGTATTATGTATTTCAGATATCCACGTATTCTTGTGGTTATATCCCACTCTCAGGACTTTCTGAATGGTGTGTGTACAAACATCATACACATGCACCAGAAGAAGTTAAAATATTATGGTGTAAGTACTCATTATTCTTACATGAGGATTGTCTACTGCGAGTTTGACATAGAAGTAACATGTGACTCAGTGGGATAGGAAGTTCCTTAGGCTTACAGGGAAATTAAAAATTTTGCTTGTGGGGAGGGGGAAAAGGTGACCAGGAAAGAAGAATGTTAACACTTTGATGCATGTTATTAGGATAGAAGCACCATTTGTGTATAAGTTATCAAATAACCATTAGCATCATCAGTTCATTTTCAGTAGTGTTTTTGCTGAAAGTGTTGAACTTTTACTTTGGGTGTTTTTAGTTTGAATTAGAAATTTGTCAAGTTTTCATTGTGGTACTCATGTGTTTCAGTTTTATTTGGTGCCATACAAGGTTATATGACTTAGTACATTTAGTCTTCACATAACCAAGGTAGCTGAAAAAAGACTTGTACACTCCACTATCTGGCACAAAGGAAAAAAAAAAGAGAGAGAAAATTTGTAAACCCAAGGATCAGAATAAAGTCAAGTCACATAACTGATGTCATTATTTTTCATTTTTTCTCATTATATATAATGTAGTTGACCTAGTTATTTTGTCAAGTCATTCTTGTTGCATGAAAACATGTAATTGTAATGATGTTATTGCTTCTTATGTGGTTCTTGTGTTACAGCAGACAGTGACATTTTTTTTTTGTCCCCAAATAAAGTTGGGGCTGTTTTTTAAATTTTCACTCAGTTCTAGACTGTGGTGCCACCTTTAACTTAGTTACATTGACTGTCTTGGTTCATTTCCGTACCTTTTTTTTTTTTCTTCTCATACCTCTCTTTCTCTCTTCCCCCCCCCCGGGCATCCTTCATTTAATCACCGTTTACAATATTCCAATAATACATCAAGTTATCCATGAAATTCAATCATTCAAGATATGAATGTTATATTTTTAACACCATGTAATGCATTAAGACTGTATTGGAAGGATACATAATGGGAAAAAGAAAAAGAGGAAGACCAAAACGAAGATGGCTGCAAGACATCGTTGACGATCTGCAAATGGATGCATCAGCAGCAGGCCATCTTGCTCACAACCGAGAGGCCTACAGGAGTGCTGTTTGGGAAGCAAAGTTCCGCAAGGGACATGCAAATGAATGAGTGCTGTAACACTGTACTGATTTCACCAGAGGTGTGAGAGTGTTCTTATTTGTAATTACATCTGACATCTAGCCTCCAATAGAGAGAAGGCACTCTCTTGAGTTAAAATGATTAAGAATTATGATTTGTTTAAAAAATCTGATGTTGGCTATTTGTTTTTGTTTTTTTTCTTTGAAGAAATGTTACCTTTACAAGTAGGTACAGAAAGACACTCTTAATGCAGCACATTTTGCTACAGCACTCTGTGTTGTGTCTAGATAGGATTGTTGCTTAAATGAAATGTCAAAAGAGTCTCTTATGTGCATATTCTGCACAGAGATTCTCCATCAGTGGAGAAGACTGGAGCATTCGTCATGTGCAGTGACGGTAACCTTGCAATATTGTCTTTTTTTTCTTTTTCAACTTCTGCAGGGCAACTATGACAGCTATGTTCAGACCAGGTATGAACTTGAGGAGAATCAAATGAAAAGATACAAATGGGAACAAGATCAGATTGCACACATGAAGGTTTGCTTGGTTACACTGTGTTAATTATTACAAGATAATGTTTCTTCTATATAAATCCTCCCATCCTTGTTTAAAATGTGAAGTCCTACTGTAAACTCTAGTGCATTTATAATTTAATTACACAGTTTTGTTTCATTTTGGTTGCAGTGCGAACTTTCTAGAATATAATTTAAATCTTGAAATAAAAAGAACATCTAGGACACCAGAAAAAATGATGTCTGCTACCAGCTCAACAGAGAAGTCAGTTTCTTTAGACTCGAAACAGGCCACGACTGAGACACCACATGTTTAACAAGCTAAGCACAGCTGATGAATGCACCTGTTACAGGACTGCCCTTCATTTGAAAAACAGGCTGTGCTTTTGGCTGTCAGTTGTGCTGATCCATGACAAGTATGACAATCTTAACATCCTAAAATGAACAGCAGCATTCTTCAGAGATATCTGAGTTGGCATCTGAAAAGTGTTTGATGAAGAAGAAATCTTGAAAAGATAACAGACTGGAATAAATAGCAAAAAAAAAAAAAGGTCGCATGTCTAAGATAAAGACTCAGGATTTGAATGCTACAGCTGGTTTGTCTAAGAAATCTCTGAAGTGGTTGAGGTAAAGATAAATTATGACCATTGGTATATTGCAGTTAAAAAATTAGTTAATTATAAGTGTGGAATTTTTTATATAAAAATTAGTTTTTATAACAGAGTAAAGCTTTTTTTTGCCTCCATTTTGTTTTTATAGCAGTTTTGTCTCTCTCTGTGTTCAGCTTTCAAATACATTTGGTTTCAGAATTATATAGCACGTTTTGGCCACGGCAGTGCCAAACTGGCAAGACAGGCACAAAGTAAAGAGAAGACACTGAAGAAAATGGTTGATGGGGGTTTAACAGAGAGAGTCGCCTCAGATAAGGTAGGCCACAAATAGATAACTGTTTGTCCACATTCTAATAAAACACATTCTGGAGAGATTGCACCAGTTCATTTTACTGTGTTGATGTTTCTTATCTTATATCTTTCCCGTGCCGTTAAACGTCACATAGGGCTCGTGAAGTAGTTCACCAATTTTTCCTGTCTTCGGCGAGTCTTTCAACCTCATCAAAGGATTTTATGCCTGTTAATTTGGCCTCTCTTAACAATGTCCTCTTCAGAGTTTCACGCGGTCTGCCTCTTTTTCTTTAGCCTGTTGTGTTCCACTTGATAGTTTGTTTTGGGATTCTCTGATCATTTCCTCTCATCAAGTGACCAACATATGCCCATCTCCTTTTCCTGATCACCCATGAGACTGGTTGTTGTTCAGTCATCTGTCTTATCTCTGCATTGTTCTTGAATTCGTTCCACTTGATGCCGAGTATTCTCCTTAGGCATTTGTTTTCAAAAGAGTCTAATTTCTTTTATATTTCTTTAGTTGTTTTCCAGCTTTCACATGCATAAATGAGGGTGGATATTACATTTGAATTGAATAGTCTTAACTTGGTTTTTGTGCTTATAACTTTTGAATTCCATATGTTCTCAAGATTCTTGAAGATTGATGCTGCTTTTGCAAATCTGATCCTAACTTCCTTTCTAGTGTCACCATCCTGGTCTATGTAGCTGCCAAGGTATGCAAATTGATTGACTTCTTCAATATCTGTCCCTTCTATGTGTATTTTTCCATTTTGATTGAGAGGAATTTTCATTATTTTTGTTTTGTCCTTGTTAACTTCAAGTCCTATTTTGGTAGCCATTGAAGACAGGCTGTCTGTTTTTTCTTGCATGGAATTCACATTATTACTGATAAGAGTTATGTCATCAGCAAAATCAAGATCTTCTAGTTGGGTCCCATGTACCCATCAATACCTGTGTTATCTGTGCAGCATTTTTTCATTATGAAGTCTATTGTAATCCCAAAAAGTAAAGGAGACAGTATACATCCTTGTTTCACACCTGTTTCAATCTGGAACCATTCACTCATCCCTTCTTCTGTATTGAGTGCACAAACATATCCATTGTAGAAGTCCTTAATGATGTTGACAATTTTAGATGGTATTCCATAATGATTCTCTGTGTATGCTATCAAATGCCTTTTTAAAATCTATGAAGTTTTATGGTTTCTGCTTTTCAATATGTTCTTCAAGTATTATTCTGAGATCTGGTCGAGACAGCTTCTCCCTTTTCGAAATCCTGCTCGTTCTTCTCTCATTGCAGTATCCACTATATCTTTTAAGTCTATTCAAAATGACCTTGCAAAATACTTTTGACACAACTGATATTAAGGTTACTCCTCTCCAGTTGTTACAGTCACTAAGGTTGCCTTTGTTTTGGTATTTTAACAATGATTCCTTTTTTTCCAATTAGAAGAGACCTTCTCTTCTTTCCAAATCTTGTTAAACATTCTCTGTATTTGTCTCATGTTGTCACTATTGATAGCTTTTAGCATTTCAGCTGTTATTTCATCTTCACTTGCAGCTTTGTTGGTAGCCATTAAATTCACTGCTGTTTCAATTTCATGCAGTTTAATTTCATCTAGGTTGACATTTAGTTGTGGGGCTGGTAAGTCAGTTTCAAGGTTTAACAATTCTTTTGAGTGTGGTCGATTAAGTATTTCTTGGAAGTGTTCAGCCCATCTTTGCTTTTGGTCTTTATTTGATGTTAATAGGGTTCCAGTTTTGCTAAGGATTGGTCTTTCTTTAGATGTAATAATACCTGTTAGCCTCTTTTGTATGTTATATAAAGTTTTGCTGTCTCCTGTTTTTGCTGCTTTTTCTGCCTCTTTCGCCATATTGTCTATGTATTCTCTTGTATCCCTTCTAGCCGAACTTTTTACTTTCTTGTCTATTTCTTTGTATGTTGCTTTCACCAGATCTTTGTGTTGATGTTTGTGTGTTTGAAAATGAATTATATTCTATCAATTCTGCGTTTTGGTTCCATCAGGAGCGCTCAGTCTAAACTTTGTTTCTACCCATGATCATTTAGTTAATTCTTTTGGGGTTTACACAATGGCCATACTTCATGAGCTGCTTAGTGTTTGTTGTGTTTGCAAAGTAGGTGTTGAAAATGGTGGACAATTTGCTGAAAGATAACATCATTTTTAAATTGTAGGTTTATGTGCATATTGTGTGTATGAGAGTGAGTGAATGGATGAGTGAGTAGAACAGTATCATTTTTTTTGTTGAGCATGCTTCCATGCACCATATTCAGTCAGAAAACTTTATGTTTCTCCATTCTGATATTATTGGTGACTATTAAAGAAAACTCTATGAATGTGTCTGTCGAAATTGTGTGCCAGATGCGTTTACATACCCAAATTCTTAAACATTAAAATTGACTTTTTTTCTGTTTTTCTACTGCTAGTTTGAATTTTAAAAATTCAGCTGTCATACCAGTGTTGGAGGTACCCAGCCAATAGGTGCATCACAAAAATCAGGGTACCACACATCATCGCCAGTGTGCGTACAAAGAAGAATATTAAAAAGAGTCCACCAAAATGCAGTATAAAATTAAATGGAACTATTCTAAATCAGGTGCAGAAATTCAGATACCTTGGAGCAGTAATAATAGAAGAATGTTGCAAATTCCCTGAACTGCAAAAGTAACTAGTGGAGAATGTAGGAGAAGAGCTGGAGAGACAAAAAAATCTTGTCAAAAAAATAAGAGGGAGACAATGTACTTTCATAGGATATGCAATGAGAAGAGGGAGCATAGAAAATATTGTAACAGCAGGAAAAATAGAGGGAAGAAGAGCCAGGGGAAGACCAAGAGAAATGATACTGGACAGTCTGACGGGATGGTGTGAGAGGAGATCACTAAGCTAATGGCCTGCATGAAGGATTGGGTACTCTGGAGAAGCATAATAGCCAGTGCCAGTTGGCACAACACCTGATGATGGTATAACTTTTGCTGTCTTTACCAGTGATTTTATGTCTAACTTTTATACCACTGAGACTGCAGCAAGTGTTGTTGTTAATGTTAAGTTATAGTCCCTGTTTTTCATATTAACATAACAATCACAGACCTTCTACATTTTTCTTGCAGACAGTGTCCTTGTACTTTCCTAGCTGTGGCCATATACCTCCACCTGTCATTATGGTACAGAATGTCAGCTTCAGATATAAAGAAGGCCAGGTATGGTCATATATATGGTAAAATATTTAGCTTCAGAAAGAAGATTTATTTGAAACTGACGTTCATAAATTACAGAAAGAAACTGCAACAGATATATTAAGATACTAACCTATTTGTGACATACTGAAAAGAGTGGTGGGTAGATTACAATGAAGCAATTTTGTTTTCTTTTGAGCAAGAATTGAAAGAATCAGTTTTGTAGTGCTTAAACTTGCTGTTATTTAGCTGATTCCATCACAGTCCTACCATGGGTTATAATGGAGTATCTAAAAGTTCCCATGGAAGCAGTGATGACCAAAAGTAGCCAGGCAAAGATGGAAAAGAAATTATGAAAAAAAATACACAGAAATCTGTAGTAAACTGGCATATAAGCAGCTGAGTTACAAAAAAAAAAAAAAAAACAGAAGGGAGGACTTATGTTTGAAGGAAGTAAAGGATGGAAGTCAGCTGACCAGACATGCGTGATATACAGGGGAATGGAAGGCATGTAACTACGAGAGCAAACAACTTGCTTGGAGAGAACTGGCGAATGAAAGCCAGAATTTGAGATGAATGAACAGATTGTTAGGTGAACTTTAAGGGAGCATTGAAGAGAAAGAAAATAATCTCAGCTTCTGAGATAACACAGTTTGTGACTGAAGTACAGGTATACTGTTTATCATGTGTACTGACAGAGATTATAGATTTATATGTAGTTTGAAGTGTCAGAATAATAGTTTTAAATAAACAGCATAAATGTAACCTACTATTGACATGGTAAACCACAAACTATTTTCAGTGAAGTAAATCTTTAAAAAAATATTTTTAAAAATTATATATATATATATATATACTACATCAGAATACTGAATTTCCTGTTATATTGGTTTTTATATTTTCCAGAAGTTCATCTACAAGAATCTAGATTTTGGCATTGACCTGGACACTCGTGTGGCCTTAGTAGGCCCCAATGGAGCTGGAAAATCAACTCTTCTCAAACTCATCACAGCAGAGGTATTTGTTCTGAATGTTTTAAATGTATGTGCATTCTGGCACATGCTGTAATTAATAAATGATGCTTTATTTCATGGTTGTAAAATATATGACCTCCTCAGTGTTTTTCTTTTAATAACTTTTGTTTCTGCCCTGCTATATTAGACTTTTGTAGAAGTACACTTTTAGTCTTCCATTATGCCTATCATAAGAGTTAAAGTTCTAGTATCTTGACATATTTCAACCATAATTGTCTTTTTTTCTGTAACACTTACAGCCATAAGCTTCAGGAGTTAATGTTGTGCCACATCATAAGATTTGATCCTTCATGGATATATGTCCAAAATTGAAGTTAAATACTACACACGTAGAGTTTACAGTAAATGTATTATTAAAGATTTTAGGCATGTTACGTATGTAGTAGTAGACATGTTAGCGTATGAGAAATTCTGATTTACATCCATTAATTTGGATGATGTTTGATAAGTAATCTTTTCTATGTGTATTATGTGTGGTTTCTATGTCTAAAAATTTTCTGCAGCTGATTCCTACAGATGGTCTTATTCGGAGACATTCTCATCTCAAAATTGGAAGATACCATCAGGTATGTTCATAGTAAAATATGTGTAGTCCTTTCTGTGTGGTTGATGTAGTCAGTTACATGAGGCATTCATTCAGATTTCAGGCACCTGTATTTGTTTTGGCAGCAGATTGGAAAAAGAAATATTTTACTAGATAGTTATGTTCAGAATATGCTGTTGTTGACTCCTCCAGACTTTCATAATTGTTAAATGTGCTGTGCTGTAGGAGAAAGAAAGCTGCACAGTATACTCATCTCTTGTTAGTATAATAAATGTTGCTTACAAGTGGGTTTGTAAATGTCTGAGTAATACTTGAAACTAATCATTTTAAAAAGTAGTTTAAAATAAAATGTTTACATTTTTCATGTTTGCGATTCTTTGAGGATGATGTTTTTCTGCCGAAAGTTATCTCACCTTATTTACCAGTGACTAACAGATGCATGTGTGTATGTGTGTGTGTGAGAGAGAGAGAGAGAGAGAGCAAGTGCACCATAATTTAAAACATGTTGCTTCCATATTTCACCAGTTAAATTTGTTGGGAGAACTGTTCCAATTGTTTATCATATTTTCCAACAGCATTTGGCTGATCAGCTCGACCTGAATCTGTCTGCCTTAGAGTACATGATGAAATGTTACCCAGATGTGAAGGAGAAAGAGGAGATGAGAAAAATTATTGGACGTTTTGGGCTGACTGGCATGCAGCAGGTATGATCGAAATTTTTCCTTGTTCATACACACTGTTCTTATGCACTTGAAAATAGAAGTTTCTTATCATGAGTTCCCTGTCCAGTGGTTCTTAACCTTTTCTTTATCACAGACCCCCATAAATATTTTTTTGGTGTTGCTGCTGACCAACAAGAATTATCTTAAAATTTAAAACCCATTTCCTTCTCTTTCATTATTCTAACTATAAAAGTGATGTGAAAGTCCTAGATTTCTTTAAGCCCTCACAGATTTCTGGTTAAGAACCACTGCCCTAGTACTTTTTAATAAAGGCAAAAGTTCAGACTTTACTAGAGGGCAGCAGTGTTTTCAAGACCAGAATACCAGGACTTAAGAGACCATATTCCACATCTTTGCTGTGTTCCTGTAAACAGACACTTGCGCTTCTCCAACATGACTCACATTCTTGAGTTCAACATGATGAGTGGCATGGTGATGGTTTGTGTAGAGAAGACTGCTTCTGGAGTCCACCCTTTAAAAATCATTGCAAGCTATTGTAAACCACACTAGTGTTAACTCGTTACTTGTGCTTGCAGGTCTTCAGAGTTTTGACTCCAAAGAACTCACGTTCACTTCAACAGAGCTACAACCACAGCTTAATGATTAAGAGATCTTCGTGATGACTGCCATGTGGTATAGGAAGATCCTATCACAAATTGCTTGATCTGATAATATGTTCAAGGGTTGATATCTTTCAGTAATTGATGTTATTTTCTGTTGCAGGTCTGCCCCATTCGGAACTTGTCAGATGGTCAGCGATGCCGTGTGACATTTGCTTGGCTGGCTTGGCAGTGCCCACATCTTTTGCTCCTGGATGAGCCTACAAATCATTTGGACATAGAGACCATAGATGCTCTGGCAGAGGCCATCAATGATTTTGAAGGAGGCATGATCCTAGTCAGTCACGACTTTAGACTGATCTCACAGGTAGTCTATTGTTTTCAACATTTTAAAAAATAAAATCTGGTCTTGTCATACCACTGGAACAGCTAAAGGATATGGTGTAGGTGCTGTTGCACATCTGGTAACTTTCCCAGCACCAGGAGTCATGTGCTCATTTCTGCTGCTGGTGAACTGGGTGCCTTGACCAGATTTGAACCACAGAATTTCACCAGGAGAAATGAGTGAACTAACTACAGTTGTGAGATCTTTCTTTGGGCAGGTTTTTAAAGCCATTGTAGTAGTATCTCAGAGGACATTTTCATTAGCGCCAACAAATTGATCAAGACCCTATCCATTTATATACAGTATAGACTTAATGCTCCTGTACCAACTTGTTCTTTTGCTGCAGTTTGCCTGCTGGGTAGTAACTGATACCTCACGTGCCATGCTGAAGTTTTCTAATTCTTCGGCATTCACCCTCAAAGTGTTGGTTGCATTGTGTCTTTTGGCCCAGCACACCTGACACTCTTGGGACTGGGTTGACCTTCCCGTTGCAGTCCTTATTCACTTTGCCAGATTACTGTCTGTTTCCAGGAACACCACTGGGAGGCAGGCCAGGGTCTTGGCCAGCTATGGTTCACCACTGTGGTGCAAGCAGTCAGCTGTGGATCACTGAATGCTGTCACATTCATTCTGAGTACTGCATCTTCAGCCCTTGCCTGTACAGTATATGCCGACGTTCCAGGTTACATCACAGCGGTATCAGCTACCAGGATTATGCTGGTGCAGCTAGCTAGTACAGCAACAACAAACGGTATTGTGAACTGTTATAATTTGCCCTGCAGGCTAATAAAGGAACCTTTATATGATGTGTAACGTTGGTGCCATGAAGTTTCTGTACTTTGAATGATGAGAGAAGTCCACCTACATTCATTATTTTAGGGATATGTCCACTTTCATGTAAATTCTTGTGCTTTCAGTTGTCTGACAATTTTTATGCTGAGCAGATGATGTTCCACTGGTGAAAAGCCATTAGAACACAAGTATCAGCTTGGAATTTGTGATATGGTACTGACATTCAGTCAGGAAATGATTGTTGAATATTGATATATTTCTAATAGTTGGGCTGAACTTTGTTGAAGTAGCGATGGAAAAAGCTGGGTATAAATAGTACATGTGACTCATTAAACCACTAGACTCATTCGTTCATTTGCATGTCCCTTGTGGAACTTTGCCTCCCTAACAGCACTCCTGTAGGCCTCTCGGTTGTGAGCAAGATGGCCTGCTGCTGAAGCATCCATTTGCAGATCATCAACAATGTCTTGCAGCCATTTTCACCTTGGTCTTCCTCTTTCTTTGTCCTATTATGTACTCTTCCAAGACAGTTTTCCCTAGATTATCATGACATTTAATGTGTTCAAAATATTTAAGTTTTCTCTGTTTAATACTCTTTACTAGCCAGCCTTCTTCAGTATTAAGTTCTTGTAGTATGGATATATTACTACTAGACTATCCTGCTTTTTTTTTTTTTTCTGAAGGCTGGGATAACTGGGACAGTTAGGTTGCCTGTAACAAATCAACATATACACAAAAGCCCCTGTGATAGTAGAAAGCAAAACTCCAGAACATGTACAGCAGTCAGAGCCCAGACTGATCTAATGTCACCACTGGTGGCCAGAGACAAGCTGTGAGGTCCAAGAAAAAAATGTTAAGCATCATGGCTCAAGAAGCTAAATAAATGTTCAGAACAATATGTGAGATTTGCTTTTTTTTTTTTTTAAATTGTAATTTTGCCCATTTTTCTCTAGGTGACAGATGAAATATGGGTGTGTGAGAAAGAGACGATTACAAAATGGGAAGGTGACATCTTTTCCTACAAACAGCATTTGATCAAGGAGACCCACAAGGAGAATGCCAAACTGAAAGATTAGAGTGTGATAAAAGAAAAATTTGTAACATGATACCAAAGCTGAAGGAGCAGTGTTAGATAATTATAGTGTGGTACATTTATTATTTACATTTTTTCATTTATCTGATTTGGAAAGTTTTTACAAGAGTAAAATAGTGTTTTTTTTGTTTTTTTTGTGAGATAGGTCATTTCAAGTAAATTGTGGAGGAGCTAGTAATTAGTTTGTGATATCAGTTATGTGCAAGTTATAAATGCAGTACAAAAAAATAATATTAACATTTTCACAATTTGAATAAAGGTTGGATTTGAGAAAAATAATTTATTGAACCCCTCACAAACCACCAGAATGTGTAGCTGATCATGTGTGTTCCATAGTGGGTTTTCAATGTGGAGTTTTGAATTTGTTAACCCCTTAGAATCCATATTTCTTCATTTCTCTTGCTTTTCATAGTTATTTTCCCAAAAACATACATGAAAGTAAGTCGTGATATTGCATTTGTATCCCTTGTAAACTTGCGTTCTTGACACATACCCTTTGTGTTTTCACATTAGGCTAGTATTTTAGCTGGGTTAGGTAACAGTGCTTTCTGGCTGAAACAGCCACATATCACTGTTTTCAAGCTTTAGTTTTAATAATGGTTAAGTATAGAACATCTGCAACAGATCTTTACATTCTGACTAACTGGTACTGGGGAATCTCTGAAAACTGTAAACCAGGGGATCTGAGAAAGTCAGCGTTAATAATGGTTACCGCAGAAATCAGTGTCCAGAAATCTTGTGGAAGAACTCCACTTGGTTGTTTTGTGGGAGCATCAGTATGTTGCTAAAACAGAATAAAAGTGGAAGCTATCATGGAATGTGTAATATAAAAGTGCTAAATTTCCCATCAGACCTCTCGAAGAGAAAAGTTGCTTACAGGTTAAACAGATTTAGTAAAAGTGTTAAGGCATTCTGACTGTGCCTGTAATTCTTGATAATGGTCACACAACCATTTTAATGAAACAATCAAGACAGAGAACATTTTTTTTAATCACCTACAATAATGGCAAGTTTTTTGAGACTGGTGTTACTGTGATGTGCACCATACATAATAAAATTCGGTTCTTATTCAGTTCTGTTATTAGGTTGTAGATGTCATTTGCCATTGAAAATGAGCAAAAGTTCTGAATCTCATTATGTCCCATTCATTTAGATATTCTGATGTATCACTTTGAATATCTACATGTCTTGTTTGAAACATTTAATAAGACTCAGATAACAGCTACACTATGTGCAACTGGATTTGCAGCTAATAAAGCAACTTGAAATAAATAGAACTCCTGAAGTCTTGTTATGCTGCAGAATGTATTCTCAAAAATGCTTTGTGCAGAACTATGAATGCAGACCAGAGGGTTTAGATCAAGGGCAGATATTAGCAGGCAGCCAGCCACCAGGACATGGAGAAAGTATTGAGGGCAGGGCTCCAGTTCACATGAAAAGAGACCGCAGTAAACCACAAGACCCTGTTAGAAATGGACCATAATTACTGCCTATCAAGATGAAACCTGAGTGAACTAAAATGGCCGTTGCAATATTAAAATAAGGGGGAGTAACTGTGGGTGGGTGTGTATGTGACATACTGATGTTTATTTAAATATGCAATTAAGCAAACAGTAGAAAATATCCTCCTGAAGTTTTGGTTTCTTGTTTCCCTTAGAGAAATGATACTGAATTGGAAGCTAGGTTTGTGAATAAAGTAAATAATTTATGTGAACAAATTATGTCAAATGTTTTACTTGCAAACCTACAAAACAGCCAACCATTATTTTACAAACTTGATTTATTTCACAAAGACCTTGGCAAACATCCATGAGCAAACTATCATTTCTCATTTAACTGGTCTGCTGGTAGAGAAAAAAGTCAGTTTATTTAATAAGAAGAAAGTGAAATTACTTCTTAAAAGATTCTGTGTTAATGTGATTATGGGATAATTTATTCCAATAAGCTGCTATTATCATAGAACATATAAAATGAATAACAAAAAGCACACTACAATGAGCAACATTCCTCACTGCTGCAAGCCCTAGCAGGTAAGGCCTGGGCAAAAAACTCACCTGCAGGCTTGAAATTAAAAAAGGGAAATTATCTGAACCTGGAATATATCTGGAGAGATGGGACTGCTGATCCAGCATGACAAACATGGAGATGGACAAAAGGGTGAAAGTGAGAAGATTATATTACAAAACAAAAGCATCTTTGATGAGCACAGAACATACCAATTATTCAGCAATGAATTTTTCTAGATGCAGTAGAAGTTACATTCCTAGTCCCAGAGAAACACTTTCAAATCAGATGTCTCATTGACCAACAAATTCATGCACTTCTCTGGAACTTCCTCTCAGGTTTACATGGCTGATACATGTAAATAACTATTAATTTCACCATTTGGCTAGTGAATTTCGCACTCATCATTGGGTGAAGGATGGCAAGAATATCTGCGATCAAACTCATATACTACCTTACTGCTGTCCTATAGTTTCCCATTTTATTCACACAGAAGAGATGAGAACAATGTTAGTCAGATTTTTCATTTATAAAATGATGTCCATTTGAAAAAACAAAGACAAATGTCCACCTACAAATAATTTTAAAAATTGGAGAATTCTGCCATTAAAACTGTAAACTATTCTCTGGCGACAATGAAAACTTCATTCTGTTGTGCCTGCTATATTTAACTGTAGCTAAATGTAAATAATATACACCATCTCCCAGTGCTGGGTACTTTCTCTTTACTCTCTCTTTACATCTTTCTTACTGGCAAAGACAGTGAACAGCATTTGAGACTGATTACTCATGTTCAGTTTGGCAGATTTCACAGATATCTTGTCTTTTTAGTACTTAATCTCTCCACGTGTTCCAGGGACTTCCACCTGTCTCCTTTTAGTAGCACAGGAAGCAGTCCGAAACCAAACACGCTGACAAAGTAGGAATTATGTCTGTGTACACTGATCTGATAAAGAAAAAAATAGGAGGAAAAAAAAAACACACACATGCCTATGTACACAGTTGTACTTAACAGTGCCACTACTTCCAAATATTATCATGTATACTTGAGGAATGGGGACAGAAGTCTTAACATGATCTTGACTGTCTTTTTTAATACATGGGTAAGTTGTCATTCCATAACACTTTCATTTCTGTAATCGAATTTTGTTCAAATCAGTTTGCTCCTACAGCACAGCCTGTAAAGAGCTTGAAGCACGCAGTAAGAACCAATTACTTAACTATTATTTACTACAACAACATCGCTTCTAATAACTTTTCATGCACTTAAAAAAAAGGGGTTTTTTTTTAGTAAATAAATTCTACCACTTAATTTACTAAATGAAAAGGATGTTCAGAAAAACAAATACACTGGTGCTCTTTGAAGGAATTTAGACCCACATACAATATGGGCAAAACATGAACCCTAATTCATCATTCAGCCTGTGTAGATCCTTCTGCCTTTATTTCATCTTCTTGTAGGCCACAAAGTTAAACTGGCAGTTAACACCATAATTCAAAGTTACTTGGCTCTGCTCACACTTTCTGCTTGTGTACACAGTGTAATGTATATGGCTTAAGTTATCCTTTAAATTTATACTACATGACTCGTGAGCAAGATTATTATCTCATAATACATATATATGTTTGCTAGTTAGCAAATTCTGCCATATGGCAGAAAGATTCCTCCTTATACTGGCTGAAAATTTTGGACTACAAGAATTGTGTTATATTCAGTCACCAATGCATTTTAAGATACCCCTATACTACCTCAAGAAAGGCAACCTTAAAATTCACAGATGTGCATGAAACTGACACATCAGATTAACCTCAGTAGCCTTATTTTTCCAGTGAAATAAAACATGGCAAAAACATTGCTCCCATGCATTCATTTGAGCATTAAGCTTGAATAATGTTTACGGTACTATACGGCAGCACTACCCTAAACATTATTCTAGCTTAATGCTGTGTATGCAGTCCAAATCAGGCCAGCATATAGTGTACAGGATTAATTTCAGCATGGAAAAACCTGACCTGTATGTTTGGGTCAATGCCACTAGAATGGAAACGGGGGGGAGCATTCAGTAACTGCAAAAGATCAATTACTACAAATTATAAAGAATAAGGATATCTCAGGCAAGGCATTCTACTTTAACTGCTACTAACTCTGAGACTGTAGTTGAAAATATAAACTTCAGCCAAGTTTGCTATACTACTCTTTAGTTTGAGTGACTTCCCTTTCCAATTCACGAAAAAAAAAATCCTACCTGCATATCTGCAACAGTCATATGCCTTTATAAACAAAAATGTCTAAAAATGCACAATACAACTTTTAAAAAATAACACATTGTAGTGTATTTTTAGATGCAAAGAAAGAATTTATCCATAACAAGTCTTTTCTGAGAATGAAGTCAATAAATTGCATACATGACAAACAATCAAACCATGAAAATAACAACTGATGAAGATTTCAAAATGAACAATGCATCTCACGCAAATTTATAATACATCCTCAAAAATGTAGCAGTCATCCACGCTTCATCAACATCTACCCAGATAATCACACTACAAATCTTGCGATTCTGTAAATGCTTTCTTTCATCATTGCTCCAGGTCTGGCAAATCTGAAAGGGTAAAAAAAAGAGAACATTTTCCCATGCATTAATGTCACTACATCTTGATTCTACCACATGGAAACCTTCAAACACAATGTATGTCACAAAACAAATCAGTGGACAACTTTTTTCAATCAGTCTCATAATTCTTTCATAATAATTCATACATTTTAAAACTTAAATAGCCCTTAACTACATATTTTAAAAGGCTTCATTATAGATAAAATGCTAATGGTTACAGCACATGTCTCTGCTGGTGAAGATTGGTGGTTCATTGCCAGCAGGTGGTGGCCAGGCAAACCCAGCAGTAAAAATGAGTACAAGGCCACTACTAGGGCTAAAGAAGGAAAGGCAGTCAAGCATGGTACTGAGCACATCACCTTCTAGTGTGCCAGCAGCTCAAAGAAAATGTATGAATTAACAGTACACACGCAGGATAACTCAGAGAGCCAAACATACGCACATCTAGTAATCTTGAAGCTGAAATCTCAGATCTCTCTAACACAGCATCAAGCAGACATGATCACATTTAAGGTTTAAATAAAATGACAGTGGATGACTTTGTTAACCAACTGATTTGATAATACTGCAAAATGTCACTAGGACATTTTAAACTGAAGGAGAAACATGGAAACAGAATCTCGTTGTGCCCATAAAAATGAAATGTGGACTCAAGAAAGTTTTTTTCTTTTCTTGTCATGTTCACCTGTCTTGAACTTAGAACAATTCCCTTATTTATGAGACCGAACTTTTTGAGTGATATCTTAGCCATCCCCCCTCTATTAACATGTCATGGTATTTGATGTAATTCATTGTGGATTACCCTACAGGCAAATGGTCTTTGGAGGCCATTTTCCCTAACATTAATGTGCCATTTGTCCACTTTTACTGATGGACAGATTGAAAGGTACCAGCAGCGGGTCCTGAATCCTTGACACTCTGGGCATGCGGCTAGGTCACTACTGATTATCTATTCTTCACTGAAAGTTTATGTTCATTGTGGAGAAAACAGTTGAACATTAATGAGGCATCACTGTGTTTTCATTTTAAAAAAAAGTTAATTCTTACCTTCATCATCGCTGTCTTCATGTTCCTGTTTGAACACACACAAAAAACCAGCTTAGGAAACCTAACACAAAGATAGCTATCACTAAGATACAAGAAACCTTACACAGGTGAAGGAGAGCAACATGATCATCCTATCTCATTCTATGATTTCTTCACGTTTACAATGGACTGCAATAGTACTCCAATCTGCTTCTTATATCTCGGTGAACCACCTCTCATCATATTGTCTGTATATCTATACATAAGCTATCTCCTCTTCTTTTGGCTCAGACTTTACTCTCGATGATAATGTACCTTATAGCTGCAACAAATGCAAAATTCTTCATACACATTTTTTAAAATTCTAAAATTCATTTTCTTTACTAATGACATGTTTCTGCACTGCTTCTGATGCTTTGTAATCAGCACAAATACACACAAATGTACTTACACACAGAATATGAGAGAATGCTTTACAATCCTGCGGTCTATCCAAAGAACTAGCAAGTTAAGTTATGCTAAACTCTTAGAATGTAAACCTGGCAACTTTTTAAATAACCAAAGCTAATTTCTGTTGAACCAAAGCAATACTTGTTTTTAAGTATTCATTAATTGAAGCATAATGAATGTCATTTCCGCATTAGAGGGCTGCTGCTTCTCCTTCTATCACCCTAGAACTGCGAGCTGGTGCTCTTTGCAGCCAATGCTATGAAGATGTTGAGGCACAACATCGTGTCAGTTTGGAAGCAGATTACGGAAGCTACTTTTTTCAACCCCTAAGTGGACCTATAAAGGAGAGAGTATGCAATACTTCTTTAGCAGATTTCACTGCCACGAGGAGTAAAGTTATCCCTGCCCTGTTACTGGGCCAGGCCTAATACTAGGGACACCAACGAAGAGGTGGAACAAGGTCCAGGGTGGCTATGTTTTGCCAAACCTGACACTAGTATGCCAGCTATATGGGGGGAGGGGGTGTGCTTGTGAGAGAGAGAGAGAGAGACGATGTCATGGAACTTTCTTAATAAGAAATTATTGTAAATTAAAATAGTCCCCTGCAGCAGCTAAGCAACACTGCCAATGTCTTTTTTTCTAGTTTAGGGAGAACTTCTTGGAGACTTTTTTGAATGACTCTTA
Source organism: Achatina immaculata (assembly GCA_009760885.1). Classification (NCBI taxonomy): domain Eukaryota; kingdom Metazoa; phylum Mollusca; class Gastropoda; order Stylommatophora; family Achatinidae; genus Lissachatina; species Lissachatina immaculata. The sequence continues at coordinate 5,975,548 of CM019717.1, forward strand.
GATCAGCCTCTGAATTTTCTTGTCTCTTCAATCACTTGAATATGGTTTCCCTTTAGTCCTAGCCTACCAAACAACATCCATGACACATGAAAATACATGGTTCACCTCAGAGTATCTTCTCCAAAGCTATATCTAAAAAAAAAAATGAAGTACTGCACACTGTTTGCCAGTTTGAAACAAATTTTCACGTAGACGCACCGTTCTTCTATCCTGCCCACTTAAGAGTTGCAAGGGCCAAGAAAATCAAATTACACAAAAGGTACACACAATAAATTTTAAAAATAAATAAATTATGTAACCAAACTCAAGGGCAGTCACCATACAAATGATGCCCACACCACATCATATTATGACTTGAATTTATCCAGTCACTAACATGCATATGCAGTTCAAGTAGTTTGATTAGATTCTGTAGCCATTTTTTAAAAAAAAGCACATTTTAAAAAATGCAACATTACAGACAAAACTTAGTCACTTCACAGATATTATATATAAGTAACTTACCCCTAAATCAGCCCCGCCCCCATCTCCATGCAAGCCTCCCATCGACTGCATCATCTATATAAAACAAATGAAAAGAAATAATGAGATATTTAAAAAAACAACCTCCACATCTAGTAACATATACTAGATACATACATAAAAAATATATTCAAATATTCAGCTGGTGAAAAAAAATGTACAGAAAACAAAGATGACATTAAATCTCTGGATATGCGCAATTAATGAAAATGCACTATAAGCATCTGACTAATTTAAGTTTGTTCATCACTTGGTCTGCAATGGTGCTCAATCTGTATGTTAATATTTTCAATGAAGGTTTTGGGAGGGTTAACAGGTTTGAATTAAAAAAAAAAAAATTATTGTTACTATTTCTGTAGTTTCTGTCACAAATCTGTGCACACTGTCCACTCCCATCAGGTTTTTTTTTTCAAGTGACTTTTATTGTAGAGAAAGTATAGGTTTTATTCTGAACTCACAACTCAAGAATGTCTGGAAGCAACTTTCTTCTTCCTAGACTACTGATGATTCAGACTGTACATTCTTCATTGGACCTGGTTGATTTTCTACATTCTGTATTATTAGCATGTACAATAATAATTCAGAAATAAATTATTTTATTAATTTGGGTAATCTGTCAGTTTGTTGCCCATTGATCCAAACTGATTTGGACAATTCTGGTACCTAAGGCCATGAAATAACATTAAGTAGAAATATTCCTAAATATTTAGCTGTTTCCCTTCCATATGCAGAAAGTTCATTAAATGATGACTGAATGGAGATACAGAAGCACTGATTTAGAGGTAAGTTCATTAATTGAAAGCTCATTTAACATTAAAAAGAAAGGCAAGCAAGTTTTAATACAACATACAGTACTATACAATTTTTTAAAAATTAAATTATAATACACTATCCCAAACAAGTGCAATATGAAATGCATATGAGACAATGCTAAAGACCAAAAAAATAATTTTTTAAAAAATTAACTGTCCAGTCTGTTAAAAAAAAATCCTGAATCATAAATAAAAATGAAGATTCACTGCTTTGATCATAAATTTCTAAATGCTACAACAATCAATCCTACCATTTATGTGCAAGATGTCTCTCACTTCTGCATTCTGTAGTGATGCAGCAACACAAGAGCCTGAACTTGTCATTTTCTTCCATTTGTGCTCAATTTAATTTGTCTTTTTTTTTCCCCTTTTAAGTCCCAAACTACTAACTGTGTCTGTTAACACCAGACTTTAGTTTCGTTGTTTTGTCTACCCACTTTGTCTTCTTTTTTTTTTTTTTTGCATGCACTCTTTATTGCAACATAAACGTAAAAAAAGAAAAGAAATAGTGATAAGAACATACTACAAAGACAAGATAATAAATGCATTGTGTACTGTTTGTGCAATTTCATCAACTCCAAGCACTAACCTTCCGTACCCCCAACTGCCAGGTAAACACTGTATCTTCTTAAACATAATGGTACCTGCAAAATAGTTTCCCTGGATATAACACAATTTTTTTTTTTTTTTTACATTTGGCACTAACATATTTAGCAGCTCACCTCATCAAGGTTAAAGTCATCATTTTCATCTGCATCTGAGTCATCCTCATCTCTCCATTTCTCAAAGTCTGTCTTCACAAAATGCACCTAAGACAGCAAAGTGGATGTCATCAAACATGTGTGTGATAAAGTCAAGCAAAACCTGACAGTCTGTTTATTACCCTCCAGATGGACCATATTAACATACGAGGGACATACTGAAAGTTGTGAGCAAAAATTTTTTAAAAATCAGAATTTATAGATTGGGAAAATATAAATGTATCACCTTCACCTGCATCCTGTGCATGTTATGTAGGGGTCACATGACGTCACCAGCATTAAAGAGGAAATTCCCACTGTTGAAATTCACCAAAGACTTCAACTTGCTTACGGAGATGTGTGTATGGGTGCTAGTAGTGTTAGGAGGTAGGTGAAACATTTCAAAGATGGAAACATGAGCATCCAAGATATGCCTCACAGCGGTCACCCTCGAACTGCCTCCACTGAACACAATGTGGAAAGGGTTGATGACATCATTAAACAAGACAGACGTGTCACAGCATCTGAAATCACTGTAAATCTTGGAATAGGACAAAATGGTGTACAGGAAATGATTGAAACCCTAGGCTATAGAAAAGTTTGTGCCCACTGGGTCCCACATTTGTTGACTGAAGATCACAAAGCTGTGAGAAAAACTCTGCTCGCTGAACAACTGAGGAAATTCAGAAAATAGGTTGGGAAATTCTTCCATACCCTGCCTACAGCCCCAACCCGGCACCCAGTGATTACCATCTTTTTGGTTTTGTGAAAGAACAAATGCAAAGCCATCAATACGACACAGGAGAGAACGTCCAAAAAGCAGTCATCTGCGCCTTCGGTCAGCTGGAACAGAATTCTACCAGGAGGGTATTTTCAAACTTGCAGAGCGATGGGAAAAATGTGTGCAGAGAAATGGAGATTATGTTTAAAAGTGAAGAAAAGGATGCAAGTTAAGGTGATATATTTATATTTTCTCTATCTATAAATTCTGATTAAAAAAAAAATTTTTGCTCATGACTTTCGGTATGACCCTCATACATGACAATGTAGCAAGATGAACTTCGCTTGTTATTTTCTTCAGTCTTTACCAATGATGCAAAATTTACTTTTCTTTTTTACACATCAACAAAACTGCATCATATGCTTAAAATGCTCAACTAATTAGCTCATATGCTTCTTCAACATACATCTCAGGTGTATTTATCAAATTTGGCAAACATTAACAGCAGGTAAAGGCTTCACAAAGAGACCTGAGTGGATCATAATATGCATAATTTTGGCAAAACAGAAGCAAAAATAAAATCCTATGTAATTTATACATGTGTGGATTCAATAAGCAAATTCAATATTCAAATTATCTGGCCAGAGATTACTTTTATAAAGTAATTATTGTCATGCGTAGAGCTCTCTATAACTGGAAAATGCAATGTTTCTGCCGGCTACTGCTCTTGTACTCCCAAGACTTTCCTTACATCAAGGAGTGCAAATAAGAATCTTCTCACCAGCTGCATATAACCATAAGCAACATGCCAATTCATACCCCATTAGTCTAGTTGTAAAGTAACAATAACATGTTACTCAGAGCATCATATGGAGCTAAGATAACACCTCTGATCAGCTCTATGAGGTTATTTCTAATTATGGTACCATCTCTAACAAAATCATCTCAATTCCCACTTTCTTACTATACAGAGTACTGCATACGTTTTACCTGTTAACAATTATTGTTCACATGAAAAAAAAAAGCTAATTTCTATACTGATCCACAAGAATGATAACTATTTTAGTGATCATATAAAATGCAGCACCTGGCAAAATATACCTTTTTTGAATCTTTTAATAGACGTGGCCAAAACCCGTAGCTTTCCTCTTTCTTCATGATAACAAAAATGATCTCTCTGCCAGTGATGTGGTGCTTTGAGGCCTGATTACAAACAAAGAAACGAATACAGATAAGCTGAGCTTCTGTGCTTCATATAAGCTGAAGACTATTGACAGAAGTAAATAAAATGGAGAAATAAAAACTTTTACAGGCAGTGAATATAACAGTGCACTTTTTGTGCTATACATTCACTTTCCCCCCCAACACTGTGCTCTCGATACCCACTTGAAAACATATCATTATCTAAACAGAATACCTGCTTTAGTGACTGCAGTATTTAGACTGTCAGCATTTACCATGGCCTACGGTCTTCTTCATTTCCACCATCACTCCCTCTGGACCACTGTGTCATTTAAATTGAGGAAAGGTGACAGCTTTCTTTTATTCCAAGGTTTCAACAACAATAAAAACTATACATGCTTTATGTGCCATTAATGTCAACTGATGAAGATATTTATGCTTCAGTATGCAGAGAAGAAGCTGACAAACACATGAAGAACAACAAAGCACCAGGACCAGATAAAATCACCAAGGAAGAATTGGAAGCATTAAGAGAGCTTGGCATAGAAATAATTACCAGTAACTATGTCCCATCAGACCTTCTGCAATCAGTTTTCATTGCCCTACCAAAGAAACAAGGTGCAGTTGAATGTGAAGATCATCAAACCATTAGTCTTATGAGCCATGTAACCAAAATCCTGCTTCGTACTGTCATGAGAAGAGTCAGGGGCAAAATAAAACCAGAAATCGCTGAAGAACAGTGTGGCTTCATCGAAGGAAAAGGCATAAGTAATGCCATATATATAGTGAGAACACTGATGGAAAGATCAATAGAAGTAAAGACAGATCTATACTTATGCTTCATAGACTACTGTAAAGCTTTCGATAAAGTGAGACACTAAGACATCAACATAGATGGGAAAGATCTGAAACTCATCAAAAACATATACTGGCAGCAATGAAGGTTGAGAACCAAATAGGAGCATTACAAGACATAAAATTGGGAGTGAGACAAGGACGTGTCCTATCTCCTGACCTCTTCTTCTTGTACAGCAAAAACATAATGAGAAATGTAGAAAGCTTGCCAAGAATATCAATTGGCGGGTACAACCTTAATAACTTAAGATATGGTCATCTCAAAGAAAAGAATACCACCCAAATGTATCAATTACCATCGATGGCACAGAACTGAAATAAGTTGATAGATTCAAGCACTTGGGAACAATTATAACAGCTGATGGGAAATGTCACAACGAAATAAAAAGCAGACGTGATCAGGCCAAGTCAGCATTCCAGACAATGAGAAACATCTTGTGCAACAGATTCATATCAATGGAAACAAGATTCCAAGTACTTAAATGTTACATCGAGCCAATTTTGTTTTATGGATGTGAAGCATGTTCCATGAATAAGAGAGTACAGCAAGAAATGGAGGCCATGGAAATGTGGTTCATAAGAAGGATGCTGAAGGTACCATGGACAGCTAAGAAAACTAACGAAGAAGTCTTAAGAGAGGCTGGAGTTAAAAGGCAAATTACAGCAAAGATCAGAGGCAGACAAGCGAGATTTGTAGGACATTTTCTGAGATGAGGAAATTTGGAACACACTGTGGCAACTGGAAAAACTGTGAGAAGAAGAGACAGAGGAAGATAGAGAGAGAGAAGTTACTGGATGGGCTGTCAGTGTGGCCAGGAAGAAAGTCACCGACGGATCTCATAATCAAGTCTAAAGACAGGGAATTGTGGAGAGAAATGACTGCCTATACCACACGGCATGGCACTTGATTGATTGACTGATGTTGGGAAGCAAAATCTAAATTTAAATACTAGATTACCAAAATTACAGCACTAAGATGTCACACACACTTCAGCACTCAATAAAATACTGATTAACTTACACATGGGTCAATTTCTTTGTGAAATTCCAGAAGCATCTCATGGTCGATGTTTCCAGTGCCACCCTTCCCATGGAAATAGAGACTGTTATCCTTTAGTGTTATGGTAGGATTACAAACATTTTCCAGCTGAATTGTTAGCAAGAGTTTGTCTCTCCTTTGTGCCCAAATCACTGAAGGAGGAATAGGATGTCTAAAACAACAACAATAAAAAAATCATTATAATACTGTCTGGTTGAAAGCATATCTTCCAAATGTAAAATGTCAAGCTTCTTTCTAACTTTCAGTAATCCTCCAAAATTCAAAATGTATGAGGAAGGTTACAGACAGAGTCCCTTGAAAAGAAACTGGTAAACTGTTCCACACATAACACGTCAAAGGCCAGCAACTTATTACTAAATGAAAGACAATGCATAAAGATTAATTACAAATATTCATCTAAAATACAAGTCATCAGCAAATCAATCTTCAACAGTCGATACTATTTTATCTGAACACATTAACTGTATACTTAAGAGGCATGCATAATTATTTGGCATACAAAATTTCATTGAATTTCCATCTAAATTAAAATTGTAATAAATGAATTTAAAACCTTTGCACCAAAGTAACATTTCAGTCAAAGTAATTAGATCTAACAGAATTTTGAATAATATAGCAGTTAATATTCCTGAAGGACATGGGAGTTTTATTATTCTGTAATTAATTACAAATACCGGCATTCAAAATAACTCCAACTGGATGATTCCTCCTTGTGAATCATGATAAGCAATTAGTTTTTCTTGAAATATTTTTTTTTAAAATATTCAGTTTTTTTTCCAATTCCAATTTTTATAAAAATCAGTAATTTACAACAAGCATCTGCCATCTGTAAAATTATATAACAGCCAAAACAATGTAAAAAAATAAGTATAGTAAAATTCTGTTATAATGGACCCCTTTTATACCAGAGTCTCATTAATAACAGACAGTGTCCACAGATCCTGGCTACATATATGGATATAGCAGGTTTTGGATATAGCAGACTAGTTTGTTAATTCTCCTGAAGTCTGTTATAATGAGATTTTACTGTAATTCTGGTGTTCTATTACTAATTGTAACATCATTTTCACATGCATATTTCAGGCTCTTATTACCCTGAATCTACCCTTCATACTCATCCTCTTTGGAAATTAAACGTCTGTATTCAGCTGAACACTCATACACAAACCAACATCCTACATTTATTCTTCCACACATTGGTTGTGTCATAATGAGCCACTGATAAATGAATTACTGTTTTTATCTTATGCATAGTCAACCCACCATGCCATCATGTTAAATTTTGTTAAAGGTATGCACACCGCTGGCGAGATTCTTCGAATGTCATGTGTGGAGTGAAACTTCTCCCGGCCAATGAAGAAAATGAATTAGGGTTGCTGTGTGGTGCCAATGTGAAAAGGTGATGGAAAGGATAAAGTGAAGCTTAATTGGTATGTCCAGCAGCCTCGCAGCGAGAGTTACTCATACCTCAGCACCTCTGCTCTAGAGGCCAGCCACTTCCGATTTACACCCATACTGGTGAAATATGCCTAAACCGACTTAAACCAGGGGTGAAACCTGATGGCTACTCATGTCATGGTACCTCTGCTCTAGAGGTCGGTCATGTCCTAAACACGCCCATACTGGGACAATATGCCTAAACCAGCTCAATCCAGGGTTAAACTTACTAGTGGCGAGGATTCGTCCTTCTGGACAAAAGCTCCATCCTGGTCACAACTAGGAAGGATAGCGGCCATGACCACAAAATGCTGAAGTCGGAGACACTGGACCAGTGCAGTCCAGATAGGCAACCACCTCTCACCCGGTGGGGATGTATGCATATCCTAATCATGCTGAAGTTTTCCTGTGAGAAAGTCCAACGCTGGATTGGATGGGCAACCACCTCTCACCCAGCGGGGATACGTGGGTATCCCAAAACACGTCGAGGTTTTCCGGTGAGAAAGTCCAACTCTAGTCTGGATGGGCAACCACCTCTCACCCAGTGGGGATATACTGATATCCAAAACACGTTGAGGTTTTCCGGTGAGAAAGTCCAACTCTAGATTAAACTGGTGCAACGAAAACCATGGTGTCATGCAATCCCACTTCTGAGACCCACTAAGAATTCAGGCCCAAGCCCTGCGATACTCTGAACCTCTTGTGGTCCACTTGGGGATCTCGTGTGGTCCTTTTGGGGACTACAGGATCTATTGAGGAACACAGGAGTAAATTCAGTAGGATCATGGGGCGGTCTTGGTGGTAGAAGCGAATGAAGAAGAAGAAGTTAAAAGTATGTGTTACCACTTTGAAGAGGTAACAGTAAAGGTATGAGTTGTGAAGCAGTGTAACTGCATATGGTCAAACTAGTGCTCTGCTGCCTAGTCAGCAGTTGACCAGAAACTGCCCACTAGTGTCACCACCTGCATGGACTCCTTAGCTAGTGGTGTCATTCCTCTTCCTCCCCAGAGTGTTAACCCTGGTACCCACATTTTCTTGAGACTGGGTAAACCCTGGGAATTTTTGCGAGCCACAGCTGAAATCACAACTGTGTGGCCTGGTCAGCGCACGAGCAATTAATCCACTGCGCTAATGCAGCTCCCTTACCTTAAACAGAAAACAGAATAACTGAGTTGCAGAATGAGCTCTTTAAAAGAAATAACTCACATCTCAAGAATTAAGAGACTAACAATTGAAAGGCTGTCTTTAGGTTATCAATTTTTTAAACATGTTTTCCAGTGTTTTTTTTTCCAACATTAAGATCAATAAAAGAACAATCTCAAAATACAACCATAAATTTGCTCTCATTTTATCTTCATGGAGCTATAAGCTGGATGGTCTTTGCTGTTATTACTGTAACTGATGAAACGTGAGCATTGTACAAGGTCTGACAATTAAGTAATGTGACTGATTTTATTATGGCCAGGACAATAAATGCCATCTATGAAGCAAAGCATGGAATCCAAAGAGGTAACCTTCATCTATGATCTGGCAACTTTTCATCGCCACCTGATAAGCAGACAGCAAACAAGCCACCATTCTGTTGATCTAGTTAGAGGTGCACTGTCACATAGCATGGAGCAAAAAAGCTAACATTAAATTCTGTTTAAAACTCAGAAAAAGTGCACTGAGACAGGTGAACTGATGTGACAAGTTTATGGGGATAACTGTTTATCTCATGAACAGATATTCAGGTGGTATTCACGATTCAAAAGTGGTGTGGAAATGATTACAAATGCAATTACACATGGATGACCAATTTCTGTTCGTAATGAGGAACTCATTGCAAATGTTAGAGAACGGATTGAAGAAGATCGTTGTTTAACTGTGAGGACGATGGCAGATGAATTTGGTGTTAACCGAGAGACCATTCGTAAAATTTTAGTGGAAGATTTGGGCAAGAAAAAAGTTGCTTGGCGGTTTGTACCACATGCGTTGTCTGATGACCAAAACATCGCGTGTTGAGTACGCAAAAGACAACATCAAAACGTGTCACAGAAATAAACATTTCTTAAACTTGATTGTTGCAGATAATGAAACATGGATTTTTCACTATGATCCCACAACTAAATGCCAAAGTGCTGAGTGGAAGTCATCATCACCAAATGGAGGAAAATTTCGTCTTCAAAAGTCGAAGTAAGACAATGTTGGTGTGGTTCTATGACAGCAAAGGAGTTATTCACAAAGAATTTACTCCAGAGGGACAGACTGTCACTGCCAAAGTTTATTTAAGTATTTTGAAATGGCTATTGAAAAGGATTCTCCAAGTCTGACCCGAGTATTCAACACCTGGCAGTTTTCTCCTTCTTCATGATAATGCACCAGCTCACCGGGCAGTAGCTGTACAGGAATTTTTGGCCCTAAAACAAGTGTGTGTTCTCAACCATCCACCCTATTCCCCAGATTTGTCTCCCTGCGATTATTTTCTATTCCCAGAATTAAAGTTACCACTGAAAGGATGCTTCTTTAATGATACTGATGACATCCAAAGGGCTGTAACATTGAGTTTAAGGGCCATACCAACAGAAGAACTTCAGAGGTCGTTCCAGTGTTTGTTAGATTGTGCCACTCGCTGTATCAATGCACAAGGAGCTTACTTTGAATAAAATACAGGTTATATATTCAACTGTTGTTTATTTTATTTTTTCAACAGAATTAGTCTCATTACTTAATTGTCAGACCTTGTATAGGTTTTGCAGTAGATTGTTAACTCAGAGACATGGAACATGCGACCCCCCCCCACACCGCCAAAACAAGCTTCTTGGCTAAAACCACCACCATGGAGGCAAGAGCAAGCCGTGCCATTTAGCCATGATAACTGGGAGCATCAACGGAGAGACGGAACAGAACACTGGCCCACGTCTGGCCCTGATAACGGTGCTGATCTCACTAGAACAGACATCTTTGCTCCCAAACAATGTGCTTCATCATTTACACAAGGATTTTGAATCAGACATGAAGGAATGTTAGAAATGACTGAATACTAAATAAAAAGAACATGTACTAGTATAAAGAAAAACAGCAACACAAACTGAGAGTAATACAAAAATATTTTCTATCGTCTGACCCCTTCCCAGATTAAAAAAAAAATATATAAAAAAAGTAAAGGTAACCCTGTCATGCCTTAGAGGCACATAGGGATATGGTGTTAGTGCCCATATTTTCCTTGACCTGTCAGCACACTAGAGGGTGATATGGTCAGTATCACGCCTGGCCGCCTTTCCTTCCCCAACTCCAGAAGAAGTCGGGTACCCATTTCCACAGCTGGGTGACGGGTGCCGCCGGCCGGATTCGAACCCCGACCTTCGCCATGAGAGACCAGTGCACTAACCACTTCGCCACTCAGACACCCATTAAAAAAATATATATATATAGCAGGCATTAAACAACAGTTATGTGTATGACACTGTGCTGACTGCAAAACAAAAACAAAAACTAGCAAACAAAGTTATCAAGGACAGCAACAAAAGATATCAAAGAGGTGCTGCAGTAGTGTAGTCATTAGCGCACTCTCCTACTGACTAGAAGATCCCTGGTTTGGTTTCACACTTCCGCAAATAAAAGTTTATATCAGATATATAAAGACCGAATGAATGGTAACATAAAACTGGGTAACTATACCACACAGGAAGGAGGAAGGCCCAAGTATATAATTTCTGTTATAAAGCTGCTCCTACTTTTTTCCGATTTTATACATAATTTCTGTTACTGCAGACCAACAATAATTAAAAAATAAGAATGGCTAAACGAAAGATTTTTGTGATAAGAATATAAGAGGGCAAGTTTTTAAGAATTAAAAAAAAAAAAAACGCCATGTTTTAATAACCGCAAATCAAGGGACGTAACTACTGAAAATACTAAAGGGCAAATCAGTCTTTTCATACATATTTACATGGTTACATCCCTTGATCTGAGGTCACTTTTTTACTTGCCTTCGTACTAAATGTGATCAACAATGTGGGGAAAGGAGTTAACACAGTGATATATGGATATAATATTACTGTATGCTATATTACTTAGTATTTCATTACGATGTTATTATTAATCCTCTTTCAATGGTTTCATTTTCAAATATTTGTGTAAAATTGCTTCCACTTTCGGGTTTGGGAACTGCGTTATTCACTTATTTCAGATGCTGAGATTGCCTACGTTTAAACTTAATATACGTATGCTTCTCCGATTATACTTCAGCTCTGTTGCTTAGATCTGTCCATTCAGATGGGCTAAAATGGTCACATTTTTATTTTACGGCCGTCACATAAGTACTGTTTAGGAATTTCTCACAGTACAAGAAAGACAGGATCACTTCATGCACCGAAAAATCATTTATTTATGATCTCTAGATACTGAATACTTAGCGCTACTTACGATGCATTAGCTGATGAATCCATCATTATCTCTTTTAAAAAAGCAGTCCAGAGTAAAACGGAAAACTGGAAGTCTAACACGCCTAGAATATCTCCACTGCGCATGCGTAAGCATTAAAAATTTGGAACTAGAAAACATGAGTTACGAAACATTCTTATCCTGCCTTCGAGGTTGTAGATAACGTCAGATTCTGATTCCTGTCGATATGGTGACTGCAGTCCTGTCCAGGTCCTGATAGGAGCTCCAAAGCTTTTGCCCCCACCCTCCCCTGTACGTGCATTCTAAATGACTATAAAGTCTTTATGAACTGGAATAATTAAGGGAAGAAGATATAGAGGAAGACAGAGAGAAGTTACAGGATGGGCTGTCAGTGTGGCTAGAAAGAAAGTCACTGGCGGATCTCATAATCAAGTCTAAAGACAGGGAATTGTGGAAGAAATGATCGCCTACGCCACGCGGCACGGCACTCGATTGCTTGATTGACTGATTATTTGATTGATAGTTTTAGTATACCCCCACAGTGTAGCACATGCATACGTTCAGCAGTTGCAGAACACAGCGTCGTTGTCAAAGAAAATGTGTTTGGTTAAATATGTTTCAGTCATTCTTATCTTTTAAATATATTTATTTCCCAAACAAAGGATACCAACGGTGGAGAATGCAGAACTAAAAAAAGAACACTGAACTGAACAGCTTATTTAAATCCCAACGAATTATAAATCTCTTGAAACTGAACATGCTGGGGCATGTAGAAAGAATGGAAAAGAACAGACAAACGAAAATGATGTATGCACAAGAGATGAGGGAAACAAGACCAATGGGTAGACCAAGACAGAGATGGAAAGATAACATAGAAGAAGATATAAAAAAAATTAGTGCCACCAACTGGAGAGAGAGGATTAGGAATAAAGAGGAATGAAGGCGAGCTTTATCTGCAGCAATGAGGCTTAATGGCTCGGAAAACTGAAGAAGAAGAAGAAGATTTATTTGCTACTTTGGGGGATGGGGATGGGGTAAGTGGAGGCTTATAAATGTCAGCTACGTAAATTCATCACTCCGTCTTAAGTTCCCGTGAAATTAAGATAGGCTGTACGAATCTTCAAAACTTCACTGTTCATTTAAAGTGTTCAGTTACAAAGATGCAGTTTTCTGTAAATAGACAACCTAAAAGTGATGTTAAGAAGTTGTTTTGCATTTTCTTACTATGTTTTTAATCCTCCTGATTTTGACATTTGTTAACTATTTCGATTTTCATTGAAATTAAAATCTTTTTTTTTTTCCCTCAATCGACGTAGCAAGTTTTGGAAACTAAGAAGATTATTAGACAGCGAGAATATAAGAACACCAATGAGTATAGTGAACTGTTGTATACGTATTCTTTCATTCACGTGATTGATGGTCAAAATGGCGGCGGGCGTAGTACACGATGTACGATGTAGCCCTCTTGCCCGGACCCCCCCCCCCCTTCCCCGCGGCCTGCCGAAGACGGAGTGTGTTGGCTGCTGCGTACTACCCAGGTAAAACAAGACACACACGCACTTACGAGGTTAAGAATGCTCATTAAACAAACGAAATGCAACAACGAACCAGATGCAATATACCAACTACAAAGACATCAGTAAACCATCCTCTTTCGCCTACGGACAGGTCACTGCAGACCACAGAGCCACCTACATCGACTCAAAATGTCTCACACAGACGAGTGTCCATGTGGCCGTGAAGTCCATACACTAGAACACACCCTTCAAGAGTGCCCAAACCATACGGACCTGAGACGAGAGACGTGGCCAAAGGACATAAGCTTCGGGGCTCCTCTCATGATCTGGAGAGGTCTGTGAGCTTTTGCCATGTCGACAGGGATCAGGATCTGATGTGACCAACAACCTCGAACGCAGAAGAAGAAGAAGGATTGATGGTTGTAGACATAAGGCGTAAGGAGGTGGAAAACTCTCCCCTCCAACAGTTATCAATATCGATTAATCATTCTGTTTTCATCCACTATGACGCCCACCCCCTCCCTCCAAGCCCTCTGGGTCTTAGAACGATGTGCTGACTGGACCCTCCTCTCATTGCACCCTGCTGTAGAAAAGAGATCCCAAAAACTGAAATGGAAGGAACAAATAATTAGATAATTTTAAAAGAATCAGGAAAAGCCTTAAGTAGTATCTTTTCGCATGTTTATATATGTCTATATATATATATGCTTATATATATAGATTGGCTTATATATATAATATAGATTGGCTTTTTTATTCATATATATATATATATATATATATATATATATATATATATAAACTGAGATGGTGAGAGGAAGAGTTTAAATGGTTTAAGAAGTGATCGTCTGAGCAAGAACCTTAATGAAAGTGAGTGACATTAAAAATCAGAATCACTATAGAAACGTAATGAAAGAAAATATACGATATTTTGTGTCGCTTACTGTTTGCTCCATTTAACATAGCAGTAACTTCGTTATTTTATTTCATTATTATTCACTTTCTTAATATGGTTAATGTCCTTCATGTTGTTGTTGTTGTTGTTGCTGTCGTTTCACCAGCAAGTGTGGAGAGAGGATGTCATACTGTCTTAACAGAAGTTTCAAACTGGTTTGGTATGGGAAATCATCTGTATAATACACGAAGTCGCCAAAGTAAAGCCGTTAATACAAATAATAAGACTTTTGTCTCAGATTTGTTTATAAATGATGAATCTGTAAAGGTTTCCAACCCTACATTTGAAAAGAAAAGCAGACTGCTTACCATCAGCTGCTCACTAAAAATGATGAATAGCTGACGGTGAAAAGTTCTTCTCTCTCTTTACTTTTTTGTATTGAGAATTTATTAATTCTTCCATTTCGCCGGAAGGTAACTGCAGTAGCTGGCGTTGTTACCGTTGTTACATGTGCTGCAATCAGTCGGCTTTATGAATCAATCATGCAATTTAAATTTTTTGTTGTTGTTTGTTTCTGTTTTTTCTTTTGATTCTTAACCCTTAACAGTAAATTTCATTTAAATTTTATCATGTCGGTGTTAGACTAGAAGGAAAGAGGAAAAACGACTAACGACAATCTAACGAAGGACTTTTAATGAAAAGCAAGCAAGTCGGACACCATAAAGAGACAGTCCATAAGATGTAAACAGAATTTGTTGTTGCTTTGACAGACATTACAAGACATAATAGACAATGATTACTTAACACTGCCCAATGACGTGGATGAAATGTATGGAAGGTTCCTGTAATGGATTTATGTTTCTTGTTACTTTGTGTTTTAGGTACCAGTAATCTTCTTTTGTCTCATGTTACAGGTGAGATTACAACAAACAAACAAAAAAAATTTCCGTCGTGGAAACGGTCGTTTTTCTTTTCGCTGTTTTTTCCGCATTCTTATATTATGCATTCCTTTATCCTTTTTTTTTTTTTTTGTAATCTTCTGATACGTCAATTTTCCCTCTTCTGTGATTAGTGTTGTATTCGTAATAATATATAGTATATAAATGACATTAAGCTTAATAATTTTACTCCAAGTTTAAGTCATTGATGTATGCAGTCCTGAAGTTACCTCGTATAACTTTGCCTGGATGAACATAGTGAAATTAAACAGGTTAGAGAAACGAAACTTTCCGCATATTAGTTAATATTTCTGTCACAAGTCCATAGCTGTGTGTCTGAAATAGCATAAAAAGAGTCACACATTTCAGAATGTTACACTTACTAACCTAGTCGTACATCTGTTCAGTGTCATGCATCACATACTTGTGTACACTGCTACATATATAAGCTACAAGTTTGGTTGCGAACCTACTTATCATTGAACCTTGTCATCCACCCAATAAGTCGAGACCTCTGTCATTCGTAGATGAACCCTCCGACACCTCTATGACCCATGTCATTCATCCACTGAAAGAGAAACTGCAGACAACAAGCGGTAACAAACAGCAAGAAGAGTTCATTGTAATTATTATTTTTTGTTTTCCAAGCAAATTTTTAGGTGTTCCCGTCTCCTCCTTAAATTCTTTAGTGTACATCAACTGATGACGTTCTTTCATTGTTCATTCACAGTTCTTTGAGTCCCCTTCACTATACCAGTTCTTATACTCTTAGCTGATATGTGCCATTGTGTCGAAATACTGTAGTACGGTGAGTAAAAAAAAATTCCTCACGTTTTTAGATACCCTAATTTTGGTCAAGATTCCCGTCTCTTATACGCTGTACTAGTATTTATAGCGTCAAGTTGACGTAATCTACTACGTCATGTTGAACACGTACAAGGCCATTTTTAGTCAATGAATCGCGAGATAAGTGACATGGAGAAGGAAATATGGCGAGCAGCAAGGTTATCGTTCGCATCCTCTTGAGGCATTACTGAAAGAAAGGGTTGAATGCATCTGTAACTGCCTGAGAAATTTGCAATGTGGAAGGGGAAGTAACGACTGATGATAGCACTGCAAGCAAATGGTTATAAAGGTTCAGGTCTGGGGACATCGACATCAAAGATAAGCCCAGGTCGGGACGCCTCTCAACCACCAATGATGGAGCCCTGTGTCAAACTGTTAAAGACAATCTCAGTACTAGTACTCGGCGCTTTGTCAGCCCAGCAGGACATTTTTCAAAGCACCATAGTCTGGCATTTTCCACGAGGTCCGCTTCACCACCAGGCAGCTGTGAACGGTCACCCGGAATTTCCACGAGTGTACGGCGTGGGAGTAAAGTGTCATCGTTCACGTGATCGGAAGTGCAAGGCCTATAAATAAGGAAGAATGCGTGGCCGGAAGGGACAGTCGAGCCACAGGCACGGCAGGGGCTGAGCTCGTCTCGTTTGTGTTAGCCCCAGCCGCCCTCACATCTGTGGATGTAAATGTATTGTGAGATATAATATCATGTGCTGTGGATTCATATCATTATTATCGTATGTGGAGATTTTGCTGATTCCTGTGGATTTGTATCATTATTATCGTATATGGAGATTTAGCTGCTTCCCGTGGATATTCGGTGCAGTGGCAAGAGGATGGAGCTAGGTCCTTGATATGTAGTGCGTTGGAAAAAAAGGGGGATATATGACGTGATATTCAGTGCATTGGCACAAGTGTGGAGTATGTTCTGATATCCATTGTGTTGGCACAAAAGGGGGAAGATATGTGGCGTGATATTCAGTGTATTGACACAAGTGTGGAGTATGTTCTGATATCCAGTGCTCTGGCACAATGAGGGAAAATATATGACGTGATATTCAGTGCATTGGCACAAGTGTGGAGTTATATCTTGACATGCAGGGCGTTGGTACAATTGGTGATGTTGTGGGGAGGGGGATACATGGTTGCCGGAAGGGAATATGATAATCAGCGCGCTGTCACCATTAAGAATGAATGTATGTGTGTTTACGAGGCAGAGAGAGCCAGGTCATGTGGTCCATATATTTAATTATATATTAGAGTGTTATGCATTGTATTTTGATGACATGCTTGTTTCTCTTTCTTGATGATATATGTTGATGTCTTGTGCACGTAGTGTCTGCTGACGTGATATATTGTATGTAATGTGTAAATAAACATTATATATTGAATTGCTTGCCCTTTGTAATATGTAATGCATGTTTGTTATTGATATGAATGTATGATTATTGCATGCACAACTGGCATATAGTGATCCTTGGAGGGGAGTAACCTGGGTTGTGGATTGAAATGGTAGCCTGGCCTACCAGTACGGTAGTACATGGCCATGGATTTGGGATTGCAGTTGGGTTTTTGGTCATACCTTCCTCAAAATGTCCCAGTTGTGGACCTAGGTTTACACAGCCTCGACGCGTCCCCCACATTCTCAGTCCCCTAGCAAACCCAGAAACATGTTGATGTCTATCATTAACTGTTGGCAAACTCATATGAAAAAAAAGGTTTCTCCGCCGTATCATCATATGGGATGAAAAGTGGATTCTCCTCCGGTACCCCCAGCACAAGGTACCCATCGGCTTCTTGCTGGCTAGGTGGCAGAGACGATTGTCCAACGAGGCTGCTTCGAGAAGGTGGTTACGCTTTGCATCTGGTGGAATTTGGAGGGCCCCCTGCACTGAGAATTGGTTCAGTTTAGTCGTTCCATAGACGGAAATATATATGCTTAGCAAATGAAGAGGCTGCATGATGTTGCTGCGCACCCGAAACCCAGCGCTCACCAACAAGAATGAGGGTACTTCTCCACCACGACAACGCGCCAGTGCACACTTCAAACGCGGTTCGTGGACAATTCAGGGAACTGGAGGGAATCGAGGTCCTACCTCATGAACCCTACAACCCCGACCTTGCGCCCTCTGACTGCCATCTAATCCGCGCGATAGAACACCCCTTCAAGGGCGTGAATTCAGTTCACTGGAAACAACTTTAACCCGGTGTGAGAGATTTCTTGGTCTCAAAGAGTGATACTACAAAAGACTCTTCTCAATGGCTGAGCGATGGCAGAAGAACATCGAAAGTTATGGGCTGTATTTTGAAGCGTGAAGTTACATCGTTATTAACATTACATACCACCGGGAACACAAGGAAGTATATTTTATGTTGCTTAATTTCGTGCAGCACTGCAAGAGCGTGACGAATCTTTGACTCAACCCAGTCATCTATTCAACCGGGCCTCCACGAGTCAATGTCTCTCAGATCCTGTATCTGTCCAACTGACACTTTAATGTGATTAACCTGTCAACTCTTTCAACTTCAGAAAAAAAGGAAAGCTTTCGCTAAATCTTGCAAGTTAACAGAATGAAATCTTTGGTGAAAAACAAAGGATTAAAAAAAATCATTCTACTGAGTAAAATAGAAGCTAAAACCAAATGTTACAACAAATCAAACTGCAAACTCAAACATCCTGCAGTTCCATCATCCATCAACTTACATGAGTTATACAAATTAACGATTTATTTCTCATTTTATTTTACAGATACCCCGATCTGATTCATGCACTAGGGCAAACACTTGGGGTATCGTACTCGCTCGTTACGTTGGGTTTTGAGTCCACACTCATATGCCACTGAAAAAGAAACAATGCAACTTCATGATTGACCTAAAAAACAAATCTTGTGTGTTTACTACACATTCTGTAGAGCTAGAATTTGAGATTTTGTCTGCTTACTGAATATTGATAAATATTCCTGTAGGCAGGAATGGTCCGATTTTCTCTTAGAATTGAGAAAGTGAGCTAGCATATCAGCTATTGGTCGCTGATTTCTTCATCGGATAGCATCTGCGACATCGCCATTTTGTATGTTAAAAAACTAGATTTTTAATAAGCACCCCGTGAACTCTCTGCCCTTTGCCCTTAGGTCGTGTCCAAAACTGGCCAGGTGTTCTTCTGTGGCCACGAATATGCTTTTTTATGGTCGCATTATCAAATACAAGAACATAAAAGACTGTTATATGAGAAAAATATGTTTTGTTTACCTACACCTTGAAGGTCAAGTCAATATAAAGTTTTGGATCGTAAGTGGAGCTGGCTTGTGGCAGAAATTGGAACCACAAGTGAAATAATTAGCACACCTCTAATCTTTGATAGAGAACTCTATAATATCACCTTTGGATTATAAATATCTTCCTGTTTATAATTATTATTATTATTATTGAAATGTAGCGTTTTATCTATTTCTATTATGTTCATTTGATGTGTTTTCCCATGGGAACAGCTGTGTTAAGAACACACTTACCTTAACAGTCTTTGTCAGACAGGGAACATAGCTTTGTTTGCTAAAAAAACTCTGACCTATTTCTGTAGCACAGAAACCTTTAGCAGTCAACACTAATTGTAATTGTTATTTTTGTAAAATGTAATGTCAGGTTGGTGGACGGATGGTGACATGGAGATCGCCGGCAGGAATGAGAAAAATCTGGTGTAAAACCAATGAATCCAGGACGTGACAAGCCTATGGGTCTTTACAACAATGGCTATCAGACTGATGTAAACTAAACAGAGCCAGCAGACTATAGGTGGCGGGGAATGGATATCATTGAGGCATTCATCGGATTCCTCATCCCAAAGTCGGAGTGTCTCTGTGGAACTGTCTCAAAGCCTTCTGGTCAGCCAGCGTTGCAGGCTGGATCTGATGTGGAGAAGGGGCTTAAATACACCCACCAGAGGCTGGAAAACAAAGTTTTGGCCAGGCCAGCCTACACCACTATCTTCATGGCAGTCCGAGCAAGACCACAGTATGCCCTAGCAAGGAAAGGTGGTAAAGTCGGAGTTACCCAGCCAAAAGGCGCATCGCAAAAATCGGGGTACCACGTATCATCGCCAATGTGCGTAAGAAGATTTGATATGTTTGATCACTGGGTCTGCAACAGAAAAGAAAAAAAAATTAAGGACTTGCCTCCTTTTTTAAAACAACTTTTAATTCTGAAGACAAGGCGATGCGAGCACATTTATGCACACTCGTGGTATACATTTATGTAGACACCGCGTTGTTCGTGTTGTTTGCAAGTATGTGCCCCCCTGTAATAAGACAGAAAAAAGTTCAAGGTCACAATGCGCTTTTATACATTGAAAAGGGGTGGGCGGTGGGTGCGTACAAATCCTTCAGTTTTGACTTGTTCAAATCTCCGCGGTGGCCTTTGCATTGGCCTGCATCAAATACGCCATACACTCTCATGCGCGTGTTAACTCAGAGCGCACCAATTTTAAAGAGCACTTGTTTACTGTTGAGAAACTGAACAAGTCAGGCAGATTCCCGCTCGAAATCGACAGAAACTACTGCAAAGTCCCTTTAAATTAAAAAAAAAAGAAACACACACACAGTGTAACTAAATTTGGGCTCCCTTCTTCTTCTTCTGCGTTCGAGAAATTCTTAACCTTGTAAGTGCGTGTGTGTCTTGTTTTACCCGGGTACTGCGCCGCAGCCAACACACTCCGTCTTCAGCAGGACGGGGGGGGGGGGGGGTGGTCTCGGACAGGAGGGCTACATCGTACACATTCTCGCTTTCCGGTGCACGACATTAGGTTATACTCCGTTTATTAGCGATACAGGTTTGAATTATTTATTAAACCTGGTTAGAATTCCACCACAAGAGTATACTTTAGCGAGGTCCTATCAATTTAGTCTAGATAATATAACTAAATTATAATCCGTGTGCGAATTAAGTCCGAAACATCAAGAATTATTTCACTAGTTCACAGCGTGTAGTACGGCCGTCGCCATCTTGACCGGAAGTCCATGGGCTCCCTCATTTAGGACATGCAGTGATGAAGAACTGGTCAGGAATCTTAATCATAGAGAGCGAAGCAACATACAGTGTACAAGATACAGCGTCCAAACAGACACCGTCCCAAGCAGAAGTGCGTCCCGAACCATCATCTCTGAAAAGGGGAAAGTTCTTTACTCAGGCAGTGGAGTAGAAAAGAGCATAATAAAAATAATCACCAACAAGACTGGTGTCTCTTTAATGACACCATCTCCCCATGTTCAGAAACTAATGAAAGGGGATAATACTGTCTCTGCAGAAGAGTACAATTATTCACTGAAGACAATACAGAAAAACAATATGATAATGCTATGCCACATATTGTTTGCAAAAGCCCAATATCTTGTGAAGGAAATTATGGGTAACCATAAGGCTCCCACACTGATCAGATTTTGATTAGAGGAAATGGGAGGAGCATAGAGAAGATAGATAGCCTGCCCCTCAACCCGTCAACGACAAATACTATTTTTTGTAACTAAATAATGCGATTCTGGAAAACAAAAACAACAAAAAATAATATTTAACTCTTACTGTCTGGAATTATTTTTCATCTGTGCAGGAATTAATTTTTTTTCTGAATTTTTAGGCACAAAGTGAATGGGTTTTATGTGAAATATTTAATGCACCCAATAAGCCAAATATAAACATGCCATATATCAGATTAAAGATAATTTATTACAGAATAAAGAAGATGACATTTTTGTGTTAGAAGCATGCCAATAAAAAAATATCACCGAGCACTGACAACGTCCTTCCGGACCGTGCTAAGGCTGTTTACAAAGTTTCGGGACTGATTTTTTTTTTTTTTTTTACTAAATGAGCACGCTTACCGACTACTTGGTCCAGTCTCCTTCAAGGTAGTCTCCTTGTGATTGTGTACACTTAATCCAGCCGTCCTATTATTTATGGAAGCACCTCTGGAAGTCACTTTCTGAGATAACCCTCATTTGTTTCGTCGCGTGTGTTTGAATCTCTTTAACTCCATCGAATCAGCGACCTTTCAATGTTTTTTGTTTTTTTTTTCAGACGTGGGAGCAAGAAGTCACAGGAAGCAAGGTCAAGTGATTATGGAAGATATGGAAGCAACGGGATGTGGAATGGGAAATTCATTTGTTTTGACAGACACGTGTTTAGTGGCATTGTCATGATGAATTGCGGGTACGCCAGTTCTTAGGACGGCTTGGCGTCGCGAAACGTTGTAGGACTGCTATGTAGAATTCTGTATTCACTGTCTGCCCTTTAGGGACGTATTTACTCGTATGATGAATTTGTCCGTCAGTATCGAAGAATGCAAACAGCATGGTCTTGACATTGGACTTCATAGTTCGAGTCTTCTTTGGTCGAGGAGATTATGACATTTTCCACTGGAATGGCATTAGCCTAGTTTCCGTGCCATACCCGTCCACCCAGCTTTCATCACCAGTGATCATCCATGAAATTGAGATCGTTTTGGACTCGCTCAAAGAGATCGGTGCAGACTGACACGCTATCTTCCTTTTGCTCTGCAGTCAGGAGACGGGGCACGAGTTACCCCCGGGTAAACGTCTCATACCCAAATCTTTTCAGAATTTTATAGCAAGTAGCAACTGCTATTCCTACATCCTCTGCTGCCTCTCTGACTGTTAGACGTCGGTTAGCGCGAATGATTTCTCGCACATGTGCCACAGTCTCATCGGTGTGGGAGGTGGATGGTCTGCCAGGTGGTCATCTTCAGACGATTGGCGTTCACTTTTGAAGCAGGAAAACTACTCAAATGTCTTCGATGGACTTAGACAGGACTCACCAAAAGCTGACTGTAGCATTTCATACGTTTTAGCACCAGTTTACCCGAGGCGAAGGCAAAAATAAATGTAGAAACGTTGTAGAATTATTTTCTCGTCTATGTTGAAATGAAATAGAAGAAGAAGTCAATATGGTCCAAGCTGGCTTCAGGCAAGGTAGAGGATCAAGAGATCATATATTCAATCTAAGATTAATAATAGAGAAATGCAGGGAGTTTAATGTGAATCTATATTTATCCTTTATAGACTACTCAAAGGCATTTGATTGTGTACAACACCAGAAACTTTGGGAAATAATGGAAAAAATGGGATTTCCAACACATTTGATACAATTAACATCACTGCTGTATTTAGACCAACAAGCAGCAGTAAGAATAAATGGTGAAACAACAAGTTGGTTTGACATAAAACAAGGGGTCCGTCAGGGGTGCATATTGTCACCCTACTTATTTAACTTGTATACTGAAAATATAATGAGGAATGTTAGAGAAGATGTAGACCGAAACGAAGATGGCTGCAAGACATCGTTGATGATCTGGAAATGGATGCAGCAGCAGCAGGCCATCTTGCTCACAACCGAGAGGCCTACAGGAGTGCTGTTTGGGAGGCAAAGTTCCGCAAGGGACATGCAAAGGAATGAAATGAATGTTGAAATGCCCCGCAACCACCAGTTATGCATTCATATGAAGGCTTGTACAGTGCGGATGACTAAAGATAATGAGTTCAGATTTTGTACATGCACTCTTGAATGGTTACTACAACTCAAGCCTTGGCGCCACGTCGATGCGTATTGTGATTTACCGGGAAAAAAGATTCAGTCCCTGAACTTTGTGAACAGGCCCTTTACGTTCTTTGCATTTATTTTAATACTGAATTTACAGTAAATACCATCATAGAAGCAAACACGATGGTTACAGATACGCAGCTTTGACTTTGGATTATCAAAGACCCATAGCCGAAAATTAAACATTTTCTGTATTGTGTTTTTTATGATTTACAAGAGAGAGGAAAAGAAACAGAAATAAACAATATTTGTAGACTCATATTTTTAGAACTTAATATTGAAGAAGGCTGGCTAGTAAAGAGGATTAAAGAGAGAAAACTTAAATATTTTGAACACATTAAACGTCATGATAATTTAGAGAAGACCGTATTGGAAGGATACATAATGGGAAAAAGAAAGAGAGGAATACCAAAACGAAGATGGCTGCAAGACATCGTTGACGATCTGCAAATGGATGCAGCAGCAGCAGGCCATCTTGCTCACAACCGAGAGGCCTACAGGAGTGCTGTTTGGGAGGCAAGGGGCACGCACATGAATGAATGTAGACTCACCCTGAAGTTATGAGTATCATTGTGATAGACACTGGATATACTCACCTTCAGGCCACGGGTATCAAAATGGCAGAAACTGGATACACTCACCTGCGGGTCAAGGGTGTCACCATAGCAGAAACTTTATATACTCACCTTCAGATCAGGGCTGTCACCATAGCAGAAACTTTATATACTCACCTTCGGATTAGGGCTGTCACCATAGCAGAAACTTTATATACTCACCTTCAGATCAGGGCTGTCATCATAGCAGATACTGGCTATTTTCGCGTCGGTCATCATCTTCTTAAACGCATTCCTAACATCAGGTTTAGTCCAGTCTTGTTGACTGACAAAGTTCGAGATGTTGTCGTATTCATCAGGCAACCTGTAGAGTAAACTGAAAAAAAATGATAACATGTTTGATTTTACCATGAGAAGAAATGACACTCTTGGGACAACATGATAGATTATGTCAGCTGTGGCGCTCCATACAACATGAACAGAAATGATAATTCTTCTGACAACACACAAAAATGCATGTCAACAATAGTTAAATATATAAATGTTGAATGTTGAAATAAGCTTGATAAGAACTCTTTGCATAAAAAATAAACAATACGTACAAAGACTATCACAAAGAAAGGGAAAGTGGAGAAAATTAAATGCATTAATGCATTAACCGCTGCATTTGAAAACTGAAAACAAGAAACAAAATGAAAGAATTAAGAATAAGATATCACAAAAATAGCAAACATACTCTGAAATAGCATGACAAAATAATAGTTTTCTTCCTCAACGCATACATTATCATTTGTTTTATGACATGAACGAGCACACACTGAAAAGTGAAATCATGTAGAAATAGAAAGAAATATTTTAAATATGCGTACGAAAAAGCCGCCCGCTTCCAAGAATGCGACTTCTGTCAAGTAAGGTGTCTGCCTTTGGGTTTGTATTTAGTGTCGTCTGATCTGCTTACTTGTCGTCTGATCCTTCAAGAAAACACCAAGTCTTACAGTTGCGTACGTAATATCCTTTTTAGGCGGGCTGCAAGTAGTGGCTTGCATGCAAGCAGACGTAGAGAGACGGGCGGCTTTTTTCTGCACCTCATTCACTCATTCATTCATTTGCATGCCCCTTGCGGAACTTTGCCTCCCTAACAGCACTCCTGTAGGCCTCTCGGTTGTGAGCAAGATGGCTTGCTGCAGATGCATCCATTTGCAGATCATCAACGATGTCTTGCAGCCATCTTCGCCTTGGTCTTCCTTTTTCCCATTATGTACCCTTCCAAGACGGTTTTCTCTAGATTATCATGACGTTTAATATGTCCCAAATATTTAAGTTTTCTCTCTTTAATCTTCTTTACTAGCGAGCCTTCTTCAATATTAAGTTCTTGTAGTATGGATATATTTTTTCTGCACCTTCATATTTGAAATATAGCAGGTATGATACAAGCGTAGAGAGATCATATCTGAGGCTTGTGTTGTGGTTGTTGGTCGTGAGTTTTAAACAAGTAATGTGGAGAGGCATGATGTTAGCAGCGTTCTTGGATAATACAAGAAGTAATTTAACCACATTTCGTGATCTCCAGTGTGACCTCCCTATAAGAAACAATATACTTTATCTCACTGACGGAACGTGCAATCTAATTATTAATAATTTTTAAATGACGTATGAAACTGCATTCTTTGTCAGCGTGTCACTGGCATGGTATGGGATAGGGAGTTGTTTACAGGGCTTGCGATGAACTCAGGAAACTTATTTAAAGCAGATTTCATCACCATAGAGGAGCCACATATATTCCTGCAAACATTGGTCTCAATGAAGGAGTGCAGTAGCCTGGTATTAGAATCAGCATGAAAAATTGTATAGGGTCTTGACTAACTCAGATTTGTCGGCCCTGACAACTGTGCTCACTTTAGCACAATTTTCCCTACCGCTGTCAATAAAATAACTGTTATTTTCTTTTTAAAATATCAACCTGCTGCATACAGATAACCAAATCTTGATCTTCTGAGACCCCAAGTCCCACAGTATGAGCGCGTTCAAGCTCTCATATACAAGGCTGTGAGCTGACATTCTCCACGTGCTTTCCTTTTCTCGTCTGTTTCAACATTTCAGTGCTTTCCCCTTCTTCATCTTCCTCTTGTATACATTTCTTGGAGGAGCCCAGGAAAACTTCTTCTTTCGTCTTCATTTATTCCTTCATGTTCATTTTATTCACCCCTTTGTTTCCTCTTGTTCATATTTGTTGGGGGATTTTTGTTACTAATTAATTACCATTCAACGTCTCTAATCTTCCCAGTTTCCATTTCACATTCACTTCCATGTTTATTCTTCTATCAATCTTCAATATCTAAGAAAGATAACACTCCGAAACTTTCTATCTTTTCAGCGCACCAGTCAGCCTTCTCTACAATTCTTGTTACGTCAAACACGAACATTTACTACCAACTGGTCAGCTTAAAAAATAATCTTACAAAGGTGTATCAGCCTGTCCCCCTGCGAAATAAACCAAAAAATTATTTATGGCTTTATCAGAGCTAACAAGTGAGTGCTGCAGAGAAATGTTCATCTTATTTTTCACATCTGAAATTCATTAAACTCATTTCTAATGCTTCTGTACATTTGCACGCGATCACAAGAACACAAATATGTATGTATGAATGTATGTATGTATGTATGCATGTATGTATGTATGTATGTATGTATGTATATGTATGTATGTATGTATGTGTGTGTAAGTGGACTCTGAACATCATGGCAAAATCTGAATATGTCATTGCGAGACACTTGTCAAGTTGTGCAAGTCAGCTTTGTATGTATGTATGTATGTATGTATGTATGTATGTATGTATGTATGTATGTATGTATGTATGTATGTGTGTGTGTAGGTGGACTCTGAACATCATGGCAAAATCTGAATATGTCCTTGCGAGA
Organism: Achatina immaculata; assembly: GCA_009760885.1. Classification (NCBI taxonomy): domain Eukaryota; kingdom Metazoa; phylum Mollusca; class Gastropoda; order Stylommatophora; family Achatinidae; genus Lissachatina; species Lissachatina immaculata. Next base: position 6,002,528 of record CM019717.1, read on the forward strand.
CACTGGTCAAGTTGTGCAAGTCAGCTTTGTATGTATGTATGTATGTATGTATGTGTGTGTGTGTGTGTGTAGGTGGACTCTGAGTATCATGGCAAAATCTGAATATGTCCTTGCGAGACACTGGTCAAGTTGTGCAAGTCAGCTTTGTATGTATGTATATGTATGTATGTGTGTGTGTGTGTAGGTGGACTCTGAACATCATGGCAAAATCTGAATATGTCCTTGCGAGACACTGGTCAAGTTGTGCAAGTCAGCTTTGCATTCAAGGGAGTAGTGAGAGGGACAACGTTCTGAAAAGGACACGTTACATGAGGAACATTCCGTTTCCAACGGTAGAAAAAAAAAGACAAGAAGTAGTTAATCGATGCATGAGACAGACCAAGACGGACATTTATCGGGAGGAGATCGCGGAAGGGGTGGGGGTTCTCTTACCAAATGGCACAAGGTGATGATGATTATACACACTAATACATATGTGCACAGATGCATATGTCAATGCATACATGTTTATGCACGCGTAAGAAGGAAGGACTGACTGGGTCTGGGGGCACACAGTATCACAGGATCCAGCGTCTGCCGAAGACGAAGTGTGTCAGTCACTGCGCAGAAACTATTGAAAAAAATCAGAATGCACACGAATCGACAAGTCATGGCCATGTGCCAGTCGAAACTTGACGTCTTGGTGTCGCTCCTCTTAGCAACAACCAGGGAGGGGCGGTGCCGGGCACCCTTCCTGGAAGGGACCCATCCAAGCAACTGGTGCCTCTGCCAACTTGAAATTCAGTGGAAAGCAGGGTAAAGCTACTGACGGGAAGAGTCCTGATATGACAGATAACCAAATCTTGATCTTCTGAGACCCCAAGTCCCACAGTATGAGCGCGTTCAAGCTCTCATATACAAGGCTGTGAGCTGACATTCTCCACGTGCCTTCCTTGTCTCGTCTGTTTCAACATTTCAGTGCTTTCCCCTTCTTCATCTTCCCCTTGTATACATTTCTTGGAGGAGCCCAGGAAAACTTCTTCTTTCGTCTTCATTTATTCCTTCATGTTCATTTTATTCACCCCTTTGTTTCCTCTTGTTCATATTTGTTGGGGGGTTTTTGTTACTAATTAATTACCATTCAACGTCTCTAATCTTCCCAGTTTCCATTTCACATTCACTTCCATGTTTATTCTTCTATCAATCTTCAATATCTAAGAAAGATAACACTCCGAAACTTTCTATCTTTTCAGCGCACCATTCAGCCTTCTCTACAATTCTTGTTACGTCAAACACGAACATTTACTACCAACTGGTCAGCTTAAAAAATAATCTTACAAAGGTGTATCAGCCTGTCCCCCTGCGAAATAAACCAAAAAATTATTTATGGCTTTATCAGAGCTAACAAGTGAGTGCTGCAGAGAAATGTTCATCTTATTTTTCACATCTGAAATTCATTAAACTCATTTCTAATGCTTCTGTACATTTGCACGCGATCACAAGAACACAAATATGTATGTATGAATGTATGTATGTATGTATGTATGTATGTATGTATGTATGTATGTATGTATGTATGTATGTATGTATGTATGTGTGTGTAAGTGGACTCTGAACATCATGGCAAAATCTGAATATGTCATTGCGAGACACTTGTCAAGTTGTGCAAGTCAGCTTTGTATGTATGTATGTATGTATGTATGTATGTATGTATGTATGTATGTATGTATGTATGTATGTGTGTGTGTAGGTGGACTCTGAACATCATGGCAAAATCTGAATATGTCCTTGCGAGACACTGGTCAAGTTGTGCAAGTCAGCTTTGTATGTATGTATGTATGTATGTATGTGTGTGTGTGTGTGTGTAGGTGGACTCTGAACATCATGGCAAAATCTGAATATGTCCTTGCGAGACACTGGTCAAGTTGTGCAAGTCAGCTTTGTATGTATGTATGTATGTATGTGTGTGTGTGTGTGTGTAGGTGGACTCTGAACATCATGGCAAAATCTGAATATGTCCTTGCGAGACACTGGTCAAGTTGTGCAAGTCAGCTTTGCATTCAAGGGAGTAGTGAGAGGGACAACGTTCTGAAAAGGACACGTTACATGAGGAACATTCCGTTTCCAACGGTAGAAAAAAAAGACAAGAAGTAGTTAATCGATGCATGAGACAGACCAAGACGGACATTTATCGGGAGGAGATCGCGGAAGGGGTGGGGGTTCTCTTACCAAATGGCACAAGGTGATGATGATTATACACACTAATACATATGTGCACAGATGCATATGTCAACGCATACATGTTTATGCACGCGTAAGAAGGAAGGACTGACTGGGTCTGGGGGCACACAGTATCACAGGATCCAGCGTCTGCCGAAGACGAAGTGTGTCAGTCACTGCGCAGAAACTATTGAAAAAAATCAGAATGTACACGAATCGACAAGTCATGGCCATGTGCCAGTCGAAACTTGACGTCTTGGTGTCGCTCCTCTTAGCAACAACCAGGGAGGGGCGGTGCCGGGCACCCTTCCTGGAAGGGACCCATCCAAGCAACTGGTGCCTCTGCCAACGTGAAATTCAGTGGAAGGCAGGGTAAAGCTACTGACGGGAAGAGCCCTGATATGACAGTGGCTCAGTGGAATGTGGAAGGAGTGAAGAACAAAAGGCCACATCTACAAGACTTCCTCCACAACACAGATACAATCTGCATTCAGGAAACCCACATAAGGGAAACCCTAGAGGTTCTTAATAAGATACGAACCCTTCTGACAAGATAGAACAAACAGACTGAAAGACGACATCCTCAAAACATCCATCCCAGCTGTAGAGATAAGTAGAGAGAGAGAGATAATAGCGAACTGGAACATCTGACAGTCAAAATCCTGCTGCCCAAAGGGCACATGATCACCAACTGCTGCAGCTCAACTGCCGCGGCCCCAATACTACACAAAGTAGAAGTCGGAGACTCCAATTATCTCATCGTGGGGAACTTCAACAGTCATTCACAAAGCTTGGGCTATGAGAAGAATGACCAAAGAGGAGAGGAGACTGCGGAATGGGTGATGGAGAACGAGCTAATCTTTATCAATCAACCAAAAGATGAGCCAACCTATTATTCACGAATATGGATGAACAAAAGCACGCCGACATAACCATGGTAACAAACAACATCCATACTTTAAAAGAACAGTGCACAGCCAACTTGTAGAAAGCGACCGTACTCCAATTACATAAAAAAATAAACAGCATAAGAAATAAAAAAAAAACATACAATATAGCTCCAAGCCGGATTTTCAAAAAGGTTGACTGGATCTTATTCCAAAAACTAGTAGAGGAAATAAATATGAACATCAAACCATAAAAAGACATAAACCAAAATGTATCAAACCTCACAGAGATAACACTACAAGCAGCAAATGAATTAAATCCAAGAGGAAAGAGGAAAGACTATAAGCCACAGCGGAGCAGCTCCCTAGAGAGGTTACAGTCAAACCTGACAGAAGCGCAGGAACAAATGGACAATTACTCTGTGACATCTGCAAGAATTGAGCCACTGTTGCCTTAGAGAGCCAACTTGAATTTTCTTTAGCCTGTTCATCGAGTCGCTCAAGATGCATAGTTGCGTGTAATCTTGTGACTGGAGCCAGCTCAGAAGTTTTGTCACAGCCTTGGATTCCATTGTGAGATTGCTTATTGGTACAGCAAAGCAGATAAACAAAAGATAGTAGGCAGACGGGTAAACAGACAGGCAGAGAATACAATTACTTGTAGGTAAGTAAATATGTAGACAGACAAACGGACGAATGGATGGATGGATGGATAGATGGATGGATGGATGGATGGATGGATGGATGGATGGATAGGGCACCTATTAAAACTTTACTTAATGTACTGGGTGCTGCTGTTTCTGGTACAAAGAGAAAACTCCAGCATGGCGTCATCAGAAAGGACAAGCTGATAAGATGAATCCTCATGGTTGCTACTTCCACAGTGTGAGAGACGGATTCTCAGGAAGAAGTTATGAGGCTGTCACCAGAAAGTAGAGAAAACTGTGGAATTCGCACTCAAAATAACAAATAAACACAAAAAAGTAATTTTCAGTAGATTACTGATTCCCAAAGTTGGCAATGAGAAGATCCGCTTTGGAAGGGTGAAAGGGCAGCAGGTGGGGGGGGGGGAGGTATGAGGAAAGACTGAGCAAAAAGGAAGCTTCAGGGAAGATCAGGATCAAATGAGAGGGAAAAGTTTTGGGCGCGATACTTATGTAACTGGGAAAGAAAGAGGTGGTACTTATGTAACTGGGGAAACAAAGAGGTGGTACTTATGTAACTGGGGAAACAAAGAGGCAGTATTTATGTAACTGGGGAAACACAGAGGCAGTATTTATGTAACTGTGAAACACAGAGGATTTATTTATGTAACTGGGAAACTAAGAGGCAGTAGGCCCAAAATGTTTGAGAACCACTGGTACAGGCAATTTTTAAAAATTCCTAGTACATGATACAAATGGTCCCCCCCCCCAAGCATTGATATGCCGGGTTACGGTACAGCTTAATAGACCCCAGTATTATGTGGCGGGTCCCGGTATAACTTGGTGGACCCCAACACTGATATGCCGGGTAGTGGTGCGTCTGATTGGATCCAAGCACTTATGTGCCAATTACTGGTACGTCTGAGTGGATCCAAGCACTGATGTGCCAATTACTGGTACGTCTGATTGGATCCAAACACTGATGTGCCAATTACTGGTACGTCTGAGTGGATCCAAACATTGATATACCAATTACTGGTACGTCTGATTGGATCCAAGCACTGGTGTGCAATTACTGGTGCGTCTGATTGGATCCAAGCACTGATGTGAAAATTACTGGTGCGTCTGATTGGATCCAAGCACTGATGTGCCGGGTACTGGTACGTCTGATTGGATCCAAGCACTGATGTGCCAATTACTGGTACGTCTGAGTGGATCCAAACACTGATGTGCCGAGTACTGGTACGTCTGATTGGATCCAAGCACTGATGTGCCAATTACTGGTATGTCTGAGTGGGTCCCAGCACTGATGTGCCGGGTACAGGTACGTCTGAGTTGGTCCCAGTTATACTTCCTATATCCTGGTACTGGTGATAGTGTCATCTCAGCAATCCTTTATTTAGTTTAAACCGTTACATATTTTTTTTCTTTTGTTAGCCTAGTGTATCTAATAAAAACAAAATTAACTTCGCACTATAACTTTTATTGTACAAAAAGTAAAACCCAATCTACATTTTCATCATTAAGCTTTTGATTCTCTACAGATGCTAAGTATCTGCATGAATAGCTTTGCTTATTTTAAAATCGAAACACGAAACCACATTTTAAAATCTGCCTCCAAGAATGGATGATATAAATGAGAGTAAAGACACAGCACGATTATATAGTAATACATGGTGAAAGATACGAGGTGTATAATGTAGACAAACGAGGAAACATCGATGATCAATGAAAGTGAATAGCGCGATTATCTTGGCAATTTGGCAATAGGAAAAAAAATGATGTTTTCCGCAAATATACAACATTGCGCTAGAGGCGAAGATGCCACCAGAAACAGGCATAAACATTTATTAATTCAACTTACAGTCCTAGTCGATGATGCTATTTCAAACTTAAATGGATTACAAAAACATTAACCATGGGGACATAGAGATAATATCCCGTCACACTGGTGGTTACTTGTTTCAATTCATGGAATATGCAACACGTATTGGAAGTTGTACGGACGATTTCTAATTTCAGTTTCAACATCTGACCCCTGCCGTTTACCTTTCACCCGAAATGCGGTTATTTTAAACGGAGATAGCGTTCAAGATTTTAAAAGAAATTATTTATTACAGTCAGAAAGGTTTTTTTTTTTCACCGTTGATAGTATATAAATAAACAAGAGGAAACATAAGAGAAAATGAAATGACTAAATTATCATCATTCCACACAGAAAGACTAATAAAAATTGGAATATTTTCTGCCGGTATCACACGTGATAGGGATGGATACAATATTTAATTTAAGCAGAGGAGAAGACCTGCACATAATTACAACAAAAGTTGACTGCTCGTATGGTCCGCGAGGATCACAATGCTATGGCGGAAAACATCTCAAGGCAATTGGGAAAAAAAAGGATAGCTCTCACAAAAACCGTGAAAATTACATAAATACTTGTTGATATTTGACGAGAGACAGGGGGTAAACAAATTGTACCACGACATCAAAGGAAAAAAAAGCTACTGAAAGTAGGTATGACTCCAGGTACATGAATGTACTCAGTGATGTATGCAATCCCGAAGATATGGCTTCATCTATCTGAACTTTGTGAAATAAATATGTTACACAAACGAAAACGGTCTCATATCAATCAATAATGTTGTCACAGGCCCACAACTTTGTAAAAATGTATGCACGAGCATAAAATAATCACATATTTGAGAATGTTATACACACTAACTTTGTCATACAATCAGTTCAGTATCTTACATCATGGACCTATGTAATCATGATCATCGTCATCATCATCAGGTGCCATGCTGTTAGGCGTTGGCGGGTATGCCCTCCACAAGTCTCGTTCCTTGCTTCCATCAGCTAAGTTGGTGATTCTTTTTTTTTTCTCTTTTTTTTTGTGCCATCACATTAGACTATCCATGATTTTTTCTCCTGCATCTCTTCCCATTTGTCTTTCCTTGTGTTATGATGTTTTCAATCCCTCCTTTTCTCGCTACACGAGATGTCCAATGAATGATGACTGCCGTTTTCTTAAGGATTTAATTAGGTTTCTTTCTACGTTTGTTTTTGTTAGACATGTTAGACCTGTTAGACCTGTTAGACATGTTAGACATGTTAGACATGTTAGACCTGTTAGACATGTTAGACCTGTTAGACCTGTTAGACATGTTAGACCTGTTAGACCTGTTAGACATGTTAGACCTGTTAGACATGTTAGACCTGTTAGACCTGTTAGACATGTTAGACCTGTTAGACCTGTTAGACCTGTTAGACATGTTAGACCTGTTAGACATGTTAGACCTGTTTGTTATCTTAGTTGTCGATGGTATTCTTAACATTATTCTAATGAACAGTATCTCTGTTGCATCTAGTGATCATTCCATCGATTCTCCATGACTCATTTCCATAGAATAAGATAGCTCAATGTAGCATTTTAGAACTTTCTAATGTTCATTTAAAGAGATGAGCTGCACAAGATGTTTATCATTTATTGGAAAGCTGTTTGGCTTGGTATATTCTGTTCCTAATTTCAGAAATGCATTTGCCATCTGATGTTATTCGAGTGCCTAAATATTTAAATGCATACAAGTTTCAAGTATTTTCTCTCGCACCTTAACATTGCGTTTAGGTGAATTTTTCTTTCGTGATTTGACCATTGTTTCTGTTTTAGTGTTATTTAGAGTGAATCTTTTCTTCTCATCTTCTGTCACTGGTATATCTAATAATTTCTGTAGTTTTTAAAAATATATTTTGAATATTAGTACTGTATGATCTGCACATCGCAGATTATGTACTCTCTCGCATACATAAGCCACAAGCTCGGTCAAGCATTTACTTTCCGTTGCACCTTGTCATACACCCAGTAAGTCGAGATCTCTGTCGTTCTCAGTCGAATCCGGCCATGTCTTGTATATAGGTACGGTTAACCTGTCAGTCAGTTTGCTCTTTCAAATTTGGAAAAAAAAAAGGAAAGCTTTCCCCGAATCTTCCAAGCAAGATTTACAGGAAGCGAAAACAAAACCAGCTGCTACATAAATCTAAAGAATAAATAAAAAGGTGTTTCAAACCACTTGTCAAAATTGTGCACAAGAAAATCCCACAGTTCTGAACGATCTACATGGGCAATTAAAAAATACTATAAACTCAATAAAAAAAGGTTTACTTGTCACTTTATTTCACAAATAAATCGTTCATATTCATGCACTAGAACAAATACTTGGAGCATGGTACTGGCTTGTTATGGTGGGTTTATGTTCATATGCCACTGAAACATAAATATTACAATCTCATAACAGATGATGAAAACCGATATTGTACGCCTGCTATAGATTCAGGTGTCTGTAAACCTACAACTGAAATTTTGTCTCTGTTTATTGAATACTGATAACATTTGCTGAAGAGACACGATTTCTCTGACCTCATGGAAGTGGATTGTACTCACACTGTGTCACCTTCGAGTTGCCGTAGTTGTAAAAATTAGTAACTAGAGAACATATGCCTACACCGCGAAGCACACTGGGTTACACTGCAGACACTGCTGTCGACAGCTGCAGGGAAAACGAAGTGTAATTTCCAACTCAGAAGTATGTGAACAGCACTTGTAGGGTCATTTTCAAGTCAGAATTATGCGAACAGCACTTGTAGGGTCATTTTCAAGTCAGGAGTATCACCTAGCAGAAGCTGGATATACTCACCTGCAGGTCAGGCGTGTCACCGTGACAGAAACAGCTGCGTCGGTGATCATCTTCTTAAACACATTCCTAACATCAGCTTTAAAACAATCACACTCAACAAGTGAAATAAGGTGAAAGGGAAAGAAATATTTGAAACACTACTTGAAATAAACCATATCGGGTCGGGTATGGCAGCTGTGAGAGATCAAATTAGAGTCTTGTATTGTTGATGATGGTCACTGGTTTAAAATAAATGATTATGATGGAGACGAACCGTCAGATTTTATAAATGGAAAGGATGTGATAACCTACCTGGAGAGGCAGGTGCTCAACTGTGTCCTTGGATAGTACCAGAGAAAACACACGTACATTTCATGATGTGTACTTAAACCTCCATGAAAGAAACATTATGCACGTACTATTTCACTACTCACCCTGAAGACAATAAACTGCATATATAACCCAACAAGCTATAATTTTCCGTTCTTTCTTTCTCTAGTATCTATGAAAGTCAGAAAACACATTCTTTGCATCCAGTATGAAAGTCAGAATATATATTGGTTCTAAGGATTGTTATTGCCGGAGGTGGGGTGGAGGATACGCTCTCCACTCCAGCGGCATTGCGTCTCAAATAGCCTCTGATAGTCAAGTCCAGCTCCTGGCCTTCTCGTGGCAGAACTGTTCAAACTGACAGGAGAAGGGGCGAAGGTGAATATCTGGCGCTTGAAAACCAGACGTTTCGGGTAGATGAGAGTCATATTTGGTAGCTCATCTACCGCTTCTGGCGAGATTCTTCAGCTGCCGTGCGTGGAGTGGGGCTCCTCCCAGTCAGAGAAGAAAGGTGTAAATGGGGTTGCCGCGCGGCACCACCGTGGAAAAGGTGAAAGAAAGGATAAAGCGAAGTAAACAGTAGTCAAATCACGGCACCTCTGGTATGGAGGTCGGCCACGTCCTAAGTGCACTCATATCGGGCGAAATGCCTGAACCGGCTTAACCCAAATGTTAAGACAATTCTGGCGAGATACTTCGGATGCCGCGCGCGGAGTTAAACTCATTATAAACTTTGGGACCACATATATTCCAACCATGTTAGTCTGGTTAACGTAGTGCAACAGCTGTTACTTGAAACACCACGAAGACCTGTATATGATCGTGGCTGGACAGACATCATAAACATAGGTAACACACACTAATTAGTGTATAAGTATACAATTATACACGAAGCACTGCAGAAAAGCTGTGATACCAAAATATATAAACTAGGAGAAAAGTAGGAGCAGCTTTATTACTTAACGATTACAAAGTTGTGACGTTTCGCTTAATCATACAAAAACACATCGGATGAAGAAATAGAGAGAGGAGATAAAGTATAGATTCACATGAATGCTATTAAAAATTAATAATGAATAGAGCACTTAGCTGTAACTGTAAGATGTGGCTTGTTCGAAGCTGTGTGTCAGAAATGAGCATTGTAGGACGTAGACACTGTTTAAGTGGAGACTTGTGATGTGTGGTCGGTGGGTCGTAACTGAGGGTGGTGGGTGGGAAAACCATGGAGGGGAGAGAGAGTGGTACAATGTTAACCTAGCCAGGAGAAGGTGAAATAGATGATTATAGTTAAGGTAGAGGGGTTGTAATAGGATGCTGTAAGGAGGTTCTGAACTATGTGTAACAAGTGAGAAGGGAATGGAGCTTAGTAGAGAGGGATTTTAATTGATAAAGAGGAGAATGTTAGGTGTAGCTGGATGGAGAGTTTAACCCGTGTGGTTTCAGCGTCCCATAATCCTGAATGTCTGAATATAGCGGTTCTCAAGCGCTATGCGGATTATGTCATCTGTGTGACATTGTTTGATGGCTTTTTTTTAAAAATGAAGTTTATTTGTCTGACAGTTACAAATACAAATCGTATGCAAATGACGTGCGGTGATGATGAATGCCCGTGAAGTGAAATAATGAAATGGTGGGCTTTAACAAAACGTGAGATGATAGTGATTTGGATGATAGGTACATCTGAGTGCATGTGTATATAAAAACATGGTTATATAATATCCAACGTTTTGAAACTAAAACTGTGTCGTTGTCAAAATCTACATACACACACACACAAAAACAAAACAAAAAGGACTTCAATATTCCAAGTAGTTGTTAAAAACTACCGGAAAGCCTTAACAATTTGTTTTGGAAGATGGTCAGAAAAATTTCTGGTGTAAAAACTTTGTTATCAAACATGGCCTTATTCCGACATGACCAGATAAGAGATCTAAATTCTGCTAGGAGGATGATGGACTGTTCATGGCTGCCTGCTACTGTTCGAGGGATGGTGTTCAACATGACTGCTCTATACATGTCTACTGTCTGTGTTGTTCTTGTTGTTATCTCGTGAGTCAACAGTTTAAAAGCTAAAGAAACAGTTTTGCACTCAAAGAAGATGTGCTCTTCTGTTTCCTGTGTTTTTGTTCTACATAGTCTACATCTGATCAGTCTGTTGGATCTGCGGGCGACTCCTTGTGTGGTCGGTGTTCTGTTGAACAATAGTCTGTATGTTATCTCTCGTGCACTTGGCGTGATTCCTTTCTGGTGTAGGTTTTGAAATGGTGTGTGTAGTCAGTAATGAATAGAGCACTTAGCTGTAACTGTAAGATGTGGCTTGTTCGAAGCTGTGTGTCAGAAATGAGCATTGTAGGGCGTAGACAATGTTTAAGTGGAGACATGTGATATGTGGTCGGTGGGTCGTAACTGAGGGTGGTGGGTGGGAAAACCATGGAGGGGAGAGAGAGTGGTACAATGTTAACCTAGCCAGGAGAAGGTGAAATAGATGATTATAGTTAAGGTAAAGGGGTTGTAATATGATGCTGTAAGGAGGTTCTGAACTATGTGTAACAAGTGAGAAGGGAATGGAGCTTAGTAGAGAGGGATTTTAATTGATGAAGAGGAGAATGTTAGGTGTAGCTGGATGGAGAGTTTAACCCGTGTGGTTTCAGCGTCCCATAATCCTGAATGTCTGAATATAGCAGTTCTCAAGCGCTATGCGGATTATGTCATCTGTGTGACATTGTTTGATGGCTGTTTGAAAGTTTGAAAGTAAGGGTTATTAAAATCTTTAAAGAAAAAACTTTTTTTTTTCAAAAATATGAAGCAATGCTATGTCATACATAGTAGCATAAATGTTAATATGAACTGGAATTTAAGGTGTGTTTTAAAGGAGACAAACTGTGAGAGAAGCATAATAGAGCTGTGTGTTTGTGTACATTTATAAATAAATTTAATTCAGATCTATTAATTTAGGAGCATAATGGTTGAACCGATAACAACGACACTTCTCAGCGTCAAGATATTAAGTTATCTCCCTGCTGCTTCCACTTACTGCAGTTCTCGTCTGTGTTACAATGCACAACGCACTCAGCTGAGATTCTCCTTCCAAGAGTTAGATCGGAGCACAAATGGACTTGTCCGGGGTACAGTAATATAACGCTTTGACACTGTGACACATGGAAACAATTTTAATAAATCGTATTCCCTTCTCCTATCTCAGCAGTAAACGGTTTCTTCCGTTGATTCCAAACCAAGCAAAAGACAGATCTACCTTTTACTGTAATGTTTTAGATTTCGTTGTAACTGTAACTGTAAAAAAGGAGTGTGTTGTTGAGGCATATCTTAATTTTTTTCCCCAACATTGGTATCTTACTTGTTTAGTCCGCTAAAACTCTTGAAACTTAATCTTAGCGTCATGAAATCTTACAGTCTAAAGCAATGTTTAGCTAATAAAATTCAGCAGAAGGGACGTCTTAACAGCATATTTTTTGGCAAAGTAATGCACCAAGCCCCCCCCCCCCACCATTCCTCTCTAACCTATGCAAATAATGCTAGGAATTCATAGAATTCCATGGGCGGGAAGTAGGATGATTTAGGCCTAAGCTTGGGTGAGAGTCCATATAGAGAGACATAAAGAGGATTTGGCGACTATGAAGGTTCTTTATCTTGGAATGATTAGTGAAGGAAAATGTACAATGCAACTGCGTAGAGACCTTGGAAGATGTGAAAGGATTTGTCTGAGAATGTGCGCACTATGAGCTCCTTATCTAAAACAGACTCACTGTGTGATAAACAGAGGTCGTGTCATAGTTTTGTTGTAGGTGGTGAGGAAATATTATGAACAATCTGAACTTCTAATTACCTGGTGAGGGGTGCTGGGGTACAGTTTCTTCCTCTTCTGTTCAAAGATATATAGAAAAATGCCATCATTAAAATTCTTTCGTCGTATTTCCTGTGTATCTACGGGGCCATCATCATTCAGGCCCATCTAAATTCAGGCAACAAATTTATCAACATCTCCTATGTTTCTGTTGCTAGGTTGGGGATCGTGTTATGCTCTGTTTTCCGTTTTGTTCCTGTTTCTGTTCTACTTCTGGTGAGCTTTTAGTGCTCGTGATATTATTTTGCATCTAAAGTAAACGTGGTCTTCAATCTCTTGTAAGTTTTCTCTACATAACTTACATTCGCTTGATTTATTTGTAATATATGATGTTCCTAAAGGCGTCATGTTAAACAGTAGTCTGTATGTTATCTCTTTAACTCTGGGCGTGACCCTGTGTTATGTAAATTTTAGAATGTTTGGGTATAGCCAGTGATAAAGTAGTTGTATCCTCTTTTTGATTCTGAAATATAATGATTGTTCTTGTTCTCTCCCTTGCTCAAGGGCCGACACATCAACGGTTTACAATGCCACTGTAATTATGACCCCCTAAAAAACCAACACTTTGAATTTTTAATTAAATAGAAGCATATCATTTTTTAAACGCTATTTCAGTTTTTTACATCTCCTCAGAACGAAAGTTGTTAGGCAATGGAGGTAAGACCGTACACTCTGATGCAAAGTGAGTTCAAGCTAGTGGACTTCCTGTGCTAACAACAACAACAAAAATACATTTGAGAACTGTGTAATAAAATTTCAAAATAATGTGTTCACGGCTTAAATTTTTGCAAAAAATGATTTTTGTATTTGTTGCTATTTATATTAAAATATTGAATAATCAACAAGAAATAACATAGTTATTGCATGTGTTTCAATGGTTGTTGTACATAAAAATACGACGGGCTAAGGTTGGCATGCTGAATGACTTTGCAACATTACTTCGGCACAAGACTACTAAAATCTCAACTCCTGGAGTACTTCTTTGTAAATGTCGGTAGTTTTCCTGTGTATTAAATATTCGTGCTTTGTTAAGTTTTTCATGCATTGTTTGTAGAAGAGGGACAGTGTTCCGCAATGGTGAGACTGTGTACTGTTGATTCTACAAAGTTTAGAAAATCATGTTAAAGTTAAGTCCTACATAATACTAGTGCGTGATTCTCTGGCTCCTTGATCATGCTTCCTATATATTTAATTTTCATGGCTTGTATTTTTGTTGAAAGTAGACGAAGGTGTATGGTTCAGTTTTACTAAAAGATGGAAAGAGTGGGGAAAGTGGGCAGAAAAAAAAGGCCGAAAGCAAGATGAGTGCTTAGAAATGAAGAACATGCAACAGACCAATATTTCGGAAAAATCATTTTTCAGCGATCAACACAACAAATAAAAACACGAAAATTAGATGAATAATATAGACGTAGCTGTTTTGGTCTCTTCTAGTGAGAATGACGGGCAAAAAAAAAGCCCAGATAGACGTAGCAGAGCACAAAGTGGAAGCCAGCGATTGGCGGAGAAATGATGTAAAAGGAGGGCCACAGAGAGTACCATATGGTAAATATCTTGGCGTTATTCCCCAGATAGGCCCAGCTTTCCCACAACGGATGCCTATGTTCTAAACAAAAGTCGTCCAGATAGCCCAGATGATAAAAGAGTGAGAAGACAATATGGGGAGGAGTAGACGGAGGAAATTTCAGAAAGAATAGAGAACACTGACAGGACAAGACTGTTTGCTTAGGATACTAGGACAAGAGAGCTAACAAAGCCTACTAGGGACTACAGAAAAAGGATAGGAAGGGCTGGAAAATAAAACTTAAATCGCCTCCGACAAGAATGCAGCGAAGTAAGTGGGGCTAAGAAACTTGGGCATGAGTAGTAGAAATAGAAAGAACAATAACCAGGTGGAAATGTAAAGAAGTTTAAAGAAAGCTGAATTTATTGTAAATCCCAGCTGGGTGGAGACAGCCAGTATGGAAAACAAGGCGCTGTTCCAGAGCTTTCCAAGATTGATCATCAGAAGAATAGAAGCGGATTGCAGTTACAGAAATGTCCCGTTTATCCCCTTGGCAGAAGTGCTTGGCTTCCTGTATCAGTGCCCTCTAATGTGTCGTTCGGATGCTGGCGAAACCGATCTCCTAAGCGTAAGCCAGCCCTCTCTGTATACTTCATGTCACAACAATTATACATAATGGCATAACTGACTTTGCGAGAAATGCATGTAAAATCCTAATGAACTGATAATGTGGACTTTGAGAAGGAAACCTGGTTTGTTCGAACAATAAAAACATGTCTGCCATTCATAGGCGAACTCTACCAAACATCTACGTCTCTTGTCATTTATCCAATGAGAGATAAACGGCAGACAACAATAAGTAACAAACGTCAAGAGGAGTTCATTATAATCGTTCTCCTGCTTTACCAGGCAAATCCATAGCTGTTCGGAGCTCTCCCTTAATATATTCTTTAGATGACATCAACCGAAGCCGTGATTTCGATGTTCATTTTATTATTATTTGAAATGTACCACAGCGTGTCGAAATACTGTATTTTGTTCAACAGTTCCCCATGAGCCAATGTCTTTCAGATCCAGTATCTATCCCGCTGATACTTGGTTGTTATTAATCTATCAGCTCTTTCATTTTCATTAAAAAAAAATAAAGAAAGCTTTCGCTAAATCTTGCAAATTAACAGAATGAAATCTTTGGGGGAAAAACAAAGGATAAAAAAAAATCATTCTAATGTGTAAAATAGCAGCTAAAACCAAATGTTAAAACAAATCAAACTCAAACACCATGCACTTTCATCATCTGACGCGACATGAGCTATACAAATTTTAAAAAATAATATGAACAAAAGAAGAAACGATTTATTTCTCATTTTATTTCACACATACCCCGATCTGATTCATGCACTAGGACAAACACTTGGAGCATGGTACTCGCTCGTTACGTTGGGTTTTGCTTCCACGCTCATATGCCACTGAGAAAGAAACAAAGCAACTTCATGATTCACTTTAGAAGCACAAGTTACATGTGTACTACACATTCTGCTGACTACAGAGCTACAATGTGAGATTTTGTCTGTGTTTACTGAATACTGATAAATATCCCTATAGGCAAGAATGTCCCGATTTTCTCTTTACCAGAGTTGAGAAAGTGAGCTCTTTTCACATTATGATCGCCCTCGAGCTGACACAGTTGTAATAATAGGTACTCTGGGAATATATGCCCCGCACCGTGAGACAAACTGGCTTATATCGTAGACAGCCGTCAATGTATGAAGGGAAAATGGAATTTTCAATGCAACTAAGATTCATGAATACGTCTCTGAAATGTGCGTAGCTTGCCTCCGTGACACAGAGTGAGGAAAATAAATTGACCACGTCTGAAGGATTGTTAACTTATCTCTAGTCTCACCGAAGCTTCTACATAAATGAAGCAAATCTTAGACTGGGTTTTATTAGTTAATTTCAAAGCAACTAAATGGTTTCTGGCATCGTGATAAATGCTGACGAAATAGAGGTTATCACGCTACTTTCATAGAATTGTTCTTTTTTTTTTTTTTTTGTAACCATCCTCGATGTTTTCTCACAAATGCTCATAATTCTGAAGTACCACAGAAAAAGACGAGCGCTAATGCTCAGATACGCATGCGATTTGTTGAAGAAATTTTACAATGACAAACAGAGGGTACTTATTAATTACATATTCATGAAAGTCTGTTTCGTAAAGTTATAAAGCCCTATGATCATTCTTTCATAGAATGACTCCTTGTGTACATCATACAGACTACGCTGGCTTGGACATGCCACACTAACGGTAAATGCCCTTACTTCTAATGATACTCATTACTGACAAATAACTGTATCAAAAGACCTACAGTTGAAAGACGTGTGCCAAAGAGATATACAAGATATACCATCCAGACAGACACCGTCTCAAGTAGAAGTGCGTCCCGAACCATCATCTTCTTAACTCAGGTAGAGGGGTAGAAAAGAACATAATAAAAATAATCACTAATAAGGCCACTGTCTCTTTAATGACACCATCTCCTCATGTTCAGAAACTAATGAAAGGGGATAGTACTGTCTTTGCAAAAGCGTAAAATTATTCACTGAAGATAGTACAGAAAAACAGTACGATAATGTTATGTCACATATTGTTAGCAAAAGCCCAGTATCTTGTGAAGGAAATTATAGGCAACCATAAGGCTTCCACATTGATCAGATTTTGATCAAAGGAAATGGGAGGGGCATGGAGAAGATAGACAGCCTGCTCCTCAACACGTCAATAACTAATAATAATTTTTGTAACTAAATAATGCGATTCTGGAAAATAAAAACAAAAAGTTCTGAAGAAGAATACATCGTTTTCATTCATTTTAATATTGGATTTCCAGTAAATGCCATCATAGAAGTGAACATGATGGTTACAAGTACGTAACTATGGCTTTGGCTTATGACTCATAGATGAAAATTAAATATTTTCTATATTGTGTGTTTTTATGATTTACAAAAGAGAGGAAAAGAAACAGAAATGAGCAATACTTGTAGACTCACCCTCAGATCAGGAGTGTCACCGTGGTATATACTGGATATACTCACCTTCAGGTTAGGGGTAACATCGCAGCAGAAACTGGATATACTCACCTTCAGATCAGATGTGTTATCATAGCAGAAACTGGATATACTTACCTTCAGATCAGATGTGTCATCATAGCAGAAACTGGATATACTTACCTTCAGATCAGATGTATCATCATAGCAGAAACTGGATATACTCACCTTCAGATCAGATGTTTCATCATAGCAGAAACTGGATATACTCACCTTCAAATCAGATGTTTCATCATAGCAGAAACTGGATATACTCACCTTCAGGTCAGAGGTGTCACCGTGGCAGATATTGGCTATGTTCGCATCAGTCATCATCTTTTTAAACGTATTCCTAACATCAGGTTTAGTCCAGTCTTGCTGATTGACGAAGTCCAAGATGGTGGCATTCCTTCTGGTGTATTCATCAGGCAACTTGTAGAGTAAACTGAAAAATGATAACAGGTTTGATTTTACCATGAGAAGAAATGGCAGTCTAGTGATAACATGACAAATTATATCAGCTGTAGAGCTCCATACAACATGAAATATACATGATAATTCTTGTGACAACACAAACGTTGTACAAATGTTGAATGTGAAAATAATCACGATAAGAAATCTTTGCATAATAAACAATACATGTAATGCCTATCACGAAGTAAGGAAAAATGGAGAAAAATAAAGAAATCTTCATTAACGGCTACATTTTAAAACTGAAAAGAAGAATCAAAATGAAAGAATTAAGAATAAGAAAAAAAAGATTTCTCAAAATAAAAATTTCTAATTTTTATAAGTGCCAGGCCCCGCAGCGTAGGTGATCATTTCTCTCCACAATTCCATGTCCTTTGCGTTGATTATGAGATCCACCGGTGACTTTCATCCTAGCTACACTGACAGCCAATCCAGTAACTTCTCTCTTTGCCTTCCTCTGTCTCTTCTTCCCCCCTCAATTTTTCCACTTGCCACAGTGTGTTCCAATTTTCCTATTCTCAAGAAATGTGCTATAAATCTCGCTTGTCTGCATCTGATCTTTGCTATAATTTGCTTTTTAACTCCAACCTCTCTTAAGCCTTCTTCACTGGTTTTCTTGGCTGTCAATGACCTCCATTTCTCGTTGTACTCTCTTATTCATAAACCACGCTTCACGCCCATAAAACAGAAATGGCTCAAAACAGAAAAGAAACTATGAAATAGGATCACAACAGACTTCTCTTTCTCATTCCATACGTTATCTTTTATTTTCATGCACACACTCAAAAGTTAAAGAAGGTAGAAATAGAAGAAAGATTTAAAATACAATTTGAAATAAAGGGTGTGAAAGCGTAGAGAGATCAAATCTGAGACTTGTGTTGTGGATGTTGGTTACTGGTTTTTAAACACGTAATGGCAGATTTTTATTACAAAAAAAAAATAAGATGACCTACTTGGACAGGCAGGACGTTAGCGACGTCTTTGGGTAGTACCAGAGGAAAGCTACGCACATTTCATGATGTGTACTTAAACCTCCCTGTGAGAAACAATATACATTATCTAACTTGACAATAAGATTTTTAAGGTCATGCATCTTTCCCATCGCAACATATGCCTGTGAGACCTGGACACTTAACAAAACAGCTGAGAAACACATAAATGCCTTTGAATGTAAATGCTACAGAAGAGTTCTCCAAATATCGTGGACACAAAAAAGAACAAATATATCTATACTACAAGAGCTTAGTATTGAAGAAGGCTGGCTAGTAAAGAGGATTAAAGAGAGAAAACTTAAATATTTTGGACACATTAAACGTCATGATAATTTAGAGAAGACCGTATTGGAAGGATACATAATGGGAAAAAGAAAGAGAGGAAGACCAAAACGAAGATGGCTGCAAGACATCTTTGACGATCTGCAAATGGATGCATCAGCAACAGGCCATCTTGCTCACAACCGAGAGGCCTACAGGAGTGCTGTTTGAGAGGCAAAGTTCCGAAAGGGACATGCAAATGAATGAATGAATGAATGAACTTGACAATACATAATATCTAACTCGTCAACAAGTCACTGGAGTCTTATCGGATAGGGAGTTGTTTACATGACTGTTAGTGAACTCGGGGAAACTTGCTTTTAGGCAGATTTTATCATCATAGAGTTCACATTTACTCCGACGTCATTAGTCTGACGGAAGGAGTGCGGTAGTCTGTTATTAGAGTCAGCATGAAGAATTGTGTAGGGTCTTGACTAACTCAGATTTGTCGGCCCTGACAACTGTGCTCACTTTACCACAGTCTTCTCTCCCGCTGTCAGTAAAATAACTGTTATTGTCTTTTAAAAATATCAACCTGCTGCATACAGATAACCAAATCTTGATCTTCTGAGACCCCGAGGTCCCACTGTGTGAGCCCGTTCAAGCTCTCGTATACAAGGCTGTGAGCTGACACTCTTCACGTGCCTTCCTTTTCTCTTCTCTTTCGACATATCAGTGCTTTCCCCCTTCTTCATCTTCCTCTTGCATACATTTCTTGAAGTAGCCCAGGACAAACTCTACTTCCTTCGTCTTCTTTTATTCTTTCATTTTCATTTTATTCTGCCATGTTGTGTCTCCTCTTGTTCATATTTTCTTTGTTACGAAGTAATTATCATTCAACATCTCTATTCTTCCTAGTTTTTTTTTTTTCATCCAATTGCGCGTTTGTCCTTGCGCCAGTCTTAAATATTTAGGAAGGATAAAATTTCTAAACTTGACATAATCTGATTCCTCTTGTTCTTTTTACGTCAAGCATAAACATTTACTGCAACATGATCAGCTAAAAAAAAAAAAAGAAGAGAAGAAGAAAACTTACAAAAGTGACATTTGTATGACCGGTGGAGTCGTAAGTGCATTCATATATCAGGCTGTCCCCCTGTAAAAAAAAAGTTTGTATGTATATAGTTTTATCAGTGCTGGCAAGTGAATGCGGTAGAGAAATGTTAATCTTATTTTTCATATGTGAAATTCATTACATCCATTGGCAATGTGTCTGTATATTAGCAGGCGCTCACAGGAGTATATACTTTTATGTGTATGCCTATGTATGAATATGTGTATTGTTTCTGAATGTGTATTCAGTTTATGTACGTATGTGTGTACTTGTTTGCTCGTCTGTAGCTGTGGCTGTTGATCTTCTTGACTTTATATCTATGCGCGACTGCCTGACGTCTGTTTATCTGGGGCGGGGGGGGGGGGTTTCGGTCCGGCCATTTGCGTATTTGCTTTCCCATTTTCTTGAAAATCAATGAATGATCAATATCAAATATTCTTTAATTTTTGTATGTGTTACATATACAGTTGAGGATTCAACGTAGTTGAAGATCTAGACATTAAATATGTCTAGTGAAGTTCTATTCTATGGAGCCTAAGCGTTGCATTTTGAGAGCCACTATATTGCCTAGTCAAAATAACATGTAAGAAAAAAAACGACTCTTGCTTGGAGCCCTAAGGCAGTCATTTATGGGTAATGGTCTGTGTTATCATCACTGCACCCTGTACATCTCCATAAGTGCTCAGATCTCTCCTCTCAAAATTCCGTCAGCCTCCTACAGCTGACAGTGCCCATCATGTGTTGGTTGACAAGTCCCCTCTCGCCGTCAAGTATGCCTCTCGTTCCTGGCCGTGCTAATCTATACTCTCAGCTCTTTCAGCCTAAGCAGCGATGTGGATTTTCTGCTCTCGAAAACTCCCCACTCTGTCAATCTCCTTGAGCTAGCTAACAATATCAGCTCGATCAACCAGTCATTTGCGGAGGTCTGTGCATTCACAGGTAAAATTCATTTCTGATTTCATATTATTTCTATGAAGCCTACTGTGGACATTGTCCCCACTCTGATAAGTTCTGAGTAAAACGGCAAGATCTCCATCTAGACAACCTTTTCCACACTCTGAAAAGAATATCAGAAAAAAATATTTCCGTAGTGACTTTTATATATTCATTTTTTTTAAATATAAAATCTTTACTAATCACTTTCAAAACAGATTTTTCTAAAAAAAATCGTGACAAAACTTAAAGCTGCTTTAAAATAACTATACTTAAACAATATAAAACTAAACGGGCAGAATTTATAGAACTATATACCGATTTCAGTGTTCTCTCTGGTTCTAAAAGTCTCGTCTGCTGGTAATTAAAATCATAGTCTTTATCTTCAGACAAAGGCGCCAGTTCTACTCCCTGCCGGAAGTGACGTGTTCGTAGTTTCCTGCCAAGGAGATGAGCGTGGAGAAAACTGGCAAACACGTGGACTTCCTGGTCACCAAAACCCTGTTTTATGAAAGATGAAAAGTGTAAATGAGACAAGAAACTTGTATGGAAAAAAGGCTGATGCACATTTTTGAGGACAAAAAACTCTTATACAGGAAGCAAATCAACCATACAACTTTGCAAAACTTCCAAGGAATTACTCTTCCTGGACTGCACCACAATTCCCTTTTTTTTCTTCTCTTAATCAGAAATAGAGAGAGAGAAAATGGGAGAGGGTTAGTAAACAATACAAATGTAATTGTTTCCTATTTCTGGGACAAAATAAAGTTTTATTTACATTCAGTGTAAGAATATGTTTTGTACTATCTCACAAAAAGTATAGCACTCTCGCACAAACAGTTATAGCATGAGACAAAACAGATTCCTTGTGAAGTTCTGCATATTCCAGTTTAAAGTATTCAAAAACAATGTCAAATTGCTCAGTTCTCAAGTTTCATACTGCGTCAGATATATGGAAAATTGGCTCAAAAATAGATGAAATATTGGCCGTGATGATGAAATGAAGTTAATGGCAGCAGCAGGCTCGCAAATCCGTAGTTCACCATCACCTAATTGTGATTAGTGCTTATGTCTTTATGCTTTTTTTCATTTTTAAAACCTTTCTGATACTGCACTTGATATAAACCTCAACAGTTCTAACATATAAGATGTAAGTGTGACTATTACATTATTACTATTAAGGATGTTAGAATCAGTTCAGAGGGCAAAGGTAAAGGTGACCCTAATACACCATGAGGCACCCAGGGGACATGGTGTTTGTGTCCATATTTTCCTTGACATATCGGCACACTAGACGGTGATGTAGCCACCATCACTTGTGCTCCTCCCGCCCCCACCTTTCCATCCTAAGCCCCTGAAGAAGTTAGGCTCCTATCTGTATAAAATAGGAAAAAGTAGGAGCAGCTTTATTACTTAACTTTAACTGCTTTACTGCAGTGCTTCATGTATAGTTATATACTCATACACTAATTACCAGGCTCCTATCTATACAGTTGAGTGACTGTGGCGCCTCTGGTCGAATTTCGAACCACTGACCGTCGCCACGATAGACTAGTGCTCTAACCACTTCGCCACAGAGGCACCAAGAATCATCATCATCATCATCATGTGCCGTGCCGACTGGCGTTGGCTATTATGCTTCTCCAGAGTACACGATCCTTCATGCAGGCCATCAGCTCAGTTGGTGATCTCCTCTCACACCATCCCGTCAGACTGTCCAGTATTATTTCTCTTGGTCTTCCTCTTGGTTTCTTCCTTCTATTTTTTCTGTTGTTATAATATTTTCAATGCCCCCTCTTCTCATTGCATGTCCTATGAAATTAGATTGTCTCTCTCTTATCTTTTTGACAAGGTTTTTTTTTTGGTCTCTCCAGCTCTTCTCATACATTCTTCATTAGTTATTTTTGCTGTCCAGGGGATTCGCAACATTCTTCTAATAAACCACATTTTTGCTGTTTCCAATGATTTTTGTGCAGACCTGCCTATTGTCCATGATTAACTTCCATATAACAAGATAGGTTCAATATAGCATTTTAGGACTCGTTTTCTAATATTCATTGATAAGGATGTGGCAATCTTTGCTTGGCCTATTCTGTTCTTAATTTCTGTTCTGCATTTCCCATCTGAAGTTATTACTGCTCCAATGTATTTGAATTTCTGCATCTGCCTTAAAATAGTTCCGTTTAATTTAATACTGCATGTTGGTGGATTCTGTTTCTTAGATATAACCATAGTCTCTGTCTTTTTGATGTTCAAAGTAAGGCCTTTCTGTTCACTTTCTTTGGCGACTTTATCCAAGAGATTTTGCAGGTCTTGTTGGTTCTCAGCTAACAGTACTGTGTCGTCAGCATACCGAAGGTTGTTAATATTCTATCCTCCAATTTTTATGCATGGTTCTGTGATCATCGTTCTTAGAATATTCTCGCTGTACAGAGAAAAAAAAGTCTGGAGATAGTACACATCCTTTTCGCACCCCTTGTTTTATAGGTTGATATTTTCCAGTTCTATTTTCAACTCGAATTGCTGCTTCTTGCTGCCAGTATAGATGTTTTACAATACTCAAGTCTTTGCCGTCTATAGTGATGTCTTCAAGGATTTTAATAATTTCATTATGTTTCACCTTGTCCAATACCTTGGTGTAATCAATGAAGCATAAATAGAGATCTTTCTGTACTTCTAAAGCTCTTTCTGTTAGTGTTCGTAAAGCATAAATGGCATTGTGTGTTCCCTTTCCTTCAACAAATCCAAACTTTTCATCTGTTATTTCCATTTTTATCTTTTTCCTTGTTCTTCTCATAATAATTCTCAGAAGTAGCTTCGTTATGTGACATGAGAAGCTGATAGTCCTGTGGTCATCACATTCCTTTGCACCTGGTTTCTTTGGTAGTGCTATAAATGTGGATTTAAGCAAGTCACTGGGCATATAATCACTGTTGTAAATGTAATTCAGTAACTTGATTATTATTTTTATTCCTGTTTCGTCTAATGCCTCTATTTCTTCTATTGTTATATTACCAGCCCCAGTTGCTTTTTCCTTTATTCAAGTGTTTTATGGCATCTATGATTTCATCTTCATCACAGTTTTCAGTATTTCTGGTCTTTCTCCTCCATATAGCTCACCGATGTATTCTGTCCACCTGTCCACAATGTCTTCTTTTCCCATTAAAATTTTACCTTCTTTTGATTTCAGGCATCCTGTGGTATATCAAACAGGCTTAATATTTCATGAAATCGCCGCAGAGAAGCGAAAAGCTGAAGTGAAACGAGCATGAAAACGATAGAGGTAGAAAACAGATAAGAAGCAGCTAATCGATGCATGGGGCAGAGCAAGATGAACATTCATGGGGAAGCGGAGCGGAAGGGGACTTCTCCGACCAAACCGCACAGGATGATGATAATTATGATGGTATCTTATTCTTCTTCTTCATTCGCTTCTGCCACTAAGACCGCCCTGTGATCCTACTGACTTTACACCTGTGATCCTCGTTAAGTCTCGTGGTCCCCCGTGTGGTCCCCGAAAGATCCCCGAGAGGACCACAAGAGGTTCAGAGTATCGCAAGGCTTTAGCCTGTATTCTTGGTGGGTCTCGGAAGCGGGATTGCGTGACACAGTGGTTTTCGTTTCACCAGTTTAATCTAGAGTTGGACTTTCTCACTGGAAAACCTCGACGTGTTTTGAGATACCCATGTATCACCGCCGGGTGAGAGGTGGTTGCCCATCCAGTCCAGTGTTGAACTTTCTCACCGGAAAACCTCAGCGTGATTAGGATATGCATACATCCCCAGTACCACAGTCGTTCGATTCAGAGTTAAAGTCAGGTGACATTGCTGGCCATGGACGCGAAAGATGAATGTTGAGAAATGTCGTGGCTGCTCGTGCTCGATGAGGGGTTGTACTGTCGTGTATAAATGTAAAGCCTTGTCACTGGGTTTGGACAGTGGACTGTGCAGTGGTTTCCACGAAATTGTGTGAGCTGTGTTCTAAAATTCTGTTATCCCAACCTCTACCAAAGTTGAAAGCCTCTCAGATACAGTTACGAGCATATCGTTCATACGGACATCTGGACACCTTGATCCTACCATCATGCCTTTCTATCACGAATCTGGACTCGTCTGAGAACACGACAGACTGCCACTGCCTCCGTGACCATCTGACATGCACGTTTGCCCACTAAAGTCTGTTCTCTGTGTGGCGTGGCTAGAGTTGAGGAGGTCGGACAGGCTGGCGTGGAAGTATGTTTGGTTCCCTCAAACGGCGTAGAGCAGTATTCAGCGAAGTGTCTTTTATTCGGTAATGCATTTATGATGTCAGCTGTCCTCTGAGCAACTCTTCCGTAAATGAACAGTTTGAATAAATCTGTCCCGTTTTTTGCGTTGTCAACCTTGGTGACGCCTGTTAGTCGACAACTTTGTTGCAATCGATGGACTGTTATTCGGGAGACATTAAACATCCACGCTACAGCTGCAATTCGTGTCCTAGCATTTACCAAACAATCTGATTTATTTTGATCCTCTTAGACACGGCATGATGAAAAAAAAAAAACAACAATTAACCCAGACCTAACGAAGACGAATTTAGGGCGGTGAACTAATCTTTACAAAGTATAAAAATTACATTTCAAACGCATTTCACGTGATTTTACAGAGCGAGCAGTTTTTCGTGACAAGTGAATACTGTTCACGCCTTTAGCATTTTCAGGGATTAACAAGTGTTCACTACATCGAAACAGAGTGAGAGTGAGTAGTTTTCAAAATATACGCTTTCAAACATGTTAACCTTTTTTTTCCAAGATAGTATATTTCATTCACATATATTACACACATATGCAAACATATGTAAGGCTGTTGATACCAGTTACATCAAATAGGTCACAGCCTACGGTACAAACTTCATTGCCAACATTTGAGGGGACACCATTTCGTACAGATTACTTTTTAACTTCATAAGTGTCTAGAGGACAAAGCAAAAAGCCTAGTATTGGCTCTGCATACTTACTCCACTGAGACATCTAGGACTACAGTAGCCGTTAACCAGGAAATTCGTTTCATAAGGGGGAATAACCTGGTCTGTGTTTGGGAGAGTTCCGATCTCCAAGACCTCAGCGTCGTGCTGTCTTAAGTCAGTGGTCAGATATATCCGCATCCCTGAGTTGTCCAGGTAGTCTGTTCAAAAATATGTCATTTGACAACTGCCTTTCATTACGTTCCAAGTTAGCAGTTTCAAAGTAAGGATATGAAATCTCATAAGAGAAAGAGAGTTTGAAACATTTAAGACCACTGAAACATAATATTAAAAAGGAATAAAAGGAGTTCACATTTAATATATAAAACAAAATTCATAATGAACTACCGTGCCATTTAAACAGGATTGCTGACAAGTATAAGACTTCTAAGATAGGCAAAGAGACACAACTACAGGGGGAGAGGAGATTAAGAGTGAAAATGCACGCTAGGATAAGAGAAATATTGTATAAAAAAATTAGATAACGGTCGTACATGCCAGAAGAAAAATAGTCAGAAGAAGATGAATGGGAATCGAACTCAGACAATCTAGCAAACTGTCTCTTTCTTGGTCTGATCTCCATGGAGCTACAGACCGTTGTTCTGAGTAGCCACAACGATGTTTAAGCACAGGCAATGTTTTGGTTGAGATGTGGCTCAGAGAGGGTCCAAGACACAAGCTTCTGGACACAGTTCACCACAACAGGGAACTAAGTGCGTTGTTACTTGTTTGCCTGGTTGAAAGGGCACATTAGCCTGTGGCTAATAAAGGGCGAAGTGGTGAATTATGAGTTCGACTTGTTCTTGCTGGCCGCACCCAAGAATCGTTCCAACTCTTTAACATAATCATCTTTGCTCTTGGATGGTTCGACTGGGAAGATGCTTCCTAGAACAAAAATTCCTCTTTCTCCTTAATTACTTTTTTTCTTAAAACTTTTTGTGGTATCCCCTTCATATCTCTGAAGTACTAATCGCAAATCAATGATACTTTGTTCATGTGACTTTATTCTGATAACGTAAGTACACCAACTAGACAGGGTCCCTCATTTGCTCCATTATTAACTGCGTGATCTCAGAAACGTTTCTGACTCTTATTTTGATTCTGTCTGGTGTTTATCTTCTATATATAAATGTGGTGACTCTAGCTCCTTGTTATCTTATTTTGAAACAACAATTATTTGCTGTTGTATTGACAGTACAGACTGAAATTCAGTATGTGTTTTGTGTTCTTTGGGCCAAGGTTTGAACTGGAATCTTTTGGTGGTATCAAAAGCGGAGTGCAGGGATCCATCAAAGTGCCATATCGTGCGAAGTTGTTATACAAGGCGAAAACAACATCAATAGCACCTCGCCTTACAAAAATTATAAAATAGGGACGCCATTTGCCTCCGTTTGTCTCATCTTTCATGGAATGAAAGACCAGTATACCAGCCATCGCAGCAGCACTTCATATTGTAAGAGTCTTTGTGGTTTCAGTTACTGTATCCTTTCCTGCGGTCACCACCTCTGTAATAATTACTACTACCATTCTTGCCTCTAAGGCATTATGTACTTTGGCCAATACTACTTCTGTCCACAGATCTGTAGACTCTGACAATTAAAAATAATTCAGAAGTGAAAGAGTTAATGCTAGTACTATCATAAGCTCTAAGACATTATGTATTTTGGCCAAAACTACTTCTGTCCACAGATCTGTAGACTCTAACAATGAAAAATAATTCAGAAGTAAAAGAGGTAAAGTTAGTACTATCATAACGTAAAGGTTTCTGTGGATATGGTGTAAGTGCCAGCGTTTTCCTTGTGCTGTCGGCACAGAATATAGTGACGCTGTAGATATCATGCCTGGCCGCCTTCCCTGCTCAAAAAAGACCCAAGTAGCCATTTCAACAGCGAGTTCAGTCTGACTTGAATCACTAGTCTAGTAGTGAGAGACAAGGGCATTAATCCCTCTTTACATCTGCTGTCCAACAAATAAGGTGGGCATTTAATGGACTAAAAGGAGAAGACCACTCTATGTTCAAAAGTCATCTTACCGGATCTCAGACTCGGATTGTCGTAGTGTGTCTCTAACCTGAAATAGACCGGATCCAACGATGTCCCAAGGGATTGACCAACGTTTTCAGGAAAGTTGAATGCCTTAAAGAGATGAAGTTAGTAACAAGATTAATAATTCACATCCAATGTAAATGATGTCTCTCTACTATGTTGTCTATCCTTCTTTGTCTAATCTATGTTTAATTTCTATCCGTTTTAGACCTTCCTCGCTATATATATCCTTCTTTCGCACAATGCTCCGCCTTACTTGTGGTCGCTGTTTACGTGAAACACTAAACATGGCTAGCTTAAAAAAATTGTCTTCTTCCTAAACCCAGGCTTGATCTGTACAAGAAAAGTCTTGCATACTCTGCAGTACAGCTCTGAAACACCCTCCCTTACCACTTAAAATCCATTAGTAATACTTCATCCTTTAACTCAAACCTTGTTCATTATTTACTTGCTTGTAAATATATGCCTCCATAAAATAACAAGCACTCTCTCAACCCATGACTCGCCAGCCATCAAGTACTAAAATGACATAGTTCGAAAAGTAACCTGTTAGATATTGTTAGAAATTATTTTAATATTTGTTAAAAACATATGTTAGAAGATCCGTATTGAAAATGTATTTTTGTTTATGGATATGTCTGTGTGTGTGTGCGTGTATGCGTGTGAGAGCTATTTTATTAGGTTAATTACTTCTTCTCTTTTACTTTGAATGTAATAGTTTAATCTTACACTCTTTTGATATGTTTTTTTCCTAATGTAATTTGTATACTTGTATTAAATCGAGTGTGTGGGAAGAATGAAAGATGGAGTGGTGAAGGGCAGAATGTAAGACGGGCCTGCATGTCAAATTTTTACCCTTTAAAAATAAAGATTCACTCATTCATATCTCTGATTGTATGTTGATCCATTTACCAAAATACCCTGTTTTGCTGTGTATAATCTCTCTATAGTAACTATTCACATATATTCTTACCACGAACTAGAAGGTTTTATATACACCCACCTCACCACCAACTGCCCATGCCAAGAAAGTATTTTCACAGGCACCATTCAGCTCTATGGGCGTGGAGTAGTCGCTTTCATAAGAGATTCCCACTAAACTGTCGTTCAGTTTTGTCGTGCAAGCGTACAGCACAATATGATGGACCAACTTCTCATGACCCTTTTGAACGATTGGTTCAAACTGAGGGAAAAAAAGTAGGTAAAATGTTCACACTGGTATCAAGTACCAGCTAAAGCGTATAAAGCGTAGAATAAAGCGCAAGAAAATAAATAAGTTTCTGAAAGATGGACACGCTTTGGCAATCAAGGGAGATAATACACAGTTTTATAGTGGCACCTTAATGAAGATAAATATATACAATGACGAGCTGTCATGGTTCAAAAAGAAGTAACTGTATATTTTTAATAGTAACAGAAAAATAGTAACTGCATATTTGTCTCATTTTTAAACTTTATGCGGTCATCTTTTTCATTCTTAGTATCAGCTATTTTTCTTAAAGCGTATCTATGTTGAATGAAAAGGTTAATTCTAGTCAGAGAAAAGGACCTCTCATCAGCTGCAGTTTCCTCTGACTTCAGTTCAGCGCGCCTCTGGTTGTTCTGACTATCAGCAAGAGTTCCTTACTTTTAAGACACATCCTCATTCTGTTGTCACAATTCAAACGTATTAAAACTAAAAATCTTAGTTATATTTGAAAAAAAAGATGAACATAGGAAATGTTGAAGCAAAATCGTAAAATAACCACGAGATAAGGGAAACACAGACAGGTCCAGGTGGGTTACAGAACAGGTGTCCAAAACCAAACTGATTTCAGATGTCATTAATAATCTCTAGGAAAAAGAAAGCAATCCAAATGCTTTTTTTTTCTGCAATCCACAGTTCATTTGCTTTTGTCCTTTCTTTTAAAAAAATAAGTTTACTGCAGTCAAGCGTAATGTACCTAGAAGATCTTTTTTGTTAGAGATGCCTGCTTAAGGTCAACAGGTAGGGAAAAAAAAAACAAATATGTGGACAAAGAAACAGAAACACTAGTCGAGTGCCGTCTACACGGGGTTTAGATGATCAGATGATTAACAAAGAGATACACAGAGAGAAAGAAAAACCCCAGACACGCAAGAAGACAGAGGCACTGACAGACTGGCTCACCCTGATCATGTGATGTTTCTGCCCAAGGTCCTTGAGTTTGATAATTACACTGTGATAAGTTGTGTCCTTCTTTGGCACAGAGTACTGCAGAATGAAAAAAAAAGAAAGCGAAATAATAATACGGAACAGAAATATAGACTAAGTAACAAAAAAAGTCAGAGACACTCATAAATGCAGCATAAATGTGGATCTACACGAAAATACGTCATTTATCATGAAAAAAATGAAAGAAAAAGTGTACATATATTAGAGCACCAACAACAGCGATGCGAACTTCTCAAAGAAATAAGGGTTAAACAAAAACAACAAAATAATTAGATCATATCAAAAGGAATAATAATATAGTGAAGACCATACTAGAACGAAAGGTGGGAGGAAAAAAAGAGCGAGATGTAGACAGAGATGTAGACAGAGATGTAGACAGAGACGTAGGTGGGAAGATGAACAGGATGGGACTGTATGAGTGCACCATCAAGGTGAAGTAGCGAGGAGACTGAAGATTCATTACCGCCAATCTCCGAACTGAAGACGCCATGTGATGATGATGATGATGATGATGATGAATACAGTGTTCAAGTGATCAAAACTCATCATTTTCGTATTCTTCTTCTAGATACATCGTTTAGCAAGAACCTGTATATTTCCTGTTAATACTATTTATCAGCTAACTAAGGTCTTCCAGTGTAAATATTCTACAAATATTCCTTTTACTGACCTAATAATTAGACTGATAAACAGCGTCTCCGTAAAATTATTGCTCATGGTGCGGTTTGAAACTAATTACGTATCATAACTAAATGTAGCAAGGCCATGGTGCTAACACTACGTTAAAGAGGAAGCGAAACAGTTTTTTTTTTAACCTTTGTGTGTTTGGCTTCGGACGCATAATTACTTACGTGACGGTGAAGCAATACAAAACGTCATTCCTCAACATGTCTTCTTCTTCTTCGTTCGCTTCTACCACCAAGATCGCCCCGTGATCCTGCTGTTTACTCTTGCGGTCCTCGATGTGTCCCGTGGTCCCCCTGTGGTCCCCAAGAGGCCCAGAAGAGATCCGCTAGAGGATCACAAGATGTTCAGAGTGTCGCGGGGCTTGGGCCTGAATTCTTAGTGGGTCGCAGAAGCGGGATTGCGTGACACCGTGGTTTTCGTTTCACCAGTTTAATCTAGAGTTGGACTTTCTCACTGGAAAACCTCGACGTGTTTTGGATATCCCCGCCGGGTGAGAGGTGGTTGCCCATCCAGTCTAGCATTGGACTTTCTCACCGAAAAACCTCAGCGTGATTAGGATACGCATATATCCCCGTCGGGTGAGAGGTGGTTGCATATCTAGACTTCACTGGTCCAGTGTCTCCGACTTCAGCATTTTGTGGTCGTTGCCCCTACCCTTCCTAGTTGTGACCAGGACGGAGCTTTTGTCCAAGATGATGAATCCTCGCCACTAGTAAGTTGAGCCGGTTTATGAGTATTATTCAAGTATTGGCGTGTTTAGGACGTGACCGACCTCTAGAGCGGAGATAACGTGTCACGAGTAATCATCAAGTTTCACCCAAGAGTTAAGCCGGTTTAGGCATATTTCATCAGTTTGGGTGTATATCGGACGTGGCCGACCTATAGAGCAGAGGTGCCGTGGTATGAGTAGCTATCGCCGCGAGACTACTGGATATACCGGTTAAGATTCACTTTATCCTTTAAATCACCTTTTCTTGCCGCACGTCAACCCTAGTCCCTTTTCTCATTTTCTTCACTGGCCAGGAGGAGTTTCACTCCACGCACGACATTTTAAGAATCTCGCCAGGAGTGTCTTAGCTTAACCCCTGGGTTAAGCCGATTTAGGCAATCTGCCCCAGTATGGATGTATATAGGACTTGGCTGGCCTCTATAGCAGAGGTGCTGTGATTTGAGTATTGCTGATCTCGATACTACTGGTAACTTCACTTAATCCTTTCCTGCACCATTTCCACGGCGACTCTGAGCGGCAACCTTAGTCGCATTTTTTTCCATTGGCCGGGAGGAGTTTCTCCCTCGCACGGCAGCTGAAGAATTTCACCAGCAGCGCCTCAACATGTGACGCATCAGTTCATATTCACAGCGCTAGATAAGGAAGGGCGGCGTGGAAGACCTGTCCACCAAGATGGCCACATAGAATCACACCAAACATGTCTAACAAAACTTTATGATTTACGCTTTCATTTAGTTTATATTTTCATTGTATAAATATGTGTGGTTATAAAACCAAACAGTTTTCAGGCTGGACCATGATTTTACGGACACATTATACTGTACATACACTCATAAGCGTCCATAGTCGCTGCCATAAAGCTGTAGAAAGTAATTGAGCGTAAAGAAATAGTAAACAGCTATTTATTTCCTCTTGTTAAACTTTAAAGTTGTTTTAATATGCAGGCCGTTAACTACTGTATCTTTTCTTCACAGCGGTGTTCACTTCAAATAATTACTAGAAAGTAATCAGTAGATGACGCATGGCGATTTTCTAATAAATTTAATCAGTTTAGTTTTAGTCTGATGGGACGTGTCATAAAACTAGGCCACAGGTCAAGGGCAATCGCCTGCAGAGGTCATGGAATAATCCTGAGACTAAAATGTACATAACACGTAATAACAAACATTCTTACATTACTGTTCAAGAAGTCAAAGGTTATCAGGTTTGTTGGTAGATTCTCAGTGTCTTTATCATTGGGTGGATCCAACAACAGAACGGACTTTGTACCCCGCTGTGATGTCCCGTGGTATGAGATGCTTGCAGGGCTCGCAGGGTCGGTCAGAGAATAACTGTAGATAACTCTAGTTGTACCGTCCTGTTGAAAGATATCAGTTTTTTTTTTATTGTTAGATATTCACAGATTATTGCTAAATATTCTATAAAATTCTCGTAAAAACAAGTCAACATTTCAAACTTAATTGGAAGAAGAAGAAGAAGAAGAAGAAGTTTGACTGAGCAGAGCCAGGAAGCATACAGTAACAACTGTTCAAACAAACTTAGAGAACAGCTCGGAACAGAGGCAGATGGCAACAGTGAACAGCTCGTCAGGAAGGGTTAGTACTGTTGTATAGCTTATAAGAACAAGTAACGATGATGATGGCTGTGACTGTAATTATAATGGTAAAATAATTAATCATGCAATATCTACACTAATCAACAATCAGACTGGACGATGCAGCAGGGATAAGTGGTAGTGAAATGCAAGCTCGAAAGCTGTTGCAACAACTGGATATACCTAACATCGTATAATTGTTGAATGAAAACTCTGTAACAGAATTAAGATTTTTCAGGGTTTATTCCCCTGCCGTGCTGATATAACGTTGTTGTTTATGTAGTAGTAAACTTTTGGGGGTGATCTTTCCTTGAGTTAACAGAGCGGAAACCTTGACTCGCTAAAACTTCACGTGTTATGAGTGTTTCACAGTAACACGGGGATTATCGGGACAGTTTTTTTTTTAATTGACTGAGATAAATCGGAGAGTCTATGTTCAGAGTCGTAAGAGAGTAGCCATGTTTTCCTTCTAGTCATGTTATAAATGATCTCAAGTGGGAGAGTAACAGTGTCACCGAATGATTTCTGCATGTTACGATAGAACACGTTGGCTATTGTCACTACTGCCAGTGTTTGTTTGTTTTTTTGTGTGTGTGTTTACTTATTTTTAGCAACATTTTGAGATGTATGAACTGATACTTTATCCATCGTCAAAGAATCTCGTCGTCATCATGTTTCATTATTAAACTGGTTTCGTTTGACTTCAACAAGATGCTTTTTTCTCAAACTAATTATTGTTTCAGAATTAGTTTTAACAGATCGATAGTACGTATATGAACATTCCACATACTTATGCAGAACTTCTGATTTTCGTATTCTGTTTTATTTTTCTTTAAAGTTTATTTCTTCTTCTTCTTCTTCTTCTATTATATTAATTAGCTTTTCTAAATGTAAATATTCTCTGTGTGAGTCCTTTTTTCATCTGTCAAATTTCTAAATGTCTTAAAATAGTCGGTTGACCTTGAATATGTTATACACACCGCAAAGTACGCTTGCCCTCCATCTACCCAGCCAATCACAATGTCTGAGTTCTTCATTCCACCATTTGGAGATATTCCAAAGCCAACATAACCTAAAGAACAATTTTCTGCATTTTATTTGCAATACATACACATAATAATATAAACGTTACAGAATATTTTAATATCTTTGTGAAAAAAAACAGCGATATAAGATGTTTTATCAAATTCATTCATTCATTCATTCATTCATTTTTCCGAGCCATTGCGGCTCATTGCCATGGACAAGGTTTGCCTCCCTTCTCTTAAAGACGTCTCTAAGAAGCCTTCTCCTGCCAATTGTCCCTCCGAGGGCTCTTAGGTCTCCTTCATAGTTGTCACCCCACCATTTCCTCGGTCTGCCTCTTGGTTTGTCCCTATTAATCACTCCTGTATATGCCTTTTTTGCCCGTCTATTCTCGTCCACCCTCACCAAGTGTCTGAGTCATATCAATCTGATCTTTCTCATAATGGTAGTTATAAATGGAGACTGAAATTAATTCATATCACATTAATATATTTTGAAATTTTCAAATACAATAACTTTTCAAAAATCGTATTTCATGAGGTCAGATTATTATCTTTGACAGATTCCAACCTTCCTGTGATAAAGCCAAGGGTATTCGATTTCAGCAGATTCGTATTAAAGACATAATTCATACGTTTGTTATTTTATTTTCCAGTACATTATTTTCTCACAGTTCTCTACTGGTTGAGTGTTAGAGAAGTGAGAAACAGTGAGTGTTCCATATTGTTCTGAACGTGTTTTTTTTTCATTTGGTAATGACACCCTGCCAGTTTTTTTCTCTTAGCGTCTGTTTCTGTTATTCTATCAATAAGGACGATCGTTTATCTTTGTTCTCAGCTTTCAGAGTCAATATTCAGATTTTTGCTTTAGAATAAAATATATTATCCTTGCATCGTTACAGTTTTTATACCCTCTACAGGATTATCAAAATACGTTGTTTTGTCATCCACATTATATAATCGCTAAACACAGCGAAAAGGTTCGAATCTAGACCACACCAGCCAGTCCCACCTATTCAGAATTTTATTATACCCCTCAGGACATATACCCCTAGAGTGTCAAACATACGCAGACCTGCACAAACAGACCCAGCAACAAGATTTCTATCAGAGACAGAAGCTGCGGAACTGCCTGGCGACAGAACTCTGCATTAGCGTGACCTAGTACTTTAACGTCACAGAAAGAAAATAAAGAAGGGTGATAACATCGTACATCTCTCTCAGTTGATACCCACCGTTTGTTTTCACATTGATCTCGAAGGTTATGTGCGTCGCGTTGAAGTCCCAGAATAGATGGTAGTTATCGTCGAGCTGGACGTGATGAGAGAAGTTTTCGCTCGGCCCTGGTACTGTGGAAAGTTACTCTTGAATGACTACTAACGATGTTAATTCTGTGTCCAATTAACGCTAGATGTCAGTAACATATTCTAGATGTATTTTGAAATAATGTACACCAGTCTGGAACTGGATCATGAGATTTTATTGTTACCATACCTATCACTAAAGAAAAGTTGTGTATGCTTAAAAAACTAAATATAGCGATCGTTATATCACATCTTACATTAATCATGTGTTTTGCTCAATTCAGGCGAAGATCGATCTGAGAGAGAAGCAGAAATGGAATAAGAGTTGTGCGTTGCAACGACCAACTTAAGGATTCAAGATCTTTTAAAAAACCTGGTACTTTTGTTTTAGTGAACGTCGGCAGTGACAAAGAATGCATTATTCAGCTTCAGTTGTATAAAGAAATCAGTCTTAGTTTACTTTTGGCTGCTTTAATTCTGTAAAGTCGAGGAGAATTTTGGCTGAAATCCACTAAAATTCTTCTTCTTCTTCTTCTGCATTGTCTGTCTATATCTGCAGTCTTGTCTCTTGGATAAATTTCACTGTTTTTTGTAATTCATGTATGGAACCGTAGAGCTTATCTTCTTTAGTGGTTTCACTGGGCCAGTAATTATTTCTCAGTGTCTCGTAGTTGACGCAGTTTTGGAGGATATGTTCCACAGTTTGGGGCACCTGGGCACATGTACAAAGAGTAGTAGTACCAACCTTAAACTTTGTATACATATGACTTCGGAGTCGTTTGTGTCCTGTTCGGAGACGGAAAATGGTGACTTGTTCCTTTCTGTTTAGCATGTGATAGCATGTGGTGGTGTTTGTGGCTTCCTGTAGGTTTTTATCATGCTTTTCTTCTGATTATAGGTGATTGGTATGTCTGGTTGCTCCATTTCAGTGCCCCCTTTTTGCCAGACGGTCGGCTTTCTCATTGCCTGGTATCCCACAGTGGGAGGGAATCCACTTCAAGGTGACTGTGTTGTAAGCCAAATTTTGACAAGACATCCTTAAGATCTGTCAGTTTGTTGCACTGAAGAGCTTCCAGTACAGATTTGCATCTGTGAGAATTACTACGGGGCATATATCAATTCTGGAGTCTGATAGTTTTTCAACTGCAGCAATAATTGCTCTAACTTCTGCATCAAAGTTGTTGCAGTATTTTCCAGTGGGTATGGAAATCTTGTCAGTGGTGTTGTTTGGATATTCAATATATGCTCCTGCCCCTCCATTCTTTATGGCACTGTGTGCAGATCCATCTGTATACACACATATCCAGGTGTCACATGGATATTTGTCATCTAGCACACTAAGTGTGGCTATTGATCTTACAAGACTGCTTTGCATCTCACCATTCTGCACACCTTTCACTTCAGTCTGAATAGTTATTTCTGTACAATCTGCTTTTTTCCATAGTGTATGCTCTGGTACAGATGATAATAGAGTGACTACAGTTGGAAGGTCTGGTATCAGCTTACGCATACGCTTGGCCTGATGAATGAAGCTGCTTCTTTTAAGCTGTCTTAGTGCCAAGTTATTGAATCTCTCCTTCAGGGGATGGCTTACAGAGCTGAAGAATTTCTCTCCCACGGTCATGGCCTTTGTGTCTCTACATTCTTTTGGCGCTTGAACACCAACTATTTTCTGCATTTCTACACTAAGATTCGAATTTTTAATTAATTTGCAGTACGTAACAAGATAGTTGAAAACTGTGAAATATTACGCCGTGTGTTTCACACGAACTTCTTCTTCTTCTTCTTCGTTCGCTTCTACCACCAAGACCGCACTGTGATCCTCCTCGTTAGGTCACGTGGTCTCCTGTGTGGTCCCCGAAAGGACCACAAGAGGTTCAGAGAATCGCAGGGCTTTAGCCTGTATTCTTGGTGGGTCTCTGAAGCGGATTGCGTGACACCGTGGTTTTCGTTGCACCAGTTTAGTCTAGAGTTGGACTTTCTCACCGGAAGACCTCGACGTGTTTAGGATATCAGTGCATCCCTGCTGGGTGAGAGGTGGTAGCCCACCCAGGCCAGAATTGGACTTTCTCACCGGAAAACCTCGACGTGTTTTGAGATACCCGTGTATCACCGCCGGGTGAGAGGTTGTTGTCCATCCAGTCCAGAGTTGGACTTTCTCACCGGAAAACCTCAGCGTGATTAGGATACGCAAACATCCCCGCCGGGTAAGAGGTGGTTGCCTTTCTAGACTGCACTGTTCCAGTGTCTCCGACTTCAGCATTTTGCGGTCGTGGCCGCTACCCTTCCTAGTTGTGACCAGGATGGAGCTTTTGTCCAGGAGGATGAATCCTCGCCACTAGTGACTTCCACCCCTGGGTTGAGCCGGTTTAGGCATATTATCCCAGTATGTGCGTGTTTGGGACGTGAGCGACCTCTAGAGTAGAGGTACTGTGACATGCATAGCCTTCAAGATTCACCCCTGGTGTAAGCCGGTTTAGGCATAATTCACCAGTATGGGTGTATATCAGGCGTAACCGACCTCTAGAGCGGAGGTGGCATGACATGTCTAGCCATCAAGTTCCACCCCTGTTGTGTGCCGGTTTAGGCATATTTCACCAGTGTAGGTGTATTTAGGACGTTGCCGGCCTCTAGACCAGAGGCGCCGTGGTATGTGTATCTCTCGCAGTGATACTACTGGAAATACCGATTAAACTTCACTTTATCCTTTCCACCACCTTTTCACATCGGCGCTGCACAGCAACCTTTATTCCTTTCCGCGTTTTCTTCCCTGACCAGGAGGAGCTTCACTCCACGCGCGGCATCGGAAGAATCCCGCCAGCAGTGTCTTAACCTCTGGGACAAGCCGGTTCATGCATTTCACCCGATAGGACTGCACTCAGGACGTGGCCGACCTCCAGACCAGAGGTGCCGTGATTTGACTGTTTGCTTCGCTTTATCCTCTCTACCACCTTTTCCGCAGTGATGCTGCGCGGCAACCCCATTTGCACCTTTCTTCATTGGCCGGGAGGAGCACCACTCCACGCACGGCAGCTGAAGAATCTCGCCAGCAGCGGTAGATGAGCTACCAAACGTGCCACTCATCTACCCTAAGTATCTGGTTTTCAAGCACCAGATATTCGCCTTCGCCCCTTCTCCTGTCAGTTTAAACAGTTCTTCCACGGGAAGGCCAGGAGCTGGACTTGACTGCCAGAGGCTGTTTGAGGCGCACGCCGTTGGAGTGGAGATCGAATTCTCCACCCCACCTCCGGCAATAACAGTCCTTAGATCCTTTCACACGAACAAATTACACAGCCTCGTGTTCAGAAAGTTATTGTTTTTATTTCTTTTGTTATTTGCTAACAGCCTGAGAACAGAATCTAAGCAAAGTATGAAAAATAATCCAAACAGATTCTGCATAAAAAATGTACACTGCAAACAAGAACAGTTCAAACGAAGTTTAATAGAAGATATAGTTGGATAGGACAGGAAAAAATATTTTTCCCTCTTAATTATCCACTATTAACTAATTCTATTAACTAATACATATAGTTAGTTAGAACGGATCATTATCCATGCACTCGGGACACATCCATAAGTGCTCTGATCTCTTCTTCAGTATCTCCTTCAGCTTACAGTAACTGGTGACACTGATTCTTTCTTGCTAGATCATCCTCCGTTCATGATGAATCTTTCATTTTTCGTCACCCCAAGTTTCACCCTTAACTCCTTCACTCTTGACAACGAAACTGAGTCATAACTGTCAGTGACAGTCTTTGTTCGACCAGCTTCTCTTTTAGCTTGGATGATGCCTGCTAGATCCAGTGCCTGCCCTTCCTCCATAATACCAGAGTAGGCCATCTGATCTGCTGTTTCTTTCTTCTGACACCTGTATGACCTGGTACAAAAATGAATGTCAGACGATGGATCTGTGGCATCTGCAAAAATTCGAGCCACTTTTGCCTTAGAGAGCCATCTCGAATTTTCTTTAGCATGTTCTTCGAGTCGCTCAAGATGCATAGTTGCATGTAATCTTGTGACTGGAGCCAGCTCAGAGCTTTTGTCAAAGTCATGGATTCCATTGTGAGACTGCTTGTTGTTGCAGCAAAATAGTTTGCATAAAGATAGTAGGCAGGCATGTAGATAGACAGGTAGAAAATAGGTAAGTAAATGCAAGTAGTATAGAAAAACGAATGGATGGATGGATGGATGGATGGATGGATGGATGGATGGATGGATGGATGGATGGATTAAAACTTTACCTAATGTACTAGGTGCTGGTGTCTCTAGTGCAAAGAGAAAACTCCAACATGGCGTCATCAGAATGGACAAGATGATAAGATGGATCATCATGGTTACCGCTTCCACAGTGTGAGAGACGGATTCTCAGGAAGAAACTACGAAGCTGTCACCAGAAACTTGAGAAAACTGTGGAATTCGCACTCAAAATGAGAACATAACCACATAAAAAGTTGCAATTTTCAGTAGGTTAGTGATTCCCAAAGTTGAGAGTAGGAAGTCCGATTCGGGGGAGTGTGGTAGGAAGAAATTGGTATTTGAGCGAGAAAAGGGCCAGTGATTAAGAAGAAGTGAGCGAAAAAACAAATTTTGGGGTGGTATTTACATAACTGGGAGACAAATAGGGGGTAGGCTGAAAAATGTTTGAGAACCATCGCTATAAGTGATTTTAAAAAAAAAATTCCTAATACATGTTGTAGAGCCCGTCACGTTATTTCCCTAAAGACTCCACTCCGCGAAGCAAGTATGCAGATTATACATGATAGAGGGAACAGGATAATATTGAGCAATGGAATCCCTCAGAGAAAAGACTAAGAAAGAAGGTATTTAAATGTAGGTACAGAGTAAAATATCTGACATTTATTCTAAGACGACTTTTGTTCTGTAAGTTCATCTGTTCTTGACTCGGGCGGATTTCTATAGCCGTGGACTGAGCTTCATGTGCCAGCTTATTCTTCTTTCATTCACCTGCAATTCTGTGTGCAGTACAACAATTATGTCAGTCCGTAAGAACAGCGAAGAGTAAAACATCTGTCTATAACATTGTATTGATGTGAATTATCTATCAATGATGGCACCATTATAATACTGAAGATTGTGAATCATATATTTCTCTTTTAGTGACTGATAGTAGAAGTGTTCTTTGGTTCTCTGATCATAACACATCGATGTTTCACAAATATTACAACATTCGCTAAACCACAGCAAGTCCGAAGAAATGTTCTCTACAGATTTCATTTAATTCTGACAGATATGATATTCGACTTAGAATTCACAACATCTCTTGTAGTAAGATGTAATATGACATAATCTTGGTTAGTTTCGTCGTTGAAGCACATCAGTATCAAACTATCATATTCTTTATGCAACATTTCTCAATGTTCTCCTATTTCACAATATTCTACACATTTAATAAGTGGACAATTCTAAACTCTGTACTTTATTCCATCTGAAACACGTGGTCAATCATTTACACGACTAAATCACTGTACTCGAAGTTTCAAAGTCATAAACATTCATATCACTTGAATAACTTGAAACACAGATTCAATCTGTCCTAAAGCTACTTCTTCAAAACTGCTTTTCCTGAGTATCTATTGCTCTAATTGTCCATCTATTCCAACTGTCATTACCTACGTCTTCTTTCTCTCTCGTCTCTTCTCTAGTGTGTCTGTCCTTCTTTTCTTCTCTTATCTGGACCGGTCTCAGTTCACTGGCCGTCCTTGTTCCTCTGTCTTCGGAGCTCCGTCCTCTGTCTCTTCTTCTTCGTCGTTCTTCCCTACTTGGTTCCTCTTCTTTCTTCTTCGTTCTGTTCCCCTACTTTCTTCGCCCACCTTTTTATCTTCAAGTCCAGCTTGGTGGATTAACCAATAAGTATTTTGGCTCCACCCTTCAGATGTCCATGAGCGTTCTGATTGTCTGTCACTCAAACTGCCCCGTTGCTTATATGTCGTAAGTCTATTGTCCAATAGCCCACGCCTCTAAATATTTACCTGGCCAGCTGGCCGAGTTGGTCACTTCTTTATTTAAAAACCGTGTGCAATCGCATCACAACGCCTGTCAAGTGTCAACTCCGTCTATACAATTGTTATTTACCTAAGTCATTATCTTGCTATTTCATGTCGGAGGTTTTATTGTGTCCTCGGTTTTCATTGTGTCTGCTTTTTCTATTTGTCTTT
This sequence comes from Achatina immaculata, assembly GCA_009760885.1. Taxonomy (NCBI): domain Eukaryota; kingdom Metazoa; phylum Mollusca; class Gastropoda; order Stylommatophora; family Achatinidae; genus Lissachatina; species Lissachatina immaculata. Next base: position 6,044,235 of record CM019717.1, read on the forward strand.
TCTATTTTGTTTACTCGTGTCAACGTCCAGTCACTGCTTTGTTATCACTGTTTCCGCTGTTTACTTTTGTCTGCGTCTTGCTCTCGTGTCATGTCCTTTTTTCTACCTACTTTCCTCTGGCGCTATTCGATCTTACTATTTTCTTTACTGTAAATTTTTATAATCATATTCATCAATAATAGTAATAACAACAATAATCATTACTTACAAGGCTATGCTACATGTCTTAATGCGAAGAAAACTAAATTGATGACAACAGACAAAACAGACAAGACAGCTGATATATGTATTAGTGAGGAAAAACTGGAAGAAGTGGAGAGTTATGAATATCTTAGATCACTGTTAACTAATAATGGAGATACAATAAGGGAAATTGAAAGGAGGACATCTATCGCTCTTTAGAAAGTAAAACAACTAAAGAATCTGTGGAGAGGAACAGACAGAACTACAAAAATAAGATTTTTAAGGGCATGCATCTTTCCCATCTCAACATATGCCTGTGAGACATGGACACTTAACAAAACAGCTGAGAAATACATAAATGCCTTTGAATGTAAATGCTACAGAAGAGTTCTTCAAATATCATGGACACAAAAAAGAACAAATATATCCATACTACAAGAACTTAATATTAAATAAGGCTGCCTAGTAAAGAGGATTAAAGAGAGAAAACTTAAATATTTTGGACACATTAAATGTCATGATAATCTAGAGAAGACCATCTTGGAAGGGTACATAATGGGAAAAAGAAAGAGAGGAAGACCAAGGCGAAGATGGCTGCAAGACATCGTTGATGATCTACAAATGGATGCATCAGCAGCAGGCCATCTTGCTCACAACCGAGAGGCCTACAGGAGTGCTGTTAGGGAGGCAAAGTTCTGCAAGGGACATGCAAATGAATGAATGACAACAATCAGGTCCATTTTCCTGCCTCGGTGAGTTTTTCCCCCAGCACAGATGTGTTGTGTCCTGTGTCAGGCTGGGTGGAGTCTAATGCCTCGTGAACAGGCACAACTTGGGGTAAAGATAAGTCAATATCTGCTAAGAAACTCTTGATCTCTCTCCCCTCCCTTCCCCCCACCCCCTTTCTTTCTCTGGTGGTGTGTTCTGTTGAAGGCAAACCGTGTTGCATTAGCCCCCAATAACTGTATACAAAGCAATCTAGACGTCAGATTTTTTTCTTTATTTCACATATAAAGTGTCTTGTTGTCTACATTATTATTATTATTATTATTATTATTATTGATACAATTCCAGTTAGTTACATATACTATGTTTTGGCCCTGATAGTAGTGTCATCTTAGTAACCCTTTATTTAGTTAAAACGTGTTACCTTTTTCTGCTTTTGTTAGCTTTGTGTGCCTAATAAAGAAATAATTAAGATATTTCGCGCTATAACTTTTATTGTACCAAAAGTAAAACCCAGTCTACATTTTCATCATTAAGCTTTTGATTCGCTACAGAGGCTAATTACCTGCGCGAATAGTTTTGCTTATTTTAAAATCGAAACACGAAACCACATTTTAAATCTGCCTCCAAGAATGGATGATATAAATGAGTGTAAAGATACAGCACAGTTATATAGTTTTACAGGGTGAAAGATAAAATGTAGACAATCGAGAAAGCATCGATAATTATGGACAATGAAAGTAACGACAACGATTAACTTGGCCACAAGGCAACACAAACAATTATTGTTCTACACGAATATTACCAGCGCTGGAACCAAAGCTGCCACATAAAACATACAAACATTTAGCAATTAAACTCACAAGCCTAGTCCAGGATCCGATTTCAAACTTAACTTGATTAAATGAGCATTAACATGTCATCAACGGTGGCAGAAAGATAACATTATCCGGTCACAATGGTGACTACGTGTTTCAAATCATGGAAAATACAACACATGTTGAAAGCTGTTCGGACGGGTTCTAACATCTAACAATTCTCTAACATCTTATCTCTACCTTTCGTCCAGAGTGCAGGTATACTAAAACGTAGGTAGCGATGGAGATTTTTTAAAGTATTTATTCATTAGAGTCAGAAGTTATTTCACTGTTGATAGTATATAGGTAAACTGGAGAAAACAGAAGAGAAAGGGAAATGATTAAATGATTTAGTTCCACACAACTAGACTAATAAAAATTTGAATATTTTCTGCCAATACAACATGTTGTAGAGTTGAATTTCCTATACACAGACGAGAAGACTAACATATAGTTATTGCAAAAGTAGATTGGTCATATGGTCCACAAGGAGCACAACATTATGGCGAAAAACACCTCAAGAAAATGTTGGGTGGGGGTGGGGGTGTGTGGAAAGAAAGCTCCGACGGAATCGTGCAAATTTCAGAAATAGATCTTTGAGGAGAAACAACAGCTAAACAAATCGTACTGCAACGTAAAAAGTAAAAAAACAAAAACGCTATTGAAAGCAGGTATAACTCCAGGTATATGAATGTAGTTGGTGATGTATGCAATCCTGCAAATGTGGCTTCACCTGTCTGAACATTGTCAAATAAACAGGTGACACAAGCGAAAACTGTCTCATATCAATCAATAATTCTACCACAGGCCCACAGGTTTGTAAGATGTATGCACGAGCATAAAAGAATCACATATTTGAGAATGCTGTATATACAAACATTGTCATACATCAGTTGAGTATCATACATCATGGAGCAATGATACCACATATATAAGCCACAAGCTTGGTCAAGCACCTACTTTCCATTGAGCCTTATCATACAAGTACACCCAGTAAGTCGAGGTCTCTGTTATTCTTTGACGAACCCTGTCATATCTGGTACTTAGGTGTGGTTAACCTGTCAATCAGCCTGCTCTTCCATTTAAATGGAAAGGAAAGGTTTCCTCGAATCTTCCAAGCAAGATTTACAGAATACAAAAGAAACAAACAAAATATATAAGCTGAATAAATCTGTTTCAAATTAGTTGTTGAAGTGATTCTAATTATATACATGAACATCTCCAAATTCTGACGGATTTATACAATACAATACAAACACAATAAAAAAGTACCATAAACTCAAGATGATTTACTTCTCACTTTATTTCACAAATACCTTGTTAATATTCATGCATTAGGACAAACATTTGGAGTATGGTACTCGCTTGATATGTTGGGTTTTGATTCCACTGTCATATGCCACTGAAATAGAAACATAAGCCTCATAACGGATTTTGAAAACAGATATTGTACGCGTACTATAGATTCAGCTGTTTACAATTCTGTTATTAATGTTACTATTAATTATTAATTATGTTATATTAATTAGTGCTATAATAATTATAATGTTTAATATAATACTATTATTAATTCAGTTGTCTACAGTTGAGAGTTTGTCCCTGTTTACTTAATACTGATAAAGTTAACTGAAGGCAGAAGTGGTCCAGTCGATAGCGTCTTTGTTTCTCTGACCTTAAGTCAGGGGATTCTATTCACATTTTGGTCACCTTCGAGTTGAAGTACTCGTAACAATGGGTAACTGGAGAACACGCTTATGCCCATGGAAAACTAAACGTCAAGAGCAACTCAGTTCACAGAAGCAGTCAGCTACGGCTCACTAAATACCCATTATCCTAAGTGTTGGTACCTCCCCTTTCCCTTCCCTCCACTGCTTTAGTAAACAAACATTGTGATTCTAAAAAAAACATGAAGTAGCGCGGATTTATTTCACTACTGTAGTTCCTGTTACTGCGCTTCTAGAAACAAGCACGATAGTTAGTGGTACATAACTTTATCTTTAGTTGATCAAAGATCCAAAGCGGAAAACTGAGTGGTTTTTTTTTTGTCAACAACACTCACACAAATCATCGTTTTTGCTGTTTGATTTAGCAGATCTGTAACTGTCACTGTAGTCAGAGACTGCCATCCCAGCAGTCCAGGCATTCCCATATATGCTCCGCCTCCCGTTCCAACACCCACTGAAGTGTGGCTCTGCTGATGGAACCAGCCACACACTGGGTGTAGGTAACACGCGCTAAACCACTTCCTTCGGAAAAACGTCCACTTCCCTTCTTCTCCCCCAATTCGAGCATCCTCCTTGTGTGATTGTCCCTCCTTGTGTGATTGTCCCTCCTTGTGTGATTGTCCTTCCTTGTGTGATTGTCCCTCCTTGTGTGATTGTCCCTCCTTGTGTGATTGTCGTCAATCCAACCCCATGTCCTCCTCCAGCGGATCTACACAGGAAAGGAACAACAACAGAAGTGAGCAGAACCTGTAGGGTGATTTTCAAGTCAGGAGTATCACCAGGCAGAAACTGGATACACTCACCTGCAGGGCGGGGGTGTCACCGTGACAGAAACTGGATAAGTCCGCGTCGGCCATCATCTTCTTAAACGCCTTCCTAACATCGGGTTTACTCCAGTCTTGCTGACTGACAAAGTCCACGATGGTGGCATTCCTTCTGGTGTATTCATCAGGCAACTTGTAGCGCAAACTGAAAAATGATACCATGTTTAATTTTACCATGAAAATATATTGCATTCTTGTGACGGCATGAAAATACATGCCATGAATAATAGTTCACCATATAATTGTTGAATTTTAAAATTAGCGTAAGGAATTTTTCCGTAATAAACAATAGATATAATGCGTAACACACATTTTTGGAAGAAGTCGAAACAAAAATGTTCTCGTTAACAGCTGCATTTGAAAATCAGGAACAAAAATAAAATGAAAGAGCAGAAAACAGAGGAAAGCTCTCTATTAAGGAAGGTTTTTTCCTAACATCATCATGCAGTCACACACTTCTCCATTCCAGGGATCGTGTTTTGTTATCATTCACACAAGAACATACAAACTAAACTGAAATAAGGCGAAAGGGAAAGGAATATTTGAAACACTACTTGAAATAAACCATATCGAGTATGGAAGCTGTGAGAGATCAAATTAGATACTTTTATTGTTGATGTTGGTCACTGGTTTAAAATAAATGATTGTGAGGGAGACGAACCGTCGGATTTTATATGAATGGAAAGGATGTGATAACCTACCTGGAGAGGCAGGTGGTCAACTGTGTCCTTGGATAGTACCAGAGGAAAGACACGCACATTTCATGATGTGTGCTTAAACCTCCCTGAAAGGGACAATACACATGACTGCACTTTAGAACTTGATGACAATAAACTACAATCTAACAATCAATACTTTTGCGTCTTTTTTTCTTTATCTATGGAAGTCAGAACATACATTCTCTGCATCCAGTATGGAAGTCAGAACATACATTCTCTGCATTCAGTATGGTAGTCAGAACATACATTCTCTGCATCCAGTATGGTAGTCAGAACATACATTCTCTGCATTCAGTGTCGACGAGACACTGGCACAGATGGACAGGAAGTGCTGTGAAGTAGTATTCCTTTCTTTGAATGCTACGCTGTACTATTTTTTTTTACTGGCTTAACTGCAACAAATCCCAAAACAAGCTATCAAGTGGAACACAACAGGCTGAAGAAAAAGGGGCAGACCGCGTGAAACTCTGAAGAGGACATTATTAAGAGAGGCCGAGTTAACAGGCATAAAATCCTTTGTTGAGGTTGAAAGACTCGCCGAAGACAGGAAAAATTGGCGAACTACTTTGCGAGCCCTATGTGACGTCTAACGGCACGGGAAGGATATAAGATATAAGATAAGATAACTGCAACACTGAGACTCAGAAACGTTACTTATACACCGTGTAACTGTATACTAACGACAACCCAGGTGAACATTAACAAAACCACTACATTGTCAGCAACATAAGCGTGACCTGTCTAACATGAGTGACAACTCAACCATGACACACTTAACATTCAGTTCAAATATCACAGAAGTCAGAATTTGCAATAACATGGGAAAATGTTAATAGGAAACCGACGTGTGCACGAATGGTTTGCAAAATTAAAGTATGGAAACTAAAATGAAGAAATCAACAAATGTACGCACAAACCAACCGGGCGAGTTGCGTCTCCATAGACACGTAACTAAAACATTGAAATAATGAAAAGCATACTGACCTCGAATACTCCGAAAAATGCATGCACAACCTTGCAACAAGCATCACATTTGTCTTTAAAAGACAACCAAACTTCTCCAAATACTATATAATATTAGTTAAAAGGGCAACCAAATGTACAAAAAACACTACATAATGATTCAACCAACACTAACAACCATCCGAGCCCAAAAACCAAGACGTCTTCTCTCTCTCTCACATATTCCAAGCAGAAGTCTCGTCATGTGCAAAAGGAACCCCAGACTCCATGACCAAATGGCCAATGGGAACACAGATATATATATATATATATATATATATATATTCTCCGTTCTTGTAAAATTGCCTAAGCAGTGGTCAACAACTTGTCTTATCTCCTTCGTCATATACCTTTCGATGTTGATGGGATAAATAGACATCTTGATAGGGTTCGAAGATTTGCTTCATATAAATGGATATTTAATGCTCCTGCAATTTCCTCTCTCCATCTCCTGCGCTGGCGACCTCTTCCTCTGTTACCTACAAATCTTAGCGTGAATGTTGTCTGTGACATCCTGTCTGGCGGTAACCGTGTAATTTGGCCAAACCATTTGATTTGCTGTTTCTGGATATAATGTAATACTGGTGTTACTCCAACTTTTGTCCTGATGGTGTCATTTCTTATTTGGTCTCTTAATGTCATATTTAGTATTCTCCTTAAACATCTCATTTCTGTCGTGATGATTTTTCTTTTCCTTTTGGCTGTTAGTGTCCATGTTTGACATTTAAAGCATAGAGTTGAGAGGAAAACTGTAATGTACAGTGCCTTTTTTTGCTTCAGATGTGATATATTTGTTTTTCAGTAAAGGAGTCATTTGTTCAATGACCTGATTTGCTTTATTCCATCTGTTCTCAGTCTCAGCGTCAATTGTCCCTGAGAATGATATTATGCTACTTAGATATTTGAAGTGCTTCATTTGTTTAAAGGACTGGTTGTCTAAGAAAATCTTTGTTTGGATTTCTTCTTTCGCTATGGTCATAACTTCTGCTGATCTTCATGTTGTGCTTTGACATGCCCTTGCTGAATTATCCATGTTATGTTGTATGTCTTTTTCTAGTGTGGCTATAAGTGGTTGATCGTCAGTAAAAAGGAGTTCGTGTATAGTCCTCTTATTGGGTATGTCTTCTGGAAGGTGTTGTGGGTTTATCGGCATTCTTTCTGGGGTTGGGCTGTTGGGCAGCCTTGTGGTGGAGTTTTTACTATGTTATGTTAGCTTGTTTGCAAATGTTGTCAATGTATGTTATGAATAGTAAGGGAGATAGCACACGTCCTTGCCTCACTCCAAATTTTATGATGAGTTAAAATGGTTCATTAAAAAATGGTTCAGAGCGTCCCGCATTTGTTCTAACTGTACACTGACTGTTTTCATATATATTTTTGCTTAGATTGATCAGATGTGAACTAACTCCATAATGCTGGAAGATTTCCCATCTTTATATCTATCTACCCTGTCCAATGCTTTTTCGTGACTACGAAAGTTATGATTGTGTTCAACTGATTTTTTTGTTAGCTGTCTTAGGGGAAAGATAGCATCTGTACAGCTTGTATTTTTTTCTAAATCCCATGTGAGTTTCATTTAACTGTGGTTCAATCACTGGTCGCAGTCTATTCTCTAGGATCTTGCAGAACATTTTTCCAGTACGGTTTAGCAGTGTGATGTCTCTATATTGGTTGCAGTCCGTTTTAGTGTCTTTTTTCTTCCATATTGGAATAATTGCGGCGTTTCTCCAGTCTTGTGGTGTTTCTTGTTTCTCCTATACCAAGTTATAGAGTCTGGGAATCCAAGCTTTTCCAACCTCTTTCGTACATTTGATTTAACTCATTGGATATTCCATCACAACCTGGGGCTTTGTTCATTGAGGCCTTTCTGCTACTACTGCTTTGTGGTCGGTCTGTGTTTGAACTCAGGTTGGGTATTGCTCTTGCATCAATGACTGACCTTTTCTTGTTGTTCCTTGCTAGTATGAAATCAGTTTGGTTTCTGCATGTCAAATCATTCCATTTGTACCAGGTATATATTTTGGAGGAAAAGGAGATGGACATATGTTGGTCACTTGATGAGAAGAAATGATCAGAGAATCCCAAAACAAGCTATCAAGTGGAACACAACAGGCCAAAGAAAAAGAGGCAGACCGCGTGAAACTCTGAAGAGGACATTGTTAAGAGAGGCCAAATTAACAGGCATAAAATCCTTTGATGAGGTTGAAAGACTCGCCGAAGACAGGAAACATTGGCGAACTACTTTGCGAGTCATATGTGACGTTTAACGGCACGGGAAGGATATGAGATAAGATAAGATATATTTTGGACTCTCTGTGTTTAAAGAATGTGTTTGTGATAAAAAAGGTCATGCTGGCTGCACAGTTATAGGAGTCTGCTACCATTTTCATTTCTAACGCTGCTGGTCACCAAAGACACCCATGTGGACTGCTACATCAGCTGTACTAGTTCCCAGTCTTGCACTGAAGTCTTCCATGATTATAACATGTTCCTCCTTACTTATGTTGTTTAGTGTATCATGGAGGTTGTCAAAGAACTCCTCACATTCTTCCTCCATGGCTGGTGCATTACAAGGAGTATATATCCGGACATAGGCTGTGGTCTCCTCATTTTCTTTTATTTGGACAGTTATAATTCTTTCTGATATATATTTTGTTTCCAAAATTTTTACAGAGGTGTTTGGTTCTATGATCACTCCGACACCCTGTTTTGCACTTTCTTGCTTACTCACTCCTGAGTATAGAAGTACATAATTCTGATGTACGAAGGTCATACCGAAAGTCGTGAGCAAAATCTTTTTAAAAATCAGAATTTATAGACAGAGAAAATATAAATGTGTCACTTTAATCTGTATCCTTTTCTTCACTTTTCAACATAATCTCCATTTCTCTACACACATTTTCCCCATTGCTTTGGAAGTTTGAAAATACCCTCCCGGTAGAATTCCGTTCCAGCTGACCGACGGCACAGACGCACTGCTTTCTGAACGTTCTCTCCTGTGGGACCCAGCGGGGCAAACTTTTCTATAGCCTATGGTTTCAATCATTTCCTGTACTTCATTGTGTCCTATTTCAAGATTTACACCGATTTCGGATACTGTGACACGTCTGTCTTGTTTAATGATGTCGTCAACCCTTTCCACGTTGCGTTCGAGGAAAGTTCCACGAAGCTGTTCGAGGGCAACCGTTGCGAGGCATATCTTGGATGCTCGTGTTTCCATCTTTGAAATATTTCACCCATCTTCTAACACTGTTAGCACCCATATACACATCTCCATAAGCATGCTGAAGTCTTTGGTGAATTTCAGCAGCGGGGATATCCTCTTTAAAGAGGAACTCAATAACAACACATTGAGGAAACGAAACTTCAGCACCCGCCATTTTGTTTCTGCTCCACGTGGTCACGTGACACATGATTGTGAATTTTTGCTCACGACTTTCGGTATGACCCTTGTATTTGTTTACAGCGGTCAACAACTTTGGCCACAAATAAATGAGTTACATCCCCTATTCTGTTACAGAATATCTCCCCTCCCCATAAAATCTCTCAGAGGAAATTACCCAAAGAGGTCCATAACAAAACATACTTGGAACCTCTTGCATGGAAAAGACACCGAAAAAAAAATCAACCGTCTCGTAATTCGTACAGTTTAGTACATTACAATATGTGAAGCAAAAAACTATGCATAACGTTGTTATGTACAACATCTTTTGAGGAGAATAGAGCTAAGGCATAGACAAGATTATCTCTATACCACCAGAACACATTAACATTTCTAACTTCAAACCTAAACATTTACTACAAACTGGCTACCTAAAGAAAACTTACAAAGGTGACGTTTGTACGACCGGTGGAGTCGTAAGTGCATTCGTATATCAGACTGTCTCCCTGCAATGGTAGAAAATTTATCGCCATATCAATGAAAACAAATGCATGCAGCACAGACATGTTAATCTTATTTTTGTTTGTATGAATCTACACGTACTTGTGCAGTGTTTGCATATTAGCATATGTTCACTCGAATGCGTGTTTCATGTATGTTACGTATATATATATATATATATATATGGAGATGCTTAAGGTTTTTTATGCTTCTGCCAATTATTATGTCTATTTATCTGGCTAAATAACTATACGTATATTTTTTATCTGTTCTCCTGTTCTCAATCAGTGATCAATACCAAATGTCCTAATTTTTGCATATGATGTATATTTGTGTGTTTAGTTAAGATCTGTACATTCACTGCATTTAGAAAAGATCTATTCTGTAATACCTAAAGTATCCATTTTGCGGATCCATGCACCTACCAAGCTAAGATCAAAACTGAAGCTTGCTTGGAGACACGCCAGTCATTTGTGTGTAAAGATCTGTACAACATATATGTACACACACACACATGAGGGGTGATTGATAAGTTCTCGGCATAAGTACAACTTTTTTGGGTTAATTCTCAACATAGTCCCTTGCAAGTTTTTGCACTTAAGTCCAGCGATCCTGGAGCATATGGATCCCTTCTTTGTAAAAGTCAGCATCTTGTGCCAGTAGAAAGTGGTCTACAGCATTACTGACGACATCGACTAAAGCAGATTTGTGACCACTGAGCTCCTTTTTTGAGTTTGGTAAACAGGTAATAGTCCGAAGTGGCCAAATCTGGGGAATAATGAGGATGTTAAAGAAGCTGGAAGCTGCGTTCATGAATGGCAGCCATTGCCACCACCGACTTGTGAACTAGAGCAATGTCTTGATGAAAGATGACTCAATTTCCCTCGACGATTTTCCTTCAATTTGACCCACAATTGCTTCATAAGACTAGCGTAATAGGCCCCGGTGACCGTTCTGACCTTTTTAAGATAGTCTACTAATAGCACACCTTCTGAATCCCAAAAGATGGAAGCCATCACTTTGCCTGCAGACAGAACCACCCTTGCTTTCTTTGGAGGTGGGGATCCATGATGTTTCCACTGCTTTGACTGTCCTTTGGTTTCTGGTTGAAAATGATAGTCACAAAAATCCATACTCAGGAATTGCTGAAGAAACTTTTCAGGAGCTGCAGAAAAATGGTAAAGATTGTCTCTTGACATGTTGAGACGCTGTCGTTTGTGATCAGCTCCAAGAAGTTTATGACCCATCGAGCAGAGACCTTTGTCATTTGAAGATCTTGTGAATACTGGCATGAACACGTCCCTGGGATACGCCCAACTCATTAGTAATGTACTGCTCAGTTATTCGTCGATCCTCAATTATCATGTCATGGATTCTGCCAGTGGTTTCATCGGTGGTTACCGTTCTTGGTCTTCCTTGACGGGGATCATCTTCCAGACTCTCCCTTCCATGTTTTAACTGATCTGCCCATTTCTTCACTGTGCTGTAAGAAATGAGACTCTCCTCTAGTCTCTACCATATCTTCATGGATCTCCTTCGATAATAAGCCGTTGATGCAGAAGTAGCAAATGACTGCTAGATGAGAAATGTTATCCATTTTCTCAATTTCTGCCACCCCTTACCACTTCAGTAGCCTCTAAAAAAATGGTCGCAGTTAATTTCTTGAAACTTGGTGTTTATTTTTATATTAACCTGATATATATATATCAGGTTAATATAAAATTATATATATATGTGTGTATATGACGTTGCAAGTTTTTAGCTGCTTTTTCTTTTGTAATGTAAATAAAAGCTATAATGTTTACACCAGATATTTTTGTACTTCAAAGTAAATTTCATGTCTTTATTATTTCTATGGATATTGCAACATCCTCTCAAATTAGAAACAATTCTAAAGCATGTGACAAGAACTCTATGTAGCTGATGCAGTTCCAAAAAGGGCCTCTCAGAGATTTTATTGTTGGGAGCCCGTGCAAAACTGCTTCTCTCTCTTCTTCTCTCTCCACTCCTCTTTTTCCTTCTCTCTCTCTCTCCTTCTCTCTCTCTCTCTTTCCGCCATAAGAGTCCTTATTCTGTTTTCACCTCAAATGACCTCTCCCCCACAGGAGCTCCGAGCCCCCACAGCGCTGCAGTAACTAGGCCCCCCTCTCTCATTGGGCCTAGTTTCCAAACACAAAAAGAACATAGAGAATTCCTTACATAGAGAAGTTCTATACAAAACTTGAGTCTGTATAAAACTTTTCCACAACTTAAACAAAATTTCTCGTGATAACAAAGCTTTACGATAACTGTACTCATACAATGTAAAAATAAACACAGACAAGTAGAATTGACGGAACAACTGACAGATTTCAGTGTTCTCTCTGGTATGACATGTCTCGTCTGCTGGTAATTAAAATCATAGTCGTTATCTTCAGACAAAGGCGGCAGTTCTACTCCCTGCCGGAAGTGACGTATTCGTAGTTTCCTGCCAAGGAGATGAGAGTGGAGAAAACTGGCAAACACGTGGACTTCCTGGTCACCAAAACCCTGTTTTATGAAAGATGAAAAGTGTAAACGAGACAAGAAACTGATATATTATATGTCAGAGTGTTGTAAGTTTTAGTGTACAAAACGCTTTGATAAAGAAAGAGAATCAATAGCATATCTTTGTCAAATAGCAGTCGTGTTATACTACACCACCACATCTTTATTTACTGAAACAATGGTTCGGCTCAAGCTACTTCCGAAGATAGCTGCAGTTTTTGGCTGTTGACGGAAAAGAAGTGGTCGGCTAACATTCTAAGAGGTTGTTGGTAAATTAGTCATTTTAGTTTTGAGTCCCGGAAAGATGAAATCAGTTCAGAGACAACAATATGTAACTTACATTATTATGTAAATTGTTGTACATATTATTAGAATGCATGTAGTATAGAATATTACATGTAATCTTCTTCATAATGAAATACAGACAGACAGACAGACAGGCAGGTAGGCAGACAGACAGAGAGAGAGAGAGAGAGAAAGAGAGAGAGAGAGAGATATGGAAAGGGGTGACGTTAATAGCTTAGAAGAAAAGTGTTTTTTTTTCAATACCAAATTAGGCCTCTTAGCTATTCATATTAGAGTTCTCAATCGTCGTTGTCGATTGTAAACAAGACAGTTATATATAAATAAATATATTAAATACAGCATGATCATAAAGATTTTCCGGGATATTATACATTTATTATACAACAATATTATAGGTACATACATGTCCTTTACTGAAAATTTTCCTCAACTCAGAAAGTTTTCTTCTTGCACTTTACTCATGCACATAAATAAGAGCTCCGTGTGTTGGCATGAGAACATTTAAGCGATACTCCACTTCTTGCCACGTGTCCACCAACATCTCTTTAGTCACCGTCGCTAAAACATTCATTACCTTTACCCTCTAAATTTCAGTAACAAAAACTGGAAAACTGAACTCTTGTTACTTAATGTACCTCTATTTAAAAAAAAAAGTCCTGAGAGGTAATGTCTGGTGGTAATGATGTTGGATCATCCTGTAACTGGAGAATTTGTTTCATGATGCAACAAAACACACTGAGCGTTCTCCTTCACGTGCGCCATATTTGTGATTGCAGCGCCATCTGCACAGAAAAAAAGCTCTAATAATCAGTCTACGTAATACCACAACGTTCGTGTCTTCTCTCTAACAAGGTTTTTAAGACACAGGTTTTTTTTTAAAATTAATTAAGTAAGGATTTTATGATCTCCTGTTTTTAAAAAAATATCCGAAGGACAACTGAGCCATAGATAGAATAAGCTCGTATAGATTATAAACGATATATTTTTTCTGTTTAAATTTATACTTTCCCAAGATAGTTCTATCATGCCATAGGCCTTGGGTGTAGTGGTTAGTGCACTCGCCTTCTGATCAAGAGAACTCTGGTTTGATTTCGCACTCTGGTAAACATTTCTTTCGCACCGACGGGCACCAGTGTCTACCCAGCCTCAAAGTTTCCTGGTGCTCGTCCCCTGGGAAAACAGGGACAGCGAGGAGATACGCTGGCATGCCTACCTCAGATGTTGTAGTGGCCAAACACTTCACACCCCTACGGTATACAGATGCCACGGGATATAGAGAGATTATCATGCTAGTAAAGACACCCAAGGGGTATAGAGAGATTATCATGCCAGTAAAGACATCCAAGGGATATAGAGAGATTATCATGCTAGTAAAGACACCCAAGGGATATGGGGTTAGTGGTCATATTTTCCTTGACCAGTCGGTGCACTAGAAGATAATACAGGCAGCTACACAGGCACTCAATGCTCACTCAGGGAGCACAAAAAAGAGCCTAGAACAGGTTCAGTGCACGTGGTACTTACTCCACTGAGACATTCAGGGCTACAGTAGCCGTTAACCAGGAAGTCCGTTTCGTAAGGGGGAATAACCTGATCAGTGTTTGGGACCACCCCAATCTCCATGACCTCAGCATCGTGTTGTCTTAAGTCAGTGGTCAGATATATCCGCAGCCCAGAGCTGTCCACGTAATCTGTTCAGAATACAGTATATCATTTGTCAGTTGCCTGTCATTTCTTTTAAAATTGTTGAGTTTGAAAATAAGGATTTATGGAATCTTTAAAATCATTTTTGTTTTCAAATACACGAATCCACGGCATGTCCTATATAAAAGCATAAATGTGAATGTGGAGTGGAATTTGACGTTTACAGCAAAACTCAAGTAGAGTTGTCAAGCACTGAAATGAAAGGGCAGACAAAGTACACGACATGAAAGATGAAGAAGGAGACATTTCAGCAGAAAATGATGAAAAGTGAGGTCACCCTCAAGAGAATTAAGAAAGAAGTATCCATGGGAGAGGAAAAAGGACATTAAAAATTATACATGCCAAGTAAAAATGACATAAAGTCGCAAGAATATGAATGAGCTGTCACCATGGGAAAGCTGGCAGGAGCTTTAGATGGAATTGGGAGCAGATGTACTGTGCAGCCGAGGCTATAGTAATGTTCAAGAAGAGTCTTGTGTCGTCTAGGTGGTGGATTACGTTGGCTTACTTGAATAACTGAAAGGAATCCAGGATAGACTCTTCTTGGCAGAAACTACCAGCATGGAAATCGCGACAAACTCGAACCTGTTAGTCAATAATATTGTAAGAGCTCTTCATTCTAAACTAGTAGGATTGTAGGATCATTTCTTCCTAAACCAGTAGGATTGTAGGAGCTCTTCATTCTAAACTAGTAGGATTGTATGAGCTCTTTATCCTAAACCAGTAGGACTGAGGACCATTTCATCCTAAACCAATAGGATTGTAGGAGCTCTCCATCTTAAACCAGTAGGATTGTACGGGTTCTTCAGCCTAAACCGGAAGGATTGTACGAGCCCTTCGGCCTTACGATAGAATTGTAGAAGCTCTTCGGCCTAAAAGTAGCATTATAGGAGCTTTTCATCATAATCAATAGGATTGTAGGAGCTCTTCATCCTAAACCAATAGGACTGCAGAAGCTCTTCAGACTGACAGTCGCAGCAGTATGAAAGGCTAAGACAGAATCTGAGTCTGTGCTCCCATTAAGCCGGTTAGGCAGCCATCTAAGCCACAGACCTCAGAGGAGTGACCCCCGACAGTCATATTTATGGGTTCGTTGTCCTTGTAGTTAGCCTGGGCTATGACATACAACAGCACGTAGTGGTCTTGGAAAGGGTCATGATGTTTCCGGTTTACCGCCCCTGAGAATTGTGTTATCAGCCTGGCGTAGCCATCTTTGCCTCGGGCTGAAAAAAAAGCCAAAGTTTTGACAAGTCGCAAGAAACCAGACCAGAAACTAATCCACAGGGCGGACGCTCCGTAGGATAAAATCCTCTCTCTCTCTCTATCCCCCTCTCCCCCTCTCTCTCCCTCTCTCTCCTCTCTCCCCCTCTCTCTCCCTCTCCCCCTCTCCCTCTCTCTCTCCCCCTCTCTCTCACTCTCTCTCTCCCCACAAATTATTATATTTAAAAAATCCAGCTGTCCTCTTGCCTCGCATGTACAAGTCAACATGTTTATCTGCATTATTTGACGTGATTCATGTCGATGATGCATCCTCTCAGGTTAAACACTTTTTTCTGATTTAGTGAATGTGCGGTTCCCAGAATCCGAAAGTCTTATCACTTTGTTTTGCCTCTTTCTCTATATGTCCGTCTTTCTCTCTCTCTCTCTTCTCTCTCTCTCTCACACACACACACACATGCACACACACATACACACACACTCATACACAATTGCTTTGAATCGTAATATAACAGTTTTAGTCCATGAATCTAGGTGACAAGAGTGTCTTGGAAGTGAGTGCTATCTATCAAATGCCATAATTTCCAGAACATGTTATACAAAACATATGTAATACAGTACTCATATAAAAATCTGGTCAAGATGGCTACGCTTTAGTCTTTCAGGGAACGAAAGGAATGATATGTGTATTAGTCTTAGCACACTAGGTTGCGCACATTTTATTAACTGCAACAAAAGTAGTGTTGACTGTATTCATCACCACCACAACAACTACTACCACCATCACTACCTTGAAGCTCATATGTTCCTTGATCGACTTCTCAGTCACTAACACATTCGTGAACTCTGACAATGGGTCAAAGTAGATAGTTTCATTTTACTGCCGTGTCACTATATTTATTATCTAGTAACATCTGAAAAGACTTCATGAAGAAAAGACTGTTATTCTAAGTGGCTTTACCAGATCTGTGACTCGGATTGTCATAGTGCGTCTCCAGCCTGAAGAAGAACGGGTCCAGCGATGAGCCAAGAGATTGACCGACATGTTCAGGAAAGTCAAACGCCTGGAAGGGAGAAAAAGGTATTCTGAGTAGTCGTAGTTAGAGCCAATCACACTGTGACTGTAGAGTGGGAAAGAAAAAGGTATTCTGAGTAGTTGTAGTTAGAGCCAATCATACTGTGACTGTAGAGTGGGAAAGAAAAAGGTATTCTGAGTAGTTGTAGTTAGAGCCAATCATACTGTGACTGTAGAGTGGGAAAGAAAAAGGTATTCTGAGTAGTTGTAGTTAGAACCAATCATACTGTGACTGTAGAATGGGAAAGAAAAAGGTATTCTGAGTAGTTGTAGTTAGAGCCAATCATACTGTGACTGTAGAATGGGAAAGAAAAAGGTATTCTGAGTAGTTGTAGTTAGAACCAATCATACTGTGACTGTAGAATGGGAAAGAAAAAGGTATTCTGAGTAGTTGTAGTTAGAACCAATCATACTGTGACTGTAGAATGGGAAAGAAAAAGGTATTCCGAGTAGTTGTAGTTAGAACCAATCACACTGTGACTGTAGAATGGGAAAGAAAAAGGTATTCCGAGTAGTTGTAGTTAGAACCAATCACACTGTGACTGTAGAATGGGAAAGAAAAAGGTATTCCGAGTAGTTGTAGTTAGAACCAATCACACTGTGACTGTAGAATGGGAAAGAAAAAGGTATTCCGAGTAGTTGTAGTTAGAACCAATCACACTGTGACTGTAGAATGGGAAAGAAAAAGGTATTCTGAGTAGTCGTAGTTAGAGCCAATCACACTGTGACTGTAGAGTGGGAAAGAAAAAGGTATTCTGAGTAGTCGTAGTTAGAGCCAATCACACTGTGACTGTAGAATGGGAAAGAAAAAGGTATTCTGAGTAGTCGTAGTTAGAGCCAATCACACTGTGACTGTAGAATGGGAAAGAGAAAAGACACACCATCCAAGCCTGTTTGAACTAAACGCTTCTCCTAACACTTGTCCAGAGAAAGATAAATAAAATGGTCCATCACTATCTGAACAATGCCCAGCGATTTCAGTGAGAATAAACATGAAAGTCAGAGGAAACAATGTCAGATATAAATATTATCGCAACAATATCACAGTAATTTTTTTGTTTAAATAATGCATTTATTTATTTGCATTGGTAGTTATGATCAAGCAGAAATGTTGCAAGAAGCTTAAAATTATTAATAATCTCAGACAAATGATTATTTTAATATGTGGTATAAATGATGATAATGTGTATGTGATGTTTACGCCACTGTAACTCTTGCAGCAAACAGAATGGACTACCTGGCCCATATATATATATATATATATATATATATATATAATTAGATCATTCTCACTCTCCTTTCCGCTTTCCTCACCTCGTTTTTGCTACCTACCTATCAGAGGCAATACTCTACCACTCTCACTACTGGACTCGGCTTCTTACAAGTCACAGCTAAGCTGTCCGCTTTTTTTTATTCTAATTTTTTTTCCATTCCTATTTGTCACTTATCATTCATGCCAGTTCATATTCTATGTTCTTTCCCTACTTCTTTGTCCTGCATATTTTCGTATGATTAATGTGCAAACCGAACTGTCACAACTGAGTGCTCGTTAGTTAATAAAGTTGTTTCTATTTTTACAGCATTTGTAATAGTTTTAACATTTTGTTACTACATCCTTACTGCAGTGGCGTCGTGTATAGTTATATATTTAGTTTTATATACTTCGACACTAACTATTCGTGTGTTATTAAACATTCACAATACTTCTTAACGCTCATTCTCAGTCACATATCGAAATGTATGTGCTCGAATGTCACGTGGCATTAAACCTGAAAGAAAAAAAAAAAAAAAGGCGCTTGTGTTTCGGAAGTACACTGAATCTGGAGCACTTTGAAGAGACGGGCCAAACGCTTTAGGAGATGACAGTGGCGCAAGCAGCGTTGTAAAGCGTGGGGATTGTATTGAAAAATAGGAGTGTTATTTTTCCCCGCCCTAAAAAATGTGTAAATTGTATTGTCTAATTTCATTTGATTCACCCTAATATATGTCGACTTATTTTTTCGCATCTTCCTACGGAATTTCAGTCTTCCTAATCCTTCGCTTTGAGTTCAAGGCTGTTGCTGCCTGTCTCTCAATACGCTTGTACGCCTACAGTTTTATATAACCTTGTTCCATTCTGTTCTATGATCAAGTTAAGTTAAACTTTACTTATTTTTTTTTAAAAATTAACAGCGTTCTATGAATTCTTGTATTCACCTACCCCGCCTCCAACTGCCCATGCCACGAAAGCATTGTCACAGTAACTAATAATATCTTGAGGCGGGTTCTCGTCACTTTCAAAAGAGAGTCCAATGCGTTTTGCACCCATGTCTTTGGTGCACGCGTACAGAACAATATGATGGACTAGTTGTTCATGACCCCTTTGAATGATTGGTTCAAACTGAGGACACAAAAAAGTATATACATAGTGTTAGCAGCAGTGACATGCATTTGTTGGTGAGAAACATAGAGAAATCAGCATTAATAAAACAGATGAGCAGATGACAGTAGGATGTTTTTTGTGATACTCACGGGAGATAATACAATTTGCATGAAGCGAAACGAAAGTTAAGTGGGTTTTAAAGGAGACAAACATTGAGAGAAGCTTAACGAAACTTTGTGCCTACGTACATTTATAGACAGAAGTCTTAATTTAGGAACAGAATGGCAGAGTCGACATCATCGACACTTCTCAGTTTCAAGATTGTAAGTTGTTTCCCTGCTGCTTCCACTCATTGGAGTTCCCATCTGTATCACAGAGTACATGCACCGTACTGAAATCCTCCTTCCAAGAGTTAGATCGGAGCACAAATGGACTTGCCCAGAGTAATGTAATATAGGGCTTTGACACTATGTTATTCGCTCCACCTTCGCGGTAAACTATTTGTTTCATTTATTCCAAACCAGGCAAAAGACGCATCTGTGTTTAATGATTTCGCTGATTCCATCTGATTCTCTTTCGGCACTCTTTACGACCATCAGCGTTTCTTTTTATGTCTCAGAACTGCCAGCAGGATTGTAGCAGACGCGATGAAGGTATTAAAGGACAAGTATTGTGTCTGGTGGGGACTGCCTTACGGTGGCCACTTTTACAGAAAAGCGGGAAAGCCAAAAAGCCGATAAGAGCGCAATTCTTGTTCTTAATCAGACGAAATCAGTGCGGAAACCATAAAGGTTTCCTCCTTGTTGGCCAGAGTGAGTCTATTACTGACAGCAGCAACTGTGAGGCTGGACAGGGTGTTGGTCTGCTGAGATTGGATAAGGTATTGGTCTGCTATGGTTGGATACGGTGATGGTCTGAGATTGGACAAGGTGTTGGTCTGCTGTGGTTGGACAAGGTGTTGGTCTGCTGTGGTTGGACACGGTGTTGGTCTGCTGTGGTTGGACACGGTGTTGGTCTGCTGTGGTTGGACACGGTGTTGGTCTGCTGTGGTTGGACAAGGTGTTGGTCTGCTATGGTTGGACAAGGTGTTGATCTGCTGTGGTTGGACAAGGTGTTGGTCTGCTGTGGTTGGACACGGTGTTGGTCTGCTGTGGTTGGACAAGGTGTTGGTCTGCTGTGGTTGGACAAGGTATTGATCTGCTGAGGTTGAAGAAGGTATTGATCTGCTGAGGTTGAAGAAGGTATTGATCTGCTGAGGCTGAACAAGATGTTGATCTGCTGAGGCTGAGCAAGGTATTAGTCTGCTATGGTTCGCCAACTCTAGACCCCAGCTGTCAGCTATTTTGAGCCACATTTTCAGCCCTTACAATCACCAGCACGAATCTCTTACTTTTGGAAACATTCTTGCCGCACTGCTTCTTCCCAATCCTCATTCGATAAATTTAAATTAAAAAATCAAAACCAAAAGACAGATAAGGACAGAACGAGATTTTTGAAATGATGAAGCAAAAGTCAAAATAACGAAACACGTGAGCTAAGAAAAGCAGTTCAGGCATTCATCAAATTCAGCTTGATAGAAAAGGTTTCCGAAACTCATGAGCTTTGAGAATCCCCAAGAATCTATAATGTCGAGAGAAGCAGGAAAATGGCCATACGTTTTATTGTTATTCTTGGTTGATGTTGTTTCTTTATAATAATATCATGTCTTGTCTTGTCTCCTTCCTCTTATACCCTTCAGTATTGAGGGGGATAAATAGACGTCTTGATGGGGCTCGGCAATATGCTTCCTATAGTGGGATATTTACAGTTTCTGTAATTTCCTCCCTCCATCTCTTGTGTGGGCGGCCTCTTCCTCTATTACGTACAAATCTTAGCGTGAATGTGTTGGGTTTTTTTTTGGTGGTGTACTGTCTGGTGGTAGCCGTGTAACGTGGCCAAACCCATTTTATTTGCTGTTTCTGGATATACAGTGTAGTGTAATAGTGGTGTTACTCCAGCCTTGTCATTTCTTATTTGGTCTCTTCTTGTCACATTTAGTATTCTCCTTAAACATCTCATTTCTGTCGTGATGATTTTCCTTTTGTTCTTGGCTGTTAGTGTCCATGTCTGACATTGACAGCATAGAGTTGGGAGGAAAATTGTTGTACAGTGTTCTGTTTGTTCCAGTTCTGATATATTTGTTTTTTTCGGTAAAGCTGTCATTTGTCAAATGACCTCATTCGCTTTGCTACACCTGTTTTCAATCTCAGTGTCAGTTCCCCGGTGAATTATATTGTCCCGCCTAGGTATTTTAAATGTTTCACCTGTTTCAAGGGCTGGTTGTCCAGGAAGATTTTTAAAATACTAGTTCTAAGGTGGGCTAGCGATGTGATTAGAGCACTCATCTAGCAACCGAGTAGTCGAGGGTTCGAATCCCCAGCTGAGCGGTGTTTTTTTTCTGGCCAATACGGCCCCGGAGTTCACATCTCTCTCTCTCTCTCTCTCTCTCTCTCTCTGAACCTTAAGTGCCCAGGGCACATGGGGCTTCCGCAAGGGTTTTCCACAAATGCCTGTGCTTCGCCTTTTTTTTTTTTTTGCTCTTGCCCAGGTGAGCCCTCTATTGCTCAACATCCTTTCTGTTGTTCTTCTCCATGTCTCTTTTGGTCTACCAGGTCATGGAAAATACGGGCCTAACACCGTATTCCCCAATATGCCTTAATGGTATGAAAACGGGAATTTTACCTTTTACCTAGTGCTAGATTAATATTTACTGACCACTTACACGATATGGCGATCCATTTGCTGGAGACAACTGTTTAAGATCGACTGAATTGAATGAAAAGCAAATAAGTAAACACACGCTGGCCGTGTACACACTGACCTGTTGCTAAAATGTTAGACCAAAACATTGAAAGACAGATAGCGAAAATAAAAAAAAGACAAGATTGACAGACAGATGAAAAAGGCAACGACGGACAGTGATACAGGTGAGCAGGCGGACAGATAAACAGATGGACAGGCAGGCAAGAAAACAGACAGGTAAAACATACCCTGAATATGTGATGTTTTTTTCCAAGGTCATCGAGCTTGATCATTATATTGTGATAAGTTGTGTCTTTCGCTGGTACTGAGTACTGCATACACAAAATTACAGTGAAGTAATACAGTTTTTCAAGTACTAAAACTCGTCCTTTTCGACTTCTTTTTTTTTTTTTACAATTTCTGACAAGAGCATGGATATTATTAAAGATAACTATCCTCTGTTGTTATGAGCACATTTTCTACTGACCAAAATCGTTTTCTCTTTCTAATGCTTAGAGTGTTTTTGCAGCGCCTGTTTGTGTTTGCTGCTGACACATAATTGTTCTGATCATCTTTTGGATGAAGGTAACTAGAATACTGTAATAAACTTTCTCCTTTTACAGAGGCAGAATATAAACTACGCAAAATCAAATAATGAAGAACCACACACACACAAACAAACAAACAAAAAATCTTCCACACTCTGCTTTCAGCCAGCTTTAAAGGCACCAGTCACGTCTTCACCAATTTTAGATGTTATGAGTTGTAATAGATCGACTATTTATAATTTTAAGGCACCCCTGAAATAGTATTGGCGCCAACTAAAATGGTTTTCTACTGGTTTGATCATTGTCTACTTGTGAAGTACAGTTTGAACTTATACATTTCTTCTTGTTGTTGGTTTTCTAACAATCACCTAATTTTCTATATTATACACTGAGAAAATACAACAAGACACCCAGGCTTCTAACTCCACAAAATAATGCAAATACACAGCTTAACATAACTTGGCAGTCTTCCAACCAAAACAAACTGGTCAACAATGAGAATTCCAACAAAGCCAATTGGTGTAGTATACCATCAGACCACGCACATTTATTAATGGACAAAATGAGGATGAAATCATGAATGATGGAAACACAGCCATCAGGCTGAACAAGAATTACATTAACAGTGTCCGGCGTGAGCGAACTCTACGCCATATGGGCGAAAACCTTATAATGTACTATACACACAAAAAATCAATACTTACAACATTATCAACAAACCTCAACCAACACAGGGAAAAACTAATTCTTCCATCTCACTACCAACAAATTGCCAATGGTAGAAACTCTTCCTAAAAGAGATTCCAATCTCCAATAAAACTACTAAAATTCTTCCTACATCACAAACCAAATAAACTCCTACTACAACAAACAAGTAAGGCTCTCTCTACCACATACTAGAGTCAATCACCCAACCTTTCTCTAACACATTCTGACCAAAGACTAACTTTCTCAGCCCATGCATACCTCCCGCTCAACTCAACCACGTGACTTCGAATTTTCTCGAACCACCAGACCACAACTACAGGGCTATACACAATACATTCTGTACAGAATTGTTATTCTGTTACAGAGTGTAAAACCTGTTCAAAAGTACCTACTTTTAGCTTTAGATTTTTTCCCCTCTTTGTACATCCATCCCTCATGAAAAAAAAAGCTTCAAAGTACTTAAATTCTTACTTATTTTCTCAAGCAGATCAGTATTTTCTTATTACCAAATTTTCTCCCAATCAGTTGTCCTTTCGATCTCTTGAAGCTTGATTTAGCTGTTATTGCCTATATATATATATATATATATATATATATATATATATATATATATATACAGTTTATTAGAAGAATGTTGCGAATCCCCTGGACAGCAAAAATAACTAATGAAGAATGTATGAGAAGAGCTGGAGAGACAAAAAACCTTGTCAAAAAGATAAGAGAGAGACAATGTACTTTCATAGGACATGCAATGAGAAGAGGGGGCATTGAAAATATTATAACAACAGGAAAAATAGAAGGAAGAAGATCAAGAGGAAGACCAAGAGAAATGATACTGGGCAATCTGACGGGATGGTGTGAGAGGAGATCACCAACTGAGCTGATGGCCTTCATGAAGGATCGTGTACTCTGGAGAAGCACAATAGCCAACGCCAATCGGCACGGCACCTGATTATATATATACATATTTTCTCAATTTAGACCAAGAATCATCTCATTATTGCCTCCTATTTTATATTTTTTGCGTGCTTCTTTAATTTGTCAGTTTATGTCAGCTTATTTTGTGTTAATTATTTTTAGTATTTAAAGTATTATTCCTGGTGGTTATATTTAACGACATAATAACTAGCACAATATGATGCCAAGTGTTGCAGGAAGAGTCTCTTGCTGGGCGTGGGCCATGTGCAATAAGCAAAGATAAAAGCAAAGATAAAAGCAAAGATAAAAACTGTGTCACTTCTAAAAATAAAGGAGAAGGCGGGTGACGTCATGGAAGATGTCACGTGACGAGAGGAAAGGGATTTTAATTCCACCTGAACGTAAGTAGTAATAATAGGTATTTTGCATTTTGCATCTAGCTTGGGGGACAAAAACAATACTTAGTTGCCTGGGATGTATGTAGATAGAAAAGCCAAACCCTAAATATGCAGAGTAAACTTCGTGAAGAAAAGGGGGTCAAAAGGATTCAAAAGAGACACAGAGAGAGAGAGAGAGAGAGAGAGAAGCAGAGACAGAGAGAGACAGAGAGAGAAAGACAGAGGCAGAGAGAGAGAAAGAGACAGAAAGACAGAGATACAGAGAGAGAAAGAGAGACAGAGACAGAAAGAGAGACAGACAGACAGAGAGACAGACAGACAGAGAAAGAGAGACAGACAGAGAGAGAGAAAGAGAGAGCAAGGAATAGGAAAGGAGCATGGTGTTAAATGCATGTTTCAGATAGTACAGGAAAAAGCTGGAGAGGACGAAAGAAACCAGAGGAGAAAGCGCGAATGCAGAGGAGTGAACCAGTTCGAGGGAAAAAAAAGTTGCTGAATTATGGAGTCCGAGTTGAGGGCTCTTGTCTGTATCATCGTGAATCTGTTGGTTGCTGGTCTGTACCGAGCCTTCCCCTTGCTCCAGGAAGCCCGGCAGACGGACTATTCCAACCCAGAACCTGCTAAAGAGCCGTCAGAGGTCCACTTCTTGAATGTAATGGATCCCAGAACCCCCACAGTGCTCCGTTATATAGAGAAGTCCCCCGAAAGTGTGGTTTCATGCCATACACGCCCTCCACCGGACTAGTAGCGACAACAGTGCCCTACATCTCTCGTGGGGTCTCATCAAGATTTTCCCTGTGGTACCTGAACCAGTGGTTCAGCTCAGGACAAGAAATAAATCCAATAATTTGCAGACTTCTGGGAGTATGGCCTAGAGAGATCCGCCCTCAAAGTGTGCGTGGAGTTCAAAGGGCGAGGCACTCATTTGGGGGAATGCACTTGCTGATGACTTAGGCACGTCTGTTGTCATTTTCCTCTGTATAGTTTTCCTCTGTGTAGTAGATACCTTTCTGCTGTATAGTAGACAGTTTTCCTCTGTTAGTTTCCTGCGTCATGATACATGCTGTATCTGATCTAATAATTAGCGTACTATAAAGTATGTTTTTTAACCTTAAATTTGTTTTTAACTGACAAATTACTGACAATTATCTTTTTTTTTTCCAACAGCTGTGCTTATTTTAAATAATGAATGGGGAGACAATGAACAGATGTTCCATGGAGAGTCTGTAATAAAAAAAAATTTAATTAATTAGTATGATATGGCGTTGTTATAAAACTAGGTTCAAGGGCAGTTCCTTATCATAGCATAATCTGAAGACTTTAAATCTAAATGAACACATATATAACACGTAATAACGGACATTCTTACATTATTGTTCACCAAGTCGATGGTTGCAAACGCGTCCGGTAGATTCTCATCACTTCTTTCATCAATGGGTGGGTCCAACAGCAAAATGGACTTTGTACCCCGCTGTGATGGCCCGTGGTAGGCAATGCTTGTAGGAGATGCGGGGTCACTCAGAGAATAACTGTAGATAACTCTAGTTGTACCGGCCTGTTGAAAGAAAATACATCATATTAAACTTGCGATAATCCTAACAACATCACTCATCTGATGAGCAAGTTGTTGTAGCACTCTAGTGACCGCTGTAACATGGTAGTCGAGATAAGGTAGACTGGATTCTCAGAGACTGCGCAACTTATTCTGGATAATCGTAGATCTTTACGATCTACACGCGATGAAATCTTTCTAAAACAGTTCAATACTCAGAACAGAATACAAAATGTAATGAACAGTTTCAAGGAGCGAACAGTAAAATTTGTTCAAAGAAGCTAGAGGTTAGCAAGTGACAAAGTTAACTGGCGACAGCGAGCACTGTGACACGAGGCTCCAGCATGACAACACAGGCTACAAGAACAAATAATGATGATAACTATGATGATGCTGATGATGATTATAAATTAACAGTAAAATAAATAATGTTTCTGCACTAAGCAGATAATAAACTGCATAACAGAGCAGGAACAAACAGTGTAAATCCAAATATGAAAGATGTTAGAACAAATGGATAAACGTAACATCTTGCTGGTGTTGAAAGAGCATTCAAGATATCCAGAACAGAAAAAAATGACAAAAGTATCACATACAGTGGCAGTGAAGAGCTTGTTACGGAGTTGTACATGGTGCATCTATGAAAGACCCAGTCATTGTGAAGCAGAACCTCTAGGCAGTGCAGAACTGACTTGTCTCGTCTTCTCACCTTCCTCATATACCTTTCCGTGTTGAGAGGACAAACAGACGACTTGACTGCTTGAGTAACACAGGTATAAATATTTTTAAAAACCGATGTTTTACGTACCCTTATTGGTCTGTCACTGGGATCACAGGTTTCCAGTTTTCTGATTATCTTGAAGACAGTGTAGTCCCCGATTTCTTTCGCTTCAAGCAGGAACCAGTCCTGGCTGCCATCTACACCAGGCAACGAATTTCCCGTGGCCTCGCGATCCTGGTTGAGGGCAAAAGATATCAAGAAGTTTCGTTTCAGTTTAGTTTCAGTATTTAGTTTCTTTAAATGGTTCTTCTCTGAGAAATATTCTTAACAGATTGGCCGTAAACATTCTAAATATTTGTTTACAACTTTTAACTTTTATATTCCTAATTTTTTAAAAAGTTTACTTCTTCCTTCTCACAAACAAATGTAACTTCAAATATGCTAGAATTATATTAACTAGTTCTTCTAAAAGCAGTTCTGTTGTCCGTAAGTGGTTTTTTTTTTCATTTGTCAAGTTTCTGAATGTGCTAAAAATAGTCGACTAACAACGAGTATGTTCTACATACCGTAAAGTACGCTTGCCCTCCATCTACCCAGCCAATCACAATGTCCGAATCCTTCATCCCGCCATTTGGAGATATTCCAAAGCCAACATAACCTAAATGACATTTTTCAGTATTTCTTTTGCAATACAAACACATAACAATATACATACATCTTAAAACGTATTAATATCTATTTTTACCAGGAAAAAACAAATCATTGAAAATATTACTCTTTTGTATGTACAGGTGGTCCCCGATTTGCGAAAACCCGCAGTTACGTCATATTCGTTCCACGAAGTCCAGCAACTGTCTAATTTCCACCTGTCTATCACAAGTCAGTCTGAGAATCTACACTAGTCAGAGCAGTTACTGTGGCACTTGTGGTCAAGGGAGGCAAGCGAAAGTTAAACGTGAAAGATCTTACTTTCAACGGGAAATGTTTTTGAAGAAGATTGATAATCTTCCAAGTAGATTTCGGGGTGGGGGGGGGGGGGGGGGGAGGGGGTGAAAGCTGCTAGTGTTGGCCTAAATAACGTCCTTGCATGTGAGGAAGCTGCTAGTGTACTTTATGCTTATTTTGCAGTAAAATCAGCTGAAACTATACATAGTGCTTGATAGTATGCTTTTTATTGCATCATGCTTTCTACCACTCTAAACACACACACACACACACAAAGATGTGCTACAAACCTGATGATAAACGCCCGTCTCTCTCTCTCTCTCTCTCTCTATATATATATATATATATATATATATATATATATATATGAACCTGTGTGTGTGAGAGAGCATCACGCTGGAACTCCTGGGGCAATTTCAACCAAGCTTGGCACACATATGACTTACAATATGGACAGCGCACCGTGGGGGTTAGATCACACCTAGGATACACCTATGACCGCTAGGGGTCGGGGTGACATGAAAAATTAATCGAAAATGAACTATATTAGTGTCGAATCCATAGTTTTTGGGTCGCTGAGATGAATAGTGACAATCCCGATGCCGTTTAAGTCCAAGTTCAGCCTCCATCAGCATGAGGGAGCCCTAGGGGTTGGATGCGATGGTGATGACACGTAAAAAATAATCGAAAACGACTAATATTAGTGTCGAATCCATAGCTTTTGGTGTCGCTGAGATGAATAGTGACATTCCAGATGCTGTTTAAGTCCAAGTTCAGCCAGCATGGGGAGGCTTAGGGGTTGGGTGGGATGGGGTCACACGTAAAAATAATCGAAAACAATTGATATCTGTGTCGAATCTATAGTTTTCGGGGTCGCTGAGATGAATAGTGACACTCTCGATGCCGTTTAAGTCCAAGCTTAGCCCCACTCGGCATAGGGTCATAGGAGTGGGGTGACATGTACAAATAATCGAAAACGACCGATATTAGTGTCGAATCCATAGTTTTCGGTGTCGCTGAGATGAATAGTGACAATCCCGATGCCATTTAAATCCAAGTTCATTCCCCAGCGGCTTTTTTTTTTGGGGGGGGGGGGTGAGAACTGGTGAAAAAGAAAATGTTCAAATTCACCGAGATTACTGTCAAATCCATAATGTTCGGGGTGACAATTAAGCCCACGTTTAGTCGAATAGAACAAACAGAACTCTGCAGGATAATCTAGACTATGTATAACCTAGAAGGTTGTGGAAATGAACAGGACATTGTAGAACCTTCTAGAAGATTGTGGAACTGAATAAACCTCTATAGAACCTTCTAGAAGGCTGTGGAAATGAATACAACATTGTAAAACCCTCTAGAAGGTTGTGGAAATGAAAAGAACTTTGTTGATTGGTATAAATAAATACCAAGGCAACGCCGGGTAATCAGGTAGTAATAAATAAAAATAACTCGGAAGCAAAGTCACAAGTGGAGGCATTCAACTTCGGCAGAGCCGAGTTACGGTGAGGTCGATGGAGCGGATCACTTTGTCGTAACTACGGGACAATATGTATTTTGAAATCTGGAAATAAAATACATATTTTAAACATTTATGAGGCCATTTTGCGTGCTTGAACACTCTATATAAATGCATTAAAACATAGTATAGCGTTACGTAATCTGCTTCGTTAAAAACAGTGGAAGGAAAATTACTGTTTCAATTAAGTTTGAATCTTCGCACTAACAACACAAACGAATGGTCATGAAAAATCAGAGTATGGTCCCCAGAACTTATATTCCTATAAGTAAAGGCACGGGTCAGAGAACTGATGAGTCATGCTTCACCAAACCACGAGCATGTCACCAGAAGGAGAGTGACTTCAGATGACCTGCGAGACATTGGACCGTTACTGTACGGCCTTATGTGGCATCTAATCAGTTCTCGTCAAAGGCAGGAAGAAAAGATCGGAGCTCGGTTTACTGTACCGAAAAACAAGGGAAATAACCATGCAACAACAGGTTGGCCAGGCTAAACAGTACAAAAACACCCGAAGGTATGATAGGCATTATGTTCTGGAACAGCATGTGGATGTGGATGATATGGTGGCATCCTAAGGGAGACTGTATGTTGTTTTCATGTTGTTACTGCCACGCTGTTCAGTCACTTGTAAAATAAACTGGTGTATTTCGGAGCTGAGCGCGCTCCTGAAAAGCGTAGTACCGAATCATGTACGCACGGACAGCCATTAGTGAGAAGACAGCAGTCATGTTGCACGTCACAATCACAGGAACATTTATCCATCTACGTCATCAGGCCAAGCAACAAAGTTGGCATCAGAGACAGAAGTTGTGGAACTGCCAAGCGACCTAGTACTGCCGAGGAAAGAAAATGAAGTGTGATAACATCGCTACAGCTCATCCAGTTGTGATACTCACCGTTTGTTTTCACATTGATCTGGAAGATTATGTGCGTCGCGTTGAAGTCCCAGTGAAGCTGGTAGTTATCGTCGAGATGGACGTGGTGAGAGAAGTTTTCGTGTGGCAGTGGCACTGTGGAAAGTTGTAATGGAATGACCACTAACGATGAGTGCATCACAGTTCTTAGTCCAGTTAATGCTACCAATCAGTGATAATTTCTAGATGTACAGCAATTAATGTACAAAAGTCAGAGATTTGACTTTAATGTAGTCATATTCATCTCTCAGAAAGCCATGTATGTTTGCAAACAAAATATAGCGATCATTACCGCACGTCTCTTACGTTATTCATTTGTTCTACTAAATTCACAAGATAGTCGAAGATCGAGTTGAACGGGAGGCAGAAGTAGAAAATAATTTGGGTGTTACGAGCACGAAATGAATGATCCAAGATATTTTTTTTAACGATATATTTTTGCTTCACCCATACATTCGTCAGCTTCGGTTTGATCTACTGCTTCTTCAGTCTTCCCTAGAACTGCGAGCTGGTATTCCTCAATGCTGTGAAAATGTTGAGGCACAACGTCGTGTCGGCTTGGGAGCAGGTCATGGCAGCTATTTTTTAAGTTCTTGAGTGCAGCTAAAAAAGGAGAGGGTGTGCAATACTTCTTTAGTAGACTCCACCACCGTGGCAATTTCTGCTCCGTTGGCGGTCTGTTACTGGGGGAGGGGGGTATCATAGGAGAGGTGCGACAGGGTCTTGGTCAGCTGTGATTCGCCAACCCTAACGCTAGCACGTCAGCTATGGATCGCTGGTTGTCTAAACGCCCTTTCTTTGACTGTATAAAGAAATCTTAATCTACTTTCATCTGTTTTACTTACGGACAGCAGTCGCAGAGAATTGTTCCTGCAGGCCACAGAGATTTTAGTTTTTAATTAATGAACGATATATAACCAGATCACCGGAAACTGTGAAGTACCACATCCGGGAAGGGGGGAATCTTAGGTTATATGCAGTCTGCTTGAAAGCTGAAGCTAAACAAATTATGCAAAATAATTCTGACAGATTTGACATATTGTAAAGTTCGAAGACTTTAAACAGAATATAGACTGAGTCAGACAGCCAGATATGTTGTGTATACAGATATAGTAGGCTGATAAGTAAATATGTAAATAAAAAAACACATGTTTGTATGTATGTATGTATGTATGTATGTATGTATGTATGTATGTATGTATGTATGTAAAGAACAACTATTAACACTTTACTTAATGTACTGGGTGCTGGTGTCTCTGGTACAAAGAGAAAACTCCAGCATGGCGTCATCAGAATGGACAAGCTGATAAGATGAATCCTCATGGTTGCTGCTTTCACAGTGTGAGAGATGGATTCTCATAAGAGGCTGTCACCAGAAAGTAGAAAAAACTGTGGAATTCGCACTCAAAATGAGTCTAAACCTACACACAACTGTTATAGGTGTAAACTATCTGTACCTGTCATAATGATTAGTCTCCGAGGTTGTACTCAGCGAAGGAGCCATAAATATGATAGACGATAAAGGTACCAGGTTAATATTGATCAACAGAATTCCTCACAGACAAGTTTTGCCATTCGCAATAGCGGCCAGCTATATACATTATCTGCGTAATTTATAATAATTATATAATAACTGTCTGCATAAACAGCTTTACTTATTTTACAACTGAAACAAAAGTTTTAGAATCATAAATTAACGCGACCCCCCCCCCCCCCTTCCACCCCCATAACTTGTTCTCATCATGGATTGGTTTTTGTTTTTTAATAGCAAAACCACTCATGTACACATTTCACTGGTTAATTATTAAGGAACATTTCCATGTGTTTATATAGTTTGGGACTGGGGGGGGGGGGGGTGTTTAAATTGTGGTTCTAAGTTTTTATGTTGCTAAGTTTACATTTACCCGTCTACACAAGTCTACGCAAGTCATATAAATGTATGGGTCGAATATTACAGTATCGCTAGATTCAGATTACACATGATTGTATGATTATAAAAATGATATTATAAAATAATAATATAATGGGAACTTATATGAAAATGTGGGAGATAAAAGCAATCTAGTAATTCTTGTAGGAAAGAATCTCCGATGTTTGTTCGAGAGATATCATGACGAAACTTGTGGGAAATTAGAGAAATAATGAATATATTTGAACATATAATTATATATTTGATGAGTGAAGCACAGTGATAGCATGTATAATGAATGCATAATGAAAGTGAGAGTAAACTACACCGCGAGATTATAGAATTTACGTGATGAAAAATAGAACGCAGGTAAATGGGGAAATATTGAAGATCAATACAAAAATGGCATGGCAAAATGTTGTCTTGAATCCATATCATTAGTGCGAGAATGTTGTCGGACATAAACATTTAGCTATCCAGTTTACGAGCTTAGCCAAACTTTCAATTTCAAACAAACTTACAGGATTATGAAAAATAATAATATTTCATGGACAGCGACAAAGAGAAAACTGTCATCCGGTCACACTGGTGTTTGCCTGTCATGGAAAACGCAGTTTATGTTGGAAATTTGACAGACTTGTTTGCAATGTCAATGCCAAAATCTTATCTTGTTGTTCACATTTCACTGGTTAATTATTAAGGAACATTTCCATGTGTTTATATAGTTTGGGACTGGGGGGGGGGGGGGTGTTTAAATTGTGGTTCTAAGTTTTTATGTTGCTAAGTTTACATTTACCCGTCTACACAAGTCTACGCAAGTCATATAAATGTATGGGTCGAATATTACAGTATCGCTAGATTCAGATTACACATGATTGTATGATTATAAAAATGATATTATAAAATAATAATATAATGGGAACTTATATGAAAATGTGGGAGATAAAAGCAATCTAGTAATTCTTGTAGGAAAGAATCTCCGATGTTTGTTCGAGAGATATCATGACGAAACTTGTGGGAAATTAGAGAAATAATGAATATATTTGAACATATAATTATATATTTGATGAGTGAAGCACAGTGATAGCATGTATAATGAATGCATAATGAAAGTGAGAGTAAACTACACCGCGAGATTATAGAATTTACGTGATGAAAAATAGAACGCAGGTAAATGGGGAAATATTGAAGATCAATACAAAAATGGCATGGCAAAATGTTGTCTTGAATCCATATCATTAGTGCGAGAATGTTGTCGGACATAAACATTTAGCTATCCAGTTTACGAGCTTAGCCAAACTTTCAATTTCAAACAAACTTACAGGATTATGAAAAATAATAATATTTCATGGACAGCGACAAAGAGAAAACTGTCATCCGGTCACACTGGTGTTTGCCTGTCATGGAAAACGCAGTTTATGTTGGAAATTTGACAGACTTGTTTGCAATGTCAATGCCAAAATCTTATCTTTGTTGTTCACATTTCACCTGAAGTGATAGGATTTTAAGCGAAGACGGTGCCAATGATTTATAATTATCATTATTTAAAGTACTTAACGGTTAGAGTCTGAGATGTTTGTTTTTCAACTTTAATATCGGTAAATAAGCTAATCGAAGAAACTGAAAGAGAAA
Source organism: Achatina immaculata (assembly GCA_009760885.1). Lineage (NCBI taxonomy): Eukaryota > Metazoa > Mollusca > Gastropoda > Stylommatophora > Achatinidae > Lissachatina > Lissachatina immaculata. Next base: position 6,077,889 of record CM019717.1, read on the forward strand.
AGGATCATTGTCATTTCTACACGAGGCTAGCGCTAGGTTGCTCAGCATCCGCCTGTAAGACAACAGGGAACCATTCTCCTTCAAATGCCTCTACAAAACTACGTTGCTCGTTTCCCCGACCTTCAGGTGTCAAGTAAGAGAGGAAATCAAATAAAAGTTAGAAAATTACATATTAATTTAGTACTTGAAAATAGATATGCTGATGACACAGTATTACTGTCCACAACACAACAAGGAATGGAAAAACTAATTATGTCCTTTCATAAGAATAGTGAAGAGCAAAACCTCTATCTTAATGCGAAAACTAAACTGATGACAACTGACAAAACAAATAAGTCAGCTGAAATATTTATCAATGAGGAAAAATTGGAAGAGGTGGAGAGTTTTGAATATCTTTGATCATTAAAAAAAAATTTTAAAAAAGTAAAGGTAATCCTGTCATGCCTTAGAGGCACATAGGGATCTGGCGTTAGTGCCCATATTTTCCTTGACCTGTCAGCACACTAGAGGGTGATATGGTCAGTATCATGCCTGGCTGCCTTTCTTTCCCCAACTCCAGAAGAAGTTAGGTACCCATTTCTACAACTGGATGACTGGGGTACATAATGGGAAAAAGAAAGAGAGGAAGACCAAGGCGAAGTGGGCTGCAGGACATCGTTGATAATCTGCAAATGGATGCATCAACAGCAGACCATGTTGCTCACAACCGAGAGGCATACAGGAGAGCTGTTAGGGAGGCAAAGTTCCGCAAGGGACATGCAAATAACTGACTGACTGAATTGAATATAACGCCTCTAGTATTTATGACAGTCCCCTTACTGTGCCACATGTTTGTGAACAAGCCCCTGAAAAACATTTTCTCCAGACTTCTCAGTCACAATTTCCTCGCATCTCTTGGGTGCTTGCCAAAGATGGACAGTGTCGTGTAAGCTTATTATGCCTATCTTGGACTTTGTAAAACAGTTGTGGACTTGAGCCTAACACGTGCACTCATAGCCGTACACTGCAGATATTTCACAGTCAATCATTCATTCATTCATTAATTTGCATGTCCCTTGTGGAACTTTGCCTCCCTAACAGCTCTCTTGTTGGCCTCTCGGTTGTGAGCAAGATGGCCTGCTGCTGATGCATCCATTTGCAGATCATCAACGATGTCTTGCAGCCATCTTCGCCTTGGTCTTCCTCTCTTTCTTTTTCCCATTATGTACCCTTCCACGACGGTTTTCTCCAGATTATCATGACGTTTAATGTGTCCAAAATATTTAAGTTTTCTCTGTTAGTACACTTTACTAGCCAGCCTTCTTCAATATTAAGTTCTTGTAGTATGGATATATTTGTTCTTTTTGTGTCTGTGATATTTGAAGAACTCTTCTGTAGCATTTACATTCAAAGGCATTTATGTTTTCACAGTGAAGGGTTCAGATTTTTGGCGGATAAGAATCGGATGACAATGCACATCTTCCTCGGAGTATGTCAGCAACATAATCGGCCATTTTGACACGCCCTATTCTCGACTTGCTCAATATAAAAAAAAAAAATTTAAAGCTGTATTAACAGTTTATGTACAGTGTTTTAATTACTGGGAAATCCCACGAGTCCTCATTTCATGAGGTCACCTGCCAGACAGGAGGTACAAGGTAGTAAAATGATAGTACATCTTACATCTTACATCCTTCCCTTTGCCGTTAAACGTCACATAGGGCTCGCATAGTTGTCTGCCAAGATTTCCTGTTTTCGGCGTTTTTCAACTTCATCAAGGGATGTTATGCCTACTAAACTGGCTTCTCTTAACAATGTCCTCTTTAGAGTTTCAAGCGGTCGACTTCTTTTTCTTCGGCCTGTTGTGCTCCACTTGATAGCTTGTTTTGCTATTCTCTGATTGTTTCTTCTCATCACGTGACTGACATATGTCCATCTTCTTTTTCTGATCACCCATGAGACAGGTTGTTGTTTGCTCATCTGTCTTATCTATTATCTCTTATCTAGTTGTTCTTAAATTCATTCCACTTTATACCAAGTATTTTCCTCAGGCATTTGTTTTCAAAAGAGTCTAATTTCTTATCTATTTCTTTAGTTGATTTCCAGCTTTCGCATGCTTATATGAGGGTGGATTTGAACTGAATAATCTTAACTTGGTTTTTGTGCTTATAACTTTTGAATTCCATATATTCTCAAGATTTTTTAAGGACAATGCTGCTTTTGCAATTTTAATTCTAACTTCCTTTCTGGTATCACCATCCTGGTCTATGTAGCTGCCAAGATATGCAAACTGGTTTACTTATATCAAAAACTGTTCCTTCTACATATATTTTTCCTTATTGATTAATGAAAAATTTCATAATTTTTGCTTTGTCTTTGTTAATTTCAAGATCTATTTTGCTAGCCAAGGAAGACAGGGAAGCTATTTTTCCTGCATCAGTTTCACATTGTCACTGATAAGAGTTATGTCATCTGCAAAATCAAGATCTTCTATTTGGGTCCCATGTACCCAGTCATTACTGGTTTTACCTGTACAGCATCTTTTCATTATAAAGTCTATAGCAAATTCAAAAAAACAAAAAACAAAAAACAAGGGAGATAATATACATCCTTCTTTCACGCCTGTTTCAATCTGAAACCATTCTCTCATTCATTCTTCTGTCTTGAGTGCACGAACATATCCGTTGTAGATAATGATGTTGACGATTTTAGATGGTATTCCATATAGTCTTAAAATTCTCCGCAATTGATCTCTGTGTATGCTGTCAAACGCATTTCTAAAGTCTGTAAAGTTCAGGATTAATAGTTTCTGCTTTTCAATATGTTCTTCAAGTATTATTCTTAGAGTAAAGATCTGATCGAGACAGTTTATCCCTTTTCGAAATCCTGCCTGTTCTTCTCTCATTGCAGTATTCACTACATCCTTAATTCTATTCAGAATCACTTTACAAAACACCTTTGACACAAATGATAGTAAGGTTACACCCCTCCAGTTATTTCAGTCACTGAGGTTGCGTTTTGGGGGGGGGGGGGGTATTTTAACAATGATTCCTTTTTTCCAGCTAGAAGGGACCTTTTCGTCTTTCCAAATTTTATTAAACATTCTCTGTAGTTGGCTGATGTTGTCACTGTTAATAGCTTTTAACATTTCGACTGTTCTTTCATCTTCACCTGCAGCTTTGCTGTTAGCCATTAGATTCACTGCTGTTTCAGTTTCATTCAGTGTAACTTTATCTAAGTTGACATTTAGTTGTGGGACTGGTGAATCGGTTTCAACATTTATTAATTCATTTGGGTGTGGTCGATTAAGTATTTCTTGGAAGTGTTCGGGCCATCTTTGCTTTTGTCTTTACTCGGTGTTAATAGGTTGCTTATTTTGCTAAAGAACTCGGTGTTAATAGGTTGCTTATTTTGCTAAAGACTGGTCTTTCTCTGGAGGTAATAGCACCTGTTTGCTTCTTCTATATAACATACAGAAGAAGCTAACAGTTGCTATTACCTCCAGAGAAAGAGCACAGTGCTACCTTAATTAATCAGCGTACTTTATTTCACGTGGCATGTCATTAAAAACTGTTGGTCTGATTTCTTAAAGCAAAAGCAATAACAGTCCCCATGCGGGGCGTCCAAAACAGGCCCACTGAGAGGGGGTCCTGCCGGTACCTGGCTCCTAGGTCCAGACAGCTTCCTTTGCCCAGTTGGAGGTGGTAGAGGGGAGGAGGGGGTGGGTCCATAACAGATGAAAACAGGATGGCTAATTTACAGGATAAGTGAAGTGTGAGAGGGGCGGGCACTACTTCTCGGAGGCTGTCCAAAACACATGACATATCGTAAAAATGTGATATTGGGAGAGTATTCTGTCTGTCATCGAAGTTGATTGCAACCAGATTTTACTAGTCTTAATTTTTTTTTCTTTGTGTCTTATGTTCTGCTCAACGAATGAAAATCTTACTATAATATAAAATATAATCTGTGAATCAATCTGTGCCTAATATTTTCCTGTTAGTCGCAAGTAAGTTATTTTTAACAGATTTTTCTGGGGGTTTCCCCCTTCTACACTAATAGGTTTATGTGTCATGGTTAGGTAACCAGGCTAATATTCATCTTTTTTTTGTCCTCTTCCTATGAATCCCTGGTTGACTGATGCGACTGAAAAGCAGCTAGTTTGTGTGTGTGTGTTTTTTTTGGTGTTTTTTTATTAAAGGTCATACACACCCTCTCCCTCCCCCAAGTTGAACAGCTGAGATAATACAAATTTATATCAAAGCTGGTGCATTTATTTATTTTACCAAATCTTCTCTCGCAAGCAGCTGTTGTAACAATGTAGGAATGGTTACGAAAATTTTCAAAGCAACCCAGAAGTTTGACAGAGTATGCAGAAGATTATTTTGAACTGGAATTTCTAGAGAGTTCACGTGATATGAAATCAGATTATTTGAGGGATTTTGATTTCATTGAATTGTTCCTAAATGCAGGAGACAGATCAAGTTTGGAATTTAAGCTTGTGAGTCTAGAGCAGAACCATACAATGATAACCTGGTCTCACCTTCTGCACCATTTGTCCTGATAGATCAGTGGTTCTCAGACTTTGCACACTTTGCAACGTAAATTTCTGTCGCAGTATACCTGCGCTCATATTACGCGTATTTTTTTTCAGTTTCTTTATATTGAGTGAAGTGTACTTGTAATCTGAAGGAAAATATTGTTACAATCAAAATGTGACAGTACACCAGTGTGGCTGGGCACACAGTTTGAAAAACACTGCAATAGATAGACAACTTGTTTTTCCTCCTCGCGCCTCACTTCTTCCTTGCTAGTAAACGACAGATATCTGACGTAGTATTAGGTTTATGGCCACTAAATCGTTTGCGAGTAGCACAGGATCCTAAGCGTTCTAAAAATTTCGAAATGATAACTTTTTTACTTCTCAGAACAGACGCTGCTGCTGCACGAAGCTGTTGTTGGTTTTCCTCAGACATTTCTTCGCTGCTTGTACCAGGTAAGCAAATGAACACCTCTCTCACTCGGTGACGCTGCTTGTACCAGGTAAGCAAATGAACACCTCTCTCACTCGGTGACGCTGCTTGTACCAGGTAAGCAAATGAACACCTCTCTCACTCGCAGGCGCTGCTTGTACCAGGTAAGCAAATGAACACCTCTCTCACTCGCAGCTTGTACCAGGTAAGCAAATGAACACCTCTCTCACTCGCTGGCGCTGCTTGTACCAGGTAAGCAAATGAACACCTCTCTCACTCACTGGCGCTGCTTGTACCAGGTAAGCAAATGAACACCTCTCTCACTCACTGGCGCTGCTTGTACCAAGTAAGCAAATGAACACCTCTCTCACTCACTGGCGCTGCTTGTACCAAGTAAGCAAATGAACACCTCTCTCACTCACTGGCGCTGCTTGTACCAAGTAAGCAAATGAACACCTCTCTCACTCACTGGCGCTGCTTGTACCAAGTAAGCAAATGAACACCTCTCTCACTCACTGGCGCTGCTTGTACCAAGTAAGCAAATGAACACCTCTCTCACTCACTGGCGCTGCTTGTACCAAGTAAGCAAATGAACACCTCTCTCACTCGGTGACGCTGCTTGTACCATATAAGCAAATGAACACCTCTCTCACTCGGTGACGCTGCTTGTACTAGATAAGCAAATAAACACCTCTCTCTCACTCACTGGCGCTGTTTGTACCAGATAAGCAAATAAACACCTCTCTCTCTCACTCACTGCGCTGCTTGTACCATATAAGCAAATGAACACCTCTCTCACTTGCTGTCGCTGTATGTACCAGATAAGCAAATGAACACCTCTCTCACTCACTGGCCCCTTCTTCTCGCACTATCACCTTGATACTCATATTAATCAAGCTGAAAGCAGCCAGGTTTATGCATGTTAATATTCAGGAAATAAGTTTGGGTGACTGACCTAGAAAAAAACTGTAGGCAAATATCTCTCTCACAAACAAGAATCACTGGGCCACCGCAACACAGACAGATTAGACGGGCAGATAAAATTGGCGAGGTCAATTACTAACATCAAACTGTATTTCTTTTAGAGAGAGAGAGAGAGAGGAAGAGAGTAGCATGACCTTGTAAGTAATGATTATAGTTGTTGTTGGTATTATGAATATATTGTAGGCATAATAGTAACATCTAATAGCAACAGAAAAAGTAAACAGGAAAATTAGAGCAAGGCAGGAAAAACAAACTTCCTTGACATTGTATGACTGGACGCTGACACGTGTAAACAGAATAGAAAAGACGAACAGAAGAGGCAGACACAATGAAAAGCGAGGACACAATAAAACCTCCGACATGAAAGAGCAAGATAATGACTTATGTAAATGACATTTGTATAGACGGAATCTACGAATATGACAAGTATGACACCTATTAGCGTTAGAACGCTACTGCACACTGTTTTTAAATAAAGGAGTGACCAACTCGGCCAGCTGACCAATTAAATATTTAGAGGTGTGGCCTATTGGACAATTGACTTACGACATATAAGTCGCGGGGCAGCTGGAGACAGTCAGACGAAGAAATACGAAAGTACATGAGAGAGGAGACCGGGGGGGGGGGGGGTGGGAGCCAGAAGACGGAGGAACAAGGACGGTCAATGAATAGAGACCGGCCCAGACGTCAAAGTAAGGAGCACGAGAAGGAAGGAGCCCCCATGAAGAGGAACTCCAGGGGCTAGCGGACAAGTGAGGGGGGGGGGATCATCAGATGTAGAAAGAGAAGAGAAGAACAGCAGACAGAAGAACAGACAATCAGGGACAATCAGACGATCAGAGAAGAACAGCAGACAGAGAGGGGCGATCAAAGACGGTCAGTATGTGAAGGCCGATTCAGACGGCAGAGGAAGACTGTCAGAAGAAATCAGAAGAACAGAAGGACAGACAAGAGAAGAAATGACGAAATAATATAAAATCAGAAAGTAGTGTTAGACGGAAGATGGTTTTTAAGTGATTCAAGTGATTAAGAAGAATTGACACTTTTGAAACTTCGATTTAGATGAATTAGTTGACCAAGTGTTGCAGATCTATTAGAAAACAGAGTTTAGAATTGTCCTAGAATAGAATAGAATATCTTGAAGTAGAATAGAATAGAGTAGAATATCTTGAAGTTGATAACATTGATGAAATGCTGCATGTAGAACATATAGTTTGATATTGTGAACAAGTGATTATGTGCTTCAATGATTGAAACTAATGAAGTTTATGTCATATTACATCTTATTTCAAGTGATGCTGTGAATTCTAAGTCGAATATCTTAACTGTCAGAATTAAATAATGTAGTGAACATTTCATTGTACTTGCTCTGATCTAGTGAATGTGGTAAAGTTTTGTGAAACCTGTGACATGTTAATCAAAGAGCATCTGTAAGAGTCAATACTACAGAACTATTCAGAAATATATAATTCACAATCTACAATATTATAAGAGGAGAGAGAGAGACATTCACTCACTCACTCATATATTAAAAATTAAACACGTCCATTTTAAAAATTCAGTTTACTATATGTGATTTACAAAACAAAGCTAAGAAAATAAACGGCACGATCAAATACACGAACACAATGCCAAGAATAACCACACAAAATGTCACCGCCACCAACCAGATAATGGTAGCTGTGGACTAACATGGACAACAGTGTATACTGAAAGACATAAAAATGCCAAAAAAAAGAGGATTTTTTTTTTTTTAGAATACTTCACAAACGGGACACAAGATTGCATACTTTTCCACCCTTGAATGAATTGGAAGCCATGTTTGTAAACTACAGTGAAACAAAATTAAGTGAAAGAAGAATAAGAAGAACAGAAGGTTTATGAAATAGATTTCTTTCTCACACTGATCACCTACATCATCTTGTCTGGTCATTCAACTGGAGTGAACTTGGGGAAAGTCCCTTCTTTGAGCGACTAACCTTCATATGATTTCCTATTTTACCCTTTCGTTCACGGCCATCTCTGTGTACAGTGCAGTCTAGTATACTCTGCCCTGCAGGCAGATATTCTCTGCTTTGGAGCCAATAGTGTCCCAAGTGCCTACTTATAAACATGGACTGACAAGAAGATGCTGTGTGCCACAATCCTACAATCTTTCTGATCACAATCATCTAACCTTGTCTGTCTGGTCAAACACTGCCTTCCCGAGTGACTGGTCCAATGACCAAACTGTTCAAGCTTCATATACCACATACTGAAGTTTTCTCATGAGGCTGAGATTTACTGAAGTTTTCTCATAAGGCTGAGATTTACTGAAGTTTTCTCATGAGGCTGAGATTTACTGAAATTTTCTCATGAGGCTGAGATTTACTGAAGTTTTCTCATGAGGCTGAGATTTACTGAAGTTTTCTCATGAGGCTGAGATTTACTGATGTTTTCTCATAAGGCTGAGATTTACTGAAGTTTTCTCATGAGGCTGAGATTTACTGAAGTTTTCTCATGAGGCTGAGATTTACTGAAATTTTCTCATGAGGCTGAGATTTACTGAAGTTTTCTCATGAGGCTGAGATTTACTGAAGTTTTCTCATGAGGCTGAGATTTACTGAAGTTTTCTCATGAGGCTGAGATTTACTGAAGTTTTCTCATGAGGCTTGAGATTCCCTTTGTGGTGCTATTTTCTTCACCTATATCCAGGATAGTAAGACTTGATGCAAAATTTGTGATTATGAAGAAAACCTGACAAGAATGAGAAGGTTCACCTCAGTGTACTAGATTAGGACAGGTATCAGAATTCAGACAACACTAACATCAACTAAACTATAAAATTTTCTGTGAAACATACTGTCCATTTCTCAGGACTTTGTTACTAATTGCTGAAATATTCACTTATATATGATCCAAAGCAGTCAGCAAACATAACAGCAAATGCAAATCAATTTGCATGCAAGTCAGTGATCTCAGAGGATTTTTGTTCCTATTCTCAAGCAAGGTCAGATTTCATACAACAAACACTAAACAGGCGAAATGGTAATGGTAACACAGTACTTTATGTCAAATAGTTCTGACAGTATTAGAAAACTTGATTTTTATGCTAAGCCAAGATCCACTTTTACAACTTAAATTTGAACACCAGTGACTAAAACAGAACATATTTAAGCCAACAAAATATAGTTTTATAAGATTATTTAAAAGTATAAACAAAAACAGTGTTTAAAAATAAGCTTATGTTACAAAACAAAACAGTTTTAGAGCTCTAACTGGTGAAAGTTTCAGTCATAATATCATATTGAAAATAATATCAAAATGGAATTATTACTAAGTAGAGTGACTAGAGATTAACACCGACTAGAGATTAAAAGGAGAAATAAACAAAGTGTTTCCATATCAACAGGGCCTTAAGTGAAGCGTAAATAAACAAAGCATTTTAATATCAACAAGTACTTAATGTGACATCGTCACTTTGATTGAGTAGACTGTGCAATCTAAATAAACTGAATTTTGATAAACTTTACAGTAACAAATAAAAGCTTACTGGTACATTCAAAACAGCAATGTGAATGTTCTATGACTAAAAATATACTGCATTAGAACAAATATTTTAATATGAGGTAAGTCACTTTCACACACAAACTATAAATAAACTAAATGCCCAGAACTTCCTCTGAAAAGCTTTAGGAATGAAAATTTTGGATAGTAATTGAAACAAAAATAAAGAAAAGACAAAAAAATGTCTTCGGACAAAAAAAAAACCAATTTCATGTGTTTTGATGAACTGCTCCTTTAATGTATTTGTGTTTGTTTTATTTCACCGATTCTGGTTCATTATTATTTCACTTAAAATGATATTTGATACTGATAATGGAGGGCACTGATAATGTGCCAGTGTTATTCCCTATTCTAAAACATGACAGAATGCAATGGCTTTTCTGACTCCTCACAGCCAATGTAGAAATTATGTTCTGTTTGTGGGGGATGGGGGACAGAAGGCAGAAAGAGGAGGACAGAAATACATCAATCCTCACTCTTTTGATCCAGTTACCATAGCTACCAGGTGCACAGCATAGAGGAAGGATACGATTTTGGCCAACTTTAATTCACTGGCCAAATGATTCATTACCTCAACAACTAAAATCTTGGTCTATACCATGTTTGTTTAAATGAAAAAAAAAACATTTTAAATCATTTTTTTTTTTCACTGGTTGTTAGTCACAGCATATAAACATTTAAGAGTCACACTGTACAACAAAGCCTAGACCCAAGTGAAGAGAACTTTGATAAAATACCCTTTTCCTAGAACTTGTAATGGTTACTACAAAACGTACATCTCAGATATTCAACAAATACATGAAAATATTAAAACTTCCAAAATGGGAAGACATTAATAGATATTTTAGTGATATATACAAAGGATTTAAAAAACTGAAAATAAAGAAAGAAATGGATTTAACACCAGAGCGCACATTTTCTTAAGATTTAAATAAATAAGTCAAGATATGATCACATTTGAGCAACTTAACTGGGCATCTGACAAAAAGAATTTGTTAGACTTCCACACGGATCTTACAAAATACATTTTGAGACAGATAACATATCTTCCTTTTAATGAGCAGTGTTTTGATAGTCACAAATTAATAAATGGCACTCTCATAAAATTGGAGTGTTTTCCCTAATGTAAGTGATTATATAGTTTTGAGAGATTCTTTAAAATATGTTAAAGAGAAATTCATTAACATTTAATAAACATCAACACTAGAGTTTCAGCATAGCAGTCAAATGTCGCAAGTACTGAAGCTGTAAAACAGCTAAAGTAGTTAAGAATGCTGCCTCCTTTCTCTGAAATATTAAGTTCTACAAAGTTGTTCACTATCCCTGGAACTTTGAGCACAATGCTCACACTGGATTGTGGTGATCAGCCTAAAGACCAGGAGTTGCACCAAAAAAATTATCTTCTTTGGAGAGTCTACCACCACAAAAAACCACAGTGGATCCTGCCCCATTAGCCAGGCTAAGCTTGTGGCTTGTAGCACTAATAAGAAAAACTGTGATGCTAGCAGAGCTTGTCTTTGCTGCCAGCTTCACAAAGTGAATGACTATTCTTACTTCTGAACCATAATTCTGAGTATGATTCATCTGTCTGTCTGACTAATTAAAAATGTTAACAAAAACCCAGAAACATTCATTAACACAGCACAAATGACAAGCTTCACATCTCTGGTCTTGATATGGAATAAAAATGTAACTCAAGTAATGACTTATTTCATGCTGAAGGAGCAATGATGACTCAGCTAGACTGATGGCAGGGTTATCAAAATGTCTGGCCAAGACCCTGTTCTACCTCTTCATGATTCACCTAGTAACAGACTAATGAGCTTCTTCAGCTTGGCTAATGAGTCAGGACTTGACATGCTGTCTCCATGGTGATGGTGGTGTCTGCTCAGAAGCTCACATTTTGGACTCAGTCCAGGTTTTAAAGCAAGTCACCAATCCACTGCTTATCCAACACATCTAGGTTTTAAAGCAAGTCACCAATCCACTGCTTATCCAACACGTCCAGGTTTTAAAGCAAGTCACCAATCCACTGCTTATCCAACACGTCCAGGTTTTAAAGCAAGTCACCAATCCACTGCTTATCCAACACATCCAGGTTTTAAAGCAAGTCACCAATCCACTGCTTATCCAACACATCCAGGTTTTAAAGCAAATCACCAATCCACTGCTTATCCAACATATCCAGGTTTTAAAACAAGTCACCAATCCACTGTTTATCCAACACTTCCAGGTTTTAAAGCAAGTCACCAATCCACTGCTTATCCAACATTTCCAGGTTTTAAAGCAAGTCACCAATCCACTGCTTATCCAACATGTCCAGGTTTTAAAGAAAGTCACCAATCCACTGCTTATCCAACACTTCCGGGTTTTAAAGAAAGTCACCAATCCACTGCTTATCCAACACTTCCAGGTTTTAAAACAAGTCACCAATCCACTGCTTATCCAACACGTCCAGGGTTTTAAAGCAAGTCACCAATCCACTGCTTATCCAACACGTCCAGGGTTTTAAAGCGAGTCGCCAATCCACTGCTTATCCAACATAAACTGTTTTTGTATGTGTGTGTATGGCCAAAATATATAGATATGCACATGGTCGCTGTAGTAAAACTGTGATAACAAACAATTAGACTTTATTTAAAAGATAGCAACAGCTTTGTTCTTTGTTAATGAATAAAGCTGTTTTGGTTCATCTGCTTCAACATGGACATGACGTCAGCTCTGTATAACAGCAGTTTCCTTTCCCAGTAAGATAAGAACAAGATTTCACATTGAAAACTAATAACAAATTATAAAGAATTCAGAAATATAATGGGTTCTGCAGGAACAAACTGATACATCAAAATATCATCAAGAACTTAGAAGGAAATTTCTTGCAAAATCAGTGCTACACTTTTCTGTCAAAATTACCCTTATTAAGCAGACAGGCTCTGTGTTCATGTACAACACCACTGATCAAGACAAGTGTAAATAACAACAGCAACTGGTTTACACAGTAAAAAATGAAACACCAATGAGATTTCAGAAACTTTGCTTATAAGAGGGTCATACCGAAAGTCGTGAGCAAAAGTTTTTTAAAATTCAGAATTTATAGATAGAAAAAATATAAATGTATCACCTTTATCTGCATCCTTTGCACTTCATGTAGAGGTCACATGACATCACCATCACGTGTCATGTGACCATGCATAGCATAAACAAAACGACAGGTGCTGAAGTTTCGTTTCATCAATGTGCTGTTCTCTCGTTAAAGAGAAAATCCCTGCTGCTGAAATCCTCAAAGACTTCAACTTGCTTATGGAGATGTGTGTATGGGTGCTAGCAGTGTTAGGAGGTGGGTGAAATATTTCAAAGATGGAAACACAAGCATCCAAGATATGCCTTGCAGCGGTCACCTCAAACTGCCTCCACTGAACGCAACGTGGAAAGGGTTGATGACATCATTAAAGAAGACAGACGTGTCACTGTTTCAGAAATCGCTGTAAATCTTGGAATAGGACACAATGCAGTACAGGAAATGACTGAAACTCTAGGCTATAGAAAGGTTTGTACCAGCTGGGTCCCACAGGAGAGAACGTCCAGAAAGCAGTGCGTCTGTGCTGTTGGTCAGCTGTAATGGAATTCTACATGGAAGGTATTTTCAAACTTACAGAGTGATGGGAAAAACATGTGCAGAGAAATGGAGATTATGTTGAAATGTGAAGAAAAGGATGCAGATTAATTAAAAATGGATTTATATTTTCTCTATCTATAAATTCTGATTTTTAAAAAATTTTTGCTCACGACTTTCAGTATGACCTTTGTATGTGTGCAACCACAGTTGGAACTTCTCTACATATTAGCTCGGTGAAAAAAATTGTGCTCACCAACCTAAAAAATCTAGAGCAGGCATTTTAACTCTTGCTGATTTTTGTTTTGAGGAAATTTCCACTTGACAAGGCAATACATTAAACCAAACATTGTTTTAAATCTATTCATTTCCCATACATTACTACTGGCTAATTGTATTTTTTACAAATATAATGAAAAGTAATAGTGCAAGCAATAGCTTCATGGTAACTGAGGGAGTATTTCACATATTTAGGCAGCATAGTGGATAAATATGGGGGAGCAGAAAATGATATTAAAGCTAGAATCACCAAGGCCAGGGCAGCATTTATCCAACTTAGCAAAATATGGTCATCTAAGAACATCAAAACAAGAACCAAACTTAGGGTTTTCAATACAAATGTAAACAATATTCTGCTATATGGTTTAGATACATGGGTTATGACCAAGACAATACAACAGAGGATACAAACATTCATGAACTACTGCCTGATGAAGATTTTAAACATTAAATGGCAGAACAAGATCAGGAACGAGGAGATACAATAATTAGTGTATAAGTATATAACTATACACGAAGCACTGCAGTAAAGCTGTGATTCCAGAATGTATAAACTAGGAAAAATGTAGGAACGGTTTTATTACTTAACAAGTACAAAGTTGTGACGTTTCGGTGTGAGCCTTAATCATACAAAAACATACAGGACGAAGAAATAGAGAGAGGAGATAACGTATAGATTCACATGAATACTATTAAAAAAAAAAGAAAAAGAAAAAAATTAAATAGAGTACTTAGCTGTAAATTGTAAGGTGTGACTTGTCCGGCGGTGTGTGTCAGGAATGAATTTAGTAGAACGTGGAGACTGTTTAAATGGAGACCTGTGATATGTGGTTTGCAAAAGATGCAGGATAACGTATATTGGTGAGACTGGTCTCAGATTAGGGGACTGCATGCAAAAACATCTGTACGACATCATCCAGCATGCTTCAAAACCAGTCCCAAATCATTTCAATAGCCCCAACCACAGAGGCAAATCTGATTTTCTGGTAATAGCCATCAAACAATGTCACGCAGATGACACAAGCTGCCTGGTGCTTGAGAACCGCTGCATTCAAAATTATGGGATGCTGGGGCCACATGGGTTAAACTCGCTGTTTAACTACACTTAACATTCTCTTCAATCATTATAGTACCTCTCCACTAAGCTCCACCCTTTCTTACTTGTCAAACCTCCTCACAGCATCACTTTGCAACTCTTCTTCCCCAATCATCTATTTCAACTTCTCTGGCTAGGTCAACATTGTATCACTCTCTCTCCCTTCCCCGGTTCCCCATCCACCACCATCACCCCCCCCCCCCACCCCGTTACAACCCACTGACCACATATCACAGGTCTCCATTTAAACAGTCTCCACGCTTTACTAAACCCATTCCTGACACACACCACCAGACAAGTTACACCTTACAATTTACAGCTAAGTACTCTATTTAATTTTTTTCCTTTTTCTTTTTTTTAAAATAGTATTCATGTGAATCTATACGTTATCTCCTCTCTCTATTTCTTCGTCCTTTATGTTTTTGTATGATTAAGGCTCACGCCGAAACGTCACAACTTTGTACTTGTTATGTAATAAAGCTGTTCCTACATTTTTCCTAGTTTATACATTCAGGAAAGAGGAGGTCTGGGAAAGGGTAGGACAAGAACCTAAGAACCTACAAATCATGTCTAGGAAGTGGAGGTGGATTGGCCACACTTGAGGAAACCCAATACCAGCATAGCAAGACAGGCATTGACATGGAATCCTCAAGGAAACAGAAAATGAGGAAGACCTAGACTTACTTGGAGAAGAGAAATTATGACAGTGCTCAGAGACAAGGGATGCACATGGAAGGAAGCAGAGAATAATTCCAAGAACAGGGATGACTGGAGAGCCTTTGTCCATGGCCCATGCTCTCAAAGGAGTGAAAGGCGATGATGATGAACTGTATTTTTTAATATTCCTTTTTCTGGTGGTCTCTAAAAAATATCGCAGAATATTTCTTATGTTTGGGGTTGTTCTCATTTGCAAGAACATTTTAAGTATACAGTTATATATTTCCAGTAACAATATTCCTAAATATATGTTACATTATATATCTGATTTATGATTATCCCATATATTTGTATTCTGAATTCTTCCAGTGCACCCTGGAGACATAACTCTGAACAACAAAAAGCAAAAATTAAACAGCACATGTTCTGCCATAATTCTGACATGTCTGTGAATCCTGGCGAAAAATTTATGGGGAAAAATGACAATGGCAAGATCGGTTCTATAAGCTAAGTAATGATGATTGTGTGGAGCCGCTAAGATCAGATGAGACTAGAGGGAGAAATAAAGATGTTAAAAAAAAAAAAAATCAGAGGCAACATGCACAAAACAAAACTTCTCTAGACAAAGCTGAAAAGCCTGTGGTTACCTTTCTCCCTTCTCATTTCCATCTGCCATCTGCTCTTTCAGTGGGAAAAAAAAAGGCAGTACCTAACTCCTTCATTCAACTTTACTGTAAATTTCTGATTCTTGTCACTGAATTAGGACAACAAATTACAAAAAGAAACTGACATTTCTGAGGGTAACTTTTGGTAATATCATTTAACAATTTAACAAAACATGAAATAAAGAAGTACATTTAACTCTTCCCGTGCCACAGTAGAAAAGCGGACGTTCAGTTGCTTACCAGAGTAAAAGCGCGGGTCTTGATATATTAGGGGGTATAGTTGTAAAATGGAATGGAAAACAGTATTTACATGTACTTCCGTGTACTTATTATGTTTCAAAGTATAACTAAATGTATGAAAATTTCATAAATGCAGAGTTTTTTATGAAAAAAGAAGTAATGTGATGTTTTTAGACACTGACTGTGCCCAGCTCACCATTGGCTAGGTCTAGATATACACTATTTACCATCTGAGATGTGTAGATCTACTTGTCGATCTCATATTCTGATTCTACGTTGCATTCTCACTAAATTAATGTCTGAAATAACCTTCTAACTACTTCTCCCGTCATCTAATATGTCTAGATCTACTTGGGATACATTCAAGAGAAGTGGGGTGGTCACAGGCCATGTCCATACCCCTATCTACATCATCAAAAATTGAAAAATTTCGGTCTTTCTCTTCCTTTTTCTCGCTCGGCATCGCTCGTAACTAGGCACTCTTTCGCCATTTTGAAAAGTGTCACCAGAATCGCAGACAAAATATGTACAATCTAAATGTTACACTGGTTGTTTTATTGAAACAAACCAATGATCGCTGTATCGACCATTGGTAAGCATCGGGAAACTGGAAATGTCAATAAAGCGACCAAAGGCACGGGAAGAGTTAAAGCAGTGATTCCCAAAATGGACAGAAGTTCCCCTAGACTAGGGGTGGTAGAAAGACTTTATTTGGGGGGAAGGGGAAGAAGATGGAGAAAGAAAGATATCTGCATGGAGAATCAGAATTAACTAAACAAAAAAAAGTTTTCTGGGGTGCTAGGATGCGACACTATTTATCTTGGCAGTAGACTGGTTAATGAAGGAGGCAACATCAGATAAACGCAGAGGACTACAATGGACCCTTGACACAGTGCTGGAGGACCTTGACTTTGCAGATGACATTTGTCTTCTATCAAGCAGATACAAGGATATGCAAGACAAAATAAACAAGCTTAACACAAAATGATGGTAAAATAGGATTTATGGTCAATGTAGGAAAGACAAAGTTAATAAAGCAAAATGTGAACAACAGAAATGTACTGAGAGTAGATAACAAGTTAATGGAAGAGGTCAAGGAACTGATATATCTTGGCAGTAGAGTAGTAGTAGATGAAGACATCAACAACAGAATAACTAGAGCAAACCAAACTTTTGCAATACTGCAGAATATATGGAAATCTAAAGAGATAAGCATGAAAAAAAAAAAAAAATCAGGATATTTATGTCCTAAGTGTGTTACTCTACAGAAGTGAATGCTGGAAAATCACCAAAACTACAGAAAACAAGCTGAATTTTTTCCAGGCTAAATGTTTATGAAGGATTACAAGAGTATTTTGGCCAAACACCATAAGAAATAACACCTTGTTGGCAGAAATGCAGACAAAGCCGCTGATAGCGATTACTGAAGAAAGATACTGGTGATGGTTGGGACATGCTTTAGATGACTGATGACTCACTACCAAAAACAGCACTGAGATGGACACTACAGGGGAACAGGAGTAAGGGTAGACCAAAGGAGATATGGAGAAGTACAACAGAGAGGATGTTGAGCAATAGAGGGCTCACCTGGGCAAGAACAGGGAGGGAAAAAAAGGCAAAGGACAGGTGTTTGTGGAAGACCCTTGCAGGAGTCCCATGTGCCTTGGGCACTTAAGGTTCAGAGAGAGAGAAAGAAAGAGGATATGGTGGAGCCCCCTCCCTCCTCCCCAGGGATGGTGACCTGAAAAAAAAAAAAGTTTTAGAACCACCAATTTAAAGCAATGCTTATATGGTCACTTAAGATCAACTGGCCTATCAGAGATCATTATGCAAGAAACAAGGATCTGGGAAAAGTAAAGCAGAAAGAAAAAAAAAAAAAGAACAATATAAGAATATTACTGAACTGCATTCATTTTTTGAGTATATAATTGTGCAGGAAAGCAATAAACACCAACAGAGGGCGAATCACTCATCAGAAGATGCCTTCATTTCCATCTAGTTACAAAACTGATGATTATAAGTATTATTTTATAAAAGAAAAATTTTATCAAAAGTGTTGTTTCATAAAAAGTAGATCTGGTGATAAGTCTTGTTTTGCAAAAGAAAGATGTGATATTAAATTTGTTTTATAAAAGAAAGATTTGATGATTTTATTTCATAAAAGAAACATCTGATGAAGAGTATTGTTTCTTTTAAAAGAAAAATCTATCAGCTTGATCTTTCTTATTCAGAGAAACCAAATATATGTACAAAAAAAGCTCCACATTCATTGATCAGTTACTGAACTTATAATCTACACCCTTACAGCTTTCTCCCTATACTGTGTCTGTGTAGTGCCCCTGTAGTTATACAGCACAGCTGCTATGACAATGCAGACACCAGAGCCCAGGAACTCTTCATGCAGCTTCAGATTAAACAGATAAATAGACAGCACAGTGGTGACCAACGGTGCTGTAGCAATAATGAAGAGCCTCATTATGTTGCTGCTGTGTTTCATGATCAGTGACATAGTCAGACCAGTTGCAGCCTGAAAAAAAAAATCTGGCACAGTTAACACAAAAGATTCAACTTGTACAGCTAAAAAAGGATTAATGTCCCATACGGTTAACATGAAGATTAAAATTCTGTTTAGTTAACACATGGATTAAAATCCTTTATGGTTAAGACAAAGGATAAAATCCTTTACAGTTAAGACAAGGATTTAAATCCTTCTAACACAAAGACTAAAATCCTGTATAGTTAACACAAGGATTTATAAACCATATAGTTAACATGAATAGTTTTTGTGTATAAGTCAGAATGGCATCACAGTCTTCATTTAAACATTCACAATACTTCACCACATGCACTCTTGGGCACAGCTTTTTGCAAGTCTCAGCTATGATGTAAACCAAAATGTTACAACTGTGTGCTCATTAATTAATAAAGCTATTCTCATTTTTGTTTCAAGTAGATTAACTCTTCTGCTACTGAGCCGCCCTTTAAGTCCAGTTCCGGTTTAGGGTTGGTACCCATGCCACCCTTTAAGTCCGTCATGTTTTGTTTCATTTACAAGTGAAAGAGACTTTTCATTTAACGGTATCTGTGCATGTCAAAATTTGCCTTAACTTCCGCCCATGCTGTGTGAAGGTAGACATTGTTGTTCCAAGTCTTTTTTGTGTGTTTTCCAGGCTGTTTTTGAGACCGGTAAGAAAAATGGACACACCCACTGACTCAACCAATGTGACTGCATGTTTTTCAGGTAGTGGCAGACCTGTAAGGGACAGTGCAGAGGCTGCTTTAAATTTATTTAAGATCATAGGTGACGGCAAGGACGTAACTTTTGACACTAAGGACCTACAAAGGAACCTGTAAAGACTGTAGTTTATTCCAGTGACAGCGAAAGTGATTCGGATTTTGAAATTGATAGTGAAAGTGAAAATGACAACCGGCCCTCTACTAGCTCTAGCACTGTAGCTGGACAGACTAACAGGACATGTACTCCACATGTGAAACGACCAAGAAGTAGTGTAACTGTGGCTCAGACAGCAACTGACAACAGCGATAGTGATTCTGATTTTGAAATTGATAGTGAAAGTGAAAATGACTCTGACAACCGCCCCTCTATTAGCTCTAGCACTGTAGCTGGACAGACTGACAGGACATGTACTTCACATGTGAAACGACCAAGAAGTAGTGTAACTGTGGCTCAGACAGCAACTGACAATAGCGATAGTGATTCTGATTTTGAAATTGATAGTGAAAGTGAAAATGACTCTGACAACCGCCCCTCTATTAGCTCTAGCACTGTAGCTGGACAGACTAACAGGACATGTACTCCACATGTGAAACGACCAAGAACTAGTGTAATGGCTCAGACAGCAACTAACAATCAAGATTCTAACTGGAGAGAAGCACAGGTGAATGAAGAGCTAGGAACTCCTAGCAGCAATGATCCTGGTAGTGGTATTCTGTTAGATGCTGGCCGTGACCGGACACCGCTGGGGTTTTTCCTTGCACTATTCACAATTGATATTATTGACAGTCTCATATCCAGCATCAGAAGAAAACTAGCCATATTAAGAAAATTGAGTGGAACCACATGGGGAGCTAGTGAAAGAATCCTCAAGAATGTATATCAGAAAAGTATTCTACCACATTTAGAATATGGCTCAACATCTTGGTGCACAGCATCAAACACTACGCTGCATAATCTAGACAAGGTTCAAAATCAGTCACTACGGATTATCACAGGTGCCATGAGTTCCAAACCAATAGTAGAAATGCAGAAAATAGTTGGTGTTCAAGCGCTAAAGGAACGTAGAGACACAAAGGTCATGACCATGGGAGAAAAATTCCTTAGCTCTGTAAGCCATCCCCTGAAGGAGAGATTCAATAACTTGGCATTAGGACGGCTTAAAAGAAGCAGCTTCATTCATCAGGCCAAGCGTATGCGTAAGCTGATACCTGACCTTCCAACTGTAGTCGCTCCATTATCATCTGTACCAGAGCATACACCATGGAAAGAAGCAGATTATACACAAATAACTATTTAGACTGAAGTGAAAGGTGTGCAGAATGGTGAGATGCAGAGCAGTCTTGTAAGATCAACAGCCACACTTAGTGTTCTAGATGACAAATATCCATGTGACACCTGGATACGTGTGTATACAGATGGATCTGCACATAATGCCATAAAGAATGGAGGGGCAGGAGCATATATTGAATATCCAAACAACACCATTGACAAGATTTCCATACCCACTGGTAAATACTGCAACAACTTTGATGCAGAAGTTAGGGCAATTATTGCTGCAGTTGAAAAAACTATCAGACTCCAGAATTGATACATGTCCTGTAGTAATTCTCACAGATGCAAGATCAGTACTGGAGGCTCTTCAGTGCAACAAACTACCAGACCTTAAGGATGCCTTGTCAAAAATTGGCTTACAACATGGAGTCACTTTGCAATGGATTCCCTCCCACTGTGGGATACCAGGCAATGAGAAAGCTGACCAACTGGCCAAAGAGGGCACTGAAATGGAGCAACCAGACATACCAATCACTTATAATCAGAAGAAAAGCATGATAAAAACCTACAGGAAGCCACAAACACCACCACATGATGACTATCACATGCTAAACAGAAAGGAACAAGTCACCATCTTCCGTCTCCGAACAGGACACAGCCGACTCCGAAGTCATATGTATACAAAGTTTAAGGTTGGTACTACTAATCTATGTACATGTGCCCAGGTGCCCCAAACTGTGGAACATATCCTCCAGAACTGCATCAACTACGAGACACTGAGAAATAATTACTGGCCCAGTGAAACCGCTAAAGAAGATAAGCTCTATGGTTCCATACATGAATTACAAAAAACAGTGAAATTTATCCAAGAGACAGGACTGCAGATATAGACAGACAGTGCGAACGAAGAAGAAGAAGAAGATATCCAGCATAAATGCTTATGCTGATATGAAACTTAGCAAAACAGTTGATGGTAGTAAAGCTTCTGCATGGACACCTATTGGCCGCTATGAAATGTACAAGTTCATGGCAACTATGATATCTATGAGCATGCAACCTAAACCGAAAATCAGTGACTATTGGAAGACCACAGGCCATCTGCATACACCATTTTTTAGCCAGATGTTTTCTAGGAATCAATTTCAGATGATATACAGCACTATGCTGCATGCCAGTGAAGTTGATATCGAAGGTAAAGCCAAAATTGAACCTTTTATCCAAAAGCTGCTGGCATCTTTTCAGGCAGCCTTTTACCCTTTCAAAGACCTAAGTGTAGATGAAATGGTAATTGGCTACAAGGGACGCTGGTGTCACAAACAATATAATGCTAGCAAGCCAGCCAGATATAACATCAAGACGTTTGGTCTTTGTGACGCCGTCACAGGTTATGTGTTCAACCTGCTGATATATTTTGGGAAGCAAACCTCCTATGACCCTGCCACTGCTGACAGTCCAAGTCATGCTGTCAAAATTTTTCAGACACTTCTGCAGCCAGTGAAGGCTTTTCATCATATTTTTGCAGACAGGTATTATACCAGTCTTGCTCTGGTTGAATATCTGCTATCGAAAGGTCACAATTACACTGGGACCTTGAACATCAGGCGCACTGGTTTTCCTGCACAACTGAAGACTCAGAAAGTTCTGGACAATCAGCCTATTTACCATGTCAGAGATGACGGTAAGATACTCTGTGTTTCCTGGACAAACAAAAAGGCAAAGAAGCCTGTCCATGTGGTTACAACACATGGAAAAGCTGTAACTGTTACTCTTACGGAAGGATTGCGATAGGTCCAGAAACCAGAGATCATTCACACATATAACATGTGTATGAATGGATGTGACAGAGCTGATCAAAAGGTTTCACACTATGGCATGCATTCTAGAAAGACAATAAAGTGGTGGAAGAAAATATTCACTTGGATTTTCGAAATTTCACAGGTGAATGCTCATACTTTATATGTGCTTTCAGACAGCCCTGCCAAGAATAACAAATCCCTGGTCTTTTTCAAGAACCAGCTTATTGAAGGTTTGAGATCCTTGGCAGGCAGCAGCTTCATTCGTGAAGTTAGTATGCCTGCTCCCAGGCAAACGGGACCAGTACCTCATCCTCCAGTCTCAGAACGCCACATTAGCAATCACCTGATTGACATGAAGGAGACCTGTAAACAGTGTGTATACTGTACGAGCCAAGGCAAGGTGGTCCGCACCTATTACTACTGCACTAAGTGCTCAGACGGACCTCATCTGTGTCCTAAGCAATGTTTTAGGAAGTATCATGAGTCACGGTGCGCATGATACTACAGCAGTGTAGCACAAATACTTTATTTGCTTGTGCTTTCTACATTTACTGTCTGAGCCACCCTTTACATCTCTGTCTAACCTGACCATTTTTATTCTGTAAGTCACTGATTCCTTGACGGGGGACAGCAG
The DNA here is from genome assembly GCA_009760885.1 of Achatina immaculata. Classification (NCBI taxonomy): domain Eukaryota; kingdom Metazoa; phylum Mollusca; class Gastropoda; order Stylommatophora; family Achatinidae; genus Lissachatina; species Lissachatina immaculata. The sequence goes on from CM019717.1 coordinate 6,100,858, forward strand.
GCGACTAGTTTTTTTTTGTCCCTGTATTGTATATATTGATAAATGAATTCTTTTTTTTACTGTTTTATCATGTAAATATGACACTGTGTGTACAGACCACATAGTTACAGTTTTATATTTTTTATTTATTTTTATTCATGCATACTGTGTACATAATGACAGTTGTATACTGTGTCTTGTTGTTGTTTTGTTTATGCGTGGGCAAGAAGTAATGTCATGTAAATAACATATGACTCATTTGCAATTCAAAATATTCCAAACTTGGATTTGATTTATATTCAGTTGGATTTTATTCAGATTGATGGTAAGTAGAACATATTTTTTTTCTAAGTCAATTTTTTTTTCCCTAGGTGCTCACACACTTTTCCATTTTTTTCACTAGTTCCTTTTTTTTTTTTAACAAAAATCTGCATTTATGAAATCCTCATTCAATTCCACATATTTTGATATGTGTTACACTTATGTTGAACACAGATTTAGTTTTTTACAATGACTTTTAGAAATGTAAACCAATTTATCTTCCCCCTAATTTTTTTCTGTGCTCACAAACTTTTTTATTTTTCTCACTAGTTCCTTTTTTTTTTTTACAAATATCTGCATTTATGAAATCCTCATTCATTTCCACTTATTTTGATATATGATACACTTATGTTGAGTGTACAATTAGTTTGTTAGAATGACTTTTATAAAAGGTACCCCCAAAATAATGCAACACCCACTCGTTATTTCAACGTCCGCGTCGGGGCGAATGTAATGTCCGCGTTTTTTTACCGGTATCAAAAGAGTTAACACTCCTTTACTATGGGGGAGGTGGTTGCAGAAATTACTGGGTTAAAAAAAAAAAAAAAGGAAAAGAAGACCATACAGTATGTGCAACACTATGCGCACAGATCCCTGGCATATATGTTTTTAAGATCCAAGGTCAGTGTTACATGAAAATATGGTAATGATAAGGGTATCTTGAGTCTCCTTACACAATGCTTGACTTTTTTTTTTTTTTAATTTCATTCTTTCATTTCTAGCATATTTAAATTTTTACTGTTTGCTTCAATGTTCAAAGAAAAAAAAAACCAATATTCTTTAAGTCTGTGAATTATTTATGCACTGAACTCATAGAAACGATTATAAATCAGCATTTGATCAAACAGCAGCATGATTATAAATCAGAATTTAATCAAACAGCAGTATGATTATAAATCAGCATTTGATCAAACAGCAGTACTGATGAAGACATGAACATAGTTCTCTCCTCCATTCCCTCACATGCAGGAGACAGACAAACTTCTTCCAGTCATACTACAAAAGCCAGTTATTTCAGATTTTCCCAACCTTCATCATGTCTTTTCCTACAGATCTTAAGTCTTTGTAGGTCTTCCTTTCTCCCTTTTATGCCAAGATTATCTTTCTCAGATGGGAATGAGGGTGCCTCTACCTCCTATCCTCCATTTGCATATTTTTCTAAGCTCACTGTTGATGTTATTAATTTTTGTTTTACAATTGTTCATTTCTTGGCCTGTTACCTTCTGCTCCAACTAAATGCGGAGGATTCTTCTTAAGCATTGCTTTCTAAAGCCATCAAAGCTGCTGTCGATTTACGCACTTGTTTTTCTTCCCTCAAAGCCATCCGGCAAATTAGATTTCCAAACATACAGCCTTGTTTGTATTCTAAATGCTGTTAATTTCTAAACTTTCTGCAGTGATCTAAATGCTGTGACTGTCATTCCTATTCTTTTCTTGATTCCTTTGTCAATACTGCCACACTTATCATAGCTCTCAAGCTGTATTACAGCAAAGGCCCTGGTGCATGGAATGATTTTTAACTAAATAGCTAGTTCTTCTCTAAAAGACTGACACTTATCTGTACAGTGTATGTTGACAGGCAGATATAATTTGCTTTCAGAGCCATTTGCTTGTTACAACTGCCCCAGCTGGTTTGACTGGAAGCTGACAGAACTGGTCTATAGTCCATTCTTTCATTCTGAGACAGGGCATATGATTTCTGCACTCCTGCCCAAGATATCTGAACTCAACTATTTACTGAAGTTTCATATGCTCATGGTTCTTTCTGTATTTGACGGTGGCTATGAAAAGAACAAAGTAAGCTTTACCTGAGTGACAATGAGTGCCCAAGTGAACACAGAGTAGCCAGAGAAGATGTTAAAATGTTTACCTTTGGAAGATAACACAAACAAGAAAATCTCACACAAATGGAATAATCGGAAAATTTTAAACACTAAAATAAATGTAAAAATCTGGAAATGATGCAGTCAGTTTGGTCGATTTTTTTTCTGTTAAAAATATATGGAAGCAAATAAAACAGATGAATCATAACAAAAGATATTTAGTTGCAATCTGTTACTCTTTCAGACACCTTCATCTGAAGGTACTTTGGGACTATTGTAGATTTCCATGTAACAGTAAACTAGAGTTCATGGCCCTAAGTGCTGAAGTGAAAAACTTGTAACAAAAGCATCATATCTAATCAGAGTTACTTCTAGATCCAAGAAGAAGGGTACTCTGCAGATCTCATCAACACTGGGCCAACACATTGATCCTTACAACAACCTTTACCAGGAGAACAATGGAGACATAAGGCAGGGTCTTCATCAATTTTGGCTTCGTAGCACTAATATAAGAATCATTTATGACACTGACATCTTAGATCCTATGATTGATGGCAGAAGGTCCCTCAAAAAAAAAAAAAAAAAATAAACAGCCACAGAAGAAAGCACACTCTTGTCTATTCACAGGCCAGTAAAGAATACTCTGAAGGATGTATACTGTCATCAGAGACTCTGGGACAGATTTCAAGTTACACAATGTCAGACATTTAATGATGAATGATGACAGATACCTGGTAATGAACAAATACTGAACACTTAAAACATACGTCAAACACTTACCAGATCCATTTGTTCTGTATCTGATGAAGGTTTGCATCAGCCAACTTAACAAATTAAATAGGACACCAAAACTGTATAGCACTGCATTTTGGTAGAAGAGAGACAACTGCAGAAAAGATAATAAACACTTATCATTAACAAAATATTTTTTTTTTCAATATGATGTTGATTTTTTTTTTTTAATATACATTTTTAGATTAAATCACAATCTCAAAATCAATATTTTGACAAGAAAATTAAACTTTTCATTTTCTTTTAAAGCAGTTTTACAAAGATTTAGCTGATTTGCATAATAAGTCTTTAGTTAAATCTGTGCTACCTGGTGGTCACTCATACAACTGACAAGTAATTTTTCCTAATAAGCTTTTAAAATTAAGCATCTGTGCATGCAGCATTACTTTACCAGGCAAATAAAACAATTACTTTGTGGTCCTTCTTGAGGATGTATTCTGTGACAACACCAGCAAGACCAGAGATCACACAGTAACAGCATAATGTGCAGAGGCCAAGAAAGGTGAGGTGAATTTCTGAGAGAGTTAAAGTCTTAGCTCCTAGGGCTGCAACACTGGGGGCGGGGGGCGGATGGAAACATAACAAAACAGGATGTAAAAGCATGCACTGAGGTTCCTAAAACAAAAAAAAATCTTAATGAACTTTTCTTCATCATACACAAAAAATTAAACAAAACTTGTATTTATAATGAATATTAAGTGGCTTTGTTGAACAAAGACCTAAAAAAAAAACCCCCAAAAATGTGCATTATATTAGAAGCAAACAATCATAAAAGTTCTATATTTAGCCATGCAGGTAAAAATGTCCATTTGTAGACATTGTCTTCATTTTTTTTTTTTTCAAAAAGCTCAGAGAATTATTTTTTTTTCTGTGTCAGTCTCAATCTAATAATTTCTTTGAAAGGAACGTGTGAAGTGGCTGAAGAAGGCTAGTACTAATTAAAATGAAAAAAATGCAAAATAAAAAGCTATGGTTATGTTCATTTCATGGAAGGAACAAAAACACTTCACTGGCATACGTAATTTTCTGAAAATGATCTAGAGGAATAACATACTTCAGCTTGTAGACAATGAGCTAAAAACTTGCTGTTTATTATATCTGAATATATTTCTTTACATCCTGCTGTTGAAACAAGAAATGCTGTGCCTGTCTGCTCTCTGGCAGCCAATGCAAGACCAAAGCAAATGCATACACTTCTGTAGCTGCTGGATAGATCCATACAAAAGTTTTTTCTGAGGCCAGACAAAAAGCACTAGATTTTCTCTTCTGAAAAGAGTCCTTAACCACACCAAAGCATATACAAATTGCCTCACAAGAGCGGAGACAATATGAGAGTAGCATGAGAGGAAATTTCTCTTTCTATCTTTCATGCTCATATACCTATATCAGAATATACGGAACCAATCTTCACACAGACAGCTAATATTAACTCTTTCCGTGCGTTTGATCATTATAGTGACACTTCCGGACATGTTCTGGAGTGCGGGAGTAAAAACGCAGGTCTTGGTCTGTAAGGGGGTCTAGCTGTAAAATGGAATGGAAAACAGCATTTCCATGTACTTCCATATACTTAATATGTTTCAAAGTATAGCTAAATGAATGAAAATTTCATAAATGCAGAGTTTTTTAGGAAAAAAGAAGTAATGTGATGTTTTTAGACACTGATTGTGGCCAGCTCACCATCGGTGAGGTCTAGATCTGCACTATTTACCATCTGAGATGTGTAGATCTACTTGTCGATCTCCTATTGTGATTCTATGTTGCATTCTCGCTGAATGAATGTCTGAACTAACCTCCTAACTACTTCTCCAGTCGTCTAAATATGTTTAGATCTACTTAGAAAACATTCAAGAGCAGCGGGGTGGCCATAGGCTATGTCCATACCCCTACCTACATCGTCAAAATTGAAAAATTTCCATGCTTCTCTTCCTTTTTCTCGCTCGGCATCACTCGTAACTAGGCACTCTTTCACCATTTTGAAAAGTGTCACCAGAATCGCGGATGAAATATGTACAATCTAAATGTTACACCGGTTGTTTTTATTGAAACAAACAACTGTCACTCACTATAATGACCGTACGGTAGCTTCGGGATACCAGAAGTGTCACTATATCAACCAAACGCATGGAATGAGTTAACAGTAAACAATGAGGAAGGGGCATAACATTACTATGGCAACCACTAACTGATGGCCAGAATTAAACTTGCTGTCTTTCACTTAAGTGGGCAGATACTTTGTTCACTAAATTATCTGCAGTATTATTAATAGTAATCTTGTAGAAGGAAGTAACATCCTACTCAAAGGCTACCACATTAGCTCATAACTACCATTTCCTAAATGCTCATTTTTTTTTTTATCATCACTGACAAAACCTCACAAATGATACATGTGACTGCAAAATCCCACCATTAAACCTCATGATTCAACTATTAATGGGTTTTCATAAAGATAAAAGTGATGCTATATTAATATATTAAAAATAAATAGATACAAGACAAATGAGAAATAAATTAATTCATCGTACTTACCTATTGATGACGCCCCCAAATGTAAGCAGAACAAGAGCTATCCACTGTAGCACACTTATTGGCCTTAAGGAAACACAACAAAGATCATCAAAAACTATAGCATTAGAATGTACGGACAAACAAAAAATATCTTCACACCTGACAATGAGAAAAACAAAACAAAAACACTCTATTATATCACAGAACCATCTTGGTACATGGTGTTGTTTAAAAATACTTTCCATGACCTGTTAATACATGATAGGCTGATGTGGTCAGCATCTCACCTGGCCAACTTTCCCTCCACAGCTCTTGAAAGTGCCAGGTACTCACTTCCATGGCTGGGTGACTCCCAGTAACAACCACCAATCTCACTGCATTAAAATTATTCATTATCAAAATTGAAGTCTAGCTTTACAGACTTGGGGGGGGGGGGGGGGGGGGGGGGGAATCAGCTTATGAATAAGTAGATTTGGGCACTGCTGAAAGGAATGTGAAGAACATTCAACAGAACCTAAAGCTGGAGAAAAATGTATAATGAATGTGATAAAAATTCTGGCCAACTTTTAAAAACTAATCTAACATAACAACAACTCACAAGACCTCTGGGAGTCATGACCCAGAGGGGCCCACCCCCCTTAGAGTGTCAGGAGTTTAAAGGGCCGAAACACCTGTCTGAGGGGGGGTACTTCCTCTGATGATCTGAAGGAGTTGTGTTGTTGTTCCGCTCTCTACGGTAGAGAGTTTCCTGCATAATATTTATGTTTACAGTAAGCAAGGATGCCCTATTTACTTAGATTATGGATTTTAAAAATTTAACTGCCTCTAATCACCTTCAGCTTTAAAATATTTCAAGCATCTCGACTTTCCCTGCCACTAAGTGTTAAAGAAAAAAAGTGACATGAATATTATATGTGCATGACCAAACATCTTGTATAATATGATAAACTGATGATGCACTGATGCAACATCATTAACTCTTAAAGACTAGAGATCCCTAAAAGGATCTTTGCGGTAGGTGCTCTCCCACCTGAGAGCCCTATAAGGCTTCGGAGTTTCTTTCATTGAAAACACGATATTACTTTTCATTTAACCAGTTAGAACTCTTCTGAATCCAAAGTTAATAGTGTTTTAAGCATGAGGTATGAGGAAGCCATTTTGGATGTTTAGATAGGGGGGTAAAATTCAGGTTTATTTCAAGATTGAGTGGTAGAATGGTCACACTGACCGACTAGACCTAGCTTACTATATGTGTTTCTCGTAGCTGTAGATCTGTTAAGATTTATTGGATGTCACAAACATCCATAAATATTGATTTTTCTGTGTTGAAATTTGAATGACTATGTATTCTATATTGGATTATGACACAGTTAAGGTAAGTATAAAGTAGATTTTATTGCTCAGCCTAAAATTCTTTTAGCGCCCAAAAATCATTCCATCATTTCACACCAGTTTTTTTTTTTTTTAATGACAAATAACTTCATTTATGGAATCTTCATTCACTTCCATTTATTTTAATGTGTGATACACATGTGGTGATCATGGAATTAAGTTGGTACAATAACTTTTACACAGGGACCCTTCCCCTTCCCAAAATGTCTGCATCATAGAGAACATAAGGAACATTTTTGACATAACGCGAATGGAAAGAGTTAAATATCTGATTTTGTTGTATACTAAACTTACCTTTTCATAATCAGTCTGTATAATATGGCTGTGCTCAAAATTTTCAAATTCCCCAAGACCTGAAACATAAATGAATAATTTTATTTTTGACAACTGCACAATACACAGGCACAAGAAGGAAACTGAGATAGTATGAAAGTAATAATGGAAAAATATGCTTTTTTTTAAAACCTCTGTATAAATACAAGGATGTGTACTATCTCCAGACCTTTTTTCTCTGTACAGCGAGAATATTCTAAGAACAATCATTACAGAACCAGGCATAAAAATTGGAGGATACAATATTAACAACCTTCGGTATACTGACGACACAGTACTGATAGCGGAGAACCAACAAGACCTGCAAAATCTCTTGGATAAAGTCGCCAAAGAAAGTGAACAGAAAGGCCTTACTTTGAACATCAAAAAGACAGAGACTATGGTTATATCTAAGAAACAGAATCCACCAGCATGCAGTATTAAATTAAACGGAACCATTCTGAAGCAGGTGCAGAAATTCAAATACCTTGGAGCAGTAATAACTTCAGATGGGAAATGCAAAACAGAAATTAGGAACAGAATAGGCCAAGCAAAGACTGCATTTCAGAGAATGAGAAACATATTAGCTAACACATCTTTATCAATGAATGTTAGAAAACGAGTCCTAAAATGCTATATTGAACCATCTTGTTATATGGAAGTGAATCATGGACAATAGGCAAGTCTGCACAAAAATCATTGGAAGCAGCAGAAATGTGGTTTATTAGAAGAATGTTGCGAATCCCCTGGACAGCAAAAATAACTAATGAAGAATGTATGAGAAGAGCTGGAGAGACAAAAAACCTTGTCAGAAAGATAAGAGAGAGACAATGTACTTTCATAGGACATGCAATGAGAAGAGGGGGCATTGAAAATATTATAACAACAGGAAAAATAGAAGGAAGAAGATCAAGAGGAAGACCAAGTGAAATGATACTGGACAGTCTGACGGGTTGGTGTGAGAGGAGATCACCAACTGAACTGATGGCCTGCATGAAGGATCGGGTACTCTGGAGAAGCATAATAGCCAACGCCAGTCGGCACGGCACCTGATGATGATGATGTATAAATACTCGCATCGGAAATTATGGAAATGTATAATCTTTCATATCTATATAATCTTTCAGAATTTGAAAATGTATATTATCTATTAATCTTTCAGAATTTGAAAATATATATTATCTATTAATCTTTCAGAATTTGAAAATGTATATTATCTATTAATCTTTCCGAATTTGAAAATACATATTATCTATTAATTTTTCAGAATTTGAAAATATATATTATCTATTAATCTTTCAGAATTTGAAAATATATTTCTCAGATATACTAACTGTACCTGCAGTAATTTTGTGTGTGTTTTTGTGTTCATTTACTTTCAACTCATGCAAAGTCTCAGTGTCACAGAAATGATATTCATGAGCAAACATAAATCTTTATATCCTTCATTCACTGACATCCATGTGCATCTCAGTGTACCTCACCCTGCAAGCCAACATTTGTCATTTTCAGATGCAGCTTTCCTAGACATCTAGCAGTCAGGTTGATTGGTCCACATTAGCAGATTTAAATCAAACCCATGGACTTCATACAAAAAGTCAGTTCACCTTTGTTTCAGCTACTCACATGCTCATAGAGAAATGTCAGATGTGAAGAACAATGACACCTATCTAAGATATCACGTAAATATGGCCTTCCCATCATTTTTTTAGCCATCTCATAATCAACATTTTTCAAAGCCCTAAAATATGATAAACATATATAACATATTAGAACACATTAACTGACTCAGTAATTTCAGTACTGGCCAAGTATGCTCCTGGGTAATGATAGCTCTGAGAGAATTGATTCTAAGTGTGCAGAGAATTAGTTCTAAACGTACCATATAAGTAGCTGGATCCATCTGGGTTTGCATAAAGACAGCAAGGTTGTTGTTGATGCAGTAGCAGACTGCAGGTATCGCAAATGGCCAAGTACTCAAGAAGGAAATGGATGGCAGTGAATCTGTTTTATATTCAGGGAAAAGAACCACACAGCATACCAACAGCTGTGGAATACAACAGGGATCACATCTCATTCTTGGATCTCTTGATTTTTCAAAAAAAAAAAAAACCATGAGAATACTGTATTTTCTTGAAATTAAAAAAAAAAATTCAGTTCATTTAAAATCAACATAATCTACATGAACTACAAAGATTCAACAGTGTGGCATCTCATACAAAAAAAATGAACACAAAATAAAAGAAAATGAAGGTAAAAAAAAATCCATACATTCTTGAGCTACTGTTCCTCAATCTTTAAAAACAAGATTCTCAAAAGAAGGTACAGTGCACCCCCCCCCCACACACACACACATACACCAAAGACAAATATAATTCTAAAGTAATGGGGTGGGAGAAGGTTCAGGAAAAAATTTTAATGCAAAAATGGGAGCCACAAGTAAAAAAAAGAACTGAGAACTGTTTTCTCACGTAAAAATTAATGCAGAGAAAGGAGCAGCAATCCTCACTGGAAAAAATATGTACACATTCAAGCTGTAATACGTGCTATGATCAAAATGCATCCAGAATGAGGGCATAATCTGACACTGACTGACACAACCAGAAGAGGATAGGCATGGGCTGACCCTGGCATATACCACACATGTGGCATAAGTCACATCTCACCAGCTTGTCTGCCTTGTTCACAGTAGTGCTTTGCTCTTATGCTTCAATTGTCATCTTGGAAAAACTGGATCAACAAACTTCCATCAGCTTTTGTCAGAAATTTGCCAAAACATGCAGACACATACTTAAAGGCACAGGCAGTCTATGAGGAGGATTGTATGAGATGTACACAAGTTTATGAGTGAACGTTTTAAAGATGGCCGCGAAAATGTGAGTGATGAATGGTCTGAAAGGCCCACAGCCAGCAAAAAAGAAAAAAATATCACACTGTGCTGCAAGATCACCAAATCACTATTCATGAGTTATCCGAAGGCTTACACATTAGTTTCAGTTCAATTCAGTCAATTCTTATGGACAATTTAGGCATGAGATATGTCTCAGATAAATTTGTGCCAAAAGTGCTCTCAGCTGACCAGAAAAAAAAACCTGTGTTTCAGCTGCTCATGATGGTTCTAAGGACTGCAAATGCGCCACAAACAGCCTCTGGCAGTCAAGTCCAGCTCCTGGCCTTCCCGTGGCAGAACTGTTTTAAACTGACAGGAGAAGGGGCGAGGGTGAATATCTGGCGCCTGAAAACCAGTTACTTAGGGTAGATGAGTGTCACGTTTGGTAGCTCATCTGCCGCTGTTGGCGAGATCTTCAGCTGCCGTGAGTGGAGCGGTGCTCTTCCCGGCTAATGAAGAAATTTGCAAATGAGGTTGCCGCGCAGCATCACTGCGGAAAAGGTGGTTGAAAGAATAAAGCGAAGCAAACAGTCAAATCACGGCACCTCTGGTCTGGAGGTCGGCCACGTCCTGAGTGCAGTCATATCGTGTGAAATGCATGAACCGGTTTGTCCCAGAGGTTAAGTCACTGCTGGCTTGACTTTTCAAATGCCGCGCGTGGAGTGAAGCTCCTCCCGGTTAAGGAAGTAAATGCGGAAATAAAGGTTGCTGTGCGGCGCCGATGGGAAAAGGTGGTGGAAAGTGAAGTTTAACCTGGTATGTCCAGTAGTATCGCTACGAGAGCTATACCACGGCACCTCTGCTCTAGAGGCCGCCTACGTCCGAAATACACCTACACTGGTGAAATATGCCTAAACCGGCACACACCAGGGGTGGAACTCGATGGCTAGACATGTCATGCCACCTCCGCTCTAGAGGTCGGTAACGCCTGATAAACACCAATACTGGTGAATTTTGCCTAAACCGGCTCATACCAGAGGTGAATCTTGAAGGCTATGAATGTCACAGTACCTCTGCCCTAGAGGTCGGTCCCGTCCCAAACATGTCCATACTGGGAAATGCCTAAACCGGCTCAACCCAGGGGTAGAAGTCACTAGTGGCGAGGATTCGTCCTCCTGGACAAAAGCTCCATCCTGGTCACAACTAGGAAGGGTAGCGGCCACGACCGCAAAAAGCTGAAGTCAGAGACACTGGACCAGGGAAGTCTAGATAGGCAACCACCTCTCACCCGGCGGGGATGTCTGCGTATCCTAATCACGCTGAGGTTTTCCGGTGAGAAAGTCCAACCCTGGACTGGATGGGCAACCACCTCTCACCCGGCGGTGATACACGGGTATCTCATAACACGTCGAGGTTTTCCGGTGAGAAAGTCCAACTCTGTCCTGGGTGGGCTAACGCCTCTCACCCAGCGGGGATGCACTGATATTCCAAACACGTCGAGGTCTTCCGGTGAGAAAGTCCAACCCTAGACCAAACTGGTGCAATGAAAACCACGGTGTCACGCAATCCCGCTTCCGAGACCCACCAAGAATACAGGCTAAAGCACTGTGATACTCTGAACCCCTTGTGGTCCATGTGGTCTATTTTGGACCACACAGGGGACCACCGGACCTAACGAGGACCACATGTGTGAATTCAGTAGGTTCACAGTGCGGTTTTTGGTGGTAGAAGTGAACGAAGAAGAAGAAGAAGAAGAAGCTGCTCATGATGCATACGAAGAAGAAGCTGGTCATGACCTGCGTGAATGCACCAAAACTGGAGAACATTTTTTTCATAACTGGGGATGAATGGTTTATGGGTATGACCCCAAAACTAAGGCCCAATCTTTGCAGTGGAAGACACCACCTCCCAGACCCAAAAAGCAAGACAGAGCCAAAACAATTTCAAGACAACGCTGACTGTTTTTTTCAATTACAATGGAATTGTGTGTCATGAATATGCTCCATCAGGTCAGAACAATCAACAAGCAAAACTACTGTAATGTTTTGCAGCATTGAGGGACACAGTTCATCGTAAAAGCCTGACACTGCATGAGGGTGGCAAGTGGCAACTCCACCATGAGATCTTTGGGTATTAGTATATATAATGCTAAATATAAAAATACACACAGTCACTGCAGTAAAGCTGTGATAACAGTTTTTTGCTAAGCACCACATTACACAGGTCCGACAACCATCATATTCACCTGATATCACTTCCTGTGACTTTTTCCTATTCCCAAAATTAAAATGCCACTCGAAAAGAAAATTCACTTGGTTTACTAATCTAGTGATACCGGGGGTTCAAGTCCCAGCAGTTGGATTTTTTTCTGGTGCATACCAAAAAAAAAAGGCCCCAGGGTTGACCCAGCCTCTAAAAATGGGTACCAGAGAAATCTGGGAACGCAAATGTGGCCAGGCGTGATAATGACCACATCATACTTTCATGCGTTGAAGGTCGTGGACATACAGGCTTAACACTGTATCCCCAGTATGCCTTAATGGCATGGAAACAGGAATTTTTATTTTTTCACTTGAAAAAAAAAATTTCAGGATGTCAAGCAGATACAACTGAATAGGACAAGGCAGCTGTTATCCACAACAGAAGATGACTTCAAAGATGCTTTTAGCAGTAAAAACAGCGCTGGGCTAAGTGTGTTGTTTTGGAAGAGGAACTATTTTGAAGGTGATTAGATTATAGATTGGTAATTCTTGTGGTTTTTTTTTTTTTTTAATATTCAATCTGGAAACTTTTTGATCACACCTTGTATTAAAGTTAACATTAATCAAGCCCTTCAGCTTGAACAAGTAAAAAATGCCACATGCCATATAAAGTGCCACGTACTTTACACACAGATCATACCCATAATAAAGAAAAAGAAAACTTACTTTCAGAATTTCTGTGCAGAGAACAAACGAAGAGCTCAGGTATGGTATTTCTCCATTTACTTTGCTGAAGTCTACCAGAATCCCATAAGTTCCATACATAAGAACTCTGATTTGATAACAAAGAATGAGTTTAATAAATGCACTGTGAAAAGATACTACAGCCTAATGATGTCATAAAAACAAATTAATGCCATAGAGCCTATGTGGTGTTTGTGTGTATATTTTCCTTGACCTGACAGCAGGATCTATGAGAGGAGGTCCACCCAGTACATGGGTCCAGGGCCCAGAGAGTTTTCTCTGTTTTAAGGGTGGCCCTGCAGGGCTTGGGTGGGCCTGAAGCCCTGCCTGATGGTAAACTAGTGGGTAATATAGGTCAGCATAATGCCTGGCCACCTTTCCTTCTACAGCTTCAGAAGATGTCACTTCCACACCTGAGCAACTGAGGCAGCTCTAACTGGACTTAACCATCAATCTCCATTGAAAAATGAGTGCGCTAACCACTACACCGCTCAGGCGCCCAATCTTATCATAACACATGAAAAGTCTTTGGGTATTAGTATATAATAAGACTAAATGCATAACTACATACAAAGCCACTGCAGTAAACCTGTGATAACAAAATTTTAAACATTTAAAACAAAGTAGGAACAGCTATATTTTTAATAAGCACACAGTTTACATTTAGTTTACACCGTAATAATGCAAAAACATACTGGACAAAGAAGTAGAGAAAGAAGATAAAATATAAATTCACATGAATGAAATATAACAAATAAAAATGGGGGGAGGGGGTAAAAAAAAGGGGAGCATTTAGCCATGACTTGCAAGAACCTGTGCCCAAGAGTTGTCTGAGTTGTGATAGGCTGATAGTAAAGAGGGGGTGGGGAAAGTGAAAAGGTGAGCGAGGGACACAATGATAATAAAACCAAGAAGAGGGTAAGTGGAATAGATGAATGTGACAGGGATAGAAGGTTTTTAAGCAAATACAGTGAGGGTTATGAAATATAAGTTACAGGTAAGGAAGGAGAAGAACTTAGCAGAGAGGGAAAATGATTATAGAGAAATGAGAAAGGGAATGTTAAGCGTAGCTGAATTTCAAGTTCAAACTGTATGGTTCCAGCATTCCATATTCCTGCATATACCAGTTCTCAAGCCCTAGGCGATTTCTGTCATCAGAGTGAAACTGCTTGACAGATGTTACTAGAAAATCAGACTTGTCTCTGTGGTTGGAGCCAGTGATCACACTAGGATTTTTTTAAGCCAGTACAACTGCACCTGTCTTTCACCTTGCATTTCCAAAATACCAGTTTTGTCAATACAACATTTGGTACTTTCTACTTCTGTTTTAAATGTAAAATTAAATACACTTTACAAACACTAGTGGAAAGTAAATTTTCATGGGGGCTTTTTTTTCTCACCTTATTTACAGTGAAATTTGATCTTTACAAAATGCTCACATGCTGAACCAAAGTCAAAAATGGCTTATTATCCTCTATTCAAACTGAGCATCATCAGTCTATTGGACCGATTATCTTCAAATGGATTTTGCTGGTTGCTTTTTTACTAGGTTTTTAATAATATAAATCAGTGACAGTAACCAACAACCTCGAAAAATTTGGGTTTTTCTCATTTTACAAGATGTGATCAAAAAGTATACAGACTAGACTTACAAAAAAAGAACTAAATGAGTTCTTCTTACATCTTACATCCTTCTCATGCCGCTAAATGTCACATAGGGCCCGCATGGTAGTTCGCCAAGATTTCCTGTGTTCGGCGAGTTTTTCAATCTCATAAAGGGATGTTGTGCCCACTGAACTGGCCTCTCTTAACAATGTCCTCTTTGGAGTTTCACGCGGTCCACCTCTTTTTCTCCGGCCTGTTGTGTTCCACAATACATGAGTTACCAGCCTGAGTTACCTTTGAAATGGTCCCCTTCCGAAGCAACAGACTTATGCCCAGCACTGTTTCCACTGCTCAAAGCATCTTTGAAGTCATCTTGTGATATGGAATACAGCTGCCACATCACATTCTTTTGTATATCCTCAACATCCCAAAATTTTTTCCTTTTTCAGGTGTTTTTTCATTTTGGGAATAGGAAAAATTCACAGGAAGTGACATCAGGTGAATATGGTGGTTGTTGGGTCTGTGGAGTGCAGTGTTTAGCAAGAAACTGCTACACAAATTGTGATGCATGGGCATCACGTTGTCATGATGGAGTTGCTACTCATCACTCTCATGAAATGTCGGCCTTTTGTGAAAGACTGCGTCATGCAAATGCCACAAAACTTCACAGTAGTATTTCCTGTTGATTGTTTGACCTTGATGGAGCATATTCATGATGCACAACTCCACTGTTATTGAAAAAAAACAGTCAGCGTTGTCTTGAAATTGCTGTGACTCTGTCTTGCTTTTTTGGGTCTGGGAGCCGTTGGGGTCTTCCATTGCAAAAACAGGGCCTTAGTTTCAGGGTCATACCCATACACCCACAATTCATCACCAGTTATTAAAAAAGTTTTCATCAATTTTGGTGCATTCATGCAGGTCATAAGCAGCTGAAACAGGGTTGTTTCTGGTCAGATAAAAGCACTTTTGGCACAAATTTAGCTGAGACATATCTCATGTCCAAATAATTAATGTTATAACTAATGTGTAAGCCTTCTTGAGGGAAATTAAAAGGAGGACATCTATTGCTCTTCAGAAAGTAAAACAAATAAAGAATCTGTGGAGAGGAGCAGACAGAACCACAAAAATAAGATTTTTAAGGGCATGCATCTTTCCCATCGCAACATATGCCTGTGAGACCTGGACACTTAACAAAACAGCTGAGAAGCACATAAATGCCTTTGAATGTAAATGCTATAGAAGAGTTCTCCAAATATCGTGGACACAAAAAAGAACAAATATATCTATACTACAAGAGCTTAATATTGAAGAGGGCTGGCTAGTAAAGAGGATTAAAGAGAGAAAACTTAAATATTTTGGCCACATTAAACGTCATGATAATTTAGAGAAGACCGTATTGGAAGGATACATAATGGGAAAAAGAAAAAGAGGAAGACCGAAACGAAGATGGCTGCAAGACATCGTTGATGATCTGGAAATGGATGCAGCAGCAGCAGGCCATCTTGCTCACAACCGAGAGGCCTACAGGAGTGCTGTTTGGGAGGCAAAGTTCCGCAAGGGACATGCAAAGGAATGAATGAAGCCTTCTTGTAACTCAGGAATAGTGATTTGGTGATTTTGCAGCATAGATACACTGACAAGTTTGATATTTTCCTCAGTTTTACTGGGCTCCATGACCATTCATCACTCTCAACAATTTCACTGCCATCTTTAAAACATTTGTACCATTCATAAATTTGTGTACAACTCATACACTCCTTCCCACAGACTACCTGTAACTGTGTCTTTGCATGTTTTGTCAATTTTTTTACAAAATCTGATGCAAAATCACTGATCCAGTTTTTCCGAGATGACAACTGGGATGAACAGATTCACAAATGTCAGAACAATGCACTACTGTAAACAAAGCAGAGAAGCAGAGGAGACATGACTTGTGCTATGTTTGCAAGGTCAAAATGTGCCTATCCACTCCTGGTTGTGTCAGTCAGTTCCAGAGTTATGCCCTCATTTCGGATACTTTTTTAATCACACCTCATACATTAGTAATATACAGGTAATTGCCAGTTAACGTAATCACTGGTTGGAGATACTGAAATGACTAGAGACTGACTTCTAAGTGCTCTTTTTTTTTTTTTGTCCTCACTTCATTTTCCCCATTCTTATTTGTTGTATATCACTCATTCATCACAATTTATATTTTATAATCTTTCCCTGTTTCTTTGTCCTGCATGTTTTTGTTTGATTATTGTGTAAACCAAAGTGTTAAAACTGGGTGCTCATTAACTAACAAAGTTGTTCCTACTTTTATTTTAAATATTTTTAACAACTGTATTTAAACAAACTGTGTTACATTTAAGCATTAATTTTTAGATAACACGGCAATAACCTTAATTAATGAATTACTAGTATTTGGCTCATTGTGGAATACATCACGTCTGCAACAGTCCTTCACAGCCTGACTTTAATTATTAATATAATCAACAACACAGTTGACATCCACAATGAAAATGACACTTTATCATACAGAACTTACTCTCCAACAATTACTGCCAACCAAAACCAAGAATTTAGTTCCATCTCTTTAGACAGCTGCCTAAGGGGTCTTCTGAAAGAACCTACACAATTATAAAATTATAGTAAAATGTAACTGTTCCACGTCTGAATTTTTTAAAAAATATGATGCTCCTGTATCAGAAAAAGTTCTAAAAGTGGACTTTCTAAAAATACACTCAAAATGAACATAAATCTAATAATTTTATCATCATTATTAATAAAGAAGATTAAAAAGAGAAAACTTAAACATTTTGGACATAATAAACATCATGAGAATTTAGAAAAGACAGCCTTGGAAGGGTACATAATGGGAAAAAGAAATAGGAAGAAGACTAAGGCAAAGATGGCTGCAAAACATCGTTGATGGTCTGTGAATGGATGTATCAGCAGAAGGGCATCTTGTTTACAACTGAGAGGCCTACAGGAGACCTATTAGGAAAGCAAAGTTCCACATGGGATACGCTAATGACTGACTGACTATTAGCTGCCATCCTAGTAAGCATTGGCTGTCATGCTTCTTTATAAATCTGGGTCTTTGGCATTTTCCATCAACTTCTCTGATGACTTTTTAATTTTACCAATGCATTAAACTGTCCAATTTTTTCCTCTTGGTCTTCCCCTGCCTCTCTTCTTATTTATCTTTCCTGTTGTTATGATGTTTCAAGCCCCTCTCTTTTCACTATATGTGCAATGGAGGATGACTGTTGTTTTCTTAAGAATTTAATG
The DNA here is from genome assembly GCA_009760885.1 of Achatina immaculata. Taxonomy (NCBI): domain Eukaryota; kingdom Metazoa; phylum Mollusca; class Gastropoda; order Stylommatophora; family Achatinidae; genus Lissachatina; species Lissachatina immaculata. The sequence goes on from CM019717.1 coordinate 6,118,644, forward strand.
AGGATGACAGTTGTTTAAGAATTTAATGAGGATGACTGTTGTTTTCTTAAGAATTTAATGAGGATGACTGTTGTTTTCTTAAGAATTTACTGAGGATGACTGTTGTTTTCTTAAGAATTTAATGAGGATGACTGTTGTTTTCTTAAGAATTTAATGAGGATGACTGTTGTTTTCTTAAGAATTTACTGAGGATGACTGTTGTTTTCTTAAGAATTTAATGAGGATGACTGTTGTTTTCTTAAGGATTTAATGAGGACGACTGTTGTTTTCTTAAGGATTTAATTAAGTTCCTTTCTACATTTGCTTTTGTTACACATTCCCTGTTTGTCATCCTAGCTATCTATGGTATTCTTAAACATTCTCAACCACATCTCTGTTGTCTCATGTGATCTTTGCATCAATCTGCTCTTTGTACATGACTCATGTTCACAGCGTAGGACTGGCCCAATGTAGATTTTAGAACTTTTAGATTTCTGACATTCAGTGGCAGAGATGTGTTGCTCAAGATATTTCTATTTTTGCCTGAAAATTGTTTTAATTTGGCACATTCTATTCTTGATTTCAGAAGTGCATTTTCCAACTGATGTCACTAGCATGCCAAACTATATACAAGTGTATACACTTGTCTCAAGATTACCTCTTGTACTACCATCTTTGGGTGAGCTCTTCTTTTGTGATATAACCACTGTTTATATTTAGATTGAGTCCTTTCTTCTCACTTTCTTTTACTACTTCAATTCTGGTAATTTTATTATGTGCGATAAAAGTTTTTTTTTTTAAAAATCACAGTACTGAACAAAAAAACAAAAACAAAACAAAACAAAACAATATATATATATATATAAAATTGTCAACATCATTAATGACTTATACAATGGATATATTTGTGTAGTCAAGACAGAAGAAGAGATGAGTGAATGGTTCCAGATTGAAACAGGTGTGAAACAAGGATGTATACTGTCTCCTTTACTTTTTGGGATTACAATAGACTTCAGAATGAAAAAATGCTGCACAGGTAACACAGGCATTGACTGGGTACATGAGACCCAACTAGAAGACCTTGATTTTTGTGACGACATAACTCTTATCAGTAATAATGTGAACTCCATGCAAGAAAAAACAGATAGCCTGTCTTCACTGACTAGCAAAATAAGACTTGAAATTAACAAGGACAAAACAAAAATAATGAAAATTCCTCTCAATCAAAATGGAAAAATACACATATAAGGGACAGATATTGAAGAAGTCAATCAATTTGCATACCTTGGCAGCTACACAGACCAGGATGGTGACACTAGAAAGGAAGTTAGGATCAGAATTGCAAAAGCAGCATCAATCTTCAAGAATCTTGAGAACATATGGAATTCAAAAGTTATAAGCACAGAAACCAAGTTAAGACTGTTCAATTCAAATGTAATATCCACCCTCATTTATGCAGGTGAAAGCTGGAAAACAGCTAAAGAAATAGAAAAGAAATTAGACTCTTTTGAAAACAAATGCCTAAGGAAAATACTCAGCATCAAGTGGAATGAATTCAAGAACAATGCTGAGATAAGATAGATGACTGAACAACAACCAGTCTCATAGGTGATCAGGAAAAGGAGATGGACATATGTTGGTCATTTGATGAGAAGAAATGATCAGAGAATCCCAAAAACAAGCTATCAAGTGGAACACAACAGGCCGAATTAAAAGAAGCAGACCGCGTGAAACTCTGAAGAAGACACTGTTAATAGAGGCCAAATTAATAGGCATAAAATCCCTTTGTGAGGTTGAAAGACTCGCCGAAGACAGGAAAAATTGGCGAACTACTTTGCGAGCCCTATGTGACGTTTAACGGCACGGGAAGGATATAAGATATATATATCATTCCTGAGGATGACTTGTGGGCAACTCACAGCTAACCGGATCCCCTAAATAAACAATATCTAATATCTATACACGACTCTCCGAGTCCACAACTGCCTAAAACGGATTTTTGCGACATGAATGATAAATTTGTGAAAGACAACAATACATTTTTATAACACAAGGAAGATCAATGCGTGCAATAAAGAAATGTCTAACAGCTGCAAACTTTTTTCTTCTAATCTTTGTTATGCAAATTAGATTATTAATAAGTACTGATAAATCACATCCTGCTTGAGTGATTCGCTGAATGGAAGGATATACATACGTTTACGCAACACAGGCATCAATATTTTGCTTCATTTTTGTTCTTGTAACTGCACACTCTCCATAAGTCTCCTCTAAATGTAAATCTGAGTTCACACAACAACTGAGAGAAGCTTAATAGCCGTCTCATTCATTAATGCTGCTCTCCAACACCCCATACCGGCCTGGCAGCCATCTTTGAGTGTAGTGCCTTTCCTTTTTTTCATCTCCAAGATCCAAAATGGTGGGATGGGGAAAGGGCTGGTGAAACGGTGACAAATGGGGTCTGCACTAATGCAGCGGTTCCCACGCTGTTTCAGACAGCGGTGCATCTGTGTTCTTAATGCTGGACTCTCGTAAGGTTTTTTTTAAGACGACGAAAGCAACAGGCCGTGACCCGGTGGTACTGCAAACCGGGTCCACCCGTAACGAGATGTGGACCATACCCCCGGCATTCACTGTGCAGGGCAGGCCTCATGCATCTCGTTTAGTTGAAAAATAACGACGCTTTTGTTTTAACCAAAGGGCAGGTTGATCAGGGTACCTGCCAATAGGACACTTTGCCTCAGCCACTTTGATCTTAGCCAAAAGGCCGAGAAGCGTAAGGTTAACCGTATATTTTTATCATTTTCAAAGTCATTCATAGATCATTTTTGTATTAGAAAGCATTACAGAAAATCTCTCATAGATGTAAGGGCTTATAGGGATGAGATGTCAACAGTGATCACAACCTGTGCATAGGGAAAATAAAACTAAAATTGAAAAGCCAACACAAGAAATCAGTACACAGAAAGATAAACAGCCACAGCCTACAAGAAGAAAATACTAACATTAATTTCAATCAGAAACTTGCCAATCATTCCAAAACACCCAGTGAAGTTGAGGAGATAAGTATAGATGAATTATGGAATTCTTACAGCACAATCATAATCACAGCAGCAAAAGCAAGTGCTGGACTGAAAAAACCAAATAGAAAAGCATGGATTTCAGATAAAACATGGAAGTATATACATGAAAGACGAGCAGTCAAATTAGACATGTTGAATGCAAAAACAGATCTTGGAAAAGATCTGGCGAAAGCAACATACAAAGAAATAGACAAGAAAGTAAAAAGTTCAGCTAGAAGGGATAAAAGAGAATACATAGACAATATGGCGAAAGAGGCAGAAAAAGCAGCAAAAACAGGAGACAGCAAAACTTTATATAACATACAAAAGAGGCTAACAGGTACTATTACATCTAAAGAAAGCAAAACTGGAACCCTATTAACATCAAATAAAGACTAAAAGCAAAGATGGGCTGAACACTTCCAAGAAATACTTAATTGACCACACCCAAAAGAATTGTTAAACCTTGAAACTGACTTACCAGCCCCACAACTAAATGTCAACCTAGATGACATTAAATTGCATGAAATTGAAACAGCAGTGAATTTAATGGCTAACAACAAAGCTGCAGGCAAAGATGAAATAAAAGCCGAAATGCTAAAAGCTATCAATAGTGACAACATGAGACAACTACAGAGAATGTTTAACAAGATTTGGAAAGAAGAAAAGGTCCCTTCTAATTGGAAGAAAAGAATCATTGTTAAAATACCAAAAAAAGGCAACCTTAGTGAATGTAACAACTGGAGAGGAATAACCTTAAGATCAGTTGTGTAAAAAGTATTTTGCAAGGTCATTTTGAATAGACTCAAAGATATAGTGGATACTGCAATGAGAGAAGAACAAGCAGGATTTCGAAAAGGGAGAAGCTGTCTCGACCAAATCTTTACTCTCAGAATAATACTTGAAGAACATATTGAAAAACAGAAACCATTAATGCTGAACTTCATAGATTTTAAAAAGGCATTTGATAGCATACACAGAGATTCATTATGGAGAATTTTATGTCTATAAGGAATACCATCTAAAATTGTCAACATCATTAAGGACTTATACAATGGATATGTTTGTGCAGTCAAGACAGAAGAAGGGATGAGTGAATGGTTCCAGATTGAAACAGGCATGAAACAAGGATGTATACTGTCTCCTTTACTTTTTGGGATTACAATAGACTTCAGAATGAAAAAATGCTACACAGGTAACACAGGTATTGACTGGGTACATGGTACCCAACTAGAAGACCTTGATTTTGCTGATGACATAACTCTTATCAGTAATAATGTGAAGTCCATACAAGAAAAAACAGATAGCCTGTCTTCACTGACTAGCAAAATAGGACTTGAAATTAACAAGGACAAAACAAAAATAATGAAAATTCCTCTCAATCAAAATGGAAAAATACACATAGAAGGGACAGATATTGAAGAAGTCAATCAATTTGCATACCTTGGCAGCTACATAGACCAGGATGGTGACACTAGAAAGGAAGTTAGAAACAGAACTGCAAAAGCAGCATCAATCTTCAAGAATCTTGAGAACATATGGAATTCAAAAGTTATAAGCACAGAAACCAAGTTAAGACTGTTCAATTCAAATGTAATATCCACCCTCATTTATGCAGGCGAAAGCTGGAAAACAACTAAAGAAATAGAAAAGAAATTAGACTCTTTTGAAAACAAATGCCTAAGGAAAATACTCGGCATCAAGTGTAACGAATTCAAGAACAATGCAGAGATAAGACAGATGACTGAACAACAACCAGTCTCATGGGTGATCAGGAAAAGGAGATGGACATATGTTTGTCACTTAATGAGAAGAAATGATCAGAGAATCCCAAAACAAGCTATCAAGTGGAACACAACAGGCCGAAGAAAAAGAGGCAGATTGCGTGAAACTCTGAATAGGACATTGTTAAGAGAGACCAAATTGACAGGCATAAAATCCTTTGATGAGGTTGAAAGACTCGCCGAAGACAGGAAAAATTGGCGAACTACTTTGCGAGCCCTAGGTGACGTTTAACGGCACGTGAAGGATATAAGATATATATATATATATATGTGTGTGTGTGTGTGTGTGTGTGTGTTCACTGTTGTATAACACACACTGACAAACGAGGGGGGGGGGGGAATTTGAGCAGTTTTTTTCAGTTTTATTATACAGTGCATTCTTTTCAACTTAAAATATTAACCTGCTCTTGATGTAGATCTCTGGTCATTTTAGCTCGCGCATGACGGGAAGTAATAACTACCCTGTGGTGAGTTCTCTCCCTGGTGGGTATTTATCATTTAAAGGAAAAATGAGCTAAATTTCATCGCAACATATGCCTCTGAGACCTGGACACTTAACAAAACAGCTGAGAAACACATAAATGCCTTTGAATGTAAATGCTACATAAGAGTACTTCAAAATTCATGGACACAGTATATATATATATACACATACATATATATATATATACACATACATACTACAATAACTTAATATTGAAGAGGTTGGCTAATAAGGAAGATTAAACAGAGAAAATATTTCAGGCATATTATGTTAATTTAGAAAAGACCGTCTTGGAAGGGTACATAATGGGGAAAAAGAAAGAGAGGAAGACCAAGGCGAAGATGGCTGCAAGATATCGTAGATGATCTGTGAATGGATGCATCAGCAGCAGTGCATCTTGCTTACAATCGAGAGGCCTACAGGGGAGCTGTTAGGTAGGCAAAGTTCCGCAAGGGACATGCAAATGACTGACTGACTGACTGAGTTCAATGTGGTCAAAATTATTTTACTCTACAGATATAGCAGCACACATCTCTTGCGGCACACACACACATAACTATGAACATACAAATAGCTGGACGATTTTTTTTTAAATATTAGAGACGGGGGGTACTGAGACCTCTGTTATAAATATGTACATGCTGTACAGAGCAGAACTTGCGAAATATTCCAGTCTAATTCGAAGAAAATTAACGGAAATCATTATGTTGTTTAACTCTTTCCATGCTGGAGGAAGAAACACGGACGTGTTCTGGAGTGCGGGAGTAAAAACGCGGGTCTTGGTCTGTAAGGGGGTCTAGTTGTAAAATGGAATGGAAAACAGTATTTCCATATACTTCCGTATACTTAATATGATTTAAAGTATAGCTAAATGAATGAAAATTTCATAAATGCAGAGTTTTTTTAGGAAAAAAAGAAGTAATGTGATGTTTTTAGACACTGATTGTGGCCAGCTCACCATCGGCTAGGTCTAGATCCGCGCTACTTACCACTACTTACCATCTGAGATGTGTAGATCTACTTGTCGATTTCGTATTGTGATTCTGTATTGCATTCTCGCTGAATGAATGTCTGAACTAACCTCCTAACTACTTCTCCAGTCGTCTAAACATGTCTAGATCTACTTAGAAAACATTAAAGAGCAGCGGGGTGGCCATAGGCTATGTCCATACCCCTATCTACATCGTCAAAAATTGAAAAATTTCCATGCTTATTGTCCTTTTTCTTGCTCGGCATCGCTCGTAACTAGGTACTCTTTCGCCATTTTGAAAGTGTCACAGGAATCACGGACGAAATATGTACAATCTAAATGTTACACCGTTTATTTTAATGAAACAAACAATTGTCACTATAATGACCATACGGTAGCTTCGGGACACTGGAAGTGACACTATATCGACCAAACGCACGGTTAAAATCAGCTTAAATTACTACAAAGAGTTGGTTAGCTGTTAATATGCGAGTCATTGGCATAGGTTTTAAAATAAACATTTCAGATTAAAATATTTTTGTTTAAATAACCGTCTAAATGTTTGTTAATATAACAAGGAGAAGAAGTTTTTAAAGAAGTAAATGAATCATCAAACACATGAAGAAAGGAAAAGCGACTGGGCCAGATAATATAACAATAGAAGAAATAGAGGCACTAGAGGAGACAGGAATAAAAATAATAACCAAGTTACTGAATGACATTTACAGCAGTGGTTATATTCCCAGTGACCTGATTAAATCTACGTTTATAGCACTACCAAAGAAACCAGGTGCAAAGGAATGTGGCGACCACCGGACTATCAGCCTCTCATGTCACATAACGAAGCTACTTCTGAGAATAATTATGAGAAGAATAAGGAAAAAGATAAAAATGGAAATAACAGATGAACAGTTTGGATTTGTTGAAGGAAAGGGAACACACAATGCCATTTATGCTTTACGAACACTAACAGAAAGAGCTTTAGAAGTACAGAAAGATCTCTACTTATGCTTCATTGATTACACCAAGGCATATGACAGGGTGAAACATAATGAAATTATTAAAATGCTTGAAGACATCAATATAGACGCCAAAGACCTGAGGATTGTAAAACATCTATACTGGCAGCAAGAAGCAGCAATTCGAGTTGAAAATAGAACTGGAAAATATCAACCTATAAAACAAGGGGTGCGACAAGGATGTGTACTATCTCCAGACCTTTTTTCTCTGTATAGCGAGAATATTATAAGAACAATCATCACAGAACCAGGCATAAAAATTGGAGGATACAATATTAACAACCTTCGGTATACTGACGACACAGTACTGATAACTGAGAACCAACAAGACCTGCAAAATCTCTTGGATAAAGTCGCCAAAGAAAGTGAACAGAAAGGCCTTACTTTGAACATCAAAAAGACAGAGACTATGGTTATATCTAAGAAACAGAATCCACCAGCATGCAGTATTAAATTAAACGGAACCATTCTAAAGCAGGTGCAGAAATTCAAATATCTTGGAGCAGTAATAACTTCAGATGGGAAATGCAGAACAGAAATTAGGAACAGAATAGGCCAAGCAAAGACTGCATTTCAGAGAATGAGAAACATTAGCTAACACATCTTTATCAATGAATGTTAGAAAACGAGTCCTAAAATGCTGTCTTGAACCTATCTTGTTATATGGAAGTGAATCATGGACAATAGGCAGGTCTGCACAAAAATCATTGGAAGCAGCAGAAATGTGGTTTATTAGAAGAATGTTGCGAATCCCCTGGACAGCAAAAATAACTAATGAAGAATGTATGAGAAGAGCTGGAGAGATAAAAAACCTTGTCAAAAAGATAAGAGAGAGACAATGTACTTTAATAGGACATGCAATGAGAAGAGGGGGCATTGAAAATATTATAACAACAGGAAAAATAGAAGGAAGAAGATCAAGAGGAAGACCAAGAGAAATGATACTGGACAGTCTGACGGGATGGTGTGAGAGGAGATCACCAACTGAACTGATGGCCTGCATGAAGGATCGGGTACTCTGGAGAAGCATAATAGCCAACGCCAGTCGGCACGGCACCTGATGATGATGAAGTGAATCAGGATAACTACTTGAAGGTCGGGGGCAAATAGCCAACTTAGTGACACTTTCGTTAACCTGACCATCTTCTCGGAGTTGAAATTCGGGACATTCAACTATCTGAACATTAAACTACGTAAAGATAAATTTATATTTTAACCCAGAATTTTAGTAGCAGGTAATTAGATATAATTTTAGGAGTAGCCAATAGGCTAGTTTTTAATAACTTTACTTGACAAGGTATCAGCCAGGCCTACCTGTACTTCTCTATAATGTTAATTTTCCTAATCAGTGATAGCAACGTTTCCACTTAGATAATTAGATAAAAATTCTGGGTATTTCCGAACATGCTGTCAAAAACAAACAAACAAACAAAAAATGAAACAATTTGGGATATGTATTTCAAAATGGGCGACATTCTCGACCGAAATAATACGATTCCCTGGACAAATCCTTAAATATGGGATTGTCCCGTATATTACATGACGACTGATCATCTTACAGCAGTAGGGTTAACATACATCCGTATTAAGTACCGACAGTTCGAAGGCTTTCTCTGTGTCCCTACTGTACTATAAAGGAGAGGTGTAGTAACTAAATTTCGTGTCCCGACGCATATCTCCTCTCTCTATTTCTTCGTCCTGTTTTTGTATGATTAAGGCTCACGTCGAAACGTCACAACTTTGTAGTCGTTACGTGATTAAGCTGTTCCTACATTTTTCATAGTTTATATATTCAAAACGCTCTACCTCTTCCAATTTTTTTTCACATTGATATATATCTCATCTGCCTTATTTGTTTTGTCATTTGTCATCAATTTAGTTTTCTTTGCATTAAGATAGAGGTTTTGTTCTTCACTATTCTTACTGACTGACATTTATTTTTATAGCATTGTAATATTCTTTGTCTACATCTTCTCTAACATTCCTCATTATATTTTCAGTATACAAGTTAAATAAGTAAGGCCACAATATGCACCCCTAGCGGACCCCTTATTGTATGTCAAATCAAGTTGTTGTTTAACCATTTATTCTTACTGCTCCTTGTTTTGACCAGTAGGCCACCAATATTGGAACGTATTAAAATGAATCCTACATGCAGTTTTGCAGAAGGCTGCATTTTCTCAAGTTGTGAAAGTTTGAAAACTGTAGTCATGGAACTGAGAGAATACCGGAATGTGGTTTTTGTTCAGAGAAGCTCAGCAAAGGTAACAATTTTAAATCTTAAACCGCTAAATCATCTTACAACGTACCGCATTAGATTGAATTTGCACAAAGATGTATTATTATTATTATTATTAAAAATTTCGTTCAAGCCAAGAATCCAGAGATGGCAGAGCTGCAGTATGATTCACTGCTTTACGAGTGTTAACACGAATCAGCAAGATTTTCGACCTCAAGGTGTCAGACCAAAACAGAGGTGTTTCTTTTTTACATCCTTCCCGTGCTGTTAAATGTCATATAGGGCTCGCATTGTATTTCTTCATTTTTTTCTATTTTCAGCGAGTTTTTCAACCTCGTCAAGAGATCTTATGCTCACTAATTTAGCCTCTCTCAACAATGTTCTCTTTAGAGTTTCAAGTGGTCGATCTCTTTTTCTATGTCTGTTGTGCCCCATTTGATAGCTAGGGGTACTTATTTGGTCTTAATTAATTCTGTTCATTTTTCTTTCATTATTCATATTATTATCATCATCGGTATTATAATTTTTTCCCTCCTCTCATAGATCCTTGAAACTTGGGTGTCAATTCAAGTTGAGACTGAAAAACCATAAAATCAATGACTTCTGGCAGCTGATTATTTCTAAATCATGTTCGAATCATAATATAAATGTTCCTGCGGTAGAGTTATGTACCCACAAAGTTTTTCCTTTTTTTTTCTTCCCCACCCCCCCCCTTTTCATGTCTCATTGATCTGCTTTTTAATCCACGGTCTGTGTTAGTATTACCTGAAAGACACAGGCCCACAATGACCACGGAAGTGATGACCTTTTTGGGGTGTCTTTCTGTGACAGTCACTGACATCAGGGATACCGTATTAAGTCAACACTGTGTATTTGTTTCCCCAAGATGTACATAATAAGAGGGCCAATATGAAAACTGCATTGACTGTATCTGATTAGACAGCAGTTCAGCACTTACTGTCTTCAACAACAGCCAATGGTGGCAGGGTAGAAGTGTCTAAAGATGCTAAAGAAAATTTTATTTATCTCGCATACCAGACTAAAAGTATCTGCACATTTTAAAATATATATCCTGAAGTTTTTGTCTTGGATGTGACTTATAAAACAAATGTCTACCAGTTACCACTTTTGACTGTTAAGGCTGTGGATGGACATGACAGAGGACAAACTGTCTTACATACTTTTCTAAGCAGCGAGATTCAGTACAAGTTCTAGGTTTTCTCAAACTTTCTTACAATTTTGGGAAAACCTCTTTTTTTTGTTTTTTGCAGATAAGGATTTGTCTGAGATTGGAGCCATTCTCTGGCGTATTTTCAAATGCAAACGTGTTGTTCTGTGCATTTCATGTGTCAATGGCCATTCAAAAGGCATTATCCAAAAACGATTTTAACTCTTTCCGTGCCACAGGAAGAAAAGCGAACGTTCAGTTGCTTACCAGAGTAAAGCGCGGGTCTCGATATGTTAGGGGGTATAGTTATAAAATGGAATGGAAAACAGTATTTACATGTACTTCCGTGTACTAATTATGTTTCAAAGTATAACTAAATGTATGAAAATTTCATAAATGCAGAGTTTTTTATGAAAAAAAGAAGTAATGTGATGTTTTTAGACAATGATTGTGCCCAGCTCACCATCGGCTAGGTCTAGATATGCACTACTTACCATCTGAGATGTCTAGATCTACTTGTCGATCTTACATTGTGATTCTATGTTGCATTCTCACTAAATTAAGTCTGAAATAACCTCCTAACTACTTCTCCAGTCGTCTAAATATGTCTAGATATACTTGGAATACATTCAAGAGCAACGGGGTGGTCACAGGCCATGTCCATACCCCTATATACATCATCAAAAATTGAAAATTTTCCATGTTTCTCTTCCTTTTTCTTGCTCGGCATCGCTCGTATCTAAGGACTCTTTCACCATTTTGAAAAGTGTCACCGAAAACGTGGACGAAATATGTACAATCTAAATGTTACACCGGTTCTTTTATTGAAACAAACCAACGATCAATTTTTTGATCGTTGGTAAGCAACGGGTGTACCGGAAGCGTAAAAAAATTGACACCTGGCACGGAAAGAGTTTTAAAAGACATCTGATGGAAACCGTTGGCAGTTTGTCAGGATGAAGGACACGGTGTGCTTATGAGCATGAAGTGCTCAAAGAGTGCATCAAGGAAACTGCAGCAGCAGATGTGCTTCAGTATCTGAAATTCAACTGGTGGATATATATATATATATATATATATATATATATATATGGTGGAACAAGCCTGAACTGTGGGCCGCTCATACTCAGCTAGATACTGTACAGATGCATGTGACTACAACAAACCATTTGAGTCATATCACTCCAAAAAAAAAAAAAAGATCACTACATTATCAGAACTATTGAATGAGGTGCTACAGTTTCTGCTGATTCAGGCAAACACCAGACATAACATGGAATTAAATAATCCAATTGCAGACAAAATTAAATATGACATGACAAGTTTTGCAGCACAGCATGTTATAAAACAATTCTTGGCCATCGATAAAGTTACGTGTTATGCTATATTACTGGGTGATTGCTTTGAAGTGTCATGTAATAAATCTTATACGTGTACCAGCCTTTCCTGCGCCTGTGCATTTTTTAGACAATTTACCCTGTAGACATATTTTAGTGTATGTAGATTTTGTAGTGAATGTATTTATGTTCATCTTGAGGAAGGATAAAGATTTAAAAATTGCAGTCTTGTAAATTTAAATGTGCAAGATCCTGGGTCATCCCGCACTTCTGTTAATTTAGCCGGGGAGATGCAGCAAAGCTCTCTTATATATCTTATATACTTCCCGTGCCGTTAAACGTCACCTAGGGCTCGCAAGGTAGTTCGCGAATTTTTCCTGTTTTCGGTGAGCTTTCCAACCTCATCAAGAGATTTTATGCCTATTAATTTGGCCTCTCTTAACAATTTCCTCCCCAGAGTTTCACGTGGTCTGCCTATTTTTCTTCGGTCTGTTGTGTTCCACTTGATAGTTTGTATTGGGATTTTCCGATAGTTTCCTCTTATCACGTGACAAACATATGTCCATCTCATTTTCCTGATCACCCATGAGACTGTTCCGGTGTGAGGTGCAAGATTGCGGACGTTTTTTTAACACTGTCGCCGGCATGCAGAAATCAGCAGAATTCTGCTTGATCTGTCACATATCCTGTATCGGGAGTTGGGCATAAGACATAAGGCTAACAGCCTTATCATGGGACCTATCTAGAGGCGACTGTAGATTGAAAAAAAAAAAAGAACTCGTTATGGAAACTCGCAGAGAAACCAACCGAGCATCAGAGATGCCAACTCCGAACCAAAGCTCTACTGAAGCAAAATTTACTGCTGGTTCTTTACTAAGTAGAAACACAGCTTCATACTTGTCTCTTTTAGGAGACAGAGACTTCAAAGAAAAGTTTGATCAACTATCAGCTTTGTATTCATTGTGGCAGGGGGAAGACGATATTTCAAATAAATTTCCATTGGTGCCTTGTGATTCTCTCAGTGCCTGTTTCTGAACAGTCTATTCTTTCACCTGGCCTTACACTCTGTACCTCCTCTGAGGCTGCTTAGTCTTCAGATGTACTTTCCTCCTGCAATATGAATATGCCTTTTTCTGATAATATCTCCAGTGATGGTCGCGTCATCTGAAAATCTTTCTTGTACTAATTCTGCTGTCTCTTCATCCTCTGGGCTGTCTGTCATAGCAACACACCGCAGTCATCTTTATGTGTGCCCTTTTGTGATAATACTGCAACAGCAGATGGTCATTCAGAAACTAATGAAGTCTCATTTTCATCTGTGAAGCTGTTGACAGTCAAAGTGAAGGGAAGGTCCAGAACTAAACAAACATTTACTTTGAAAAGAAGGCCAGAAACTCCTCTTCCTCTCACAGACTGGCCACAAGATAAAAAAGATTTGTAAAAAAATTAAAGCTTTATGTTAGAGGGATCAGAGCAACCGTTTTTTTTTTTAAAGATTTAAAATGCTCCATCTGTTTAGGTGCTTGTGTGGTGAGGGGTGAGCTACATTTTATTTAGCATAGAATGTTGGGATGAGTTGCAACATAGTGTGCAGCAAAAACTGTCTGAGCATTTGTTTGTTTGTCCTGTTTGCACATGTGTTTGTGACAAGGGGTTTAGATTGATTAGATGTGACTGTTGCTTAGAGTGGTTTCATTGCGAGGGGTTTAGATTGATTAGATGTGACTGTTGCTTAGAGTGGTTTCATTGCGAGGGGTTTAGATTGATTAGATGTGACTGTTGCTTAGGGTGGTTTCATTGCGAGGGGTTTAGATTGATTAGATGTGACTGTTGCTTAGAGTGGTTTCATTGCGAGGGGTTTAGATTGATTAGATGTGACTGTTGCTTAGGGTGGTTTCATTGCGAGGGGTTTAGATTGATTAGATTGTTGCTTAGAGTGATTTCATTGCAAGTGTGTTTTACAGATCTAGCATGAAATGTGTTAGGTCCATCCTGTTTGTAAAAAGTATGTTGTGTTATTTTTATTTTTGTCTTCTTTATTTTATTGTTGACCATCCTGATAGTGTTCCAGATGACAAGTGCTGGTCTGTTCAGATACAGACACTATGGGTTTTTGCTTGCAAAATATTATCAGTATTGTATTTATGTTCTTGTAATTATATAAATAACACTTCTGTTTTGTTATTTTTAATATGGTTTTAAATATATTTAATATATAATATATGGTATTTAATAATATGGTTTCCTGTGTGATGTTAACTTTCCTCATAATGTTCTATCACATTACAAATATAATTTTGACTTTGCGCAATTGTGTAACCTGATGTTTCATGCCAAATAATGATGTGTAATTTTTAAAATACTGATTTCATCATTTAGTTTTAGAGTAATCTCATGTGATGTCAAAATTTGATTTTTTAAATTGTTTAGTTCATTCTTTTTGACAGTGTCAACAGAGATGCACTGTGAAAAAATCCTATGATGGCATGGCCTCCCCTCAAAGATAGTGAATGTAATCAAAACCCTATACGAGGGTTTTCAGTGCATAGTGATCTGTGGAGAACATACTTCCAGCAGTTTTAGGGTACAAACAGGAGTGAAGCAGGGATGTGTAATATCACCAACATTATTTATCTTGGCAGTAGACGGGTTAATGAAGGAGGCAACATCAAAAGAACGCAGAGGATTACAATGGACCCTTGACACAGTGCTGGAGGACCTTGACTTTGCGGATGACATCTGTCTACCATCAAGCAGCCAAAAAGATATGCAAGATAAAATAAACAAGATGACTTAGAATGCAAACAACATAGGACTAAAGATTAGCGTAGGAAACACAAAGTTAATGAAGCAAAATGTGAACAACAGAAATGTACTCAGAGCAGATAGCAAGTTAGTGGAGGAGGTCAACAAATTTGTATATCTTGGTAGTAGAGTAGTAGAAAATGGAGACAGCACAGAGGACATCAACAGCAAACTTACTAGAGCAAACCAGGCTTTTGCAATACTGCAGACTATATGGAAATCTAAAAAAATAAGCATGAATATGAGAATCAGTATATTTAAGAGTAATATTCTAAGTGTACTACTCTATGGAAGTGAATGCTGGAAAATCACCAAAACCATAGAAAACAAGTTCAGTTCTTTCCAGACTAAATGTTTATGAAGAATTAGAAAAATATTTTGCCTAAACACCATAAGAAATAACATCTTGTTGGCAGAAACACAGATGAAGCCACTGATTGCAGTTATTGAGGAAAGATGCTGAATATGGTTGGGACATGTGCTCCGAATGACTGACAACTCACTACCAAAAATAGCACTAAGATGGGCACTACAGGGGAACAGAAGTAAGGGTAGACCAAAAGAGATGTGAGAAGTACAGCAGAGAGAATGTTGAGCAATAGAGGGCTCACCTGGGCAAGAGTGGAAAAAAGGTGAAGGACAGGCATTTGTGAAAAACCCTAGTGGAAGCCCCATGTGCCTGGGCACTTAAGGTTCAGAGAGAGAGAGAGAGAGAGAGAGAGAGTTCATTCTTAAACTTTGTCATGTATGTTCAAATCGTAGTTAATATATAAAAGGTCTCTTAATTAAGCCTGGTTTTTTTGTTTAAAATGAAATTATTAAGGCTGCTGTTTGTGTTGTATTTTTTCTGTTCTTACATATATATTTTACACCTTCTTACATCCTTCCCGTGCCGTTAAATGTCACATAGGGGTTGCATAGTTGTTTGGCAAGTTTTCCTGTTCTCGGTGAGTCTTTCTACTTCATCAAGGGATGTTATGCCCACTAAACTGACTCCTCTTAACAATGTCCTCTTTAGAGTTTCGCGTGGTCAATCTTTTTCTTCGGCCTGTTGTGCTCCACTTGATAGCTTGTTTTGGTATTCTCTAATTGTTTCTTCTCATCACATGGCCTATATATGTCCATCTTCTTTTTCTGATCACCCATGAGACAGGTTGTTGTCTCCTCATCTGTCTTATCTCTGTGTTGTTCTTGAATTCATTCCACTTTACACCAAGTATTTTCCTTAGGCATTTGTTTCCAAAAGAGTATCTTTATATATATATATATATATATATATACACACACACACACATATACTCTTTACACATACGTATATCTCTCTCTCTCTCTCTGAACCTTAAGTGCCCAGGGCACATGGGGCTTCCGCAAGGGTTTTCCACATATGCATGCCTGTCCTTCGCCTTTTTTTCTGCTCTTGCCCAGGTGAGCCCTCTATTGCTCAACATCCTTTCTGTTGTTCTTCTCCATGTCTCTTTTGGTCTACCCTTACTTCTGCTCCCCTGTGGTGTCCATCTTAGTGCTATTTTTGGTAGTGAGTTGTCAGTCATTCGGAGCACATGTCCCAACCATCGCCAGCGTCTTTCCTCAATAATTGTCAGTGGTTTCATCTGCATTTCTGCTAATAAGATGTTATTTCTTATAGTGTTTGGCCAAAATATTTTTCTAATTCTTCGTAAACATTTAGTCTGGAAAGAATTCAACTTGTTTTCTATGGTTTTGGTGATTTTCCAGCATTCGCTTCCATAGAGTAGTACACTTAGAACATTACTCTTAAATACCCTGATTTTCATATTTATGCTTAGTTTTTTTTATTTCCATATATTCTGCAGCATTGCAAAAGCCTGGTTTGCTCTAGTAAGTCTGCTGTTGATGTCCTCTGTGCTGTCTCCATTTTCTACTACTCTGCTGCCAAGGTATACAAATTCGTTTACCTCCTCCACTAACTTGTTATCTACTCTGAGTACATTTCTGTTGTTCACATTTTGCTTCATTAACTTTGTCTTTCCTACGTTGATCTTTAGTCCTATGTTGTTTGCATTCTGGGTTAGCTTGTTTATTTTATCTTGCATATCTTTGTGACTGCTTGATAATAGACAAATGTCATCTGCAAAGTCAAGGTCCTCCAGCACTGTGTCAAGGGTCCATTGTAATCCTCTGCGTTTGTCTGATGTTGCCTCCTTCATTAACCAGTCTACTGCCAAGATAAATAATATTGGTGATAGTACACATCCCTGTTTCACTCCTGTTTGTACCCTAAAGCTGCTGGAGGTATGTTCTCCACAGATAACTTTGCACTGAAAACCCTCGTATAGGGCTTTGATTACATTAACTATTTTATGGGGGAGGCCATGCCATCTTAGGATTTTCCACAGTGCATCTCTGTTGACACTATCAAAGGCTTTCTCAAAATCTATGAATAATGCATATGTTGTGCTATGCCACTCATTTGCCTGTTCTAATATTTGTCTAAGTACAAATATGTGGTCTATGCATGATCTTCCTTTCCTAAATCCTGCCTGCTCTTTCCGAAGTTTTTTCTGAAGTGTTGGTACAATTCTGTTGATGATTATTCTGCAAAATATTTTACTGGTGAGTGGCAGTAGGGTAATGCCTCTCCAGTTCCCACAATCTCTGAGGTCACCCTTCTTTGGTAGTTTTACTATAAGACCAGTTTTCCACTCCTCTGGGGCTTTTTCTAAATCCCAAATTTGTTGTAATATCCGGCAAAGTTGTTTTGGTGTTTCTGTTTCTTCTGCTTTCAACATCTCCGCAGTCACTTCATCTTCACCTGGTGCCCTGTCTGATTTTAGCTTCTTTATCGCCTCCTTTACTTCATTTATTGTTATTGGTCCTGTATTGATGTTTAGTTCCGTTTTTGCTTCAGGTATGTCTATTGTTTGTGCTGCTTGTGTTCTGTTTAGTAGGGTGTTAAAGTGTTCCCTCCATCTTTCAATTTTTTCTCTTTCTCCACTGACCAGTTGTCCATTTTGTGTTCTTACTGCACTTTCACATCTTGTGTTGAAGTTACCTGTCATCTGCTTTGTGATTTTATATATGGTTTTCATGTCATTTGTATATGCTGCTTTCTCTGCTGTTTCTGTTAAATTGTCATAATACTGATGTTTATCTTGACGGCATGATTCCTTCACTTCTTTGTCTTTTTGTGCATAATTACTTAAAACTCGTTCTTTAAGCCGTTGTGATTTGGTGTTCAGTAATTTTTTCTTGATTTCTTTTCTTTGCTCTATCTTTTCCCATGTGGTCTCGCTTATCCATTCCTCTTTTCTCCTTTTCCGATATCCCAGCACCTCTTTTGCCGTTTCCCGTAGTGTTTTATTGAACTCTAATATGGACATTTCTGCTTCGTCTTGTAGGACACTGAAGCGGTTCTTAAGTACTATTGAGAATTCATTTCTTGTTTGCTGGTCTATCAGTTTGCTTGTATCAAAATGTATCTTTCTGTGTTCTCCGATTTTGGCTTTCCTTAATTTTAGTTTTATTTTTGCTACCAGAAGGTTGTGATCACTTCCTACATCTGCTCCTTTCCTTGCTCGTACATCTTGTAGTGACCGTTTCCACTTGTTGTTTATTAGTATGTGATCGATTTGGTTTTCTGTGGTTTTATCTGGTGACCTCCAAGTCATCTTATGGATGTTTTTGTGTTGGAAAATTGTCCCTCCGATGGTCATCATGTTTTCTTCACAGAAACTGCACAGTCTTTCTCCATTTTCATTTATTTCTCCAATTCCTTCTCTTCCCATGATTCTTCTTCTATCTTCATTTCCTTCACCTACTTTTGCATTGAAGTCGCCCAAGATGAGTAGCATATCATGCTTGGGTATTGTTTCTACTGTTGCTTGGAGGCTGTTGTAAAAATCTTCTTTTAATTCCTCTTCAGCTGCTTCTGTTGGTGCATAACAAACTATAATAGACAGCTTTGTGAATCTTGAGTTGAACCGTGCATATAATAATCTCTCATTTATTGGGGTCCATTTCAGCAATGCTCTTGATGCTTCTTTTGTTATAATCAATGCTACTCCTCTTTCATGAAGATCTTCTTTACCTGACCATATTATTGTATCTTCTGTGTGCTGTGTTGTTAATTTCCTTCTGCCTTGTCCTGTCCATCTTGCTTCTTGTATTCCTAGTATGTCTAGTTTGTATCTGTGCATTTCCTTGATGGTTTGTGCTAGTTTTCCAGTCTGGCTTAGTGTTCTTACATTCCAGCTGCCTATTTGCATCTTATGTTTAGGTTCCAGGAGGTCTGCAGTCGGGCTGGGGACTTCCAGTGGCTGGCTTTCATCCACAACCTTCATGGGCTCAGTTTCCTGATACGCATTTCTCCTTCCACCTGCATTTGCTTTTTCCCTTGCTTCCGTTTCTGTAGCAGTCTGATAGTTTTTTTACCAGATAGGGTTGCTGGCCCTATGCCGAACCCTCCTTAGTCGCCTTTTACAATCATGCATGGTAGGGTACAGTGGTCCTATTCTTTGCAGATCCCGGGTACCACACGGGGGATATACATACATATGTACACATAAATGTTTTTTAAAATCTTGCATGGCCATTTACTATTCCACTTTATCTTTCACATTTTGCCATATAGTATTACAATTTTTTATGCTTAGTAGCCAAGACTTTAATACTGTTACTGATATTTATTTTTTAAATCATCAAAGTTGCTATTATGTGCTTACAGTTATATAAATAAAACATTTTGTTTTTCTCTTTGTGTGTGTGCGTGCATGTGGGAGCATGTGTGTAGTATTTTACTATGCTGACTGGATTGTTGAGTTTGTTGTGTGTATATTTGTGTGTGAATGTTATTAAGTGTTGTATATACACTTGTGTATGTACAACTTGTGTTAATTATACATTACCTCCAAAGTTGGATCTTAAGAAAAATGTCATTTTCAGTTCATTTTAAACTTTTAATTAGTAAAACGTACGATTCAAAATCTGTTTAATAACACACAATAATTAGTCCATGAGCATTTAACTATATATGGAACACTGCAGTAAAGCTGTAATACCAAAATGTATAAACTAGGAAAAAGTAGGAACAGCTTTATTACTTTCTTATATCCTTCCTGTGTCGTTAAACGTCACATAGGGCTCGCAAAGTAGTCCGCCAATTTTTCCTGTCTTCGGCTAGCCTTTCAACAATATCAAGGGATTTTATGCCTATTAATTTGGCCTCTCTTAACAATGTCCTCTTCAGAGTTTCATGTGGTCTGCCTCTTTTTCTTTGGCCTGTTGTGTTCCACTTTATAGCTTGTTTTGGGATTCTCTGATCATTTCTTCTCATCATGTGACCAATATATGTCCATCTCCTTTTCCTGATCACCCATGAGATTGGTTGTTGTTCAGTCATCTGTCTTATCTCTGCATTGTTCTTGAATTTGTTACACTTGATGCCGAGTATTTTCCTTAGGCATTTGTTTTCAAAAGAGTCTAATTTCTTTTCTATTTCTTTAGTTGTTTTCTAGCTTTTGCATGCATAATGAAGGTGGATATTACATTTGAATTGAATAGTCTTAACTTGGTTTTTGTGCTTATAACTTTTGAATGCCATATGTTCTCAAGATTCTTGAAGATTGATGCTGCTTTTGCAATTTAATTCTAACTTCCTTTCTGGTGTCACCATCCTGGTCTATATAGCTGCCACGGTATGCAAATTGATTGACTTCTTCAATATCTGTCCCTTCTACGTGTATTTTTCCAGTTTGATTGAGAGGAATTTTCATTATTTTTGTTTTGTCCTTGTTAATTTCAAGCCCTATTTTACTAGCCAGTGAAGACAGGATATGTGTTTTTTTTTTTGCATGGAATTCACATTGTTACTGATAAGAGTTATGTCATCAGCAAAATCAAGATCCTCTAGTTGGGTCCCATTTACCCAGTCAATACCTGTGTTACCTGTGCAGCATTTTTTCATTATGAAGTCTATTGTAATTCCAAAAAGCAAAGGAGACAGTATACATCCTTGTTTCATGCCTGTTTCAATCTGGAACCATTCACTCATCCCTTCTTCTGTCTTGACTGCACAAACATATCCATTGTATTAGTCCTTAATGATGTTGACAATTTTAGATGGTATTCCATATAGACTTAAAATTCTCCACACTGAATCTCTGTGTATGCTATCAAATGCCTTTTTAAAGTCTATGAAGTTCAGTATTAATGGTTTCTGCTTTTCAATATGTTCTTCAAGTATTATTATTAGAGTAAAGATCTGGTCGAGACAGCTTCTCCCTTTTCAAAATCCTGCTTGTTCTTCTCTCAATGCAGTATCCACTATATCTTTGAGTCTATTCAAAATGACCTTGCAAAATACTTTTGACACAGCTGATATTAAGGTTACTCCTCTCCAATGTTACATTCACTAAGGTTGCTCTTTTTGGTATTTTAACAATGATTCCTTTTTTCCATTTAGAAGGGACCTTTTCTTCTTTCCAAATCTTATTAAACATTCTCTATACTTGTCTCATGTTGTCACTATTGATAGCTTTTAACATTTCGGGTGTTATTTCATCTTCACCTGCAGTTTTGTTGTTAGCCATTAAATTCACTGCTGTTTCAATTTCATGCAATTTAATTTCATCTAGGTTGACATTTAATTGTTGGGCTAGTAAGTCAGTTTCAAGGTTTAACAATTCTTTTGGGTGTGGTCAATTAATTATTTCTTGGAAGTGTTCAGCCCATCTTTGCTTTTGGTCTTTACTTGATGTTAATAGGATTCCAGTTTTGCTAAGGATTGGTCTTTCTTTAGATGTAATAGTACCTGTTATTGGAAGCAGCAGAAATGTAGTTTATTAGAAGAATGTTGCAAATCCCCTGGACTGCAAAAATAACTAATGAAGAATGTATGAGAAGAGCTGGAGAGACAAAAAAACGTCAAAAAGATAAGAGTGAGACAATATACTTTCATAGGACATGCAATGAGAAGAGAGGGCATAGAAAATATTATAACAACAGGAAAAATAGAAGGAAGAAGACCAAGAGAAATGATACTGGACAGTCTGATGGGATGGTGTGAGAGGAGATCACCAACTGAGCTGATGGCCTGCATGAAGGATCGTGTACTCTGAAGAAGCATAATAGCCAACGCCAGTCGGTGAGGCACCTGATGATGATGATGATGATATATATATGAAAAGGCTGATTTAGTAGCAGTGGAAAGGAAAGCCAAGATGCTGAATTAAAAATACTAAGGATGATGGGCTCTGTTCATGCTATATCATGTCCAGCCACATACAACATTTCAGTTAATGAGATATTTCCTTGACTTTTTAATGGCTATACACAATCAACGTCACAGTGAGTTTTCTCTTATGGTTGGTTAAGTCTTCTGCAAAATGGTGTCTTTTGCATGAGAGATGCATTTCCAAAAGTTGTGCGGAGTATCTCGGGGCATATTTGATTAATTATTATCAAAACTTTTGAACAGAAAGTACCTATGATGCAAATATTATTTGCAAAAATGTAATTTCATTAACATATGTTAAAACAGCATCCAGCAATACAGGAAGGTGGAAAAAAGTAAATATACAATGATAAATAAGAAACCCATCCAAGATCCAAGAACAGACTTGATCACACACAAGTTATTAAGCCAAAAAAAAAAAAAACAGCTCCCATCGACATACATCACATTAATGAATGAACTACACAAACTCATGAATTTTCTTTTCTTTCGTTTTGGTCCATAATATGCATATTTGTAAAATACCAAACCAGTATAATATTTTACACGAAGAAAAAGAAAATTTTTACCAGCAATAATAACTGTTGCTTTTATGTGTTTTATTTTTTCATGCGAGTATTTATAGCTACATGAAAAAAAAAAGACGACAAAAAAAAAACTACTTTCCATTGAAAAATAAAAAAATCATCTAAACCCTTTGACATGTCATAAGAAGATGAATATTACAAAACTTGGAAATCCTTGAAACTTAAAAAGGAAATTAAAGGCAGAAAAGGAGGGAGAAAGATGGTGAGAAATATCTGTACAGCCTAAACAAGCAGAACAGAAAACAAAGAAGCAAGAACCAGTTTGACCAGAAATACTAAGACTCACATAAAATAGAGAAGAATGAAAGCCAAAAACTAGCAACACAGTACTCAATGAATGGAAATACATTATAGTAAAATATTATAAATTACGAGGTATAAAAATTTCTTTAAATGGTCAAATATAAGATCTATTACATTTTTGGAATGATCCTTTAAAGAGTCAGGTAGAATTATGAGAAATGAAAAGTCTTTGAAAGGTTTATTTTTAACCGTTGACTGAAAGAACATACCATACCATATTTTTTAAATGCAGACAGTCTCAGCAGATGCCCCACTTTACAACAATTTGTTTTTCTAACCACTGGTTCAGTGATTTCTTAGAACGTACAGTAATTATGAAATGTAAAGCTACTTATATTAAAGTCTGCGTACAAATTATGAAGTAAGTCTAATTGATTTTTATGTTTTCAAACATGTTTGTCTATATATTCTAAAGTACTGTATGCTCATCCCTGTGAAATTCAGTTTACATTCATTTAGCCCTCTGATGGGGGTGTTGGAATAGAAAGCTGTTGAACAGTGAGATCTACCTGTACTTATCTCTGAAAGATACAAAATACACTGTATAATGATGATACAGTACCAGATTATGTATCTGAATGTTTCCCGCTACCATTGCTTACTGAAATAGCATTCTCTGAAATGTTTACCCTGAGACTGACGGAATCTCAGTCTTAACTTATTATTATGTTATGAAAATCCTGAAGTAAAACATGGGCTTGTCACACACTGTTCAGGAAAAAATAATATATATAGAAGACATGACATGGACTGAACTCTACAATGACAAGGACAAACCAAATGTAGAAGCACATGGAGGCAAACTTTCAGATGGAAATAGGAAGTGGAGAAATAAAGAAATGACAGAAAGAATGAAATGCACAAAACCAGGCTGGATGGTGAGTTTTTTTTCCCTAAACTTATTTGCCTCTAGGAATGATAAAGAGTGATGACGAGGTTAATGTTATGAAACACCCTTGTTAATATATTAAGCAACTGACAATCTTGTAATGTCAAATAATATCTATTCAAATTTAATAACATTTTCTTCTTGCTGATACTAGCTCAAGTTCATAACTCATTTTGAAGTGATGATTAATGAAATGATCTCAGATCATATCTCTTAGATGTTAGTCAAAGTGTTGGTTAATGATGTGGCACAATTTTGCCTGTGAAATAATGCCTGAGATTTGTCTATAGAAATAACACCTTCCCATCCCTCTCATGATACACAAAAAAAGTCTACTCAAACCAAATGTTAATAAAAAATACCAGATCATACTTATGAAATGTGAAGTGAAACAAGTGGCTCTTTCTGAAATGATACAATGCAACTTCCAATATGCATATGCCTATCGTGTCTTGGTTATTGGGAAAAAAAATACTGACGAAAATCTTTGAAGTCATTGTTAATTACATCAACAAAAATCTAAAATCTGCCCATGTTAATCAGAATTGTTCATTTTGAAATTGAAATGCTAGATACACAAACCATCCTAGCAACAACAACAACAAAATTCATACCAAAAAAAAAAAAAAAACAGAAAACAAGAAAAATGATTTAATTTGCACAAAAAAAAAATTACTTCTACAAATTGTCTTCACTTAAAAAAAAATAAAAACTAGAATCTCCTAACTCTAATGCCAGATGAAATAGGATTTAGTGCCTTGTTGATGTACAAGAGGTTGACCACATGAAACTCTAAAGAGGACATTGTTAAGAAAGGCCAGTTCAGTGGGCATAACATCCCTTGATATGACTGAAAAACTTGCCGAAGACAGGAAATCTTGGTGAGCTATCATGTGGGGTCTATGTGACATTTAACGGCATGGGAAGGATGTAAGATGTACAAATTGCCTAATGGACTGCATTAAATTTAATTGTTACCATTAATTTAGAAAAAAAAAGTTTCAAAATAACAGAAGTATGTTATGAAGAGCTAATGAAAAACTGAAGAGAGTGACTGGAATATTTACAAGCACCTGAAAGCATTGAGCACTGCAAGATTAAAGTCTAACACATAGTGTACCAACGAAACAGGCAAATTTAAAGCCGTACCAGTTTTTAAAAGGCCTTTTTTTTTTCAATGGTTCCCCAGTACAAGTGCCATTACATCTTTAACAACAATAAGGACATGAACTGATTTTCTTATGAAATGCTGCCTAAAACACATTGCTTTTGTGGGCACACTTATCACTTCAAATGTAAGAGGAAACAATGCTGCTTTTAATTACGTGCTAGTTACAAGTACTCAGAGTAAGCATTTTTTTTTACATTTATTTCTCTCTTTCAGCTTAACAGACTGTCAACCACTCATAGCCACAAGCAAAGTATTTGCTGCATAAGCAGGATTTCTTATTTCAGGGTGAAGTTGTTTTACTGTTTTTTTTTCTTACACACACAACACCATATATGTAAAACTGAAGGCAGTCGCAAGTGACAAGGATTCTTAATATTCTTGAATAAGTAAGATTAATCTTAAATTTTGTTTTACTACTCTGCTGTATACAGCACTGAATTACCACTATATTGTAAAAATGTATCTTATTTTTTTTTTTCCAATCTCAATGTCAAGGCATTAAGAACTTTTCTGCCTGGATAAGATGGCAACAGGATGTCACAGCTTTAGTTATGTCTCAGGATATAGACAAGGAGTCTCTCTCTTCCTGCTTCCTTTCTTCCTTCTCTCTCTCTCTCTCTCTGCCTTTCTTGAATACAGAAGCCAATTTTCTTTCTTCCATGAAAAGGTAAGCTGTTCAAATTTTTTTATGGATATTCATTCACAGAATTTCATTTCTACAATGGACAAAATCTGCATGTGTATCTGAGATTTTGTCACTTATAATATCTGATTATATGAGTGTTGTATGGTTAATTAGGACACAGAGTACTGCAAGAAAGCCAGAGGTGTGTGAGTAATAGAAATATTGTTGACAAAGTTACAGCATGGTTTTAGAATGGACAACATTCACAAACATGGCCACCGGGCTTGGACCTAAGGGAGAAGCTGTGGGGCTGTCAAGAGGACCTGAAGAAGACTGTGGACTTCATCCTGGCGCCTGGGCTTCCGATTTAGCATGACCAAGAAATTGAACACAGAAGAAGAAGCACATTTTTGATTATTTATATCATAAATACCCATCCCATCATTCCTCGCCTACTTACCCTTGTCTAGAGCATAGGCCATCAATAAAAGTTTTCCATTTATTTCTATCCTGAGCTGTTTTCAGGTGTGGTCTGTCTTTTTGATCTCTGTTTCAAGACTCCTTTGCCAGGTGTTTCTAGGTCTTGATAAATACTTACCAGGTAAAAAATCCCACAGAAATTTAGCTATTAGTTTCAGTTCTGCATTAGCTGAAATGGCCAATGATCAGTGCCTTCAAGCAGGCTTTCATTTTACACTGAAAAGAATGCCATGTATAATAAAACTTATAACCACTCTCAATATATATATATATATAGTGTTAGTGTAATGGTAAACTTTTAAAATGCTCTAAACATATGGCTAACTGTTAAAAAAAATCCAGCACTAAGAGTACAGGTTTGCCATGATAGAAATTTGCACTGCCAACTGTGCCGCAATCTGAAAAGGTTTGGGAACCACTGATTTTGAATATCACTGTGCAGAATATGTTAAAAACACTCAGACAGTTATTTCAATCACAACCTCTCACTGTACCCTTCATTAAGCACATGATAACTGATATATTAAGCAGAGGAGAATTAGAGTCTGTTTAATAAGCCACTACAGTACTGTCTCAGCAGTTCGGTGACAACAGGCAATCTGTGATTTCATACAGAAAAAAATTATGAAGCATGTCACAAATGCAAGAAACATATTGCAATGCCTCATGCAGTGACCATAATATTTCCAAAGTTTTGTCATAGTGAGTATACATATGTAAAATAAAAAAAGCAATAAAACGATATTCATCATTTGATATCACACTTGGTCCTTAACTTATCAAGCTTCTACTGGCCCATAACATAAAGTTCTTTATTGCTGAACTTAAATAAATCATGTAATTTGTAAAATATTTGCACTCTGAAACTGCTATCTGTTTATTTAGTGCTAATTTTCAAGATATAATAAATACACTTTGATTGGTTTTAGATAACTTGCTACAGAAGTCATGCCATTAAAGTTCTGTTTTATAGCAATAAAAAACCTAAACTGGCAAAAGGTATTGAGTATGAATATATGAGGGTCATACAGAAAGTCGTGAGCAAAAATTTTTTAAAAATCGGAATTTACAGATAGAGAAAATATAAATGATTTGCATCCTTTTCTTCACTTTTCAACATAATCTCCACTTCTCTGCACACATTTTTCCCATCACTCTGCAAGTCTGAAAATACTCTGTTGGTAGAATTCCGTTCCAGCTGACTGACGGCACAGGTGCACTGCTTTCTGGAAGTTCTCTCCTGTGGGACCCAGCTGGCACATAACTTTTCTATAGCCTAGGGTTTCAATCATTTCCTGTACTGCATTGTGTCCTATTCCAAGATTTATAGCGATTTCAGAAACTGTGACACGTCTGTCTTCTTTAATGATGTTGTCAACCCTTTCCACGTAGCATTCAGTGGAGGCATTTCAAGGGTGACCACTGCATGGCATATCTTAGCTGCTCGTGTTTCCATCTCTGAAATGTTTCACCCACCTCCTAACACTGCTAGCACCCATACATACACCTCCATAAACAAGATGAAGTCTTTGGTGAATTTCAGCAGTGGGGATTTCCTCTAATGAGGAGCTCAGTAACAGCACGTTGACGAAACGAAACTTCAGCACCCGCCATTTTGTTTATGCTCTGCATGATCATATGACACATGATGGTGACATCATGTGACCTATACATGAAGTGCAAAGGATGCAGGTGAAGGTGATACATTTATATTTTCCCAATCTATAAATTCTGATTTTTTAAAAAATATTTCCTCACAACTTTCGGTATGACTCTTGTACTATTAGAGAAACCATTGTCTTCACTCCCAAAAATTTTCCCTGTCATTTTCAAATTTCAGATCAATTGTCTGTAGCTTTGTTATCAGGGTTTCAATTATCTCCAGTTTTTAGTACTAGCTCCATAGCTTCAGTTTCAGCCCTTCTGGCTATTTTGATTTTTAGATTTCAGGAACCATAACCACATGCATTTACCTCCAAGTATGAGAAAAAAAAAAACAGACAGAAGTTACAACCGTCTTTTCAAGTTTAAAGGGACTGAGTTGTAGATTAGTTTATGGTAATGATACCTAATACTCGTACTAAAAAACAAAAGCAGTGAAGTGAAAGGGGGCTATCTCATCTCTAGTAGCTAAGCTCCTACAAAAAGTGAAGGCTCTACTATTTTGCTATCCCATTGTGCTCAATGTATAATGAAATGATGACAAAATTAATTTCCTGCCCAATGGCTTACAAAAATTAAATAACTGTCTAAAAAAGTAGAAAAACAAATTAGTCTCAGAGTGTGCATAAAGATAAAATAACAAAATCAAACAACTATAGCACCTTCATGATTTTGGAACATGATTGTACATATAAATGGCCAATGTTACTAAGATAACAACAATTAAAAATTCAAGGCCTGGTTGTAAATTAAATATAAATATAGACAAAACTGTGGCCACAGGTATTGCGGATGTTATAACAAACAGGCGAACAATGTTTGTGCTGTGTTTCATGATCATTGACATCACCAATCCATTGACAGCCTATTAAGAGGACAAAATAATGATATCAGACACAAGATAAACAGAAACTGATGTAAAGATACAGTCACATACAAACTTTTATCAGAAAATAAGCATTAACAAGTTTATTAGAAAACAGATCTGCTTAAGCCTTTGTTTTATAAGATACACACATAACTCTTTTTTTGAAAATGAGAATTAACCTTCACTATATGTGAACATATATAATAACATCTTATAGGCAGAAATGCAGATGAAACCACTGGCAACAATTATTGAGGAAAGATGCTGGCGATGGTTGGGACATGTGTTCCGAATGACTGACAACTCACTACCAAAAATAGCACTAAGATGGACACCACAGGGGAACAGGAGTAAGGGTAGACCAAAAGAGACATGGAGAAGAACAACAGAAAGGATGTTGAGCAATAGAGGGCTCACCTGGGCAAGAGCAGAAAAAAAGGCGAAGGACAGGCATTTGTGGAAAACCCTTGCGGAAGCCCCATGTGCCCAGGGCACTTAAGGTTCAGAGAGATGTGTGAACATGAATATGTGTGGAACACAAACAAATCTGCTCATAAAATATGGCTGCAATGAGATCCTTACTTGCACATGAATGTAAATGTTAGAAAAATAAATGAATATTAACTGGAAGCAGAAATGTTTAAAAATATTTTTTTAATGAAAGAGCAGTTATCTTCATAACTAATCTATACAGGCTGATTTGGGTGACTGGTGTAATAAAATCTATATAAAATATCTGCATAACAAATTTATATAGGATGATCAGTAACTGGTGACAAAATCTATGGAAAATATCTTTGTAACTAGGCTATATAACAATATAATTTTGCTCACAAACAATAAAAAATCTACGAAATCTGGGAAGGTAAAGCAGCCAGACTTGATACTGACCACATCACACTTTCATGTGCCGAAGGTCATGGAAAATACAGGCCTACCAATGTATTCCCCAATATGCTTTAATGACATGGGAACGGGAATTTTACTTTTTTGCCACAAACAATAATCTTGATTACTTCATGGTTATCCTTAAAGAAATGTCTAAAAATGGGTACCAGAGAAACTGGGAAGGCAAATGTGGCCAGGCATGATACTGATCACATCACACTTTCATGTGTCAATGGTCTTGGAAATATGGGCCTAACACTGTATCCCCAATATGCCTTAATGGCATGGAAACAAGGATTTTACCCTTACCTTTACATACTGCTTACAGTTTGTGTAATTATGAACACACTGAAAAGTCAACAAACAAATTAGGGGAAGCAATTCTTGTATTCAGGTTTCCATTCTTTTGTGTTTTATAACTAGCAAAGCAATACTAACCTGACAGACTACAGCAGCCCAAGTAAATTTTGTGTAGCCATGAAAAAAATCAAGATCATCTTCTGAAGACAAAGAAGAAAAATTTACACTTTGGACAATGTTAATATGGGAAGCAAATATGATTCCTACAAAACAAGTAGGAATGTTAATTGCTGTTTATCTTTTTTTAACTGCGTTATTGTCATTTTGAAAATTCACAACGTGTGTACTGGTTTTTAATGTATAGTAGCATTTACTTATTAAAGGTTACCCACATTTTCTGAAAAAAAATTTCTTTTGCATTTAAAGCACATAGTTACTATAGTAAAAAGGTAAAATTCCCATTTTCATGCCATTAAAGCATATTGGGGAATACGGTGTTAGGCCCGTATTTTCCATGACCTTTGGCACATGAAAGTGTGATATGGTCAGTATCACGCCTGGCCAATTTACCTTCCCAGATTTCTCTGTTACCCATTTTTAGAGGCTGGGTCAACCCCGGGGCCTTTTTGGTGTGTACCAGAAAAAATCCCACTGTTGGTACTGAACACGGTACCATCTGATTAGTAAACTGAGCGTCTAACCACTCAGCTAACATAGTTACTATAGAGGTATGAAACTTTTCCAGAGTATGGAGGTCCTTGGTCTGGATTCTGAAACAGCAGGGGGTCCATGGACTTTTGATAAGTGGAAACCACTGGTTTAGAGCATCTTGATTGTAGTTTCAGGGAGATATAACAGCAAGAAAGCTAAAGTTACCTGTTCAATGCGTCTGACTGCAGGAGCACTGACACTGTCACACTAATGCATCTGACTGCTGGAGCACTGATACTGTCACACTAATGCATCTGACTGCTGGAGCACTGATACTGTCACACTAATGCATCTGACTGCTGGAGCACTGATACTGTCACACTAATGCGTCTGACTGCAGGAGCACTGATACTGTCACACTAATGCATCTGACTGCTGACGCACTGATACTGTCACACTAATGCATCTGACTGTTGGAGCACTGATACTGTCACACTATTGCATCTGACTGCTGGAGCACTGATACTGTCACACTAATGCATCTGACTGCTGGAGCACTGATACTGTCACACTAATGCATCTGACTGCAGGAGCACTGATACTGTCACACTAATGCATCTGATTGCTGGAACACTGATACTGTCACACTAATGCATCTGACTGCTGGAGCACTGATACTGCCAGACTAATGCATTGAAGCTGTAGCACTATATATGCTTTACGTTAGCAGTTATATTTAACTGACCTTAAGAAGACCATTATGTGTCTCACATACTCAAGACAATGAAAATACTTACTGTTCAATTACATTTTCATTTCTTTTATTCCAGATTGTTCTATTTATTTATAAACACTCCATATCTCGAAAGTTTCTCCCTAAGGTCAAAGACTAAAGATTTGTTGGGTTTTTTGTTTCATATTTACTGTGACGCTTTCATGGAGCTGAAGTATTTGTTCTAGATAACTAACCACTGTCAATATTACCACACATCCTGGTCTGCAGTGGCATCTGTGGGGGCCATAGGTGTCCTCTTTGCTCCTCATATGCAGGCAGTCCTGCAGCAGATGTTGTGCTTCCATATTTCCAGTTCTATAATGCACTCTTTGGTTGTGCTCTCTTCCTCCTGCTACACACTCTAGAAGTTTGAGCATGCTAATGAAACCCAATTTTCCCCCTTGCCCACAAAAAAAAAAAAAAATCCACTGCTCATGTTTCAGCGTTGGCATTTGTCAGAAAGAACTTAAATTCACAATTATGAGAAGTTCCGTTAAGGGGAAAAAAAAAACTTCTTGTGTTTTTCATTTAGGTCTTCAAGCTGTAAGTTATGCTAATATTAAGTAGCAAGTATTATTTAACTAATACTGAATATTGCTCAACTAATAACAATTAATAAATCAAATAATGTTTAAATTTGTGAATATGAAGCTGTTCATTTTAACTGTAATGTTTAAATAATACTGAATATATTTAGCTAATAATAATTAATAAATTTAAATAACGTTTAACTCTATGCACTTAAAATGCCTCTTAATTTACCTGAAACACAACTGGACTATTTAACCAGTATTCACGGCACATAAAGTATTCATCACAATACACATCTACCTACCAGCCTGAGAAAGCCACATAAGCAGATTTAAAATTATGCCAAAAATGTACAAGAAACAATTCTGAAATGGCAATGAAATCTGAGGATAAAAACAAAACAAAATTTTTAAAAAGATGCTATCTCATATCATAAATATCACAATCACATGACATATTCAGCAACAAAAAAATTCTGATCAGTTTAATTTGGAAAAAAAAAAACAGAAGAGTGCCATTGCAGCCAACCTTCTGTGGGGATATGGCACAGGCTGATGATGGTACTGACCAGAGAAAAAGTACATTACAGAAACTGGATTAGAGAATTTCTTCATCTTCTGCAGCTTAAAGGCCTACAATGATTGGATGCTTGTGCATCTTTTCAGTGGTTGAAAACATCAAGAAAGAGAACTAAAGATTCTGAAGAATCATCAAATTAAGCAACTCAATTTTTACTAATGAAGAATTTCAAGGGTTCAGATTTAAATGTGAAATCAATGAAAGAAACGAATGTGTAAAATTTTTGATTTGTGTGACTTTTGATTTACCTTCATGTCCCTTTTCAAGATATGTTCTGTGTAAACACCAGCAAAGCCAGATATTGTGCAGTAAACGAATGCCATAATTAACCCAAGCAGAGTAACGTGAATCTCCTGTAAGGATAAAGCTTTTTCTGAAAGTCCACTGTAGCTGAAATGTGACAAAATACAGTTTCATAGCAGTGATAACTGGCTTTTTTCTTTTTTGTCCCACCTGATTCTAGTAACTTTAAAAATTTTGTTTTAACAACAACAACAACAACAAATGGTAGCTTTTAAAACAGGTCTGAGATTTTGGTCACAATTATTGCTTTGGTCTGGGGTGTCGCATTTACTAACTTACAAAAAAAATGTTAAAAAGTTATCACTGCACTCAGGATATTATCCATATATGCTCTGACCTCCTCTTGCAAAAGAAGACTTTAGCATGGAGCATGAACTCCACAGCACTGCGAGAACCTTGATGAACGGAGGCTGCAGCAATAATGGGAAATAAAACCAACAAACACGGGTTCCAGGTAGAGATGAAAATACTCTATAAAGATTTGAGACAGTGTACGTAAACCACAGTTCTTTCCACAAAACAGAAATTGGCCAAGAACTTAGACCTTTTTAAAAGTGAAGAGAATGTGTTGCTGCTATGAAAAATACAATGCTGTTGAGTAAGAAGGACATTAACCACTTGCCTCAAAATGCTTAAAAACACACCACAAGAAGGTATGGCAGCACTGTAATTATTTCACTCTAAAATTCACACTAACATTAACTTTCTGTGTGTAAGCTAAAAACTTAAGAATCTCTCAGCCAGTACAAAATAACCGATAACAATAGAAAATTGCAAGTCGACATTTTTCTGTTGGACTATAGCTCCAATAACATCACAGGATGCAAATATGAGAAAAGAGGAAGGCTGTTTTACAGTATTGCTATTCCTTTCCTGAAACTTTGTTTGACAAGTTACAGCTTGCATAATACAATCATAATATTGACTGAAGGTGATAACTAACCTGTTCAGTCCTCCAGCCAAAGTAAGAAGGCCAAGGGAAACCCACTGGATGATTCTCAATCGTCTTCGAAAAGATAAAATTATGTTTTTCAAGTGTTATGAAAAATTAGGACTTTATGATGGCAGTCATGCTATATACCCTACATTTCCAAGATTCATTTTCTCTCTCTCTCTCTCTCTCTCTCTATACATATATATATATATATATATATATATATATATATATAAATGGCTCATTGCTGCATATGAAGTTCACCTTGATTCCTAATCTTCTCTCTCCAGTTGGTGACACCAATTTCTTTTATATCCTCTTCTATGTTGTCTTTCCATCTCTGTCTTGGTCTACCCCTTGGTCTTATGCATACATATCTTTCGTTAGGCTGTTCTCTTCCA
Organism: Achatina immaculata; assembly: GCA_009760885.1. Lineage (NCBI taxonomy): Eukaryota > Metazoa > Mollusca > Gastropoda > Stylommatophora > Achatinidae > Lissachatina > Lissachatina immaculata. Next base: position 6,152,648 of record CM019717.1, read on the forward strand.
TTCTTTCTACACAACCCAACCAGCACAGTCTGTTCAGTTTCAAGACATTTATAATTCGTTGGGATTTAAATAAGCTGTTCAGTTCAGTATTCTTTCTAGCTTTCTTTCTGCTTTCTAATGATCATATCTGCAACATTTATATAATATGGACCATTCTGGCCCTGGTCTCTTGATATCTTCATATACTCTGTCTTATCTTGGTTAATGGTCAAGCCCACTTTTAGTGCTACATCTCTCAGGTGTATGCAGGTATAGATGACTTCTTGCAGAGTTCCCCCCACTAGGCTGATGTCATCAGCGTTTCCTAGTATTTTAGCTTATTCTTCTGTACTGCTTTCTTCTTTCACTAGTACCAGACTGAACAGTAATGGAGATAATGTATCACCTTGTTTTAAACCAGTTCTTATAATACAGAAAGGTTCTGACTTTCTTCCTTTATATATATTTTTTGCATCCTCCACGCATATTCTGGTGAAAATGATTAAATACTAGGTATCTCAAATTCTTTTACAATTTCCGTAAGCTGTTCCTATCTATGCTGTCTTGAAGTCAATGAAGATATTACGAGTATGTACGTGTTTTCCATGTTCCCAGTACTTTTCTGCTGTCTGAAGTAGATAAAATATTTGGTCTACAGTTGATCTAAAACCTGCTTGACAGCCTCCCAGTATGTTCTAGCTGTACGGTTTTAATCTATTTAAAAGTATAATAGATAGTATTTTGTAGCTTGTTTGTATATTCCTCTTGTAGGATATATATATATATATATATGCTTCGTGACATGCAGTCAGTGTGCATGTAACCATAAAATTAAAGTGTTTGTTTTAGTGATTACAGTAAATCATGCTTAGCACAGAAACAAGTACATTAGGGACTCAGTATAATGTGGCCCTTGGTGCTCAAAACAATCATCCATGTTGAAAATCCTCTGTATGGCACCTGGGATCTGAGCATATGGCTGGGAAGCAAAGAACAGGACCACTGTACCCTATCAAGAATGATCGTAAAAGGCAACTCACAGTGCTACAGTAACATCAACAAGAGAGTCTACATGTCAAGCCTTGGCAGAGCAGCGAGGGACTGCGGTAGTGATACCACCAATGATCAGCAGGGATGAAAGCCACGAGGTCTCTGGTCTGACTCAGTCCTTGGCCGCCCCCGAGCAACAACCAAGGATAGGAACCTGGAACATCTGCACCATGTTTGTGACTGGGGATGGAGCACAAGTAGTTAACAAGATGCAAAGGTAAAGATTACATCAGAAGATTTATCAGCAGAACCACCAATGTCCAAACCAAGCATGGGACCTTTCTTTGGAAAGAGCAAGAACAACTTAACAGGTAGGAAGAACACTTCTGAGAAACACTCAACAGACCAGACCCAGAAATTGAAGCTGACATACCACCACCAGGCCCCCAACTTCAAATCAAGACAGGTAGAACCACATGTCAGGGAACTGAGATAGCCAACCAACAAAGCAAAAGCAACAAGGTTCCAGGCACAGACAGAATCACACCAGATATGCTAAGGTCAAATACTACCCTTAGTGCTAAGGTCCTGGAAGACCTTTTCAAAAAAGTTTGGGAAGAAAAGAAGGTACTGGAATTGTGGAAAATAGGTATCATTGTTAAATTCTCAAGAAAGGCAATCTCACAAAATGTGAGAACTGGAGAGGAATCAACTTCCTGTTGGTGCCAAGCAAAATTTTCTGTAGGGTACGTTTACAAAGAATCAAGGGCAGTGTGGGCAAGATAGTGTGAGGAACAGGCAGGATTCAGGAAGGGGAGACTGTGCACAGACCAAATATTCCTCATGAGAACATTTACTGAACAGTCACTAGAATGGAACTCCCCCTCCCCACTGCACATCTTCTTCTTCGTTTGCTTCTACCACCAAGACCGCCCCGTGATCCTACTGAATTTACTCCTTAACAGGACCACAAGAGATCCCTGAGAGGACCACAAGAGGTTCAGAGTATTGCAGAGCTTGGGCCTGTATTCTTGGTAGGTCACAGAAGCGGGATTGTGTGACACTGTGGTTTTCTTTGCACCAGTTTAATCTACAGTTGGACTTTCTCACTGGAAAACCTCAGTGTAATTAGGATACACATATATTCCCGTCGGGTGAGAGGTGGTTGCCTATCTAGACTGCCCTGGTCCAGTGTCTCCAACTTCAGCATTTTGTGGTTGTGGCTGCTACCCTTCCTAGTTGTGACCAGGATGGAGCTTTTGTCCAGTAGAATGAATCCTTGCCACTAGTAAGTTTCACCTCTGGGTTAAGCCGGTTTAGGCGTATTATCCCAGTATGGGCGTATTTAGGACGTGACCAACCTCTAGAGTGGAGATACCGTGACATGAGTAATCATCAAGTTTCAGCCCTGGGTTAAGCCGGTTTAGGCATATTTCACCAGTATGGGTGTATACAGGACATGGCTGGCCTCTAGAGCAGAGGTACTATGGTATGAGTAGCTCTCGCCGCGAGACTACTGGACATACCAATTAAACTTCACTTTATCCTTTCCATTACCTTTTCCATGGTGGCACCGCACGGCAACCCTAACTGCATTTTTCCTTCATTGGCCGAGAGGAGTTTCACTCCATCCGCGGCAGCTGAGGAATCTCGCCAGCAGTGTCTTAGTTTAATCCCTGGGTTAAGCCGGTTTAGGCAATCTGCCTCAGTATGGGTGTATGTAGGATGTGGCCGGCCTCTAGAGCAGAGGTACCATGATTTGAGTAGCCCTGACCTCGAGACTACTGGTTACTTCATTTAATCCTTTCCTTCACCTTTTTCACAGCGACGCCACGTGGCAACACTAATCACATTTTTCTTCATTGGCTAGAAGGAATCATGCATGGCAGCTGAAGAATCTCACCAGCAGCGGGTTTTTAAATCAGAGTTTTCCATCTCCTAGATGAGCTACCAACCAAGACTCTCATCTACCTGAAGCGTCTGGTTTTCAGGCACCAGATATTCACCTTTCGCCCCCTCTCCTATTAGTTTAAACAGTTCTGCCATGAGAAGGCCGGGAGTTGGACTGTCAGAGGCTATTTGAGATGCATGCCTTGGAGACATTTAACTGGAATGGAGAGTGTATCCCCCACCCCACCTCCGGCTGTAACAGTCCTTAGAACCCCCACTGCACATAAACTTTGTGGACTTTGAGAAGGCCTTTGAAACTATCCATCATCCCTCATTGTAGAAGATATTGCGGCCTATGGACTCCTTGAAAAAACCATAAATATTATGAAAGGTATATATGTGAACAACCAGAGCTGTGTGAAACATGGCAGACAACAAACTACATGGTTCTAGATCAAAACGGGAGTAAAACAAGTATGCATACTCTCCCCACTTATTTTCCTGATTGTTATGGACTGGATAATGAAGACTGCCATCAAAGAGGATTAACCTGGGGACTCACAAATCACCTAGAGGACTGTGACTTTGCAGATGACACTGGTCTACTCTCACATACTCAAAGAGATTTACGGGAGAAGACAACTAGGATTTATGAAATAGCCAGATCAGTAGGCCTGAATGTACATCCAGACAAGACTAAGATCATGAGAATCAATGGAAAAAAAAAATAAGGAAAGTATCTCAGTTGGGACAAGAGAATTGAAGAAGTACAACATTTTAAGTATCTTGGATGCCTCATTTCAACAGACAGCAATACTGAAAGGAAATATCCACAAGAATTGGACAGGCATCTCAGGCCTTTAACAAATTAGCAAACATGGAAGTCTCCCATTTTTAAATATGTCTCAAGCTCAGAATCTATAAATCCAGTGTTCACTCCACTTTATCATATGCAGCTGAAACACGGAGAACCAATCACTGAGAGGATTTGAAGGAAGATGCCTCAGAAAAATTTTAAGAATACACTGGTAAGAACATGTGACAAGTGAGGAAATAACCAAATGAACAGACATTGAGAACACTACTAAAGAGGTCAAAAGATGAAGATGGAAATGGCTGGGCCACATACTATGAATGGAAAGAACAAGACGCCCCTATACTGCCTTGACTTGGACACCTCAAGGGAAAAGAAAGAGGGGCAGGGCATTGGGGACATTGAGACGCACAATACAGGAAGAACTAAAGAAAGCAGGAAAGACATGGTTTGAAGTATCTCAACTTGCTCAGGACAGAACTGGCTGGAGAACCTTTTGCTCCACTGGGAGTACAGAGGACTGATGATGTTGAAAATAATGCAAACTGATGAATGAGCATATGGTACCAATAAGATGACAGCAGACCACATACTGCAGGAGTGCCCAATATATGAACAACAGAGAAGGCAAATATGGCCAACTACTACACGTCAAAAACAAACTGGATGGAGATGTCCACGCCCTCCAAATGACCACCAACTAATTCAAAAGTATACAAGTCGATGTCTGAAAATGTTTGAAGAAGTACATAATGCAGCACTGTAAGGAGGAATTATTTCTGCTATGCGTACTAACAAGAGACTAGGTGATAAACTGGGATCTTCACTGTACGTGGGTTATGCTTTCTATCAATGGACATTGTACTGAGTCAGAAGTATGTGCTTTTCAATATGAAAATATCTTTTTGTATAAAGTCTTATAATTAAAGTTATAATGGCTATTGCTGGACCACAAAACTGGGAATGGAACACTGATGGTATGAAGTAAATTAACTCTTTCCGTGCGTATGGTCGAATTTTCGACATTTCCGGTGGTCCCAAGCTACCGTATGGTCAAAAATTCGACAATTGTTTGTTTCATTAAAACAAGCGGTGTAACATTTAGATTGTACATATTTCGTCTGCGATTCCAGTGACACTTTCAAAATAGAGAATGCATGCCTAGTTATGAGCGACGTCAAGCGAGAACAAGGATGCGAAGCATGGAAATTTTTCAGTTTTTTGACGATGTAGATAGGGGTATGGACATAGCCTATGGCCACCCCGCTGCTCTTGAATGTTTTCTAAGTAGATCTAGACATATTTTCACGACTGGAGAAGTAGTTAGGAGTAGCTAGGAGGTTAGTTCAGACATTCATTCAGTGAGAATGCAATACGGAGTCACAATACGAGATCAACAAGTAGATCTACACATCTCAGATGGTAAGTAGGGGTAAGTAGTGCGAATCTAAACCTAGCCGATGGTGAGCTGGCCACAATCAGTGTCTAAAAACATCACATTACTTCTTTTTTCCTAAAAAAACTCTGCATTTATGAAATTTTCATTCATTTAGCTATACTCTGAAACATATTAGGTATACGGAAGTACATGGAACTACTGTTTTCCATTCCATTTTACAACTAGACCCCCTTACAGACAAGACCCGCGTTTTTACTCCCGCACCCAACGACACGTCCGTGTTTCTTCTCCCGCACGGGAAGAGTTAAGATGTAGTATAAATGATAAACACATTACTTTTTTCATCCTTTATTGTAAACATACCTTTTCATGATGATTCTATACAGCAAAGCTGTTGATGCTATCTTTAGATTGCATAAAACCTGCAAAATGGGAACATAATAAAAAATAAATTGTCAGCATAAACAAATTCAACAACTGTACTGTACATATGACATTACTAAAATGTATATATGAAATATAAATGTGATGGTATGCAAAATGTGCTAATTAAATTCGAAGTATGTTATGTGAATTAAAAAAAGCCCCAGTAAAGTGATTTATAAACTCACTGCAATTTTAAAACAACTGAAAATCTACATAACGCTCAAAGAAACAAAACACAAAATTCCTACCAATAATTGAAAAATATGTATTTTCCATTAAAAAAAAACTATTAAAAAAATAACTGAAAAATAATCTCCATCTGATAATTTTCCAGTTTGCTAGCATTGACAACAGTGTCACTTTTCATACAATCATCTAAACCTCATGGTGGAAGATGGAAAACCTTTCAATAAAACAGAGACATCACATGAATACCCAATAAGGTTACAGAAAAATATCTCCTTAGCAAAATGTACATGAAGGACTGGTCTTACTAAACAGATCTATGGTCAGAAGTGATTGAAAAACCAAAAAAAAAGCTACACCTACTATTTCATGAAAAAAGCCTACTATTTCATGAAACAGTTTTACAAATGTGTTCCTCATACAAAAAAGAACATATAACAACTAATAGGAAGCATTTTAAGGCAACATTTGAATTTTACCTGGAAAGTTGCTGGGTCCATCTGGTCTTGCATAAAAATAGACAGGTTGTTATTTATACAATAACAGGCAGCAGGTATTGAAAATGGCAGGAAATTCTTCAGCCTTACATTAGGAAAACCATGATTTCTCATCTCTGGCCATGCCATCATCAGTGCTAACAGGAACTGATTATAAACAAAACTGTTCAAATTTCTTCTATCTAAATGCCATGTGCTAAAAAAAAACCCCCAAAAAATGCCAGTTCAATGCACAAATTAGTTCAAACAAATGCAACTGGAAGGACAACTTATTATATAAAACATTAATGCCTATAACTGGTTAAAAATCCAAGCATGAAATCTTGATTCTTACATCCTTCCCATGCCGCTAAATGTCACATAGGGCCCGCATAGTAGTTCGCCAAGATTTCCTGTCTTCGGTGAGTTTTTCAATCTCATTAAGAGATGTTATGCCCACTGAACTGGTCTCTCTTAACAATGTCCTCTTTAGAGTTTCATGTGGTCGACTTCTTTTTCTTCCGTCTGTTGTGTTCCACTTGATAGCTTGTATGGGGATTCTCTGATTGTTTCTTCTCCTCATCATATGGTAAAATCTCGATTAAGTCAATAAAAAAATCAACACAGAATGGATAGTCATAACAGATGAAGAACGCCTTACAGAAAGCAATCAGTGACAGTTTTGCTTTCTGGAAATAATTTTTTAAAAATATATTCAATGACATGGCATGGGCAACAATGAAAATCTGCCATCAAAGTGATGATCATTTGGAAGATTAAGCAACAGTGTAAAGCTGGAATGTCAAGAAATTAAAAGAAAGAACAACAAAGACATGACCAAGAACTAAAAGAAATGGGGAAAGAATGAATATGTGGTAAAGTACATCAAAGCACAAAATTTCTAGTGCACTGTAAGAAAGAATATTTTACCTTCAGTGCTTCTGTACTAAGCACCATTGACGATGACTGGTACTGAACATGTCCATCAATACGACTAAGGTTGATAAAAATCCCATAAGAACTGTATATAAGTACCCTGGAAAATCAAATATCAAGTGATTATGATTCATTCTAAAGGACAGTCACCGACTCACTTAAATTAATATACACACTGCTCTCAAGGAACATGTACTACATATATATATGAATAAGTGGGAATATGTGTTCATCATACCACCAACTTCTTCCTACTTTTCATCCATAAAATTCATTTATCCAGTCATCTCACAGTACTCCACATCATTACACAGATCCCCAGAAACTGCTTGAAATATCTGGTAAATGCCAGTGGGTGCGGCCTTTTCACCAGTGCTAAGTAACTGCCTGATGTTTGAACTACACATTTTGGCCTACGCTGAAAAAAGTTTTTACATCTCCCTCCCTTGCCTAACAGTAAAGGACAGGCCCCATACAACTACTCAGCATCAGTATTAACAGGATACATCCCCTCTAATGCAGAATTTTCCAGAGGAGTAAAAATTTTTGGCAAATCCACAAGTTTTCCATGGTCCAAGTCTATTTAAATTTTAAATGCATCTGTGAGGTTGACAACTGCAAAAAAAAAAAAAAAGCACTCCTTATTTTATGCCTTTTTTTCCCTTTGAAGCTATGGAGGTCTAAATATGAAAACCAAGTCACTGGCTGATTGTCTGGCCAAGAAACAATGATGTGACTCAGAAAGAACTCGCTAACCAGATTCCACAGGGCCTTTAAGAATAACTCACTTTGAGATATTTTTAAATGTATGCAGAGACAGGGCAAAGAAAAAGATGCAAAATGCAAACTGAAAGCAGATCAACATATGAAAAGATAAAAGCAATAACTTACAGAAAATGGCACACAGAACAACCAGCGCCTAATATAACAATAACATACTAAAAATACAAAGAAGAGATAACAGAAGTGATGAAACCAGTCACTGCTGACTGAAATAACACTGGTTCAACAAATTAAATATTGTTCATGTTGGGAAGGTAAGAAAAGAACCAAATATATCCTCCAAAAAAGTAACTTCTGAGAAGCAGACAGGCCAATAAAACAATCTACATTGGGTTTCTCAACTGGAGCTGTACAGCAATCCCCTCTCCTCTCCCCTCCCTCCCCCCAAACCATAATGTAGGGCCATGTTAAATTTCTCCATGCCACAACGAAAAAAAGACAAATAACTTTTTTTTCTACTGCAAAAGAAACTATCTCTTTCTCTGTGTGTGCGCGAATGTGTGTGTGCATGTGCGTGGGTGTGCATGCACATGCAAGCATGTGTGAGTGAGTGAGAAAGATGAGCGAGAGAAAGAGAATGAGAGTGAGAGAGAATCATGCAGAAAAATGAAGGAAACATCAGCAGCAACAATTTTTGAGAAATCTGGTCTGTATCTACCTTCTTGAAGGACAGCCCTTCATCTGAAAATATTCAACAAAGGAGGTGAAGAAGATGACCAAAAAACAATAAAAAATATCTGTCATCTAGCTTAAACCTAAATGAAACTAAGACAAACTTACTCTAGGATCAGTATCAAGGGCCATAAAATCCTGCTGTTAACCACAGAGTAAATGCTGAAGCGTTGAGAATGTGTGAACAATGGCAAAAGTGCTGACTGCTGTTGCTGCTGCTATACACAGTACAATATATCCATGGTCAGAATCAAATTTGCTAATAACATTTTTGCATCTATGAAAAAAATGACACAATTTCAAATTTTACTGTATGGAAATGTTTTTATTCCCACTGAGCAAAAACAAGAATTGTAATCATTACTAAAGCTTGAAGGTTTTGCTTCCTTGACCGTATCATTTACTTTAAGACTTTCATGACATAGTATTTTTTTTTAAACAGCAGTTAATATTAGAAATCAAAAAGAAAGTAATTTTGTGTAATCCAGCCCACAATTAATATTTCACTACATTTTTATTATTACTTAGTAAATGTAGTTTTGCCATGGTGAGAAGTTACAATCATCAATACTCCATCAGGCAGAAGTGTATATCACTGCAAAACTAACTTCTTTCATGTTGTTTATATATCAAACTTTTAGGCTTTTACATATTTAACATTTGCTTCCCTGCCATTCAAGTGGCATGTCCATTCATCATCATGTGCCATCTTCAGAACGAAGGCTGGCGGTAATGAATCTCCAGTTCCCTCGCTCCCTCACCTTGATGGTGCACTCAGCTAGGCAGTGTCCTGTCCATTCTCGTATGTTATCTTCCCATCTACATTTCTCTACTTCTTGCTCCTTTTCCATCCACCTTTCCTTCTAGTATGGTCTTCAGTATGTTGTTATGTCTTTTTGATATGGCCAAAGTATTTTGTTTTCCTCATCCTTATTTCTCTCAGAATTTCACACTGCACTTGGAGCTGCTTTAAAACTTGAGCACTTGTTCATTTCATTCTCCATGTCATGTGACTTAATTTTCTAGGCATGTCCTTTACTGAACAATGTTCTTTTGATAGTCATTTGTAAGATATCTCATAGTCAAGCCAGGATACCTCCTTCTGGAGGCCTCCTTGACATACTGTCTGCTCTGCCACCTTCTCTCTCATTTCCCAGTAACCATATCTTTCATTATTGGTCTCTCTAAATCAACATGTTGTTTAACACAACTAAAGGATAACTTTCATTTCCTGATGGAAATTAAGAGCCTTTTCTTACTAATAGATTACTCAGTTCATATATAAATAAATATGAAGTTCTTACCCCACGTAATCCATCAGATGACCATCATGCTTTATCTAAATACTAGTCACTGTGATTACTTGACCATCTATACTAATTCAAAATATTACACAAATGAACATTCTCAAAAGAGTGGAATCCAAATATCTTTCACACAGAGTGCCAGCCTATGCAGGTCCACACTGCCCAAGGGCTCGGGAAGATCAGACTTCAAACAAAAGATACAAGACTGTCATAAATACAAAGGAAATATTGTAAAATTTTGCTCTCCAAATGGAAATCCATATTTAGCATGACCAAAAACTTACTGAGCATGAAAAAAAAAAAAACCTTACCATGTTGAAATTCTGACTGCACAGATTTACTCATACATTTTCCTCTCTTTGTGCACCACTAAGAAACCTGGTTCAACAGATATAAAAGACCAATGATCAGGCTATTCAGAGGCACAGTTATCTTTTTAAATTAAAAAAAAAAACAAAGTAGCCTATCACAGAGACACCTGACCTGATGGCACACCAGACCACCCAGAAGAGAGCTGGCTACCCATTTCTTACAGCTGGATGACAGTAGCTCCTCTGGATAGACTTAAATCATCAACCTCTGTGTGACAAATGTAACAGCCGTACTATTCAGGCAATCATCTTCTTAAGGAATGTTTCAAAATGTACAGAATGTTAATTTCTACTGTTTTTCTTTAAAATTTGATTTCTAGCTGCTATTACCTCTCAATCTTTGAGATTTTTTTCTTAAACGAAACAAGTTTTCTGTTGCTTCTACAGAAGTCAGAATGAAAAGTCCATGATTCTACAAATATTTTCTAGAGATACTTTATTAAGAATTGGAGATGTGTGTGAAAAAAAAATATTTGTACTTTAAATGTTTTCATTTACAGTTTGACATTCAGAAATGGCTACCCGCTGCTGCTTGGTCAGATTATTGTCACGTCTTATGGCTTATTCAAGGTAAGTCTACAAAGTGTAAAACACATTAACAGATTTTTGATATGTTTCGGGGGCCAGGCAATCAAGATCTTCCTTGTCATGATCTTTATATAGTTGACAGAATAAGTAATTAATATTAAAAGAGACCTGTCAATCAGATTTCTGCTTTAGCTTGATTCATTATCTCCCTCTGGATAAAAGAGAGTTTTTTTATGTCAGAAAAAACATAAGGAAGTGAAAATCTGAATACACTTTACTTTCTGGCAGATATTAAAGTACTATTATTTAGACTTTACTGTTTTCCATGAATAACATGACATTGTACCTGATTCTCAAGGAGATTCAATTGTGGGTGAAAAATTTTAGCCCAAGCCAGTGCAAAAACACTGCAATGACAAACACGATAAGAGTGGAAGGCAAAAGAAGCAACCAATAAGTTAAGTTGTCTGTTGGAAAATCCTGAAAAAAAAAAAAAAAAATTAGGATTTGAACAGAATAAAACTGCATGTTCAGAAAATTTTTATAAAATTGCTAATATAAAAATAGGACAAATTTGTCATTAAGATCTGCCTTCAGACACCTCATCTCTAATGCTGTTTTTCATGTGCACTAGTTCTTTCTATTTTTGTCTTTTATACCAACCAGTTTTTGGTAAAAGTTCAATGTGACATCTAAATCTTTATTATTGTAACCATGCCAATTTTCTCTAGCAATCTTATGTGATTTATGAATGTCACACACTTTGTTGGTTCATACTATACAGTTCTCCCACATAATTCACCATTCTAAACCTTGTGTATTAATAGCAATACAATAGGAATAAGCCTTAACAGGACTATTTTTATCCAGACAGCGAAATCATTTACCCCACAATAGTATTGAAAATTGGCGAACTACTCTGCGAGCCCTATGTGACGTTTAACGGCATGGGAAGGATATAAGATAAGTATTGAAATGTTTAGAGAGAATGCTAAAACAATTATCAAAATCATAGTTTTGGAATATAAGTGAGCAAAAATGCACTGCAAAAGTACTGCTTAATATCAAACCAGCAATACAAAGTTAGTTACACTTGTACTTTATACAACAGCCCAAGAATTCAAATCTACAGCAAATAAATGAAACCACCAGTTATTCTCCAAGTTGTACAGAAAAAAATGCTTGCTGATGGAATAATCTTCTGATGTAAAAACTAAAATCAAATCAAATCAACATAACCTGCCACTAAAGAACCAAGCCACACTTGTTCATCCATTATGTGTCAACACTTCTCTGCCTTGTGTTGATCTTGGTGTTTCCAGTCAGTTTGGTTGACTTTCTCTTGGTCAGACAACTGAGGTATTTTTCTCTTGGTTTCATTTTCTTTTTTTTTTTCCTCTGTCTTATCATGCATGATATGTCAAAAGAATTTTGAATTCTATTTTCCATAAGATTTTAGGTTGTTTTTTTTCTTTCTGTATGCATTTTACAGGGCCTGAAAATCTAACACAACAAATGTTGAAGCTTGAAGATACACCCAAAATAAATGACAAAATTTGTTTAAACAAAAGTAAAGACAAGCAAAATAATAGGGCACAATTTTGAAAACTTCACCGTGGAAACAGAAAGAGGAACAAAAACAATAGCTCAAGCAACAACAAAAAAATCTATCATGTTTTAACTATATGGAGCAAAACTATATAGTTCTGACAGTCATGTTATAAGAAGAATCTCTAGTCTTTATAAATTCATAAAAACAATACAAACTGAAGGACAAGCTTTGGGAACTGACACATTTTGTACACAAGTTTCAGCCTGCTATCATCAAAATGAAAACTGAAATTAAAAACTTACTGAATCAACACAGAACAGCTGTAAAAAAAAAAACGCAAAAAAAAATGAAATGGCAGATAACAGAACTCTCGATTAATCAAGACTACTGTAATATGACAAGATAAAAATCAGACAACAGAATCTGTAGTGCATTAATGTAATGAATAGTTACGAACAGAAATGTAGATCATAAACAACTGTAGCAGACAGTTCTGAAGTATACAGATAATAGATGCAAAATTTCCACCTGAATTTTACTTAACTTTATATTATGAAAATTACTTTTTTTTTAAGAAAGAAAGAAAACTGAAGCATTCATTCAACTTATCTTGCCTTATCTTCCATGTCAGACAGCGTTTACTACCGATCGTTTCGTTTCGTCATTCTGTCTTGATTCATCTTTTGAAGAATTCCTTCTTCTGCAAAAGTAGAGAGGCGCTTATAATGACACGAAGTTTCGTCTCCCTGAAAGATAGGATGTAGGAAGGCCTTGCTGTGTAATATGTTGTAATTTGTGTTGTAAAATTGACGTCATTATTGTTATCTTAATATCATTTTTATTTCACGATCGCACAGGATAGATGGACTGACAGTATGTACAAATTAATAAGTGATTGTAGTGATTTGCGCTGACAGTTATACCGGTCAGACGAACGAAAATCGCCTAATATTTAGTGTATCATCAAAATCGCCGCGAACAGCTGCCAACTTATTTTTCAAGGACGCACAAAGAGCCAGCTTATATACCTTACGCTGGATTTTCTAAATACACGGAATGTTTACAAACAAGACTGCTTGGTTTTCAGACAGCTGTCATGACAGAGCCAGAGAGTTATGGGGTAAGTATAATTATTTTTCCTAGTTGGTTTCAGAGTGTTAGTCTGAAAGTAAAGTATCAAGCCGTAGTTGTTAATACTGCTTCCATGTTTTAAAAAATATATCTGTGTTTGCATATGTTTTAGCCATGATGATAATGTATTTTTTTTTCATTTTTGTTGGTAGTTTTGAAGTTCAGACAGGTTATCTGTTTCTGTGAGTTTCTCTTGTGGCAGTGTCAACAAATATTTAATTAGCTATATTGACTCCGGTAACAAAAGCCATGTTTGTGTTGCAAGGTCCAATCTTATATACTCTAGGTAAGTACTCTCGATGCCAAATGAGTATTTTCAACTTTGCTGACAGTTTTGAATCAGGGAGAGTTGAGAGTTTCTGAGAGAAACTTCTCCTTTGGCTGATTCTACAGTACTATATATATTCGATTATTGTTTGTGCTGCAGGTCTTATGTACTTGGTATAGTGTATTCCATGTTTAAATAAAAAAAAATTGTATGGATTATCGGTTGAAAACTATAGGTTTATACTGAGCTGGTGATGGTAGCTGAAGAAAGAAAAGATATTTTTAAAATGTAATGGCTAGCATATTTAAGGAAATGGTAAAAATGATACGAAACAAACAAACAGATTGCTTTTCATTGTTAATAGAACATGGAGAAGAGTGGAACACACATGGACTGATGGCAACTTTATGCACTTATTTTTTATATAAGAAAACTTTGTAATCAGCAGAACTAATTTATGCTAAACATTAATAAAACATTGATAATCTGTAAGTCTGAGGAACCAAAATTATTGCCTGAAGAGGAATAATTTCTAATATAACCCATGGAGTTGTGTGATTGTTTCAGTGTCTGTGATAGTTTCATAACAAAACAGTTGCTATATATTCAGTCTGCAAAAAACAAGTTCATGGGTTTTCAGTATGTTTATTGATGTTTTTAATTAAATACATGTACTTTTATATACACATTTTGTGAGTATTCTCTTGTCATAAATTAGTATTAACTATGTTTTATGAGTCATAAATTATGAGGAATGACCAAAACCAATAATATTCAACTTCAGGTCCTTAAAATACAATATTTAAGGAAATAAAAGAATAAGAGACTCATTTAAGAACCAGACAGTACACTATGGCCCACAGGCCAAACCATTTTAGACTTGCCAGACCATTTTAGACTTGGATGGTGGATCAGCAGCAGTTGTGTTTGTTTGGACTTGAAAAATTTGGGAGGCTACACAGCAAAGAAGCAAGACCAGTCAAGGTTTTAAGCCTAGAAGACCAAAGACTCGTTTAGAAGATAGTACTTGGTCTTTTAAAAGATGAAAACTTGAACAGAACCAGGCCATAAAAAAGACTGCAGATAAATCAGTCTGTAAAGCTTTGCATACACATTTATATCCCAAGGAAAAAGAGGCATATCTGTATGTTTGTAAGATTTATGTTTCACATTTTTCAGTTCAAAATGGAGGAAAACTGGAAGATGTCAGTCTTGCCCAGTTTGTGTTCAGTGATGATGGGAATCATGAAGACACAAAAGAGTAAGACTATGTAAACTACTGAGACCATGTCAGACACAGAGCATCCAGAAGTGCTAAACATGTATTGTATGATATTAGTGTAAATGATAAAGATCTGTATCTCTGTAGCAATGGTGAGATTGATATGTAAGTCAACAATTTTTTAGTAGGATATTTTTTTAAGAAGTAAATGAAAAGTTACTTGTCTCTTTTATTTTAAACATGTTTAACTTATGTTTGTGTGTACAGCAACACAAGTGTAATGTATATGCAGCTTTGACAAGTTAAAATAAAGAAAATCTGAAATAAAATAACATTTTTTTATATGGAAATTAATGCAGTGACACAAAACTGATGTACATTTATATTGAGTGGTGTTTTCTCAGTATTTACTACTACTACTACTACTACTACTACACACACACAGACACACACACACGCACACCAGTCCTTATTGTGCTGGAGCCTGGAAGGAAGCCTGGCAGTGCAGCCATCAAGTAGACAGTAGCCCAAGTCCCAGCTGGCCGCAGGTATTAAGAAAAGCCACAACAAACCGACCATTGCAGTGTCTTTGCTCGCTGTACTGGGCATGAACTCTAGCTTGGTTCCAGTAGTCAACACAGTCAGGCTTAGTCCTGAGAGGATGGGAGATTTAGTTAACCATTTGACCCATGGCATTAACACAAGCATGAAGAACTATATTTATAACTCATGCTTTTTTAAGTGATACTGCATTGAATACTTCCTTTTCTTTGAAAATCACTTTACTTTTTATGTATTTTAAAAATATGTTTAACAGATCATCTCATTTAATAATGAAAGTGATTAAAAGAGTAGTCACAAATCAAGGGATGTGGCCATTGAATAATATATGACAAGACTTGAGCAGTAAGTCAAAAAGTCATTTTCTCTATATTTTTCAATGAAAGCACCCCTTGAGTTGCTGTTACTTTTTTTACTCATCCTCACAATATATTAACAATAAAAAAGTTACAGGACTACAAATTGATCATTTACCTTAAACAAATTTGTTATCACATCTTTTTATATGAAAGGTGAAAGATTAATTGTTAGATTGTTTATATACATTGCTTCCACAGACTGTACAACAGTGATGCATATTTGAAACAGCACCTGGCTATATTTGGTTCTCAATATGTTGTGGATGCTGTTCAACAGGGCATTGATCAGGTGGCCTTAGGAAAGTATTTTTTAGTGCCACCTTTCATAAATAATGGTGAGAAAAACTTGCTTTACTGAATGCCTGCATGCAAATCTGAGCATGGAATGTTTCATCTTCTCAATGTACCTGTAGTTTATGTACCAGAAGTATTTTTTTAAGTTTATTTCACAGAAATTTTTTTTGTTTGTTTATTTAACAGAAGTGCTTTTTTAGTTCATCATAAGTCCTCTATACTCCCAATGGAGCATTAAGGCATCAACAAAGATTTCCCATCCAGTCCTGTCTTGACCAAGTCAGGATACCTCAAAACATGTCTTTCTTGCTTCCTTTAGTTCTTCCTATATTGTGCATCTCCATGTTCCTAATGGTTTGTCCCTCTTTCTTTTCCCTTGAGGTGTCAAGTTAAGGTGGTATAAGTGTGTCTTGTTTTTTTTCCATTTGTAGTATGTGGCCCAGCCATTTCCATCTTTGTCTTTTGACCTTCTTAGTAATGTTCTCAATGCCTGTCCATTTGGTTGTTTCTTTATTTGTCATGTGTTCTTCCCAGCGTATTCTTTGAATTTTTCTAAGGCATCTTCCTTCAAATCCTCCCAGTTTGCTTTTGATTCTCCAATTGGTTCTCCATGTTTTATTAATTTATATAACAAATTTGTTTGTTTGTTTACATATTAAAAGTGTTTTTATAGTTTACAAAAGTAATTTTATTTAGTTTATTTACAACAAATATTTTTGTAATTCTTCTTCTTCTTCTTCGTTCACTTCTACCACCAAAAACCGCACTGTGAACCTACTGAATTCACGCCTGTGGTCCTCGTTAGGTCCCGTGGTCCCCTGTGTGGTCCAAAATAGACCACACGAGTTCCATGAAAGGACCACAAGGGGTTCAGAGTATCACAGTGCTTTAGCCTGTATTCTTGGTGGGTCTCGGAAGCGGGATTGCGTGACACCGTGGTTTTCATTGCACCAGTTTGGTCTAGGGTTGGACTTTCTCACCGGAAGACCTCGACGTGTTTGGAATATCAGTGCATCCCCGCTGGGTGAGAGGCGTTAGCCCACCCAGGCCAGAGTTGGACTTTCTCACCGGAAAACCTCGACGTGTTTTGAGATACCCGTGTATCACCGCCGGGTGAGAGGTGGTTGCCCATCCAGTCCAGGGTTGGACTTTCTCACCGGAAAACCTCAGCGTGATTAGGATACGCAGACATCCCCGCCGGGTGAGAGGTGGTTGCCTATCTAGACTTCCCTGGTCCAGTGTCTCCGACTTCAGCATTTTGCGGTCGTGGCCGCTACCTTTCCTAGTTGTGACCAGGATGGAGCTTTTGTCCAGGAGGACAAATCCTCGCCACTAGTGACTTCTACCCCTGGGTTGAGCCGGTTTAGGCATTTCCCAGTATGGGCGTGTTTGGGACGGGACCGACCTCTAGGGCAGAGGTACTGTGACATTCATAGCCTTCAAGATTCACCCCTGGTATGAGCCGGTTTAGGCAAAATTCACCAGAATGGGTGTTTATCAGGCGTTACCGACCTCTAGAGCGGAGGTGGCATGACATGTCTAGCCATCGAGTTCCACCCCTGGTGTGTGCCGGTTTAGGCATATTTCACCAGTGTAGGTGTATTTCGGACGTGGGCGGCCTCTAGAGCAGATGTGCCGTGGTATAGCTCTCGTAGCGATACTACTGGACATACCAGGTTAAACTTCACTTTCCACCACCTTTTCTCATCGACTTAACCTCTGGGACAAGCCAGTTCATGCATTTCACCCGATATGACTGCACTTAGGACGTGGCCGACCTCCAGACCAGAGGTGCCGTGATTTGACTGTTTGCTTCGCTTTATTCTTTCAACCACCTTTTCCGCAGTGATGCTGCGCGGCAACCTCATTTGCAAATTTCTTCATTGGCCAGGAAGAACACCGCTCCACGCACGGCAGCTGAAGATCTCGCCAACAGCGGCAGATGAACTACCAAACGTGACACTCATCTACCCTAAGTAACTGGTTTTCAGGCGCCAGATATTCGCCCTCGCCCCTTCTCCTGTCAGTTTAAACAGTTCTGCCACGGGAAGGCCAGGAGCTGGACTTGACTGCCAGAGGCTGTTTGTGGCGCGTTTGCAGTCCTTAGAACCATTTTTGTAATTAATTCCTGAGACCGTTTTTTTTTTTTAGTTTATTTAACAGAAATGTTTTCTTTTTTAGTCTCCTACACCAAAAGTATTTATCCATTCCACCTTTCTTTTTCTTTTGTTAACTGTATAATTTATATATTTCTATCTGTTTACTCTAATGATTCCCAGTGCCTGATACTGTACTTTGTTTAATTTTTTCTGTTGGATTTAGCTGCTGTTGTCCATGCATTCACACTGTATTCTAGTTTTAGCCTTACGCTTCCTGTGTATCTTTCTTAGTATATTATCAGGTCATTCATTCATTCATTTGCATGTCCCTTGCGGAACTTTGCCTCCCAAACAGTACTCCTGTAGGCCTCTCAGTTGTGGGCAAGATGACCTGCTGCTGCTGCATCCATTTGCAGATCGTCAGCGATGTCTTGCAGCCATCTTCGTTTTGGTCTTCCTCTCTTTCTTTTTCCCATTATGTATCCTTCCAATACGGTCTTCTCTAAATTATCATGACGTTTAATGTGTCCAAAATATTTAAGTTTTCTCTCTTTAATCATCTTTACTAGCCAGCCTTCTTCAATATTAAGCTCTTGTAGTATAGATATATTTGTTCTTTTTTTGTGTCCACGATATTTGGAGCTCTTCTGTAGCATTTACATTCAAAGGCATCTATGTGTTTCTCAGCTGTTTTGTTAAGTGTCCAGGTCTCACAGGCATATGTTGCGATGGGAGAGATGCATGCCCTTAAAAATCTTATTTTTGTGGTTCTGTCTGCTCCTCTCCACAGATTCTTTTTCTTCCAGTTTTTCCTCATTGATACATATTTCAGCTGCCTTGTTTGTTTTGTCATTTGTCATCAATTTAGTTTTCTTTGCATTAAGATAGAGGCTCTGCTCTTCGCTGTTCTTACGAACTGACATAATTAGTTTTTTCATTCCTTTTTGTGTTGTGGACAGTAATACTGTGTCATCAGCATATCTAATCTCTGGTATTTCATAACCTCCAATTGTTATGGCATCATAATATTCTTTGTCTACATCTTCTCTAACATTCCTCATTATATTTTCAGTATACAAGTTAAATAAGTAAGGTGACAATATGCACCCCTGACGGACCCCTTGTTTTATGTCAAACCAAGTTGTTGTTTCACCATTTATTCTTACTGCTCCTTGTTGGTCTAGATACAGCAGTGATGTTAATTGTACCAAATGTGTTGAAAATCCCATTTTTTCCATTATTTCCCAAAGTTTCTGGTGTTGTACACAATCAAATACCTTTGAGTAGTCTATAAAGGATAAATATAGATTCAGATTAAACTCTCTGCATTTCTCTATTATTAATCTTATATTAAATATATGATCTCTTGATCCTCTTCCTTGCCTGAAACCAGCTTGGACCATATTGACTTCTTCTTCTATTTTCTTTCGAAGTCTACCCATTATGATTTTTAACAGAATTTTACTGGCATGACTAATCAGGGAAACAGTTCTGTAGTTTGTGCATAATTTCAGGTTACCCTTTTTTGGCAGTGGTATAAATACAGTTCTTTTCCATTCTTTTGGCCAAATACCTGAATGCCATATCTTTTTACATAGTGCATGATAGATTGTTGCACATTTATTTCCTCCTGCTTTAATAAATTCAGCTGTTATCTCATCACATCCTGGTGATTTACCATTTTTCAGATTCTTTATTCCCCATAAAACTTCTTCTATTGTCAGTTCGGATTCTTTCTCCTCCAATAATAATTCACACTGTTGATTTCTGCTTCCACAGTCGGTTGTTTCATACATTCCTTTGCAATATTCCTTCCATCTTTCTAGAATTTCGTCTGTCTCTGTCAAGGTATTTCTCATCTCATCACAAATTACGTTTAGCTTAGGTGTGACATTTCTCGTCAGTGTCTTCATTTCTTTAAACATTTCACTGTCTCTTCCACACTTCTGATGTTCTTCTGTTCTTTCACAACAATCTTGTATGTTTTGCTTTTTGTCTTTTCTAATGTTTCTTCGTACTTCTTTTGTTAAATTTTTATATTTTTCTTTGTTGTTGTTTGTCACTTTCCATTGTGTCTTCATTTCTCTACATTGTTTTATCAGTTCTAGTGTACCTGCTGTAATCCATCCATTCTTTTGTGTTTTCTTTACTGGAACCATGTCTTTAGCTGTTATTAAGATATCTTTGGCCTGCGTAGCCAATTCATCTGGTGTCATCGCCTCCTGTACAGCCATCAGGATTTCAAAACGGTACTGCACTTCTATACCATATTGTTCTGGTATATTTGTAAGATCAAAGCGGAGTGGTCTTGATCCCGTAACTGTCTTTTTTATCTTTATCTTCATGTCTGCTATTAATAACTCATGGTCCGTGTCACAATCAGCACCTGGTAAAGTTTTTGCAGATGTTATACTTGACCTCCACCTTATTTGCACTAAAATGTAATCTATTTGATTCCCAGTTTTCCCATCAGGTGATGTCCATGTGTAAAGTCTTCTTGGGTGTTGTTTAAAAAGTGTGTTAGCGATCATTAGCTCATTTTCCATGCAAAACGCCATTAGATTGTCACCTGCCTCATTTCTGTGTTCTACGCTAAATTTCCCTACAACATGTCCTTCATCTTCTGCTCTTTCTGTACCAATCTTTGCATTAAAATCACCCATTTTTAATATAATATCATTTTTCCATACCTGGTCTATTGTCGTTTGCAGTGTGTTATAAAAGTTTTCTACTTCCTCTTCTTCTGCTGCAGATGTAGGTGCATATATCTGGATGATTGCCACATTTCTAAGAATGCCCTTAAGTCTGATTGTTAGGATTCTATTACTTACTGGATTGTAGCCTAGTAATGCTTTTGATATTGATTTGTCCAAATAAAAAGCCACTCCATTCTTTCCTCCTACTTCTCCACCAGAGTATATAAAGATATCATGCTCGCTCTTAAAGTGACCTGATCCTTTCCATCGATATTGGCAAATTCCCAAAATGTGTATCCTCGTTCTTTTCATCTCCTCACTTATTATTTGATATTTTGCCTCATACATACTTCTTACATTCTATGTTCCTACTCTTATTTTTCTTTTTAGTTTGATGCAGGGGTTTTCCTTGTTAACACCATCAGGATGTTGTCCGTCATCACAATTACTGACCTCTGCCTCACACTCTTCCCCAGTGTAAAAATTAGATCTATCTGGCCTGGGGGCCTCACCACCAGATCTTTTTCCTATTTGACTTTCCATGATTGCTGTTTGGGTTTCTTGGTATATTTCCAGAAGATAGTTTACCATTGCTTTCCTTCCGGGCAGTGACTGTACTAGTCATTGATCATAGCCATTGTCCCTACATTGAGATCATCTGCCTACCATCATAGAATGGTGACCATAACCAACATTATCTCTCGGCTGCTCTCCCATTCCATCCACCACCTACTCCCCTGGCTTCACGTCACCCTGATCGGGGGGCTATACGGGTACTCCACCTTGCCCAAGGGTGTCCCGTAGACTGACGGAAGTAAGGAGGCATCTTACTTCTCCTTTGATAGTCCCTGCTAATTTCATTTCTGTTCTTTGACATGCTTTTTTTTAAAAACTTGTTGATATTGCTTTTACAGGCCAGGCAGGAGTCTTGTGTGATGCCTAAATATGTTGGGCTGTCTTCCTTTGGGTTGTTGTATCCATTTCCTTTTAGTTGTTTTGTTGATAGTGAGAAGATTGTGTATGTTGTCTTTTCCTTGTTGATGGTTATCAGCCATCTCCTGATCCAGTCTTCAAGTTTTTTGAGTGCATCTTGTGTTCTGTTAGAGGCTACTGTTGTGTTTTTGTCTTAAAGAACACATGTTGCTTTAGAAGATCTCCATATTGTTACATCATTTGCATATAATGTGTGGTGTATTTTTCTGGAGCATGTCATCTGTGGTGTCATTTATATGTATCAGAAATAGGATGGGGTACTCCTTGCTGGAGGATAGTTTGTTTTTTTTTTTTGGTTATGATATCCCTGTAATTGTTTTCTTGCATGTCTGTTGTTAGGTGATTTTTTTTAAAAAATCCAGTTCCATTTAAATTGAGGGGGTGAATACACAATCTATTTAGGGGGTGAAGATACTGTCTAATTTGTCAGTCAGTGAGTCATAGCAGACCAAGACCTTGTTCTACCTCTTCATTGGTAGTCCTGGCAGCAGGCTTAGCCTGGCTAATGGGGCAGGGATTTCCATAGTCCCCATGATGGTGGGGTCTGCTAAAGAAGCATTTCACACCCCCTGCTTTTTTAGCTGCACTCATGGGCTGAAAAAAAAAACAGTGGCCATAACCTAATCCTAAGCTGACACAGTGCTGTGCCTCAACACCATCATAGCATCAGCTGCAAAGAACACCAGCTCACAGTTTCAGAAAGATTGAAGACAAGACAAGATGTATCATTCTTTCTGAGTTTTAGCAGGTAGTCCTTTTCTCCATAATTTGTCAAATGCTTTTTCCATTTATGTCTGTGTAGTTGTACTTTTTCTTTTGTCTTGGAGAGCGTCTTCATTTTCTGATAAACTCTCTTCACAGGGAGAATTCAAACATCAGCAGATCAAAGAAATAACAGTATCACTCCATCTTCAAAAGATGCCAAGACAAAACAATCATCAAAGACTAATAATAGAAAAAGACAGCAAGAAAAAAACTGCAGTGACAGTTCATCATCTAATTTGCCATCATCATCTTCCAACTCGGAAGTTTCGTCTGTCAAAGAACCTCAGCCAGTTTCACGATCTTTGAGGAGTCAAGAAATGAGAGCAGGAGCACAAGTAAAAACTCTGCTAAAGACCAGCACAGCCCCTGCACATGCCTCTGTAAGCCTTACTTTCCACATGCTGTTGAGCATTACAGACTGGAGGCTGTTAAGTGCCTGTCATTATATATTTCATTTACTTAGTATGTTGAGAATATGTCTGTGTTATGGTGTTATTCATAATTCTTTTGTCTTATTTGGTTTATTTCACCACACTGAAGTGAAGTAGTGTTATCTCCTGATTGATTCTTTCTCTGTAATATTGTGAATATTTTAAAGTTCCAGCTTTTGAAAGGTTATTGTTTTTACTCATTTTTCTTGAAGATCATTTGAACACTGTTCTGTGATGCCTGTATATCAAATACCTTTAAATAACTTACAGTTTAACACTTTAACAGATAGCTCCGTTGGATTATGGTATGCATCAATGAAACATATAACCATGACAGAGTTTTAAAATTATTTACCACAGACAATGTGTTTCATAGTTTATTGGGGAAATGTGTGTGCATGTATGCACGTGCAGAAAGTCTCAAGTTAACAAGATGATGGTCAGCAGCTCATAGCTGACTGCTTGTGACAGGGTTGGTGGACACTAAGTGACCAAGACTTCATTCTGCCTCTCAGTGATGTCTTCTGCTAACAGTTTTATACTAGCAAGATGTAAGGTTTTAGGCTTCCGACTATGTACTTTGATTTTTAAATATCCCCATAAAAACAGTTTGCAACATTTAAATCAGGAATCATTGTGTCAGTTGATTGTGCCATAATATTTGTACTCATAAAACAGTTTTGTAACTGGAAAGGAGTCTTGTATAATGAGAGTAGGAGTGATGAAAATGAAATTATATAAGATTTGAAAAATACATTGTATACTGCTTTAGAAATAATATTTTATGAGAGTAAATGACTAATCCCTCATCCTGTATGGTATTTTGTATATGTGCTTTTTTGTTTTTTTAAGGCTACATGTGCACACAGCTCCAGAAAGATTGGCCTAGTTGATATTGGTAAGTCTTTGGATTTGTGCAACAGTGCAAAATATCAGATATGAAGGAATGGTACATTTAAGTATGTGTCATGCAGGGTAAGTAAGAATAAATCCTAACTGAACACTAGCATCCTTGATTCCTGAGCCTTGCCAGAATGGAAGAGTAGAAGTGAGAAGAATTGACTCAGAAGCTTTAAACATTTTTATTAAATACATTAAACAAAAAAACGGATAAATATAATATATTGAAATTATCACCAGAAAATGCAGTGTAACTAATAATAGCCTGCCTTTGTCAGATATTTTTCTCACAGTGAAAATTGCTGTGAGCGCTATGTGCAGTGCCATGTAGTGCTTGAACTTGAAGAATGACCATGCTCTGCTGCTGGCCTAGAGATTTCCTTGCACACAGGACACTCCCATGTGTTCTCAGCCTTTAACTTCAGTGTTGTTTGTAGTGTGTGTTGGGTGATTGTGCCAGTGGCACATTGATTGATCACAGCTCCATCTTTTGCGTAAAGTTTTGAATGTCTATCACAGCCCTTCATTATTCCCCTTTCATATAGTCTTTGGTGATAGGTGTTGCATTCAAAATTTTTTTGTTCATCTCCCTGTAATTTTGATAAGGTGGCTGTTATAATGTCTGCTTTGTCCATTTGTAGGTTGCCCATGGTTGTTGCTTTGTTTGCCAGTTGATTTGCCATTTCATTAGCATGTCCAAGGAAATAAATCCATATTAGGGAGATTTGTGATTCTTTTGATTTGCCCAACCACTTGCAACCAGATTTAAAAAAATTTTTTTAGCATGCATTATGAGTCTGATAATATTATGGCCTGTGCTGGTTGCTGTTTTGCTAGCCAGTTAGTTGCACCCAAGTAATATATATGTCAAAAGTTTCATCAGGATTAAAAGAGGAGCCACATCATCAGTTTCTAGAAAATTGATGGGTGGTCTGTAGCTTCTTCTTCTTCTTCTTCGTTCGCTTCTACCACCAAGACCGCACTGTGATCCTACTGAATTTACACCTGTGGTCCTTGTTAGGTCCCGTGGTCTCCTGTGTGGTCCCCAAAAGGACCACACGAGATTCCCGAGAGGACCACAAGGGGTTCAGAGTATCGCAGGGCTTTAGCCTGTATTCTTGGTGGGTCTCTGAAGCGGACTGCATGACACCGTGGTTTTCGTTGCACCAGTTTAGTCTAGAGTTGGACGTTCTCACCAGAAGACCTCGATGTGTTTAGGATATCAGTGCATCCCCGCTGGGTGAGAGATGGTAGCCCACCTAGGCCAGAGTTGGACCTTCTCACCGGAAAACCTCGACGTGTTTTGAGATACCCGTGTATCACTGCCGGGTGAGAGGTGGTTGCCTATCCAGTCCAGGGTTGGACTTTCTCACCGGAAAACCTCAGCGTGATTAGGATACGCAAACATCCTCGCCGGGTGAGAGGTGGTTGCCTATCTAGACTGCCCTGGTCCAGTGTCTCCGACTTCAGCATTTTGCGGTCGTGGCCGCTACCCTTCCTAGTTGTGACCAAGATGGAGCTTTTGTCCAGGAGGACGAATCCTCACCACTAGTGACTTCCACCCCTGGGTTGAGCCGGTTTAGGCATATTAACCCAGTATGGGCGTGTTTGAGACGTGACCAACCTCTAGAGCAGAGGTACTGTGACATGTGTAGCCTTCAAGTTTCACCCCTGGTGTGAGCCGGTTTAGGCATAATTCACCAGTGTGGGTGTATATCAGGCGTGACCAACCTCTAGAGCGGAGGTGGCATGACATGTCTAGCCATCAAGTTCCACCCCTGGTGTGTGCCGGTTTAGGCAAATTTCACCAGTGTAGGTGTATTTCGGACATGGCCGGCCTCTAGAGCAGAGGCGCCGTGTATGTGTAGCTTTCGCAGCGATACTACTGGACATACCGGTTAAATTTCACATTATCTTTTCCTTCACCTTTTCACATCAGTACCACACAGCAACCTTTATTCCTTTTCCGCATTTTCTTCCTCGACCGGGAGGAGCTTCACTCTACGCGCGGCATTCGAAGAGTCTCGCCAGCAGTGTCTTAACCTCTGGGTTAAGCTGGTTCATGCATTCCACCCGATATGACTGCACTCAGGACGTGGCAGACCTCCAGACCAGAGGTGCCTTGATTTGACCATTTGCTTTGCCTTATCCTTTCTACCACTTTTTCCGCAGTGGTGCCGTGCGGCAACCCCTTTTCACCTTTCTTCGTTGGCCGGGAGGAGCACAGCTCCACGCACGGCAGCTGAAGAATATCGCCAGCAGTGGTAGATGAGCTACCAAACGTGTCACTCATCTACCCTTCGCCCCTTCTCCTGTCAGTTTAAACAGTTCTGCCACGGGAAGGCCAGGAGCTGGACTTGACTGCCAGAGGCTGTTTGAGACGCGCGCCGTTGGAGTGGAGGTCGGATTCTCCACCCCACCTCCGGCAATAGCAGTCCTTAGAACCGGTCTGTAGCTGATTTTCATTGTAATTTACTATCATGCAGTTTTCAAAACTTTTGTCATGAAAGTAATATGTGTGAGTGAAGGATAAAATTTACATACACTATGTCTGACATCACAGTATAATATAATCACTGTTCTCAACTCACATATTCCATGTGCAGAAGGATGTGAGCAGTTGACTTCCTGGACTGAAAGCAGTGCATTCTGCATTCTCTGCTGTTGCCCTTCAGCCAACCCATCTGTAAAAATTAATCCTCGGAAGACTGTGTGGGGGGAAACTATCTTTAAAAAAAATGAATACTAACAGCCTGCACGGCGAGGCAGACTAGAAGATGCTGCATTCCTGACCGTCAGTGATAGAAGGAAAAATGTAATATCACGTGCAGTTCAGTTCTGTGAATGATCAGCTTTGCCTGAGTCACAGTGCTGAATGGGAGAAAATATGTTCATGAAATACTAATTACTGCATTAAATTTGTGCAGTCATACTTCATACATTCACGTGCCAGTTGTAAGGTTATCAGTGGAACTCCTGGAGTTTTAAAAAATTTTTTCTGATGAGTTTAGAATAGATACGTGGGACTGCTCAATCAAGATTTACACATTTGTGACAATAGCAATTTTGATAATAAGCAGTAAAAAGTGCTTTGGAGTGATGCTTTAAGAATTGAATTTCAAACCATTTCACAAATGTGTTTATCATGTTTCGATAATGACTGTTCATAAATGGAATTTAATCATAGTAATGAGCAGTCCAGCTGGCTGGGTGGAAAGGTCCCCATACAAGGGATGCTGAGACTAGACAAGTCAGATATTTCTAAAACTGTTATGGACAGATTTTGCAGGGATAAAGAGCTGGAGTGGAAGCGTAGCCCCTACAGCCACAGAATGAAGATACTGAGCACAAGGGAAGAATAAGCTATGAACCCACAATCAACATGTGAAGACACAAACAATGCGCACACCATACATGGTTACTCCACAGCAGATGTCCCAGCTGCAGTGATGTTATCAGCTGAGATCAATCAAACTAAATGGAATTTAAATGTGTGCTTTTTTGGCTGCCATTTTATTTCTGTACCAACCTGTTTTCTACTCTTATTTGATTCTGTATGCATATCCAGACCTTCCTATAGTACCATTTTGTATGATATTTTGGAAAGACTTGCCTAAGTACACTAATGAAGTCAGCTTACTATTAGTAATCTGAAATTGGATAGCAATATAAAATTATAATGTACAATAACAGCATATTATATACTATTATTTTCTGTTACACTGTTTTATAACTCATGAATAATTAGTGTATAAGTATATAAAACTAAGTATATAACTATACACGGACCCACTGCAGTAAAGCTGTGATAACAAAATGCATAAACTAGGAAAAAAGTTAAAAACAGCTTTATTACTTAATGAGCACACAGCTGTGATGTTTCAGTGTATAGTACAGTTTTATATTTGATCTTCTTTCTCAATTTATTCATCCTGTGTGTTTTTGTATAATTAAGCTTCACACGGAAACATCACAACTGTGTGCTTATTATGTAATAAAGCTGTTCCTACTTTTTTCATAGCTTACACATTTTGTTTTGTAATTCAGTATTTCACCCTTTCATGTTTTGGGGTTTTTTTTTTTTACCTTCAGACTCAATTCCTCATGTGGATAGCCTCCCAAAGGTTACAAGTTATTTACGCACAATCTACCCAGGCAAAGATGGTTTGGAAGTGAGACATCTGACATGAAGCATATTAATGTTTAGCTTAGCTTTTGTCATGGTCAGATACAACTTTTTTTTGTTGTTGTTAGAAGTATTTTGATGATACTTGACTTTTAGAGAGTACACAATCATTTTTAATACAGTTATGAGATGAGTATAAAGAAGACTGGTGGAACTGGTACTAGATGGTGGACATCAAGGTGTATAGTGTAGTTTTATGAAAAGGAGAACAATTTTTAAAAAGAAGTGGCAGTAAAAGACAACAGGAAAAAACCTCAATATTTTGGAAAATTGGCTTGATCAAGGACAACAGAGAAGACAGTAAAAAACAAAAAATTTTTTTTTAATTTTGTTTTTTAATTTTGTCTTGCATTTTTTCTGCTGTCCGTGATAAAAGAATTTTGCCAAAATATTTGGTTGTTTTCTTTATTGCTATTTCTTCCCTTTCTTCCTTTTTTTTAAAAAAAGTTTTTTCTTTTAAATAAAAGTACATTGTCCACCTTCATTTAACACAGCTGTCTTGTAGTAATGAGAGCATGGCTTAATGCAATTATTTTAGATACAGAACAATAAATAAAGTAAAGATCTAGGTAAGTGCAACTTGTATTATGCAGGTTCATTATGTATTCCACAAACTGAGGGGAGAAAGTTGTTTTATTGTTTATTTGTCATGTATCGCATATTGTGATGTACAGTCTCAAAAAATAAAGTGTGAAAAAAGTAGGAACAGCATTATTACTTAATGAGTACAAAGTTGTGACGTTTTGGTGTGAGCCTTAATCATACAAAAACACACAGAACGAAGAACTAGAGAGAGAGGATAAAGTATAAATTTACATG
This sequence comes from Achatina immaculata, assembly GCA_009760885.1. NCBI lineage: Eukaryota > Metazoa > Mollusca > Gastropoda > Stylommatophora > Achatinidae > Lissachatina > Lissachatina immaculata. Next base: position 6,181,681 of record CM019717.1, read on the forward strand.
AATACTATGTTTTAAAAAAATGAAATAAAATGAATAGAGGACTTAGCTGTAACTTGTAAGAAGCTGTGACTTGTCCGACGCTGTGTTCATAAATATGCATGGTGGAGTGTATAGAATATTTAAATGGAGGCTTGTGATAGGTGGGTTGTAATTGAGGGCGATGGGTTGGGAAGCCGTGGAAGGGAGATAAGAGTGATACATTGGTAACCTAGCTGGGAGAAGGTGAAATAGGTGATTATAGTTGGGGTAGAGGGGTTGTAATGTGATGCAGTGTAGAGGTTCTGAACTATATGTGACAAATGAGAAGGGAGTGGAACTTGGTAGAGAGGGATTATGATTGTGGAAGAGGAGAATGTTAGGTGTAACTGAATAATTAGTTCAAACCATGTGGTTCCAGTGTCCCATAATCCTGAATGTAGCGGTTCTCAAGTGCTAGGCGGCTTGTGTCATCTGCATGACATTGTTTGATGGCTGTTACTAGAAAATCAGATTTGCCTCTGTGGTTCGGGCCATTTAAATAATTTGGGACTGGTTTCAAAACAAGCTGGGTAATATCGTACAGATGTTTCTGCATGCGGTCCTCTAATCTGAGGCCAGTTTCACCAATATAAGTTATCCATCTTTTGTATACAGTGACATATATCATATTGTGGGACTCGCATGTGAATCCCTCATGGAGGGTGAGGATAGTTTTGGGAAAGGTGATCGTTTTTATTTCCCAGACTACAGGACAGGTAACACAGCGAGAGCTGTTACATTTTATAGTGCCAACATATGCAAGGTTCTGCCTCAGTATCCTCATCCATACCCACCTGAAGCAGATAAATACAGTATACATTGCCTCAGATAAACTTTTACCTTCATTCCTCTATATTCTTAATATTCTCTCTCCAGTTGGTGACACCAATTTCTTTTATATCCTCTTCTATGTTGTCTTTCCATCTCTTTCTTGGTATACCCCTTGGTCTTGTTTCCCTCAACTCTTGTGCATGCATAATTTTCATTTGTCTAATCTCTTCCATTCTTTATACATGGTCCAAATAGTGTAGTCTGTTCAGTTTGAAGACAATTGTAATTCATTGAGATTTAAATAAGCTGTTCATTTCAGTGTTTTTTCTGGCTCTCCATTCTTCACTGTTGGTATCTTTTGTGGGCCTAAAGATTCTTCTCAGGATCTTGTTCTCAAAGATCTCCAATTGTTGTTCATCTTTCTTTGTTGTACTCCACGTTTCTGATCCATGCATGACAGTTGGTCTTATAGTTTTGTATACTGTTAAAAAAAAGAAACACAACACTACTGTAGTTGTAATGGACACCAGATTTCAAACTTGTATCAAAATTTTATTTTACAGAATTTAATGTTACAATCTTGACATGAAGAAATTTTAAGATTTTAACAGTGAAATGATTTTCAATAAATTTGTTTTGGACTTTTATTCTTTGTGACTGGGGCCTCCGTTTCAGTAAGATGTATGGCCTCCTCTGGCCTGTATCAGAGAACGACATCTCCTTGACATGGATCCTATTAGCCATTGGATCTGTTGTTGTGGGATGGCTGCCCACTTTTCCTGCAGTGCAAGAGACAACTGTTGGAGGTTGGTTGGCACCACGTCTCGCTGGGGGATTTGTCTGTTGAATTCATCCCATAAATGTTCTATTGGGTTCATGTCTGATGACATGGATGGCCACAGAATTATCTGGATGCTGTTGTCAGCGAGGAACTGAGTGGTGAGTTGTGCCACATGAGGTCGAGCGTTATCCTGCTGAAAAATCGCCCCTGGTGCATCCAAAAGTGGAAGGACATGAGGACGAAAAATTTCAGCGACATATCGTTGGCCATTCAGGCATCCTTCAGTTTGCACCAGATCACTTTTTCCCATTAAGCTTATCGTCCCCCACACCAGTACACCTCCACCACCATGTGGAGGAGCCTCATCCATGCAATTCTTATGGACTCTGCGGTAAACTCTTCTCCATCTGTCGTGTCACTGGAGCAGAAAGAATGATTCACCACCAAACCAAACCCTTCTCCAGTCATTCGCAACGGTCCATTGACGATGCTGGTTCGCCCACTGCAGTCAGTTCTGGCGATGCCGGTCCATAAGAACAGGACCTCTGTAGGGTCTTCTAGTCCAAAGACCAGCGTCATGCAGCAGATTCCTGACCGTTTTATCTGAAATTCGATGAGCTGCTGTCATTGACTGGACTTTTAGGATGCAGATGCAAATCGATTCCTGAGGTGACGCAGCCGTATGAAGCGGTCTTCAGCAAGAGTTGTGACTATGGGTCTTCCACTGCGCAGCCGGTCTGCAATTTAGCCAGTTTCTTGAAATTGTCTCCAAAGGTGACTAATGGTGGTTCTAACCACATTAAATTGTCTGGCCACTACACTTTGTGACTTTCCAGTCTGTAAACATCCAATGATGATGAGTCATTGTTCTGTAGTGAGATGAGGCATACTTGCACATTGAATTCTCAAATGTATTGATTCGAGGAGCGTCAATCTTTTATAGGCATTCAATAACATGGTCAGTGAGTTTTGTGTTCAGTAAGTTTCACGGGATTCTCGTGAACATGTCATGAGTTATTGTCAAAACTGAGTACAATTCAGGTCAGCACGTGAAGTTGATGTTCAAATGAACGTTTCAGGCAATTTTTCCTTGTCTGATTAGCAAACTTCAGTTTATTCTTCTTCTTTGTACGCACATTGGCGATGATGCATGGTATCCTTATTTTTGCGATATGCCTTTTGGCTGGGTACCTCTGACTTCAGCACCTTTTCTTGCTAGTGCAGACTGTGGTCTTGCTCAGACTGCCATGAAGACAGTGGTGTAGGCTGGCCTGGCCAAAACTTTGTTTTCCAGCCTCTGGTGGGCCCTTCTCTATGTCAGATCCTGAATGCAATGCTGGCTGTTCAGACAGCTTTGAGACAGTTCCACAGAGACACCCCAACTTTGGGATGAGGAATCCGATGGGTGCTTCAGCAAAATCCATTCCCCGCTACCTATAGTCTGCTGGCTCTGTTTTGTTTACATCATTCTGATAGCCATTGTTGTAAAGATCCATAGGCTTGTCACGTCCTGGATTCATTGGTTTCACACCAGATTTTTCTCATCCCTGCTGGCAATCTCCATGTCCCCATCCATCTGCCATTACATTTTACAAAAATAATAATTACAATTAATGTTGATTGCTACAGGTTTCTGGGCTACAGAAGTAGGCCAGAATTTTTAAGAAAACAGATCTATGTTCCCTGTCTCACAAAGACTATGTTAAGATAAGTGTGTTCTTAACACAGTTGTTCCCAGGGGAAAACTTCAGTTTAAACACAACACCGTATTTGTTGCATTTTTTTTTTGGTCACAACTAGGAAGGGAAGCGGCCATGACCACAAAATGCTGAAGTCGGAGACACTGGACCAGGGCAGTCTAGATAGGCAACCACCTCTCAACCGGCGATGATGTATGCGTATCCTAATCACGCTGAGGTTTTCCGGTGAGAAAGTCCAATACCGGAATGGAGGGGCAACCACATCTCACCCGGCAGTGATACACAGGTATCTCAAAACACGTCGAGGTTTTCCAGTGAGAAAGTCCAACTCTAGCCTGGATGGCTACCACCTCTCACCCATCGGGGATATACTCATATCCAAAACATGCCAAGGTTTTCCGGTGAGAAAGTCCAACTCTAGATCAAACTGGTGCAACGAAAACCACTGTGTCATGCTATCCCACTTCTGAGACCCACCAAGAATACAAGCTCAAGCCGTGCGATACTCTGAACCTCTTGTGGTCCTCTCGGGGACCACACGGCACAGGGGACCACAGGACCTATAGAGGACCACAGGGCGGTCTTGGTGGTAGAAGTGAACGAAGAAGAAGAAGCAAAAGCCTGGTTTGCTAAAGTAAGTCTGCTGTTGATGTCCTCTGTGTATCTCTATCTTCTACTACTCTACTGTCAGGATATACAAATTCATTGACCTTATCTGTTAGCTTGCTATCTACTATGAGTAAATTTATGCTGTTCACATTTTGCTTCATTAACTTTGTCTTTCCTTGACAATAGACAAATGTCGTCGGCAAAGTCAAGATCTATCTGTTCTTCCTAAAACCTGGTTGATAATCTCCCAGTATTATAAAAAGTTAGTTGAACTTTTAAATTACAGTTGGCAGATTTTGTGGTTGTAAATAACACAGTTAGCACACTTTGTGATTTTAAATGAAATGGTTAATAGGTGTGGTTTTAAATTACATAATGAATATTTTGTTGCAGCTTTAAAATACTCATGTGTGGTTTGGATGTTTAACAGTTAAAGCTGAAGGTTTGTCTTCTACACATTTCTGAATTCTTTTTTATTGGAACTCATAATACCCCTCTGCATTAGCTGATATATCCTGTAGACAAGTGCTCACACACAGTTATATAATTAGGGAGTTAGGACTCTTGGAGAATCTAGTGATTAATGAAGCAAATGGTACAGTACAGGCAGCATGTGAGGTGAATAATATTGTGAGTACAGTGCTCTTATGGTAAAAATTAAATATGGTTTCTTAGTATGTAGTTTTGTTCTTTGATGTTATAGAGCATGTTATGTTTTCTTCCCTACCTTCTGCATAATAAATGTCCATTTTGACCACAGTTATGTGAAAACAGGTTTCTTGGGCATTCTAAATGTCATGTCCAGAGATATTTAATTTACTCAATTTACATGTTGAATTAATGCATTTTTAAAAACAAATTAAGGGAGCCAAATTCGTGAAGACATCAGCTTATTTTAGAGTTAATATTCTTGTATTTTAGTTGAATTCTTTCCAGACTAAATGTTTACGAAGAATTAGAAAAATATTTTGGCCAAACACCATAAGAAATAACATCTTATTAGCAGAAATGCAGATGAAACCACTGACAACAGTTATTGAAGAAAGACGCTGGCGATGGTTGGGACATGTGCTCCGAATGACTGACAACTCACTACCAAAAATAGCACTAAGATGGACACCACAGGGGAACAGAAGTAAGGGTAGACCAAAAGAGACATGGAGAGGAACAACAGAAAGGATGTTGAGCAATAGAGGGCTCACCTGGGCAAGAGCAGAAAAAAAGGCGAAGGACAGGCATGTGTGGAAAACCCTTGCGGACGCCCCATGTGCCCTGGGCACTTAAGGTTCAGAGAGAGAGAGAGAGAGATTCTTGTATTTTGTTTTCTTTTCTATGCAGACTCTGACTTCTCAATAATCTTTCATAATGATTTTTCGAGGTTCATTAGTCTCAGAGTTTTATACATGCATGATCACACAGCAACCATTTTACAGAGTGCAATACTAGAACTACTAGAACTATGCTGCTGTTAGTTTGTTCTTACAGCAACAACACTCAACAGAAAGACACTTCTGAACTCTTCTGTATGAATTCCAGAGACAGACACTTAATTCATAACAATGGTTGTTCCTATAAGACATATAATACTATTGCAACTCATTTAACACATTGGTCCAGTGAGTCTGAGTGAGCAGTTCATATTCTAAAGATTTTTAAAGAACAAAACATCAAGTGTAGGTATACTAATGGCTGTACTTTGTTCATTAACTATTACTGAAAGCAGTTAAGAAAAGTTTGGCAATCACTGGATTAAGATACTGTGGACATGTGATAGGACACTGCAGCTCTTTTAACTCTGTTCAGCTGGGTTTGACATTGGTATCAGAATATAACTTCTCATGAAAGAGGCTTTTTCAAAACTGATATTTGAAAGGGCTGACCAAAATTGGCAGAATGACAGCATGTTGTACCAGATGGTGAAAGTTCTGTCAAAAGCCACATTATGGTGTTATTTGTGATATTATAAACATATTTACCACATACTCAGACTCTAGGATGGGGCAAAATAACAATGATGTTATAATATTTATGATTTCTGAACTGTACAATGAGTGATAGAAAATCCATGAAGACTGACAAAAATTAGACAAAGAAATAATTGCTTAATGCCGGGAATATGAACAGGTCATGTGGCATTTGGCAAAAACTCCTGTCACTTGCCATGAGGTTGTGGGGTGCATGTAAGTCTCTAGTTTGACTAGTCCTCTTGATCATCAGTTTTTAAAAACCATTTAAGTCTCGGCGCAACTGTGAAGTCAGGCGTGGTTTCAGATGAGATGGTCGATGGGTGGCACAATTCAAGGGTGATATGAGTCTCGGACTTAACACTGTTTCATCAGTGCAGTTTAAGGCCAGATACTAAGTAAAAAATCAGTAATTTTCCTTTCTCTGTATCTCATGATGTAGACGAGGAGTAAGGATCTGAGATCAGTTTCAAACTTGATCACACACATTAGTTGGATAACTAGAATGTGCAGAATCTGATGACCAAAAGGAACTGTAGCTACAGAGCACTACTCCCAACCTATTTTTTTTTTCATTTGAACATGACACTTAACTAGCAGTGGTACATTCTCCATGACCTATGAAAAAAAGATTTATTAAAATATTGAATTCAACAAAAATAATAATAAATAATTCAATGTCTTTAACAAAATATAAGTTTGCCCTTAGTAATGTTATATATATATATATATATATATATATATATATATATCAGCATTTTAACAAATATTCTTTAAAAAAAAAAAACCTATCTGAAAACATTTCAAAGCATAGCATATGCTTCTTCCTACAATTATGTTATGCTCAGCAATTGAGGTTGGGAACACTACTATTGAGAAAGAATGCACACTGTGGATATTCTTGGTAAAGTGCGAGAAAGAGTAATGACACATTTTCTTTATCATAGTGCAGTTCACTCACAAACATGCTTTCAAAATCGAAGATGCCATTCTGGCAGAAAGACGCCAAAGACAAAGTTGAAGAAGAAGAAACAAATATATACTTTAAAATATACACATCACATTGGGGAGAAGGCATCTCATAGGCAAATTGGCATACTGCCACAACATTTTAAGGTTTCATAAAGAAACATGCAAGGTGCCAGGCATTTTCTAACACCCTTGCCAGCATGCAATATTCAGCGGGATTTCACTTGATTCAGCACATATTCTGAACAGGGAGTTAGGCATAAGACCAACAGCCTTATCCTGAGACCTACCTAGAGGCAACTTTAGATGGGGAAAAAAGGAATTTTTATGGAAACTTGCAACAAAACCAACTGCAAAGAACTCAAAGATCGAAAGAATGCATTCATCGGCCCCAAATATGTGACAAAGATTGTATTCTGGAATGTAAGAACAATGGCAACACCATCAAAAACTGCCCAAGTAATCCGAGAAATGAATAGATACCACCTAGATGTACTGGGCATCAGTAAAATGTGGTGGCCAGAAGCAGGGAAAAGAATGATGGAAAACTATAAGTTAATTAAAACATTCAGGCAGAGGCAATGGGAGCTACCAAGGAGTGGGTATAATTATGTCAAATGTAGCAGCAAAGAGCCTTATAGAATGGGAGCCAGTGAACAATCGTACAATAAGAGCACGATACAAACTAAGACATGGAAGAATGACAATCATACAGCCAGCGTTATGCACCCACGAACGATTATGAAATAAAAGATGATTTCTATCACCAACTACAACAACTCATTGTTGTAGTCAACAAAGTCCCAAAAACATGACATCCTAATTGTCATGACTTCAGTGCCAAGTTAGGAAAAGATGACACCGATGTTGAAAAAGTAACAGGGAAAGAAGGAATTGATATGATAAATCAGAATGGAGAAAGATTAATTGCACTATGTCTAACAGACAATAATTAGTATATAAGTATATAACTATACATGAAGTCACTGCAGTAAATCTGTGATACCAAAATGCATAAACTAGGAAAAAAGTAGGAACAGTTTTATTACTTAATGAGTACACAATTGTGATGTTACGCTGAAATGCCACAACTGTGTACTTATTAAGTAATAAAGCTGTTCCTACTTTTTCCTAGTTTATACATATTTATGTCTAACAGAGGGTATGGCCATTGGAGGAACAATATTTCCACACAAAGAAATAATAAAACAACATGGATATCTCCAGATGATGGAACCAGAAACCAGACAGACCATTTTTGTATTAGAAAGCAGTTCAGAACATCTCTGACAGATGTAAGAGAATATAGAGGTGCAGATGTCAACAGTGACCATAACTTATGTGTAGGGAAAATAAGACTAAAACTGAAAAGACAACACAAGAAATCAGTACTCAGAAAGATAAACAGCCACAGCCTACAGGAATAAAATGCTAACAGTAATTTCAATCTGAAATTTACCAATCACTTTGCAGCACTCAGTGAGGTAGGGGAGATAGATATAGATGAATTATGGAATTCTTACAGCACAGCCATAATCACAGCAGCAAAAGCAAGTAGAAAAGCATGGATATCAGAAAAGATATGGAAATACATACATGAAAGACGTGCAGTGAAATCAGCCATGTTGAATGTAAAGACAGATCTTGGAAAAGAGTTGGTAAAAGCAACATACAAAGAACTAGACAAAAAAATAGAAAGTTCAGCCAGAAGAGATAAAAGAGAATATACAGACAACTTGGTGAAAGAAGAAGAGCAAGCAGCAAAAACAGAAGACAGCAAAACTCTATATAATATACAAAAGAGGCTAACAGGTACTATTATGTCCAAAGAAAGACCAATCTTTAGCAGAACTGACACCCTATTAACATCAAGTAAAGACTAAAAGCAAAGATGAGCCAAACACTTCCTAGAAATATTTAATCAACCATGCCCAAAAGAATTGATAAACCTTGAAACCAACTTACCAATGCAACTAAATGTCAACCTAGATAAACTTACATTGAACGAAATTGAAACAGTAGTGAATCTAAAGGCTAACAACAAAGCTGCGGGTAAGGAAGATGAAATAACAGCCGAAATGTTAAAAGCTATTAACAGTGACAACATGAGCCAACTACAGAGAATGTTTAATAAAGTTTTGAAAGAAGAAAAGGTCCCCTCTAAATGGAATCATTGTTAAAATACCTAAAAAAAAAAAAAAAGGCAACCTTAGCAACTGCAATAATTTCTGGGAGTAACCTTACTATCAGTTGTCAAAAGTTTTTTGCAGTGTCATTCTGAATAGAATTAAAGGTATAGTGGGTACTGCAATGAGAGAAGAACGAGCAGGATTTCGAAAAGGATGAAGCTGTCTTGACCAAATCTTTAAGAGTAATACTTGAAGAACATATTGAAATGCAAGGACCATTAATCCTGAACTTCATAGACTTTAAACTATCTCCCTTGCTTTTTGGAATTGCCATAGACTTCATAATGAAAAAATGTTGCACAGGTAAAACAGGCATTGATTGGGTACATGGGACCCAACTAGAAGATCTTGATTTTGCAGAATCAGTGACAATGTACATGTAAATTCGATGCAAGAAAAAAACATACCCTGTCTTCACTGGCTAGCAAACTAGAAATTTAAATTAACAAGGAAAAAAACAAAAATAATCAAATTTCCCTTAAATCGAGAAGTAAAAATATACATAGAAGGAACAGCTGTTGAAGAAGTACACCACTTTGCATACCTTGACAGTTACACAGACCAGGATGGTGACACCAGAAAGGAAGTTGGAGCTGCAAAAACAGCACTGACCTTCAAGAATATTGAGAACATATACACTCAAAAGTTATAAGCACAAAAACCAAGCTAAGATTATTCAGTTCAAATGTAATATCCACCCTCATTTATGCATGCGAAATTTGGGGAACAACTAAAGAGATAGACAACAAATTAGACTTTTTGAAAACACATGCCCAAGGAAAATACTCAGTATAAACTGGAACGAATTCAAGAACAACATAGACATAAGGCAGATGAACTGTCTCATGGGTGCTCAGAAAAAGAATCTGAGAATCCTAAAACAAGTTATCAAGTGGAACACAACGGGCCAAAGAAAAATGAGGTTGACCACATGAAACTCTAAAGAGGACATTGTTAAAAAAAGAGGCCAAAGTAGCAGGCATAAAATCCCTTTTTTTTTTATACACCCCCAAGGGTGCTGCTAGATAAGTTTACCATCTCGCGGTGGTGAGAGGTTTTGGATTAAAATCTTAGCCTGGAAGGAAGGAGTGGCGAAGTGGTTAGTGCACTGGTCTCTCATGGCGAAAGTCGGGGGTTCGAATCCGGCCGGAGGCACCCCAGTCACCCAGCTGTAGAAATGGGTACCCGACTTCTTCTGGAGTTGGGGAAGGAAAGGAAAGGCGGCCAGGCGTGATACTGACCATATCACCCTCTAGTGTGCTGACAGGTCAAGGAAAATATGGGCACTAACACCATATCCCTATGTGCCTCTAAGGCATGACAGGGTTACCTTTACTTTTACCTGGAAGGAAGGACCACTTTGCCAGGTAAGTACACATCTTGATGAGGTTGAAAAGCTCGCCGAAGCAGGAAAGCTTAGCCGCCATTCCGGGCCTATGTGACGTTTAACGACGCGGGAAGGGTGTAAGATTGAAAGAAGATAAAACGAACAATGAGAAAAAAAACTTTTAAAAATGAAATAGATGTTTTAAAGTAATGATCTTGGTGTCAACAAAATTTACATCTGTGATTGCTATCAAATATAAACCACAATGGTGACACCAGAACAGAAGTTAGAATTCGATTTGCCAAAGATTTGACCTCCAAGAATCTTGAGATCATAAGCACAAAAACCAAGTTAAGATTATTCAATTCAAATGTAATATCCACCCTCATTTATGCATGCGAAATCTGGGGAACAACTAAAGAGATAGACAACAAATTAGATAACAATTTTTTATAAATGGGAAACTACGAGGTTTTGGTACGGTAAAGTAAGAGAACAAATATTGTAGGATTAAACCTCGAAAAAAATCGTAGACAAAGCACTTTAATGAGACGTGAGAGAAAGAAAAATCACAAGAGAATTACCTGGGATTCGAACACGGACTCCGGTAGGACGAGCAGCCGTCTAGCCACGAGAGAACAGCGTACTATCGACTTAGCCAACTAGCACCCCTAAAAAAGGTGTTTTGTTGACATAGTCTTTAGTAACTGCTCAGCAGACATGAGAGATCGTGACACCCGGAAAGAAACGAGGTCGTGACACACAGAAATTCCGTAGCTTAGATTCATTCTCTCTAGCAGGTACCAACTAGACAAACATACACACGGTCTCCTGCCATGTCTGGTGCAAACTTGAACAACAATAACAAACGAACGAATACCTATTACACGAAGTTAGTTTCAGGTATAGTTTTAAGGAACAATTTTTTATAAATAGGAAACTAAGAGGTTTTGGTACGGTAAAGTAAGAGAACAAATATTGTAGGATTAAATCCGTGTTCGAATCCCAGGTAATTCTCTTGTGATTTTTCTTTCTCTCACGTCTCACTAAAGTGCTTTGTCTACGATTTTTTTCGAGGTTTAATTCAGACAACAAATTAGACTTTTTGAAAACACATGCCCAAGGAAAATACTCAGTATAAACTGGAACGAATTCAAGAACAACATAGACATAAGGCAGATGAACTGTCTCATGGGTGCTCAGAAAAAGAATCTGAGAATCCTAAAACAAGTTATCAAGTGGAACACAACGGGCCAAAGAAAAATGAGGTTGACCACATGAAACTCTAAAGAGGACATTGTTAAAAAAAAGAGGCCAAAGTAGCAGGCATAAAATCCCTTTTTTTTTTTTTATACACCCGCAAGGGTGCTGCTAGATAAGTTTACCATCTCGCGGTGGTGAGAGGTTTTGGATTAAAATCTTAGCCTGGAAGGAAGGAGTGGCGAAGTGGTTAGTGCACTGGTCTCTCATGGCGAAAGTCGGGGGTTCGAATCCGGCCGGAGGCACCCCAGTCACCCAGCTGTAGAAATGGGTACCCGACTTCTTCTGGAGTTGGGGAAGGAAAGGAAAGGCGGCCAGGCGTGATACTGACCATATCACCCTCTAGTGTGCTGACAGGTCAAGGAAAATATGGGCACTAACACCATATCCCTATGTGCCTCTAAGGCATGACAGGGTTACCTTTACTTTTGCCTGGAAGGAAGGACCACATTGCTGATCATGGCACCTACCGTGCCAGGTAAGTACACATCTTGATGAGGTTGAAAAGCTCGCCGAAGCAGGAAAGCTTAGCCGAAATACCATTCCGGGCCTATGTGACGTTTAACGACGCGGGAAGGGTGTAAGATCGAAAGAAGATAAAACGAACAATGAGAAAAAAAACTTTTAAAAATGAAATAGATGTTTTAAAGTAATGATCTTGGTGTCAACAAAATTTACATCTGTGATTGCTATCAAATATAAACCACAATGGTGACACCAGAACAGAAGTTAGAATTCGATTTGCCAAAGATTTGACCTTCAAGAATCTTGAGATCATAAGCACAAAAACCAAGTTAAGATTATTCAATTCAAATGTAATATCCACCCTCATTTATGCATGTGAACGCTTGAAAACGACTAAAGAAATTAGACTCATTCGAAAACAAATGCCTAAGGAAAATATTCAGTATAAAGTGGACTGAATTCAAGAACAACGCTGAGATCAGACAGATGAGCAAACAACAACATTCTGTCTCATGGTTAATCAAAAAGAAGATGGGCATATGTCGGTCATGTGGTGAGACGAAACAATCAGAGAATCCCCAAACAAGCTATCAAATGGAACACAACAGGCCGAAGAAAAATAGGTCGACCACGTGAAAATCTAAAGAGGACATGAGAAGCCAATTCAGTGGGCATAACATCCCTTGATGATATTGAAAAACTCGCCGAAGACAGGAAATCTTGGCGAACTACCATTTGGGCTCTATGTGGCGTTTAACGGCATGTGAAGGATGTAAGATTGTTATCAAATACATTAATATATGTTGTTAGTAACTTATCATTTGTCTATATCGAGATTCATAGGGCCTCTGAATAAGGCAAAGAAATGCTGAAAAATCTGGAAACAAAAAATATGTCGATGTGCAGAAGTCTATTAAGCGGTTCTTAAACTTTACTGAAGGACCGCATGTTTTGCTTGGAATGTTTAAATAGTCTGGCAACTTCTTCTTTAACTGTCATAGATTTACATCAGATATAAGTATTTTTATTCTTTTAAATCTCTAAAGCAGACAGACAATAATATTAGCTATTTATAGAACTTGCCTATTATCTCTTTTCAATTTTTGACGATGTAGATAGGGGTATGGACATAGCCTATGGCCACCCCGCTGCTCTTGAATGTTTTCTAAGTAGATTTAGACATATTTAGACGACTGGAGAAGTAGTTAGGAGGTTATTTCAGACATTCATTCAGCGGAAATGCAATACAGAATCACAATACGAGATCGACAAGTAGATCTACACATCTTAGATGGTAAGTAGGGGTAAGTAGCGCGAATCTAGACCTAGCCGATGGTGAGCTGGCCACAATCAGTGTCTAAAAACATCACATTACTTCTTTTTTCCTAAAAAAAACTCTGCATTTATGAAATTTTCATTCATTTAGCTATACTTTGAAACATATTACGTATACGGAAGTACATGGAAATACTGTTTTCCATTCCATTTTACAACTAGACCCCCTTACAGTCAAGACCCGCGTTTTTACTCCCGCACGCCATGACACGTCCGTGTTTTTCCTCCAGCGCGGAAAGAGTTAATATAAGAACATAGAAAAGAAAACCAAGGCTTCTGAAATGTGAGGGTACAGAACAGTGGGGATATTCCATGGAGGCAGAAAAAAAAGGGGGGGGGGTATTAAACCAGTTAAAATTGAAAATAGAACTAACGGGAAACAGATTTTTGCTAACTGAAAAAGCATAGCACAATGATGAAATCCATATCTGAGGAAAAGTTGAAGGGGAAAGAGAAGCAAGATACCATAGATAGCGGATAACATGAAAAGATGGACTGGATTCAGCTTGGTCGGATGCAGTGTGAAAACATGGGGACAAGACAAACTGTAGATCCACTGTAGCCAATCTTTCATGAGTAGATGGCTCAAGATAAAGAAGGCAATCATTTTTTTTTTTGCTAAGAAGCTCACAACGTGGTTGAATATTTCCATTATCTGACTGGCCAAATTGGTCTTAGTAGCAACAAATCATGTGGCAGAGTATGCTATGCAGCAATCATCATCATCACCAGGTGCCGTGCTGACTGCCGCTGGCTATTACGCTTCTCAAGAGTACACGATCCTTCATGCAGGCCATCAGTTCAGTTGGTGATCTCCTCTCACACCATCCCGTCAGACTGTCCAGTATCATTTCTCTTGGTCTTCCTCTGGATCTTCTTCCCTCTATTTTTCCTGTTGTTATAATATTTTCAATGCCCCCTCTTCTCATTGCATGTCCTATGAAAGTACATTGTCTCTATCTTATTTTTTTTACAAGATTTTTTTGTCTCTCCAACTCTTCTCATACATTCTTCATTAGTTATTTTTGCTGTCCAGGGGATTCGCAAACATTCTTCTAATAAACCACATTTCTTCAGCTTCCAATGATTTTTGTGCAGACTTGCCTATTGTCCATGATTCACTTCCATATAACAAGATAGGTTCAATATAGCATTTTAGGACTCGTTTTCTAACATTCATTGATAAGGATGTGTTGGCTAATATGTTTCTAATTCTCTGAAATGCAGTATTTGCTTGGTCTGTTCTGTTCCTAATTTCTGTTCTGCATTTCCCATCTGAAGTTATTACTGCTCCAAGGTATTTGAATTTCTGCACCTGCTTTAGAATAGTTCCGTTTAATTTTATAGTGCAGTTTGGTGGATTCTGTTTCTTAGATATAACCATGGTCTCTGTCCTTTTGATGTTTAAAGTAAGGCCTTTCTGTTCACTTCCTTTAGTGACTTTATCCAAGAGATTTTGCAGGTCTTGTTGGTTCTCAGCTATCAGTACTGTGTCGTCAGCATACCGAAGGTTGTTAATATTGTATCCTCCAATTTTTATGCCTGGTTCTGTGAAGGTCGTTCTTAGAATATTCTTGCTGTACAGAGAAAAAAGGTCTGGAGATAGTACACACCCTTGTCGCACCCCTTCTTATAGGTTGATATTTTCCAGTTCTATTTTCAACACGAATTGCAGCTTCTTGCTGCCAGTATAGATGTTTTACAATGCTCAGTTCTTTGCCGCCTATGTTCATGTCTTCAAGCATTTTAATACAGGAAACGAATTTATATTTATTTGCAACAGAGAAAAAATAAAACAGTATTAGTGATAATAAAAATACTGTTTATAATTACATGCATGTCTGACAGAGCTGTAGTAGAGCGATTCTGGCAGCTACCGTAGGCATCTAATACTAACATGGTTTAGCCAGTTTTGTCAGTAATGAAGAGGTAATGGAGAGAGGCAGATGAGTGACTGTATGCGAGGTGGATCCAACCATTAAACAGCTAAACCAATGTTCTAACATTTTTCATGGTACCAGACGTTGCGGACGCCGTAGATGCAACACGTGCCAGTTTGTTGTCGAGGCTAGTCAGATCTCCTTCCCTAAGTCCACGTTATCAGTTCAGGAGGGTTTCACCTGTACTTCACGCAATGTTATTTATGCTATTATGTGCAAAAGTTGTGGTATGAAGTATATAGGTGAGACCGGTTTACGCTTAGGAGACCGTTTTCGCCAACATCTTAACGATATTACTCATAGGGCCTGGCCACCTGTGGCTAAGCATTTTTACCTTAGCAACCACAGGATAAAACAGGGCATTTAATGGAGTGCGATCCACTCTTGTTCTGCTAATGTACGATCTCGAAGGGTCCTAGAACAGCGCCTTATTTTCCAGGCTGGACCCAGCTGGAATTAACAATGTCTTCAGCTTCCTTTAACTTCTTTAGTTTTCCACCCCCTTTTTGTGATAGAATATTGTCTTATTCACCAGTTTCACATTTTCTCACTGCAGGTTTTTATGTTCTTCATTATCTCCCCCCCCCTTACACCTTCTCATCTAGCGGCTGTTTCTATTGCCCTTTCCCCACCTGTTTCCCGTCCTCTCTCCGCCTCTTCTTTAAGACTGGCTCTATCGGCTTATCCTTTGTGTGGCCCCGCGTGGTATCTATGGTTCGTCTAGTGAACACACATTTCTGTGGTTCCCTACTTTTTGAGGTTGTCACATTAAGATAAGTTCTTTCGTTTAGTTTTTTTTTTCTTTTTGGTCTCGTTTGTGTATGTAATCCTCAAAAAAAAAAAAAAAAGGCTCACGCCGAAATATCGGATGTTGTATGTTTTTAATTTATACATTCTCATCTCACTCATATTTTCTGTTTATTTTTTTTTCACTTGACTCACTCCATCTGCCACCTTGTAAAACTGCACCATACACCTCTATCTACCTTTAAAATTTTTCATGTTTTACTGGAAGTCATTGAAACACCGAAAGAGTGTATATAAACATACTGAGCAGCAAACAAAATTGCCTGAAATCAAGAAAACACAAATACAAACAAGACACACGATAACTAGTTCTGTTCAGTGCACAATATCTTAAGAGAAATGAAGACTACAGTAAAACTGGTTCTAGTAAAAATTAAAGGTAGACAGCTGAATAGTTCAGTTTTACAAATATATGTGAGGAAAGTGGGCAGAAACAAGAACAGCAGAAAGTAAGATGAGCAAAACGCCTTTTTCAAGTATCACATAAAAAACAACACAACAAACAGATGAAAAAATAAACACTTAGCTTGTTCTGAATCCTTGGAAGAAAGACGGGCACAACATCTTACAACGTCTTAGAACCACTGATGCTGAGATTTTTGTTGCGAACGCCAAGGCGTGTAAAGCGGTCAAGGCGGTACACTTAATATAATGGCGCAAATCACTGCAGGATCGTTTATTTCACCACATAATTGTTTGATATTATTAGTGTGGATGCGAATAATCTCCAGTAAGTGATATAGTCTGAAATATATAATTGTTTGATATTATTAGTGTGGATGTGAATAATTTCCAGTAAGTGATAAAGTCTGCCATGCGCTTGCTACAAAACCAGCTTGATAGTCCTCGTTGTGACGGTACATCCTGTGTGTGTTTTTTTTTCAAAACGTAAACAATCATTATCCGTAACGTTAACTACAGTCTGTCAAAAGAGCTAGATACCTGAAAATATTCATGTTAACTAAACTGCCTGCGAAGAATGCATACTTCTTAGAAGAATTATATACCCGAGATGATGTAGATGAGTTTCAAACACGTTTATTTTTACTTGTTGAATACTGCGTTGCGGTGCCAGTAACTGTTCATAATGTGCATCATTTTGTTGTTAATCTTTACATTTTAACACATCTTAACAGTAAAAGCTTAGCGTGAAAATATAAAAAAGATAAATACAGTGTTATGTAATATTTAGTTCTTCTCACGACGCCCGAAGGATTCCTAAGTAGCCAAGGAGAATCTGGAAACAGTCACCTGTTGGCGTAAGGTATCACACGTTTACAGGCTTCATATATTATCTCTTTATTTCGCATAAAGAACACAATGAAAGTTATTAACTTTGCAACATTCCCCCACAATCTACCCTTTTCGTTCTGTGTTCAACCGTTCCTCAATACACTCCCCTCTCAACCCCCCCCCCCCACACACACGCATGTCTTTTCAAAAGGACACATATAATGCATATAATTCAGCTTTGAATGTTTTATGACACAGTGCATGTTTTTCCATGTGAGGAAAAAAATATTTATGATAAAACAGAGCTTCTTTCAGAATTTTAGTCCTCCTAATCATCATCATGTGCCATGCCAGGTGGCATGGGCAGTCATACTCCTACACAAATCTCGGTCCTTGACATTTCTGAGTAACTTTGCTGTTGATTTCTTTCTATGCCACAGTGTCAGGCCTTCTAACGTCTGTTCCCTCGGTCTTCTCTGCCTCTTCTGCCTTCAGTTTTACCCATTGTTATGTTTTCCAGTTTCTCATGCCCCAAAGAATGATGATTGCCTTTTCCTTATCCTTGTTATTATACTATGTTTTTCATTAGCTTGTCACAAGCACTGCTCATTAGTTATCTTGGCTGCCTATGGGATCCTCACCATTCATCCCAGGAACCAAATATCTATTGCCTCCAGTGATTTACTCATTTTGCTTGCTAATAGTCCATAATTCAAATGCTATAGCAAAATATATTTAATGTAGCACTGTAATACTTTCTTTCTCACATTCAGCAAATTATTGCACAAGATGGTTTTCAATTTCTGAAGTGGTACTTTGTTTGGCATATTCTTTTAATTTCTGTGATATGTCTTTCATCTGCTGTTATCACTGATCCCAGGTAAACTTGTTCACTTGTTGCAGTGTTGTTCCATTGATATTCATGTTACAGGCTGGTGGACACCTTTTTTTTTGGGATATAGTCATTGTCTCCATTTTCTTGATGTTCAAAGTCCTTTCTTTTCATTCTCTGCTACTGCAATAGTCGAGTGGTTAGATGTTCGGTTTACTAATCCAGTGGTCCAGGGTTTAAGTCCCAGCAGTGGATGTCTTCTGGTACACACCATAAAAGGTTCCGGGATACACCCAGCCTCTAAAAATTGGTACCAGAGAAATCCGGGAAGGTAAAGCAGCCAGGCGTGATACTGACCACATCACACTTTCATGTGCCAGAGGTCATGGAAAATACAGGCCTAACACTGTATCCCCAATATGCCATAATGGCATTAAAAAGGGAATTTTACCTTTACCTTTTACCTTACTACAGTAATACCTAATGCAGAAAGATAAATAGTTCATCTTACAAGTCAAAGGAGTGGTCCTATTTTGCAGTTATTAATAGCGGATGAAGAACTATTGTGAATAAGGAAGTGTCGATGCAGTGATGAAGCAGAATTTTGCTAAATAGTTTAAGAGCATGAGGAGTTACTCTGTGATAAGAAATAAAGCAACAGTGGACCCTTAATATCCTCATGAAGAACAGACAGGACTCATTTGGTCAGAGAAAAAGTGCAGATCCAGAGTAAGTAAATGGATATAGGAAAATCGTAAGAGAAAAAAAAACATTGACTGTATTAAAAAAAAATCTGTGTTGATGTCAGAAGCTATAAGAGAAATATAACAGGGTTTATTCATTGTGAACCTACTAGCGACAGAATGCATTACACCCTAGGATGTATTAGTAGTTACAATATACTTCTTATTTAAATTCATATTATCTTAATGTAGTAATTTTAGTCTTCTTAATTCAGTTCTGGAAGTTAGAAAAAAAAAAGTTACATTTAGATTAAGGTGATCACAGCCAGTTGCTAGTTTAAGAAGAAAGGAAGCAATTTAAAAAGAAGCTCTTCTTGATATATTGTAGACATTCTTTTTTAACACAAATACTTCTATTTTAAAATCCATTCCTTATTATTTGGTGTTATGGTACCTTATTCTGGAGGCTTTTGGTCAAACTGTCTGTGAATAGGATGACTAGGTATTTTTTCTTTATAAACTCTTATATTGTGTATTTTGTATTCAGTTCCTCCGAATTAGATCATGTTACAGATGTTACATTTCTTTTTTCTGTGGTGTCGTCTCTTCTCAGTAGACTTTCTCTGGCTGTCACACTGAAATTTGATTTTTCTTTGTGTATTCCAATCCACATCTAGTTTTTGTTTCTTATGTACATAATGATAAAGAAAGCTACACTAGTCAAAGTTCAGCTCCAGAGTTTGACTGCTGATAGCAAGAGATTTCCACATTTGTCAGCCCATTGTTTCTTTCTTAGCTGACTCCCATGTCAGTCTATTTTTTTACAAGCATTTTCTCTGCTGCATATCCTATGTCTCTTCAGGTCATCCAATGCTTCTTTTATCCTTATATGTGAATTATTTGACTTAATGAACTGACAGATAGTTCATTGTGACTGTCCTAGTGACTTTGGCATTTTGTTTCAGTAGTTTGATCTTCTGTGTTTTCACTCGGGATCCGGTGCTGCTTGCTTTTGTTGTCAGTTTGGCTGTCTTTTCCTGCATGCCCTTGTGTCTGTTTGAGAGTAATGTTATGTGGTCCGTGGAGTCCATGTCTTCTAGCATTGATGCCATTGGTTCCCTCTGTGTCGTAAATGGTTGCTAACTGCCTAGTTGAGAACAAAGATGACTGTGTTAAAGTTACAGCATATTTATCAGGGTCTAATGATTCCACTGTTGCTTTCAATAACAGGTTGAGCCTGACTAACAAGGTAGGTAAAGGTAAAGGTAATCCTTTCATGCTTAGAGGCACATAGGGATATGGTGTTAGTGTCCATATTTTCCTAGATCTGCCGGCACACTAGAGGGCGATGTGGTCAGCATCATGACTGACCACCTTTCATTTCCCAACTCTGTAAGAAGCAGGTACCCATTTCTACAGCTGGGTGACTGGGGCACCTCTGGCTGGATTTGAACCCCAGAGAGACTAGTGCACTAACCACTTCGCCACTGAGACACCCCAACACGATAGGGCTTGCCATGATCTCCATGGTAGTGGATTCTGTGAAGAAGTTCATTTCTGTGTGTGTTCATGTCAAGTCTTCAAGCAAGATCATAACTAATCCAACTCAGAGCTTTAGATCCAATATCTTCATAGTTGTGGCTGATAAGAACATCCTTTTTGCATAACTAGGATGATACTCTTTAGTCTTTTAAGATTTATCATCATTTGAACGAAATGTTTTTGGGACCAACAAAATATTTATGCAAAGTAAATGATTGCTATGTTTAGATTTCTTGCTTTATTGATTATTATTTTAGATTGATTATAACAGTGTAGTAACATCCCATGATTATATGTAAAGCATATGGAGTATGCAAAAGGCAAAGACCTGAGGATTGTAAAACATCTATACTGGCAGCAAGAAGCAGCAGTTCGAGTTGAAAATAGAATTGGAAAATATCAACCTATAAAACAAGGGGTGCGGCAAGGATGTGTACTATCTCCAGACCTTTTTTCTCTGTATAGCGAGAATATTCTAAGAACAATCATCACAGAACCAGGCATAAAAATTGGAGGATACAATATTAACAACCTTCGGTATGCTGACAACACAGTACTGATAGCTGAGAACCAACAAGACCTGCAAAATCTCTTGGATAAAGTCGCCAAAGAAAGTGAACAGAAAGGCCTTACTTTGAACATCAAAAAGACAGAGACTATGGTTATATCTAAGAAACAGAATCCACCAGCATGCAGTATTAAATTAAACGGAACTATTCTAAAGCAGGTGCAGAAATTCAAATATCTTGGAGCAGTAATAACTTCAGATGGGAAATGCAGAACAGAAATTAGGAACAGAATAGGCCAAGCAAAGACTGCAGTTCAGAGAATGACAAACATATTAACCAACACATCCTTATGAAGATAAAGATAAAAAAGATAGTTATGGGATCAAGACCACTCCGCTTTGACCTTACAAATATACCAGAACAATACGGTATAGAAGTGAAGAACCGTTTTGAAATCCTGATGGCTGTACAGGAAGAGATGACACCAGATGAATTGGCTACGCAGGCCAAAGATATCTTAGTAACAACAGCTAAAGACATGGTTCCAGTAAAGAAAACACAAAAGAATAGATGGATCACAGCAGGTACACTAGAACTGATAAAACAATGTAGAGAAATGAAGACGCAGTGGAGAGTGACAAACAACAACAAAGATAAATATAAAACTTTAACAAAAGAAGTACGAAGAAACATAAGAAAAGACAAAAAACAATACATACAAGATTGTTGTAAAAGAATAGAAGAACATCAGAGGTGTGGAAGAGATAGTGAAATGTTTAAAGAAATGAAGACATTGACGAGAAGTGTCACACCTAAGCTAAATGTAATTTGTGATGAGATGGGGAATACCCTGACAGAGACAGAGGAAATTCTAGAAAGATGGAAGGAATATTGCAAAAGAATGTATGAAACAACCGACTGTGGAAGCAGAAATCAACAGTGTGAATTATTATTGGAGGAGAAAGAACCCGAGCCGACAATGGAAGAAGTTTTATGGGCAATAAAGAATCTGAAAAATGGTAAATCACCAGGATGTGATGAGATAACAGCTGAATTTATTAAAGCAGGAGGAAAGGAGTGTGCAACAATCTATCATGCACTATGTAAAAAGATATGGCATTCAGGTATTTGGCCAAAAGAATGGAAAAGAACTGTATTCATACCACTGCCAAAAAAGGGTAACCTGAAATTATGCACCAACTACAGAACTGTTGCCCTGATTAGTCATGCCAGTAAAATTCTGTTAAAAATCATAATGGGTAGACTTCGAAAGAAAATAGAAGAAGAAGTCAATATGGTCCAAGCTGGCTTCAGGCAAGGAAGAGGATCAAGAGATCATATATTCAATCTAAGATTAATAATAGAGAAATGCAGGGAGTTTAATGTGAATCTATATTTATCCTTTATAGACTACTCAAAGGCATTTGATTGTGTACAACACCAGAAACTTTGGGAAATAATGGAAAAAATGGGATTTCCAACACATTTGATACAATTAACATCACTGCTGTATCTAGACCAACAGGCAGCAGTAAGAATAAATGGTGAAACAACAATTTGGTTTAACATAAAACAAGGGGTCCGTCAGGGGTGCATATTGTCGCCTTACTTATTTAACTTGTATACTGAAAATATAATGAGGAATGTTAGAAAAGATGTAGACAAAGAGTATTACGATGCCATAACAATTGGAGGTTATGAAATACCAGAGATTAGATATGCTGATGACACAGTATTACTGTCCGCAACACAAAAAGGAATGAAAAAACTAATTATGTCGGTTTGTAAGAACAGCGAAGAGCAGAACCTCTATCTTAAAGCGAAGAAAACTAAATTGATGACAACTGACAAAACAAAAAAGGCAGCTGAAATATGTATCAATGAAGAAAAAGTGGAAGAAGTGGAGAGTTTTGAATATTTCGGATCACTACTAACTAATAATGGAGATACAATGAGGGAAATTAAAAGGAGGACATCTATCTTTCTTCAGAAAGTAAAACAACTAAAGTATCTGTGGAGAGGAACAGACAGAACTACAAAAATAAGATTTTTAAGGGCATGCATCTTTCCCATCGCAACATATGCCTGTGAGACCTGGACACTTAACAAAACAGCTGAGAAACACATAAATGCCTTTGAATGTAAATGCTACAGAAGAGTTCTTCAAATATCATGGACACAAAAAAGAACAAATATATCCATACTACAATAACTTAATATTGAAGAAGACTGGCTAATAAAGATGATTAAAGAGAGAAAACTTAAATATTTTGGACACATTAAACGTCATGATAATCTAGAGAAGACCGTCTTGGAAGGGTACATAATGGGAAAAAGAAAGAGAGGAAGACCAAGGCAAAGATGGCTGCAAGACATTGTTGATGATCTGCAGATGGATATATCAGCAGCAGGCCATCTTGCTCACAACCGAGAGGCCTTCAGGAGTGCTGTTAGGGAGGCAAAGTTCCGCAGGGGACATTCAGATGAATGAATGAAGCTCCACTATGTGCACTTCTGAACAAAGCCTCTTACAAGTCATGGCTTCTTACAAGTCACAGCAAAGTGCTCCATTCATTTTATTTTATTCTATTTTTCATTCCTGTTTTTTTGCCTACCTACCTTATTCATGTGAATATATATTTTATCTTCTCTTTCCATTTCTTCATCCTGTGTGGTTGTGTATGAATAAGGTTCACACCGAAATGATACAACTGTGTGCTTGTTAAGTAATAAAGCTGTTCCTACTTTCTTCTTTGTTTAAATATTGTGTTAGCACAGTTTTACTGCAATAGCTTCTTGTATAGTTATATACTTAGTTTTATATACTTATACACTAATTATTTGTGTGTGACTGAAATTGGAAGTGAAAGTAATCTTATGAAGACAAGAAAACAAGAAAAAGAATAATGTTTTTTGCAGAAATGGAGGCAACATAATTTTTTTTTTTTTTTTTCACGGAAAGAAACTTTATTAGTAGAGTTTATCTGGAAACATCAGTTTCACAAATCAAATAGAGAAAATTAAGAAGTATTCATATAAAGAGTCAGGATGTGGATGGAACAAAAAAAAATACATGCTCAAGATTTTTTATGCAGTATTAATATTGGGATTGCCAAAGTAGTTTGCTACAGCAGACAACATTTAATATAGTATCATTATAGATATATGGTGTAACTAATGAACACATCTTAAATGAATGAAAAGCTAAGCTGTAGGAATACATTTAGTAAAAAAAAAAACAGAAACTAAATCAATCCAGAAAGAATTAAAGTACTGGACTTGTTTGGTCAGTTGGTTTTGATCACGTTGGCGGCTGTGATGTGGAGAAACAAGGTGTGTTAAAGGGACTAAAGGAGAAGATGCCTGTGGGCCATGTGTGTTAAACACCCCACCCCCCCACCCCCTCATCCCCAACACCATTCTAATTCTGATGTGTATAATATAATCTGCTATCTTAGTTAACTAATTTAATACCAAAGTCACATGTTACAAAGTTTGTTTGCAGGAATGTATTTATTTTTCACAAATTAGCTTTAAAATTATTCAGAAGCATAACACTGAAGATTAATCATTGTTCCTCATATGCAGTAACGGAAGCAACAAAAAAAAATGTAACCTGTATTGAGTCAAAAAACAAATATAGAAAGCTGTTCATTCTAGTTATTTTGGTCTTGTTTCATGCTGTACATTAGTGAAGCCTGATGTTCTTATCAGTGTTTACTCATGACTGAGAGATATGAGTCAGTGTAACATTTTGTAGCCCAGCAAAGTGCATGTAGCTTGCCGGTAGGGGATTAATTGATGGAAGTGTATTGTTTCATTATACAGGAGTTTTAGGAAAGATAAGGCTGTGGTGCAGTAGTAGGACTCGTACAGGAAGTCATTAGAACTGTACTAGTGCTTTAAATTTTTAGAATTTGTTTTACAGTTTGTGCATGTTTTTTTCCCTTTACATTCACAATGGCTAATAGTGTTCTGTATTTCTTATTTGTGTGGCATGCCCTTCATGGAGCAGAGTATTCTTTATGGCTAAATTAAAAGTGTTTCTTGGACTAATCAGGATGTGTGAGTGCAGTATGTATTTAATGCGTTGGTTCTATAGTTCATTGTCTTCCAGTGCCATCTCCACCTGGAAGGTTGGCTACAATGGCATCCAGCTTGTCCTGTCCCATGTTTTCACAGTGTGGATGATCAAGCTGAATCCAGTCCATCTGTTTGTGTCATCCACTCATCTATATCACTGTCTTTCTCTTATTCATTTTTCCTTCAGTTTTTCCATGATTATGTTTTTCATTAGTGCACTATGCTTCATGGTATGAAAGAAGTATTTTAACACTTTTAGAGCTACTGACTCAATATTTGCTGATAGTTTGGGGGAAAAAAACCGGAAAAAAGGAATATGGTAGTTGCCAAAAACTAAACCTAGGGACAGACATATCATTCATTATAAAAACCACTTAAAACTATCCTTTATCTCTAAAGCACTGTGTTTTTGTTAATGTTCTGAATGTTTTAAATGTTAACAATCTCTAATGCAAAACTGTTCATTTATTAGTGATTGTTGATTAGTCCTGCACAGGCTTAACTTTCTGTTCTGGCAGCACAATTGGCAGTTACATATTATAGCACTTCGTACATTTGTTGAAAACACTGAATGTTACTGTCTATTCACTTTTGCTACAAGGCGTGTGAAGTTCAGAAATGTGACTGCTTTATTGCCCTGAGGAATCTTATAAGCATGTTGAAAAATTAAGTGAAATATAAACAATGTAAAGTAATTCTGGTTGTTATTGGATCTCACTGTACCATAGAACTTTGGGAGTTTTTGGTTGGAAGTGCTAGGGCAAATTTCATAACACATAGACATCAGTTTAATTAGGGGTTGGACAACTGTGACAAAGATCTTGAAGCAGACAACAGTTGGAATAAGGATTGGACACCTGTATCAGAAGTCATCTTCTTCTGGTTCTTCGTATGTATCTTCTGTCTATATATGCAGTCCTGTCTCTTGGATAAATTTCACTGTTTTTTGTTTTTTTTTGTAGTTCATGTATGGAGCTGTAGAGCTTATCTTCTTTGGTGGTTTTACTAGGCCAGTAACTGCTTCTCGGTGTCACATAGTTGGTGCAGTCTTGGAGGATATGTTCCACAGTTTGGGGCTCCTGGGCGCATGTACAAAGAGTAGTAGTACCAACTTTAAATTTTGTATACATATGACTTCAGAGTCAGCTCTCTCCTGTTTGAAGATGAAAAATGGTGATCTGTTCCTTTCTGTTTAGAATGTGACAGCCATCATGTGGTGGTGTTTGTGGCTTCCTGTAGGTTTTTATCATGTTTTTCTTCTGATTATAGGTGATCGGTATGTCTGGTTGCTCCATTTCAGTGCCCTCTTTGGCCAGACGGTGAGGTCTCTCATTACCTTATCTGAACACTTAAAACATAGGCATCAGTTGAATTATGTAAATGTATTCATGTTTCATAATGGACTTAAGACAAGGACACCACAGCAAAGGGAATTATGTATATCCACATTCATTTGGCAAGGCTAGAGAAAGATAACATACTGTTTTCAAAAATAGTCTCATTAGCAAAAATGGGATAGGATCTTGGGCGATGTGGTTTTTGACCTGATAACTGTCACAAAAGTCATTATATTTTTCTGGTAAAAAAAAAAAAAAATTACTGGAATATTCAGTTTTATTATGAACTTGCGTGAGTAGAGAGCTTGTTAATAGTTTCTGACTGCAAGTTATTGAGCACTGCCTTCAGTATATGGCCTTATGTTCACACATTTATTTCAATGTTAGTAACAGTAAATACGCACTGCTTCAATGTAAAGAACAGAACATCATTTTTTTAAACTCTGCATTCATTTAGTCTTGATATACACTAAAAGGATATTTTTAAAAAATCGTTTTATATTTTGTTTGCTGCACAATGTTTATTCAGTTCTGCTGGTTTAAAAAAAAAATTTTAACCAGCCAATAACATACTGATAGCGGACTTCTGTTTCACGTAGTTCATTTCTCTCCCCTTTATCACCACCTGTTCATTGTATTCTGCTTTTCGTACATCCAAATGCTTAGGTGGGACATTGTTGTCTGGGTATTGTTTCTAGAACTCGACACATATCTAAGCTTGTTATGTGATAATTACAATTTGATCTCATTAAACAGCGAGCAGATCTTTATCGTAAGTGCTGCATTTGTTCCTAAGGCTTATCTTAAAATGGCACTGGGTTGTCAGAACACATACGAACGAACGAACGAATATATTTTATTTTCAAAGGGTTAAGAACTGGTCACGCAGGCCCGTCTGCCATTCTGCCCTTCATACAGCTTTCACTCAGTCACAGTCATTCAGCATTTGTTAATGAGCATAATAATCACGAAGACACATTAAATGATTGCATACAATAGTACCTTCATACATTTATTTAAGCTTTCAGAGGCTTGTAGGTGAATTTGTTCCATGTAATATATATATATATTTCCCGATCTGTTTTATCGGAAGTTCTGTGCCTCGCCTACTACGTATGTTCAGTGATTTGCTGCTTCTGCGCTTATGAATACTTGTGTTATATAGATTTTATTGATGTCTTATTCTGTGTCATTGTTCGTTGTAGCTGATACGTTTCTTATCACTGAAGGGTATGTTGTTGGTCTATGCGTGTATTATCTATATATAGATTTTATTGATGTGTTTTTTTTTCTTTCGTTATTGTTTTCAAGTTTATTGTCACTGAAGGTTGTGGTATTGACTCTACAACAGCGTCCGGGTTTATGATTTCTGTTAGAGATAGTTTCCTTTTGTGTGTAATTTATTATATGTTTACATCGTCTATTTTGGTCTGTGTAAATGTCCCCCCCCCCCCATGTTTATATTCAGATTCATCTTAACGTACGATGGGGTTAGGGTTGAAAATATCGTAAGTCGAATATGAACAAACACATAACTCAATAAATAATTGCCGCCACTGTTATAATAAAATAATAATTCCCCCCCCCCCCCCCCCAACCACACAGACACACACACTTTGTCCAACAATCTGCATTATTTAAACAATTTTCACACATTTGTAGCATTCTGTTAAAAAAGTTATTGCTACACATTTTTTTTCAGTAGTAAGTTGCTTTAAAAAAGGCTTTTATTTGATAAAATACAAGTTAACATGAATGCAGCTCTCGCCTATTGTGACGTTGGTGCATATTTTATATTAGAAATATTTGTAAAATCAAGAACCACTGCACAGGTCCCCATGTGACCTATTTTCTGCGGGTTAAGTGTGATGTTCTACATAGTTGTCATTAATTTATGTCGTTGCCAACAGACTGCTGCTGCTGAAGTTAGTCCAAAGAATAACTGCGCAGCAGACCTTTTTTTTTTTTTAGCTTCACTACAGTTTTACACCATCATTATGAAGCACTATTTTAATGTAATTTTATTGTAGTTGGTATTTACCTTCTGAGTTACGTATTTCATCATCATCATTGCCCATCACTCCCTTGGGAGTATAGGCCACGGATAAAGTTTATCAAGTCAGACCTGTTCTTGGATTTGTTCTAAGCTTCTTTTCTTGTGTATCCTCTCTGAGCACTTTCATAATTTCCCGTCTCCAAGTAGTTCTGCCGTAGAAAGTACGAAGATTATGTATGTTACAAGAGATGAAGGAAACAAGACCAAGGACTAGACCAAGACAAAGATGAAAAGGAAGTATAGAAGAGGATATAAAGGAAATTGGTGTGATCAACTGGAGAGAGAAGATTAGGAATAGAGAGGAATGGAGACGAACTTTATCTGCAGCAATGAACCTTAATGGCTTGGAAAACTGATGAAGAAGAAGTAGTTCGGGGCCTTCCCTGATTTCCAATTCTTTGGGGGTTTTATGTCAGAACTTATTAACTAGTTTTGTATGTGTTATTTTGCCCTTGGCGACCTGACAAGAATGCAGTCACTTTCAGGTCATGATTCTTTAGTTTTGTTCAGGTGTAGTAATAAAACTATCACACTTGTTCATTATATGAGATTTTTAATGTTGCCTGTAGCGTTGTATGTGTACTATGTCAGCGGTTCTGTGTATTTTATATTTCTGTTCACTTAGAAGTTCTGATTTCTAACGTGTCTCATTCAGGCTGTGCTGCTTGTATTTGTGCTGATTTTTCTTTTCTGGAGCTGATCTGCATTATTGCTCTTGTAACGTTTCCTGCAGATCTTTTCGTTTTGAATTGCATATTTATACTTTGCTCTGGTTTGTGTGTGTGTGTGTGTGTGTGTGTGCCTGTGTACATTTGATTGCTTAATTTTAACAATGACCTGTAGCATTCGTATAAACAGAACTGAAGATAGTATTCTGTTGTTAATGAATTTGTAAGGGCTGAAAAACTGAAGGGAAGGAGAGGGAGGCCAAGAGAAAAATATGTGAACGGACTAACAAAATGGCACGGAAAATTGAAAAAAGAAAAGCATTTGATCGGAAACATGAAGAATTGCGCACCTTGGAGGAGCATGATCACCGGCGCTACCTGGCATCCGGCCGTCCGTGTGCTAGGTCGGCGATCGGTTAAACAATCACCGCCCAGTACACCCTGTGGCGTCTTTCAAGGCCAGGGCAGAAACAATACACTCCACCTCTCACGGTCTGCGGCCAGCCTTTTTATTGTGCCACATCTGCATGCTACTCATTTCTGCTTCTAGTTCTCTTCCTCCCCCCCACCCCCAACCCCCCCCCCCCCAGGCGGCTATCCGGCATGGCACGTAATAAATGAACGAATGCTGTATAACCAAATATTTGCATGTAATGGTTCTAATTGTTGTTGTTAGACTGTGTACGTCAGAATGAGACCACACTGTTAGTTGTGCTTGATGTGTTTGCATGAACTGTGTTCATCTAATTAATTATTGATATACTTCAGACTGAAAGATTTATCTTTAGGCGTGGCCCCATTTTTCTGTCTTGCCCCCTCCCCCCTCTCCTCCCCTTGTGTTTATTTTTGAAATTTAAATTTAATTTTTCTCGTCAATTTTGTTACACGTACTAGTATTTACTTCATACTTGTCATTATTAACCAAAATCAAAACTCCAACACGAGAATATTGTTACATACAAAAGTAATCGAAATTATTGGTACCCTTTCAGGTTTCACATAACGGTTCTGCCTCTGCATAAAATTCTGGCACAGGCGCTTGTGACGTATGTCATTCATTGAAGACAAGTTTCCAGTTCGTTGGCCAGATAAGCAATTGTGACAGACTGAATCATCGCCAAGACTACAAAACAATGGCGTAGAAGCAGTGTTAACATATCCTAGAATATCTGTGTGTCGTGCACTGGATGTTGCTGGATTTGTGGAAGCTGATTTCAGACGGCGGGCGTGACCAAGCAGTGTGCAGCATGTCTGTGGTGGTATTCTTATGGATTCTGCTGTTCTGTTTCACCAACTCGACGCCTCACTACACGAGGGAGGCCGCCAAGTCGCAGTTCACGGTGAGTGCCCTTATTGGAAGTGCCGTAGATGTGGCTGATCGATGGGGGTCATTAGCATATTTTAAAACTGGTCTAGTTCTGCGTGTGACTGGTTATATGTTTTAGACCTAGAGTAAGGTAAGCTTAGCCTTATTATGTTGTGACGGCACATAGGGGAAATGGTGTTTGTGTATTTTCTTTGACCTGTGGGCGCACACTAGGGGGTAGTGTGGTCAGCATCATGCCAGGCCGCCTTTCCTTCCCCAACTCCAGAAGCTAGGTACCCATTTTTACATCTGGGTGGCTGGAGTGCTGGGCCGGATTCGAACCACCGACCTTCGCCATGAGAGAAGTTCACAGACCGCATCACCACTCATATACCCTGTGTTTTACATGCAGTGCAAAAATACTTTTTTGTTTTTTTTTTTTAAGCACATAAACTTCAGTATATAGAAGGTTGTATTTCACGTAATTATAATCCTTCACTCAAAATGTTGTCCGATGGTTTAGTTCAGTGTTTATTCACTCCACTCCCACTCGTAATTATAATCCTTCACTTAAAATGTTGTCCGATGGTTTAGTTCAGTGTTTATTCACTCCACTCCCACTCGTAATTATAATCCTTCACTTAAAATGTTGTCTGATGGTTTAGTTCAGTGTTTATTCACTCCGCTCCCACTCGTAATTATAATCCTTCACTTAAAATGTTGTCCGATGGTTTAGTTCAGTGTTTATTCACTCCGCTCCCACTCGTAATTATAATCCTTCACTTAAAATGTTGTCCGATGGTTTAGTTCAGTGTTTCTTCACTTCACTCCCACTCACCCACTCCTCCCTCCATCCCCTTCCAGGCGTCGGCCCGGGCATAACCTGCTATCTCCAGTCAGAAACTCCAGCCATTCTCACCTCTTTGTGATGAAAGGAGTAGCCGATGAAGTAAATTTACGAGCAGAAATCGTAAAGCTCTTTTGAAGCGCAGAAAAGCCTGTTTTATACTAGATCGTACAAGGGTGTTCAAAAGTGAGGCAGTCCTATGGAGGAAGTGCTGGAAGTGGCTGGTCATTCTTTGTTTCAAACAAGTGGACGCGGTTAATCATGTTCTTGAACAGCCCTTGCAATGTTTGCCGTAGGATTGCATCGACACAGTTCTGAATGTTCGCTTGCAGTTCCTGAAAAGTGCGTGGATGAGTTGCGTAGGCGACATCCTTCAGGTACCCCCATACAAGACAGAACTGTAGGAGTTTTAAATCCGGAGATTGTGCTGGTCACAACCCTCTCGACATCTGTCGGCAGAGAAAACGCTCTTCCAGGTAAGCAGTAAGCCTTTCTGGCTGTACGGGAATTGTCCCATTGTCCTGTTGAAACCACATCATCTGCTTATTCTGTGCTGATAACATGTTGACAAATTCTGGCAACATCGTAACGTACCGGTAACTGTGTGTTGGAAGAATGTGATAAAGATGCCACTACGTGACATGTTGGAAGAATGTCATAAAGATGGGACTGCATGACATGTTGGAAGAATGTCATAAAGATGCAACTACATGACGTGTTGGAAAAATGTCATAAAGATGCGACTACATGACGTGTTGGAAAAATGTCATAAATATGCGACTACGTGTCATGTTGGAAGAATGTAATAAAGATGCGACTACGTGACATGTCACACCAGACACCAAGTTTCTGTGAATGCAAAGGTGAGCTATACAGCTTGTGTGGGTTTTCCGCCGACCATACTCGAGAATTCTGGGCATTGACATACCCATCGAGAAGGAACCACGCCTCACCAGACCGATACTAGTCTTCCAGTTCATCCTTATCCGGCGTTATAGATTCCATGAACCACTGATAATAAGCTTGACGAAGTTGCTGGTCTCCAGACAGCATTTGCTGGATGGCACGGATTTTGTAAGGGTACAGTTTCATGCACATGCGCAATCCCATGCGAGCACTGCCGACGAAGAGCCCAGACTGACTTGAAAGACGTCGAATGGACTTTTTGGGACCCACAGCATATGGAGCGTACACGTCGACCAACTTTTCCTCTGTTAACACTTTCGGTCGACTGCTTCTCTGTGTGTCCTCAACATTCTTAGTCTCCTGAAAACTGTCGTGTAGCCGCATGATGGAGGATTTGCATGGGGCAACTGTTCCTTACATTTATTTGGAGGCGGCCTGCGTCCAAGCGTAACTGCGGGAGCGGATGTACTGCGCGAGAATGAATCATCGCTGAGCAGCTGTAGCCTATGGCTACTCAGTGTTTTTTCACCACCTGGAAAATACGGTCCCCCCCCCCCCCACTTTCCATAGGATTGCGCCAGTTTTTGAACACCCTGTCGTAGTAAAAAAAAAAATTTCCATTTCCATACCAAATAAGGCATATTAGAGATACAAGGTTGGGCCCGTATTTCCACAACCTTCGGAACATGAAAGTGTGGTGTGGTTAGCATCACGCCTGCTCGCATTTGCCTTCCCAGATTTCTCTGGTACCTATTTTTTTATTGTCGGTAACGTGGTAAATTAAGAGATCACTAGAACTTTGGAGAGGAAAAAAAAACTGTTAAGAAATGAATAAAACATTCGTAACATTCGTGTTTGATGCAGATTATTCACGCTGATAAAAACAATAAAACGGAAGATTAATATGGCTTATGTTTCACGTTACACATAATCCGTCGGCTGTAACACAAGGAAGTCATAAGCGCGGTGGCGCCAGGAAAACAAAAAAAAAACAAACAAACCTCCTATCTGTGTTGCCAGTGTAAATCTGAGGCCAGTCCTCTCCAGACTGCAGAGTCAGCTGGCATGAACACAAGGAAAGAAAGAAATAAAGAAAGAGAGAAGAAGAAGAGAGTTGCATAAAAAGTGACCATTAGTTTCTAGTAAAGTTGTGAGGAATGAACATACCCCGTTGACATTAATTACAAAGTCGTGCGAATATCACCCTGCATTTGCAGGCCAGTCTTCAGCAGTGATTCTCAGCGGAGAGGAAGGTGGCTTCCTGGGGAGGAATTTCATGTCTAAGGGGAGGAATTTCATGTCTAAGGGGACGGATTTCATGTCTAAGGGGAGGAATTTTGTGGCTAAGGGGAGGAATTTCATGTCTAAGGGGAGGAATTTCATGTCTAAGGGAAGGAATTTCATGTCTAAGGGGACGGATTTCATGTCTAAGGGGAGGAATTTTGTGGCTAAGGGGAGGAATTTCATGTCTAAGGGGAGGAATTTCATGTCTAAGGGAAGGAATTTCGTGTCTAAGGGGAGGAATTTCATGTCTAAGGGGAGGAATTTTGTGTCTAAGGGGACGAATTTCATGTCTAAGGGGAGGAATTTCGTGTCTAAGGAGAGGAATTTTACCACCGTAATAAAAAAAATGTATCGGTCCAGAGCAAGGATGAAAGGCCTGGGCAGCGTGCTCACACTTTGCTCTGGACCGATGCCTGAAACTCCCTGCGACGCGAATGGCATAAGCGGACAGATAAGAAGAAGAAAGAATGTATAATGGTGAAAATCCTTTATGGATGATGATTTAATATATAGGGGTGGATTCAGGGGCAGCCTGGATTGAAAATGGAGGATTGGGACCTGGGATATTGAGAATAATTTGCTTAGAGAATCGAGAGCACGTCCTACAAACTTGTACTCTCTGCATAAACATCAGAGGGTACCGGAAGTGAGCATGAATGAAGCATTATGGGTGAGTGCATGAATAACTATGGGAGAATGCATGAAGAACTGTGGGTGAATGCATGAAGAACTGTGAATGAATGCATGAAGAACTGTGGGTGAATGCATGAAGAACTGTGAATGAATGCATGAAGAACTGTGGGTGAATGCATGAAGAACTGTGAGTGAATGCAAGAAGAACTCCAGTTAACGAGCATATTCTTGGAAACGACCGATCTTGTTGTCAAGATGACAGAGGAAACGAAACTGAAGAAAAATGAACGCAGGAAAACAAGAAGTCCTGAAACGATTTGAAAAGAATGCCACATATCGGGAATTTAGAAGGCAATATAGACCAGAGATACCAGGATACACATTATAAAATGTTACTGTTTGTCTAATTCAGTTTTAATAGCTGGAAGTCTGAAACACATAAGCGGACAGAACGACATTACAAGTAATGTTTCAGACAGCTGCAGAACATAGATTAGAAATCATGATGATGCCAGTGGTTATGCAGTTATATCAAACAGGGGAAAAAAAACTGCAGCAAATTTGCTGCCATTATAAAAGAATAAATGTCAGTAATATCAGATACAAGAGTTTTCTCC
This sequence comes from Achatina immaculata, assembly GCA_009760885.1. Lineage (NCBI taxonomy): Eukaryota > Metazoa > Mollusca > Gastropoda > Stylommatophora > Achatinidae > Lissachatina > Lissachatina immaculata. The sequence continues at coordinate 6,216,352 of CM019717.1, forward strand.
CGTGTCCTTGTTCACCCGCTGTGGCTCGGGTAAAGTCTATTTTTGAAAATGGGATTGCATTGTGTGTTTTTCCTGTGTTGTCTCAGCTGCGCTTTAGCATTTAGGCATAACGGGCTTGGGCATGGAAGGGCAGGAGGCATGACGTCAAGGGCAGGTGGAAGGAGAGGAGGGGAGGGGGGAAAGATCTGCAAATGCAAGTTGTTTCATGTTTCATTTGTAATTTCTAAGTTTAATATAGGGGCCCTGGTTAATCCATCAGTGGCTTCATCCGATGACAGTCATGTGTGCTGCCTAATGCAGAGTGCCTCGCCTTGTGGAGGCGGACATTATTCCGTCTTCTGTTTTCCTCAACACAACGTGTCGGGTACGTACTGATACGGCAGGATCCACTGGAGGGTGTCCTGTCAGGACCTTCACTCCCTTACTGTGTCGCTTTCCATTCTTCCATTTCCGCCCTCGCAGTGACAAAATCACCGAAGGTGAGTTCGGCAGTGATAAATGACCACAGAACATCTCGACATCTACACTTTCGCTAACGTACCTCGTGCTCGTCTCATTGGCTGACAGAGCCGCCGAGTTTGTCGATATAATGCTCATTTTTTGTTCGTGCCAAACCTACCAGTAGCTCTCATTGCTGGATGTTAATAGGAAAAAAATGTATATGAACCAATTGGAAGGACTTGGACAGACAGACAGGCAGGCAGGCAGGCAGACAGACAGATAGATCTCATAAAGTAGTGGAAATTGCAGAGAGGGTGGGGAGGGAGGGAGGATATTGTTAATCCCATATAGTAGTGTGGTCATTCAGAGAGAGAGAGAGAGAGAGAGAGAGAGAGAGAGAAGGAGGTGGTGTTATTCTGTATAATACTGTGATGCACCTGAACATACATTTTTCTAATTATAAATTTGAAGTACTGAATAAAAACTGAGTTACACTTATCAGTATATCCGCACGATTATTTAGGCGTCTGCATTGACATTATGTTAAAAAAGTAATCATCTTAAGATACCTGACCTTCATTTATACGTTCAAATATAGAACAATCAGTCGGGTGGGGGTGGAGGTGGAAAGTTAAATTTATATTTTATAAGGAAGAGGAAAAGGAGAGGGGGGGGGGAATTAGCTGCTAGGCAAACAGATATAAGCGTAGAAAGGGCAGGTCGTACTACGTCAATCATCTCATTATTTGGCGATTTTTTTACTCGGCAGATAAAGAGATGATTGGTTTATGTGACAGTTGTTTATAACTATTATTGGTGCTCTACATTATGTTATCTCTTAATTTAAAAAAACCACAATGATGTAAAAGTTGCGTCTTGTCTGTGTAAAGCAGAGCCATATATTTATAAAAGGGATGGCGACTGCAGCAAAACTGGTTCAGATAATAAAGGTAAATAGAGGGGGACTCCCCCACTGTTGCTTTGTAAAACTGCATCATACACCTCTACTTGTCATATATCTATAGCATCTCTGTCACTAAACATCAGAAAGAGTATTCCAGGCAGCTATACTGAGCCTGTCCTATACTGTGGAAGTGACTCTTAGATAATGAACATTTCCATGCAGAGATCACTGGAGGCAAAAAGGGGGCGTGGTTTCTTAGGAGAATGTTAGGAGTACCATGAATAGCTAAGACGACAAGCAGGGGATGTCTAAGAGAAGCAAATGTAGAAGGGAATCTAATTAAACCTACAAGAAAACAACAGTCATCATTCACTGCAAATATAATGAGAAGAGATGGGCTTGAAAACATCTTAACAACAGGAAAGATAAATAGGAAGAGAGGCAGGGTAAGACCAAATGGACAGCCTAACGCTATGGAACAACTGAAAGTCACTAACTGGGCTGATGGAAAATATCAAGGTTCGAAATTTGTGACACCTACCGCCACGGCACGTGATTATGATTGATGATGATGATGATGACAATGATGCAGAAATTACAACGAGAGGGAAATCCGGTTATATATGAAGGATATGGGTTGTAGTGCAACAGGAGCCCAGAAGATGGTTACTTCATCACTGATATGCGCTACTTCCCTGTTGGCTCAGCTGTTTGTTACTTATTTCACAGTACAGATAGCCCCCGATTTCCGATGTCCCGCTTTACAATGATTCCTTTTTCCAGCAATAGGTCCAGTGACTTCATTTTGTAAATGTACAAATATGTTTTAGATACACGACTTACTTAAATTTACTATTTTAAAGTCTGTGTACAGATTATAAGGTTTATTATTATTTTTTTTTATTGTGGAGCATAATGATTCGCGGCGACATCAGCGTACATATGTAAAGAACTGGTATAAAAGGACAAGCAAGAATATGCGCACAGAAAAGGCTCTTTCAGAAACAGCAGAGAAGGCGTTGTACTAAATATGGTACAAACGTGGAGAACAGTGGAACACTGACCCGTTCATCATCATCATCATCATGATGTCGTCTCCCCACGGAAGGTTGGCTGCAATGCATCTCCATTCTGCTCTGTTTCTTGTCTTCGCAGAACACTTGACCAAGCTTGTCTCTGTCCATTTCTTGATGCTGTCATCCATCTGTATTGCTGTCATCCTCTTGTTCTTTTCCCTTCGATCTTGGCCTCAAGAAGGGTCTTCAATATAGTATTGTGCCTCTTGACATGGCCAAAGTATCTTATCTGTTTTGTTTTTATGATTTTCAATATTTCTCTTTTCACTTCTAGTTGGTTTAGCACTTTGTTGTTTGTTTTCTTTTCTGTCCATGGGTTACGCCCTGTTCTTCTGTATATTCACATTTCAAGGGCCATGATTTTCTTTTCTTTTGTCTTATTCAAGGTCCAGGCTTCTACACCATAGAGGAATACTGAATATATATAGCATTTTACAATACATAATCTCAGTTGCTGTGATATTTGTTTTGATGTAAGGATCTTCCTCATTCTGCTGAAGGTGTTGTTTTTAGTTGTCAAACCTATTCTTTTGTTAATTCCCGTTTCACATTTTCCATCTTCTATTATTATGTGTCCCATATACCTGAAGCTTTTCTTCTGTTCAAGTAATTCTCCATTTATTTTTATATTTACTGATAGCTTTCTTTCTTCACTGCTGATTACCATGACATTTATCTTTGTGTTATTTATTTGTAGTCCGTACTTTTGACTTTCATAGTTTATTCGCGTCACTAGATTCTCTAGGTCTTTTTGGTTCTCTGTCATCAACACGGTGTCATCTGCATATATTAGATTACTGAGTGCTTTTCCATTAATGTTTAATCCAGGGATCTCACTAGTTTCTTTGAATACCTTCTCTGTATAAAGGTTAAACAGACATGGAGAAAGGACACATATTTATCTGACCCCCACCCTTTATATCAACTAGTGCTGAGTAGTTTGTGTTGGACTGCACAGCTGCTGCCTGTTCCCAATATTATTATTCTGATGTCTTTGCTATCAGCATTAATCTCTTTGAGACGTTCCATTAGCAGTTCGTGGAGTCTCTGTCAAAGGGCTATGTGTAATCTATAAAACAAGCATAGATGTCCTTTTTAAGTTCCATAAGCTTCTCATTTATCACCCTAATGCTGAATATTGTTCCCTTTGTTCCACTATTTCTTCTAAATCCAAACTGCTGATCGCTGATTTCCATATTTATTTTGCCTCTTATTCTCTCTAAAATGATTTTACATAGTATCTTTGTCACATGGCTCATTAAAGTGATGGTTCTAAAGCTGGTGCATTCTTCTGATGTTTTTTTTTTCTTTTGGTAGTGCTATAAATACCGAAGTTTTCAGGTCCTGTGGTAGGTATCCTTTGTTGTATACATCATTGCACAGTTCTGTGATGTTATCTATTTCAAATTCTTCTAGGGCTTCTAACATGTCTATACTGACATTGTCCAGGCCAGTAGCTTTACCATGTTTCATTGTTCTCCGCATGGCTTTTTCTACTTCTGATTTTAGTATTGTTGGGCTCGTCTAATGTTTAATGTGAATCTATATTTAGCCTTTATAGACTACTCAAAGGCATTTGATTGTGTACAACACCAGAAATTTTGGGAATTAATGGAAAAAATAGGATTTCCAACACATTTGATACAATTAACATCACTGCTGTATCTAGACCAACAAGCAGCAGTAAGAATAAATGGTGAAACAACAACTTGGTTTGACATAAAACAAAGGGTCAGTCAGGGGTGCATATTGTTGCCTTACTTATTTAACTTGTATACTGAAAATATAATGATGAATGTTAGAGAAGATGTAGACAAAGAATATTACGATGCTATAACAATTGGAGGTTGTGAAATACTAGAGATTAGATATGCTGATGACACAGTATTAATGTCCACAAAACAAAAAGGAATGGAAAATCGAATTATGTCAGTCCGTAAGAATAGTGAAGAGCAAAACCTCTATCTTAATGCGAAGAAAACTAAATTGATGACAACTGACAAAACAAACAAGGCAGCTGATATATGTATCAATGAGGAAAAACTGGAAGAAGTGGAGAGTTTTGAATATCTTAGATCACTGCTAAATAATAATGGAGATACAATGAGATAAATTAAAAAGGAGGACATCTATTGCTCTTCAGAAAGTAAAACAACTAAAGAATCTGGAGAGGAACAGACAGAACTATAAAAATAAGATTTTTAAGGGCATGCATTTTTCCCATCGCAACATATGCATGTGAGACCTGGACACTTAACAAAACAGCTGAGAAACACATAAATACCTTTGAATGTAAATGCTACAGAAGAGTTATTCAGATATCATGGACACAAAAAAGAACAAATATATCCATACTACAGTAACTTCTTAATATTGAAGAAGGCTGGCTAGTAAAGAGTATTAAACAGAGAAAACTTAAATATTTTAGACACATTAAACGTCATGATAATCTAGAGAAAACCGTCTTGGAAGGGTACATAATGGGAAAAAGAAAGAGAGGAAGACCAAGGCGAAGATGGCTGCAAGACATCATTGATGATCTGGAAATGGATGCATCAGCAGCAGGCCATCTTGCTCACAACCGAGAGGCCTACAGGAGTACTGTTAGGGAGGCAAAGTTCAGCAAGGGACATGCAAATGAATTAATGAATGAGTGGGCCCGTCTTATTTGTCTAAATCTTGGCTTTTATTTCTGTTGTCCACGTAAAGCTTGCTGACATATTCCTTCCACCTTTTTTTTATTTATATCTTATCCTTCCATCAAGAGATCCCTGCTTGCTTTTAATGCAGCCGCCCTGGTTCCCTTTATGGTTCGTGCCTGTGAGTTTTGTTATTTCTTCATACATCTTTGAAATCTTCTGTTGTGTCTCCATCTCTTCTATTTCTTTGCAGCTGTTATCTAGCCATGTTTTCTTTTTTTGTCCTTTGCGGCACAACCTGCATATTTCTTTATATTAAAATAATATAGAGTGATTTTTGCTCGCTTTTTTCTTCCATTTTTGTAAGTGTTTCATTGGTCATCCACTTTTGCTTAGCCTCCTGTTCTTTCTCTGGTAGGATATTTTTGGCCATCTCCATACTTAATTTGAAACATTCCCATTTGTTGTCTATTTTCTCTCTTGGGTTTTATCGTCTTTATTGTGTAATATTTTGATAATTAGAGAAGTGTAATATTTTGATGTTCTTTATATATATATATATATATATATATATATATATATATATATATATATATATATATAGTACTGTCTCCCTGTAGCTGTGAGCTGGTGTTCTTTGCAGCCGATGCTATGAAGGTGTTGAGGCACAGCATCGTATCGGCTTGGGAGTGGGTTATGGCAACAATTTTTAAATCCCGGAGTACAGGTAAATAGCAGGGGGTGTGAAATGTTTACTTAGCAAACTCCACCACCATGGGGACTACGGTGATCCCTGCACCGTTAGCCAAGCTAGGCCTCTTACTAGGGGTACCAACGGAGAGATTGGACAGGGTCTTGGTCAGCTATGGTTCGCTAACTCTGACGCTAGCATATCATCTGTGAGTCGCTGATTGCCTCATCGGACAGCGTATTCACCCCCCACCCCACCCCAATCTTTGATGATGGAAGAGTGTCTAATTCTATATAGTGTTCTTTGATATAATCGTTAGGTTTACTTCCTCTCACTTCTAGCTTAGGCTGTGGTAGCGACAACAATTAGTTTCACGGCTCTTTGATGTTCCTCCCCTACTGAATAGATAAATATGTATTTCTCTTCCTTGATATACCCCGAGTCATTCCATAATATAGTTTCACCTACCCTTAATATGTCTAAATCCATACTGCCAACTTTCAAAATTAGATTTGCCAATTTTCCACTTTGATATAGGGTTCTGACATTCCATGTTCCTATACGTAGATGTTTCTTTCTATGATCTCTTAAATGGCTGTTACAGGACTCCCAGGTATGAAAGCTTTGCTGTGTAAAACTCAAGGCAGAAGCCATTGGAGAAATGTAACAGTGTACCCATTTTAGTAAATATAAAAAGCTGTCTTCTATGATGCTGATTGCTGCATGTATCAGGAGTAACGGATGATGGCCTTTTCACCAAGCAAATTTTATATGGCGAATTTGTGGATAGAAGGTAGACGAAAACTGAGATAACAAAGATATTTGTAAGTCATTGATGAGAATTTTTCCAATCAGCAACGAGGACGGAGAACTGATGGAAAACTGAATCACACGAAGAACGACTCTGTATTTAAATATGCAGCGTTATGTGAGGAGGAAGCGAGGGCCTAATCTGAAGACAGGATGCAAGCGCAAGGAGACTGGCCCTTGCAAAACAAACACTATTTGCTGTTACCGTGCCCTAAATATGCAGATCGGTGGTAGAGCCCATCATGAAAAGAGCTCTTAAGCAAAATTATGCTTTCAGCAAGACTAACGCAACTAACATCTGTCTGCTTCAAAACTGACTTTTAAACATGAAAAGTGCGAATTTTGCAGTTATCTAAACAGGAAAAGTGGTAATTTTGCAGTTATTAATTATTGTTATTAATTCTATGCATCGAGAGAACAAGGCGAGCAGCACGAAATAGGGGAAGCTTTGTGGAAGTGGACCGTGAGAAAATGTACAGTAATTGAAATGATTGCGCAGCATGATAGTGGTGGATCTATGAGGGAGAAATCCGTGATCTATATTAAGTCTTCTCCTTACTTGTGCTGCATTTAAAGATCCTTATTTTATATTCAGGAGTACATTTTTAAAGCTGTGATAATGTGCGTGAACATTGGTGTCCTCTAATGCTTCTTTTAGTATGTGGCAGCTGGTTAACTAGGGTTTACAGAAATTATTCAGCCCTTTAGACGTTTTTACTGTTAGTGGATTGAATATTAAACGTCATTATTTTATTCTTCACGGTTTGTAATCGATGTCTGAGTATGGATTTTTATTTGTAAACTATCTATTTTTTGTTCTTTTGTTGATGTCAAGTAATCATATTGGTTTGATCATTTTAATTTGATAGTGAAATTTCGTGCAGTAGTTAATTTGAGATCGTGCAGAAAATAGTGAAAAATTTTATCGTCAGAATGAGTACAGTTTCCAACATAAGCAGACATTTCAGCTGTATGTGTTTTTGTTTTCCCCCAGCTTCTGTTTACCGTGTTATTGCAGGATCAGTGTTCTGGAAAGCCACTATCACCCTCTTTATTATTGGAATGTGTTTTTTCTTATGTTCGTTTTCATCAGGATATTCCCACATATCAGTATATATATATTCCCCCATATCGTACCAGTGGTGTAGATGAAACGCATGACTGGTTAAATAAAAGCAATCGGCGACCCATAGCTGATATGCCAGCGTCAGGGTTAGCGACCCATGGCTGACCAAGACCCTGTTCACCTCTCTGTGGTACTCCCAGTAACAGGCCTAGCCTGGCTAACGGGGCAGGGATCGCCATAGTCCCCATGGTAGTGGAGTCTGCTAAAGAAGCATTGCACACCCCCTGCTTTTTAGCTGTACTCTGGGTCTGAAAAAGTAACCACCGTAACCCGCTCCCAAGCCGATACGATGCTGTGTCTCAAAATCTCTAAAGCATCGGCTGCAAAGAACAACAGCTCGCAGTTACAGGGAGTTCGTACAAGTACAAGATCTTGCCTTGTGACAGTGTTTGCCAGTCAGCGTGTCTCGGCCAGTCGTTGAAAGATCCGAGGGTGTCCCGCGGAAGTTTTGAAGGGAGGGTCGAAAAGAAGCCATCTTAATCAGTTTTTAATGTTGAAATTCTGCTTAAAAAACGGATGATGTTACTGGTCGTGTTTTCGCCTTGTTCAGTGGATCATGGGTTGACAGTTACTATTTTAAGGAAATGAGTCGTGGACTATAGACTAATACAAAGAATCATTGGAGGAACAGCAATGGACGGCGGAACAATAGAAAGTCACCAAACTGTTGTCTGGTAAACGTCAGCGGTTGAGATTTGTGGAGAATCATTAGCGCCAACGACTGTTGTAACAACACCGAATGAATGGTGATGATGATTATGATGTAAGAAAAAATGGATATTATTTCGTCACGCACTTTGAACATGATTTGTAGTTGCTGCAGTTCTTTTTTAGTTTTTTGTTGTGGCACTGACTTGACCCATTCTCTGCATCATATTCTTTTCCTTGCAAGCGTCGGTAGTGTACATTTCCGAGCGTGCGTCTTGGCTTTGTTTTACTAGAGTTCTGATTGTATTTTATGGTGTTCTTTCATCATAGCTTGTCATAAAATGAAATAGAGTGTGTTTGTTTGTTCACAGTCTGAGCTTTTTCAGAACCGATAAGAAGCAGTTTGGTGTTATCAGTTTCATGTGTTCAGTGTGTCTGTGTTTATAGCATATTAGATAATACTTATATGTGTACTGTTATTCCAGTATGTTTATATTTAAATCATACAGAACAATACTTATATCTGTTCTATTATTTCAGTATGTATATTTCTGTAATACCGAATAATGCTTTTATCTCCACGATTATTTCAGTATATTTATATTTATGTCATACCGAATAATACATATTTTATGTATTATTATTATAGTATTATACAGGGTTATTCATAAGTGCGTGAAACATGAGAAAAATTTGCAACAGTTAAACTACATAACGGATCATGATTATTTTTACACACACAGAGAGAGAGAGAGAGAGAGAGAGAGAGAGAGAGAGAGAGACTCTTCAAGTTTTTTTTTTAAATAAAGGCCGCGAGGATAACTCCCGTGGTTTGCTGCTGGGAGGCAGCAGTAGCAAATATGGCGCTTAGTAAACGTGAGCAGTCATTTTGTTGTTGTTGTTTTTTTAATACGCAAGAACCTTGTCCGTTGTGACTGTGCAGAGACGATTTCGAGCAGAATTCCAGAAGGCAGCACCTGTTTTCAACAGTATCAAGAACTGGTATGCGAAATTCCAGGATAAAGGCTGTCTGTGCACAGCTCCTCGGCAGCATGCCCAGGACCAAGCGAAGAAACTGAATCGTGTTAGAGAAGCTCACCAGCGAAGCCCCCTCCTTTATCCCTGAATTTCGCATACCACTTCTTGATACTGTTGAGAACATGTGCGCCTTCTGGAATTCTGCTCGAAATCGTCTCTTTCGAAATGTTTCACGGACTTATGAATAACCCTGTATATTGAGCCACGCATTCTGTTTCGTTGGGAATTTGTTAATGCGTGCTCAGGTAATTTCCGGTTTCTTGCGTGTTTACCAACTAAGACTGGATATGATATGAGATATTCCTATTGTCCTCTACCCAACACATGTTCTATGGATTGCTTGGTGATATTTAAACGGAACTATCTCAGTGTGCACATTCCACCAGCGCTTTATTTCCAGTACTCGACTTCTTGTTTATTGTCCCCACAGTACGCGGTTTCTTGATAGTGTCCGTTGGTAAAACTATTTACTAGTGGTAATGGTAGAGAGCAGTATAATTTCTTATTCAGTGGGACAACACACGTGACAGGAAATTGTGGGGGCAAGCCTGAGTGCGTGGGGTCAGTTTTGGTTTGAACGTGTAACTGTGTGGAAGTTTTTTTGAGCTGTGTGGTGTCTTCGTGGAACATATGAACGTGATAGTTGTCCTGCAGTTGTAAGTATGAATGGTCTAGCCACATGGCAGGGATAACCAGCCGGCAGTCGGATTTAATGTTATTTTCATCAACATTATCATCCTTCCATCAATAAATGTTCCAAGTCACCGTTACTCAGGATTTACTTGACTATCTGTACCAGTTGTCGTCAACGTGAGGTTTTGAAGTGCCTGGATGAGAAGTATGTCTGGAACAGTGTGTAACTAATCCAGCAAGTGAGAGTGAGAGCTGGAAGTATGTGTGTAACTAGTCCAGTAACCTCAACTCTCGAAGATCAAGAGGAAAGTCTACATTGTATTTCACGGGCGTAACATGATCACTACGGTACGATACGGCCTAAGTAAAGCCATATGTACACACGAACAGCAGTACAGAAAGAAAGAACAAGAACACTAAAATATTATTATAGTCATAAGAAGGTGGTTTCCATTCTGGGATCGCAAGTTCACCCATAACCAGGTCCATGGAGCCTGATACTGAGGCTTTTTTTGTGTGTGGTCGATGGAAATATACCATTTATAATGGAGTGGTGCACAGGGTACAAGATATTTCATTACCAGCTCCACATTCCTGCTTATATCACATGTGGCTATCAGTGTATTTAGGAAAACTGAGCATTCAGATAAATATGTCTCTCTTCTATAGTTTCAGCATTCGTTCAGAGAGTCTTGTCGGAGAGCAGATTCAGGAAACATTGTAATACTACAGAGTATGATGACCGATATGAAATAAGCTGATATAATGGAAGTTAACTCTTTGTATACTGGGTGTGTTTCCCTCAAAAGACCAAGGGGGGTAAATTTCACAATGTGAAATGGGATGGTTGTCACATTTAAAAGAATGACAAAGGCATAATCTGATCTGTAGTATGAAGTATTCTACCTTATTTTGAAGAAGAAAAAATGTATTTTGTTTTTCAAATAAAATTTTTACCATTTTGTTAGTATACAACAACAAAAAAGAGCTAAGAACTGAGAAGAAAGAATGGAAAATGAAGTAATAAAATAAATTTTTTGTCACTTACCCATCAAGTTAATCCACTGTAGTTGGTCATATCATTCCATAATGAATAAAAATGTACACAAACACCTGTTCTTTAACATATCTTACAAAATTTACATGAAAATATGCACTAGTTATGCATTCACAGCAAACTAAAAACACCAAGTGGGTAGGTAATATTTACATGAAAATAAGTGGGCGGTCGTTGACTAATATTTACCAGAAAACAGGCCATTGTGTTTTGGTTTTTGTTTTTTTTTTAAATTTGAACCATTCTACAACATTTAATTTTTTAAATTACACAATCTCCAGCATTACTTATTGTGATATTACAGCTAGTACTAGCAAAAAGCTGAGAAGTAGTATCACCAGCTACCCTTCTAACACATTTTGCTGCTGGACCAAAAAAAACACGAAAAATTCTTTCAATCACTGCCACGTGTGCCGAAAATTTACCATTTCTACTACTATATTCTCTACACCACAGTCTAGACAATTTTAAATTAAATTATGAGCTTGTAATACAGAAATATGCTGCTCTGGACGAAAGAAACTAGCACTGGAAGCCATATTTGTTGATAAACAAAGGCCTAGCGACGATAAACTTTGAAAAACTCGCTTTAAATGAACAAAGAATCGCTCTGTTTTCTGCTCAAACCACGCGCTTAATGTGGACAACTGAATTCCGGAAGGAAGTCAACTGCTGGTTTTAAGATACTTTGATTATTTTCAAAATTAGAGAGCTACAAACCATCATCGCGCCTCGCGTCTATAAGTAGTTCGTAATAGGGATACAACCACGCAGGACGCGTGTCCAAATACCCAAAGAGTTAAGGTACCATGACATGGAGAATGGACATCAGTGGTACAGAGGGAAGGGAAAAAGGAGATATATATAATATGAGCTGTTTGCTGCAAAACGATCCTCGCGTAATTACACAGTTGCGTAACCTTAACTATAACGTTTGTGATCCGCCCTACAGCAAATCAGTTATTGGCGCTTCAGTCTAGATTTCAAGTGAAAGCGTTTTTCTCCTCCTCAACATACACATCGTTTACATTATTTTCACTTGCGCCTTTTGTCTAATGAGCTTAACGAGCTTGGCTAGAAAGAAATATTTTGTGAGAAAAACTTTGAAACTGCCTCTCATTTCTTTCCCACTCCTCTTTTGAACCATATAAGTGTATCAGGGTTGAAACGGCACCACGTGGAAAGAATGAAGGTTGAGCCACGACTTGGCAGAGGTTACTTGTTTCCGTGGCTTTTCCACAGATCGATAAGAACAAGATGAAGAAGAGGCTTTTTAAAAATGTTGTTTGATGTTATCTTTTGTGTGCGATAAGCCTTTCCATTCTTACGGTTATTATCCTTTTATTGTTGGATGGGTTGTCCGCTCCTTGTCACGCAGTCTAAACAAGTCCCAGAAATGAGAGAGTCGAAAGGCGTGCTCGGTGCAGACGGGTTAAAGAAACTGGAGTATCTCTGAGATGTTGCATGGTTGTTTAGGACAAGAGTTTTTTCTTACTCTATATGTAGACTTTGTATCCTTTCTTGGCCATTCTCATGCGGTGACAGACTGTTATGATACGTCGGCCCGGTCTAGCGGGTAGAGACCAACATATTCCTGAAGGTGATTGGAGTCTGTTAAACAGATTGCCTCTTATGGAGTCTGTTAAACAGATTGCCTCTTATTTCGGCCCAGAAAATGAGAAAAACCACAGTTGCATTATGTTTGCTGAGTATCAGAATGATAAGTTTAAGTTGAGATATTTATCATGGCGACAGCTGGCAAGAGCTTTAAAAGTACAAAGAGATTGTAATTCAGCGCCGGAGACCGATTTAATTTGTCACCGGCTTGTATGTAGTATTAGAAAGATGATAGAAACGCAGCCAGATGCAAGCAAGACAGTACGTTAAACCATATGTAATCAAGACAAAACGTTAAATCAAATGTAAGCCAAACAGTACGTTAAACCAAATGTAATCAAGACAACACGTTAAATCAAATGTAATCAAGACAACACGTTACATCAGATATAAGCAAGACAACACGTTAAACCAAATGTAAGCAAGAGATTATGTTAAACCAGATGTAGTCAAGACAACACATTAAATCATATATAAGCAAGATAATACTTTAAACCAAATGTAAGCAAGACAACACGTTAAACTAAATGTAAGCAAGACAAAACTTTAAACCAAATGCAAGCAAGACAATACGCTAGACCAGATGTAATCAAGACACGTTAAATCAAATTTAAGTAAGACAATACGTTAAATCAAATGTAAGCAAGGCAATACGTTAAAAAATTAAAGTTGAATTATCTGGAAAATTGTCTTGTGAACACATCGAGATGCAAAGTGCGCTTCCGTTATGGTAACCTGTATTTAACTGGGCCAAGGGTTGGAATGTTTTTGCCCTGTGCAAACAGTATTGTTTAAATAATTTCAAATGAGTACTCTAGCCGTGTCGGTCCCGCCAGTCACTGCCAGGTGTCTGGTTAGAAGCCTGCTCAGTTTGTCCCAAGATGTTAGAAGGACCACTTCAGCACACATGCTGTCGATACGACGTGTGAATTCCAGGATGAATCTCAGTTCCTCACCATAGGAGCTTCAGAGGATCCACCACCTTAGCAGGCTCCACTGGTGATATCACGTTTGGCGACTTTAGTAAGTCTCCAGTCATTTCTGACCGTCTAAAAGCCAGGGCAGTCTTTCCGTTATATTTTTGTACCCTTGTTTTTCAGTGCCCTTCTCTCCTAAACCTGATACAGAAGTTTAATTTTACCGCCTATTTCTAATCAAATTAAAAAGAAAAGAAAACGTTCACCGACAAGTTGATCATAGTTTGTAAAGTAATAGTACATTAACCGTAGTGGTGCCGGCAGATTCATGAAAATATGAGTGATAACACCACATCCCCTAGGTGTCTGTTTGCCATGATAATTCTGACTTTACCTTCGAAAGCAACACTGGGTAGCTATATCCTTGGAGAAGTGCTTACCACGATATTGTTTATTTTAAAGTTCAGTAGTGAAACGCATATCATTTATCCCCCCCCCCTTCCCCAGCAACCTCCTTGCTCCACACTGTTAATCGTCAGTTGGTTATGTATTATTTAGGTGTGTCTCGCCCTCTCCCATTCCTTGGTTATTGCAAATAAAATAATTCTGCATTTATTAATATCACCATAGACCAGTGGGTATTAAAAGTTAAGATAAATGAAGCCTTGCATCACATGATATCTGTCATGCAACGAGTATCAGTGAATCGGACGTTGTTGCAAAGCGGCACAGAGCAGTGTGATGAGCTGTTAAATGAGGATAATGGATTTGCCTGCTTGTTTTCCCTATCGATTTGCTCCGGCTGCATGGGAAAATCCATGTTATCTTTTGGTGGTGTCCTTGATTGTCGGATGAAGAAAAAAAAAATTGCAGAAAAGTAGGCACTAAAAAAGGGGGATAATTTACGGTACAGTAAAGGAATAAGGTAAAAGAGAACTTTCACAAAGAAAAGCACGATGTATAAATAAATACAAACATTCTGTATGTTACAAACGAAACAGTGACGACAAATAGAGAATATACTTATGTTTATATGATATACACAGGGGGTTTAAAAATCGTTTTTTTTTAAAATTTAAAATATTTAAAAAATCGTTTTTTTTTAAAATTTAAAATAAAACTCCGTAATAGCTTTTTTGATTATTTCCTGACATTTCTGATTTACGATAGTTACTCTTTCTGTCATGTGTCAGACAAACATTGCAGTTTTCTGGCACTATTAGAGACTTGAGTGGAACAGATTCACACTGCACTGTTTCTCCTGAAACACGACTACTGATTGGTGAGTGGCACTTCACATGCACTAATTCCAACAAGAGTGCATTCGTTGCTAGGTGCCCATGTCAACCTTACATGTCACCATGTGATTGATCCCACTTGTAAACAGTCCTCTGTTGAATTTTACGAATTAAAATAGCTCGCTCGCTTACTCACTCTCTGGCTGTCTGTCTGTCCGTCCGTCTGTCTCTGTCTGTCTATCTGTGGGTAGATGGACACATATATGTCCATTTCTTACCACAATGCACAAATCTCGCACTCCTCGGTTTTATCCGAACTCGGTTGTTCCATAAACCATTTGCGGTAAATATCAGAGCAGTAATATAGATGCTCGAGAAGAGTTCTAACATAGTATCCATCAATACTACATATAGCAATTATGACATGAAAGTAAAGGCTACATAATTAGTGCATTGCTGCAACTTTTTCCAGTACAGTGTACATTCTTTCAGAGCCAGTTCTCAGCCAGTGAAGAGTTCCTCAACAGGGGTGAATTTTATGGTTTCGATTTTGTATGTGTGTGTGTGTTTGTGGGGGGGGGGGGTTGAGACCACAGACTGACAGACTAAAACTGTTGAAATACTGATCTGTCTAAAAACTTCAATGAATCTTTTGACTCGGATAATCTTGGAAAAGGGAGTCGGACAAAGGGAGAGAAATGACATTGTGACATGGTGAAAAGGGTGCTTGAGGCACACGAGGTTGAGGAACACTGACATTCTAAAGATAATGTAATTGATAGTTTGTTATGTTTTTCAGTGCAAGCTATCTCACCTGGGAGCATAGGAAAATATCTGCTTGCCCATTATCTGAAATCAGATTTTTTTTTTTTTTGGTCTGAAGTTTGAAGGCAAAATATATTGACTATAACCAGAGAGACCACAGTCGTCACTGAACCAAGACAGGACAAGGCACTTTTCAACGCTTACGCCGTGCTTTTGCTAATGAACAATGCAGTGATGGATGCAGCAGCTCGGACAGCAACGTGGGAAAGGGTACGTCCACCAGATGGAGCATACCGAGAAGACAGTTTAATAGACCAGCTCCACGAAATAAAGCCAGCCAATGTAACATACTGCACATTCTATACATTTACCGCGAATTCTTCACCACAAAATTCTCCCGAGAAGACACAGACATTGTAAGTAAGGTCTACAAATGTGAAAAAAAAGATAGTCTAGAGCGCGGTCTTCAAATGCTCTCTGACATTCTTAGCTAAAGAGGTGGTAGTCAGTCACCTAAGCATTATTAGTAGTGTGCTATAAGTATTACCGAAGTGATTTCTGAGTGACACTGAAAAAAATCTCTGTTCTTACTTGATTTACGTTCACAAAGGGTTACATTAACTCTTGTTATTTTTTTCCTCCCATGTCGTAAATCCTCGTTCTAATCTTGCACCACATTACATTGTTTAAATAGTTTCACAGAAGTTATCTGCGCTTGCTGGAAGCTAATTCCACGATGAAGAACTTTGACCTCCTGTAGGAATGCCATTTGTTTACGATGGTTTTCATTACTTCATTCTCTGCACCCCAAGAAGCAGATTTTTCATTAAGCTCAAGCGCCATGCAGATCACGACTAATCTTATTCCACCGGCTAGGCTGTAGTGCCACAGGAGCGTGCCACAGGGAACACTGCTCAGAGGTGGGAGAAAATCTCGGCCCGTCTTTCGTTTATTGGTCCTGCTGGCAGCTTCATCATTGGAATAGCCGCATCAGTTGCAGTATCGCCGTAAGGTGCAAGTCAAACCGGTTGGGTTGTCCTTCATTTGTGTACATCGTCAAACACTATGCTGGATCTTGTAAATAAAAGAATCTCAATATCTTCCGTATCCCCATAAATCTTACTTTACAAAAGAGTTGGAATGGAATATGCAATGGTCGCGTTAACCAGTAATTACGGGTAAATTACCGATAAGAGAGGGAGAGAGAGAGAGAGAGAGAGAGAGAGAGAGACTTTTGGAGGTCATCGGTTACTGTAACTCGTTTATATTATTTAAAACCTGGTAAGAAGCAAGCTGCGAAATCGGTTGGAGGATACTCGCTCCAGCAGATTGGTGATGCTTTACTTTCTCAGCCAGCGTAGACTTTGGCTCAGAAGAGAACTTTTGGTAAGAATCAAATCTCATTGCTAATAAGATAAGAAAAAATGTTACACAAACATTTAATTCTTGCTGATGTTTATAAAATATGTTTAATTTGACATTAAAAAGGGTATAAAGTACCGAATATTGTATTAAGAAAACCTGTTTTTCGGAAAGTATTTCGTGCAAGGTGAAGGACAGGTACAATTGTACATGCACCCGGCTCGATGCTATAGGAATTGAACCTAAATAGAGCCAGTATTTCTCGGCATCTGATGTATGTATGTCCAGGAAGACCATAAAAAAAGTAGAAATTCTAAGAAGTCGCAGAAGAACGAAAGCTAGATAAAGTCATAGGTCATAAGAAAACGGCAATCAAAATGTTTTACACACAGGAAAGAAATACATTGGGCAGCGTGGCGAGCACTGGGAAATTCAAGGAGAAGAGAGATAGAGATATTGATTCTTTTATTTCCAAAGGGTTTAGAGATCTTTCTCTCCTTCCACACACACACACCCACCCACCACACCCCCCCCCCCCCCCCCCCGTTATCCGAGCCAGATTTAGATTCCTTTGTATTACAATAATTAACATATTAATTTCTTAATTTCCATAATTCTGTCTTGCTACTAATTCTATTAGTGAGCGTATTATGGTATAATTGTGGGTTGCGTTAAAGCATGACGTCCGTTCATGCGGATTGAGCTTAACTGTATGCGGCTACTGTAGCCTACGGGTAATATGCGTGACATATGATGTCCAAATGAGTGTTTCTCAACCTGTGATACTCATAGCATTCTGGTAGAACATAGAGAATCTTACGCAGTGGTGGTTGGATATTGCAGCGCTTATGAATCAGTGATTAAAATCGGGAGTAAAAAAGGAGAGGCCAAGATGCAGCTGAATCTGAATGCCATCAGGGTATGCGCCTATTCTGTCACATACACCCACAGTGATGCCCCTGTAAGAATAGTTTAGAATAAATAATTTTTTGCTCTGTTTATATTGTTATTATTTAGGGTAATTTTTGAAGGTTCTTATATGGTTCTTAATCATATTATGTCTGCCCTGTGATCTATTCTTAACCTTACTCCCATCTCTCACCCGTTTCCTTCACATCACAAACAATTACAATAAAAGGAAAACACGAAATACCGATTTTCTGTCGAAAGATCATCAATTTATAATATGAGCAACAAAATCAACCTTTTTTCCATTTCTTCAACGTTTTAAAATTTCTTCACGAAATACACAGCATCAACAATAGAATAACTGAAAATCATTTAACATTTCGTACATATTGTGGGGTTAGTATGATTAAAACGAAATAGTCCCATATATGGTTTCAAACTATTATCCTTAATGATCAACTGTGTAGTTGTAAACAAATAGGACTGTTGGCAAGAACATGTAATAAAATACATAATGTTCAATATAACATAAATGTCATATACACACATAAACTTTCATTGCATATTAACAACACTGCAGATTTTACATAGAACACCATACATTATAAAAAAAATTATGATTATTCATATATCATTCATCTATCATCACTATACATGAGTGGGTCGGGATGGATCGGAGGGATCGACATTACAGCTTGTATGCGTCCACGTCACAGAATATAAATTATAATCACAGTGTGTATATATATATATAATATATATAGACAAAATACACACTCGTTCGTGCTTAAACTAAAACATAGTCCCCTCCGATTCGTTGGCTCCTTCCTAAGTGCTCAAGGTACAGTTTTCCAGATCGATTAAAATTCTCTCATATATCATACATCTATCGCTCTTCAGAAAGTAAAACAACTAAAGAATCTGTGGAGAGGAACAGACATAACTACAAAAATAAGATTTTTAAGGGCATGCATCTTTCCCATCGCAACATATGCCTGTGAGACATGGACACTTAACAAAACAGCTGAGAAACACATAAATGCCTTTGAATGTAAATGCTACAGAAAAGTTCTTCAAATATCATAGGCACAAAAAAGAACAAATATATCCATTCTACAATAACTTAATATAGAAGAAGGCTGGCTAGTAAAGAGGATTAAACAAAGAAATTAAACAAAGAAAACTTAAATATTTTGGACACATTAAACGTCATGATAATCTGGAGAACATAATGGGAAAAAGAAAGAGAGGAAGACCAAGGCGAAGATGGGTGCAAGACATCGTTGATGATCTGCAAATGGATGCATCAACAGCAGACCATGTTACTCACAACCGAGATGCATGCAGGAGAGCTGTTAGGGAGGTAAGGTTCCGCAAGGGACATCAGATGAATGAATGATCCAGCCACATGAAACGGTTCAAAGCAATTGCTCACAGTTTTTGTTTTTTTGAATCATTTTCTAAGATGGCCGCAATCTCTAGTGCCGTATGTGCTTTTTTTGCTTGCTGTAGACCTCCTTTCCAGTCTGAGAGCTGCAGCGGATCCCTCATTAAAAATAAAGCAATAAATAAATTCCAGATGATCTTAAGATTTTTTTTTAAACGAACACAATCCGTTTACTGGTCCACGGAACCCTTCAGATCCTTTCGTGGACCCCAAATTAAGAGCCACCTATCTAGGTTGCTTTCTATGGCAGGAAGTTTCCTGCTTAGTGTTCTTATCCAAAGAGCAGACAGCCAGCTCATAGCTATGGTAGATTTTTAGTTTGTTGTTTATTTTCATACTAAAGTGATTTCAAGATGACTTTATGCTGAGGGAAAAAAAGGACTTCAAAGAATTATTGAAAAATAAACGGTCTGCTCCCATCTACAAAGACCCGAACCGTAAATTAATCTGCTTACTTAATGTTATATAAACATTATAACTGTATTACCATTTGTCCAGTCGCGCCGTGAATACTCATCTTAATACTTTTACGTCGTGTTCTTAAACAAGTTGTACCGCAATTTCCGCCTCTTTTCTGTTCTGTTTGGAGGCGGGGGCGCGAGAGTGTGTGATAGAATCATTGGAAACTACAGGTCTACAACGAGGACAGAAGCGAATTTGTAAGAGCAAGGGCAAGGCCATCTCACTCTCTCACTCACACACACGCTCTCTCTCTCTTTCTCTCTCTCTCTCTCACACACGCTTACACCCACGCTCTCACACACACACATACACGCTCACGCACACGCTCTCACACCGACACACAAGCTCACACACACGCTCTCCTACATGCCCTCTCACGCACACGCTCACACTCACACACTCTTTCTCTCTCTCCTACTCTCACTTTCTGTGCCTGCCTTTGATCTTCCACGCAATGGATCTTATTAGACTACGTTGGCTGGGAGATTATCGACCTTTCTTATTATGTCCGTGCGGGACACGAGAGAGGCTGCGGCATCTTGCCATCGTTGTAACTTTTTACCAAGAACGCGGCCATGATCGTACACAATGGTGAAAGGTATTCAGCCACGCGGCATTAGAACAGTAGTGGTAATTTTTACTTTCAGTCTGTCTGTTTGTCTGTCACATACCTCATCTCAGACGCTTAATGCTGTACTGACAAAGAAAAGCAGCTGTGTCTGCTGAAAAGCACCAAAAAAAAAAAAAAACAACACGCACACGCACACACACACACTCTCTTTCAATATTCAAGATTTTTATTAAGCGTTTTCATACTAGCTTAAGTAAGAAATTAAAAAAAAAACGAACTCCAGTAAGGATTAAAAACAAAAATGGAATTATTGTGTACTATCAATACTTGGGTGTCTGAGTGGCGAAGTGGTTAGTGCACTGGTCTCTCATGGCGAAGGTCGGGGGTTCGAATCCGGCCGGAGGCACTCCAGTCACCCAGCTGTATAAATGGGTACCTGACTTCTTCTGTAGTTGGGAAAGGAAAGGCCGCCAGGCGTGATACTGACCATATCACCCTCTAGTGTGCTGACAGGTCAAGGAAAATATGGGCATTAACACCATATCCCTATGTGCTTCTAAGGCATGACAGGATTACCTTTACCTTTTTTTTAAAATCAGTACTTACTTGACATAGGCGGCAATGTTGTGTGCTGTCAGTACTTACGTGAGATAGGCGGCAATGTTGTGTGCTGTCAGTACTTACGTGAGATAGGCGGCAATGTTGTCTGCTGTCAGTACTTACGTGACATAGGCGACAATGTTGTGTGCTGTCAGTACTTACGTGAGATAGGCGGCAGTGTTGTGTGCTGTCAGTACTTACGTGACATAGGCGGCAATGTTGTGTGCTGTCAGTACTTACGTGAGATAGGCGGCAATGTTGTGTGCTGTCAGTACTTACGTGAGATAGGCGGCAATGTTGTGTGCTGTCAGTACTTACGTGAGATAGGCGGCAGTGTTGTGTGCTGTCAGTACTTATGTGACATAGGCGGCAATGTTGTGTTCTGTCAGTACTTATGTGACATAGGCGGCAATGTTGTGTGCTGTCAGTACTTACGTGAGATAGGCGGCAATGTTGTGTACTGTCAGTACTTATGTGACATAGGCGGCAGTGTTGTGTGCTGTCAGTACTTATATGACATAGGCGGCAATGTTGTGTGCTGTCAGTACTTACGTGAGATAGGCGGCAATGTTGTGTACTGTCAGTACTTACGTGAGATAGGCGGCAATGTTGTGTACTGTCAGTACTTACGTGAGATAGGCGGCAATGTTGTGTGCTGTCAGTACTTACATGACATAGGCGGTAATATTGTGTACTATCAGTACTTATATACTACAGACAGTAATATTGTGTACTATCAGTACTTACATGACATAGACGGTAATATTGTGTACTATCAGTACTTACATGACATAGACGGTAATATTGTGTACTATCAGTACTTACATGACATAGGCGGTAATATTGTGTACTATCAGTACTTATATACTACAGACGGTAATATTGTATACTATCAGTACTTACATGACATAGACGGTAATATTGTGTACTATCAGTACTTACATGACATAGACGGTAATATTGTGTAGTATCACTACTTACATGACATAGGCGGTAATATTGTGTACTATCAGTACTTACATGACATAGGCGGTAATATTGTGTACTATCAGTACTTACATGACATAGGCGGTAATATTGTGTACTATCAGTACTTACATGACATAGGCGGTAATATTGTGTGCTATCAGTACTTACATGACATATACGGTAATATTGTGTACTATCAGTACTTACATGACATAGACGGTAATATTGTGTAGTATCAGTACTTACATGACATAGACGGTAATATTGTGTACTATCAGTACTTACATGACATAGACGGTAATATTGTGTAGTATCAGTACTTACATGACATAGACGGTAATATTGTGTACTATCAGTACTTACATGACATAGGCGGTAATATTGTGTACTATCAGTACTTACATGACATAGACGGTAATATTGTGTAGTATCACTACTTACATGACATAGACGGTAATATTGTGTAGTATCACTACTTACATGACATAGGCGGTAATATTGTGTAGTATCACTACTTACATGACATAGGCGGTAATATTGTGTACTATCAGTACTTACATGACATAGGCGGTAATATTGTGTACTATCAGTACTTACATGACATAGACGGTAGTATTGAACAATGTAACAGCAGAAAGCGAAAAGAAAAAAAAAATAATTTTTTTTCCTCCAAGAAGACGGAATACGTAGAAAGATTCTAATCCTTTCAGCAAAAATTTCTCAGGCAAAGATGACAAGACAACCTAATATACTTGGGAGTAGCTTTCAGAAATATATACGGAAAGATATTATAAAAAGCAGTATCCAACTACAAAGACGCAGACGAAGAAAGTACTGGGAGCTCGCTAAGTTGTATTACTTTCGCCGTGTGAGCAAAATCCCGCCGAGTGTAATTGGTTAAAACTTTAACCACCTATCGAACTGGCCTCTCTCTTTACGGTATGTGGTTATGTGTAGGGTCTTAGGCAGTGATCGAATGTTTCGGCAAGGCATTCTGAGCTGTTTGTTTTAACGAGTGAGAAGTCGGCTAATAGACAGATGTACACGTGGAATGCGAAAAGAACTCATATGTATATAACGGTTAAAAAAAAAAGCATTCATTCCTGAGTGCGCAAGTCACAAAATGTCGTGCTTGTGTCGCCTGGTTTAACCCGTGACGAGCGACTGGGGACCCCGTTTTAATTTGTATATGCTACTTTTAGCACATGTTTGTAATCAGAAGAGCACGATCTGCAACTGTTTGTTTGCACTTCGTCTTGGGGGGTTTGTTTCTTCAGTTTGGTGGATGCACGAACTGGTGCTATTGTGGCGGGGCTTTCTTTGGTCTGAATGACTGTAACAATAGTACTGAAGTAGAACTCTAGTTGCCAGCTTTTCATTTCTGAGGTCTTCGGTTATATTTAAGAAGCCAGCCACTTCATGTTATGTAGCTGCAAAAGAATACATCGCACAGAGCTGTGATGTAGTGATGACGGTTACGGATGAAAGGATGGCGTTTGATCGTCAGTGTATAGCAACACTGTAGTAGCGAGTGTTCTTCTATTTCAAGCTGAGATGTAATATCGTTTCTGTATTTTGTTTCTTCAAGTGCTGTTCCATACAATGATTGTATTGAAATGTTGTTCCATACAATAATGGACGTGAAAAGAATTTAATGCAGTCTTCCGCAGTGGAAAAAAAAACCAAACAGACCATTATAAAAGTTGAGCATTTTGAAAGGGAAACATTTTAGTGCGAACGTACGGAGATCGAAGATCTTCATCAGTAAGACAAGGAAAAATACGGTAAGAGATGCTAACATTTTTCAGACTTTAGCTGAAAACACGCACACGCATACAGATATATATATATATACTTCCTTCTTCCTTCCTCGCTTTATTTACCCCTGTCTGAGGCGTGGGCCATTAGACAAGGACTCTCCATACACACATACATACATACAGGTGCGACAAAAACTATAAACGGGAGTAACGTCACTACGGATGCTATGAGAAACTGCATGTACCTCATCGTGAAATCGTTTTTGAAGAAGGCACATTGCTGGAACACACCCCCCCCCCCCCCCCACCTCAACCTTTACCCCTTGATTGCTAGACTTGGGCCCTGTAGATTTCATGTGTTTCCTGAGTTCAACTGGGCTCACAAAAGGAAGCGCTTTGACGTCATTCAAGACATTCAGCGACAGGTAACCGTCACAGCAACAGTAAACAGTGATTGTACTGAAAGGTCCAGTCTCCTTGCACTGGCATATTTTGTTTCGGTTATGGCTCTCGTTTCCTCTTTACATTTCCACGGTCATTCCGCATGTGGCTAGGCCTTTCACCAGTTCATCCCCAGACTTCGCGACCTCTACGAGTATAAAAAAAAAGTTACTTTCTAACCTTTCATGAAAACAAAAGAAAACAAAAACAAAGTTTTCTTTATGCTGTTCCATTCTGTCAAGAGGTTCCGCATGCCCGTTCTGTACTTGGCTCCATGGCCATTACTTCTAAAAAGCTTAAAGAGGCATGCCGGGGCTTGTATCATCGCTGTGAATGCTGCGCTGAGGTCGACGGAGGTTACTTCGAAGAACATTGGAAGATATATAGATCGTTCCTTAGCCGCCAATTGTGACCATATCTATTTCTGAAGATTATTACTTTGCTGAAATGAGTTTGGACTCGTGACATGCGTCATTCCACAGATGGCATGGCTGTTTATTTTCAGTCTGTGTTGGTAGTTTTTGCACTTTTAACTTGGTAACAACACAGTGTGCCCGAGGTAGTTTTACAGTCTCCTTTTACAGCCTTATTTTCCAGGCTGGCTGTCTTCACCCAGGTGGAATTAACAATGTCTTCAGCTTTCTGTAACTTCGTTAGTTTTCCACCCCCCCCCCCATTTTTTACTCTCCTTCTCCTAGCTACCCCTCCTTACCGCCACCCTCTTTTCTTCTCTGGCAACATATTGGTGTTTATAAGGTCGTGTCCTGTTCACCAGTTTCACATTTTCTCCCTACAGGTGTGTATGTTCTTCATTCATTATCTCTCCGCTTCTCCCCCCCCCCCCCGGCACCTTATCCTCTAGCGGCTATCATGTTTCTATTGCTCTTCCCCTCCACCTTCAGCCACCTGTTTTCCTCTCTCTCTCTCTCTCTCTCTCTCTCTCTCTCTCTCTCTCCACCTCTTCTTTACGATTGGCTCTATCGGCTTATCCTTTGTGTGGCCCGCGTGGTCTCTGTGCATCTTCTAGTGGACACGCATTTCTCTGTTTCCTACTTCTGGAGGAGGCCATATTAAGATAAGTTATTCGTTTAGTTATTTGTTGTTTTTTTTATCTCGGTTGTGCTTGTAATCCTCGAAAAAGGCTCACGCCGAAATATCGAATGCTGTATGTTTTTCATTTATACATTCTCATACTTTCTATTCGTTTTTTTTTCTCACTTTACTCACACCTTCTGCCACTTTATAAAACTACGCTATACACCTCTATCTACCTTTATCAGCCTGCCTTTCTCTTCATTCTCATCTAAAAGGGGTAGGATTGCTCGAGTAGACAGGATCGCGGTCTCTTAGTCAGTTTCCTACTCAGACGCGTAAGGTCGACGACAGACCGTCACCCCCATTTCGCCGAGGTTCTCGGAGGGCTAGAACATGCGCCCAATGCTGATTTCTTCCAGTATAGCAGTGGTTCCCAACCTTTTTACATCCCAAGACCAACTACGTATAAGTCACAAACAACCGTCTCATGTGTAATATCCCAGTGCCATGAACCCTTAGTTATTTTTACTGAACAGATGTCACTTAGTACCAGAATTGATAACGCTGCCATGTAAAAGTTAAAATTCCCGTTTCCATGCCATTAAGGCATATTGGGGATACGGTGTTAGGCCCGTATTTCCACGACCTTCGACACATGAAAGTGTGATGTGGTCAGCCACGTACCACTTGATAATGCCCCGCGGACCACAGATTGAGAACCACTGCCCTACAAGAAGAGACAGGAGCGCATATGTACTTGTCCAGTTTGCAGTGATTATAATGCTTAGCATTTCACTATTTTAAAAAAAATGCGCATTATCTCAGCTACAAAGTATTGAGGTTGTGTCTACAGAATGGTGGAGTTCTCTTTAGAAATTCTGTGAAGTGATGGTCATGAGATCTGGACTCATCTCCATCTTCTGTAGTGAAAGTAGCTTTTTTTTCTGTTTCCTGGAAACTACTTGTTGGATGTAAAACAAAACGTAAAAATCATTCTACGTTCACATCTAACAGACATGCTAAAGACTACAGCCTACTTTCATCCTGCAAATTGCAGATTCTGAAGGACAGTAACATTTACAGGTTTTATCAGACGTTTTCACTGATCTCAAACCACAGAGTGGATTCTTTCCCCCCCCCCCCCCTTCCCAGTATATTGAAAGCTCCATGGCCATTAACAACTTGTCTTTATTTAACGAACCGAGCTATGGCGAGGAACACTGACGTGAGTGAGTAACAGTTGGTGCATTATAAGAACAGAGTTCTTAGTTTTGAGGTTGGGTTGGCTTGAGGAGGGGAAGATTAGAAAGAAAAAAAAAAGCACGAAGCTCCGCATCCTACGATTCCATGTCGATTAAAATGCTACATAAAGTGAACGGTGAGGGTAATTAGCTTGCCAGGATTGCTTTTACTTCTTAGTTCTGTCTACTTTATTGTACAGGGTGTACAGAAAGTCCCTGAACACTAAAACAAACATGTATTACTGGTGTAATTACTTCTCGTAATATTTAACACCTCGTTTTGAAGAGAAAGTGTGAAGGTTTTGAATCCAAATTTTCGTGCTCATTTCGATATTTTGCCGCCAGGTGGCACTGAATCGAATATGGCGCATAACTGTGGCTTCCGTCAAACCAGATATGCTGCACCGAGTATGGCTGGAGTTAGAATATCGTGCCGACGTAGGCCACGTCACACTTAATATAGAGTTCGTATGAATTACGATAGGTGTTATATTACGCCAGTAAGTGTTCATGCTACAAGAACTTAATATTGAAGAAGGCTGGCTAGCAAAGAGGATTAAACAGAGAAAACTTAAATATTTTGGACACATTAAACGTCACGATAATTAGAGAAAACCGTCTTGGAAGGGTACATAATGGGAAAAAGAAAGAGAGGAAGACCAAGGCGAAGATGGCTGCAAGACATTGTTGATGATCTGCAAATGGATGCATCAGCAACAGGCCATGTTGCTCACAAACGAGAGCCTTCAGGGATGCTGTTAGGGAGGCAAAGTTCCGCAAGGGTCATGCAAATGAGTGAATGATTGGAGTGTTAATGACTTTATGTGCACATTGTATGATGGCGCTTTTCGTCTTAGCATATGTTCTTGAAATAGGCAGATGTATTGTGGAACATGCCAAGTGTATATTACTAGGCAGCTGCTCTCATATTTCTGACTGCTAGTATTTTGATCTGCATAATCGGTCACAGCAACAGTAAACAGTGATTGTACTGAAAGTACCAGTCTCCTTGCACTGGCATATTTTGTTTCAGTTATGGCTCTCGTTTCCTCTTTACATTTCCACGGTCATTCTGCATGTGGCTAGGCCTTTCACCAGTTCATCCCCAGACTTCGCGACCTCTACGAGTATAAAAAAAAGTTACTTTCTAACCTTTCAAGAAAACAAAAACAGAGTTTTCTTTATGCTGTTCCATTCTGTCAAGAGGTTCCGCATGCCCGTTCTGTACTTGGACATTTCAATAAAACCTTATAATGCAGTGTAAATCATCTTGTGATCGGTTCCGGAACGGTGCTTTTAGAAAAAAAAAACACACCATTCATAGTTTAGTGTGTATTCAAGATTTGTGGTTTTCGGTGGAGTACAGGAAGGTCGGTCGTTTTGTGACAGGTGATAGCAGCTCCAGAGAAGTTTGGAATAAAACATTTAAGAGAATGATAGAATATGAGGGAAAAAAGGTTTGGCGTGAAAATGTTTTTGATGCTCAGTCTCCGTTACATACTCTCGATTAATGAATGCTTCATTTAAGTCATTGTTTCACAGGATTGTTTGGGCTGTCGCTACCTCATTTTTTTTTTTTTTTGAGTAGGGGGAGGCACATTCTCATCCTCCTCATTCCCCCGTTATGTACTATTCATACAATGGTATGTTAAACTAGGATATGCTTTACACAAATAAAAACTTCAGCTAGCAAATCAGTTTATTTAGCAGTATGAAGGAGTATATTTATAACTCACCTACCGGGTTATTTTCTCAGCTTTTAATATGACGTGTGAGTTTATGTAGGGACACAGGTTTCTCTGTATCAGGTAGAAAAGTGCTAAGAAGGAAGGTATTATTGCCCCCCCCCCCCGCTGCTTCGTTTTCCCTCAACGCGCCCCCCCGCCCTCTTTTCTTCCACCGCCCCACCGGTCCTTTCCATCACACACAGGGGGCGTTATTGCCCTCTTTGGAAAACACTGATGTTGGTTTTAAAAAATAAGTAGTATTGTTCTGTAAGGCCGGTGCGGCTTTTGAAGTTCTGCGCAATCTGCAAATAAGTATTGAACAATCTATAAACGCGATTGCACTTGCATTTGCCCGAAGGTTACCGGGGGAGAGTGTTTGGTGCAACATTAACATCATGGCTTGTGCAAGAGTTAATGTTGTGCTGTATTCGGCTGATGTATCAGGGTTAATATCATACACTTCTTGCAAAGTTTGTCTTGTGATTGGGAGGGGAGAGGAGGAAGGAAGAGTTCGTGGTATGAAATGAATGCGTGCCATCGTGAGCATCAACTCAATATATATATATATATATATATATATATATATATATATATATCACTATGTTGAGTAATCAGCAAATTTACTGCAGCTTGTAGAATATCATGTAGGTATTACTCTGGTGAATACGGAGGATAAAACGGCAATAAATTATTAATGATAACGGTGTTGTTTTCATTATGTAGAAGTGCCTCTCACAGTATATAAATCACAGAGGGAGGGAGGAAAGCAGAGAGAGAGAGAGAGAGGGAACCATTTAGTTCGTTTGTTATTGTGTTATTTGACAAGGGCGAAAGCTGAAATGTCAAACAATTTTCCCGCCATTTTATCGTTAAAGGCTGAGTAGTGTACGCGACCAATGTCGGTGTTCTGTTCTGTGGAAAAACAAACTTAGATATTCACTTTTTTTGTACAAAGCATAGAGCAAAAAGCGGAGGTGAAGATGAGCAGATGAAAAAATAAAGCTGCAACTGCAGCCGTGTTCTTAGTTTGTATTCCTCCACGTTGGCGAATTTTTCTTCCTCAGATACATGATACTCTAATCCCACAAGTTCTGTACATTATGTGATAGTTGCACAACAAATGTTGAACGTTTTCAGTCATTTAGTCATACTTTAAACAGATAATTATACCCGACAACTTAATTTATGTCGAGCTTAATAATGATTTGATCATCAGTTTAGCTCCAATGCATTTTATATGAATCTTTAAACCACTTGATTATTACGGCGGCACACGTTAGTTACATCTGTGTAGGTGGTTGTAGCGTGATTCGTGAATCGAGCTCAACTACACTTTAGTTGGAAGGAGCGTGGGATTGTGACTTCTTTTACATCCTTCCCTCACCATTTACGACAAATATCGATAATGATGTTGATGATTTTAACAATATTTATGTAAAGTATGTATTTAAAATGGTAGTTTTATTTCTGAAATTTTAAAAAAAAAAGATATGCCTCCAGCAAACTTCGCAGTATTTCAGGAATATCTACTCATTAGTGAAATGAGGCTTATATAAGGATTACAGAGGTGAAAAAAAAAACAAAACAACAGCTAATGGTTTACCTGGAGAATGATACTGTATTTAATTTAAAGAGAAATGACGACGACGGTAAAACTGGTTCTAGTAATAAAGGTAGGTGGAGGTGTATGGTTCAGTTTTACAGAAAGATAGAAAGAGTGAGCAAAGTGGGCAGGAACGAGAGCGGCATAGAAGTAAGATGAGTGTGTATAAAGTAAAGAACGTGCGCAACATGCTCATCTTACTTCTGCCAGTGATGGCGCTAGGACTTTATAAAACCGGTAAACTTGTACCTGTCTTTCACTTTGGGTGAAGTGCTTTCCGAAAATACTGGTTTTCTCAACATAACGTCCGGTGCCTTATACCTTTTTTAATGTAAAATTAAACACACTTTATATTTTATAAACATCAGCAGGAATTAAATATTCGCATGAACTTTTTCTTATCTTATTTGCTACGAAATTTATTCTTTAGAAAATGCGCACACGCTGAACCAAAGTCAAAACTGGGTGATTCTCCTCCATATTAACTGAGCATCATCAGTCTCCTGAAACTGGCTGATTCTCTTCCATGTTAACTAAGCATCATCAGTCTCCTGAAACTGGCTGATTCTCCTCCATATTAACTGAGCATCATCATTCTCCTGAAACTGGCTGATTCTCCTCCATATTAACTGAGCATCATCAGTCTCCTGAAACTGGCTGATTCTCCTCCATGTTAACTGAGCATCATCAGTCTCCTGAAACTGGCTGATTCTCTTCCATGTTAACCGAGCATCATCAGTCTCCTGGAACTGGCTGATTCTCCTCCATGTTAACTAAGCATCATCATCTCCTGAAACTGGCTGATTCTCCTCCATGTTAACTGAGCATCATCAGCCTCCTGGCCCGATTATCCTTCAACCGATTTCGTTGCTTGCATTTTACTTGGTTTTTGATAATATAAACTGGTTACAGTAACCGACAACCTTCAACAGTTGTGATTTTTCTCGTTTTTTTTTAAAATTTACTGGTAGTTGCCTGTTAACGTGATCACATCCTTGTTCCTGCCGACATTCCACATTCCTGTCTTTTTGTAAAACTGAACCATACACCTGTATCTGCCTTTATTCAGTTTTCAGTCTTTGAGATAACCATTTTGAACTGGGGAAGAATAGAGAAGCTTAGAGTAGAATTTAAAATTTCACAGATCAGCAGATTTCTAATTAGGCATTAACTGTGCCACACATTGGAATATAATTCTATTGGAGGGCCACGTTGGCAGAGATAACTCTTGATTATACAAATTACTACTGCTGCCAAATGTGGCCAGAGGCCTTCATGTACAGCTATCCAGATTTTCACTCACTTCTGTGTAGGCAGACTTGGAGTCATAAAGTAGGTTATTTGTATTTTTGTTTTTGTTTGTTTGTTAATTGAGTCATAGAAGGGCTTATTTGTATTTTTTTTAACTGAGTGATTGGTCAGGCTTTTTTTTTGTTAATTGAGTCATGGAAGGGCTTATTTGTATTTTTTTGTTTGTTAATTGAGTCATGGAAGGGTTTATTGTATTCTTTTTTCGTTAATTGAGTCATAGAAGGGCTTATTTGTACTGTTTTTTAACTGAGTGATTTGTCAGGTTGTGGTTTTTTTTGTTAAATCATGGAAGGGCTTATTTATATTTTTTTGTTAATTGAGTCATAGAAGGGCTTATTTATATTTTTTTTAACAGAGTGATTGGTTAGGTTATTTGTATTTTTCTGTTAATTGAGTCATCTCTCTCTCTCTCTGAACCTTAAGTGCCCAGGGCACATGGGGCTTCCGCAAGGGTTTTCCACAAATGCCTGTCTTTCGCCTTTTTTTCTGCTCTTGCCCAGGTGAGCCCTCTATTGCTCAACATCCTTTCTGTTGTTCTTCTCCATGTCTCTTTTGGTCTACCCTTACTTCTGTTCCCCTGTGGTGTCCATCTTAGTGCTATTTTTGGTAGTGAGTTGTCAGTCATTCTGAGCACATGTCCCAACCATCGCCAGCGTCTTTCCTCAATAATTGTTGTCAGTGGTTTCATCTGCATTTCTGCCAATAAGATGTTATTTCTTATGGTGTTTGGCCAAAATATTTTTTTAATTCTACGTAAACATTTAGTCTGGAAAGAATTCAACTTGTTTTCTATGGTTTTGGTGATTTTCCAGCATTCACTACCATAGAGTAGTACACTTAGAACATTACTCTTAAATATCCTGATTTTCATATTTATTCTTAGTTTATTTGATTTCCATATATTCTGTAGCATTGCAAAAGCCTGGTTTGCTCTAGTAAGTCTGCTGTTGATGTCCTCTGTGCTGTCTCCATTTTCTACTACTCTGCTGCCAAGGTATACAAATTCGTTGACCTCCTCCACTAACTTGTTATCTACTCTGAGTACATTTCTGTTGTTCACATTTTGCTTCATTAACTTTGTCTTTCCTACGTTGATCTTTAGTCCTATGTTGTTTGCATTCTGGGTTAACTTGTTTATTTTATCTTGCATATCTTTGTGACTGCTTGATAATAGACAAATGTCGTCCGCAAAGTCAAGGTCCTCCAGCACTGTTAAGGGTCCATTGTAATCCTCTGCGTTTGTCTGATGTTGCCTCCTTCATTAACCAGTCTACTGCCAAGATAAATAATGTTGGTGATAGTACACATCCCTGTTTCACTCCTGTTTGTACCCTAAAGCTGCTGGAGGTATGTTCTCCACAGATAACTTTGCACTGAAAACCCTCGTATAGGGCTTTGATTACATTAACTATTTTATGGGGGAGGCCATGCCATCTTAGGATTTTCCACAGTGCATCTCTGTTGACACTGTCAAAGGCTTTCTCAAAATCTATGAATAATGCATATGTTGTGCTATGCCACTCATTTGCCTGTTCTAATATTTGTCTAAGTACAAATATATGGTCTATGCATGATCTTCCTTTCCTAAATCCTGCCTGCTCTTTCCGAAGTTTTTCCTCAAGTATTGGTACAATTCTGTTGATGATTATTCTGCAAAATACTTTACTAGTGAGTGGCAGTAGGGTAATGCCTCTCCAGTTCCCGCAATCTCTGAGGTCACCCTTCTTTGGTAGTTTTACTATAAGACCAGTTTTCCACTCCTCTGGGGCTTTTTCTAAATCCCAAATTTGTTGTAATATCCGGCAAAGTTGTTTTGGTGTTTCTGTTTCTTCTGCTTTCAACATCTCAGCAGTCACTTCATCTTCACCTGGTGCCCTGTCTGATTTTAGCATCTTTATCGCCTCTTTTACTTCATTTATTGTTATTGGTCCTGTATTGATGTTTAGTTCCGCTTTTGCTTCAGGTATATCTATTGCTTGTGCTGCTTGTGTTCTGTTTAGTAGGGTGTTAAAGTGTTCCCTCCATCTTTCAATTTTTTCTCTTTCTCCACTGACCAGTTGTCCATTTTGTGTTCTTACTGCACTTTCACATCTTGTATTGAAGTTACCTGTCATCTGCTTTGTGATTTTATATATGGTTTTCATGTCATTTGTATATGCTGCTTTCTCTGCTGTCTCTGCTAAGTTGTCATAATACTGACGTTTATCTTGACGGCATGATTCCTTCACTTCTTTGTCTTTTTGTGCATAATTACTTAAAACTCGTTCTTTAAGCCGTTGTGATTTGGTGTTCAGTAATTTTTTCTTGATTTCTTTTCTTTGCTCTATCTTTTCCCATGTGGTCTCACTTATCCATTCCTCTTTTCTCCTTTTCCGATATCCCAGCACCTCTTTTGCTGTTTCCTGTAGTGTTTTATTGAACTCTAATATGGACATTTCTGCTTCGTCTTGTAGGACACTGAAGCGGTTCTTAAGTATTATTGAGAATTCATTTCTTGTTTGCTGGTCTATCAGTTTTCTTGTATCAAAATGTATCTTTCTGTGTTCTCCGATTCTGGCTTTCCTTAATTTTAGTTTTATTTTTGCTACCAGAAGGTTGTGATCACTTCCTATATCTGCTCCTTTCCTTGCTCGCACATCTTGTAGTGACCGTTTCCACTTGTTGTTTATTAGTATGTGATCGATTTGGTTTTCTGTGGTTTTATCTGGTGACCTCCAAGTCACCTTATGGATGTTTTTGTGTTGGAAAATTGTCCCTCGATGGTCATCATGTTTTCTTCACAGAAACTGCACAGTCTTTCTCCATTTTCATTTATTTCTCCGATTCCTTCTCTTCCCATGATTCTTCTTCTATCTTCATTTCCTTCACCTACTTTTGCATTGAAGTCGCCCAAGATGAGTAGCATGTCATGCTTGGGTATTGTTTCTACTGTGGCTTGGAGGCTGTTGTAAAAATCTTCTTTTAATTCCTCTTCAGCTGCTTCTGTTGGTGCATAACAAACTATAATAGACAGCTTCGTGAATCTTGAGTTGAAACGTGCATATAATAATCTCTCATTTATTGGGGTCCATTTCAGCAATGCTCTTGATGCTTCTTTTGTTATAATCAATGCTACTCCTCCTTCATGAAGATCTTCTTTACCTGACCATATTATTGTATCTTCTGTGTGCTGTGTTGTTAATTTCCTTCTGCCTTGTCCTGTCCATCTTGCTTCTTGTATTCCTAGTATGTCTAGTTTGTATCTGTGCATTTCCTTGATGGTTTGTGCTAGTTTTCCAGTCTGGTTTAGTGTTCTTACATTCCAGCTGCCTATTTGCATCTTTTGTTTAGGTTCCAGGAGGTCTGCAGTCGGGCTGGGGACTTCCAGTGGCTGGCTTTCATCCACAACCTTCATGGGCTCAGTTTCCTGATACGCATTTCTCCTTCCACCTGCATTTGCTTTTTCCCTTGCTTCTGTTTCTGTAGCAGTCTGATAGTTTTTTACCAGATAGGGTTGCTGGCCCTATGCTGAACCCTCCTTAGTCGCCTTTTACGATCATGCATGGTAGGGTACAGTGGTCCTATTCTTTGCAGATCCCGGGTACCACACGGGGGAATTGAGTCATAGAAGGGCTTATTTGTATTTTTTTGTTGAGTCATGGAAGGGCTTACGTGTATTTTTTTTTGTTTGTTAACTGAGTCATAGAAGGGTTTATTTGTATTTTTTTGTTAATTGAGTCATAGAAGGGCTTATTTGTATATTTTTTAACTGAGTGATTGGTCAGGTTATTTATATTTTTTTAAATAAGTCATTCTGTGAATTATTTTTGAACTGAGTTATTGCATAGATTTTTTTAAACCAAGTCTTTGTGTAGATTTTGTTTTTTAACCAAGTTATTGTTTAGATTATTTGTCTTTTAACTGAGCCACTAAGTAAATTATTTGTGTTTTTAATTGAATCATTAAACAGGTTATTTGTGTGTTTTTTTAAATTCAGTCATTGTGCAGGTTATTTGTGTTTTTTAAATTCAGTCATTGTGCAGGTTATTTGTGTTTTTTTAATTCAGTCATTGGGCAGGTTATTTGTGTTTTTTTAAATTCAGTCATTGTGCAAGTTATTTGTGTTTTTTTGGACATTGACATGGAAATAGTTATACGCATTTTTGGATTGAGTTATGGAATAGGTTATTTGTACAATTTGGATGGAGTCACTGAGTAGGTTAATTTTTCATTTTGGATGGAGTCACAGAATAGGTTGTTTGTACATATTTAATGGAATCATGAAGTAACTGTATATTTTCTTTTTGCAAGAAGTTTATTTGTAATTTTAGATGGAGTTAGTAGCAGGTTACTTTATGTTTTGGTGGAGTTAGAAATAAAAAAAATCCTTCTCATACTTTGACTATAGAAATTAATGTGTACAAAGCAGTATTGCTTAATTTGTTCCTTTGTTTAGTGCTGTCACAGTATGCTTTTGATATTAAGCACTTTCCCTAGTGTTTGTAATTAGATTAGTTACCATCCTTTCTCTGTATCATTTGGATAGCAAGTTGAGATTTTTCTCTTGATCTCCCTTTATTTCTTGTACCCTTGAGTTTTTCAGCATCTGTCAAACTTCAGTCTTCCTATCTCATATCAAGAGAATTTTTCCTATATTGACTTGGGGACTCCATATTTCTAATATATTTCTCAGATTTCATATTATGGGTTTTAGCACATAATCTCTGCTGTTGTAGTGAAGTAGATCTCCAGATTCAAGGTGTTAGATTCAAAATGAGGTGAAATGTCACTCTCAGTAGTTTTTCTTTTCCAAAACAGTAACAGAATCAAGCATCACTGTCCAGCAACCAAAATAAGGAACTTGGAATTTCTCATTGATTCAAAATTACCACATTCTTTATAAAAATTTAGTAGGAGTCCATCTTGTTTCACTTGGAATTTTGTGAACAAGCCAAAATTTTTTACTGGTTATAGTTACAAAGCATTAAAATCTGAAACAAAACACTAGAATCAGAAACAAAATATTAGAATTTAAAATAAAATATTAGAATCTGAAACAAAACACTAGAATCAGAAACAAAACACTAGAATCAGAAATAAAATATTAGAATCAGAAACAAAACACTAGAATCAGTGAAACTCTAAAGAGAACATTGTCAAGAGAAGCCAATTCAGTGGGCATAACATCTGTTGATGAGACTGAAAAACTCGCAGAAGACAGGACATCTTGGCGAACTACCATTTGTGCCCTATGTGACATTTAACGGCACAGGAAAGATGTAAGATGTTTGCGTCAGTGCTTTACTGTATGCATTACTATTGCACTTTGGTGGTTGTACTGGATTTGATATTACCATCATTTCTGTCTCATTGTTAATTAGCTATAATTTTCTTTACATTCCGTCACTGATGGCATTATTTGCTGCTTTTGTAAACTATTTTCTCTGTTATCAGGTCTATGTCACTGGTGTATTTCAGATTATTGATATTGTTACCTCTTGTTTTCATTACGTTCAAATTTTTAATTTCTTGTGTGGTTCTTTCATTGTTTAGTGAGAAAGGGTCAGGTAATAAATAGGACTCTTCCTTTTCATTTAGTGATATTTGCTCATATCATCATTGTTCACATACATTCTGCTCTTTGATTTCATTACACATTTTTAATAAATTACATATTGTTACCATCTTTATGTGGCTTTTCAAACATTTGTATCATTTCTTTGTGCCCCCTTTTGTTGAATGATGTTATGTTATGAAGTTAAGGTCTGCTCTATGTATTTCCGTGGTCATTCAGTTATTGATCTTGTTGTAAACTAGCATTGGTAATGATTTTTATAGTGGTCTTCAGTAGAACTGTATTATTCTTCTACAGTGTCTGTCATTATCTTATTTCATATTAATGAAATAATGAACTCTACATATTTTTTATTTTTTGTGATGTAGATTATTAGGCAGATTTATGCAAATTTATGATTACGTTCTATTTTTTTTCATCTGTCTTTGATGGTGCACTGTATGGTGTTAGGCTGTAATGCCAAGGCCACTGGCACATGAAAATGTAATGTGGTCGCATTCACCTTCCCACATTTTTCTGGTACCCATTTTCAAAGGCTGGGTAGACCCCAGGGCCTTTGATGTAGTCTTGAGCTGCTATAAAAGTTTACAGAGACAGCATTGATACCAGCCATATAATATTAGTTTTACCAACAATTGATACAGTTCAAACAGTTTAAGCATTTGTTTTTACAAATTAAGTTTAACACATCTCTTTAGATTAATGTATTGAAATTCTGTGATTTTTCACCTGAATGGGAATTCAGATTGTATATTCGATACAGCCTTTCTTCTGATTATCTTGCCGTGGCTTATTCTTCTTCTTTCGTTGTTTTCAGGTGAGCTGATAGTCATCCTTATTCTTTTCCCATAAAATTCTTGTAACTTTTTTTTTTTTTTTTAATGAAAGTTCTGGGCATTGTAAAAAAGGAGATTTTTTTTTTTCTTTTTTGCCCATCATATTCTTCTACATTAAATCTTTCTCTTCCTTTCTTTGCATTATTATCTTTCTTTTTTGGTGACCATTCTATACATTGTTGTGATGTTTTATGCTCTTGCTTCTCTTTGCAGTCAGTTCTAGAAATCTCATCAGTTTTAGGTTGCCTGTAAAACAGTGCAGATACAAGAAGGACTTACCGTAACCATTTTGTGCCAAACATGTATAATTCAAGTCTTTCATATGAAGTTGGAGTCAAATCAAAGTTATGAAATTTTTCATATTGTGTCTTGGATTTCACTGACTTCATAACCCTGCTTTCATTTTCTAGACTGAATCTTTGAGCACAGCTACCAGAATGTACTGGAAAGTGAGGGTTTTTTTTTTTTTGATAGTCATGAAACACATGTTGATGAAAAGACTGACTTGTATTGATAAAAGGTAAAATTCCCATTTCCATGCAGTTAAGGCATATTGGGGAATACGGTGTTAGGCCAGTATGATTTCCATGACCTTCGGCACATGAAAGTGTGATGTGGTCAGTATCTTGCCTGGCCACTTTACCTTCCCAGATTTCTCTGGTACCCATTTTGCGAGACTGGGTGAACCCCAGGGCTGTACTGGTCAGAAAAAAAAGAAAAAAAAAATCCCCACTCAGCTGGGGATTTGAACCCTTGACCATTCGGTTGCTAAACGAGTGCTCTAACCACTACGCTAGCCTGTCCCCTTTTGAAGTCAGTAAATTTTAAGCATTAATTAGCTTATGAAGTCAGTAAATTTTAAGCATTAATTAGCTTATGAAGTCAGTAAATTTTAAGCATTAATTAGCTTATGAAGTCAGTAAATTTTAAGCATTAATTAGCTTATGAAGTCAGTAAATTTTAAGCATTAATTAGCTTATACTGATGAACTTATTAAATGGAACTGTTGCAGTTCTCTGCAGATGAATATAGCATTTCAGTGCAGGCGGTAATTAAAGGTTTTGAGTAGAGAATATGATGTGGTGCATTAAGCTGTAAACTGTAAAAAAGGGCCTAATTACACTCGTGGCATACCATAGATGCTTGACATCATGATATTTCAGTGTTTTTAGAGAAATGATTCCAGTGGTGTATTGGTTGTGTGCACGTGATCTTGCATTTAGTTGGGATTTGCATCCTCTGTTCATGACTGTAGTAATGAATATCAAAATCAAAGGAATATCTTTTATAGAGATTATAAAATTAATTAATTGAATTAATTATATTAAGCATATTTATTTGCTTATCCTTTAAAATAAATGATATAAATGTCATTCTCAAAAACCTTCATTATTTAACTGGTATCATTGCAAAGTATTTTTCACAGGTCTTAAAATGAGAATAGCTTATTGTAATGCAGTTGAAGATGGTCTTGAAGTTTTTACTAGAGAAACCATTAAAACACATGATAGCAGAAGTTGTAAGATTTGCTGGACATGCAGTAGAAGGGTGATGTGAACACTACAACAGAGTAGTACAGAACAATAAGTAGTTTCTTTCTCATGAAGACATTGTCACAATATATTGTGTTTTAGTTTACTTTAATTGTTAAAAAGTAGTAGTTTTTAGCAAGTAAATTGTTCAGTTTTAACCATTTTTAAAAAAAAATCTGAACATTGCTTCTTGCAGATGTGGGACCTAGATTCAGCAAGCAATACTATGTCATATGTGGCATTTGTAGCAGCCAGCGTGGCCCTGATTTTGTACTCCATTATGATGTTCTTCTATATTGTCTCATTGATAGGCAGGCAAGTGATCTCATTGTTTTGCTGCCATTAAATTCCATTAATTTACATCAACTGTGTTTTTCTTCAGCCTTTTTATTTTAATTGAAAAAAAAAATTACGATTCATTTTATCACAGCACAGCTTGTTGCTATGCATTCTTATATGTGGCTGGTACTTAGTGATAGCAGCAGATACTGTTTTCATCCCCTCTTTCCCAGCCTCCACTCTGAGAGAGAGAGAGAGAGAGAATGAATGAATAATATTTATTTTTCAAGGGTAATGTAGTAAAAATGAATGAGAGAAAGAATGAGAGACAGAGAAAAAAGATTACAGTCTTAATGATTGTTTTGCCTTCCCAATTGCTCCATCTCACTTTTCACTGCCTTTAATTTTCCCATTCAATACTGTATGTGTATCTGTATATACTACATACATTTACATTTGTTATATCTGTACAATCATCATCGTTATAAATCATGCCAACAGGCCAGTTTTAACCGCTAAGGTCTCACATTTTATGAAGCACAAGTGTGTATGTGGACAATGCAAAAGTCCTTTGATAGCTTTATTTCAGGTCAGGAACAGCAGGACTTTCACTGACCCAAGTACGAGCGATCCAAGTCACTGCCCCCCCAAGCAAAGCCACCCCCATTTTTGTTTTTAAATTTGAATCTTATATATACTTCTTTATATCTTGCGTATTGAATTCAGTATCTTTAATCTGTTACTCATAAAAAGGCTGCCTTTCTTCAATCTGTTCTAACCGTAGCACTGTCAATCTGTAGCCTTTATTTTTCTTTTTAAAAGAACAAGTAAATGTTAGAGACATCATTGTTTGTTCTCGTCTGGTTTGATATTGACATTTAAAACCACCAAGACCATTTTGAACATGATATTTGATGTGCATGTTGTCTTTTAGCAAAAAGTACCTGCACAAGCCTACAGCAGCATGTGAACTTGGGGATGCTGTACCTGGGATTTCTGTCATCAAGCCACTGATGGGCGTGGATCCCTTCTTAGAACATAATCTAGAAAGCCACTTCACGCTTGATTATCCAAAGGTACCGATATTTTATTGGACGTATTTGGTATATGGATCATAATGACCATCATCATCATCATTACAGTTGACACCACAAGCTGCAAATCTAATAGGCATAGGCAGTCATGCTTTTTCCCAGCATTATTAAGACTTGCTATTTGTTATTTTCATAAGCTGCTTAGAGTGTCTAGATGTTCATGGTTCTTTCTAAGCTTTTTTTTTACTTTGAGTTTTTCAATGATTATCATGTTCTTACCTTGAGTTTTCCACTCATTATCAGGTTCTTACCTTGAGTTTTCCACTGATTATCAACTTCAGTGTTTTTCATTGATTATCATGTTCTTGAGTTTTCCACTGATTATCAGCATCAGTGTTTTTCATTGATTATCAGGTTCTTACCTTGAGTTTTCCACTGATTATCAACTTCACTGTTTTTCATTGATTATCAGGTTCTTACCTTGAGTTTTCCACTGATTATCAACTTCACTGTTTTTCATTGATTATCAGGTTCTTACTTTGAGTTTCCACTCATTATTTTCTTACTTTGAGTTTTCCACTCATTATCAGGTTCTTACTTTGAGTTTTCCATTCATTATCAGGTTCAATAATAGTTTTCTTATGGTATTTCTTTTGACTTATTTTTTTGTTTTTAGTTCTGTATTGTGTTTCTTAAAATACTGCATTTGTTTTTCTGGCTGTCAGAAGTTTTTTTTATAATTATCTGAGAATTTTTTCATTTGCTTTTCTGGCTGTCAGGGGTGTCTATTATTTTTCTCCAAAATAATATTATTTTTGCTTCCAAATTCTTTGTATCTGTTCATTTATTGTTGAAGTCTCACAAGCATTTGCTTATTGTTCAAGTCTACAAGCATTTGTCTGTTTTCCAAGTCTCACAAGCATTTGTTTGTTTTACAAGTCTCACAAGCATTTGTCTGTTTTCCAACTCTCACAAGCGTTTACTCAAAATGTGAAAGACAGTTTTTTGTATACAAGAGAAACTCTTTAGCTATTTTTGTAGACTTCCAGCAGGCATATGACAGCGTCTGGCGAAAAGGGCATACATGGAAAAGTGTATCTTGGGTAAAAAACTACTTGAGTAACAGGACCGTACAAACTCATGTCAATAACAGACTGTCAAACAAATGCACCTTGAAGAAAGGTCTACCACAAGGTTCTGGTCTTAGTTGCACCTTGTTCCTAATTTTTATTTAAAAAAAGCATATGCTCAGACGTAGAAGACTTTCACTCATATGTTTTTATGTCACAGAGTTCAGTAGTTGTTTGGGTTGTGAATGAAAGCTTATTCTTCATGCTCTGTGTCAGTAATCTGTTGATGAAGGCTGAGAAGTTAAAACAAAATAGATAAGATGCAGGTAAATTTGACTAATAATGTGATTGTTGTGGATAGTGTAGAGGGTTATCTTTGATTTAAGCAGTTTATGAGATCAGGACAGACCAGTATTAAGGGCTACAGTTGTTGTGTCTCAGTTTATTGTTTACAAAATTATTTCTGATTTTTTAAAATGTTTCTCTGTTACCAAAACCAACACAGCCTTATACTTATCAGTGTAATGTTTTCCAGTTATCAATATTTGTTTTCTCATTGCTGCTGAATTGATTGAAAAATTTGTTTTGCTTATGTAAGTACTAGCCCAGGTTAGCTGAGTGGTCAAGCACTCGGTTTACTATCCGGTGGTACCAGGTTTACGTCCTAGCAGTGGGATTTTTTTCTTGTACCACCACACCAAAAAAAGGCCCCAGGTCCACTCAGCCTCTAGAAATTGATACCAGAGAAATCTGGGAAGGTAAATGTGGCCAGGCTTGTTACTGACCACATCACACTTTCATGTGCCAAAGGTCTTTGAAATACAGGCCAAAAAAACACCATATCCCCAATATGTCTTAATAACATGTTGATGAGGATTTTACCTGTTACTGTGTGCAAGTACAGAGTATAGTGCATAACACATACAAAAGATTATTCATTTGCATGTGCCATCTCATGCTTGGTAAGGTCCTTTTTTCTTTTAGTTTGAGCTGCTGTTTTGCTTCCATGATAGTAATGATGAGGCCATACTAGTAGTGAAAAGATTGCAGGAACGGTATCCTCATGTGGCAGTTACATTATTTACAGGTAAGATTCAGGTGTTTTATTTGGTTAGAATATTCAGGGCAGTGAAACATACTTGCACAGACTGAAGGTTGCCTGGTTGCCCAAACCCCGTTCTGCATGTGCCAAAATGTCGTTCAGAGTCCTCAGTGCATCCAGCAAGCCTGTACACTCTACAGGACTTCGACCCCAAACCTGGCACCTGGAAAAGAAAATCGAATGGATTAAAAACCATAGGGCGTACATGTAAAACCCCTGCTGACGATGAGGTCCATGAGGCAACCCATCTTCTTGTCTAGAGAGCTAAGCATACAAAACTGAATTTAGAAAAAGAAGAGGAAAAAAGCATAATTTAATCTATGAAGTCGATTGTATTATGTAAGAATTGTTTTGTAGGCATTCTCAAGGTATGTTTTGATTGTTTTGGCACAGCTTTTACTGCTGCAACAACTGATGATTTATTTCTTTTCTTTTCTTTCTTTTTTTTTACACTTCACATTTCTTTTAATTTTGAAATTTAAATTTTGCATGCTAGTTTCATGATCTTATATCCTTCCCGTGCCGTTAAATGTCACGTAGGGCTAGCAAGGTAGTTCGCCAGTTTTCGTGATGTCATATGTTTAATATGACTGTGGTTTGCAGGTCATGTAGAACAGAATAATTTTGTGGTGAATTTCTTTTTAAGCATCATTTCTTGATTACCATTATGTAAGTTCAGTTTATGTGTATTAGAGTGATCTTTCATGTAACAAACCAACAGATGCTTCTGATTATAATCTAAAGGTGTTCATTTGCAGATACAGGAAAGAGAAAAGATATTGTGAATCCCATGGTCCAGAACATGGTCCCTGCATATGAGGCAGCAAAATATGAGTATGTCTGGATTAGTTCTAGCAGGATTGAAGGTTGGTCCTTGGAAACTCTTTTTATTTTAAAGGATACAGCTACAGAAATTCTTAGTACTTCATTTGTTACTGTTTTTTTATTACTGTCACAACTGCTGCTGCAGTTAAGTGAATTTATTCACACACTATTGTTAGCTGTCATTACCACAGGACACTAATATTGGTACTTGTACTACAGTACTACTACACTGCTAAATATCCTTTTATGTGTCTTTTACTATTTACATTGCCAATAGTTATTTACTTCATCTATTTACTGTTTTTATACTGCTACTATATAAAAACAGTATACTGTTTTTATACTGCTACTAATGGATGCATCAGCAGCAGGCCATCTTGCTCACAACCGAGAGGCCTACAGGAGTGCTGTTTGGGGGCAAAGTTCCACAAGGGACATGCAAATGAATGAATGAATATACTGCTACTACTACCAGTACATATTCATTTCGTACAAACCCAGCTACTGCAGCTACTGGCACTGCATTACTATTGAGACTTGTGTGCTTATTTCTACTCTTCATCACCACTGCTGTGACCAGTACTGCAACAACTATTACTATTACTATTGAGCCTTATCAACTACCACAACTTTTACTGCTAGTATTACTACTACTACAGAAGAATTATTCAAATATCATGGGCACAAAAAAGAACAAATATATCCTAACTACAAGAACTTAATATT
The DNA here is from genome assembly GCA_009760885.1 of Achatina immaculata. Classification (NCBI taxonomy): domain Eukaryota; kingdom Metazoa; phylum Mollusca; class Gastropoda; order Stylommatophora; family Achatinidae; genus Lissachatina; species Lissachatina immaculata. The sequence goes on from CM019717.1 coordinate 6,260,348, forward strand.
GAAGAAGGCTGGCGAGTAAAGAGAAGTAAACAGGGAAAATTTAAATATTTTGGACACATTAAACATGATAATTTAGAGAAGACAGTCTCAGAAGGGTACATAATAGGAAAAAGAAAGAGGAAGACCAAGGCAAAGATGGCTGCAAGACGTTGTTGATAATCTGCAAATGGATGCATCAGCAGCAGGGCATCCAGCTCACAACTGAGAGGCCTACAGGAGAACTGTTAGGGAGGCAAAGTCTATAAAGGATATGCAAATGACTAACTACTACCACTGCTGCTGCTGCTGCTACTGTTGGCAGTGATAATATAATATTACTACTTAATATTGTTTTAAGTAAACTTGAGGCTGTGTTATGTTTATTGCTAACTAAATATAATATTACTACTTAATACTGTTTTAAGTAAACTTGAGGCTGTGTTATGTTTATTGCTAACTAAATATAATATTACTACTTAATACTGTTTTAAGTAAACTTGAGGCTGTGTTATGTTTATTGCTAACTAATACTGGAAACAGAAGCCTGTCAGCTTTCTTAAAGCAACCACATGAATTCAGGAGGGAAATACAAATACCTAGAGTATAAGATAAATTTGAAATGTTGACTCCTGATTGCCATCATTGTTTTGACATTAGAATATCAAAAATCCAGTAAAATAACTGCACAACAATGATAGGTCACTAACCTGCTTTTGGACTAATGATATGAACAGTTAGTAGTCACAGACATCTCTGGAAATAGGACGATTTCTGCATAGAGATGATGGTGCAAACTCAGCAGAAAATGCATAGTTTGCTAATCAAGTTTAGTCTACAACATTATGTGAACATAATGACATCATCAAATATAAACATCAGTATCTAACTGAATGATGTAAAACTTTGTGCAGAATTTTTAGCAACAGCTGTTACAGCATTAGAATGTGGTCAATGGACTTAGGTCTTTTTTTACATGAGATACTACTAACTGATCAAATTTTATTACAGAAATACTAATATATTAATAATTATTTGGACTTTTGGTGACATCAGAAGATAGTTTATTATACTGGATGCAATTTATAACATCACTGCAGCTTGGAGCACCACTAAAATGTCAACAGTGATTAGATTTTGGAGGGAATTAAATTATCGTTGTTGGAAATAATGATTGTGATACATGTTTTTGCTGAACAGCACCGAAATAGCAGCAGCTAAGACAGCTGGAAAAAAAAAAATCAAGTTTCTAGCAGCCAAAAACGGTAACTTTAAAATGTTTTTCTTCTTGTTAATGTGAATGAGATTGTGAAAGTACTGGATATGATGACACCTTGGGAACCCTTTACAATGAGATGCTGTGACAGTGAGGAGAAAACAAGGATCAGAATAGGAACACTCAAGAAACTGCCACTCTGTTACCCGAACCTGCTCAGTCATTTAAAAATATGAAGAGCACAGTTTTTTTTGCTGTCATATTGTAAACTATTTGTGCTTTAGAACATGGGCCATCTACAATCAACACAGTATTGATGTTATATCAACCATAACACTAAAGGACATCCTGATGTCAAATACAGAACTGTTATGGGCATGTCCCAGGTGTGATGAAGCAGCTGCCTCAGATCAGAAGAGCTAAGTCATAACATTCAGTCATTTGCATGTCCCTTGCGGAACTTTGCCTCCCTAACAACACTCCTGTAGGCCTCTCAGTTGTGAGCAAGATGGCCTGCTGCTGATGCATCCATTTGGAGATCATCAACAATGTCTTGCAGCCATCTTCGCCTTGGTCTTCCTCTCTTTCTTTTTCCCATGATATACCCTTCCAAGACTGTCTTCTCTAGATTATCATGACATTTAATATGTCCAGAATATTTAAGTTTTCTTTGTTTCATCCTCTTTACTAGCCAGCCTTCTTCAATATTAAGTTCTTGTAGTATGGATATATTTGTTCTTTTTTGTTTCCATGATATTTGAAGAACTCTTCTGTAGCATTTACATTCAAAGGTATTTATGTATTTCTCAGCTGTTTTGTTAAGTATCCATGTCTCACAGGCATATGTTGCGATGGGAAAGATGCATGCTCTGTGCATTTCAGGTATATGTACCTTATGCAGAGAACTTATCAAACAACCCTCGTATAAACCATAGCCAGTATCACAGTTTCCCATCAGTTTTTCACATGCATGCGCTTAACAAGGATCTGTTCTCCCCCCTCCCCCGCCTCGCTCCCCATTGCATGTGCTTGCTAAAAGAAAATAACTGTTGATATGTTGTAATCTTTTTGAAAGTTGTAAACCCACCAGTGTGCTTAAGATTAAGCCCTGTTAATGAGGTGGAAATCGAAAAAAACTAAGCATGAATACGAAAATCAGGATATTTAAGAGTAATGTTCTAAGTGTACTACTCTATGGAAGTGAATGCTGGAAAGTCACCAAAACCATAGAAAACAAGTCCTTTCCAGACTAAATGTTTATGAAGAATTGAAAAATATTTTGGCCAAACACTATAAGAAATAACATCTTGTTGGCAGAAATGCAGATGAAGCCATTGACAGCAATTATTAAGGAAAGACGCTGGTGATGGTTGGGACATGTGCTCCGAATGACTGACAACTCACTACCAAAAATAGCACTAAGATGGACACCACAGGGGAACAGGAGTAAGGGTAGACCAAAAGAGACGTGAGAAGAACAGCAGAGAGGATGTTGAGCAATAGAGGGCTCACCTGGGCAAGAGCAGAAAAAAAGGCAAAGAAGAGGCATTTGTGGAAAACCTTTGCAGAAGCCCCATGTGCCCTGGGCACTTAAGGTTCAGAGAGAGAGAGAGAGAGATTACATTTAAATGTCATGTAAATATTGAAGCCCCTGCACTGCAAAGTTTGAAAGACTTCACATGCTGTTATTGTAATTCTTAATTTTAGCATCGACTGAGATTATATTTGACCTGGCTGGCAAGTTGCAAAAATCAAATGTTGCATTAGTCCATCAGATTCCATTTACTACTGACAGCCCTGGATTTGGATCGAGCGTTGAGAAGGTAAATATCACACTGACGGTTTGAGTTTTAACTTATGCATTGTTTTATAGAGGAGTTCTTTTTTCCCATGAACAGTAATTAAAAATTACGCTTGAATGAATTCTGCTACTGGTGAGACATGACACTTTAGCATTTTTCATTTGTATTTGTATCCCATGCTGGAAGACCTGATTTAGTTGATAAAAGTCTTGATAAATGGTGAACGAGATAAGTAAATACCATGGGTTTGAATTTTACTTGTTTTGCCATACCTGATTGTGTGCAGAGCAGTTCAGATGTCTGTTGACTTGTCAGAACCTCAGTTTGAAATTTGGAGTCAGATTTGCTGGCATGATTGTTGTAATGATTTTATTTTAAAAATACATGACTTTTCACCACAGAAACCAGATAATGGTCCATGTTCATGTTTAATGTGGTCTGTCCTGCCATGTGGTGCAGAAAGCTTGACACAGAAAACCTGTACTGTGGAGTTAGTGTCAGAGTCTTGAAACAATTTCGGGTGAAGTTAGTACTTGTGCGAACTCCCTGTAACTGCTAGCTGTTGTTCTTTGCAGCTGATGCTGTAGAGGTGTTGAGGCACAGCATCGTATCGGCATGGGAGCGGGTTATGGCAGCTATTTTTTCAGTAGTCCCGGAGTACAGCTAAAAATCAAAGGGTGTGCAATGCTTCTTTAGCATACTCCACCACCATGAGGACTATGGCGATCCCTGCCCCATTAGCCAGGCTAGGCCTTTTACTGGGAGTACTACAGAGAGGTGGGACAGGGTCTTGGTCAGCTATGGTTTGCTAACCCTGACACTGGCATATCAGCTATGGGTCACTGACTGCCTCATCGGACAGTGTCTTCACCCCCAGGTGAAGTTAGTGTAAACAGTCCATTTATGAAGAAGTTGGTCAGAGTCAGTAATAGAAGAGTCAGAAACTCAGAATTTGTGGCAATTTTTGGTGGGGCTAGAGTCAGCAGAAATTTACTTTGTATGAAGAAGTTGGGAGCTAAAAAGCATTTTATAGAGGAATTGTTTCTTGTACAAACTGCATAGCCCTAGTTACATATGTGGAAGTTTAGTGCTATATGCATTGATTGATCTGTTTCACTGTTTGATCAGTACATCTAGCACACTCTGGCAAATGATGACAACTGAAATGTAAATTTATCGAAGAATGTTTACTGTGAACTTACATATAGCAGTAAAATCATTTGTGTGGGATTTGTAGTAATTTTGAGTAGAGATTCTGTGTCCACGTCCATGTATAACAAATGTTAATGTTTCACTGCATAGAGTACAAACGTTGAAATTCTCTTATTAACACTAAATTGAGAAACTAATAGAATTAATGGATCTTTGGGAGATAGAAAAATTATAGAATGTTTTGAAAAGTCAGATGACTTCTTACAAAAATTATTTTATGCCTGTTATCACACTCTGATGCAAAATATGCAAACTTATCAGGTGGATGGGATTTCAGTTTCATATAGCCTGTTATAAACAGACTAAGATGGAAGAAGTGGACAGTACCAGAAATGACATTACTAAATCTGTTGTCCTTTTTTTTTTTTTTTCATTGAGCCTCTAACTATTGTCTTGGGATTTCTCAGTATTTCAGGACTAGCAAAACCAAAGCTAGTCAGAATCCTGTCCTGCATTATGCTCTTGGTAGTGGAGTGTTTTGTTACTACAGCCAGTCCAACAAACAGGATTTGACATAGTGGTGGAGCTTGCAGAAAAGCTTGCATTTTTAAAATATGTTCTTTTTAAAAAAGTGTGAAAAATCATTGTTAATACATCTCAGAGCAATGCTTTGCAATAGATTCTTTATATGTCATCATTTCCAGAACTTCAAGTGCTTAGTTACATGAAAATCCTCTAGAACTTCAAGTTTATGGTAACTTAGAAAACTTCCAGAGCTTCAAATGTACAGTTCCATGCCCTCATAGAACTTAAGCGTTATGTGGAAATACCGCTACTTTAAACATCTTGAATATTGAAATTCTTTACGACAATAATGACCTGCTTTTAAATGAAGTCGGATAAGCTTTTAGGAGTATTTAAAAACTGATTAGGTCACATTTTGATGAATGTTATTTTCTACTGCTAACCTTTGCCCTTCAGTGAGACCTAGTGTGCTACTTTTGTGTGTTAGCAACATAGGATGTGACAAGGTACAGCTTAATTTCATTTTAGTGTATTGTGCAAATGAAAAACTAGAGCAGCTGATGGTGAACTGACTTCCCAGGGTGAAGAAAAAATGATTGAAGACAGGCTTTGTCATGCCCCAACTAATGCAGCTGTAAAAATGGAAATGTGACACTTGTTTTGGGCAAAGTGCCTCTGCAAGCAGAGAGTAGCTCATGATGTATATCACACCGAAAACTTGTACAGTGGACAAATACAGCTTTCAGAGTATTAACTCATATCCTGGTAAGCAACATCTAAAACTCTATGTTTCGGTGGTTTTTGTACTCAAACAATTAGACTGCCACGTTTTATCAAGGAATGATGCAAAAAATCTACACTTAACATTTAAATCAGATTAAAATATGAACTTCCAACTACAGAAAAAAAAAAATGGTGTGAATGTAGTTATTTGATTAAAATTTTTTTTAAGAGAGCCATTTAAATGGAGAATGGTGGGATAAGGGTTTTGGTATTGGTTATAAAAGTTAGCCCTCTGATTGAAATCATGCCTCATTTGAAAGGGGACAAACGTAAGGGAAAAAATATATATACTTTTGCCATTTTCAGAATTGCAAAACTAGCATTGACCTTCAAGAATCTTGAGAACATATGGCATTTAAAAGTTATCGGCACAAAAACCAAATTAAGATTATTCAAATGTAATATCCGCCCTCATTTATGCGTGCAAAAATTGGAAAACAACTAAAGAAATAGACAAGAAATTAGACTCTTTTGAAAACAAATGCCTCAGGAAAATACTCAATATAAAGTGGAACGAATTCAAGAACAGTTCAGAGATAAACAGATGAGTAAACAACAACCTGCCTCATAGAAAAAGGAGATGGATATATGTCGGTCACGTGATGAGAAGAAACAGTCAGAGAATCCTAAAATAAGCTATCAGTTGGAACACAACAGGCTGAAGAAAAAGAGGTTGTCCACGTGAAACTCTAAAGAGGAAATTGTTAAAAGAGGCCAGTTTAATGGGCATAACATCCCTTGATGAAGTTGAAAAGCTCGAAGAAAACAGAAAAACTTGGCAAACTACCATGCTACCAAACTACCACTATGTGACATTGAACGGCACGGGAAGGATGTAATATGTAAGATTTTCAGATGTTATTAATGAGACATTGCACTTATTCTTAGTGTGTTTCATTCACAGAGATCTGTTACAGTTCTTAACATGTTCATTTCAGATCTACTTTGGCTCAGCCATGACCAGATTTTATGTATCCTTCAATGTATTGGGACTATGTTGTGTGACTGGCATGTCGTACATCTTTAAGAAAGCCTTGTTAGATCAGGCAAATGGCCTTGCATGGTATGGCCGCTATCTGGCAGAGGATTTTTTTCTGACTAGGGCTTTGCATGAAAGGTATAATAAAATAGTAATTTTTTTTTCCTCCTGTGTATATAATATAGATGCATTTATGGATATATGCTGCTTTCCTGTATTTATGTGGTTCTAAATTTTTTGTGTGAGTTTTCCCTCAGTTTCGCACTATTAAAGTGAAATTAGTCGTGAATGTAAGATAATACATACTTCTTATCCTTTCAGCACTTTGTGAAGACAAGTTTTCAGCCAAGCTTTCAAGAATGAAACATTTATCTCCCTATAGCTTCTTCACCTGTCTTCTCCTCTGCATGTGCTTGTTGATTTTTTCACAGCTTGCCAGATATTTTCAAGAATTCACAGTCAAAGATATTTTAATTGTTAACATATTTTATGCTTGCCTGAATGGCTGCTTTAGATGAGGAAATTTCTTATTGGTTTTCATTTACATATTCCAGAGGCCATATGGTGATGTCTGCCATTCCAGCTAGACAGAACTTAGGTCAGACAACAGTGTGTAAATTTGTGGATAGAATGATTAGGTAGGTTGGACCAGTTTGGTCAGATATCTGTGTGACTGGCCCATTTCTCAGATCCAGCTTAACAGATGCCCTTGACACTAGTTTTTTTTTTTTTTAATCCAGTTCATTTTCCATTAATTTTAGAACAAAATCTTATACATATCAAAGAAAGAGGCTACTTTTTTTTTAAACTTTAAAATATGTAGTCCAAGGAAGTATTTGTATGAAATGAAATCAAGATTGTTTCACTTTGTTTCTATTTTTATTTTTTATTTTTAATTCTTTGTATCACATAATTTTTTAAAAGCGGTAACAAACTGTAAACATAACATACTATCAAGAATTCAGGTAATATGTTTACAGAAGATGAGAAGCTTCATAGAGAAACTGAAGTTAGAACACAAATGCCATTACATGCCAGTTATCTGCACTACTTTCTCACTATAACATACCACTTGAAACCAAGAGACAACAAATTAATAGCATATTTATACCAGTGTTGTGCTACCAGTGTCAGACATGGGCACAAACCAAGAAACAGCAAAGTAAAATATCTACATGTGAAATGAGATGCATAAGAAAAAGCAGCAAATGTCACTAGGAGGGACAAGATAAGAAATGACAACATAAAACATTTGGTAGAAACTATACCATGCGTACAGTATACAGATAAACAAAGAATTAAGAGGTCTGGCCAATGGGGATGACACATACATGAGGGCCTTCAACCAAAGAACTACAGGTCACAGACAAGGAGGAAGACCCTAGAAAAGTTGGACAGATGGAGTTATAGGAACGCTCACAAATTATGCCATGAACATCATTGAGGTTCAAAGATTCCAGCTGTATATGACACCTCAGAATGAGATTTTCAGGACCATCTAAAGAAAAATGCAGAGTACTACTACAAGGTCCACCATGCATATGAAAAGGCAGCTGAAGAAGTGTAGGTCTTCAAAAACAGAATATTGCCTGCATGGCAAGGCACACTGGATTATGATACACAGTCTGTCAGTAAGTTAATGACAAACAGTATCCCAAATTCAGCTCAGTTTAGTGAATATAGAAATTTGGTCAGGTTACAGCAGTAAACAGAAGCAAACCCCCCCAGAGCAAATGGTTCTTCAGTTTTTTTTTTCAGCTGTGGACTCCTTTTCTGGCCTGAGAATAGCTGTGGAACGTCTTTATGGCCTGAGTGTATAAACTAAGAAAAAAGTTGGAACAGTTTTATTACTTAACTCTTTCCGTGCGTATGGTCGATATAGTGACACTTTCGGTGTCCCTAAGCTACCGTATGGTCATTATAGTGACAATTGTTTGTTTCATTAAAACAAGCGGTGTAACATTTAGGTTGTACATATTTCGTCTGCGATTTCGGTGACACTTTCAAGCGAAAGAGTGCCTAGTTATGAGCGATGCCGAGCGAGAAAAAGGACGAGAAGCATGGAAATTTTTCAATTTTTGACGATGTAGATAGGGGTATGGACATAGCCTGTGGCCACCCCGCTGCTCTTGAATGTTTTCTAAGTAGATCTAGACATATTTAGACGAATGGAGAAGTAGTTAGGAGGTTAGTTCAGACATTCATTCGGCGAGAATGCAATACAGAATCACAATACGAGATCGACAAGTAGATCAACACATCTCAGATGGTAAGTAGGGCAGATCTAGACCTCGCCGATGGTGAGCTGGCCACAATCAGTGTCTAAAAACATCACATTACTTCTTTTTTCCTAAAAAACTCTGCATTTATGAAATTTTCATTCATTTAGCTATACTTTGAAACATATTAAGTATACGGAAGTACATGGAACTACTGTTTTCCATTCCATTTTACAACTAGACCCCCTAACAGACCAAGACCCGCATTTTACTCCCACGTTTAAGAGTTAATAAGTACACAGCTGTGACGTTTCGGCATGTCTTAATCATGCAGAAATATACAGGACAAAGAAATAGAGAGAGGAAATAAAATATAAATTCACGTGAATGCTATGTTAAAAAAAAAATCAAATAAAATGAATAGAGCACTTAGCTGTAACGTGTAAGAAGCTGTGGTTTCTCTGACACTGTGTGTCAGAAATGCACATGGTGGAGTATAGAGAGTATTTAAATGAAGACTTGGGATGTGTGATAGGTGGGTCATAACTGAAGGTTGTGGGTGGTGAAACTGGAGGGGAGAGAGAGAGAGTGATACAATGGTAATCTAGCAGGGAGAAGGTGAAATATATGATTATAGTTGGGGTAAGGGGTTGTACTGTGATGCTGTGAAGAGGTTCTAAGCTATGTGTAACAAGTGAGAAGGGAGTGGAACTTAGTGGAGAGGGATTAAGATTGTGAAAGAGAAGAATTTTTTTAAAGCAGTAACAAACTTTGAAATGAAATCTTTATGACCTGAGAACAGCTATGGACCCCTCACTAAATGTAAAGTGATAAACAGAAACCAGATGAAGTGAAGATTTTTGTAAATTGAGCAGATCCATTTGCTGTTCCTTGGGCCCCCAGAATCCTTCCACGGATCCCCTGGCGGTCTGTGAATACCAAGTTAAGAATCACTGCCCTAGAGCTTTAAGGAATAGGTTCAGCTATCCTACCTCAGAACTGATTAGACTGTGAAAATATAAGCCAATATATACTGGCATATAACAAATATAATATTAATTCAAGCTTGTTACTCAGAACTGAAGAATGCTGCAGTGTGATTTCAGATGGAATAGTGAAATGAAATCTGGAGTACTTACCTTCTTGTATCCATGAAAATTTTATGAAATTACGTGTACGCCCAGAGAACTGTCTGATATGTTTTGTTTTTATTTTCCTGTAGGTGGTTCAAATTGCGCCTGAACATGATGACCGCTGTCACGGCAGTTTTAGAACCTGTTGCTGACTGCTTCCCCCTAGGGCTGTGGGCAAGTTGGGCATTCTATCATTTTTTCTCAATCAGTCCATTCTTGTTTTTCACTTTCCATGTATTATCCTGGATGATTATGGACTATGTGCAGCTTACCATAGTTCAGGTAAGAGAAATTATAAGTGCATCTGTTTAATTATGCAGGCCATCAGGAAATTTATTGCATAAAATGAGGCAAGCCTTTTCAGACAAAACTTTAGGAAAAAAAAACATGATGGGAGACCTTGAGACTTGATCAGATGAAAGTTTTTGTCTTTGCTCTGTGTCCCTGAGCATGATGATGATGATTGGTTCCCATGTGATGTGTTGTGCAGAATCACTCAGTGCAGCATGAGTAGGGTAAGAGAGAAGAATGACGACACAGACCAGTGTGGATTAAGACTGTATGGCGTGGTTACAGTGTGCTATAGAATATAAAGAGGAATGTCAGATCCACTAAGCAAACAGTAAGGAATGATGGTAAGTTGGGATGTGAACATTTGAAAGTATTTTCAGCCTCATGACGCACTCATAAACCAACACACAGGCCTCAGGGAATCATGACCCATAGTTGCCTGCTCCTCTCTTGGAGCATCACAAGTTTAAAGGGTAGAAACACTGTCTTAAGAAAGGGCTCGCCTCTGATGATCTAAGGACTTATATAGTTGTTTTGTTCTCTGCAGCAGAGTTTCTTGCCTTCCATGATAGAGCTTTACAGTCTTACATCAATAAATATAAAAGTGACTGAGCTGAGAACAGAAACCTTTCATTTACTTGATGAAGTAGAATTTATTTGATCTGTGGTTTTGTGAGTATGCATATGGGTTATCACAAAAAGCCATACAGCATGCACAGAATGTCCAGTAAATTTCAGACTGCTTATTAAAAAAAACAACAAATTCTTAAAGTAATTATTTGTTTAAGTTCATGTATTCTTATATTTCAGAATGGTCCATTACTGTTTTCGAAGCCAGAGTACGTGCTTGCTTGGATTGTGAGGGAACTGACCGCTACCTACATATTTATTATGGCCATTGTTAGCCCACATTACATCAAATGGGGCACAAGAACGTTTCGGGTCAGGAAAGGGGGCATCACAGATTTGGTTCAAGAGGATGAAAAAGCACAACGTTTATGACTGGAAGGGGTCGTAGACTCTAAGAAAGTGCTAAAATTTGTCTAGCATAAGCACGATGTACATATGCAGGTTGCTCATCGACTCATTCCTTTAGTTCATCATGACTCTAGTGTCACATGCAGTATATATTACTGTATGAATTATGAATAACCCTCCGAAAGAGGTGTGCATCTGTCTGATGGTGAGGTACACTAGTGTACACCATACATCTGGTTCACAGTGTGTTAAAGTAGAGCAGATGGTAATTTAAAACTTGGTTCCACATATAAATGAGGCTCTTAACCGAGTTGATAGCAGAAGATGTTTGAAAAAAAAAAAGAACAGTATGGATTAGAACAGCAGTTTCTAATATGATTTGATATCATGCAAATAGAATGCCAATTTCTAGCTTGAGATGAAAGCTGGTGAATGTTAATACAACAGTATGAATTAGAATATCAGCTTCTGACCTAGTTGATAGCTGATGAGTTTAACAAAAAGCATGGACCAGGATGCCTGTATCTGACCTGTGTTGCTAACAGAAAGTAAGGATTAAAATGCCTGTTTGTAACCAAGAGGCTAGTAAAACAGTACCACTGAAGCTGGATGCACAATAGAAGTAAAATTATACTCCAAAGAACAGAAGCAAAGAAATCTTGTTATAATATTTGTAAAACTGTAAATGGAGTTACAGAAGGTATAATGTGAAGTGGAAATATTGAAAATGTAGCAGTCACATCTGTGGAATACATAAAGAATCAGATGAAGACTTATTACATTTTTTTAAAAGTACAAGCCACCAGTGTCTGTACTTGCTAGTGTCTTATCTAACCCAGCTAATAAAAAGTAACTGATTTTGTATGCTTTTTATGTAAAGGCTGTGAGTGGTTTGTTAATTAACATATTAGTAATGGAGGAAAGGGAGTTGTTTCTCTTACAGCAAGGTACAATAAATGCTGCTTATGATGTTCATACACTGAGATTCATTATCTGTTTGATCTTTATGGTATGTAAGATACCTGTTGTTTAGAAATTAGAATATGAAAATATGCCTGTGTTATAATTTTTTAATTATAAATTAATATTTTGGTGTACAGAATGAGTACTTTAGAAGATACCTCAATATCTAGTAGCTCTATTTTATATTGTTGGTGTCTCAGTTGAAACCACCTTTATGTATGTTGTATAATTTGTTGTTGGACTTTCATCAATAATATTCATTCAAGAATGCATGGTTTCATATTTGCTATTCATTTACATCTCTTTATTCTTACCTAGATTACACCCACAGAATGTAATACACCATTGAAAAATATCAAATGCATTTTTTCCTCTGACAAAGGATATATTTTCAAAGAGCATATTTAACTGAATACATCTGGCAATAAAGAATTGATAAAATATAGTGGATATCTGAGTTGTTAGGTGAAAGACTGCATTTAAATCATGTATGTCGCAATCCCATAGTTGTTATAAGTTTTCACCAATATTTTGAAAACTAACTTTCCAGAAAAACACCTCATTTCCAAAATGATTTAAGTTTGTTTCAGTCAGAAATTTAATTCATGATTTGTAGCACTTTTACCTGTCTATAATTTTCGTGGCCACACTGTTTGTATGTCTATGCAAACCATTTGGTCACATTGAAGTGATTCTAAAATTGCTGCACTCACAATTTTATCACATTTAGTATGTATTGTGCATTAAATAGTAGCTATTCTCTATTTTTCATTATAAATCATACATTTTTTTCTGTTAGATGATTTGGTTTTTCATTTTAAAATTCCTGCTTCAGCTTTTTTCTGTACACTAAAAGATAATGTGATGTAGTGGTAAAGTGTGTGGATGATAAACAAAAGGTTGCAAGTTTAAGCCTAAACAGCATTTTTTTGTTTGTTTATTTTGGAGACAGAACGTGGCACTGCATGGCTTTAACCTCTCTAGCATTATGTTTCCAATACAAAAGCCCAGCTGATTGCAGTGGCAGCTGTATCAAGCCAACATCAGTGACAAGCTTTGCAATACCTTTCCTAGTCTGAATCTGCCAAATCTGAATCTCTTTAACTGTACTTTTCATAGCCTGATGACTAGCTAACATTGTCATCACTATTGCTAAACAGAATTAGATTTTCAGTTGTTCTGAAACAGGCCTGACAGATTTCTGTTTAGACGTCATGATGCATTTTGGCTGTAGACATAGCCCACTCATGAATATTAATTAATTCCCATCATTTTTGTTGGCATCATGGCCTCATTGTGTTCACTAGGTGACAGCAGTATATGGCCATAGAAGTATTTGTGGTTTATGCTGTGTGTGGGGTCAAACGATATTTGATCTAAACAGTCTCTGGGCGTATAACCATTTTGATGCAGAATTTTGTACTCGGGTGCCACATGCTAAGGAGGTTAGGTAAAAAACTTTCATTTCTGTTCCTGTTATTTTTAATGGTGTTAAGCTAGCTTCTGTAAATATTGTTAATAATGGCAGTTGCTTTGTTAGGTTTGAAGTATATGTGGAAAAATACAGATTCCTCCAGTTTTGAAATTACAGTGTATATACTGAGCTCGGTGTATACTGAGACTGTTATGATTTACAAACGTGATGCAGAAATGATGTGCTTAGTGTTGATCATTATCTAATGTTTTATGTTGATTATGACTCACATGACAGCTATCATGATCATTAAGTATATGTGTTGTTCCCATAGTGTGTGACTTGTATTTTTGATCTTTAAAAGTATGTGTGCATCTTATAATTGTTGCATAAATTATCTGTGCTCCAGCAGTGCTGAAGAAATAATGTTTGATGAGATGATGAAAGAAGTACACTCTTGCTTCCAACCTCCCCCCCTCTCCTCCAAGACAAGTGTTTCCACCCAGTAAACTCCTGACACTCCAGGTCCCATGTGGAATATTGCCTCCCTAACAGCACTCCTGTAGGCCTCTCGGTTGTGAGCAAGATGGCATGCTGCTGATGCACCCATTTGCAGACCATCAACGATGTCTTGCAGCCATCTTCGCCTTGGTCTTCTTCTCTTTCTTTTTCCCATTATGTACCCTTCCAAGACGGTCTTCTCTAGATTATCATAACGTTTCATGTGTCCAAAATATTTAAGTTTTCTTTGTTTCATCCTCTTTACTAGCCAGCCTCATTCAGTATTAAGTTATTGTAGTATGGATATATTTGTTATTTTTTGTGTCCATGATATTTGAAGAACCCATCTGTAGCATTTACATTCAAAGGCATTTATGTTTTTCTCACCTGTTTTGTTAAGTGTCCAGGTCTCACAAGCATATGTTGCGATGGGAAATATGCATTCCCTTAAAAATCTTATTTTTATAGTTCTGTCTGTTCCTCTCCACAGATTCTTTAGTTGTTTTACTTTCTGAAGCATTTGCTACTATTCACAGAAATAAGTTTTGATGACCTTAATTTTTTCAAAAGATCTTTTTCCTTTTTCATGGGTCATATGTCATTGTTGGTTTAAGCTCACGCTTAAAAACAAGTTGGAAACCAGCGGGTTAGAGCAATGCATTCTTATCAGAAGGGTGCAGTGTTTATGTTTCTGGCTCTCTGTAGTGGCTCAAATGAAAATGAGCACTTTACACCTGTGGTAAGAATACTGCAGCAAGACTATCATTTAACTAAATGATATTCTGCATTTGGTTTGCTGAATATCAATTACTTGTTTGTTGGACTGTAACCTCCATTACATAAGCTTATCAAGATGTTAAAAATAAAACATATCTCTGAATTTGTGGCAGTATTTATCTCTTGACTGGCATAACATTTAAATTTTGTACTGGCAACTGAGCATAATAGTTATTAGTTATATCAGTAAAGTATGAGAACACAATTTTGTAGGATTAGACCTCAGAAAAACTCGTATACAAAGCACTTTAATGAGACATGAGAGAAAGAAAAATCACAAGAGAATTACCTGGGATTCGAACATGGACTCCAGTAGGACAAGCAGCCGTCTAGCCACAAGAGAACAGCGTACTATCGACTTAGCCAACTAGCACCCCCAAAAAGGTGTTTTCTTGACATGGTCTTTAGAAACTGCTCAGTAGACATGAGGGATCGTGACACCCGGAAAGAGATGAGGTTCATGACACAGAAATTTCGTAGCTTAGGTTCAGTCTCTCTAGCAGGTACCAACTTTTTAGACAAGCATATACATGGTCTCTTGCCATGTCTGGTGCAAACTTGAACAACAATAACAAACGAACGAATACTTAGTACCAAGTAATAAGTCGTCCTACTGGAGTCCTTGTTCAAATCCCAGGTAATTCTCTTGTGATTTTTCTTTCTCTCGCGTCTCACTAAAGTGCTTTGTCTATGATTTTTTTAGGTCTAATCCTACAAAATTGTGTTCTCATACTTTACCGTACCAAAGCCTCGTAGTTTCCTATTTATAAAAAATTAGTTATATCACTTCTCCACATAGTCCTCTGCAGCTTGAATCACTTCTTGTATCATTTCACTAGCTTATTCATTCTTTGGGAGAAGAAGTTTTTTATCTGCTCCTGAATCCAGGTCTGCATTGCTGTTTGAGGACCCATCTTGTGCTATTTACAGTACCCCAGGTCATTTGGCATGTAAGGATCCATAGTTGATATTCAAATGTGCAACATTAGTGGATAATGTAATCCATTGGTCTTCTCCGATTAAGACTTGCACCCAGTTTGGTGTAGACTTGTGTGCACAATATTGATGGTTGACCAGATCAAGCTTCATTGATTTCACTTGTTCTTCCCACTTTAAATCTTAGTATCCATTATTAAACACTTTGAGTCATGCTGGTATCACTTCAGTACTGAGCTGACATCCTTTGGTGAATTTCATCAGATTTCACTACTGCTGAAAGGAATCTCAGTATGGTACATTGTTCAGCAATGGTGCAATCCCACAGCAAAGAATCCATGTTTGTTTGACTTTAACTTCAACTACAGTAAGAGAGAGCACTGCATTTTTAACTACCTATAAGGCATTGTGAAAGTATTGTCTTGCATCAATTTCTATCATTGTGGTTATGGCATATTTTTCAAATCGCCTTAACTTTTTTCTCTCCCATAATTAATTATTATTGTTATTATCGTTATTATTATCATTATTGTTGTTGTCGTACTGTTAGTTCACACTTTCTGTCATGACATTCATGATTTTTCCAAGGCGTACAAGAGAAGATGGGTCAGTGTGCTCCTCACCAGCTCCAGAAAGCCCCACTGCATCTGAGATCGTCTAACATTGAGTATGGATAGATCTGTTTCAAGTTTCCTGAGAGTATATAGACACAGTTATACAGTAGCAGATGGTTGAAATATGCAACAGAGGAACTCATCATTATCCTCTGCTATTACGATATCAGTTTCAGTGTGTTTGATGTCCTAGCGTGTTGGTGCATTTGAGTAAGCTGCCCCATTACCCGTTTTCTGATGTTTTGTTATGATTTTTGTTTCGGTCATCTTTGTCCTTGTTTGCTTGAAGTTTTTTCTTCAAAAATTGTTTTCAGTGAGCAGTAGCTCTGCAGAATTTGAAGTAAATTTTATGATCTTCCATTGCTCTCTATTTTATTATTTTCATATCCAGATGTTTCAGTACTTTCTTCCCCAGTTTTTGTGCTGTTAACACTTTTTTCTGCATATTCATATCTCTATTCTCATTTTTTAAATGCAGCAGTTTGATGAACTAATTCTTACATTGTACATCCTTCCCTGCCATTAAACGTCACACAGGGCTTGCAGGATAGTTTGCCAAGTTTTCCTGTTTTCAGCGAGCTTTTCAACCTTGTCAAGGGATCTTATGCCTACTAATTTGGCCTCTTTTAACAGTGTCCTCTTTAGAGTTTCATGTGGCTGACCTCTTTTTCTTTGGCCTATCGTGTTCCACTTGATAGCTTGTTTTAGGATTCTCTGATCGTTTCTTCTCATCATGTGACCAATATATGTCCATCTCCTTTTTTTCTGATTGCTGATGAGGCAGGGTGTTGTTCACTCATCTGCTTTATCTCTATGTTCTTGAATTAATTTCAGTTTATACCTTAGGCATTTGTTTTCAAGAGTCTAATTTATTTTCTATTACTTTAGTTGTTTTCCAACTTTCACATGCATAAATGAGGGTGGATATTACATTTGAACTGAATAATCTTAACTTGGTTTTTGTGCTTATAACTTTTGAATGCCATATGTTCTCAAGATACTTGAAGGTCAGTGGTGCTTTTGCAATTCTACTCATTTAATATAATTCACAGCTGAAAGATTAATGGC
Organism: Achatina immaculata; assembly: GCA_009760885.1. Lineage (NCBI taxonomy): Eukaryota > Metazoa > Mollusca > Gastropoda > Stylommatophora > Achatinidae > Lissachatina > Lissachatina immaculata. The sequence goes on from CM019717.1 coordinate 6,277,675, forward strand.
AGTCTTTCAGATCAAATATCTGAATCCTTCTGTCACTAAATTAATATAAGGACAATGTTGTTAGGTAAGTTGGTTTCAGTTTACAGATGGCAGTTGTAGGTGAAACAGGCATGAAACAAGGATGTATACTATCTCCCTTGCTTTTTGGAATTGTCATAGACTTCATAATAAAAAAGGAATGGAGGCGAACTTTATCTGCAGCAGTTAACCTTAATGGCTCGGAAAGCTGAAGAAGAAGAAGTAAGAATATTATTATGTATGTATAATCATATATGAAATGGTAGTTTATTTATTATGAATTTCATTTATATCTAAAGTAAGTGTGCAAGTTATATTACAAATTTGAGCATATTATTTATTTTTGCCTTCATCAGAATTGTAAATAATGTTTTGAATAATTTAATACTTTTGCATGTAAAGAAGTGTTCATGTTTGAATCTTTGCAGTAGATTTTTGTAACTACAGAAATATTTTATATAGTTGTTTGTTGAACATTTTGAAGGTTGTCTGTGTTTTGAGGGCTGTATTGGTCAGTAGCTCTAAATGTTTTGGAAGTACTGCTATAGTCAGGTTTTGCCAAGGCCTTCAGTCGTACACTGAATGAATGCTGAGTGCTTGTGCTGCATGTGGTTAGTACAGTAAAATCCCATTATAATAGACTCTATTTATAACAGGGCCATACTCCTATATATATATATATATTTTATCCTGAATATAGTGGACTTTGGATATGCCGGACTAGTTTGCCAATCCCTTTGAAGCCCGTTACAATGAGCTTTTACTGTGTTATTAAACTTAGTGTATGAAAATATTCCAAACAGTTTTGGTGGAACTTTTTGGAGGACATATTTGATTTGATGAGCATGCAGCACTTGATGCCTTTATGAGCATTCTCGGATGTCTTGTTTTCAGATGATACTCCATATATTTATGCTGATCATGTTGGCTGTTTAATAGTTATATTGTGTTATTTAAAAAAAAATCTTGGTTTTTTTTTTGTTGTTTAAACTGAAGTACATTTTTGAATGCATTACCTTGTGTGTACTGCATCTGCTAAGCATTTTGCATTAAAAAAAGAAATTCAAATTCATGAATACACACTTAAAAAAATTATGAGCTTTAAAGTCATAAATAAATATGACATAAATAGGGCGTGTGAAAGGAACACTGAAAACAGTCAGTAGAATAGATATTTGGCTGTTTTTAAATTTATAGCCATGCCTTTTACCCTTGGCTCAGTTTGATTTTTGTCTACTTTGGTACAGGAAGAATTTGTTGAAGATCAGCTTCATTGAAACAGTTCACATGCTGATATATGTTTGAAATATTGATCTCTGCAGTTAATCATCCTCTGAGAATCCTGAGAGTTTTGCTGTTTTCAGCTTGGTTTGAGCCCAGATTTTGCTGATAGTTCAGATTAAATTAATGTAAGGACAATGTTAGATAAGTTAGTTTCAGTGTTATTGGTGACAGATGTAAATGTGTATGTGTGCATGCCTTAGAGAAAGATTATTGATTGATTGATTGATCTTTATTTCAAAAGGGTTAAGAATTGGGCACGCAGGCCCGTCTGACATTCTGACATCTTTCACTCTATTCCAAACATTCTACAGATATGCTGTTCATATAACAAACATAACTAACATTGAAGCTGAGAGACATAAAATAAAGTATAACATTTACGTTTCGCTCTTAAACATTCACTCAGTATAGAAGTAACTACATACATTATAAATGACTATCTACTAAACAAAATTTTCGGGACTATACAGAAAACAATTAATTGTATTCGGTGTCTGTAAGAGCAGCTTAAGATAACTTTTAAGATATGTATTGTACAGAAATTTACCAATAAATGGTACAAATAGGACATGGTCAACTGGTCCAGCCACACTGAATTGTTTGAGCATGCTGTAAAAGATTTTGACATGTATGTCATGAAGTATTTATATGATTAATCTGGTTTTTTTTTCCTTAATAAGACTTTGATGTTTTTACTTTTGTATTATGATTTTTAAATAAAAGAGTCAGTTATATTTATGGGATATTATTTGTAACATACACTTTCACAATAAGTGTGAAAGTTTATCATTGTTTATGAATTCCAGAATCCTGTTCATATCTGCTTTTGAGAAAAGATAAGGACCCTTTCCATACATCAACACTGAAAATTATACTTTAAAAAATTATGAAAATGAAGGGCAGCATAAGCCACAAAGAACTACATTACAAAGCAGTCAAATTTCTCCTGTGCCATGACTTTACACTTTTATATGGGCTGAGATAAAGTTTGGATTTGGTAACCAAGAGATAGATTTCCTTTAAAAAATCAACTTTTCTAACTACTTTTCTAACTTGTTTAGGAAGAAATCTAAATGCAACAACTGAAATTTGTTAAAGAAACTGATAGAAATAAATGATTCTGTATAAGAAGAACAATTTTTTAAACTCAACCAAAAAGAAAACAAGACATGATATAGTTCATAAGAAGTCACTTTTGAACCATTAATAAAAAAGACAATTCATAAAGTTTTACAAGAGGTCAAGTTTTGAATCGCAAAAAAAAGCAAAATATGACATAGTTCACAAGAAATCAGTTTCGAACCATAAATTTTTTTAAAAAAAATACAAAGTTTGTAAGAAGTCAAGATTTGGACCAAAAGAAAACAAAATGTGATACAGTTCATAAGAAGTCAATTTCAAACAGTGAAGAAAATAAAATATATACATCCCAAGAGGTTAAATTTGAATAATTAAGAAAACAAAATATGTAATTCACATGAAGTCAGCTTTTTCTGAATGTGAAAATGTAAAAATGTTTGAAGTTTTAGAAATAGTACAAAAAAGAATAAAAAATTCATACAGATTTAAGGTTGAAGTTACACTGTTAAGTTTAACAGGAACAAATGTGAGATGAAGAAATGTGTTCTCATCTTCCATTATTGATCTAAATATTGTCAAGGAAAGTGGAGAATAAGAATGGAACAGTTGAAAAAACTTTTTTTCAACACAAGGGAACTACAAATGTTCCAAGCACAGAAATAGTCACTGTAGTTTTGGGGGCATTTTCTAGAAAAGAGATCAGAAAATGTACTTCATGTTAATTAAATGTGAATAATTATTATAGTCAGCATGATACCCCTAGCAGGCAGTTTATATTACAAAGATCAGAAAGTTCATGTTAATTCAATATGAGTAATCCGTATACCTGTTGCAGAAGTAGAACAAACATTAGAACATTTATTTACTTGCTAATTAAAAGTGAAAGCCATTAAAAAAAACACAAAAAAAAAACCTAATAAAACCCCCCACAAAAACTGAAATTCCATCGAGGTAAAGAAAAACAAACTTTTATTTAGAGCGTCATCATATACCTTCACTGTTTTTGAAAAATAATTTTGTTCTTGTAAAAGTCTAACTCCAGCATACAGTATGGTAGGGGATATATATATATATATCCTGTGGCATTTGCAATGCTATAGGATGTGAAGCATTAGTGCCTTCACATTTCTAGGCCACTACAGCATTTGAAGTAGGGATGTCTTCACCTGTCTTCACTGCCTTTGTTTTCCCAGGGAAGCCCCATGTACCCATTTTTTTGAGCCTGGGTTGACCCCTGTGCTGGTTGGTCAAAAACAATTCCGTCCAATTGCAAAATTGAACCAGCAGGCGAGTGCAGTAAACTTACTTTTTTGTAATATTATGGCTATTTTTGTTGATTCAAAATGACATAATCACGGTGTAATGATTGGTCATCAAAGATTAAACCCAGCAGTTTGTGTGCATAACTGAAGAGCATTAAGAGTATGTATCTAACAGACATATGCAACATATGCCTGTGAGACCTGGACACTTAACAAAACAGCTGAGAAACACATAAATGCCTTTGAATGTAAATGCTACAGAAGAGTTCTCCAAATATCGTGGACACAAAAAAGAAGAAATATATCTATACTACAAGAGCTTATATTGAAGAAGGCTGGCTAGTAAAGAGGATTAAAGAGAGAAAACTTAAATATTTTGGACACATTAAACGTCATGATAATTTAGAGAAGACCGTATTGGAAGGATACATAATGGGAAAAAGAAAAAGAGGAAGACCGAAACGAAGATGGCTGCAAGACATCGTTGACGATCTGGAAATGGATGCATCAGCAGCAGGCCATCTTGCTCACAACCGAGAGGCCTACAGGAGTGCTGTTTGGGAGGCAAAGTTCGCAAGGGACATGCAAATGAATGAATGAATGAATCTAACAGACTACTGCAGAAAATAATTGTCCAAATTTTGTTGAAATACTAAGCCGTCTGACTACTGAATGAAAGTCATACACTTTTTTTTTTGTTTTAATAGTGTAGAAGCTGTATAACATATCTGATTTATTTAAATGTCCAAATACATTTTAGTGTCAGAAATATTGTAGATTCGACTGTTTGTAATAATTTGGTGCTCCACATAATATGTGCTTCTATTTCATGAAAATATTTATGTCTTCTAGCATCTGTGTTTATATTTCAGTGTTTATTTATTGATTTTTTTTATGATTTATACATTTTTCTCATTGTCTTGTAATTTTATGGATCACATGCATCAACAGAAAAGCCATCATGTTTACATTGTTTAATTATGTTTTAGTCATAATGTTATAGCATGATCTATTCATCATCATTCCTTATAATTCAGCTGTGAAAGCTCTTGCTCAAGTTGTCTGTGTATAAGATGTTTGTAGTGTGTTTTACTGATGTGTGAATCTTTCGTCACCATTACCATTATTTGAGTGAAGTTCATCACAGTCTTGTAACTGCTGTGTTATCATCATCATCATTTTCACAGAGATCATTGCAGTCTGTTATTTTCTTAACTGAGGAAAGAATATTTTCACTGTTGATTTGATGTTGTTTTTAGAAGTTGGTTTCTTGATATCCATTGTATATTAAAATACCATTTGAGAATCTTTTACTTACAGTCATAATATGTTTGAAGCATTTTATAAATGGTAACCAGGAAGTGTTTCCCAGCCTTTTTTTTAGATATGCCCCACCTCAGTGCCTCAGAGATTTTGATTGCCTTCCCCTTCCATAGCATAATAGTCAACCAAGTTCTGAAAAAGTATAATATAAATATATTGTCCCCCCCAGCCCAAATAGTAAAACCCCCCCCCCACCAGGCGGGGTATATGCCCCACGTTGGGAAACACTGTAGTAACTATTAAAAGTGCATTTATGTTAAATTCATGAAGGTTTCATGGATTATATAAGAACTGGGCACCTGATAACAGCAGCAAGTTTTAGGGATTTTTTTTTCCTAGTTTATACTTTACATATCTTCAGGTGTGATTTCTGTGCCTTGTTTTGATTTCTTTACAAAGCTGTAACACTTCTGCTGCTGAATCAAATGGCCAGCATAGCTTAGCTGGCAACTGCCGCATCTTGAACACTCTTTGGTTTCTGTACGCTGACTTTCACTGAACATGTTACTGCTATTTCCAGAATTTCTGCATACTGCTGTTTGCCAGTCTTGTCATCATCTTGTCATCCTTGATGGAGTGTGAAGTGTGGGGCCCGGAGATGAAGAGTTTCTGGTTACATTGTTGTTTCATAGTGCCTTGAAGTAGATTACATTTGCATTTGTACTTATTCTAGTATAGTGAATAAAACATAATAAAACAGTATTAAATATATAATTGGTTTAGAATATGAAATATATAAAATGTATAATGTATATAAAAGTTGCAATATACACATTAGATTATTAAATATATAAACTATTAAATATATTATTAGTTATGTACTTGGTATTAATTTAATATTAAATATTTAGTAAAAAGAAGCAGCAAAAAAAATGTTGGCTTTATTATTTGGTATATAAACCAACAGCTATGAGAGAAGGTAAATAGTAAATATATAATTAGTCTAGAGTATAAAATATATAATGTATAAAAAAATTGTCTAATATACACATTAATAATTAGCTAATGTAATTGTTATTAATTAAATAAGTAGTTAAAAGAAACCTGACTACATTGTTTGGTTCAAAGATAAAGAGTAAATGTAAATATGGTGATGAGTACCAGCAAATCTAAGCTGGTTGAGTCTTTATCCCAGCTCTCTGTGCTGCTGTGAGAAGCACGATGTCTTACTCAGCTTAGATAGTGGAATACAGCTTTATGGTCCATAGGGTATTGGACCCTGCTTCATGACATCATGGGAAATTTTAAGAAGTGTTTGAAGCACCTTTCTGTGATATGATGCCTTTAATGCAAGACTTAACTACAAAGGATCAGACTTCACAATGGCATCAACAGCTATCAGTGAGTTTTAAACTTATGGCCAGAGGGAAATTCATCATTATCAGTATCATTGTATGCTTGTATTCTGCTTAATGGAGCAGATTTATTCCCACAAAGCATGTTTTCATTTGTCAATGTTGAGCTTAAATTAGTGTGGCGTACTGGAAAAAAATGTTTTACTTCAAGTGTTTTCTTTAGAAAAGCACAGAAGTCAGTCCTTGCAAACTTTATGTCCTTGTACTGTTGAATCCACCACTGAAATAAATGTTCATAACATAGTTCACTTCAAAATATATCATTCTGAACTTACTCTTAGATTAACTGTTTTAAATTTTGAGATATTCAGATAATGATGTACAAATGTAACAGAAGAACAGCACATTCTTCAGTTAGTTTGGTAGTGAAAAATGGTCTTTCTAGTTTAATAAATGTATTCTTATTCTTTTGTTACATTTCTTAACATTAATGGAAGATTTTTCTACCAGTGTTGTTTTACAGTTGACTATAGACTACTGTAAAACTAGACCACATATTGTTTCAGTTTTTATTTTCAGTACCAATTTCACACTTCCATATGCAGTTTTAACATTTATTGGGTTATGATGCAGAAATGAACAGTGCAGCTTAGCTGAGTGTCCTATAAACCAAACAATTACAATGACTTGTCTCATGGTGTTTTTTTTTAAAGAACTGATAACAGAGTACTCTGTGCTTGTATGGCCTTTCCTTGCACAATTGTATACTTTTTTGAAAACTAGCAAGCTGGTAGGCTCATATATATGAATCAGGCAATTGCTTAGTAAATTTAGGTACACGTTCATATGTTCATTTAAGTGAACATTTGCATAGCATTTATTTTCATTCGTATGGCTGAGTATCTGAATTAATAGCAATGTAGCATCTCAGACTATAAAGGCAGTGTGTTCCTTCTCCTGTTAAAGATGTTTGTAGGTTCAACAGAGCGCATGCATCTGTGCCAGGACCCTCCTTCCGAGGAGGAGACTGGAGCACCTGCAGACTTTCACTGACTGTAGTGATGGTGATCCTGCGGTATTTAAACATTTAAACTCAGATTCATTGTTTTTAAATTTTATTCTATCTCTTCCAAGGTTGACCAGTTTCTTCCTCTCCTTTCTCTCCTGTATTACATCCCAATATGTTTTATGACCATTCATTATCCTGTTCTACAGTTCCGCTTTGGTGCTAAATGAATGACATATATGTCATTATTGCTTGGCCAACTCAACTATGTGTGTGTGTGCGTGTGCGTGTGCGTGCGTGCCTGTGTGTGTATAGTTTTTTTTGTTTGTTGATATAATGATATAGCTGAAGCTGTCCAAACAACATGAACTCTTTTGTCCGGTGTGATTTTCATAACATTCCATTTAATATACTGTATACAGTATTTGAGTTTCCTGTAATAAAAGAAAAATGATTTGAGTTATAAATATGTCTGATCTATTTGTTTAATGTGACTGTTATAGATGAGTCATATCTGTTTAATGTGAATGTTTAGCTTCATGGTATCTATTTTCCAGTTAAATAGTGAATGTGCGTTCCATTATTTGCTGTAAATATACAATATTCAAGTTTGCACATACACGACAAGAGCCAGTTTTTGTATTAATAACTACATTATGTTTTAACAAACATCTTTTGATGGAGACAATAGCTGACAACTTGGTTAGAAGCTCTCTACTATGTTTTGTTACTTACAGTAAATATTTATTGTCCCATGTTTAACGTCCGTTTTATACTTTCTTTGTTTTGTTTGAAGTATTCTAATGAACATTTTTGAGACTAAACTGTCAGTTGCGTTGTGATTATTTTATAGTAGATTAAAAGTTTTTAGCATATTTGAGGCAGACCAAGGGAGACTGCATAGAACCATCACTAGAGAGAGTACAACTTTGGGATTCAAGTCCATCCAAGACCTACAGCGGGCGGCAGCGAGTTGTCAGACATGGAAAGATATGATTTCTGCCCTACAAGCCATTGTTGGCCCAAAAGGAATATCAATCAATCAGTATTTGAGTTTTGTCATTTTATGTTTTTTTTTAAAAACAGATTTGCTATGTAAACTGATGTAAACTTGTGGGTCTTGTGATTTATCATTTCATTACAACTGTGGGACATATGTCACGCAGATCACCTTTTTATTATATGATTGCTGTTATTGATTAAAATTGTAATGTAATTATCATAACCAACTGCAATAAAGATGTGATAAACAGTTCATGTAGAGGTCATGTCTTCATTCTTGTATTTGTCTGAGTGCAATCACCAGCAATGAAGGTTGAGAACCAAATAGGAGCATTCCAAGACATAAAATTTGGAGTGAGACAAGGATGTTTTCTATCATGACCTCTTCTCCTTGTACAGTGAAAACATGAGGAGGAATATAGAGAGCTTGCCAGGAATATCAATTGGTAGGTACAACCTTAACAACTTAAGATATGCAGACGACACAATTCTGATTGCTAAAAGTGAAGGAGAGCTACAGGCTCTTCTGGACGTCATGGTTCGTGAAAGTAAAAATAAAGGTCTCAGCCTGAATAAAATGAAGAATGCAGTGATGGTTATCTCAAAGAAAAGAATACACCAAAATGTAGCGTTACCATCAATGGCGCAGATATGAAACAAGTTGATAGATTCAAGTACTTAGGAACAATTATAACAGCTAATGGGATATGTCACAATGAAATAAAAAGCAGATGTGCTCAGGCTAAGTCAACATTCCAGAAAATGAGAAACATCTTGTGCAACAGATCCATACCAACAGATACAAGATTCCGAGTACTTAAATGTTACATCGAGCCAATTTTATTTTATGAGTATGAAGCATGGTCCATGAATAAGAGAGTACAGTGAGAAATGGAGGCCATGGAAATATGGTTCATAAGAAGGATGTTGAAGGTGCCATGGACAGCTAAGAAAACCAACAAAGAAGTCCTAGAGACTGGAGTTAAAAGGCAAATTGCAGTAAAGATCAAAGGCAGACAAATGAGATTTGTAGGGCATTTTCTGAGAAGAGGAAAATTGGAACACATTGTGGCAACTGAAAAAACTGAGGGAAGAAGAGACATAGAAAGAGAAGATACTGGATGGGCTGTCAGTGTTGCAAGGAAAAAAATCACAGGCAGATCTCATAATCAAGTCTAAAGACGGAATTGTGGAGAGAAGTGATTGCCTATGCCACGCGGCATGCACTTGATTGATTGATAAGTGTGGAGTGGATCAGAATTATTTGTCGGCAGTTTTTTAGCATTGTATTCTTTAGCAACCTGAAAAGCTTGTAACCAATGAGTTAAGTGGAAAATAAATATATGATCATGTGAAAGGTATAGTCTTGGTTGGAGTTGTCAAAAAAAAGTATAATACTTCCTTTTCCCTCACAACATGTCTCTTTATCTGACTTGTCATGAAACTGAATTTTATTATGGTGAACATTTTGTTTTTAGTTTGATTTTGTTACGCTGTAGTGAAATGGTTTGTGTATAGCTGTTTCTTACAGCAAGCTCACTGATGTGAATCTAGCCAAAGCAGCCAGGTCATACTGGCTTCTTCTGGAGGTGAGGAAGGCAGTCGGGCATGATGCTACCACATCTCCCTCTAGCGTGCCAGAAGGTCAAGGAGAATAAAGGACATCAACAGCATAAATCCTGCTTGCCTCTGTGGCATGATAGGGGTACTTTTACCTTACCTTTGCACACATAACCTGCATGAAAATAAATTGTACCATTAGGACACAAGTCTGGAGAAAAAAAAACTGAAATATGTGAGACATAATCACATGCAGGTGGCCTTATGTCACTTGACCCACTGAGTCTGCACAGTTTGTGTGAATAGGACAAATGCTGATGTCATAGGAATTCATATAATTCCAATTAATTATGTGTTAATTACAGATTAATTATATATCTTATGTCCAGTCTATCACACCATGTTCATCTGCTACTTTATGTCAGTATATGTTACCATGTTTGGCCAAACACTATAAGAAATAACATCTTATTAGCAGAAATGCAGATGAAACCACTGACAACAATTATTGAGGAAAGACGCTGGCGATGGTTGGGACATGTGCTCCGAATGACTGACAACTCACTACCAAAAATAGCACTAAGATGGACACCACAGGGGAACAGAAGTAAGGGTAGACCAAAAGAGACATGGAGAAGAACAACAGAAAGGATGTTGAGCAATAGAGGGTTCACCTGGGCAAGAGCAAAAAAAAAAAGGCGAAGGACAGGCATTTGTGGAAAACCCTTGTGGAAGCCCCATCTGCCCTGGGCACTTAAGGTTCAGAGAGAGAGAGAGATGTTACCATGTGTAACTGTCAGAACTCACCACCTCAGTAATGACTGGGAAGTCTGGCTAGGACAGGATTTCCAGACATAAAAAAAACAAACTGAAAAGAAATGTATAATATATTACAAAATGTAAGACTATTTAAAACAAAAGTAGGAATAGCTTTATTATTTATCAAGCACACTACTGTAGTGTTTCAGTTTACACCTTAATCATGGCACTCACAGATCTGTGCTTCCTGCAAAGTCACAGCTGAGCACTCTCTTTTTCTTTTTTTTTTCCTATTATTTTTTCCACTCTTATTTGCTGTATGTCACTGATGTGAATCTGTATTATCTCTTATTTTCTGATCTTCTTGTTCTTTATGTTTTTGGTATGATTACATTTTTTAAAAAAATTTTCTCTTTCTGTTACACCCGCAAGGGTGCTACTAGATATGTTTACCACCTCACGGTGGTGAGGGTTTTTGGATTAAAATCTTAGTCTGGATGGAAGGACCACCTTGTTGATCATGTTACCTTCCGTGCCAGGTAAGTACAATGTTGGTATGATTAAAGTGTAAATTGAAACGTTACAACTGTGTGCTTGGTAAGTAATAAAGCTGTTTCTACTTTTGTTTTAAATAGTCTTACACTTTATTATCACAGGCTTACTGTAGTGGCATTGCATACATATATATATTTAGTTATATATATATATATGAAAATACTCAGCATCAAGTGGAACGAATTCAAGAACAATGCAGAGATAAGACAGATGACTGAACATCAACCAGTCTCATGGGTGATCAGGAAAAGGAGATGGACATATGTTGGTCACCTGATGAAAAGAAATGATCAGAGAATCCCAAAACAAGCTATCAAGTGGAACACACCAGGCCAAAGAAAAATAGGCAGACCGCGTGAAACTCATTGTTAAGAGAGGCCAAATTAACATGCATAAAATCCTTTGATGATGTTGAAAGACTCGCCGAAGACAGGAATAATTGGCGAACTACCTTGCGAGCCCTATGTGACGCTTAACGGCACGGGAAGGATATAATATATATATATATATATATATATATATATACACTTACACCCAAAGACAGCTCATAATATTATTAACTTGTAATACGTCAATTAGCTGTTAATGTACATGAAGTTTAAACATTGTTATTAGAACATTACCTTGATTATAAATGATGGCATGTTGTCCTCAGCCACCCCCCCCCTCCATTACCGGTGTCTATTTTTAATGTTTCTTCATCAGATCTGCATTGAAATCTTTTTCTTTGACTTCCTCTTCCATATTATCAGCAGATGTATCCTTGTATTTTCTGTGTCTTTTGTTTTAGAGCATTCAATCAGTTTTGTTTCACTTCACCTGATGGAGATGATGGATTTTTTAACCGAAAATATTGGACCGAATATTGTTGTAACATTTCATTGAAAAACATAATCTTCCGGTTTCCGGTCGTATCGACCAATAAACAAGGGGTCTATTTAAAATGGCAGCGGTATCTTCGAGTTAACGTAAACTACATAAAATTCTTGCAGATAATGTTAATGATACATTAGGACACATGAAGATGGAATCATCAAACTGTGAAATTGTTTTCCTGATCGATACAAGTCTCGCATACTGCTCAGAAAGGGATCATTGTAGTGAAGTGTTGCTGACGGTACTTCGTCTTCTATCAAATATTTATCATGGATGCCCCAAAACATGTACTGAAGACAGATTTAGAAACGGCTCCGCAGATCAACCGAAAAACCCGCATAGAGTGAATATGAAATGGGGCTTTAAGTTTTTTAATACTTCGAGAACACCTGCAAGAAATAGAACTTGTAACACTTCGCTGAAAAGTTTTAAACTTGCTCATCTTGAAGATTTTGAGAGAAAAATGAAAGAACTGTTTTCAATGGAGAAAGAGGACACGGTAAAACAAAGGAGTAAAAGCTTGCAGTATCCCGCAGAATTGCTGTCAACAGCATTGACTGAAGCTCTGCATGACTTCAAGTGGACAATGCATGATATACCTGCTTCACCAGTGACTCGCAGACGAAGTAGCAACAAATGTGATATAAATTTCATGAGAAAAATTTTTGTGTTAACCAAAGCCCCGCGCTCAAGAAGGTCACTGAGACATTTTTCCAATAAAATGGTTATTGATTCTGATGTTTTCATTGATTCCTTTATGTCCCCGGCTTTGTTGCATGAGTATCAGCAGAAAATGAAAATCTCAGTGAATTGTGTTGATTTTTTGTCTGAAGACTGCACTGTGAACAGTAGTTTTAATGAGGTAAGATTCTTTTCTGTGTCATCCACTGTGCTTGAGTGTCACCTTATTGTCTTAATGAAAAAGCTGAGAGACAAATTAAAACATTTACGTTTCGCTTTTATCCATTCACTCAGTACAGAAGTAACTACCTACATATATAAATGACTGTCTACTAAACAAAATGACTATCTACTAAACAAAACTTTTGGACTATTCAGAATAAACAATTAACTGTATTCGATGTCTGTTAGAGCAGTCTAAGATAACTTTTGAGAAGACATTTAACTTTTAACTGTACAACTTATCACTGCATTCAGAATTTAAGAATTGACTGGATTTAAAAGTATTCTAAACAGATGAAAAATGGTGTAATATGTTTACATGATTTTTAATGCTAAATTTTGACATTAACCTATGTAATTAAATGAATAAATTATTATCATTTGTAAGTTTTTGAAACTTATAGTATCTCTCTCTCTCTGAACCTTAAGTACCCAGAGCAAAAGAGGGCTTCCACAAGGGTTTTCCACAAATGCCTCTCCTTTGCCTTTTTTTTTTCCCGCTCTTGCCCAGGTGAGCCCCGTGTTGCTCAACATCCTCTCTGTTGTTCCTCCTCATGTCTCCTTTGGTCCACCTTACTTCTGTTCCCCTGTGGTGTCCATCTTAGCGCTATTTGGTAGGGAGGTTTCAATCATTTGGAGCTCGTGTCCCAACCATCTCCAGCTTCTTTCCTCAATAATTGCTGTCAGTGGCTTCACCTGCATTTCTACCAGCAAGGTGTTATTTCTTATGGTGTTTGGCCAAAATATTTTTCTAATTCTTTGTAAACATTTAGTCTGGAAAGAATTCAGCTCGTTTTCTGTGGTTTTGGTGATTTTCCAGCATTCGCTTCCGTAGAGTAGCACTCTTAGAACATTACTCTTAAATGTCCTGATTTTCATCTTCATGCTTAGTTTTTTTAGATTTCAGTGTAGTCTACAGCATTGCAAAAGCCTGGTTTGCTCTAGTAAGTCTGTGCTGTCTCCATTTTCTACTTCTCTACTGCCAAGATATACAAATTCGTTGACCTTCTCTACTAACTTGCTATCTACACTGAATAATTTCTGTTGTTTACATTTTGCTTCATTAACTTTGTCTTTCATATGTTGATCTTTTTTTCTATGAAATTCATAGTATACAGACACATAATAGTAATGCTGAATAATATTTCATCATTTATTTTTAATTTCATAATCTAAATCTATTCTTAGTTTCTGGGTACATATCCATATCAGAAGTTTAAAGTTTTCTTTTTTTGTTTTTTTTTTCAGTAAGTTTTTAATTATATCTTATATCCTTCCCGTGCCATTAAACATCACATAGGGCTCGCAAAGTAGTTCGCCAACTTTTCCTGTCTTCTGCAATCTTTCAGCCTCATCAAAGGATTTTATGCCTGTTAATTTGGCCTGTCTTAACAGTGTCCTCTTCAGAGTTTCACGCAGTCTGCTTCTTTTTCTCTGGCCTGTTGTGTTCCATTTTATAGCTTGTTTTGGGATTCTCTGACTGTTTCTTCTCAAGTGACCAACATATGTCCATCTCCTTTTCCTGATCACCCATGAGGCTGGTTGTTGTTCAGTCATCTGTCTTATCTCTGCATTGTTCTTGAATTCGTTCCACTTGATGCCAACTATTTTCCTTAAGCATTTGTTTTCAAAAGAGTCTAATTATTTGTCTATTTCTTTAGTTGTTTTCCAGCTTTCACATGCATAAATGAGGGTGGATATTACATTTGAATTGAATAGTCTTAACTTGGTTTTTGTGCTTATAACAAGTTGTTATATTCAGATTTAATTTATTTGTGATCTATAGTCGATAAAATTTTAATAAGGAAAAAGACAGAAGTTGATTGTGATGGAAAATGTGGATGATTGGTGTTTTAAACCGTGGCTGATATTCAGAACTGTGACCATTTCATTCACTGTTGCTTGATAATTTTCCATATACAGTGCATTCATTTCTTGCTGACAGCTCTGGTTTCAGTGTGCCTGACCTAGACGAGAGAGCCAGGTTCAGAATTCAGGAACTTTCTAATCCAATCACAAACTGGCTGCAATGACAGACATGCATCACTGTACTGAAATTTCATTCTTCAATAAAATTTCAATAGGTTTCATATCTTCATCGCTAAAAGGAAAAAGAAAACAGATGACAGAGCGCTGTTCCACTTTCATGCGTGACTCTAGTGAAGCAGCATCTTCACATTGCTACTGTAACGTCATGTAGCTTACTGGCGCGATGATGTTACCTACAGGATATTCCTTACATCAATAGTGATGACACTGTCACCTTTCATGACGATATGGTGCTTAGAATTTCTATCACAGTTTTAAGGTTATCTTTTGAATCTTCCTTGTATCAGTGGTCACATAAAATGAATACGTTTGATCACCAGTGATCAAATGAGAACTGGTATTTTCAGTATGGTATGGTTGTAGGCTGTTCACCAGTGGTAAATTATAAAAAAATTTTTAAAGTATAATTACTTTCACATAGTTGTCTGCTGATGTGATTGAAAAAAGCATTTTGAATTTTTCTTTATAAATCCTCAGGATGAGAAAAGAGCAGAGAGTGTATCAATTCTGAAAGATGCCTTCGCAAAGCTCGGAGGAAGCTATGTTTCCAGAGACGTGATTGTATGTAGTATACCAGTGACAGATGATGTTACACTTGCCTCGGAGAATTCCCTGTCAGATTTTCAACAGACTTTCAGCTGTTTTCCATCAGAGTCGCTCCTTCTCAGTTTACAGGGCAGTGACTTTGCTTTCATTGATGTTCAAATTTCGGCTACATTAAGCTGTAGAAGTAGGTAACAGTGATATGTAAATGCCTCACAGACTTTGTTACAGCTTTTATTTATTTATTTTTGTCAGTGTGATGTTCTTTTGCTTAGGGATCTTGCAAATTTCATATCTTTCACTTGCAGAATTCTGATGTGCTATATAATAAAAGAAAGAAAAATCCCCCTCCCCCCTCTCTCTCTCTCTCTCTCACTGTGCATGCGTGCATGCATAATTATGCTTATCTAATATTATAATTTTCTAGGTTTGTCTGACTGGAGTCTACACCACATCACAGAGTGAGAGTAGGTAGGAGATTAGTGTGAGCTAGCATACAGATTGTCTCATTTTGGTAGTGAGCAGAGATCGAAACGTGTCATAATATTGTTTAGTAGTAATAATCATTCAGATGGATTTTTTTTTTTTTTCACATAAAAAATTGCAAGAATGTTATGTTCTTGTTGGATGGTAAAATCTAACTGGGAAAAACGAATCACATTTTCATTTCTTCTCACATCATTTTGACAGATTATAGCAATTATTATATATGCTGGTAGGAAATCTGAACTGTGTGGTAGAAAACACATCATAAAGAACCAACACCTGATGGAAACTATTAGCAAACATACTCTTGGATGGATGCTGCAGCATGTGGCAGAGCATATATGGGGCTATCCTGAATGCAGTGATGCCAGAGTCTGATTTTGAACCTTTGACCTATTATATGTATGTCAGTAAGCAACAATTTTGTGTACTTTTTTTCCCCCAAACAGGTTTTCAGAATCTTCCAGTAAATCTGGTTCCAGTAGCTGTAAATAACAAAACAGGGTAAAGTTTTATATTTATTTTAGATCTGTGTTCATGTGTAATAGTTTTTGTTACAGTGGTCTTATAGCTAAGCTCTGATTTTTCCACTGGTGGTGGGATGTGGTTTGGTTTTGATGCATTGTGATGTATGTTTGCTTGCTCTTAGCTCAAGCTTTGTTTTGTGTATAAGGGGCAGTCTTCATCAGGTCATGTGCTATTGGACATTAATGATCATATTTCTCCGTATTGTGTGGTCTTTACTATTAGATCAGATCTGGTCCTGTTTTGCTCACAAGACTGTGATTGTTATATGAATATGTAAATTCCTTATTCTTTTTCATTTGTATATGAATATATTTTTCTTTATTAGTTGTATTCAGCTATGAATATATGATTTCTTTTGTTCATTTTTATGTTTTCTTAATTGTTTATTCTTCATGTGCACTGAGTATTCAAGTGGTCTTCACCTTTCAAATGGAGGATCTTCCATGTTTTTAGAGGCACTGGACTGACCATTGCTTATTTCTTTTTGTTTTGTTTTCAAAATGTATTGTTACTATATTAACGATTCAAGGGAATCATAACATTTTTAATGTATGGTATAGAAATGTAAACCACTCCGCTTTGACCTTACAAATATACCAGAACAATACGGTATAGAAGTGAAGAACCGTTTCGAAATCCTGATGGCTGTACAGGAAGAGATGACACCAGATGAATTGGCTACGCAGGCCAAAGATATCTTAGTAACAACAGCTAAAGACATGGTTCCAGTAAAGAAAACACAAAAGAATAGATGGATCACAGCAGGTACACTAGAACTGATAAAACAATGTAGAGAAATGAAGATGCAATGGAGAGTGACAAACAACAACAAAGATAAATATAAAACTTTAACAAAAGAAGTACGAAGAAACATAAGAAAAGACAAAAAACAATACATACAAGATTGTTGTGGAAGAATAGAAGAACATCAGATGTGTGGAAGAGATAGTGAAATGTTTAAAGAAATGAAGACATTGATGAGAAGTGTCACACCTAAGCTAAATGTAATTTGTGATGAGATGGGGAATACCCTGACAGAGACGGAGGAAATTCTAGAAAGATGGAAGGAATATTGCAAAAGAATGTATGAAACAACTGACTGTGGAAGCAGAAATCAACAGTGTGAATTATTATTGGAGGAGAAAGAACCCGAGCCGACAATGGAAGAAGTTTTATGGGCAATAAAGAATCTGAAAAATGGTAAATCACCAGGATGTGATGAGATAACTGCTGAATTTATTAAAGCAGGAGGAAAGGAGTGTGCAAAAATCTATCATGCACTATGTAAAAAGATATGGCATTCAGGTATTTGGCCAAAAGAATGGAAAAGAACTGTATTCATACCACTGCCAAAAAAGGGTAACCTGAAATTATGCACCAACTATAGAACTGTTGCCCTGATTAGTCATGCCAGTAAAATTCTGTTAAAAATCATAATGGGTAGACTTCGAAAGAAAATAGAAGAAGAAGTCAATATGGTCCAAGCTGGCTTCAGGCAAGGAAGAGGATCAAGAGATCATATATTCAATCTAAGATTAATAATAGAGAAATGCAGGGAGTTTAATGTGAATCTATATTTATCCTTTATAGACTACTCAAAGGCATTTGATTGTGTACAACACCAGAAACTTTGGGAAATAATGGAAAAAATGGGATTTCCAACACATTTGATACAATTAACATCACTGCTGTATCTAGACCAACAAGCAGCAGTAAGAATAAATGGTGAAACAACAAGTTGGTTTGACATAAAACAAGGGGTCCGTCAGGGGTGCATATTGTCACCCTACTTATTTAACTTGTATACTGAAAATATAATGAGGAATGTTAGAGAAGATGTAGACAAAGAATATTACGATGCCATAACAGTTGGAGGTTATGAAATACCAGAGATTAGATATGCTGATGACACAGTATTGCTGTCCACAACACAAGAAGGAATGGAAAAACTAATTATGTCAGTCCGCAAGAACAGCGAAGAGCAGAACCTCTATCTTAATGCAAAGAAAACTAAAGTGATGACAACTGACAAAACAAACAAGGCAACTGAAATATGTATCAATGAGGAAAAACTGGAAGAAGTGGAGTTTTAAATATCTTGGATCACTACTAACTAATAATGGAGATACAATGAGGGAAATTAAAAGGAGGACATCTATTGCTCTTCAGAAAGTAAAACAAATAAAGAATCTGTGGAGAGGAGCAGACAGAACCACAAAAATAAGATTTTTAAGGGCATGCATCTTTCCCATCACAACATATGCCTGTGAGACCTGGACACTTAACAAAACAGCTGAGAAACACATAAATGCCTTTGAATGTAAATGCTACAGAAGAGTTCTCCAAATATCGTGGACACAAAAAAGAAGAAATATATCTATACTACAAGAGCTTAATATTGAAGAAGGCTGGCTAGTAAAGAGGATTAAAGAGAGAAAACTTAAATATTTTGGACACATTAAACGTCATGATAATTTAGAGAAGACCGTATTGGAAGGATACATAATGGGAAAAAGAAAAAGAGGAAGACCGAAACGAAGATGGCTGCAAGACATCGTTGACGATCTGGAAATGGATGCATCAGCAGCAGGCCATCTTGCTCACAACCGAGAGGCCTACAGGAGTGCTGTTTGGGAGGCAAAGTTCCGCAAGGGACATGCAAAGGAATGAATGAATGAATAGAAATGTAGACATTTTGGAATAGTTTTCTGCATTCTCTAAACAATATGCAATGGTGCTTTTTTGCAGAGTATGTATTTTGTGTTTTAATGTCCATTAAAAAGTAGAGTGATAAGAGATCTATTTTGAGTTGTAAAAAGGTAAAAAAGGTAAAGGTAACCCTGTCATGCCTTGGAGGCACATAGGGATATGATGTTAGTGCCCATATTTTCCTTGACCTGTCAGCACACTAGAGGGTGATATGGTCAGTATCACGCCTGGCGGCCTTTCCTTCCCCAACTCCAGAAGAAGTCGGGTACCCATTTCTACAGCTGGGTGACTGGGGTGCCGTCGGCCGGATTCGAACCCCCGATCTTCGCCATGAGAGACCAGTGCACTAACCACTTCGCCACTCTTGTTTTGTAAAGTTACATTCTAGATTTTAAAAAAAATTTTATTTATTAATTTCTGACAGGTTCTCATCATTCGCTGATACCATTGAGCAAAGCAAAGGAGAATGTACATCTTGGTCATCCTATCTCAAGCAGTCTGTAGATATTCACTTTACTTTACTTGGATGTATCACAAGGGCGGCGTTATGTGATTTAATTATCACTAGCTTCTCACAGTCTTTCTTAATCAATTGTAATAGTGACTCATTGTCATCTTTACTTCAGCATTTGGCAGCTTCAAGAACTATTGGGGTAAGCTTTGATACAAAATGTTGATTAGAATTAATCATCAGAGCACTAAAATTATATACATGGGATGCTTATTGTTAATATTGTGATATTTCAACATTAGCTGTTGTAATTTTCATTTTAGATATAGTTAGGATATTGCTGATGAACTATGTCTGAGTCAGTTTCTACTATGCTGAGTAATAACAGTTGTCTCTGTATTTCTGCATTAAAGTTGCTGAACCAAATGCTTCCAAGTACATGTAATTATTTTTGTGTGCATAGATGTGAGGTTGCATTGGAAAGTTCCTGGTCTGGTCCTAAAATAGAGCACAGGCTTA
Source organism: Achatina immaculata (assembly GCA_009760885.1). NCBI lineage: Eukaryota > Metazoa > Mollusca > Gastropoda > Stylommatophora > Achatinidae > Lissachatina > Lissachatina immaculata. The sequence goes on from CM019717.1 coordinate 6,297,883, forward strand.
TTTAAATTTGGTTGCCATCCCCTTTGTAAAAGTCTTCTTGGGAACATACACAGCAATCCCATTACCTCTTCCATAACTCAAAAGTGCCATGGAAGTACTTTTTCTGAAGGCTGTTGAATACTGCCTGTGATCCCTGTTTGGATTTCATGTACAGTGTTGAAGAAGCACTACTTCAGCTTTAGAATGAGGAACAAGGCAAAGTCACAGAGGGCTAAGGCAGACAAGAATGAAGGTTGTGAGATGACCCCCATTTTGTTTTCTGTCAAAAACTGCGTCATTTTGAAGATGTGAACATATTCAGGTTATCTGTGGGAATCTCCTGGCAGACTCTTTAACTGATTCCAGCCATGTGAGAGAGCTGATAGATTGTTAGGCAGTGGTCCTCAAGGATGAGTTCATGAATTTTCTCCACATTTTCTCGCATTTTGCTGGCGATTGGTTGCCTTAACACTCATCATCTTGAATGGATGCTCATCTGACTTTGAAACACACATGCCACTCAGAAATCTGTGTTTGAACAAAAGAATGTTTGGTAAAAGCCTGAAGAAGTATTTTGAAGGTCTTAGTAGCAGATTTGCCAGTCTTTATGCAAAATTTGATGCAGGCTCATTGCTTGAATTTGTCAGCCATCACAGTAATCACAAGGTCACAAAACCACATATACAAATACAAATTGAACATATGTAGACAGTATGATGCCACATGGCATGCTGACTCAACATGCTTCAAAGTATTGACCTTCAGTGTCACATGTGTATTTGTCAAACAGTGCAGTCACTGCAACTACAGTCCAGAAACTTTCATTCTTGTGTTATATTCAGGTTCACCTATTTTATGCTGTGGATGAGATGTGGATGCAGTTCTTTATTTTTTTTTGGTACTATTTTCATTATGTGTCAGTACCCCCTGGGAACATCTGTGTTAAGAACACACTTATCTTAACATAGTCTTTATGTTTTTGCTTAAAAACTCTGACCTACTTCTATAGCCCAGAAACCTGTAACAATCAACACAAAAACAACAATTGTAATTGTTGTTTTTGTAAAATGTAATGCCAGGTTGGTGGACAGCTGGGGACATGGAGATCACTGGCAGGGATGAGGAAAATCTGGTGTGAAACAGTGAATCCAGGACGTGACAAGCCTATAGGTTTTTACAACATTGGCTATCAGAATGATGTAAACAAAACAGAGCCAGCTGACTATAGGTGGTGGGGAATAGATATCATTGAAGCACTCATCGGATTTCTTATCCCAAAGTCGGAGTGTCTCTGTGGAACTGTCTCAAAGCTGTCTGGCCAGCCAGCATTGCATGCTGGATTTGACGTTGAGAAGGGACTTAAGTACAGCCACCAGAGGCTGGAAAACAAAGTTTTGGCCAGGCCAGCCACACTGTCTTCATGGCAGTCTGAGCAAGACCACAGTCTGCCCTAGCAAGGAAAGGTGCTGAAGTCGGAGGTACCCAGCCAAAAGGCGCATTGCAAAAATCAGGGTACCACGCATAATCACCATTGTGCGTACGAAGAAGTATGTGTCAATACATTCTTGAATGCAGGGATGTACATTTATTTGATACAGTTAATAAACTAATAATTTGTTTCATTTGAACTTTGTAAAGATGGTTTTGTTATCTTTTGCATTTTGTTTGTTTGTTTAAATATAATTAAAGAAATGAGAGCATTTTTTTTTTTTGGCAAGGTTCTTAGCCTGAAAATCAAAGGAAAGACATCTTTGACATTAGCTCTGTTGCAAACACAGAATGGAGAATTTGGATTTATTAGTCTGCTGAACTTTTCTGCCACAGTCAGCATTGAGAAAGCTTATCTGCAGTATGTTGATGCTGACCGTGGGGTGGGTGCAAAGCTGGAGTCGGACATCAAGCAGAAAAATAAAGATCAGCTGCAGAGGTCAAATCTGATGGAAAGACTGAATGATGACATTCAGACACTGAAGTCATCGCTTGAAAAAGGTTTTGGAAGTTTTTTTTTATTTTTGATCGAAATTTTTCAAATAGTATAAACATTTTCAATGTTTTCTATATATGTATATAATATCAACACCTAACCATTAGGTTTTAGGATGCGGGATGATTTTTAGAGTTCACCTTGCATGGTCAGAAATATAGTATTCTGAAGTAGGAGGAGCTTTCATGTGAGAAAATTTTGTGCATTTTGAAATTGGTTCTTTGCTGCTGCCTTTGAAGAAATTTGTAACTGGTTGTCATATGAGGGGAAATAAACTAAATTAGTCTACTTTTCAACCATAGCTCTTTGAATTGATAGCATATTAAATCTGTAGTAGCTAGCCCTTGTTTCAGTGCTATCTCTTGGTTTTATCTTAGTAAAAGAAACAAGTATTTTCAGCAAAATAGACCACTGACATTTTTTTTTTCTGTTCTATTTTTCTTAGATATTGTTATTATCAGCTGTGTCCTCTCATTTGTTTACCTGTCTTTGTTTCCTTTCTTTGACCAGTCAATCTAGGCGCTCTTTTTTCAAATTTAGGACAAAGAATAAAATGATGAGAAATGTCTATTCAAGCTTAGATAGAAAAATATGTTTTAGTATGACAGAAATGTAGGAGCTAAGGAAATGTTGTGTTTAAGTATGAATTATAGTTTCTTTTCTTGTTTACAAAAAGAGTGTTATTTTACCTCTAGGGGATGTAGGAAGAGGATTTGTCTGATTATCATTATGGACTTCAAAGATTTAATAGTTACTGTGGTGCAGTAAAATGGTTTTTTATTTTTGTTGTAAAAAACATTTGTAAAGCAGGCAAGTATCCTCTGTTGTAGATGATGCCAAAAGGCATCCTACTGAACATCTTTCATTGCCTTTTCTACTAGAATGTGGATAGCACAAAGAACCATAGGAACAGTAAACCACACATGTGTTGCAATGTTAGGTTTCTTTGCACTTGCATCTTCTGTTGTCAGGTTGTGTGCCAATTATGTTTTATTCTTATTTCTGTGAAGGTCAATGTCAGCTGAAAGAAGTCCAGAAGCGAAGTGTATTTAATTCTCATTGTATGAATTCATGGCATGTTCCAGGCAGTACAGGCCAAATGTCATCAGTCATTTCCAAGATTAATGAAAGGTATGTATCTCATTTTTTTTATGTTGAAAAGAGTGAGCTGAAAGATTGTGCAGAATGTGGTAGGATACTGTATATATAAGATCTTTTATGTACACATCTGGATTCGGTAGTTTGAGTTTCATTATTTTTAACATTCATCATATCCTTATAATGTATTAGATTAATGTTGCAAAATATTATCTTTGCAGGTTGGATACTCTGGATAGAAAATCAGAAAAGGACTTCCTGAAGCAGTTACAAAAGTATTACACCACTGAAAAACATCCAGCAGAAGTCATTCAGAATACTCAACCACGAGCAAGTACGCCAGTGTGTGGTAAGGTTGATATTTTTTTGCATTACATGCTTTTTTTTTTTCTTTCCATAGATTTGTCATGAATTTATTTGTTTTATTCTTTTCAGCCCTATTAGAATAATCATAGGTTGTCACAGGAGTGCTGTTAGGGAGGCAAAGTTCCGCAAGGGACATGCAAATGAATGAATGAATGTCGTATCTACTCACCACTAAACCAGACAGAAGGGAGACAGGAGCAGAAGGCAGAGAGAAAAACGCCAAAATTAACTGACCGTATGGCATGAGAAAAGAACAGCATTTGAATTGATTAGAAATACAAAGGACCATAGTCTATAGTTATTCAGCATATCATATAATGAAATGAAAACAAACTATGTGTACTTATAATGGATTTTTTTTTAGCTTTTATACTTACAGTTGTCTTCAAAACAGAAAGTGTTGATTAAACAAGTGGAGACAATATTTTTACTGTTATCTAGTCAGATTCTTATGATGTTGTTCATCCAGTAATGGCTGGTTTCCAGTCTTGTTCATGTTAAGTTATTTTTGTTTTCATACTTCATGGCCTTTACCTGAGCTAAACCACCAAAAATTAATTAATTAGCAAAGAGAACATTGTGAATTATATTCATACATTTATATTAAAAAAAACACATCACTATGACTTGTATATTTGCCTGTGTATTACATCTTTTTACTTTGATTTAAAGCAGTCACACAGAGTGATACAGTAGCCTGTAAACTGTATCCTGATGTTTTCTATTTTTGTATCACCTGTGATAAATAGCATTTTCATATTTACATGTTTTAAAAAAAAACTACAGCAAAATTTCATTGATAATGATTGCCTATAACTTGTATTTTTAAAAAAATCACAAGTGACCTTTAAATCCTGTTCTCACATTTGTATTTTTGAAATAAAAATATGAAGCATTCTGTCTGTAAATCATTAGTGATATGACTGCCTATAAATCATATTCTCACACATTGTGTTTTTTTAAAAAAATCACAAGTGATATGGTTACTTATATATTGTATCCTCACCTCTGTTTAAGGTCGAAGGTTTTGTTTTATTTAAAAAACATTTTTTTTTCAGGATTTAGAAACCTGAGTGTTGGAAGCTCTGGAGAATCTGAGTCTAGTTGTAGATCCTTGCATAAGAATCTCAGGCGTGGTAGGTCATCCACTCTCAGCCGTGGACGTCTCATGGTTGATAAAGCAAGGAGTGCAACATTTGCAACAGCAGAGGATGAGAATGAGAGCTTGAGTTCTAGACCTGGGAGTCTGGAGAAAAGGCAGAGCAGCTCAGTTGGTCTTATTGATTTAGGTTTGTGAGCCATTTTTGTTTCCAAACATTATTATGGGACATCGTTTCTTATTAGTTCTAATCAGAGATTTTTGACATTTGACTTTGATGATAATTGTCATTCTTATTAGTTTGGGGTGAAGATAATATTCTTAAGTAAACAGGCTGTTATGTTGTATCTCCTGTGGTGATGGACAGACCATAGGAGAGGGAGTCTAGCTGGTAATTGCTCAAGGGTCTGGAGGGTTTTGGGAGGCCTGGAGAGAATTAAGAAATTTTTTTTTGTTGGGGGGGGGGGGTTTGCACCAGCTTACAAAATTCTCTCATAGACCCCAGTGATGGGTGTTTCTGAGAAGCCTGGTTCTGGGATTGGGATTGTTTCTGGGACTTTATGAAACACCGTATCAGAGTTTCTACCTGATATAATGCCTGTGCAGTAGCAGCTGAGAGGTTTCATTAAATTCACATTCACTGGAGATGCAGTTATTGTAATTCTTTTCAGCCATATTATATTACAGGAGATAGTTTCTTGTTTATTAAGGAGATGCAACAGTTCTTAACAGACATTATGTACCACAAGGCTCTTTATTTCTTATTCATTAAGGAGACAACAGTAATTCTTTTTTAGCCACATTATACCACAGAGGACAGTTTCTTGTTTGCTAAGGAGATCCAGTAATTCTTTGTTACAAGATTCTAAATGACAGTGTATCTTGTTCATTGAGGAAATGCAACACTTTTTATTAGTCACATTCCCCCTGGGAACAACTGTGTTAAGAGCACACTTATCTTAACATAGTGTTTGTGAGACAGGGAACATAGATCTGTTTGCTTAAAAACTCTGACCTACTTCTGTAGCCCAGAAACTTGTAGCAATCAACACTAATTGTATTTGTTATTTTTGTAAAATGTAATGTCAGGTTGGTGGACGGATGGGGACATGGAGATCTCTGGCGGGGATGAGGGAAGCCTGGTGTGAAACCAATGAATCCAGGATGTGACAAGCCTATAGGTTTTTACAACAATGGCTATCAGAATGATGTAAACAAAACAGAGCCAGCAGACTATAGGTGGCGGGGAATGAATATCGTTGAAGCATTCATCAGATTCCTCATCTCAAAGTCAGAATGTCTTTGTGGAACTGTCTCTAAACCATCTGACATGGAGAAGGGACTTACATACAGCCACCAGAGGCTGGAAAAAAAGTTTTGACCAGGCCAGCCACACTGTCTTCATGGCAGTCCGAGCAAGACCACAGTCTGCCCTAGCAAGGAAAGGTGCTGAAGTCGGAGTTACGCCAAAAGGCGCATCGCAAAAATCAGGGTAACACACATTATCGCTGCGAACGAAGAAGAAGAAGAAATTAGTCACATTATACCATAAGGCACTGTTTCTTGTTAATTAAGGAGATACAGTTATTTTAAATCACAGTATGCTACATTATTTATTTATCCATTGTGTCTCACCTCTTGACCCTGATCTTTTCACAAGTTTCCACTTACTTATTTTATTAACTCTTTCCGTGCGTATGGTCGAATTTTCGACACTTCCGGTGGTCCCAAGCTACCGTATGGTCGAAAATTCGACATTCATTGTTCCATTAAAACAGGCGGTGTAACATTTACATTGTATGGATTTTGTCTGCGATTCCGGTGACACTTTCAAAATGGAGAATGTGTGCCTAGTTACGAGCGATGCCGAGCAAGAACAAGGACGCAAAGCATGGAAATTTGTCAATTTTTGACGATGTAGGTAGGGGTATGAACATAGCCTATGGCCACGCCGCTGCTCTTGAATGTTTTCTAAGTAGATTTAGACGACTGGAGAAGTAGTTAGGAGGTTATTTCAGACATTCATGCAGCGGAAATGCAATACGGAGTCACAATACGAGATCAACAAGTATATCTACACATCTTAGATGGTAAGTAGGGGTACGTAGCGCGAATCTAGACCTAGCCAATGGTGAGCTGGCCACAATCAGTGTCTAAAAACATCACATTACTTCTTTTTTCCTAAAAAACTCTGCATTTATGAAATTTTCATTCATTTAGCTACACTTTGACACATATTACGTATACGGAAGTACATGGAAATACTGTTTTCCATTCCATTTTACAACTAGACCCCCTTACAGTTCAAGACCCGCGTTTTACTCCCGCACGCCATGACACATCCGTGTTTCTTTTGCCGCACGGAAAGAGTTAAGGGTCAGAAACTCTGACTTGGGTAACTGTATCTCCTCTCATCACCAAAGGGACTGACTGGCTTGAAAATCTGGCTGCTTGAGGTGGATGGCAGCAACTCCCACAAGTCTGGTGTTAGAATGTGTGAAAATGTGTGCTGGAGGGGGGGGGAAGTCTTGATGAAAACTGTGTTTCCCTTTTGTTTGCAGATTTGAAAACTGAGGAAGATCTTGCAAGCTACCTACACAGGCAGTATGATCAAGTTTTGAAAGCTGGGATTGCCATTGAAGCCAGCATTCAGGCAATGGTGACAGTCACTTCACAGTTCATGTCCAGTAAGCAGCTTGATAACCCACAGAAGACTGCAGTGAGCTTCATTCACAAGTGCCTTGCCCTGAGCTCATCAGAGCTGAAGGAGAAGCACAGTAACGAAGGCTTGGAGGAAATTAAGAAAAACAAGATTACGGAGTATGTTATTCTGTGTCCTAAATCACACTATTGTTGGTCTTTTTTTTTTAAGCATATTTAGTTAGTTCTTACACCACACCAACCAGACAAAAAAACAATATTTATTTATGTCATATGGTAAGGAAATAATTTACACAAGTTTGTTTTTTTTTATTTACAGTAAATCTAAGTTAGTAGAGGCAGAACTTTAAAATACATTGTTTTAATGACAATTAATTATCAAAAAAACTTAAAATGAAATTTCTGAGTTTATAATTAGTGACTTCTGTATGCTGAAATGACAACAAAATCAGTGGAGACTACAAAGTAGTCTTCTTGAAGAACAGAAGTAATCCTAGAGAAGATTAAAACGTAAGGAGCCAACAAGCAAAGTAAAACTAATTTCTGAGACAGATGAGGCAGCTTGTGTTCATGAGGAGAAAGAGATTAGAATACATGGTGAGAAAACTGTGACAGGCATAAGAAATTGCTGATCACACACTTGCAAAAACTGTTAAAGGGTTGTCATCATTGTAATTCAGGTAAGTCCAGGTTGTCGTCATTGTAATTCAGGTAAGTCCAGGTTGTTATAATTGTACTTCGGGTAAGTCCATAAGTGCTCCATCTCCTACTGTGAAGCAGGATCTCACAGTGGTTTACTCCTTCCATAGCACTGGCAAGAACCCTGATGAATGGAATTGGTAGCAGGTCATGGCAGAGCCCATGACCTTCGCTTGAGGAAGTCAACCATTCCCATTTGCACAAGAAAGAAATGTTGCTGGATTTCTAAGAGTATGATGCAAGAAAAAAAAACATAGAGGCAAAGAGTTGAGGGAAGATGTGATCACCTATACTGTTGATTTATGTTTGAAGAAGTAAACCACATAGATATCAATTTACATTATACTATGGCAAGATATGACTTTGGTAACAATGATTTCACTGATTTATTTGGTGTGTGTGAAATGAAATATGTCAGTTTCACTCTGTAATTTTTTTTTCTAATGATGAATTTTCCAACAGATATAAACTTCAAGTGATGCTACTGCTAGAAATGGAGTCCTTATTGAAGGATGCTGATACCCGTGACGTTTTGAATGAGGTGCATGCCATTTTCTACTTTCCATTTCAAGAACTTTTACTGAACAGAATTTACTTTTTTTTTTTTTTTTCCAAACAAATAATTGTCTTTAGAATCAGTTATAAACAGATCACCCTGATGCTGTTTAGACGTAGAAAGTGAATACATCTTGTATTCTCAATTTTACCTACAGCTGAATCTGATAATTATCTCTACACTCTCTCTCTACACTCTCTCTCTCTCTCTCTCTCTCTGAACCTTGAGTGCCCAGGGAATATGGGGCTTCCACAAGGGTTTTCCACACATGCCTGTCCTTTGCCTTTTTTTTATCCACTCTTGACCAGGTGAGCCCTCTATTGCTCAGCATCCTCTCTGTTGTTCTTCCCTATGTCTCTTTTGGTCTACCCTTACTCTTGTTCCCCTGTGGTGTCCATCTTAGTGCTATTTTTGGTAGTGAGTTGTCAGTCATTCGGAGCAAATGTCTCTCTACACTAGCATTCATTAATTCCACTCTCAGTGTATTCCAGTTGCTTTTTAAATTAATTATAGATTTTTTTCTTGAAAAAGATTAATTTTTATGAACTGTTGTACATCTGTGTACATGTAATGAATAATAATTTCTTAATCATGAGTCATTTGCTTAAAGGCATGTTAAATTATGTAAAGATAGATAGGGATGAAACATTTATTGAAAATGTTTCTGGGCACAAATGTCCGTCCATCTATGTCCTTGGTCAGGGGTTGGCTAAGAAATCACCTCCCAATGTGCCCTGTGGCATCTTGCAGGACAGCAGCAAATTCTCTCCATATTTCACAGGCTGGCCCGCCTTTGTACAGTGTCCCAACTGTGCTGCATGCTACTCGTTTTTGCCGCTGCAGTTCTCTTCCAGGTAGTCTTTGGTTGGCCTTTCTTTTGCTTTCCCTTGGATATCTGTCACATGGCTACTGTAGTGATGTTGCTGGGGCCTTCTTGGAGCATATGAGCACTCCATTTCCAGCAGTTTTTTTGCTGCTCTAACATGCATGTCTTTTTTTTCATACTGGGCAAGTAGGGCTCCATTATTTATTGTCTGTGGCCACTAAATTTCAAAATCTTTTTGAGGCAGGAATGAAGATTATTTGCTCACTTCCTGTTTAGTTGCTTTCCAGCATATATCATCATCATCAGGTGCTGTGCCGACTGGCTTTGGCTATTATGCTTCTTCAGAGTACATGATCCTTCATGCAGGCTATTTCAGCATATAGCATGAATATAATCTTGTCAGAAACATTTGATATTGATGGGCAGGAGTCACAGTATACGTGACCAGGCCCTTTTAGAAATTTAACATAACAGCTTTTTTTTCAAGAAATTGTTACTTATGAAATGGATAAGCTTTCATCTTTTATTTTTTAAAAATGTTACCACTCCCAGAAATTTTGAAAGAAATAAATCAAAATAATTCCATTATTTTCTATAGGAAGGAAATGTAAAATATTTTTCTCTGTGTGGTAAAATAATCACCACTACAGTATGATGAACAATTGAAAAGTGACATTTTTCATGAAGCATTTCATGCATGGTGCTACACCATACTTGAGATCTTCATTGTGATCCAATGTAGTGGCATAAAGTAGCCACAGAGATGAAAGTAGCATCACTGAAGAAAGACAGGATGTCTGTTAATACAATGTGCATGTCTTACATCTTTCATCCTTCTTGTGCTGTTAAACGTCACATAGGGCTCGCATGGTAGTTCGCTAAGTTTTCCTTTTTTTCCCAGAGCTTTTTAACCTCATCAAGGGATTTTGTGCCTACTACTTTGGCCTGTCTTAACAGTGTCTTCTTTAGAGTTTCATGTGGTCGACCTCTTTTTCTTCAGCCTGTTGTGTTTCACTTGCTAGCTTGTTTTGGGATTCTCTGATTGTTTCTTCTCATCATGTGACCGATATATGTCCATAGACCGATTTATGCATAGAAAAAAACCAAAAGCAGATGATTCAGTTAATATTTTTCATGTATCTCTCACTTACTGGACTAAGTCATTAAACATCAGCAGTGCTGTAGAGAGCTTATTACATAAGTTATGAAGATGTTAACATAAGTTGTCTTTATAACTATGAGGGTTTAAGACAAAATAACTCAATAAATTGTTGTGAAATGTAACTCAGACTGATGACAGACTCAGCATAGTCCACTCAGGACTGTATCCAGATAGCTCTCAACCTATATAAAGTCTACTCAGGACTGTATCCAGATAGCTCTCAACCTATATAAAGTCTACTCAGGACTGTATCCAGATAGCTCTCAACCTATATAAAGTCTACTCAGGACTGTATCCAGATAGCTCTCAACCTATATAAAGTCTACTCAGGACTGTATCCAGATAGCTCTCAACCTATATAAAGTCTACTCAGGACTGTATCCAGATAGCTCTCAACCTATATAAAGTCTACTCAGGACTGTATCCAGATAGCTCTCAACCTATATAAAACGTAAGAAATTTCTGACATGCATAAGGTGTAAAAAACATTCACACAAAACATTCCAAATATGAGTGAAGCTCAAGTCAGTGTAAAAACAAGCCAGCACATCTCGAAAAGATGAGTTACTGCCTCATTCCTGTTTCTGCATGTCTTATTAACATACAGTCAGATGTTAACATATCCGTAATATAATGAAGTGCTTTCATGAATTTTTACAACTATGTATTTTTAGTTTCTGCATCATACTGCTTAAAGAAATCCACGGAAAACAAATATTTAAGCTTTCACAGCTTAACCTTGACCTGTATTTGATTAATATTTTTGTACCCTGCCTAAGATTATGCAGTTCAGTTCAGTCAGACATATCCCTTGCAGAACTTTGCTTCCCTAACAGCACTTCTACAGGCCTCTTGGTTGCAAGCAAGATGCCCTGCTGCTGATGCATCCATTTGCAGATCATCAGTGATGTCTTGCAGCCATCTTTGCATTTGTCTTCCTCTCTTTCTTTTTCCCATTATGTACCCTTACAAGACAGTCTTCTCTAAATTATCATGGTGTTTAATGTGTCCAAAATATTTAAGTTTTCTCTCTTTAATCCTCTTTACTAGCTAGCCTTCATCAGTATTAAGTTCTTGTAGTATGGATATATTTGTTCCTTTTTGTGTCCATGATATTTGAAGGACTCTTCTGTAGCATTTACATTCAAATGCATTTGTATGTTTCTCAGCTGTTTTGTTAAGTGTCCAGGTCTCACAGGCATATGTTGTGATTGGAAAGATGCATGCCCTTAAAAATCTTATTTTTGTAGTTCTGTCTGTTCCTCTCTTTAGCTTTTTAGTTGTTTTATTTTTTGAAGAGTGGTAGATGTCCTCCTTTTATTGTATCTCCATTATTAGTTAGTAATGATCCAAGATTATGCAGTATGAAAGTAAAAAGATATAGAATCTGAGAAAAATATTTTTCAAAGAGAACAACTTAAAAAAAAACATCACAAAATACTTGAATTTACATAAGTAGGTAGGTAAACATCTTACAATAAGTTTTAAAGTTAGTTGTCTCCCTCTTTCTGAATCTGACATTTTTATATAAATTGAATGAAGTCACCATTGATTTTTTCAAACATTTAAGTTCAGTTTTTAAAAAAAAATCTTTGTTTTTTAGCTTGTGTCCATGCTAAGAGCTTTATCATTTTCTGCTGGTGCAACTAGTCTTAAAGACTTTCTTACAGACATCGTGGCAAGGTAAATTGGTTTTACTTTGGAGCAGTTAATATTTTTGATTGAAAAGAAAATGACTTATTTTATTATTTTGCACTTTCTCTCTCTCTCTCTCTCTCTCTCTGTGTCTCTGTCTCTGTCTTTGTATGAGTGTGTGTGTGTGTCTGATTATATGTGTGTGTGTATATATTATATGCATGTGTGTATATGTGTATATAAGGTGTATATAAGAACTGGTTTAAAACAAGGTGATACATAATCTTCATTACTGTTCATCCTAGTACTAGAAAAGGTAATTAGAAAAGTGAAAGAAGAAAGCAGTACAGAAGAACAAGCTAAAATACTGGGATAAGCTGATGACATTGACCTAGTTGGGGAAACTGCAAGGAATCATCAATACCTACATTCACCTGAGAGATGTGGCATTGAAAGTGGGCTTGCCCATTAACCAAGATAAGACAGAGTAGAAAATATCGAGAAACCAGAGACAGAATGATCCATATTATATAAATGCTGGAGATACGATTATTAGGAAAGCAGAAACATACAAATATCTAGGCACAACCTTCAACAGAAGCAATATGGTAAGCAGGGAAGTTAAAAGCAGAGTACAGATAGGGATTAAAATATACTTTGACTTGCAAAATATGTTAAAATCCAAAATCCTGTCCCAAAACACGAGAGTAACAATCTTCAAAACTATAATAAGACCAGCTGTCATGTATGGATCAGAAACATGAAGTACATCAAAGAAAGATGAACAACAATTGCAGATCTTTGAGAACAAAATCCTAAGAAGAATCTTTGGGCTCACAAATGATACCAACAGTGGAGAATGGAGACCTGGAAAGAACACTGAACTGAACAGCTTATTTAAATCCCATTGAATTGAAACTGAACAGGCTGCGCCATGAAGAAAGAATGGAAGAGAATAGACAAATGAAAATTATGTACGCACAAGAGATGAAGGAAACAAGACCAAGGGGTAGACCAAGACAGAGATGGAAAAACAACATGGAAGAGGATATAAAAGAAATTGGTGTCACCAACTAGAAAGAGAAGATTAGGAATAGAGAGGAGTGGAGACGAACTTTATCTGCAGCAATAAGCCTTAATGGCTTAGAAAGCTGAAGAAGAAGAAGAAGAATATAAGAGGTGTGTCTAAAAAAGTTTGGTGTATGGTCTGATATCTCAATGGCAGCATGGGCCAGGTGCATGGCCATGCACATGGCTATCCGGAGACACATTGAGAAGCGCCACCTAGCATGGAGTACATGTGACCGACAGGGTAAACCCACTGTGGGAGTCAAACATAGTCAGTGTGAGAGATAAGGTCACAGTGCAGTGGAGCAACCAGTGAACATCAAGTTCTGCTACAAATTGGGGGAAATGGAGATAGAGACGCATGAAATATTGGTGCAAATGTGAGCAGAAAATGTGTTTATGACTGTTTCAAATGCTTTCATGATAGGAAGGAAATGACTGAGGATGAGCCACGTTCAGGTCGGCTGTCGACACACAGACATGATCCGTGTGTGCCAGTTCTTGGATCAGCATGGCATACCTGTTCTCGATCATCCATCATACTCCCATATCTCATGCCTGTGGAGTTTTTTCTGCTTTCCCTCCTGAAAAGTATCATGAAAGGCGCACGTTTTGAGGACGTGGCAGCGACTCAAGAACGTGTGACAGCAGTTTTGCGAATTGATTCCTAAAGAAGCCTTTGTTGACAGTTTCCAGAAACTTTATGAACGTTGCCAAGTGTCTTGTGAAGGATGACGATTATTTTGAAGGCCAATAAAGGTAATTTGCTTGTATCTTCCGTTTTGTTTTCTGATACCATTCACAGAACTTTTTAGACACGCCATATGTGTGTGTGTGTGTATATATATATATACATATATAAAACACTCACACATAACAAACACATAAACTAAATCATTTTTTGTTGTTATATTTGGTACAGTTATTCGGTCACTCAACCGAAACTACTAGTGGACATTTTTGATGAGCTTATGCTTCCCCTGCCTGAAGCTCTGGCAGAGTTTGCCTCCCCAGCAGGCCCAAGCAGCGCGTGGGGGGCTGGCCTGTCCACAGCTGCAGATGGTAACAGCGTGCTCAGTACGCCAGGGTCCTCGCAGCCAGCCTCTCACTTATCAGACCAGTCGTCACAACAGGCTAAAAGGTTGGGGGAAAGTCTTTATGTAACCAAGACTGTTTCCTTGTCCATGTGTGTGTGTGTGTTTCTGTAAGCAGAACATGTATGTGCGTGTTTCATAAACAAGATTATTTCTGTGTGTATGCATTTTTAAAATTAAACATAAGTATTTTTTGTATGTATATTTTCTATAAACAAGAGCATTTCTCTGTATGTGTTTGCATTTTTTTGTGTGCCTTAACCAAGATGCATGTATGCATCTTTTTTTTTTTTTTACTAAAACAAGAGTATTCCAGTATAATTATTCATCTGTTTTCCTAAAGAGAAATATTACTTTGTTTATGTAAGCATATTTTTCCTTAAACAAGAGCATTTCTCTGTTTATGCATCTTTACACTTAAGCTAGAGCATTTTTCTTTAAATGTATGCATTTTTTCCATAAACAAAAAAGTATACTGTCCAAAAAAAGAAACGCATAACTATTGATGACCCATTTTTAGCCATGACTTTGATATTCTATAGCTTTTTAAATTGAATGAATAAAATTTTCAAGTTGCACACAATAATACCTAAGGGTTTAAATTTGTTAGTCCCAGGAGTTCTCAACTTAGTATGGTGTGTGGCCTCCACTTGCATCGATCAGCGTCTGGTATCTCCAGGGCATAGATGCGATCAGATGTCTGATGTGCGCCTGTGGGATGGCTGCCCACTCTTCCTGAGTGCCTACCACAGATCATGAGAATTGGCTGGAGAAACGTTTTGGTGACAAACATGTCTTTGCGGCTCATCCTATAGGTGCTTGACAGGATTCATGTCTAGTGACAGGGATGGGTTAGAATGTTGTTGGCAGTCAGGAACTGTGTGGTGAACCATGCAGAATGGGGTCTGGTGCTGTCCTGTTGAAATACAGACCTTTGCACAGCCAAAAATGGAAGGCCATGGGGCCGAAGAATTTTATCGACGTATCGTTGCGCATTCAAGCCTCCTTCAATCTGTACCAATGGACTCCTTCCATTGAAACTGATCATTCTCCATGCAAATACATTTCCACCACCGTGCAGTGGAGCTTCATCAACGCAGTTTTAGGCAAAGCGTTCATTTGGCCTACGGTAGACCCTTCACCGCATATCATGGCGGCGCAACAAAAAGGAAGATTCGTCACTAAACTAGACATGTCTCCATTGATTGTCATTTGTCTAGGGCCGATGCTGGTTGGCCCAAACAAGTCAATTTTGGTCATGGTGTCTCATTAAGAAAGGACCTCTGTAAGGTCATCGTGCCACCAGCCTAGCTTCATGCAGTCTATTCCGAACAGTTTGATCATGCACATGACATCCTGCAAGCATGACTGGGCACTCGAGGAAGCTGTTGTAAACCTGTTTCTGAGGTGATGAACCAGAATAAAGCTATCATCAGCTGCTGTTGTCACCCTGTGTCGTCCACTGCGGTACCGGTCTTCAGCTGAGCCAGTGGCTTGGAAACGGTGCCATAGTTGACTGATGGTACTCTGCGGCATGTTTAAATGCCTGGCAACCTGACTTTGACTTTCGCCTACTTGCAGGTGACCAATAACAATGTTTCATAAATTTTGCGATAGATGCACCATAATTGTCTGGTTGAAAATTAACTAGGTTTGTGTAACCTCATCCTTTTATAGGGTTTCATTTGTGTGGGAAGTGAGTTGTGCTCACCACAAAAATCACGACTTTTCCATAAACGGAACGTGAGTTATGGTAAAAAAAAAATGCGTGATTAGCAAGTGCAGCTACTGTGTTCTGACTATACACGAGAATAGCAAAATTCATGCTAAATCATGGAACTGTTATCTTGCTGACAATTTTTGGTTTGGTCTGAGATACCCGGGAACAAAATTTTTGTCATAACATATAAAAAATGAAGCTTATATAAGCTATGCGTTTCTTTTTTTGGACAATATATTTTTGTATGTGTACGTAACTTAAACAAGAGCATTTCTCTATGTGGATGCATTTTTTCCATAAAGAAAAGAGTATTTCTCTCTGTATATGTACATGTGTCTTTCCTCAAACAAGAGTGTGTCTGTGTATCATTGAAGGAAAACTGCATAGTGCCCTTTTCAAATTATTTCTTCTATTGTTTTCTGTTTGTAGTATTTTTCTTTACTCCACTTTTATGTTTTTGCGTGATACATTTTACTGCATTCTGTTTTGCATAAAAATGATGGTGCTTCATTATAAGTTTATAATTGCTGTCTGTTCATTTTACTGATGCAAGATTTCTGTCTTTTAATTTTATTGGCTGTGAATAGTTGTCTTCTGTTTCATTAATGCAAGAAATTAAAGTTTGTTATAGGATGTTTATTTTTGACTTGGGAAAAATCATTTTTAGTTTTTTTTTTATGATTTTATTTTAAAGATGCATTGATGTTGTTGGAGATAGACATTTTTTTTTTGTATTTATAGAATAAAGGTAACAAGACCTGGAAATATGAAGGATTGCATAAAATGGTGAAACATAGCAAACAAGACTGTATCTGCATAACACACAATGATTGAGTAAATGCTTGGTTACAAGGCAGGATAACATTTCTTGAACCTTTGTTGAATTATAGCAGAATTAGTTTCAATGTTTAACTTTAATATCAGGTTCCATAGGTTCAAGCAGCATCCGAGTTTTTCAGATTTTAGGCAGAGAAAACAGATCCTTGTCAAGCCAGTGAATAAACCAAAGGTGAGAATTTTTTTTATTAATCTTATTGTCAAAGATTTATCACCTTATCATCATTTTTTTCTCTGTACTCCTTATGAAGCATAAGGCATCAACAAAGGTTCTGCAGCCAATCCTGTCTTTAGCCAGTCAGGATGCCTCAAACCACATCTTTCCCACTTTGCTTAGTTCTTCTTGTGTTGTGCGTCTCCACATCTGCAGTGGCCTGCCCCACTATCTTTTCACTTGTTGTCCAAGTCAAAGTGGTATAGGGGTGAAATTAAGGAAGACCTAGAAATACTTGGAGAAGGAAAATCTTGACAGTGCTCAGGGACAAGGGATACATGTGGAAGGAAGCAGAGAATAAATCCAAGAATGGGAACGACTGCAGAGCCTTTATCCGTGGCCTGTTCTTCCAAGGGAGTGAAAGGTGATGATGATGATGATGATGTAATATTTTGAGCATTTTTCCCATGACTACATATATTTTAGTATTTATATTCTTTCTACTGACTTCTTAGTGTCCCTCCTTTTACATAAGATTTTGGAATTTGTATCTTGTCTGAAACAAAAATGTGGTTTCTTGGATTGAAGGTTTTTGGTTCTCACTCAGCCTTCTGCCAGTTCTGTTTGTCAGAGCTACGGAGTAAGTGTACCATTGTGATATCTGTTTTCACAGGAAGATGGAGCTTTTATGTACTTGGCAGAATGTTGATTGGGTCTGCATGGCCAGTTCTTCACCCTTTGGAAATAAAGACTGTTTATTTTGTTTGTCTGAAGTGCTTTAACCCTTCTAGCATTTTAATTTCGAATTTCTCACATTATTGAGTCTTTACTGTTTTATAGGGAGAATCTAAGAAAACAACAAAAGACAAAGTGAAAATGAGAACTCGAACCCCTCGAGCAAGAAATGGAGGTTTGTTGGGTTTGTATGTGTGTGGGGGAGGGGGGAACTAATATTCAGTATTGTATAAGCTTTGTATGTATAATGGTGTGTACTGATGCAGCGTGAAAAAAAAAAAACCTGATTGTAAATCTTGATTCTTGTATCTTAATCCTTCCCTTGCCATTAAACGTCACATAGGGCTCGCATAGTTGTTTGCCAAGTTTTCCTGTTCTTGGCAAGTCTTTCAACTTCATCAAGGGATGTTATGCCCACTAAACTGGCTTCTCTTAACAATGTCCTCTTTCACATGGTCAGCCTCTTTTTCTTCAGCCTGTTGTGCTCCACTTGATAGCTTGCTTTGGTATTCTCCGATTGTTTCTTCTCATCACATGGCCTACATATGTCCATCTCCTTTTTCTGATCACCCATGAGACAGGTTGTTGTTTTCTCATCTGTCTTATCTCTGTGTTTTTCATGAATTCATTCCACTTTATAGCAAGTATTTTCCTTAGGCGTTTGTTTTCAAAAGAGTCTAATTTCTTGTCCATTTCTTTAGTTGATTTCCAGCTTTTGCATGCATAAATGAGGGGGGATAACACATTTGAATTGAATAATCTTAACTTGGTTTAATTCTTGATTAGCTGAAGTAAATTTTTTTCCCTTCATTTTTTGATGGATTACTTCTTGTAATAGCGTATCTTTACAATTCATGGAGCTTTTTTGAAATGTAGAATTTGCATGGAAATACGAACTCTTGGCAAAGAAATATATCATGAATAAAATATTAAAAGAGATTGAAATTGATAAAATATTTGGAATCTGCTTGCTTCAAGTTTTGAGAATGTGAAGGTAAGAGAGATTATAATCAGAAAGGTGGACTTTAACCTTGGATTAGAGAGTATGGAGAGAATGAAACAGTTTTGTCAACATATGTAGCAGGAATACCCAAAGTTGAACTTAGAAAAAGAAATAGTTTCCCCCTTCTTGGCTCAAGAGAATAATGGACAACAGCCTGGTGAATGCATGATGTGTTGAGTTTTGGTGATGGTTTTGTTGTAAGTGTAAGATAGTTTGTTAAAAGAAAAGTGAATGTTATTTTAGTGAGGATAAAGTAAGAAAATCATTGATCATCTAGCATTAGAGAGAATAAAGCAAAAAAAAACATGATAAAGTTTTCTGCATAAAATTTTGCTTTCAGAAGTACTGTTTTGCTTTTAGTATAGTTATTAGTGTAATACCGTGGCAGTTTTATGTTGGAAACGAAAATGAAAACTGGATCATAAGACTAGTGCAGTGACTGCAGCTAATTTTTTTTTTTTCATGTTTAATCTTGTAACAGACTGTGAACATGCAAAGAGAAACTTGTTTTCATATTTAACCTTGTAACAGACTGTGAACGTGCAAAGAGAAACTTGTTTTCATATTTAACCTTGTAATGGACTGTGAACACGCAAAGAGAAACTTGTTTTCATATTTAATCTTGTAACAGACTGTGAACACGCAAAGAGAAACTTGTTTTCATATTTAACCTTGTAACGGACTGTGAACGTGCAAAGAGAAACTTGTTATCTTATTTAAACTTGTAACAGACTGTGAACGTGCAAAGAGAAACTTGTTTTCTTATTTAACCTTGTAACAGACTGTGAACGTGCAAAGAGAAACTTGTTTTCTTATTTAACCTTGTAACAGACTGTGAACGTGCAAAGAGAAACTTGTTTTCTTATTTAACCTTGTAACAGACTGTGAACGTGCAAAGAGAAACTTGTTTTCTTATTTAACCTTGTAACAGACTGTGAACGTGCAAAGAGAAACTTGTTTGCTGCTAAATCCAAACCTAGTCACAGCGTGAACAAAGAGAAGATTAGAGCCAGCCGCAGGAGAAAGCACGGCTCATCCAGTGCTGCAGGTTTGATTATTCTGCATTTGTGTGTGCTTATTTTGAACTGTGTGCCTAGGAGCAACGCAGAAATCAGGTTTGAAAGTATGAGTAATTTTATTTAATATTTTATAAATGTCAGTGACAGTGCTTATTTGATGTACATCAGCTTGTGAGATTTAACTGTGTTTTGCTAGTGTGCTTATTTATTCTGGCCATGGCTTGGCATTTATTCAGCTTAGTTTTCCTGTGGGTGTCTCTAGCTGTAATTACAAAAGATGAGGTCATTGCTGCAGTAGCAGCTGTGACATTCATCATCATCAGAAAACAGAATTAATGTCGCATGTCCAAGAAAAACTTCTCAAACTGTAACTCTTCTATTCTTCAGCAAGTGAAGCGTGCCGCGTTAGAGAAAGCTTTCACAAGATTATTCTAGGCCAACATCTGACTGCATCCATATTGGCAGAAAGAAAGAGGGAACCATACAATATGGTCACTAGATATATTTGTAGTGGAAGGCCTCTAGAAACTTCAGCCACCGCTAGATCCTTCAGTCACTAACACACTGTTCAAAAACACAGAAAAGCTGAGATAGACATGCACTACCTGGCACATGAGAAAGAGAGTGAAAACTTAGAAGTTTGGGAATTGGGAAAATTCGAGTTTAGTCTGATGTAACAGTAATACTGAAAGTGTGCTAATATGAAATGTGCAGTATATGTATTACAGTGTCAGAAGATTTTTTGTTTATTGATTTACTATTTATTTATCTTCATTGATTCAGAAGTACATGCCTACGAACTCTGTGTCACATGTTTGGAAATATTTTCAGAGACATCTCGAACATTGGTTCTTGGAACCCCTGTTCACAAGCAGACATCTCACAGGCACCTGCAGCAACAAGAAAGGCGGCGTCGCCGTGAGAATATCCAGCCTGAGATTCAGGTTGTCGCCGAGTCACCTGTCAAAGGTGAGGCAGCATCATCATTTTTATTTTAAACCCTCTAGTGGAACATAAACATTTGTAGGGTGCCCATTTAGTTTTTTTTGTTTTGTTTTTTTTTTAATTGATGAAAATGCATTGGATATTTAAATGTACCAGCTACCATAACAGTCATATAAAACATGGTGTTTGCAGTCTTGCTGTCAAGGTGTCAAAGATAAGAGAGAGACAATGTACTTTCATAGGACATGCAATGAGAAGAGGGGGCATTGAAAATATTATAACAACAGAAAAAATAGAAGGAAGAAGATCAAGAGGAAGACCAAGAGAAATGATACTGGACAGTCTGACGGGATGGTGTGAGAGGAGATAACCAACTGAACTGATGGCCTGCATGAAGGATCGTGTACTCTGGAGAAGCATAATAGCCAACGCCAGTTGGCACGGCACATGATGATGATGATGTCAAGGTGCATTGTTATTTATTTCAGTTTCAGTGTGTTTCACATTGGAGGAAGATTTGATGTATTGAAAGTGTTAACAAAGCCATTGAGGAATCCTGTTTTGATACAGCTGGTCTTTCTCATTTTCCATTTAACCTTTAACCGTGTTGTTTAATCAGAGCATTTTTTCTCTCAGCTTTCATTATAGTGGGCTTGTTTTGCCACATATTTCCTTACTGCTTGCCAGTCTGTGATATTTTTCTTGTTTTTTTTTTTTTTTAGCAGGTTTTGTTAGCATGTTAGCTACAGTGTTACATTGAACCAATTCTGTTCTATAGATGCGAAGCTTGGATGGTCACTAAAAAGACACACAGAAGGCTGGAATCAGGTGAAATGTGGTTCCTGAGGAGAATGCTGAAGGTACCATGGACAGTGAGAAAATCAAATGAGGAAGTTATGAAAGAGGCACAAGAAGCAAGGAAATTTCTAACAAAGATCAGACGACAATCCAGATTTGTGGGACATGTTTGGAGGAGAGGTGGGCTAGACCTTCTAATGGCAACAGGGAGGATCAAAGGTAGAAGAGACAGAGGGAAAAGATGTTTGATGGTTTGGCACCCTGGCACAGGAAATGCTCATTGACAGTGCTGTTGAGATGTGCAAGGGATCGAGGGTTATGGAAGGACATGATATCCTACACCTGTCGGCAGGGACCTTGAGGGAGAGAGGCATATTTAGGAATAAATTTATGAAATGAATGCTTTGCAAGAATGTTTATGGTATTATATTTCTTTCAGTTATGGACTAGTTTGACATTTTCATTATCATTGCATTAGCTTCTGATGTTTTTTTTTTTGTATTTTCAGATAAGATTGTTAGTATAAGAAGACTGGTTCCAGGTTTCCAGTTACGTTTTTTCCCCTACTCTTTATCGCTTTTTTTTATTTCACTGATATTATGTATAAAATATTCACTAGTCAGATCTTTGTACGTTTTTCTCAGTATATCATAATTGTTTTCTCAGATGGTGAAGATGCAGATAATTGTGATGGTGATAGTAGCAATGCCACCATTAACAGACCAGCCAGGTACATTGTGAGGGAGGCCTTCTATTCCTGTAACACCCAGCCATCACGTAATTTAGCTAGATCCCTTGAGCTTGCTCAGAAGGTAGATGAGCAACAAAGCCTCTCCCAGCGTAAGTTTTTTTTTTTTTTCTCCATTCCAAAATAATTGGATCCAGTTGAAAGCATTCAGCATTTTATTACAACTTTATTAAAGCATTGACTGTCCTTTTCTTCCCATTGAATAAATTGGTTGTTGAATGGACTTGCGGTTCAGCAGTGACATTAGATTGCATATGACCATTTCATGCTCCCACAAGCAACATCCCACTGTCATGAAAGTTGGGTAGGATCTGCATTTCTGCAATGCCCGTTCATAGTGCTTGTGAATTGTGGTGGCTCTTCAAAGCTTGACTGAGTGTGGTGCAAATAGGAATGCACGAACAGATCAGCAGCAGTGTCATCATTGCTTTCAAGAAAGAGGTCAGTTCTGTGTGCTGAGCTATTGAGCTGAGTGCAATGGCACCACTGTGAGCTGTGAACTTCTTACAGACAGTATTAATGATTCTTCATTATGTCTTCTCAGCCAGTGGTGAACTATGATGGTCTTTGTGTGTTCTGGTTTGGGTTGGCACCTTGGTTCATACCGAGAGTGACGCTGGCTAGTTTCGCATTTGGACTTTTGTAGTTCCAAAAGTGGTGTCCTCATTGAGGGGCTCATTATCAAACACTAATGCAAAGGACCGTTGATGAACATTCTGTGTAATACTCATGGCACAAGCGGTGGAGCAATTATGGGAGTATCTTGTTTATGATAATACCAAGAACCTAATACTGAACTGAATTGAATAAGTTACTTGATAGTGGCCTATCCTGTTACCTGAAAAGTTGTGAATTAGGGACCTATCACTGCCACACACTAGTTGATCCAGCTGTAGAAATTAGCAGCCTGTAAAAATGCAGAATACTTGTGTGCAAGGTGAGGCACACTAGATGGCACTGCACACACGGCTAATGATGATCAAAGTGAAAACCGTTCAGTCTCACAAATAAGGGACTCTGCAAAGCCAGGTTCTGAAGGAGATCTACAAACAAACAAACAAACAACTATCCAGAAGTGACCCCTTCTTCATTCACCATGTCATTTCTTGCTCCATTTCCTAGATTGTAATATCATACTTAGAAGGAACAGCTGTTGACGAAATAAATCAGTTTGCATACTTTGGCAGCTACATAGACCAGGATGGTGACACCAGGAAGGAAGTTAGAATTAGAATTGCAAAATGAGCATTGTCCTTCAAAAATCTTGAGAACATATGGAATTCAAAAGTTGTAAGCACAAAAACCAAGTTAAGATTATTCAATTCAAATGTGTTATCCGCCCCCATTTATGCATGCAAAAGCTGGAAATCAACTAAAGAAATAGTAAAGAAATTAGACTCTTTTGAAAACAAATGCCTAAGGAAAATACTTGCTATAAAGTGGAATGAATTTAAGAACAACACAGAGATAAGACAGATGAGAAAACAACAACCTGTCTCATGGGTGATCAGAAAAAGGAGATGGACATATGTAGGCCATGTGATGAGAAGAAACAATCAGAAAGTACTAAAACAAGCTATCAAGTGGAGCACAACAGGCTGAAGAAAAAGAGATCGACCACGTGAAACTCTAAAGAGGACATTGTTAAGAGAAGCCAGTTTAGTGGGCATAACATCCCTTGATGAGAATGAAAAACTGACAGAAAACAGAAAAACTTGGCAGACAACTATGCAAGCCTTATGTGACGTTTAACGGCACGGGAAGGATGTAAGATATAAGAATATCATAGTTTGTTACCAGGATCATCTCACAGAGGTAAGATGGGGTTCTAACTTTAATAGACCAATCACAGCTGATATGCTGAATATGGGCAAGATATATATATATAAGAGAACTACCTCTGAGTGATACCAGCTCTTATGTTGCAGATAGCATTATGTTTAGGAAATACTGCATAATGAACGCTGCCCTTACATTCAGATAACACTATGTGCAAGTAATATTTTGTTCAGAACTCACGTAAAAGTTGTTAATCTCAATTTTTTTTACATGTAGAGCAAATGAATGATATATTTGTTGTCATTGCAGAATATTTGGCTCCCACCACCAAATCACAAGGCACTCTGGCCAGTGCAGTTAGAGGTGAATCGCCTATACTGTCCCCAAGGAGTCGCTTTCTGAAGGCCTTGATGTCTTCACCATCACCAGCACCAAAGTCCAAATTGAAAAACAAGAACTCTGTTACAACACCGGTGAGACGGTCATCAAGGAAGTCTGTCAAAAAACTTGTCTTTAAAGAAAGTAG
Organism: Achatina immaculata; assembly: GCA_009760885.1. NCBI lineage: Eukaryota > Metazoa > Mollusca > Gastropoda > Stylommatophora > Achatinidae > Lissachatina > Lissachatina immaculata. The sequence goes on from CM019717.1 coordinate 6,322,374, forward strand.
CAGAAGGAACACCACCAATAAAAGTAGACCTGCAGACACGGAACATGCACATCTAATCTTTGATGGAGAAAATGCAAATGACTTTGACCTGCTAACTAATCCAGGTGTGGGGTGCTCCAGAAGCTCTTTTCAAGAAGGATTCAAGACACCTGAGAAGCAGGTGATTCACAGCCTGCCAGATGTTTGGGAGAATTCCTCTTGCCCGCCAGCTTCGTCATCTGGGCTGAACTTGAGTTTTAAAAATATCTTGTCTTCCCAGGATGTGAAAACTGAGAAACTCTCAAAGCCTTCATCATGTGCTTGTGATACTGGTTCAGCAGAAAACTTGCAGCCTCAGGTGAAAATAACTCCTTTAAAACTTAAATCTTATTTGGCTACACATCTAACACCAGATTTAGCATCAAGGTTACAAGCCTCAGTTTCATCAAAGAGTCCTTCTAAAGCAAGTCCTTGGAAAGCAAATGGTTCATTTTTAAGCTTCACAAGAAGTGAATCAACAGCTTCATTATCAAGTAAGCATGTAAAAACAGATGCACAAAGTGATATTGATCCACTAACAACTCCAAAAAAGAGAGGTAGAGTGGATGAACCTGCTGAATGTGAGTATACTTTTTCAACGCCCAAGAGACGTTGCTTATCTCATGTGTCAAGCACAGATAACTCTCACAGCACACCAAGCAAGGTTAAATTCAGTGATTCCTGCCCTATTTCATCTCCAGCTGGAAGCAGAGAGCCACCGTCACTTGAGAGGTCCACGCCAGGAAAGTCTATCTTGAAACACTCTCCTCTTGTTAAACAGAAAGTGAAATACCACATGCAGCTGCAGCCAGTGCCAGCGCCTCCTGTCAAGCTTACACAGCAGTCTCCAGGAATGATGACAGAAATCAGTCAAGGCTTTCAGATCCATAATTCCCCACATATTGACCATAACCAGATAAGATATGAAAATGACATGTCTGTGTCATCTACTTCATACACAGCCTACCACACACTTAAAGATCAAGACATGCAGTCAGTGTTGCCCATACCTTTTGCACAGAAAGAACCAGTGAAATTGCATTTTACATCTTCCTCATCTGCGACAGCTGTAGATGTTTCATTTACCAACAGCATCAGCAGCAGAAACAGTTCTGTTGTAACACGATCTTCAGGCTTCTCTGGACAAGTTCCCAGATCTTTCATAGGCCAGAAGAGTGGTGAATGTAATGGATCAGCCTCTTCCACACAACCTGTGACTACCAGCCCTGAGAGAAAGCAGTATTCCCCTGCTCTGTCAGCCAAAGGGCTGCTCCAGCTTATCAAATCTCCATTCATCTCATCACAAAGTGGAATCTCCAACTGTCGGGACAGGGATACACATAAGAGATACAAATCTAGAAAACACTTGGAATGGAATTGAAAGACATCTGTTAGTTGTGGAGTAATATCTGATTTCACCTTTCTTATTTATACTCTGAGGTTTTCAGTTAGAATCTTTTTTATATTTCTTTTTCAGCCATGAGCTACAGAGATTGTAAAAATTACAGATAAAATGTCTTTGCAGTTTTATCCAGAATTTTAGAGATTCATATTTTGAACAACAGAAGGTAAGTTTAGACATTACCTAATTGCTGATGTGAGTTTCTCTTGCACAGATGGGGAACAGAAACAAAAGTCTGAGAGGTATATCTACAAAACATGGGTGAATAATTGCATGTCTTTTTCTGAAGCTGTCTCATTGACATTTTAGTTAATGGTTTTTTTTTCGTTTGTTTTTGTGGTTTTTTATTTTTAATTTAAGGGCAGTTATTTATACTTCTAAAAAGTTGTGTTTTCAAGTTGTATGTTATGATTTGGATATATTCTGGCTGGATGGTCATGTAAATGATTTAACATGAGCAGGCTGGAAGATGTATTTATTGTTTTAATAATTTATTTATGTGTTTGGAGCAGCTTTCAGCAAGAGCTACAGAATATATGAGCCATGCTAGTTCTTTCTCCCTGAGACTGCAAGCTGCTATTCTATGCAGCTGATATGGTGCAGATACTGAGGTGCTGCATTGTGTCAGCTTAGGAGCGGGTTGTGGCAGCTATTTTTTTCATTCCCTGTATGGAACCAAAAGGTGGGGGGGGGGGGGGGTGGGCGTGCAGTGCTTCTTTAGCCAACTCCACCACCATGGGGAGTATGGTGATCCCTGCCCTGTTGGCCAGGCTAGGCCTGTTACTGGAAGTACCAGTGGAGAAGTGGAACAAGGTCTTGGTCATCTGTGAGTTGCCAGTTCTGACACTAGCATGTCAACTATGGGTCACCAGTCCTGATACTAGCATGTCAGCACTGATTGCCAAATCAGTGTCTTTGCCATCTAGAACGGTGTTAGGTATGCATCCTTTTTTCATCTTTACACAGGTGGTTTATCTGCACTTATAAATGCTTTGTTGTCAGACACAACATTATCGCATGTTCCCTTTGTGTTCACTTTTTTTAAATGAAATATTTTATAGCAGATTAAAATGATTAAAACAGCCTTTTTGTTTAATAAGATAGGCCACATTATGTATGGATGTGTACTGTTGGTGTTCTTGTTGTAGGCTGTCCATGAAATTGCAAACTTGATGGCCTTGACAGATGATGATGCAATGAAGATCTTGGAATACAGACATCAGATTAGATGGGAGAGTGATATAGTAACTCTTCTTACTTGCCAGAGTAGATTTGAGCAGGCTTGCCAGTTTCCACCAACTGGAGAAAGATACCGATCCAAACTGTTCTAGTCAAGCTGTGGTGTTATAAGAGCCTGTTTTCTTAAAGCCAGCATGGAGGCAGGATAGGAATGACCAAGTTTTCTTTTGCTGGACTCAGTGGTGCCGCATACAACAGTATCATCACAGCTCCCATACCCATCAATGCTTGAACAGGGTGATTCAAACAAATGTTACACCATATGGTACTATTCTTTCATAGGTTCTGAATATCACATGAATTGGTAACATATACATGTTCTTTGACCATACTCCAGAGCCAAAAATCACGTGGGGTAAGATCAGGTGAACGGCCAGGTTAGAATCCTGCAGTCTCAATACTTTCAGCTGGATGATGCTTCGCCACACTTTGCTCAGAATGTCCATACCTATCTTGACATAACATTTCCAGGGCAATGGATTGGCAGAGGAGCACCAGCATGTTCACCGGATCTTACCTCCATGTGATTTTATTTTTGGCTTTGGGGGTATGGTCAAAGAACGTGTGTATGCTACCAAGCCACATGATATTCACAGTATCAGAGAGCATATTACAGTTATCATGGCAACAATACCACCAGAAATGTGCTTCAAGGCTCTGCTGAGCGCATGAGATAGGTTTCAGAAATGTGTTGGCATCGATGGCAAACAAGTGGAGACCCTATGAATTAATGTGAACTGTGCAAGATATGTTAACATTTTTTTTTAATCGCCCTGTAATAAAAATGCATTCATACACTACAGATTAATGAGCACTGAGAAAGAGCAGAACATCAGCGCACATGATAAAATAATCTGTAAAATCAGTGCTGGGTAGATTGCATTCATTTTTAATTAGAATGACCTAGTAAAAGAAACACAACAATGAAAATATGCTTATAGATATCACACGCATTTTCTCACTTGCATTCAGATTTTGATCACAGAATTATGAGTGTTTCCTGAAATGACAGCCTGCAAGCAACACAACTGATAAACATTTCTAGCTTTTGTTTTTTTGTTAGTGTTGATAGTAGAAAGATGATTAAGAGTTCTGCGTTGCTAAAAAGCTATATATGTATGTGTGTGTATACATGCACGTTCTCCCATCCCCGCCCTACCCCATTCAATGACTGTACAGCTGAGGAAGTAACATGGAAATTTTAAAAAAAACTGGTAGGAGTGGGCTATACTTGAATGTATCATTTTGGCTTGTGCTTTCATCAGACGGAAAAAAAAAAACAAAAAAACGGGATAAATGAATAGCTCAGATGAAGAAAGAAAAGTTTCTAAATTTTGAAAATGTTACATCAGTAAAAGCCTCTGAAAAATGGGTGCCAGAGAAACCTGGGAAGGTAAATGTGGCCATGTGTGACACTGACCACATCACACTTTCATGTGCCAAAGGTCGTGGAAATACAAGCCTAAAACTGTATCCCCAATATGCCTTAATGGCATGGAAATGGCAGTTTTACCTTTTTTTTTTTTTTTTTAACATAGTATGCCAAAAGTGAATTTTTATCATTTGCATTATCTTTTTTTTTTCATTCTTTCTTATAGTAAATGTCAGGTTTAACATGGAAGGGAAGCTTATTTGATGTATGTTTGAGGTTTTCTATCAAGAATATTTTGATATAATTTGTTTCTTCTTATCAGTATATAATTTGTTTCTTCTTATCAGTATTTTCAGTATAAAGTAAGTTTTGTGGAATAAATTGCCATCAGATATTGAGGACACACCCCCCCCCCCCCCAGAACTATGTGTGCTAGTTGTAATCTGTAGTAATGTTTATGTTTCACTTCTTGTTTATGAAAGAAAAATTAAGCTGGCTCCTCATGCATAGATTAAAACAGTCCAAAGATTGAAATGTAAGAAAATGTTATTTTAAACAAAATTGTATAAATGCATTTTATGCACACGACATTTTGACATTTGTTTAAAATGTGAAGAATAAATAACAAGTTGCAATCACGAAAATTTTGGAAATATCACTTGATATGGCGATCTGAGCTGTTTTGTTTAGACCAGTGGTTCCCAAATGGTGGTCCGCAGAACCTGCCTTGGGGGCCCATGACAAAAACTCAATGTCCTTTTTTTTTATTTCCACTGTGAAATGTTTAACAACAGATGTTTCAGTGAGTCCTCTGTGGAGGAAGGAACTTTTTTTTTTCACTTTTAAAAAGCAGGAAATATTGAAGCAGACGTGGAAGTGATTGTTTTAGAATAAAAAAGATATATGATTTCTCTCACCATATTTAGGTTGGTTTGCTGTCGCACATTTCATATTCTGTTCATTTGTCAGAACAAGTAGCAGTATTAATTGTTGTCTGTTTTCACTTAACTACATTATTGTCATTTTGGAAATTCACAGAGTTTGTGCTGTTTTAGTGTAGAGTAATGTTTACTCCTTAAAGGTTACCCACATTTTCTGAAAAGAACATCTTTTGCATTTAAAGCACATAGCTACCGTACAGATAGGAAACTTCCAAAGTATGGGGGTCTGTGGCCTGGATTTTGAAACAGCAGAGGGTCCACGAACTTTTGTTAATTGGGAACCACTGGTTTAAACTACAGTGTTCTCTGCATGCAAGACTTCAACAATAGGAGTAATTTCCTGTATGTACAGTCAAAAGTATGTGTACATCCTACTGGCCATCATCATGCCCTTGATATATGCAAGTTTCTCCAGATGTAAAGATGTTATATGCATATACTTAATCTTATCTAAATTTATCTTTCCATCTTTCTTTACCCAGGAATTTGTTTTTGTTCCATTCCCTCTACCTGACTAACATTCATAGTTTTGAATCCACTCTCACTCTACAAAAACTTTTTTAAATTGATCATGGCAAGCGTGCACAAAGAAAAATACAAATGGCATGTTTCTGTCATGTGTATCTCATCTACCATATTCACCGAGTAATTTATTTTTATGGCAGACAGTTGTGACAAATAAGCCCTTGGCACAGACTGACATGTCACGGCATTACAACAGACGGCTCATAGAATCAGCCAGTGAACAATTCATGAGCAATGCTATAATTCAGCACTATGTATCACATTTCACTGTAAAAGCAGATTACTCAGCATAGCTAAGCATGGCTGAATAATACTGTTTAAGAAAAAAGAAAAAAGCTCGTAAATATCTCACCTCAAATCAAACGGCTGCGGATGGAGATGCAGTAAATGTGAACTTAGTGGACACGTTTCAGTAATATCAGTGACAGAACCATACAAGCCATGTAAGGATGTCAGCGAGTTGCCACTCACTCAGCTGTTCCAAAGAATCGGTGAGATCATCTGATTACATTATGCATACTAGCATGATAACACAAGACCAAACTCTATGGTCATTTTTGTGCTTTGATATCATTTCTCTTAAAGAGCAGCACTATCCATAGTAACAATGTTATTGATTGTAGGCCTTCATTATGAAGAGCAATACATAATCTCCATGCTCATAAACAGTTTAATTTTTTTCAAGAAAAAACTGTTTAACAGGACAAGGTAGGTCTCCATTTCTCCATTTGTTTCTGTCAGGGACTGGCTTATGTTTGGCTTAATATCACATGAAGCCTCTGTTTTAACTTGAGAAAGGAATACGTTCTTGCCAGTGCTGTCAGGACACAGAGCATAAGGATGGCGAGCATGGCTTTTCTGCTTGGAGATTGACCTTCCGTCTCACACTTTCTGTAAGAGAGATACAATATAGTATTAGCTGTACAACATCATTCTATATGATACATGCATACAATATAGTATAATCTAATTCTGTATGATACATGCATACAGTATACTACAACCTAAGTCTGTATTATAAATGTATATAACACAGCAAAACATAATTCTGTATGATAAAAGTCATTAATAAGCATCTTGATTAATTGCCTTAAAATTACATCTTACATCCTTCCTGTGTTGTTAAATGTCACATAGGGCTCGCTTAATTGTTTTGCCAAGTTTTTCTGTTTTCGGCGAGTTTTTCATCTTCATCAAGGGATGTTATGCCCACTAAACTGGTTTCTCTTAACAATGTCCTCTTTAGAGTTTCACATGGTCGACTTCTTTTTCTTCGGCCTGTTGTGCTCCACTTGGTAGCTTGTTTTAGTATTCTCTGATTGTTTCTTCTCATCACATGGCCTACATATGTCCATCTCCTTTTTCTGATCACCCATGAGATAGGTTGTTGTTTTCTCATCTGTCTTATCTCTGTGTAGTTCTTGAATTCGTTCCACTTTATAGCAGGTATTTTCCTTAAGTATTTGTTTTCAAAAGAGTCTAATTTCTTGTCTATTTCTTTAGTTGATTTCCAGCTTTTGCATGCATAAATGAGGGTGGATATCACATTTGAATTGAATAATCTTAAATTGATTTTTGTGCTTATAACTTTTGAATGCCATATGTTCTTATGATTTTCAAAGGGCAATGCTCATTTTGCAATTCTAATTCTAACTTCCTTCCTGGTGTCACCATCTTGGTCTGTGTAGCTGCCAAGGTATGCAGATTGGTTTACTTTATCAACAGCTGTTCATTCTATGTATATTTTTTCTTTTTGATTAATGAGAAGTTTCATTATTTTTGTTTTGTCTTTGTTAATTTCAAGACTTAATTTGCTAGCCAAGGAAGACAGGGAATTTGTTTTTTTCCTGCATCAGTTTCACATTGTCACTGATAATAGTTATGTCCTCTGCAAAATCAAGATCTTCTAGTTGGGTCCCATGTACCCAATAAATGCTGGTTTTACCTGTAGGGCATCTTTTCATTATAAAGTCTATGGCAATTCCAAAATGCAAGGGAGATAATATACACCTGTTTCAGTCTTAGTGAAATTACTTCTTATCTTATATCCTTCCCATGCCGTTAAACGTCACATAGAGCTTGCAGGGTAGTTCGCCAATTTTTCCTGTCTTCGGCAAGTCTTTCAACCTCATCAAGGGACTTTATGCCTATTAATTTGGCCTCTCTTAACAATGTCCTCTTCAGAGTTTCACACAGTCTGCCTCTTTTTCTTTGGCCTGTGTTGTTCCACTTGATAGCTTGTTTTGGGATTCTCTGTTTCTTCTCATCACGTGACCAACATATGTCCATCTCCTTTTCCTGATCACCCATGAAACTGGTTGTTGTTCAGTCATCTGTCTTATCTCTGCATTGTTCTTGAATTCGTTCCACTTGATGCCTTAGGCATTTGTTTTCAAAAGAGTCTAGTTTACTTAGTGAAAAAAAAGTTTTTGTTTGTTTGTTGTTCTGTTCTCCCCATGCTGCAGACTGGGAGTTATGCAGCTGTTGCCTCAGTGAAGACTTACAGTAAAAGAATCTTAGATGTGGGAGTACATCTGGTGGCTTCATTACTTTCTAGAGCACACTTTAAAAAAACGGAACATCATGCGGTGGAAAACATTAACTCCTTCTCCACCATTGTCTCTTAACAGCCTGTTACCTGGAACAGCATATGGATGTTACAGAGGCTTTTATTTGCTGGCCCCAAAAGCTAGTGTCATCTCAGCTAGCTTGAAGTCTTACCGGCAATTTGTTTCTTATCAATGGCTACCAAGGACTCAAAGAGCAGTTTCAGGACATTCTCATCTTTTCTCACACCGTGTAACCAGATGTTGAGCAATCTGTAACCATGTTCTTTATAGCTAGTTGTACCTGAAGATAAAGTTGAAAGTTTACTAGTCTCTTACAACAGAAAAGATAGTCATCAAGGCAGTTTGGGGATATGGTGTAAGTGTCTATATTTTCCTTGACCAGTTGGCACACTAGAGGGTGATGTGGTCAGCATCACACTTATCATCCTTTTACTTTCTCAGCTGCAAGAGGAGATGAGTATCCATTTCTACAGGTTGGGTGACTGGGGTGATTTTGGTCAGTGACTTTACCACCAACCTTGTTGTGAGAGACTACTGCATTAACCAGTTGGCTACTCAGGTATCTTATTACAACAGTACAGTGGTTATAAATGTAAAATGTTAGGCCCCTTATTACAACAGTACAGTGGTTATAAATGTAAAATGTTAGGCCCCTTATTACAACAGTACATTGGTTATAAATGTAAAATGTTAAGTTACAGAGAGTCAGAAAAATATGTAGTTATTATCATTAAAATATCATCATCATCATTGCCTTTCACTCCTTTGAGAGCATAGGCCATGGATAAAGGCTTTCCAGTCATCCCTGTTCTTGGAATTATTCTCTGCTCCCTTCCATGTGCATCCCTTGTCTTCTCTGAGCACTGTCATAATTTCTCTTCTCCAAGTAAGTCTAGGTCTTCCTCGTTTTCTATTTCCTTGAGGATTCCATGTCAGTGCTTGTCTTGCTATGCTGGGGTCGGGTTTCCTCAGAGTGTGTCCAATCCACTTCCACTTCCTAGACATGATTTGTAATCATTAAGATATAATTGGTAAACAATTGTTAAGTGACATATGAAACCAAACTGTACTAGAAAATTAAGGAAGAAAAGGATTATACTGATTTTTGTCTGCATGTTTATTTGTTATTTAATGACATTTCAGTCTGGGTACAGAACTGTTTCTCTGGCTGTCTTGTCCAGCTCTGGAGCTTTATTAGTTTTTCTTTTTCTCTCTGTTGTATTCATTTTCTTGATAATGGAACTGACTTACAACAATACAACACTTTCTTTTGTGTATTTATGTTTTTTTCCCTTTTCCGTGTTAACTATATTGTCTAACGCTTTCCAGCAGTTTCATTTACTAGCTTTGGTACAGTATTTGTTGAAACTTTCCGCTGTTTTTGTTGCCTGTAATTGTTTTTCATTTCTTTCATAATGGTTTTGTGCTCTGTTTTCTTGTCATTGATGTGATGTAGGAGTTTTCTTGCTGTATCTTTCAGTCCTCGATTACAATCTTTTGCTTTCATAAAGTCAGGAGCAGTTTTATTCAGTAACAACACAAGCAGTCAGGTTTCAACATGTTTTGTTTGTAAAAAATAAAAGATTACAAAAGAGGGAATGGAACAGAATGATCTAGATAATAAGAAAAGGCAAGATCTGGCATATTAAGAAAAGAAGATAATAGATATTTGAGTTTCTGTTGTAGAAAGAATGTACAGGCCAAATTGTAAACTTTCAATACTTAAAACCCAAGAATTCTGGTACATGATATTTTGACTGAAAGTCATGAACAGGAATGTGAAGAGTCTCTGTGCCTTCTTAATTTTTCTGAGTGATAAATTCTAAGGGTTATTTTGCCATATTTTCCAACTTCTTCTGTGTTCGAGGTTGTTGGTCACGTCAGATCTTGATCCCTGTAGACATGACAAAGCCCACAGTTCCCCCCAATCCCAACAGGAGTCCCAAAGCTTTTGCCCCAAGCTTGTGTCCTCTGGCCATGTCTCATGCCCCAGGTCTGCATGGTTTGGACATTTTTGAAGGATATGTTCTGGAATTTGGACTGCCACACGGACACTCATCTGTATGAGACATTTACTTTTCTGACTAATCTTTGCTAAATTTTCTCCACGTGTAGGGCACAGAAGTTTGTGAAATACCTATGATGTTACTGTTACTGTTGCTATATTGAAAGGAAAAGATAACGGTAAAATGTCCATTTCCGTGTCTTTAAGGCATACTGGGGATACAGTGTTAGGCCCGTATTTCCGTGACCTTTGGCAGATGAACTTGTGATATGGTTAATATCACAATTGGCTACATTTACCTTCCCAGATTTCTCTGGTACCAATTTTTTTTAGAGGCTGTGTGGACCCCAGAGCCAATCTGGTGTGTGCTAGAAAAAATCCCACTGCTGGGACTAAAACCCAGTACCACCAGATTAGTAAACCGAGTGCCTAACCACTCGGCTAACCAGGCCACCGCTATACTGAAAGTTTATGGTAGTCTGTGATTTAAAAAAAATTATGGATCTGAAGGCAGTTATTATCTATATCTGCTGTTTGTGTTTAGTTGACTTCTCTTCCTCCCACAAAAAAGATGCCTCAAAATATTGACAGATAATGAGGTTATATTACAAGACCAAGGTGTAGGCTAAGACAGAGATGGAAAGACAACATAGCAGAGGATATAAAGGAAATTGGTGTCACAAACTGGAGAGAGAGAGAAGATTAGGAACAGAGAGTAATGGAAGCTAACTTTATCTGCAGCAATGAGCCTAAAATCTGAAGAAGAAGAAGAAGGTTAAATGCACTTTCACCTGTATACTCCTGCTCTATGGCCTTGACATGCTCTGGTGTAAAACGCCAATGGTATGCCAGCTTTTTCCAATCATTTGGCTTGAGCTGTTTTGTTGCCAGTTTCCACAGCACATCCTTCATCTGTGGGGCATGTGGATGCTGAGGGTTCCTGAGATAGGAGTCCGGGTCTACATACCCAACATCTTTGTCATGATATTCCTGTGTATTAAACAGTACATGCTGACTGCAATGAGCTGTGCTGTGTGGCTACAAAATGTGGCTTAGCATTCTGAAAGATTGGGATATGGTACTGTGACAAATGTCACTGAAAAGACTACAGCAGGAAATAAAAGCAGGACAATCTGGTTAAATTTAATGCTTATTTTATTTTTCATGTCTAAGTCATCAAATTCTGACATTAAAAAAAAAATGATGTTTGCTTTTACAAGCAAAGTAGTTGAAAGTATGTTTCAAAACAGATCACGACCTTTTGGTGCATTTAAGATTTTTTTTTTTTTTATATTTGTAAGAATAATAATTTGATGGAAAAAATGTGAAAAAGAACTGTTATAATTGTTAGCAAAATTATTTGATAGAAAATGAGTAAAACAACATTACAGTTATTACTCAGAGTGAGTATTTTCAACACATAAATTCAACGCTTTTTTTTTTTTTTTTTGAAAGTAGGAAAGTTAATTTATGTCTCAGTTTATGATAATCTATCAGAAATGAACATTATATGAATACCTGTCCTGCTAATCAATTGTCTGATATAGGAATTTTTGTATCATATTCGCAGGATAGAAAACTAATGCAGTACAACTTAAGCACATTCATTAACAAGAGAAATCAGATACATTCCAGCCATTATACACTGGAATTGAAACAGATTTGTGTTTCTGTCTTTTACTTTTTTTCCTTCTCTTGTACAAAATAGAAGGAAAGAGTTAATAAAACTGAAACGTTGCTCACTCTAGCACTGGCATAATATCTCTCAGCTTTGATGAGCATGTCCACAACTGCCACATGGTTCCCTCTTGCTGCAAGTTGAAGAGCGCTTTTTCCTGACTTGAAAAGTGGATACAGTTTTTTTAAAAAGTATACATGTAAAATCTTTGAAATTATTTTTGTCTCTAACCATATTTATATATAACTAAAGATATGTCTCTGATTAACTGAAATTTTTTAATTGTAGTTCCTATATAGAACCATAGAGTTTGGCTTCTTGGGTCATTTCACTGGGCCAGCAAAATTACTTCAATGTTTCATGGCTTGAAGATGCCTGTTCACGTGTGCACAAAGGACAGTTGTCAACCATGCCTTATAATGAATACAATACAGTAAGATCTACTGAAATCAGTCGGTGTAAATACAGCTACAGTCAGTGTAAATACAGCTACAGTCAGTGTAAATACAGCTACAGTCAGTGTAAATACAGCTGGAAAATCTCAGAATCATTTCCTGGGTAATGGAAACTTACTCTGCACTCTTGAAATACACTGATTTACTACAAAGTTTGTTTTGTTTTTTTTCCCCAGTGTAAAAGATCAAATATATTTCACAATAAAAAAAAAATATTCATGTGCATCAAAGCTTCACTAGCATTCTCTCACTTTCAGGTAGCAGACGGCAACCTGCCCATTCTTTTGTTTACCATTTCTTTATCCAATAAATAGTGTAAGCTTCCCACCGAACACATCTCTGTCAGTTATTTAATCACAACTTTATTTATAACAACAAATTTATCTACCAGATATGTTTGTGTCATTTAGTTTATCAGAATTTTACATGTAATACATTAAATCTTTGAGTGAACAGGGCAGGTATATCCATTAATGCCAAATTCTGTTAAAACTGAATGAGTTTGTGTGTGGTGGTTTTCAGTTGTAATGATTATAAAATTATTTAATAAATAAATTACACTTCAGAAACCACAGAAACTCTGTGTATACAACCTGACCCTGAGAAAACCTGAAGCACAGTGAAACCAAAACAAAGCAAGGTACTCAGTGCTACCCAAAGCAAGTGCAATATGAAATGTGCACAGTGCAGCATTTAAGATTTTAAAATTATTAGTACAATCCATTAAATCTAAAATTCACTATTACAGGGTTTGTTAAATCAAGGATTTAATATAAATTAACCTACCTACCAGACTTTTATATATAATAATTAACCCAACTACCAAGCACATTTTGTCAGTTATTTTATCAGAAGTTTTACAAGTCTTTAGTTTTGTCTGACTTCTTATACTCTCAGAAAAGACCGATGCAGACCCTTATCGTTCCTTCCTTGTCTAATATGTCTAATCTGTTGTCACTGCTCTACCGTCCCTCTACCTTTTCTCTAGTGTCCAGGCTTGCTCCCCCCGCAAGCAGCACCTGTACCACCTCCAGATGACCACTCTCCACAGCAACATGTAGAGGAGTTTGCATTCTCTGTAGGATTTTAAATGAGGTTTTAGATTCTGCAGGTATAATTTTGACAACTGTAAATGGCAATGTTATAGAAAGATCTGAGGGTATATCTTATATCTTATCTTATATCCTTCCCGTGCCGTTAAACGTCACATAGGGCTCGCAAAGTAGTTTGCCAATTTTGTCTGTCTTCGGCGAGTCTTTCAACCTCATCAAAGGATTTTATGCCTGTTAATTTGGCCTCTCTTAACAATGTCCTCTTCAGAGTTTCACGTGGTCTGCCTCTTTTTCTTCGGCCTGTTGTGTTCCACTTGATAGCTTGTTTTGGGATTCTCTGATCATTTTTTCTCATCAAGTGACCAACATATGTCCATCTCCTTTTCCTGATCACCCATGAGACTGGTTGTTGTTCAGTCATATGTCTTATCTCTGCATTGTTCTTTTTATATATATATATATATGAGTGTGTGTGTATGTGCACACACGTTTGCCTGGTTCTAACACTGTAATTCTCCCAAAGCCCATATTCATCTCCCTATACTTGTAATTTTTTTTGTTATCTTTCCACATCTGCACCACTTTCAGAAAAATGATGTATTACCATTATTTGGACTTATACTTCCTTACAGAAAGCTAACAGAATAAACTGATGACTTACTATTTGTCATGAATCAGGCAGATATTGTTCAGCCATTTAATGTGATATAATGTAATGTAATATAGTGTGCCACAGTAGTGTAGTGGTCAGTGCACTCGCCCGCTAGTCAGAAAGTCCCTAGGTTGATTTAACACTTGGGTGGAATTTTCCCAGACCAGGTGGCACTGGAGTCAACCAGATCTCTAAAAATGGATACCCCTAGGAAAACAAAGACTGGCATCCCTATCTCAAATGCTGTAGAGGTCTACAAACATGAAGACGCTAACACTTCACATCCTATGGCATGCATATCCCTATAACATAAAGTAATCAAATATAATACAGTGGAATGCAATTTAATATCATATAATACAAAATAATAACTTTTCTTCTTTGAAGATGGTTTTGAAGTGGGCAGATCCTGGCTGTTACAGAGCTTGAAGAGCATTATTTATCTTAACAAGATCTGTCATGGCAGATTTTATAAAAATAAATTTAAATTTAGAATTTTGTTTTCTTAAATTCCGTAACTGACAGATTCATGAAAAGTAGTTTTGAGCTTACACTGTTAGGAAGATCGAGTTCACACTTGGCATCAATCAAAATTCTGGCTATTTCCTTGTGATTACCACCGGCTGCTATGTGCAGTGCTGAATTTCCCTGCTGTAGCGTGGAAAAGATTTAAAAAACACACATTACTTGCTTTTCTGTTCAAGGTACTGAGCAACATTTCGCAAAAACCAAGTAAATTTCTTTCCTATTTAAGTTACCTTATATCAAACAAGTGATAGTAACTGCAGTAAAACTGATAGTAGAGTCAGATGAAGGTGTATAGTGCAGTTTTACACTGAAACTATCTTACTTACATCTTATATCCTTCCCGTGCTGTTAAACGTCACATAGGGCCTGCACAGTAGATTGCCAAGATTTCCTGTCTTCGGTGAGTTTTTCAATCTCATCAACGGATGTTATGCCCACTGAACTGGCCTCTCTTAACAATGTCCTCTTTAGAGTTTAATGTGATCGACCTCTATTTCTTCGGCCTGTTGTGTTCCATTTGATAGCTTGTTTTAGGATTCTCTGATTGTTTCTTCTCATCACATGACTGACATATGTCCATCTTCTTTTTCTGATCACCCAAGAGACAGGTTGTTGCTTGCTCATCTATCTTACCTCCGCATTGTTCTTGAATTAGTTCCACTTTATACTGAATATTCTCTTTAGGCATTTGTTTTCGAAAGAGTCTAATTTCTTGTCTTTTTCTTTACTTGTTTTCCAGCTTTCACATTCATAAATGAGGGTGAATATTACATTTGAATTGAATAATCTTAACTTGGTTTTTGTGCTTATAACTTTTGAATGCCATATATTCTCAAGATTCTTAAAGGTCAGTGCTGCTTATGCAGTTCTAATTCTAACTTCCTTCCTGGTGTCACCATTCTGGTCTATGTAGCTGCACTGGATTCAGGCACCAGATATTTGCCTACACCCCTTCTCCTGTCAGTTTGAACAGTTCTACCACGAGAAGGTCAGGAGCTGGACTTGACTGTCAGAGGCTATTTGAGACGCACACCTTGGAAACCTTTCATTGGAGTGGAGAGCGTATCCCCCACCCTACCTCCGGCTATAACAGTCCTTAGAACCCTGGCAGATGTAGCAAAATTTGTTGAATAGGGTGGATGATCTAAGCATTCAAACCTCAAATTCTTCAGAACATCCAATGTCTTTTGACCAGTTGGATTGTCCTGCAAAAGAGAACACCTTTTCACAGCTTCCCTCACTGTTCTCTCATTTCATCCTTTAATCAGCATAACAAGTTAAAATAGTATTTTGTACTAACCTTTTGGCTCTTCAGAAGATTCAATTCAAGTGCCATGCCACGTGGCGTAGATGATCATTTCTCTCCACAATTCCCTATCTTTAGATTTGATTATGAGATCCGCCTGTGACTTTCTTCCTAGCCACACAGACAGCCCATCCAGTAACTTCTCTCTCTGTCTTCCTCTGTCTCTTCTTCCTTCAGTTTTTCCAGTTGCCACAGTGTGTTCCAATTTTCTCTTCTCAGGAAATGTCCTATAAATCTCGCTTGTCTGCCTCTGATCTTTACTATAACTTGCTTTTTAACTCCAGCCTCTCTTAAGACTTCTTCATTGGTTTTCTTGGCTGTCCATAGCACCTTCAACATCCTTATAAACCACATCTCCATGGCCTCCATTTCTCGCTGTACTCTCTTATTCATAGACGTGCTTCATACCCATAAAACAAAATTGGTTCAATATAACATTTAAGTACTCGGAATCTTGTTTCCATTGATATGGATCTGTTGCACAAGATGTGTCTCATTATCAGCATTCCAGACAATGAGACACATCTTCAGAAGATAGTCACTGAAATAGCCTCTACATCTCAAAAAGCAGTGGCCTTGACCTTTCCTGTAGATTTTTAAAATGTTTCTTTGACTGGGAGAACGCAAGTGCCACCAGTGCAAGGACTGTTGTTTGGTCTCAGGATCATGATGGTATAACCATGTTACATCAACAGTGATGAGTCATTTGAAAAAAATTATCACTAAACTGCTCAAAATGCTGCAAAATCAACTTGGAGGTGTCCATTCAACTTTGCTTCTCTTTGGCTTTCAAACATTTTGGCACACACTTGGCTGACAGTTTAGCATACCCAAATACTCAAGAATTATAAACCCGCTGCATTTCCTGGATATCTCTAGTGTCTCAGCAACTGCTGAAATTAGTTGATGTACCAAAATCAGGTCTTGGACATGATCAACAATTTCTGGAGATGACTCTGTTGAAGGCCTTCCACATCTTGCTGCACCTTCAGCCTTGAATGTTAGCACATCACTTCTTCTCAGTTGAGTATGATGGACATTTGTCACTCAATGTTTGCAGCATACGCTCATGGACTTCCTTCAGAGTTTTCTTCTAAAGCAACAGGAACTTCAAGACAGTCCAGAGCTCCACACTTGAAGATTCCACACTAATCTTTGTTGACAAGATTTTGTCACTGATCTGAGAAAAAAGTAAAAACTTAGCACTATGGTCCTACAGACTGGTACTTTACATTTTCAAATTAAAGCCTTTCCAGTTACAATGACCAAATTACACTCAGATCTTAGGACATAGTCTGGGCTAATAACTTATCAGCATTCCCTCATAAGGGTCACTTCAGGAAGTAAGGAAAGTTGTGATAGTGCATTCATTTTTTTGACCTGATATGTTTATTCAAAGATTCTCACCAAAACATCAGATTCCCTGCTACACAGTTACAAGATCCCACACCAGCAGTTGTATACAACTTCAAACATTGATATGAATATTTTCAATTAACTCAGTAGTCCCTTAAAGACCTTCTCCATCTCCATGCAACTGGATATGGTAATAAAAGTCCACAAAATTACTCACAAAGTTTTGAGCATTCACATTTAATCCATATTTTACTAAACTTCTGCAGACATCAGCATGTCCTTCTTGAGCTGCTAGATGAAGGGGAGTTACCTCTTTCTGTTAAAAAAAAACCCAGTGTCACATTAACTATTACTGAACATGAGGTGTAATATAAAAGATGTAGCTGCTACTCAAGTATTAACAACCAAAGCCAAAGAAGGTGAAAATTAAAATTAATTTAATTAAAATTAACTTAAAATAGGGCTATGAGTATATTCTTTGAACAATAGAGAAATTTCCAGGCATACATACATATACAGTATTTAAACAAACAGATATAAGCTGCTACTGGAACCCAGCAAGCATCATTATATTCAGCAACAACTCCCATGGCTGATTCTACCAATATTTTTATGGGAGAATTGGCCACAGTCACAAGATATGTCTGTGTTGACAAGGTTCCTGTGTTTTGTGCATAGGATTAACAAATGAGGTAAAGGTAAAGGTAATCCTGTCATGCTTTAGTGGCACATAGGGATATGTGTCCATATTTTCCTTGACCTGTCAGCACACTAGAGGATCATTCATTCATTCATTTGCATGTCCCTTGCGGAACTTTGCCTCCCAAACAGCACTCCTGTAGGCCTCTCGGTTGTGAGTAAGATGGCCTGCTGCTGTTGCATCCATTTCCAGATCGTCAACGATGTCTTGCAGCCATCTTCGCCTTGGTCTTCCTCTTTTTCCCATTATGTATCCTTCCAATACGGTCTTCTCTAAATTATCATGTCGTTTAATATGTCCAAAATATTTCAGTTTTCTCTCTTTAATCCTCTTCAGTAGCCAGCCTTCTTCAATATTAAGCTCTTGTAGTATAGATATATTTGTTCTTTTTTGTGTCCATGATATTTGGAGAACTCTTCTGTAGCATTTACATTCAAAGGCATTTATGTGTTTCTCAGCTGTTTTGTTAAGTGTCCAGGTCTCATAGGCATATGTTCCTATGGGAAAGATGCATGCCCTTAAAAATCTTATTTTTGTGGTTCTGTCTGCTCCTCTCACTAGAGGATGACATGGTCAATATTACACCTGGCTGCCTTTCCTTTCCCAACTCCAGAAGAAATCGGGTACTCATTTCTACAGTTGGGTGACTGGCTGGCCAGATTCGAACCCCTGACCTTCGCCATGAGAGACCAGTGCATTAACAAATGAATTTTCATGGTAATCTAAATGCCACATATAAACCACTGGTTATAAGCACTTATTTATTTAAGAAAAGAATTTATGGCAAAAAATTTCAGCACGCTGCATTTTTAGCATAAAAGAAATCTTCAGGTAGCTTTCTCACTAATCTGTTGGCTACTTTCAGTAAACTTTGGACTCAACAAATTAGTAAAAGAACAACTAAAAAAAGTGGGAGGAGGCATTTGCTTACAACTGTTTCTGAATTCGGGTTTGCTGTATAATCTAACAGCAGATCAACTGTTTCTTTGTGCCCTGCCTCTGCTGCAAGATGTAAGGCTGTTTTACCATCCTGTTAAAAATGAATCAGCGTTATTAAAGCAACATTATGTAGTTAACATTATATACAGCAATGGCATTTATATAAAATTATGTATCTATTAATTATTAGACTGAAGCAGTGTTACTATACCAAGATCACAGGGAAACAAATCATGCACACAAAAAAAAAAAACACAATAGGATACATGAATGATACAGCTTCATAAAAGTGGAAGTAAGAGTTGATACTAACAGAAGTAACAAAATAGCCATTATTTCAGGCACAGTTCACATTACTTCATGTGCACAAGCACATTACTTCAGGCAAAATAGCCATTACAGGTACTATGTGAAAAGAAGAATTTAAAAATGTCCTACTTTCCTTCTTTAGTAATACATGAATAGTTTTTGGGCATAAACATAAACAGCCATAATCACAGCAGCAAAAGCAAGTGCTGAACTGCAAAAAAAAACAGATAGAAAAGCATGGATATTAGAAAACACATGGAAATATATACAAGAAAGACAAGCAGCCAAATTAGGAACATTGAATGTCAAGACAGATCTTGGAAAAGATTTGGCAAAGGCAACATACAAAGAATTAGAATGCAGTTTTTCTGGTGCTTGAGGTAATTTTTTCTTTCTTCTGCCTCACATTCTCTTTTCTTCTGTAGTTTTATATTAATTTTATTACTATGTAGAAGCCTTTACAGCTGCTCTTTCATTCTGTTTCCAGATAATGTAAATTATAATCACATTCTACAATTTTTTTTAACCATTCATATTAGTTTTACTAAGTAATTCTTACTGCATAAGTAATTCTTTTCCTATATCTAATAAGATACATTTTTAAAACCAAAAGTATGCATAAATCTCATATATTCTGAAACAGTTTGCTCTTTCAAGTACAGCAAATATATTTTTGAGATTAGGCTTTGTGCAGCTTACACCAATGACGGACTCAACATATGTGACAGAACAACAGAAAAAAATGAGATATATGAAAAAAAAAAATAAAAGCAAAAAAAATTCTGAAATGATTTAAAAGGACAGTCATAGTCTGGACATTAGAAGCTCAAAACAAGAGTAAATGAATGTTACCTAATCAACAAGCAGTTTTGAATTATGGCAACAGAGTAATGATGGAGAAAATAGGCCAGATCATGAGACAAAAGATAAAGGTAGTCCTAGTGTGCTACAGATATAGTGACTGTGCCTAGATTTTGCTACACCTGTCAACACACTACAAAGTAGTGTAGTAAATATCATGCCTGGTTGCCTTTCTGGACCTGAAGGGTGGTACCAACTTCTACAGCTGGGTGTCTGAGGCACCTTTGGCCAGATTCAAACCACCAACCTTCACCATGACGGCCGACTAAGATTATAAGAAAACAATATTATTACAAAAACACTTTAACAAAAGTAAGCATACATAGTGTAAAAAGTCTGTACTAAAGAGCTGATGTCTTCAAAAAGAAACTCACCACATCTCTGTCATCCACTTCAACCCCATGTAGTAATAATATTTTCAAGACTTCTAGATGGCCAAGTTTGGCAGCTATGTGAACTGCAGTCATTCCTCCCTGCAATTACAGTGTATCTTAACAAATAATATCACTGGATGAAAACTAAAACATTCAAAGTGTGTCAAAATGTATGTCTCCTTTCAAACATGAAAATTCTGGTATAGCTGTAACAAATGTCAAAGCACCATCATTCATTTTCTAAAAAGATAAATATGGTAAAGAGAAAACAATCAAAACCTTTAAATCTCTGTAACTCTGAGAAAAGATTTATTCTTTTTTATACAGTATATCAATAACAGCCACCTTTCTCTGCACTTACATAACTGATTTATATATTTTTAAAAATCAGATCAAATTATGATACAGAATATTGAATAAGAAATTATGTGCACTTTTAGAAAAAAGTGACACTCACAAAAAAGTGAAGAATGATTACAAAGGTCACTATCTCTAAGGACATCCTGAGAACAGAAATAATATGGCACAATGAATGCAGGTAAACTTAATGATGGACACTGACCACCAGAGACAGAAAAAAAAATTAAAACACCAAACAAAATGAAACTGGAAATTACAGCAGTATATCAGACAATGAATCATAAAAATCAGAAATTGAGATAGAACACTGACTATCTTTTCTGGTGTGCAGACACTGGGCAGAATAAAAAATGCTAAGATCAGTTTTTTTCAAAACATGTGCAGTTTTACACTATAACTAACAAAGAACATGAAATTCAGTTCTGTACAGAAATCAAGATCCAATAAAGAGTCAGACAAGACATTACTAAAATTAAATGAAAGTTATAAAATCGAAAAGTTACTCCCAGGAAAAAATAAAATTAAAAAAAACTGATCAACAGAAAAGACACTGGAAGAAATGTCAAAAGGAAAATGAGAAGTGATCAGAGAGAAATATAAAAAAAAAGAAACATTTTCTCATAAAAAGGGTTCCTTTTTTCCAAATAAAAACTGATGAAAAGAAACAGATAGCAAAAAAAAATATAATGTTGTATATAGACTAATTTCAAAATGAAAAGAACTTCCTTTTTATATTTTAAATGTGGCCTATCAGTGGTCTAAATGAAGACTTTACAAAATGTGTCATTAAGCAATTAAAATATGACATCACACGTATTTGAAAAGAAAATTATTTTTAAAAAAAATCATTTTCCCACTCCTTTTCTCTCACTTGTATTTTGTACAGTCTCTGTCAAAAACAATTTGTCACTTATATCTGTAAACTAAACTGTTACATACATTATATTAGCAAAATAATATATCGACCAGCCCTTTTTTGTACTGGCTACTGTTGATTCCCACGGTACATTACTCTAATTACAGCACAATGAGATGATAATACCAGCAGTTTGGCCCCTGAATCATTCATTCATTCATTTGCATGTCCCTTGCAGAACATTGCCTCCCTAACAGCACCCCTGTAGGCCTCTCGGATGTGAGCAAGATGGCCTGCTGCTGATGCATCCATTTGCAGATCATCAACGATGTCTTGCAGCCATCTTCGCCTTGGTCTTCCTCTCTTTCTTTTTCCCATTATGTACCCTTCCAAGACGGTCTTCTCTAGATTATCATGACGTTTAATATGTCCAAAATATTTAAGTTTTCTCTTTACTAGCCAGCCTTTTTCAATATTAAGTTTTGTAGTATGGATATGGCCCCTGAATAGTGAACCAAAAACATATACTTCATTAATAAATTTCTTTTGGTACAAAGGGATCAACTTGCACTCAGCAGTACATAATTATCTCCTGACAATTGGAATTATTGCCACATAAAACTCTTGCTCTTTTTTTTCTTTTGTCTACTGATGACCTCTGAAAATTTGGAGGTTGCAAATGTTGTAGTTTATTTCCTGTCCACAATGGATTAGAGGAAGATGCAGTTTTTCTGGTACTTCAGGTAATTATTTTCTTCTGCCTCACACTCTCTTTTCTTCCATAATTTTTATATTAATTTTATTACCATATGGAAGCCTTTACAGCTGCTCTCTCATTCTGTTTCCAGAACATGTAAATGTTAGATATGCCATTAGAAGATTCAATAGCTGAAAAATCTTTCACTCATATTTTAATTAACCTGCATTCCATATTTTAATCATGCAATTTTTAACTTCTGTATTACCTCCATGCCTAGTTATGTACTTATTTTTCTGTTACATAAGTTTTTTTGCTTTTTTTGTTAATGAGGTCTACTCTATTTTACATTTCTGTTAAACTTGTCTATGTTGCTCATATGTCTACGTGCAAATTCTGTACTGCTGCCTTGAGAAGATCTGAAGGAGGTGCTTCTTCCAATAATCTCAGGTGCTACATGATTGCTTTACAGATATTATTATTATTATTACTCTTGTATTGAACTTTCAATTCCAGGGGGCCTTCATCTTTCACGTATCTGCTTCATAATTTCATGCTGCTGTTCCCCTTTAGTGACTGATAGCAAAGTAATTTATCTACATTGTTTATGCTCCTGATGTTGTTAGTGGTGAGGATGGTGGCAGTTTCTGGGGCTTTTCCTTATATATGGACCTAAGAATCATTGTATCTGGTGTTCCAGTATTGTTTTTATTGTAAACTCTGAATATTCTCTCGTTTTTATGCTATTACAGCTTTTTAACTTCTTTATTAGAAGAATGTTACGAATTCCCAGGACAGCAAAAATAACTAATGGCGAATGTTTGAGAAGAGTTTTAGATAGAAAAAATCTTGTAAAAAAAAATAAGAGAGAGAGACAATGTACTTTCATACGCCATGCAATGAGAAGAGGGGACATTGAAAATATTATAACAACAGGAAAAATAGAGGGGAGAAGAGGCAGGGGAAGACCAAGAGAAATGGTACTGGACAGTCTGACGAGATGATGTGAGAGATCACCAAATGAGCTTATGGCCTGCATGAAGGATTAGGTACTCTGGAGAAGCATGATAGCCAACAGCAGTCGGCATGACACCTGATGATGATGACAGTTTATATTGTTAGAAAATCAAATATTCTTAACTCTGTTGTCACAAAATCCTGAATCACAGGATTGTTATAACGTAAAACTAGAAGAAATTCTGCAAGTCTTGGTAAGTATATATGGTTAAAAATCATATCTCATCAAAAAAAGCCATCACAGCTTAACTTAAATAATATTTTTTAAACTGGCTGTAACTGGTTGTAAAAATATGATAATATAGATTGTGATTTTACATTCAAACACCTTGGCTTTAGCAATCCCGTGCCGTTACATTTATATCAACACTTCCGGTTTGTCATGTTTGGGCCGAAGTCAATATATGGACATTTGCTTCGTTTCATTAAAAGACCAGTGTATTATCTTGATTGTAAACATTTAGTACACACACCCAGTGACCCCTTTCATCATGCCCGAAGTGTGGTTAGCAACGAGGGAAAAAAATCGAAGTTTTGCTCAAGAATTTTCAATTTTTGGTAATGTAGATAGGATATGGACATCTAGACACATCAGACGACTGGAGAAGTAGTTAGAAGGTTATTTCAGACATTATTTTAGTGAGAATGCCACATATAATCACAAGACAAGATCGACAAGTAGACCTAGACATCTCAGGCGGTAAGTAGTCTACATCTAGACCTAGCTGATGGTAAGCGGGACACAATTATTGTTTAAAAACATCACATTACTTTTTTTGTCCTAAAAAAACTGCATTTATGAAATCTTCATACATTTAGTTATTTTGAAACATAATAAGTATGCTTTAAACATGGATACACTTTTTTCATTCATTTTTACTAATATACCCCTATACATATCAAGACCCCCACTTTTACTCTTGCCACAATGAAACGTCTGCGTTTCTTCTTGCAGCATGGGTAGGGTTTTAATGCAAAAACCATGTAATTTCTTTCTTTATTTCTGATGAATTGAAATTGTGAATTTACTTTCCCTCAGCGACTTGTTCTTAATTGTGTTCTCTTTATTTGTCAGTATATTACATGAATATGACAGTAATATTAGATTTTTACATGAATATGTCAGTAATATTATGTAAAGGTAAAATTCTCTTTTTCGTGCTATTATGGAATATTTTCCTTGACCTTCGGCACATGAAAGTGTGATGTGGTCAGTATCATGCCTGACCGATTTAACTTCCTAGATTTCTCTGGTACCCATTTTAAAGGTGGGTCGACCCTGGGGCCTTATTTTTGGCGTGTATTGGAAATATTGAAGAAGTCAATCAATTTGCATACCTTGGCAGCTACATAGACCAGGATGGTGACACCAGAAAAAAAGTTAGAATTAGAACTGCAAAAGCTGCATTGATCTTCAAGAATCTTGAGAACATATGGAATTCAAAAGTTATAAGCACAAAAACCAAGTTAAGACTGTTCAATTCAAATGTAATGTCCACCCTCATTTATGCATGTGAAAGCTGGAAAACAACTAAAGAAATAGACAAGAAATTAGACTCTTTTGAAAACAAATGCATAAGGAAAATACTTGGCATCAAGTGGAACAAATTCAAGAACAATGCAGAGATAAGACAGATGACTGAACAACAACCAGTCTTATGGGTGATCAGGAAAAGAAGATGGACATATGTTGGTTACGTGATGAGAAGAAACAATCAGAGAATCTCAAAACAAGCTATCAAGTGGAACACAACAGGCCAAAGAAAAAGAGGCAGACCACATGAAACTCTGAAGAGGACATTGTTAAGAGAGGCCAAATTAACAAGCATAAAATCCCTTGATGAGGTTGAAAGACTCACAGAAGACAGGAAAAATTGGCGAACTACCTTATGAGCCCAATGTGACATTTAACTGCATGGGAAGGATATAAGATATAAGATAAGTTATCTTTTATGCTGATCAAAACATCTTCAACATGTCTAATTTGGCTGCTCGTCTTTCATGTATGTACTCCCATGTGCTTTTCTATTTGGTTTTTTTAAGTCCAGCGCTTGCTTTTGCTGCTGTGATTATGGCTGTGCTGTAAGAATTCCGTAATTCATCTATACCTATCTCCTCTACTTCACTGGGTGTTGTGGAATCTTCTTCTTCTTCATTCGCTTCTACCACCAAAACCACACTGTGATCCTACTGAATTTATGCCTGTGGTCCTCGTTAGGTCCCGTGGTCTCCTGTGTGGTCCCCAAAAGGACCACACGAGATCCACGAGAGGACCACAAGGGGTTCAGTGTATCACAGGGCTTTAGCCTGTATTCTTGGTGGGTCTCTGAAGCGGATCGCGTGACACCGTGGTTTTCATTGCACCAGTTTAGTGGTGTTGTGGAATGATTGCCAAGTTCCTGATAAAAGATATCTTATATCTTATCTTATATCTTATATCCTTCCCGTGCCGTTAGACGTCACATAGGGCTCATAAGGTAGTTCGCCAATTTTTCCTGTCTTCGGCGAGTCTTTCAACCTCAACAAAGGATTTTATGATAAAAGATATACGAGATATTAAAAAAATAAAAGAGAGGGTTAGTGGAAGTTGTATAGTTTTATAAGATGACTTTATATATACTTTATATGACAAAAGTATAGTAGAGTCAAGCAGTAACCATTAAGAACTAAAATGAAAGTAAATGGGTGTTATAGGCCAAGGAACAAAAGTAAATGTTAAGAAACATTAAATAATTTGAGGTATTTATGTCTTTTGAGAAAGAAAGATATGTGCTCATTTTACACCAGAGAAGTGTGTCAAAAAGAGTTTTTAAAATTTTATATACTCTGAGGATTGTGGAAAAGGTATTATAAAACAGTCAATATGGGAAAGTACAAGTGACTGAAGGAAAAGCAGTGGAGAACAAAAAAAAAAGGAATGAACAATCAAAGGGTATAAAGAAATAAAGCAGGCAAGATTGTGTATCTGTAAATGTAAGCTGAATTAACAAGGAGAAACCAAGTGGATGGATTTAAGAAACTGACTGATGATGTTAAGGCAATGGGCATTTAATAAAATGTTCTTATCAAAAGATCTGAGAAAAATGAAGAATAAATGTAGCTGAATTTCTGATATGTTGTTTGGATTACATTTTTCAACAATGCAGCACTTCTAAAATTCATCTATGCTATTTTAATTTAGTATTTGTATCTTCATTCATTCACTTGCATGTCCCTTGCAGAACATTGCCTCTTTAACAGCACTCCTGTAGGCCTCTAGGTTGTGAGCAAGATGGCCTGCTGCTGATGCATCCATTTGCAGATCATCAACGATGTCTTGCCTTGGTCTTCCTCTCTTTCTTTTTCCCATTATACACCCTTCCAAGATGGTCTTCTCTAGATTATCATGACGTTTAGTATGTCAAAAATATTTAAGTTTTCTCTCTTTAATCCTCTTTACTAGTTTCAAAAATAAGGAGTAGAAGATGTGAGGTATATATTATAATAATATATTCACAAATTAACTGAAATACCAGGCTCTGGACAGCAAAAATAACTAATGAAGAATGTATGAGAAGAGCTGAAAAGACAAAAAAATCTTGTAAAAAAAATAAGAGAGAGACAACGTACTTTCATAGGACATGCAATGAGAAGAGGGGGGGGCATTGAAAATATTATAACAACAGGAAAAATAGAAGGAAGAAGATCAAGAGGAAGACCAAGAGAAATGATACTGGGCAGTCTGACAGGATGGTGTGAGAGGAGATCACCAACTGAGCTGATAGCCTGCATGAAGGATTGTGTACTCTGGAGAAGCATAGTAGCCAATGACAGTCAGCACAGCACCTGATGATGATGATGACCAGGCTCTGTGATTTTGTGAAAATAAAGCAGAATGGAGATAAGGAAAAGGTTTCCACGGAATAAGAGATCTACCAAAGATTTTGATATTTTTAAAGTGCACTCTTTACAGATGGATCAGTGGCTATAGATTGATTAGAAACAAATGAAGTAGTTGTATTTTGAAATAAATGTTTATCATAAAAATATGGAAAAAATATGTGCATAAGTAAACTGATATGAAATTTTTGAATCAACAGGGAGTTTAAATAAAAGGCAGAAATTCAGCATATTATTTTAACATATTCCGCTGCTTAGATACAGTCAGCTTATTAACATGTTGTTAAAAGTCTTTTCTATATCAGTACCTAGTCAACCAATAATTCTGATTAAAAACTTTCATAATTTGTACCAGCTTTTTTTATGACTCAAGTATGAGGAGTGATTGATAAGTTTGCGGCCTAAGGTACAACGGATTATTTGAGGACAACTTTTTTGGGTTATTTCTCAACATAGTCCCATTGCAAGTTTATGCACTTAGTTCAGCGATCCTGGAGCATATGGATCCTTTCTTTGTAAAAGTCAGCATCTTGTGCCAGTAGAAAGTGGTCTACAGCATGAATGACGTCATCATCTGAAGCAAATCTGCGACCACTGAGCTCCCTTTTGAGTTTGGTAAACAGATAATAGTCAGAAGGGGCCAAATCTGGGGAATAAGGAGGATGTTAAAAAATCTGGAAGCTGCATTCATGAATGGCAGCCATTGCTGCCACCAACTTGTGAACTGGAGCATTGTCTTGATGAAAGATCTCTCCTCTTGTCAATTTCCTTTGACACTTTTCCTTCAATTTAACCTGCAGTTGCTTCACAAGATTAGTGTAATGGGTCCTGGTGACTGTCCTGCCCTTTTGAAGATAGTCTACCAATAGCACACCTTTCGAATCCCACAAGATGGAAGCCATCACTTTGCCTGCAGACAGAACCACCCTTGCTTTCTTTGGAGGTGGGTAACCATGATGTTTCCACTGCTTTGACTGTTCTTTGGTTTCTGGTTGAAAATGATGAACCCAAGTCTCACCCATAGTCACAAAATGCTGAAGAAACTTTTCAAGATCTGCAGAAAAATGGCTAAGATTTGTTCTTGACATGTTGAGATGCTGTCGTTTGTGATCAGCTCCAAGAAGTTTTGGGACTCATCGAGCAGAGACCTTTGTCATTTGAAGATCATTGTGAATAATGGCATGAACAAGTTCCTTGGAGATGCCCAACTCAGTAGCAATGTACTGCTCAGTTAGTCGTTGATCCTCCATTATCATGTCATGGATTCTGCCAGTGGTTTCATCAATGGTTACCGTTCTTGGTTTTCCTGGACCAAGAACTTCCAGACTCTCCCTTCCATGTCTGAATTGAGCTGCCAATTTATTCACTGTGCTGTAAGAAGGGGCATTCCCCCCTAGAGGATCTCCTTCGATGATAAGCCCTTGATGCAGAGGTAGCGAATGACAGCTTGATGAGAAATTTTATCCATTTTCTCAATTTCTGCTACCCCTTACCACTTCAGTAGCCTGTAAAAAAAAATTGGTTGCAGTCAACTTCTTGAAACTTGATGTTTAATCTTACATTAACCTAATCTACAAATGCACCTAATATCAACTGTGTGTTTCAAGTATTTGTACTTTAGGCAACGAATTTATCAATCAACCCTCGTAAATGAGATATTTTATGTGTAGTGACTATGATGTCTATAAATAGCAAAGCTTTTACAATAATTAATAACAACTGCTTGTACCTGCCATGAAATTTTCATTGTTTTTTTCTACGTCTTTGTGGTTAATATTATTTATTGTTACTGTCGTTTTTTTTGTTTTTTTTTGTTCAAACACAGTGAAGATTACTATACCAAAATGGTAATCATTAGTTAAGTTATTGCATCATTTAAACTACAGAGTTATAGCAGTTTATTAGTAATGTTTATAAATGCATTTCACAGAATGCTATAATATAAAATACCTAGTTTTGTGCATTAGAATTTATATATGTTAAAATATATAAAGATTTATTTCTTACATCATCTTTTAAAAATCCATTTTTGTGTGAAAGAAAATGTATTTATATGTAAATAATTCTCTTATTATTTTTAAATGATCGATAGTTTCTTTTCCAGCAAAATTTAAATTATCTGCTTTAAACACACTCTCAAAAAGTGAATGGCAAAAGGCAAATTCTAAAATTAGGTGCACATGAAAAAAATGGGCCAATCAGTCATTAATAATATATTACCTTTGTTGTACCATCTACAGCAGTAAATATCTAAGACAAATACAAGTAACTTAAATGAATAAACTCCAATCTCATAACAAAAAAGGAGCATCAGATGTGGCACATACCCAGTGAACGAATCTCTTAATTAAGTACATTTATCTTTAAAAACTGCCATATTTATTTCTCATTTTCTCATGAATGTTATATATGTATATATGTGTGAGCGCGTCAGCATGCATGCAACACACATGAATACACAAACATTACAATCAATCAATCAATCAATCAATCAATCAATCAATCAATCATCTGTCTGTCTGTCTGTCCGTCCGTCCGTCCATCCATCCATCTATCTATCTATCTATCTATCTATCTATCTATCTATCTATCTATCTATCTATCTATCTATCTATCTATCTATCTATCTATCTATCTATCTATCTATCTATCTATCTATCTATCTATCTTCAGCTGTATTTGTGTGTGTTGTACATACATACATATTATCATAAATCTTATGAAAAACACATGGAACAAAATATATCTTTTGTATAAAATTCCTGTTTTCAGCATTCTTATCACATCCATCTTCTCCACACAATAAAAAGCTTTTCTATAATTGGTAAAGTACAAATTAAATTAACAGGATTTATTCTTCATTGCAATATAAAAGGCAGCATATAGGATACAAATCCCTTCAATAAGTCTATAATGTTCTTCCGTAGTTTCTTAATTATAAATGCAGAAAAGGTTTTAGATGGTCTCTTAGAACGGTTAACATGGTCTTCTGAGAACCATGATATGATATGGAAGAATCATATATCTATTTATTATGTGCTGAGCTAAGCTGCATTAGTAATCATGCTTCTTCACTGTATGCTGTCCTTGGTGCTCTAGTAAATTTGGTCAGCCCACTGAGATACTTTCCCTTAGCATTCCACTCTTTATTTTTCCTTTTGAGTGTTCCAATTACTACAAGGTTCTCTAAATTTCTGTCTTCTCACGACATGCCCAAAGGATTTTGATTGTCTTTTCATTATGATTTTAACTAGTTTTAGTTGTTTTGGCAGTCACATCATGAATGTCTCTTTTTAAATCAGTTAAAATAATTATATAAGCAAAGGTTATTGCTTCACAAAAAATGAAGTCATCACACTCTTAAACATTCTATTTATTTCACATCTTTTGCGTTTTTTTTTCACTTGCATATCTCATTTTTGTCCTATAATGAATCAGCATGCAATTAAGATCAGAGAAAATAGAAATCACAGCTACAGCTTGAGTCTTCCTAGGGATATTCAGGTGAGTTGAGGATTGTGGTAAAATTACTCCTAGTAGAAAGAAGAGAATGAGGTGTATACATAAAAGACAGATAGATGTAAAGGTGAAAAAGAATGACAAAAGCTTGGCACCAGACTATTATTTCTATTCTCTCATTTTTCAGCCAATAGTTTTCTTTCCCCATTATTCTCACTCTTACCTGAATCTAACTACATTACACACTCAGCATACTATATGAGAGGGTTTCTCTGAGCTAAGTGCTTGTTTTGTGTTTATTTGTTGTTGTGTTATTTTCATCTTCACTGATAAAAGGCATTCTGCTGAAATATTGGTCAAGTACTGTTTGTTTTATATTTAAATGTGTCATCTTCTTGCCTGTTTTGCTTGTCCTTGTCCCCTTTACTTCTTTCCACCTTTCTTTTGTAAAACTGAACTCAACATCTCTGATTATGTCTACTCTGCTGGGGACATCCACAACCATATTAATCATTCACTCTTCTTCCAGTGTAAATAGTTTGATTAATTTTCTAATAAAATCATTCACTCTTCTTCCAGTGTAAAATAGTTTGATTAATTTTCTAATAAAATCATTCACTCTTCCTCCGCAGGTAACCTACCAGAAAAGTACAGACACGCCAATCAGGCTTAAGAACTGTTTAAAAAAAAAATGAACTGGGTTCTATGGTGAAACTGCCAAACACTGATCCAAATAACTGACTGGCCTTTTTTTTTATGTCTCAGGTGATTATTTTTAAAAACTATTTTTGTACATTTTGTCTTTTTTTTTTTAACAAAAGATGGGACTTCACTGAATGAAATTTCTAGTATTGAAGTGGCACTACCTTCAAAGTGAAAGCAATGCATTCATATAATCACTAGATAACAAGACAGCCATTAGCTGATACCAAGCATGTAATTATCTTAAATTATCTTATTTGATATATGGAATGGAAAATAAATGTTCTATAAAATATAGTTGTCCACAGAGCAAGTACATAAAAGTGGACAGTTTTTTTTGGCTTCAAAAATATTTAAACATGCTTTTTTTTTTTTCGAGTTACACATTGTTTTGTGTCAAGGAACTCATTGATTAAAAACATTAGTTTTTTTGTTTTTTTTTAAATGGGCCAAACAAACTGAAAGTATATATATAAAAATCTGATTTGCATTTGGAAAGAAATGCTAATAAAATACACATGTTGATTTTCCAGGGTACTGGCATTCATAAACAGATAACTTAATTACAGTATATTTCTCTTTCTCTCTTCTGCATATAACACACACACATTTAAATACATTTAACTGTACTTATAAGTTACAAACAATATCCTTAATTACATTATATCCTTGAATGGTATATCCTTAATTATATCCTTAAACAATATCCTCATTAATTCCTACATAACACATAAAAGCATATGCACACATGTGGCGCAGTAATCTGCTATGAATCAACACCCCTCTACCTCTCTCTGTAACATTCAAACACATACACACAAACCCATTTATCATGCACATAAGTTACGTCAATCCCATGTGATGTTTCAGCTTGTTACATAAACTGTTTGCTATGTCACAGTCACACATACTCACACAACATACATTCAGCTAAACAGGGGGGAGGTGGCACAGAGTTAATCTTTCTGCCTTTCGTACCCAAAAACACAAGTATTATGTACACATTTTCTGGCCAACTGACCACAGAGTACGAGGAGCTGGGGTAAAACTCAGTTTCTTTTCATTAATATGCCAAAATAAAATTCTGACATAATAATTTTTCACTTATTAAGAAATATATTTCAACTCCCATCATAAATAACTGAAACAAGGATGTAAACTTCATTTTTCTGTCATCATAATTCAGGAAACGGTTGTATTTTGTCTTTTTCACCTTGTTTACTGTTCAAGTCTCACAAGAACAGAGTAATCCTCAGTCTACATAGTAATGCTGTACTCTTTTTTTTTTCTCTCACTATTCACATTTTACACAAATGTTTGCAAAGATTAAAAAAAAATACTAAGAATAAAGTATGTATAGATTTTTAGAAATGCATTAACTGTAAACACTTCTGCAGGTAGTGTAGTGATGCTTAAAAATACAGCAAGATAAAGACAAGGCTAGAAATGAAATTTAACCATGACAGGTAAGGAAGACAAAAGCAGCCTCACAGTTCATTTCAATTTTTGTTAATGCTTGAAGACTCATATTTGGAAGAAAAAAAAAAAAAACGAAACACAATTAGCATGCATAGTTTTTTTTTTTATTATGTGGAATTTTAATGACAATGATAACAGCAATAACAACAGTGATAATAATTTACCTCACTGTTTATGTAAGGTTGGACATTTTCACACAAAAAATGGTAGAAGAGTACTCTCAAGCTCATTAGGTTTCATTGTTCAAGGTAATGAAATACACAGCAGGCATTTGTCAGTTTAATTAATCATGGGAAGCAACCAGAAAAATCATTTGAAAGGTCAAAAGTGCATATTCTGTAACACTATCTATTATTACACAGAGCTTATAGTTGGTATTTTTTTTAATGAATGAATGATGAACCACATAATGAAAAGAATGAACTGAAAATAGAATATCTCATCCTAGCCTTCAGAGATTAAAAGACTGTGGTATTTGTTTTTAATCACAGGTAAACTTTGCATTTATTTAGCATGATAATTAATATATGCAAAAAAACAGAGATGCTACAACAAGTATTCAAAGAATAAGGCAGACAAAAAGTTATCAGAAAAGCAATATCATTAAATAATTGTTACAGAATAGTTACATAAACTCTGTGTTAAGTTTGTTTTCTCACCTTATCTTTCTTGTGTAGATCTGCCTTAGCTTCTAGAAGTCTGTTCACTGCTTCCACATGCCCACCTTCTGCAGCTGAATGCAAAGGGGTTCGCTCATTCTTTTGAATAAGATATTGCAGAACATGAAGGGATTTATAGTCAAATAGGAGAAACACAAAGAATATGTGATACTGGAAATCTAAAGGGTTAACAACAGAAAGCTAGACAGGCTTAGACATGTGTTGTGAATGTGTGTGTGGGTGCACTTTTAGTAAGAGGATGTAGCAAAGATAAACAAATTTATATGAACTGGTAGTTTAGTATTTTTCAACACTGAAGCACTCAGTAAAAAGAAATAGGACAAAGGAAGAAAGTCAATGGCAAATATATTAATCGCTAAGTTAACAGACAATGGAAATCAGAGAATTACATTTAAACTGAACTTTGAAAAATACACATTTTTAACTGCTATACTATACGTAAAACTTAAAAGAAGTCATCTACAGTATCATGTTTCTATGAAACAACAAAGCAACTGGTTCAGATGGAATTGCTGCGGAACTGATTAAGGAAGGGGGTTTAAATCTACATGAACAGATATGGGCACTCATACAACAAATATCTTATCTTATATGTTATATCCTTCCCGTGCCATTAAACGTCACATAGGGCTCGCAAAGTAGTTCGCCAATTTTTCCTGTCTTCAGCGAGTCTTTCAACCTCATCAAAGGATTTTATGCCTGTTAATTTGGCCTCTCTTAACAATGTACTCTTCAGAGTTTCACGCAGTCTGCCTCTTTTTCTTTGGCCTGTTGTGTTCCACTTGATAGCTTGTTTTGGGATTCTCGGATCATTTCTTCTCATCAAGTGACCAACATATGTCCTTCTCCTTTTCCTGATCACCCATGAGACTGATTGTTGTTCAGTCATTGTCTTATCTCTGCATTGTTCTTGAATTCATTCCACTTGATGCTGAGTATTTTCCTTATGCATTTGTTTTCAAAAGAGTCTAATTTCTTGACTGTTTCTTTAGTTGCTTTCCAGCTTTCACATGCATAAATGAGGGTGGATATTACATTTGAATTGAATAGTCTTAACTTGGTTTTTGTGCTTATAAATTTTGAATTCCATATGTTCTCAAGATTCTTGAAGATTGATGCTGCTTTTGCAATTCTGATCCTAACTTCCTTTCTAGTGTCACCATCCTGGTCTATGTAGCTGCCAAGGTATGCAAATTGATTTACTTCTTCAATATCTGTCCCTTCTATGTGTATTTTTCCATTTAGGGAATTTTCATTATTTTTGCTTTGTCCTTGTTAATTTCAAGTCCTATTTTGCTAGCCAGTGAAGACAACAAATATGGAGAGAAGAAAAACTCCCTAGTGAATGGAGAGAGTCATTACTGATACCAGTATTCAAAAAAGGCAATAAGAGCAAGTGTGAAAACTACAGAGGAATATCATTACTACAAACAAGCTACAAAATACTATCTATTATACTTTTAAATAGATTAAAACCATACAGGGAGACTATCAAGCAGGTTTTAGGAAGAACAGATCAACCACAGACCAAATACTCATATTTTATCTATATCAAAGAGTAAAAAAAGTACTGGAAATATGGAAAAGAAGTACATAATATCTTCACTGACTTCAAGAAAGCCTATGACAGCATAGATATGAGCAGCTTATGGAAAATTCTGAAAGAATTTGAGATACTTAATAAATTAATCAATCTGACCAGAATATGTATGGAGGATACACAAAATATAGTAATATATAGTCAGAACCCTTCTCTATAAGAACTGGTTTAAAACAAGGTGATACATTATCTCCATTACTATTCAACCTAGTACTAGAAAAGGTAATCAGAAAACCAAAAGAAGAAAGCAGTACAGAAAAACAAGCTAAAATAGTAGGATAAGCTGATGACATCAACCTGGTAGGGGAAACTATGCAAGAAGTCATCAATACCTGCATACACCTGAGAGATGTAGCACTGAAAGTGGGCTTGACCATTAACCAAGATAAGACAGAGCATATGAAGATATCAGACCAGAGGCAGAATGATCCAAATTATATAAATGTTGGCGATATGATTATTAGGAAAGCAGAAACATACAAATATCTAGGCACAACATTCAACAGAAGCAACACAGTAAGCGAGGAAATTAAAATCAGAATACAGATAAGGAATAAAATATACTTTGCCTTGCAACACCTGTTATAATCCAAAATCCTGTCCCAAAACATCAAAATAACAATCTACAAAACTATAATAAGACCAGCCATCATGTATGGATCAGAAACATGGAGTATGACAAAGAAAGATGAACAATTACAGATCTTTGAGAACAAGGGATACCAACAGTGCAGAATGGAGAGCTAGAAAGAACGCTGAACTGAACAGCTTATTTAAATCCCAACGAATTATAAATGTCTTGAAATTGAACAGACTACACTGCCTGGGGCATGTAGAAAGAATGAAAGAGAACAGACAAACAAAAATTATGTATGCACAAGAGATGAGGGAAACAAGACCAAGGGGTAGACCAAGACAGAGATGGAAGGACAACAAAGAAATTGGTATCACCAACTGGAGAGAGAAGATTAGGAATAGAGAGGAATAAAGGTGAACTTTATCTACAGCAATGAGCCTTAATGGCTCAGAAAGCTGAAGAAGAGGAAGATACATAAAACTAAGCCTTGATAAACTCACTGAATTATCTTCATTATCATCAGCTTATTTAACCTGAAAAGCTTTTGGCCAAATCTGCTGCAACAGATAAAAGCACATGATGGCTGATGGGATGGTTGGGTAGTAACAGACAAAAATTTAATGCAGATTGGAGAGGCATGCTAAAAGGCAAACATTTAATACCTTATCTCTTTGGTTGACATCATGTGATTCTAAGACCTCAAATATGAAAGATATCACAGCTACATGGTTATTTTCTGCTGCACAATGTAATATACCTAGTCCTTGCTGTGGAAAAACAAAGCAAATTTTTCATGTTATATTTCTCTAATCATCAGAACTGGATTCTTAAAACATTACGCAAATATTTCATTTCATTCAATCATTAATAGCCAAGCCAGTAGAGTCGCTGGAACTCATGATTCTGCATTTTGTGTAGTCTTAGGTATTTTCAGTTGGTTTGATTATTTTCTTTTCCCTTGCCACTTGGTCAGTTTTTTCTTGACTTCCTTCTTTTTTAACCCCTTGAGTTTTCCAGTAACCATCAATTCTTCTAAATTTATGACAAGTCTACAGAATTTTGGCTGTTTCTTTTTTACTTGTGGTTTTAACTAGTTTCTGTTGTTTAAGGGCACTTTTTTCACATCTCACATCCTTTCTGTGCTGTTAAACAACACAGGGCTCACATAGTATTCACCAAGTTTTCCTGTTTTCAGTGAGATTTCAACCTCGTCAAGGGATTTTATGTCTAATAATTTGGCCTCTCTTAACAATGTCCTCTTTAGAGCTTCTCATGGTCTACCTCTTTTTCTTTGGCCTGTTGTGTTCCACCTGATAGCTTGTTTTGGGATTTTCTGATTGTCTCTTCTCATCACGTGACTGACATATGCCCATCTCCTTTTTTCTGATCACCCATGAGACAGGTTGTTGTTTACTCATCAGCCTTATCTCTGCATTGTTCTTGAATTCATTCCACTTTATACTAAGTATCATCCTTAGGCATTTGTTTTCAAAAGGGTCTTATTTATGTGTAAATTCTACTTTACCAATTTTTTTCACTCTTCAGGCCTCACAAGCACAGAGTAATCCTCATTCTCTAAATTATATGGCAATGCTGTACTTCTTTTTTCTCATTATTCACACTCTACACAAATGTTTGCAAAGATCAAAAGAAATACTAAAAATAAAGTATGTATAGAATTTTAGAAATGCATTAACTGAGTGCAGTGTAGTGTAATGTCCCTTTCAGAACTTTGCCTCCCTGACAGCTCTCCTGTAGGCCTCTAAGCTGTAAGAGATTATCAATGATGTCTTGCAGCCATCTTTGCCTTGGTCTTCCTCTCTTTCTTCTTCCTATTATGTATCTTTCCAAGACAGTCTTATCTAAATTCTCATGATGTTTAATGTGTCCAAAATATTTAAGTTTTCTCTGTTTCCAGCCTTCTTGAATATTAAGTTCTTGTAGTATGGGCATATTTTTTTTGTGTCCATGATATTTGAAGAACTCTTCTGTAGCATTTACATTCAAAGGCATTTATGTATTCAGTAAACAGCAGGTTCTGAGGACTGTTATAGCCGGAGTGATACACTCTCCACTCCAATGGCATGCATCTCAAATAGCCTCTGACAGTCAAGTCCAGCTCCTGGCCTTCTCATGGCAGAACTATTCAAACTGACAGGAGAAGGGGTGAAGGTGAATATTTGGCACCTGAAAACCAGACGCTTTGGGTAGATGAGAGTCATGTTTGGTAGCTCATCTACCGCTGCTAGCAAGATTCTTCAGCTGCCGTGCATGGAGTGGGGCTCCTCCCAGCCAGTGAAGAAAGGTGTGAATGGGGTTGCTGCACAGCACCACTGTGGAAAAGGTGAAAGAAAGGATAAAGCGAAGTAAACAGTAGTCAAATTATGGCACCTCTGGTCTGGAGGTCGGCCACGTCCTATGTGCACTCATATCAGGTGAAATGCTTGAACCGGCTTAATCCAGAGGTTTAGACACTGCTGGTGAGATTCTTCAGATGATGCACATGGAGTAAAACTCCTCCCAGTCAATGAAGAAAATGCGAAAAAGAAATTAGGGGTGTTGTGCGGCGCCAATGTGAAAAAGTGATGGAAAAGATAAAGTGAAGCTTAGTCGGTATGTCTAATGGTCTCACTGCGAGTAGTCGGTATGTCTAATGGTCTCGCTGCGAGAGCTACTCATACCACAGCACCTCTGCTCTAGAGGTCGGCCACGTCCAATATATACACCCATACTGGTGAAATATGCCTAAACCGGCTTAAACCAGGGGTGAAACTTAATGGCTATTCACGTCACGGTACCTCCGCATTTACATCCTTATCATGCCCATACTGGGATAATATGCCTAAACTGGCTCAACCCATGGGTGAAACTTACTAGTAGCGAGGATTCGTCCTCCTGAACAAAAGCTCCGTCCTGGTCACAACTAGGAAAGATAGCGGCCACGACTACAAAATGCTGAAGTCGGAGACACTGGACCAGTGCAGTCTAGATAAGCAACCACCTCTCACCCTGCGGGGATGTATGCGTATCCTAATCATGCTGAGGTTTTCCAGTGAGAAAGTCCAACGCTGGACTGGATGGGCAACCACCTCTCACCTGGCGGGGATACACATGTATCCCAAAACACGTCGAGGTTTTCCAGTGAGAAAGTCCAACTCTAGGCTGGATGGGCAACTACCTCTCACCCAGCAGGGATATACTGATATCCAAAACACGTCGAGGTTTTCCGGTGAGAAAGTCCAACTCTAGACTAAACTGGTGCAATGAAAACCACGGTGTCATGCATTCCCGCTTCTGAGACCCACTAAGAATACAGGCTCAAACCCTGCAATACTCTGAACCTCTTGTGGTCCTCTCGTGTGGCCTTTCGGGGACCACGGGACCTAGCGAGGACTACAGGAGTAAATTCAGGAGGATTACGGGGCAGTTTAGGTGGTAGAAGCGAACGAAGAAGAAGAAGTAAACAGCAGAAAAGGAAAAAACAAAGAAAATGATAATTTACTTTTGTTGACTAAAATAACAAATTAAAAAGAAATGGAAAGAAGGCACAATCATATATAAAACTTTAAAAAAATTATAATAACAACAATAAACTATGGTTTAACTATTTAATACTGAAAGCAAAGCAGAAAACATGTTCTGATTTCACCATTCAGACGTAACTTGTTTGACAATCTTTATTACATTTCCAATACCAAATACCTGATGCAGATGCATTATCTGTGTTGGCTTATGGAAACTGACAGGCATCATTTTACAGCACAGCTACTCTCATGGCTGACTCTAAATACATGACTGGCCATGATAACACTGAATCTATTGGAAACAAGCTGGAAACAGTAAAACAATACTGTAAAATTTACCTTATTTGTTACCCTGGTATTGGCACCTGCATTTATTAAAGCTTTAAGTACAGAGACGTGTCCAAACCATGCTGCCCACAGAACTGCTCTCATACCATACTGTAACAAAACACAATAATGAGTGAGCTTTATATCAAATTGGTATCAGATTTAACATTTAATGGAAATATTACTAAGAAGACAGTCGACAAAAAGCAGAAAACTAAGAAGAATTATACAAACTCTTTGTTTAGAGACTTTACACTCTCTGAAAACAAGAACTTTCTAAAGGGGGTCTGTCACTATGAAAAGAGCCAAGTAACTACTCCTCAGATGATCAGAAGTCCACCCCATTAAGAAAGGCATTTTTTTGGGGCCCTTTTAAATCATTCTTAACATGGCAGGTCCCCCAGTTCATGATTCACAGTGAGAAGCTGGTTTAGAGACATTATTCTGACAATCATATTGCTTCAATCCTTTGTTTTTTATTGTGTCATCTCATTACTTTATCTGATGACTCTCCCCATCTTTATCTCTAATGTTTAATAAAGAATTCTCTACATCAGAGAAGTGAAAATAACAAAGGTGGATAAGGATGAAAAGAAAAAAAAAACTACCAGGAAGCACCACAGTTACTCATTGCATTCATACATAAAGACTGAGAGAAGGGTAAAACTGTCATGCAGATTTCCTGGATGGATGCTGCTGTTGGCCATAGGAGATTTCTCTGATGCATAAAACATCTCTGCAGGAGATATTTTTGGCATATAAATGAATATTACTTGTAGGGTCATTAATCTTGTGAAAGAATGGCCCATATAAGAGGGGGGGGGGTGCTGAAAAGTCAGCAGCCTGACCAAGAAGGGAATGACCTAGAGCCCTGAAACTTGCAGTTATTCAATATTCACCCCAAAGTTCAACATGCTGGGCATGTTTCTCAAGTTTCTTTACACCCTTCCAAAAAAAAAATCTGGTAACTGAAATACTGCTCTGTTGCAGCTTTCAACTCCAAATCATTCGAAAATGTCCTCCTTTTCAAACAATTTTTAATGCTAGGAAACTAGTCAGATAGAGTAAGATTTGGTGAGTAGGGCACATGACTTATGCACTCAGACCTCAAGTTCTTCAAGCCATCCAAATTTTATGAGTCTTATGAGGAAGCGTATTGTTCTGCAAAAAGAGAACAACTCTCCACAGCTTCCCTTGTCATTTTTCTTTCAATTAATTGTTTAACTGGCATGCAAATTTACAGAAGTATTCTACATTAACTGTTCAGCTTTTTGGAAGACAGTCAATCATCAGAATATCTTACTTCCCAAAAAAAAACAGTGGTCATGGCCACTGTTCCCTCTAAGCTGCACGGTTGCACGGCCGCGCATAGAGAAAAAAATCATACCATGCACAAAATTTTTGAAGCTGTGCATAATAAACTGCTACTTTTACTTTCCAGTTTCCAGATGTTACTCAGTGCTATAACTGCAGTCAAGAAAAATACAGTGATGGTAGATGTTTTTCCTTTTTGCTGTTTCTTTCTTGTTGAGATATGACTTTCAGATCAGATGTTTCAACTGGTCTTTTATTGCGTAGTTTCGGTAGCAGAATCATGACAAGGCAAGTGAGCACACAGAGAATAAATGGGCAGATGAGTTATTTCCACTGTTAAAAAATACACCAGTACTATCCTGTTAATAAATGTACAGGCTTTACTATATATACAAGTATATATATATATATATATATATATATAATTACTATGCACATTTGCACACACAATAGTTTTTTTGCACACAAGCTGAACATTTTGCACACAGACCGCAAACCCTTAGAGGGAACATTGGCCATGACCTTTCCTGCTGTCTTTTGGGTCTTGAGTTTCTTCAGCCATGGCGAATCCA
Organism: Achatina immaculata; assembly: GCA_009760885.1. Lineage (NCBI taxonomy): Eukaryota > Metazoa > Mollusca > Gastropoda > Stylommatophora > Achatinidae > Lissachatina > Lissachatina immaculata. The sequence continues at coordinate 6,363,699 of CM019717.1, forward strand.
AGTCTCTCACTGCAAAAATTCTTGTTTGGTCTCAGGATTATAGCGGTAGAACCATGTTTCATCAACAGTAATAAGTCATTCCAAAAAGATATCACTAGATCACTCAGCTCAGAGGTGTCCACTTGATATTGTTTTTCAATGCTATTCAAACACTTCAAGACCATCAAAGAACTGAAGATACACCTGGTTGACAGTTTATGCATACCTAAACGCTCATGAATTATAAACTGAACCCATTCCCAGGATATCTCTAATGTCTCAGCAACTGTTTTAGCCAAAATTCACCAATTTGCCAAAATTAGGTCATGAACATGATTATCAATTTCTGGAGGAGACACTGTTGAAAGCTTTCCAGATCTTGCTGTGTCCTTGGTCTCAAAATATCCTTGCTAAAAGTTAGCCAACCATTTCTTCACAGTTTAGTAAGATGGGCACTTGTCATTCAATGTTTGCAGCATACACTCATAAATTTCTTTTGGAGTCTCTTCTTCTGAAGGAACAGGAACTTCATGACAAACTGGACCCGCAAACTTGAAAATTACACACCTTTCATTGACATGGTTCCATCACTGATCTGAAAAGAAAGTTTTTAAAAATTAAAAAATTAGCACTATTTATCCTGCAGACTGACACTTCACATTATAAAATAACACCCTTTCCAGCTACAGTAACAAAATTATGCTCAGACTTTGGGACATGGGTTGGTCCAATAAATTTTCAGCAACCTCATCATGTATGTATACAGTAAAAATGCTGCAACACTTACTGAGAAGGCAAATGAAAACAAAGCATAGCCGCATAATTATCAAACTGTATCATATTCACCTTATCTTTAGCTTCAAGGTCAGCTCCATTTTCTATCAAAACTTCTGCCACTCCCAAGTTTCCATTGGCTGCTGCCCAGTGGAGGGCAGTCCTGTCTAGCTGATTCACCAGAAACAAAACACACAAAAACAGATGTCGCATAAAACAATGATAATTGTAAGAAAACGGATGTGGCATAAAACAATGATAATTGTAAGAAAATGGATGTGGCATAAAACAATGATAAACGTCAGAAAATAAATGTGCCATAAAATAATGATATATGTAAGAAAATAACTGTGGCAAAAAACAATGATAAATGTAAGAAAATAAATGTGGCATAAAACAATGATAAATGTAAGAAAATAAATGTGGCATAAAACAATGATGAATGTAAAGAAAAATGCAATATCATAAATATTGTAGGCAAAATAAAATATGTGTTATAAAATCTTAAACTATAAACTCCTTACACAAAATATATGACATAGAATCCAAGTAATGTTTTATATATATATATATATATATATATATATATATATATATATATATATATATATAAAAATCATCTAACAGCCCTTTATGTCCCAGAATTGACACAAAAAATGGACATTTGCTGATCATGGGCATTGCCAAGCATCATTTTGCTAAATAGTTTGTTTTGTTACTAGTTTTACCAATGCTTGATTTTCTTAACCAGTCAATACAGCAACAAATCATGTTTGTGTTGCACGATCCAGTTTCTTTGTATATGCATTATCTATCTTCAAGTTTTTGGCCCTCATTTCTTCTCCAAACGCTAAAAAAAAAATCACTCAGTCTAAAATAACAAGATCAAATGGAGTCAATAAACTCTAATATCACATAATGCCCCTGTGCTTCATAGGATATCCACTTCCCATCTAGCTCCTTTATTTTGTTATGTGAGTTCTCCCAACTACCATTACTAATTTTCTTCTATCAGTTTTTTTAACAAAAGAAGTATACAGTGGTAGTGTTTTTTGTTTTTTTTTACTGCAGGAGGGAAGTAAACAATTTTTTTTAAATGTATGCACACAATTATAACAAGTGGTGTATTTTAATTAAGTTAGGATCACAGACATATCTAAAGTTAAAACTAGCTGGTACCCGAAGGCGAGTCGAAAAGTAGCTTTTCCTTAAAAAAAAATCTATTTGGGGATATGATGCCTTCAGACCCGATCAAAGATGGCTACCCACTTGGAAGCACGCGCGAGAGAACAACGCACAGTTATTCCTTTCTTGTGTAGTTAAAGTGAGACACCTGCAGGTAATCGTCACAAAATGAAGATGTAGCATGTGTCTGCTACTTCAGCAGGTATATGAATGGCACAGGAAATTTGGGGTGTGAAATGTGGCGGACGCAGCTCGCCCGAGCACTAACGCTGAATTAAATCCAATGAAGGGGAAAACTGGCGGGTAACAACCGATAACGGGGCTTGAGAACTGAAGATTAGTCACGGCTCGACGCACAACACCATTCACTAAATGCTGCAGTACCGACAAGTTTCCGCCAACTGGACGCCAAAACAACTCACCCTCGATAATAAAAACGTCGTAAGGATGTTTGTGAAACCCTTTTACGATGTTTTGAAGCTAAAGGCGAGGGCTTTACAGTAAGTGGAAACGATTGTAGGTACATTACTTTCAATCAGAGACAAAGCGAAATAACAAGGAGGGCGACATTCTTCCACCCCAACATCACAGAAGGTCCGTACAGCTCCGCTGGCAGGAAAATTAACCCTCACGTTCTTCTGGGACTGTAAAGGCTCAGTCCTACAACATTACATCATTGGGGAAACCACTGTCAACAATGATGCATACTTTGATCTGCTTGAGAACCATTTGAAAACCTGCAATCAGGTCAAAATGTCACGGTTTGCTCAGTTTTGGTTGTTGCAGCATGATAATCCGTGGCCTCACACAGCACTTGCATTAGCTCAACAAATTACGAATTTGGGTTTGGAGCGTATTCACCCGATCTAGCACCACGCGATTATCATTTATTTGGATCCATCAAAGAGCCGCTAGGTGGGAAGAAGCTCAGTACTAACAAACAGATTAAAATAGGCCGTGCACAGCTGACTACCAGTTCGATTTTTTATTTCTTTAGGAATCCAAGTATTCGTGAAACAATAGCAGAGCTGCATTAAGCATAATAGGGCCTGTGTTGAAAAGTGATAAGGAGTTTTCAATCATATTTTACATTTTCACATTTTATATTAAAAAAAAAAAGAAAAAAAACTAAGGTTACTTTATACTTGCCCTCCTGCATTAGGTTAGGGACCCCCCCCCCCCAAAAAAAAAAAAAAAAACCAAACAAACTAATGTTAATTTATAAGTAGAAAAAAAAACTAAGGTTGCTTTATGCTCGCCCTCCTGCATTAGGTTAGAAAAAAAATAAAGTTACTTTATACTCGTTCTGCTGCTTTAGGTTAGAAAAAACTAGGGTTACTTTATATTCGCCATCCTGTATTAGGTTAGAAAAATAACATAAGGTTACTTTATATTCGCCTTCCTGCATTAGGTTAGAAAAATAACTTGAGGTTACTTTATACTCGCCCTCCTGCTTTAGGTTAGAAAAAAAACTAAGGTTACTTTATACTCGCCCTCCTGCTTTAGGTTAGAAAAAAAAACTAAGGTTACTTTATACTCGCCCTCCTGCTTTAGGTTAGAAAAAAAATAAGGTTACTTTACACTCGCCCTCCTGCTTTAGGTTAGAAAAAAAACTAAGGTTACTTTATACTCGCCCTCCTGCTTTAGGTTAGAAAAAAAACTAAGGTTACTTTATACTCGCCTTCCTGCTTTAGGTTAGAAAAAAAAACTAAGGTTACTTTATGCTCGCCCTCCTGCTTTAGGTTAGAAAAAAAACTAAGGTTACTTTATACTCGCCCTCCTGCTTTAGGTTAGAAAAAAAACTAAGGTTACTTTATACTCGCCCTCCTGCTTTAGGTTAGAAAAAAAAACTAAGGTTACTTTATACTCGCCCTCCTGCTTTAGGTTAGAAAAAAAACTAAGGTTACTTTATACTCGCCCTCCTGCTTTAGGTTAGAAAAAAAAACTAAGGTTACTTTATACTCGCCCTCCTGCGTTAGGTTAATGCTCGCAGTATTTCTCTTGTGCAAATAAAATGGATCGACCTGCATAAAAGCACAGTTGAAGTGAATTATTAGATTACCTGAAGAATTCCTGTTGCAGTATTTACTGAGAAAGCAAACAAAAACAACCAAAGACATAAAATGACACTTACACTATTTCTACAGTTTACATTAACTCTCTCCTTTAACAAACTTCTGATAGCGGAAGTGTCATTAACTCTTGCAGCTTCATGGAACTTCTCCTCCCTCTTTGACACTGGAATAGTCAAAACGAGAAGCAGTTTTTATTAGAGAGGAAGTATTTTCTCAGAAAAAAAGAACGTTTGTAAAGTAGAAAATAAAACAGCGGAATATGAAAATGGATTTTGTTGGCATATGAGGTCAGGAGAAGGGAAAGGAAAATGGACTGGGTTCCACGAGCTCTAGCCACTCCCGCTGTAGATATGGGTACTAACACGTGCTAGGGAAATTGCTTCTGACACCGTAGACTCATTATGCAAACTGCTGTACGCTGTCCAGTCCACTCTTAAATCCCATCTCAAATTAAAAGGAAAGTATGAATGTGTATGTCTTATTGAAAACTAAGATGCATACATCATATGAAATATGTTGATGCTGTTGTTTATCTCTTTGCAACCGACGATACGAAGGCAATGTGGCCCATAATTAATATCGAATTTAGAGTTGGTTAGGGCGCACATCTTGAAGACCCGGAATGGTCTCAAAAACAAAAATTCTTCATCAGATCCTACCACCATGAGGATCACAACGAGCCCGACCAAGTCATCCAGGATGATTGTTACTAGCAGCGTCCACAGAGAGGTCGCAGAACATGACTTTTTGGTGAGCATTGTTTCGCTGGCCTTGATAACATTGACAGCACATTAGCATGGCCATCTCTGCTCCCATCTCATGTCATAATGCTGCTAGACAAATTCAGATGTCGGAATCGATTAATGCTTAGCATTATAACTACGAAACTTTCTTCTAGAACCTTTCACTGGAGCAAACTGGTACCGCTTCTTAAAAACCCCCTTTTTAAAATACAAATCCCAAATATAAAACTTTCAGGACTTCAATGAGTTTTGCTGCAGAAAAAGAGCAGATCTGAAAAAGCCAATTTTATTTTTTATAACAACAATAATAATTTTGTGCTTCAAATTTGCTTTAAAAAGTACTTTCTAAAACATTTTACTGGATTTAAAGCACCCCCCCCCCCAAAAAAAAAACAGTCTACATTATGAGCACATCTTGCGAATAATCCTCTTGAGACAATGTTAGTATAGTTTAAGAGAGAATGCTCTTAGTACTGATCACCCACTTTGTAATCTAGGAACCATTAGTCCGATGACGAATGTCTTGAGAGGACGTAATGATCTATATCATGCACGCACGCACACATACATACAGATAGTTGTAGGTATTGAGAAGTGAAGCAATCTTTGCAATTAATTCTTCCATTTCTTCTCAGCTTCTCGTGGATTATGACTCCACAAATGTGCACATTTCCTTCCACTAAATCAGTCTTCCCAGTTTGATCCACTGAAGTTTCTCTCTAACTTTCTTGCAGTCCATGATAAGAATGCAGAAACAGGGCGTGTCATGCCAGATCTACTGCAAACTGTGTGCCAGATTTGCTTCAACCCACGATTACCATGCATAAACAGGCGTATCTATGCCAGATCTGCTGCAGCCTATGATAAGCATACAGAAACAGGCGTGTCTGTGCTAGATCTGCTGCAGCCTATGATAAGCATACAGAAACAGGCGTGTCTGTGCTAGATCTGCTGGAGCCTGTGTATTAGATCTACTGCAGCCTATGATAAACAACCCTGATCTACTCGAGCCAATTAATTTACTGCAGCTCATGATATGTATATATATATATATATTTATATATATATATATGAACCTTAAGTGCCCAGGGCACATGGGGCTTCCACAAGGGTTTTCCACAAATGCCTGTCGTTCGCCTTTTTTTCTGCTCTTGCCCAGGTGAGCCCTCTATTGCTCAACATCCTTTCTGCTGTTCTTCTCCATGTCTCTTTTGGTCTACCCTTACTTCTGTTCCCCTGTGGTGTCCATCTTAGTGCTATTTTTGGTAGTGAGTTGTCAGTCATTCGGAGCACATGTCCCAACCATCGCCAGCGTCTTTCCTCAATAATTGTTGTCAACATGATATATATACAGAAACAAATATCTGTAAGCCAGATGTATACTAACACAATGTGTAGACAGTGAAAAATGCTCGTCTCATAACGTATTTTTTTTATTCAGTTATGATGTTTTTTTATACGACCACAATGAATTCGGGACGAAAATAAAACAAGGGAGGCAATCATTAGCTGTTAGAGAGGCATGCGGAACTTTGACCTGATTTGAGGACAGATGATGCGTGAAATAGGAGAACTGGCGAATATCTTTGGCGGAAGAAAACGGCCGCAGCACATCTCCATCCTTTGTTCAAATTGCGCTGTGAAACAAGAAACATTGCGTACGTGCGTATTTCGAGACTGCTTGCTGATTTAATGAACAGTGTTAAACACATGCTGTTTATATCCTGTGATTATTTCCATAAGTGAATATACAAAAGGTTACTGCAAACATGGGACGTAATCGTTGAAAAAAATATACGAAAAAAAAACCCCTCGAGGGCGAGTCAGAAAGTCTTTTTCATATATTTTTCAGTGTTCACGTCCCTTGGTTTGCGGTTACATTTTTTATTCGTCCTCGTATACACATTTAAACACCTTGCCTCACGATGGCCACGAAATTTATAACTGCCATTTGTAAGTCAATTATTTATGTATATTTAATGATCAGACTGGGATAATGCGCACGAGAGCACCATAATAGCCCTCACGCCCTTTAGCAACAGCACGCAACAATGATTAATTATTTCTTAGGTACTGTTGTTGAGCTCTAAGTAAAACCTTGCGTATGTTAAAAAGCGTAGAGCAAACAAAATTACTTTTAAAGATGGGCATGAAAACGACGTAAAAGCTACTGCCATTGTAACATAATGTCTTGTAAATTAAGATGGTATTATTATTATTATTACTATTAGAATTTTCGCTACTGTTATGATTATTATTGAATAAGTAGAAGATAACTAAGTAGAGAACTTGAGAACCAGTGAGAGAGAAACTCCCCCGGTATTTGTAAGTAATTTTATGACTTTTCAGGACTAAGAAGATACATAGAAATGCTAGACAAAATGAAGCTGAGAAAAAGATGGATTAAGGAGATTTACCTGGATACAACAGTCCTGACTCGTGACACGACTAAACTGAATGGTTATGACAGCATCTGGCGACAGATGGACATCAGGTAAACAGACACCGACTAATTCTCGACATTTATGATTTGTAATTGAGTGGGATACATCCCGATAACAACTGAACAGAAGGATGGATCTTGACTTAACTACAGCTGTAGTTGTTTATTACTACTAGCCAATCAGTATGCAGAAAGAAACCAACTGACCAATAAAAGATCTAAAGGCGTGGCTTAGCCGTCGACTGGACAGCTGGAAAATAAAGGGGAATCTTGAGAGATAAAGAGGCGATAGAGAGGTAGATAGGAAGACAGTTTAGTACTTCGTGAGTAAGACAGTAGATGTGGAGACTTTGTATAAAATGATTCAGACGAGGAAGATCCTTGAAATTAGTTGATCACGTGGTGCAGATCTATTACAGTACAGAGTTCGGAAATTTTCTCATATCACGTGTAGAGTATAGCAGATTTCTAATTTGAGAGTATGGTTGAAGTGATGTGTTTAGAATATGGTAGATTTGAAGTTGTGAAACCATTGTTTAAGTGCTTCAGAGATGAACAACGAGATGCATTTTCTAGTCCAAGTGATGATACCAGCTAATGTATAGGAACCAATATTAGACCTAATATGTTGTGCAGCTGACTTGATTTTTTAAACTCATAGTATCTGTGAGACCATTCGTGATGTAGGTGAAAATAACTTCTACCAATGAAATGAATCTATACATGATATCAACTTCTAGTAACATTTACAGTCGAGAATAGAAAGTGTTACTAAGAGAGCTGATGGTGACAAACTATGTAGAGACCACAAGGATATTGCAAGACGTTTGTGCAATGCGCCGGTTTCAGAGGTGGAGTTGGCAAGCTAGACGGTGTCCGGAAGAGTCTTTTTTTTAAATTTCAGATCAGATATGATACCTAAAGCCAATGGAGTTTAAATTTCCTGATATTACCTCATGTGGGACGGCCAGATTCTAAACAAATCATCGTGATTGGTTAGCAGGTAGCCTTGATGATACAAGGCTACCCCAGGATTCAGCAGAGGGGCCAGTTTTACCCCGGCAGCCGTAGAGACAACAAAGTCAACGAAGCTTGAGAGTTTGAGTAGGGGTAACGAAAATCTCTCTCAGCGAAATCGTCAGCTTTGTATCTTCACGATGAGTTCAATTCGTTGTGTCATTGCTTTCATTTGCAATCATTCTATTGCCAGTAACTGAATAAACTGCTGCCTGTTTTGCCTGTTGATCTGAATGTTAAATGAGCGTTAACAATTCACAAGATGATCATAATGATATTGCCTTTAATATCACAGAGTGAATGACCTGACAGAAAGAGTGAAATGGAGAAAATGGATATATTCACGTCGATGTTAAAATAATAAAGTAAATTATATAAATAAGATTCATGAGCAATAACTTCAACACGAAATTAAAATTGATTATCAATAAATCCGCTTTGGAGATATAAATTCTCAATGGATAAATTATATTATACATCCACTTTGAATAAACTCTCACAAATAACAGATCAAATAAACAGAGATGTGGCTTCTTAGAAGAACGCTTAGAGTGCCATGGGCAGCTAAGATGACGAACAAAGAATATCTAACAAGAGCTATCCATAAGAAAATAGAGGTCATTATTCAACATATTAAGAGAAAGTGACGGCTTTAAAACTTCATAACAACAGGAAAGATAAATGGGACGAGAACGAGGGGAAGTCAGTCAGTCAGTCAATCAGTCAGTCATTTGCATGTCCCTTGCGGAACTTTGCCTCCCTAACAGCACTCCTGTAGACCTCTTGGTTGTGAGTAAGATGCCCTGATGCTGATGCACACGAGGGGAAGACCAAGATATACAAAAATATCATGGACAGACTAACGGGATGGCTCACCAAATGAGCTCATGGAAAATATCAAGAATCGCGTTCTGTGGAGACCACCAACGCCTGCCTGCACGGCGCCATATAATAATAATGATAATATTTCTATTCAACGCTTATAGTTCTCCAAGGAAGTATTAAAAGACGCACAGTTTTCATTCAACTTTCTCTGTGCGCGCTTATGTACAGGAGTTAGAGGAAAGAGTTAAAGACTGGGGAAAGAGTGAGGCTACAAGCGAAACAAATGCGGCTGCACGCTATACTCAAATCAGACTTTCCGATCCCACTTCATCAAAGAAGATTTCGCAGTCTTGTTTTCTGAATCATTAGGACTGGGGATTTCATGTGTAAGCCATGGACGAACATTCCACTGGACGGAAGATAAGACTATTCTCTGAAGTGGTTCAGCCACAAATGATCGATCGTTCGGGTCTATAGAGCGGAGCGAAGTTCGGTCTGAGCTTTTTTTTTTTTTAAAATTACACGATTATGAACCCATCATGATTCCTGTGGCGTTGTGAGTACAATTAATCGAAGGCAACTAAGTCTGGGCATTTGTATAATACGATGTCTTTATTTAGATGACTCCATACATCCACCCACCCTCACAACAAATTATTCATCCTTTCCACTTTCATAGATCCGTTAAGGCCGGAATCCATTTAACTGTTCGCCACGAGCAGCCACGAGCAGTATATTCTGTTGCTTTTGATTGCAAGCTACTGTTTACTGTTGTCTTTTATCATTTAATCTTTACGGATGGACAGAGGTATATGGTTCAGTTTCACAGAAAGACAGAAGAAGAAACGGAGGTAGAAGCAATAGAACTAAATAATAAGATCAGCGCGCAGAAAAAATCTCGTAATTTAATATTTCAGCAAAATGTATTTATCAAGGACAACGGTAATGACATATCAACAAATACAAACACAAAACTGTGAAGGCATCACGTTAGAGATACTAGGGATCCTCATCATTAGTTTTACCGCGGACATCATCGCACTCCAGTAGGTGAGATTTACCATTTCTATGGATTTTGGACCGGTGCATCAGTGCCGAGGTCTTTCGTGCATTAGTCGAAGTATAACTATTGTGTGCCCTTAACTCTTTCACTCCGGAATTAGTTTCCATGCTCGGCCAGAACAAATTTTGATAATAACTTTTGGTAGAATGAAGAATGAAACTGGAAGTAAATTACTCCATAATTCCAAAATTACAGGTTGGGTTAGAAATATACAGCTTGTCATTTTATTTAGACTGGCTAAATTACTCTAAGCATTGATTCATACAGGTGTGCAAGATCTACCAACACTGCCAATGTTGTTTTGTAGGGAACGAGTCAACGAATGCAGTCTGTGATGTGAGTTAGGCAGGACTACCGACAAAATTTGATAAGAAAGACAAGCCTGAACATGATAGAATGAACTAGAAAGAAACTAGAGCTAGTGCCAGGAGAAAAAAAAATCCCACTCTGTGAATTAGGTCGCAAAGAAACACATAATTTACCCGAACTGCGTCAGTGAGATGCAGAAATGACTTGACAGGTTAGTTTACAACTTGGAAACCACAGCTACGACTGAAACTAATCCAGCAAATGTTATGATGAAAATAACGGGCTTCATGAGATTTACCAAAAGGCAAACCTGTGAAGGCGAAAGCTGGAGGACATAACATCAGTAACCCGAGATACACTGACGACACAGTCCCGATAGCAGACAACGAAAAAGATCTACAAAGAGCTGCTAGATATAGTAGTGGCAGAAAGTGAATAAAAAGGACTATCACTGAACGGTAAGAAAACAGAAACGATGGAAAGAAAGAAAACCGTACCAGAACACAACGTACAAATCTAAGGAATAATACTTGTATTAAAACAACTGCACAAATTCAGTTATCTTGGTACAATGATAACATCAGATGGTAGGTGTATCGCAGAAGTCAAAAATAGAATATGCCAGGCAGGAAAGGAAGAGGTAGACCCAGAGAGAAAATCTTAGTTGCTTGACAAATTGGCGTGGGAGAAGCGCAACAGAAGTGATGGAAGAACTGTGGAGAGACATGGTCGCCGACGTCTCCATGCATAGCATATGATGATGATGAACACTTTGGACAAGTCATACTCATTTAGGATAACACTGCAGCACCTGAGGTTTGACGTATTTGTAATTATGTGTCGTTATATGATACAGTGTACTCTTTTGCTTCTCGTTGTCGGTGTCTGTCCTGCGGTGCCGATCAGACATGGTTTATAGCAGGGGTCTCCAAACTCTTCAACTCATCGAACCCTTTCATACTGTTCATCGACCCCATAAACATTTGTTATGTCTGTGTCCCGTGGCATCTGCATGCCGTGGGGGTGTGAAGTGTTAGTGCCTTCACGCTTCTAGTCCAATATAGCATTGTGAGGTAGTGATGCCAGCACTTCTAGCCTAATACAGCATTGTGAGGTAGTGATGCCAGCACTTCCAGCCCAATACAGCATTGTGAGGTAGTGATGCCAGCACTTCTAGCCCAATACAGCATTGTGAGGTAGTGATGCCAGCACTTCTAGCCTAATACAGCATTGTGAGGTAGTGATGCCAGCACTTCTAGCCTAATACAGCATTGTGAGGTAGTGATGCCAGCACTTCTAGCCTAATACAGCATTGTGAGGTAGTGATGCCAGCACTTCTAGCCTAATACAGCATTGTGAGGTAGTGATGCCAGCACGTGTCCTCTCTGGACAATTGTTTGTTTTTTTTCTAGGAAAAACCCAGGTGCCCAGTTGTTGAGGCTGGGTTGACCCGGATGCCGGTTGGTTCTAATAAATTTCTCCCGAATGCGAAATTGAAACAGGGACCTTCTGATCGGCATGCAAATGTAGTAACCACTACACAACTGCTTCATCATTTATTATTTGAAAGTCATTTAATTAAAACAGTACTTTAGTTAACACTACTACTATTAACACCGAAAATAACTTTATAAAAAAAATTTATCGACTCCTTATATTGTCCCGGTGGCCTGGTTAACCGAGTGGTTAGGTGCTCATTTTACTAATCTGGTGGTACCGGGTTCAGTCCCAGCAGTGGGATTTTTCTTCTGGTACACCCCACCCCCCAAAAGTCCCCCTGGTCGACCCACCCACTAAAAATGGGTACAAGAGAAATCTGGGAAGGTAAAGTGGCCAGGCGTGATACTGACCACATCACACTTTCATGTGCATAAGGTCATGGAAAATACGCACCTAACACTGTACTCTTCAATATGCTTTAATGGCATGGAAACGAGAATTTTACTTTTACCTTTTTTTTGTATAGTCCCATCATGCCGTGCCCTCGTGAATACAGAAAACTCACAAATGAGAGCTGGTGGAACTGTGGTATTTTATCACATGTGACGTCAGTGAAGGTTTTCGTGGTGGGAGTAAAATGCATGCTGTGGCAACTGATCCGGAAGATGCATACAGAAAGGTTCTTTTTTTTAAAAAAATGATCTAATTGTTGAGTCTGGGAATCCACCCTCTCTTTCTTCGCTAGATATCTACAGCCTGGGCGGAGAGGAAAGTGGTACGAAGCTATGGTGCCTGGATATGTGAAGTGGTATATGTCAACCTTGAGTTACCGAACAATTCACCTTTGTCTGCAGTGCTTTTTAATGTGCACACAGTCAGTATCGGTATGTGCACTAGCACAGGAGAAACTGCTGTATGTTGATGAAGTCTTGCGGATCTGTTTGCTGGCTATCCATAGAAAGGACTGGACCATATACCGGTTTATAAGCCTAGCTCAATCTATAATACAGGCACACAGATACTTGACCGGGCAGACAATAACAGACAGACAGACAGGCAGACAGACAGACAAGCAGACAGACAGACAGGCAGACAGACAGAGCAGTCAAGTGAGTATCAGCACCATAAAATCCTGTTACCTGTCTCTGACCTCTGCTCACCACAACAAACAGATTCTGATATGCAGTGACATGATATCTGACAAGGATGGAGGAAATGGAGGTTAAAAAACGGTGATCCCTGTCGTGAATATCATGTACAAGGACACAAGAAGAACCGTTGATCAACAACAAATCTGGTGTCACCAGTCTCTGGGAGCTAAAGTCCCATTTCTAGGCCTCTACAACATTGTGAAGTAGGGATGTCAGCACCTGTCCTCGCTGACTTTGTTTTCCTATGGAAATACCAGGTATCCACTTTTTTGGAGGTTAGGATGACCGCGGTGCAGTCATTTCCCGAGTGCGAAATCGAAATCGGACCTTCTGATCCTCATAGGACCTTCTGATCCTCATAGGACCTTCTGATCCTCATAGGACCTTCTGATCCTGAGGCTAATGCACTAACCACTACATGACAGGGGCACCTCCTTGGGTAGAATGGGCGCCAAATGATGGAAGTATAGGATCTCTGAGCAATTTAGACCTCTGTAGAAATTGTTGCTAGACTGGTATTTTCTTTCAGCTTGTTCTTCATCCTCGTTATCCACATGTAAAGTAAAACTCAACTGTCCATCTTTTGAAGTGGCTCTGATGTCTAAATAAGACTGGTGATGATGCTGATTTTCGACGGCGCGATGAAAGAACCACGAGGACATACTGAGCACTCTGCTGGGGAGTGGGGTGGGGTCTGACAGCGAGAAGGGAGCCCCTGTTCTACACGGACAGAAACAGAACATTTGATGCTGATGTCTGTGACTGATTTTGTCGGAACAGCAAAACAGAACGTAAGAGCCGGACGACACTCCACAATACAGTAATTGTTTTGTAAAAGCTGCTTAATGTTTTGAAAAGAATGTTTAATTTTGCATTTGTCGAGAAAGAATGCTTGATGATGTTGTAAAGAAACAAACCAGAGACTGTCCAAACACTCGCTGGATCTCCTAAGTATCTATTTATCCAAATGCAAAAACACTTATTATGTTTTTCAAATCACGGATCTCGGAAGCAACACCTGTTCCACCAAGTCACTTATCAGCTAACCCGCAAGATTCAGTCGATCCACCTATACCACTTCTTGCCCTTTCAAACACACAAGTACAATGTATCCATGTATTCATCTGCTCTCATTTCGCCTGTTACTTTATCCACAAAACAGTTCATGTCTTCCTTTCTTGAAAACTTACTTTCAGCTGGTAGAAAGGAGGTCAGCTCTGTATCCATATCTTTACTTCTCCTCTTCATATCTGAGTCAAGTGGTGGAGGCGTCTGAAATTTAAAAAAAAAATGTTTACGAATGAAAAGTGACTAGAAGCTAGAGTTATGTACCCTACAACCTCTTGCATAAAACATGAAGACACGAAAGTAAAATTACTCCATGGCCATTCATGTCAGCCTGAAGTGTGTCTCTGTAATGAGAATCAACACGTCTAAATGGATATAGCCTTCTGAACTTAAAGGAAAATGATGACAAATAGACTTTGAACGAACGAACGAACTTTTATTTTCAAAGGGGTAAGAACTGGGCATGCAGGCCCGTCTACCATTCTGCCCTTCATCATACAGCTTTCAGTCAGTCACGGACATTCAGCATATGTTATTGAACATAATTTGCACGAAAAAGCAAAAAAGCCAAAAATTAATAAGCAATAGTTAGTAAAAACCTCCTTGTCCATACACCCCACATTCTGATATATATATATATATATATATATATATATATACATGAAATAAACTTCATTGCATTCTTTATAAACTAACAAATTTATAGAACAGCAGCCTAAGCAATACAACAATTAACAATTTGATAGCACAAATACCTATACTTTTCATATAAGCAATTACATACATATGCATATTATTATCATGCAAACGTATACCACATATATACAAACACACCCACATCACTGTTTCCTCTAAGCTGCGCGGACGCGCACAGGAAAAAAAGATATACCGCGAACAAAATTTTGAGAGCCGCGCAAAAAGAAAAATGAAATTGCTACTTTTATTTTCAAGTTTCCAGATGTTACTCCGTGCTATAATTGCGGTCAAGAAAAATACAATGATGGTACATGTTTTTCCTTTACTGTTTCTTTCTTGTTGAGAGATGACTTTCGGATCGGATGCTTCAACTGGTCTTGTTTAGCGTAGTTTAGGTAGTGTTGTAGCAGAATCGTGACTAGGCAAGTGGGCACACAGAGAATAGAGGATAAATAAAATAAACGGGCAGATGAATTTCCACTGCGTCGTGGTAAAGGAGAATTTCCATTGAGCTGCTCAGGTATGCAAATTGATCTTGGTAACTAACACCAGTCATCATGACCACCAACATTACAGCCGTCCTGTTTTGTTTTTTTAACAGCAGTAGATTTACTATCGCTGTGGATAGTAAATCCACCGTAGGATTATGTTTCAATGAACCCATAGTAAGTCGTATATGATAGGATAAACAACTATGTAAATAAATAACTACTGTCACTGAATAAGTAAACAAATATATCATTATTGCAATTAACTAAATACCAGTAACTGAAAATTACAGCAGGTTTATCCTGTTATTAAATGTAGAGGTCTTTACATTGTATGTATGTATATATATATATGTATGTACACACACCGATATATATATATATATATATATATATATATACACAAGTTACTGCGCACATTTGCACACACAGTATTTTTTGCACACGAGCTGAACATTTTGCATATAGACCGCAATCCCTTAGAGGGAACACTGATCCACATATGCACATATACACACATACATTCACATCTATACACATAAACACACGTGCACACATATACACATGTATATGTACATACACACATACATACATACATACATACATACATACCCATATATATGTATACACATGCTTTGTTTGTTTCAGCTGCCCACATGTATGTAGGGCTTTCTACGACTTACATCCACAAGGAATCTGCCTTATAATACCATTAAATTGAAGAAAGAACTGGTCCAGTTTGTTTTTAAATTTTGTTTTTAAATTCCAAGATGTTTTCGGCAATGTATTCAGTGACACTAAATGAGGCCACTAACGCTGCGAAGCAGCCACACACGAACGTCGATCCACCTGTACCAAGGTTCATTCTTCCACTGATACACCAACTAACATATTCACTTATATAACGTCTTTTTTCGTCAATAATTTATGTAAGGTACTGTTCAGCTACGAATCTTAACATAATTTTAAGCGATGTATCGTATCTACAGTGCATATACGCATTACAGTCCCTTGCTATATTATCTCGTCATTTCTCATATCAGAAAATGGGGAAAATCATTTACTCTTCATGACAAGCACCACACTACTTGATTACTTATGGCAAGCATGAAACTCGAACTACAAGCACAAGCCATAGTATTTAAAAATGAAAATAAACGTGTGTCTGGTTTAGTTTTACAAAAAAGATAGAAAGAGTGATGAAAGTGGACAGAAGCAAGAATGGCAGAAAGCAAGATGAGTACATGTAAATGAAGGACATACAATAATTCTATATTTTCGGCAAAAGCCTTTTTCAAAGATCACATGCAAAAATAACACAAAAGCACGAAAAATGGATGAAAAACATCTCTCTCTGAACCTTAAGTGGTCAAGCCACATGGAGCTTCCGAAGAGTTTTCCATAAACGCCTGTCCTTTGCCTTTTTGTCCCGCTCTTCCCTAGGTATGCTCAGAAATCTGATGCTCAACATCCTCCTCCATGTCTCATTTGGTACACCCTGTTCCCCTGTGGTATTCATCTTCTTACTGTTATTTTTGGTAGTGAGTCGTCAGTTATTCAGATCACATGTCCCAACCATAGCCAGCATCTTTCCTCAGTAATTGTTGCAGTGGCTTCATCTGCATTTCTGCCAACAAGATGTTGTTTCTTATAGTGTTTGGCCAAAATATTTTTCTAATTCTTCGGAA
The DNA here is from genome assembly GCA_009760885.1 of Achatina immaculata. Lineage (NCBI taxonomy): Eukaryota > Metazoa > Mollusca > Gastropoda > Stylommatophora > Achatinidae > Lissachatina > Lissachatina immaculata. The sequence goes on from CM019717.1 coordinate 6,380,643, forward strand.
ACATTTAGTCTGGAAAGAAGTCACCTTGTTTTCTATGGTTTTGGTGATTTTCCAGCATTGCTCTTAAGTATCCTGATTTTCGTCTTCATGCCCAGTTTTTTAGATTTCCATGTAGTCTGCAGCACTGCAAAAGCCTGGTTTGTTCTAGTAAGCCTGTTGCTGATGTCCTCTGTGCTTTCTCCATCTTCTACTACTCTTCTACCAATATATACCAGTTCACTGACCTCCTCCACTAGCTTGTTATCTACTCTTAGTACATTTCTGTTACTCACATTTTGCTTCATTAACTTTGTCTTTCCTACATTGATCTTTAATCCTATGTTGTTTGCATTCTGAGTTAGCTTGTTTAGTTTATCTTGCATATCTTTGTACCTGCTTGGTAGTAGACATATGTCGTCGGCAAAGTCAAGGTCCTCCAGTACAGTGTTGAGAGTCCTTTATAATACTCTGCGTTTACCCGATGTTGCCTCCTTCATTAACCAGTCTACTGCCAAGATAAATAATATTGGCGACAGTACACATCCCTGCTTCAATCCTGTTTGTACCCTAAAGCTACTGGAAATGTGTTCTACACAGATTAATTGGGACTGAAAACCCTCGTATAGGGCTCTGACGACATTCATTATCTTATGAAGGAGGTCATGTCATCTTAGAATTTTCCATAGTGCATCTCTGTTGACACTGTCAAAGGCTTTTTCATAATCTATAAACAGTGCGTATGCTTTGCTATGCCACTCATTTGCCTGCTCTAATATTTATCTAAGTACAAATATGTGGTCTATGCATGATCTTCCTCTCCTAAATCCTGCCTGCTCTTTCTGAAGTTTTCCCTCAAGTGCTGGTACAATTCTGTTGATGATTATGTGGCAGAATACTTTACTAGTGAGTGGCAGGAAGGCAAAGCCTCTCCAGTTCCCGCAATCTCTGAGGTCACCCTTCTTTGGTAGTTTTACTATAAGGCCAGTTTTCCACTCCTCTGGAGTTTTTTTTCTAAATCCCAAATTTGTTGTAGTATCCGGAAGAGTTGTTTTGGTGCTTCTATCTCTTCTGCTTTCAACATCTCAGCAGTCACTTCATCTTTACTTGATGCCCTGTTTAACTTTAGCTTCTTTATTGCTTCCTTTATTTCACTTATTGTTATTGGTCCTGTATTGATGTTTAGTTCTGTTTTTGCTTCAGGTATATTTAGTTCTGTTTTTGCTTCAGGTATGTCTATTGTTTGTTCTGCTTATGTTCTATTTAGTAGGATGTTGAAGTGTCCATCCATCTTTCAGTTTTTGTTCTCTTTCTCCTCTGATCAGTTGTTCCTTAGTGTCCTTATTGCACTCTCACATCTTGTGCTGAAGTTACCTGTCATCTGCTTTGTGATTTTGTAGATGGGTTTTATGTCATTTGCATATGCTGCTTTCTCTGTTGCTTCTGCTAAGTTGTTGTAGTACTGACGTTTATCTTGGCCGCACGATTCCTTCACCTCTGTGTCTTTTTGTGAACATTTATTTAAGACTTGTTCTTTCAGCCTTTTGTGATTTGGTGCTCAATAATTTACTCCTTTTTGTCTTTTTGTGCATATTTATTTAAGACTTGTTCTTTCAGCCTGTGTGATTTGGTGTTCAATAATTTATTCTTGTTTTCCCTTCATTGCTGTATCTTTTCCCAAGTGTCCGTGCTTATTCATTCCTCTTTTGTCTTTTTTCCAATATCCCGGCATCTCTTTTGCTGTTTCCTGTAGTGTTTCATTGAACATTAGTATGGATATTTTTGCTTTGCCCTGTAGAACACTGAAATGGTTCTTAAGTACTATAGAGAATTCATTTCTTCTTTGCTAGTCTTTTAGTTTTGTTGTATCAAAGCGTTCCTTCCCTGGTTTTCCGATTTTGGCCTTCCTTAATTGTAGTCCCAGTTTTCGATACCAGAAGGTTGTGATCACTTCCCACATCTGTTCCTTTCCTTGCTCTCACACCCTATAGTGACCGTTTCCACTTGATGTTTATCAGTATATGATCAATTTGGTTTTCTGTAGTTTTGTCTGGGGACCTCCAAGTTACTTTATGGATGCTTTATGTTGGAAAATTGTCCCTCCGATGGCGAATATATTTTCTTCATATTTATGGGGGGGGTGAAAAATATATAGTAATAAACCCCGCATAAAATGCCCCCAGGTAGACGAAGTAGAGCACAAACTGAAATCCAACGATTGGCGTTCCTGAAAATCTTTCACTTTTTGAAGTATATTAATTAATAATTTCTCTCTCCCTTCCTCCCTCTCTCTTCCCCTCTTTCTTCCTCTCTCTCCCTCCATCCCTCCCGTTCTCTCAACACAATTAAAAGTTCTTCTATGTCTGTCTGTCTGTCTTTCTGTCAATCTGCCTGTCTGTCTGTCTATATCTTAACACATCCTTGAATATTCAGCAACTGATAAGACCAGTTCTATGTTTATTCACAGTTTTTCTCTTACCTCAACGCAAAGTTCGGACCGGACGTCACTACATTTTACTCACAAATTATTTCATCCTAAAAAAAAACACACACACACACACACACACACACACACAAACACACACACCACACACACACACACAACTGAAACTACCTTTATGTAAAAAAAAGAATTCGTTTATTTGTTGTTATTGTTGTCTAAGTATGGACTAAACATTTGCAGGAGCTCGTGTGTGAGTGTTGTGTCTCAGATTGTGAGAAACTGAATCTAAGCGGCAGAATTTCTGTGTCATGATCTCTTTTCTTTTCAGAGTGTCAAGTTTTCAGACAAGCATTTGCAACCCTGGCTATCAGGCATGACGTTGTTTGGAGATGTAGGAAGTTGACAAGCCCAGAGATGTAAGGATGTTGATAAGCCTGGAGATGTAAGGATGTTGATAAGCCTGGAGATGTAGGATATTGATAAGTCTGGAGATGTAGGATATTGATAAGTCTGGAGATGTAAGATGTTGATAAATCCGCTGCACTCTCCCGGCTAGACAGCTGCTTGTCTTACCAGAGTCCATGATTCAAATCTAATGTACTTCTTTTGTCAATGTTATTTCTCTCATGATTAGAGTGCCTCTTCTACGATTTTCAGTTATACATCACTGTGCTCTGTCACTTAATCATCCTGGCCAGAGATGTCGTGCCACCATGTGATCGAAATCATCCCTCCTACAGGTCTTATAAATCTCTGTTTTTGCATTTTTTTTGGTAATATATAAATATTTTTTATATCTTATATCCTTCCCGTGTCGCTAAACGTCACATAGGGCAAGGTAGTTCACCAATTTTTCCTGTCTTCGGCGAGTCTTTCAACCTCATCGTTACGGAAACTCTCATACATAACAGAATATATATATATATATATATATATATATATATATATATATATATATATAACAGTCCGCCTTAGTTCAGTGATGTAACATCTCTGTTTCCTTTACATCTTCGATCATTTTGTTAATCTAAATTTCATTTCCTATATTTTCATTTGATTTTAGTATCAGAAGCGTCATAAAATAGTCTCATTCCCTTTCTTCGTACTTTTAATTTGGGATACGTAATCCCATAATTTTCTAGCGGTAATTTCAGTACAGTATATGAAACTATAAAGACGTTGGTGATGGTTGGGATATGTGCTCCGGATGACCGACGACTCACTACCAAAAACAGCACTAAGATGGACACCACAGGGGAACAGAAGTAAGGCTAGACCAAAGGAGACATGGAGAAGAACAATAGAGAGGATGCTGAGCAATAGAAGGCTCACTTGGGCAATAGCGGAAAAAAAGGCAAAAGACAGGCGTTTGTGGAAAACCCTTGTGGAAGCCCCATGTGCCTTGGGCACTGAAGGTTGTGTGTGTGTGTGTGTGTGACAGAGAGAGAGAGAGAGAGAGAGAGGGAGAGAGAGAGAGAGGAAACTAGAAAATGGAGAATCAAATGACCAGTTAAAATTGCGTCTTTGTTCCCGTTAAAAATGGCCAGAGTATGCAGACAAGTGGAGTGAGGAGAGGGAAGCCATAGCCGACATGCTAGCGTCAGGGTTGGCGAACTATAACTGGCCAAGACCCTGTCCCACATCTCTCAGAAACAGGCATAGCCAGTCTAACGAGGTAAGGATGGTGGTAGAGTCTGATAACAAAAAAAAAAAAACAAAAAACTATTGCACATCCGTGCTTTTTAACATCTACTCAGGAACAGAAACAAACAGCTGGCATAACTTGCTCCCAAGCCTACGTGATGCTGTGTGTCAACATCTCCACCGCATCGACTGCAAAGAACACCAGCTCGTAGTTCCAGGGAGACTGAAGAAGAAGATGATGATGATGATGAAGTAGTAGTAGCAGCAGCAGCAGCAGCAGTAGTAGTAGTAGTAGTAGTAATAGTAGTAGTAGTGGTAGTAGTAGTAGTGGTAGTAGTAGTAGTAGTAGTAGTAGTAGTAGTGGTAAAAGTAGTAGTAGTAGTAGTAGTAGTAATAGTAGTAGTAGTAGTAGTAGCAGTAGTAGTAGTAGTAGTAGTGGTAAAAGTAGTAGTAGTAGTAGTAGTGGTAATAGTAGTAGCAGTAGTAGTAGTAGTAGCAGCAGCAGCAGCAGCAGCAGTAGTAGTAGCAGTAGTAGTAGTAGCAGTAGTAGCAGCAGCAGCAGCAGTAGTAGTAGTAGTAGTAGTAGTAGCAGTAGCAGTAGTAGTAGTAGTAGTAGTAGTAGTAACGCAGGTACGAGACTATTAGAAACATTGACTGTACCAGAAGACAGTAATGAGAAGGAATCGTTGTTGATACGATATATTTTTTGTTTGTCATGCAAATATTTTAAACAAGAATATTCACAATATGCTGCAAATAAACGAAATGTGTAGCCACCTCCCAAATAGTTTGAGCCTTTCCTCTGTAAAAAAAATATTTCATATGTTTTCACCCCCACACAGACAATGGATCCATCCAGTACGTCAATACGTGTGCAGTGTTAACAGACGCTTCGCGTTGCGCGAGCAAATAACTATTATTACACGCATTGTTACAGCCATTTCCACTGCTACGGCTGCCGTTATCAGCCACCCTGCTATCTGCTATTACTACTACAGTTTCAGTTAACTACCGCTTCTGTTTCAAATGCCGGTACGAGAGCAATAAAAGTACTCTTTAGTTTAAAACATTGATAACAGCAGTTGTAACAAATACGAGAATTACTCACGCTCCTACTGATACTTTGATAGCTAATGGCACTACTACTGCTGCTACTACGACTACTACTTTTATTGTAACTACTACTACTACTACTACTACTACTACTACTAGTACTACTACTAGTACTATTATTACTACTACTACTTTTACTTTTACTGTAATTACTACTGTGTCTACTACTACTACTACTACTACTACTACTACTTATCTTATATCTTATATTCTTCCCGTGCCGTTAAACGTCACATAGGGCTCGCAAAGTAGTTCGCCAATTTTTCCTGTCTTCGGCGAGTCTTTCAACATCATCAAAGGATTTTATGCATGTTAATTTGGCCTCTCTTAACAATGTCCTCTTCAGAGTTTCACGCGGTCTGCCTCTTTTTCTTTGGCCTATTGTGTTCCACTTGATAGCTTGTTTTGGGATTCTCTGATCATTACTACTACTACTACTACTACTACTACTACTACTACTACTACTACTACTACTACTACTACTACTACTACTACTTCTACTGCTGCTGCTGCTACCAATAACTACTACAGTTTCTACTACTGTGCTTACTAATTCTACTACAAATACTACTACTATCAATACTACTGTTACTACAATTCTGTCACCGTCATAAATACTACTGCTACTGAACTACTTTTACTATTGCTATCATCACTACTACTACTAGTACTAGTACTATTACTACCACCACTACTACTATTACTATTGCAGCTACTACTACAACTACTACTACTACTACTTTTACTATTATTACTACTAATGCTATTATTACTACTACTACTATTACTACTACTACTATTACTACTAATACTACTGCTACTGTTACTAACTGCCTTTACCGCAGCTACTAATTTCTTTTACTGCTGCAGCTCTTGCTCCGCTACTGCATTTCTTTAAAGATGAAATAATTTGAACTATCACTTATTCCTAGGGATTGTTAACTATACACACACACAAAAAAAAGAATTCATTTTTCATCTGTTTCCCATCTTCACTTGCAACCACCACTGCACCCTACCTTTCCCCCACTCCCAAAAGGGCACACACACATACATACATACAGAATGAACTAAAATAGTGTAACAGATAAATAAGCGAGTGAAAAAAATATTTGTTTAATAATCGAAGATAATCATCGTGTTGAACTTTCATTACAACTACAGCCTTGTTTTCTTCATGTTGTAGCAGTACGTTAAACATTCACATTCTTTTCATATCTGAACTGAATACGATAGTATTCGAATAGTTCATTCCTCATAGTCGGAATACTGTTTTGGTTCTCATGGTTTGATTATTGTCTCAGTTCTCATGGTAGAAATATTGCCTTGATTCTTGTGGTCGAAATATTGCCTTCATTTTCATGGTTAGAATATTGCCTTGATTCTCGTGGTCGAAATATTGCCTTGATTCTCATGGTTAGAAAGATCTTGCGCAACAGATCCATATCAATGGAAACAAGATTCCGAGTACTTAAATATGCTTAGTTTAAGGTTCAGATATAAATGGAAAACCATTTATAAAAATAAACGTAGTGATTCACAATATCAGAGTACATCAAGAAATGGAGGCCATGGACATGTGGTTCATAAGAAGGATGTTGAAGGTACCACGGATAGCTAAGAAAACAAACGAAGAAGTTTTAAGAAAAGCTGGAGTTTAAAAAGGCAATTACAGCAAAGATCAGAGGCAGACAAGTGAGATTTGTAGGACATTTTCTGATAAGAGGAAAACTGAAATACATTGTGGTAACCGGAAAAACTGAGGGAAGAAGAGACAGAGGTAGACAGAGATAAGTTATTGGATGGGCTGTCAGGGTGGCTAGGAAGAAAGTCACAGGCGGATCTCATAATCAAGTCTAAAGACAGGGAAATGTGGAGAGAAATGATCGCCTACGCCACACGACACGGGACTTGATTGATTCTCATGGTTAGAATAATGCCTTGATCTTGAGGTCGGAGTACGGCCTAGATTCAAGGTACGAATAACACCAGATTCTCTTCCAGAAGAAAATCACAAACATAACGTAAGTGGATACCGTAAGCCGGACCCATGTTCTATTATATACTTTATACAGTGTTTTACGTTATCAGTTTATTCTGTAAAATTCCGTAGATTATTTGTGCACGTCGTAATTCTTCCTTGTTTGTGCACGTCGTAATTCTTCCTTGTTTGTGCACGTCGTAATTCTTCCTTGTTTGTGCACGTCGTAATTCTTCTTTCTTCGCCAAGCCATCGGTAAATTTAGTTAGCTCCTGTCTCTAACTCTTTAGCCTTTAATCCTTTTTTTTTCCTCTGTTGGAAAGAGAGTAGAAGAAACACACAAATTTCATTATGATAATGAGGATGCGGTAAAAAAACAGAGAATTTTAGTGGTTAAAAAGGAGTAATATTCCACATAGGCTCTGATGCAGCTAAAAAAAAAAATCAATTTCTGTTATCACTTAAGAACAATGTATGAATTGCTGCAGTGATGCAATTTGTAGCTGCAATAATGATAACTTTGTGTAAGCCGCAGTATGGTCTAGTTGTTCCAGCAGCGGTGTCATTAGTCTGAGTTAAGTAGGTGTGTTATTTTATCAATGTGTAAGTAGGGAAAGAGAACTCTGACAGAAGTTAACTGTTACGAAGCAAGAAGTGCAGGCTGCATGGCAGTTTTAAGCTGGCTCGACAAGAAACTTTATGTCTCGCGCTTTCAAACAGGCAAGGAAACTAATATCACAAAACAGTTTATATTGTTATGTTGTTATGGTAAACTAACACCACAAGACAGTTTTATGTTCTCATGCATCACTATGATTATGTACGAAGGCTGGTGGCAATGAATCTCCAATATCTTCTCTCTCTCTCTCTCTCTCTCTCTCTCCCCTTGATGATGCACTCAGTCAGGCTGTATCCTGTGCATTCTCGTATGTTATCTTCCCATCCGCAACTCCGTCTACCTCTAGCTATTTCTCCTCCCAGCTTTCCCTTCTAGCATGATCTTCAGTATATTATCATGTCTTTTGATGTGTGCAAAGTAATTTTTTTGGATCCTTATTTCTTTGAGAAATTCACGTTGCATTTGTAGTTGTTCTAGTACTTGTAAATTTGTTCCTTTAGTTTTTCATGATATATGTCCTGTAATAGTATTTGTCACAGGAAAACCTAGATATGGGCAAAAAGAGGGACACTTGCTTTAAATTAAGTAAACCAAGAGTGTCTCCCCTTGTTAGTAACCTTTTCACCTCTTGACCCTGGTTTTTTTTTTTAAAGTTCAGGGAGAAATCTAAATTTAGGAAACTCAATTTCAAAGTTCGGGGTTATACAGCGCTACGACTGGGAGCTGTACAATCCCACGGGATCTATGATTTTTGTTAGATGAAAGTCATAAAACAATTAGTTTCTCACGGGTGACTGGATTTCACGAGTTAGAAAATTCATGAAGGATTTTTAGAGAATGTTACGGATATAAAAACTAAATTTCAGGCTGAATTCGGGAGTTGCAGATCATGCTAGTTAACAGTTAGAATATAGACTGGTAGTTGTTGTGTCTTTCTGTAGTTTAGACTTGACTTTGAGATGTAGCATGTTAATTGCTAGTTTTTGTCTTTTTAGGACAGTTGCTTAGACATCCATTATGTAATTCTGTTGTCCGTTGGGACAGTTGTTTAGACATCCATTATGTAATTCTGTTGTCCGTTGGGACAGTTGTTTAGACATCCATTATGTAATTCTGTTGTCCGTTGGGACAGTTGCTTAGACATCCATTATGTAATTCTGTTGTCCGTTGGGACAGTTGCTTAGACATCCATTATGTAATTCTGTTGTCCGTTGGGACAGTTGCTTAGACATCCATTATGTAATTCTGTTGTCCGTTGTTTTTGGACACCATGATAGTGCTTATATTTTCGATTGAGGAGATTCAGTGATGTGTTTGTGAGTTCGGCTGATTTTGATTTTTCGTACAACTGTAAGTATGGATCACCAGGTAGTGACCGTTTCTGTTAACTCTATGTCTTAGGTTCTCTCCTCACATGGCAAACACGTTCTTGTCAGACTCTGCCATGTGGGCAGAACTTTTTCCATCCTCATGATTTCATCTCCCATTCTATCATTAATAAACTCATGACTTTATGTGTTGAAACTAGACCATTGGTTACCATTTCACACTGTTGATTCGTTGTCACGTCGAATGCTTGCCAGGTTTAGTCCAGTTGTGTTGCTGTTGTCTAGTGAAAGAGTTGTGTACCTGGGCTGTCATGTGTTTCTAGGAGTATATCACAGAAACAAAAGTTTGGAAAGATTTCACAGGTCAGAACCATTAAAACTTGATCTAGAGAGTAGTTATAGCTATCAAGCAGTTATCTCACTAGACGTCTTGTTAGTAGCAACAGCAACACACACACACACATACTTAATATTATTCATGTTCATGTTCTGCTGGCGCGAGACCTCAGGGAGTCACGCACATTCAATCAGCAACCTCATTCTAGTCTAGCTGGTGCCCAGATAAAGGGACATAGTCTTTTGTCCTATTTTTCTGTAGATCCACATTTCTGCTGCATATATCATTCTCTCCTAATCCAGGTTTCTACCCCGTGCATTAAGAATAGGGAAAAAGGAGTAAAAGAAGTGTACTTGAAAAGAATTTAGAATGGTCTGTAGCTGATGAACATACGGAATATTATAATCAAAATCCCAATCACGAATAAAAGATCTTCTGACAAGTCTCCAAATTCGTTTCCAACACAATATAAAATAATCCCTCATTTTACATCCAATAAGGACAATGTGCAGAAGACATCTATCAACTCAATGTCCAGTAAGATAGAAAAAAAAACCCGATTGTACAAAGCAAAAAGAAGAAGTCACCAAAAGAAAGAATTCAAAGCAAGCTGTAGCAGGTGCTTATTACACGTCTCCGTGCCGAAAGGAGTTGATGGATGATTATTACAGCATGCACAGACATGGCCAATACTCTGATCTTTTCCACTTGGTGGAAGCTACCTGGTTGTTGCACCATTGTTAACAATCTTTTAATATTGAACTAGTTCTCCTAATAGCTGTGCTCTAATCCAGTGTGTTTCTCAAGCTGTGGTACTTGTAGCACCAGATGTCAGAGGGACGTTTGGAACTGATACAAAGCAATAAAAAGATTTTAAATAATTAATGTACGTATTTGTCGACATGAAAATCAAAATCAAAACGTCTTATACCTACGTGGCGCCACAGCGCCATATTAAAACTTGCACATATTGATCTAGAAACAGTTACCCTGGTGTTTTGATTACTGTCAGTTGCAATCATCACGTTAAACAATCTTCTTCTTCTTCTTCTTCTATCTCTCTATAACCGCAAGCTGATGTTCTTTGCAGCCGATGCAGCGAAGATGTTGAGGCACAACATCGTGTTGACCTAGGAATGGGCTGTGGTGGCTACTTTTTTCAGTTTTTAAGTGCAGCTAAAATGTAGGGGATTTGTAATGATCACAATGGCGATCCCTGTCTCGTAAGCCCCGCTGGGTCTGTTACTGGGATACCGACGGAGAGGTGGGTCTTGGTCAGCTATGATTCGTCAGCTCTGACGCTAGCATGTCAGCTGTGGGTCGCTGATTGCCAAATCTGACAGCGTTACCCTTCCCCCAACCCCCAAACTATCTTAACCATCCAACAGCGTTTTTCCCTATCTAGTCTTACAGGCATATGTTGCCTGTGAGAACTGGACACTTAACAAAACAGCTGAGAAACACATAAATGCTTTTGAATGTAAATGCTACAGAAGAGTCCTTCAGATATCATGGACACAAAAAAGAAGAAATATATCCATACTACAAGAACTTAATATTGAAGAAGGCTGGCTAGTAAAGAGGATTAAAGAGAGAAAACTTAAATATTTTGGAAACATTAAACGTCATGAGAATTTAGAGAAGATCGTATTGGAAGGATATATAATGGGAAAAAAGAAAGAGAGGCGAAGATGTCTGCAAGGCATCGTTGATAATCTGCAAATGGATGCACCACCAGCAGGGCAGTTTGCTTACAGCCGAGAGGCCTACAAGAGAGCTGTTAATCCGCAAGGGATATGCAAATGATTGATTGATTGAGTAGCTATTTTCCGTTAAGATCGTGCACCTAATCCTGAGATCAAGTATGAGGTCCTTCAGCAAAAACAGGTTTCTCTATGAAATGGGAGACTTGCTTGTTCCATTCAGACTTTACTACGAGTCTGTTAGTTATGCTGCAGAGTGTTTCTGAATGCACACATCTCACGTACTGCACTGAAAATAAATGAGCTAAGCGAAGCAGCCACTAAGAGAAAATCATATTTAAGACGTCTGTGGCTCCTGGCCAGTTCTGATATAAAGCAGCCTCTCTTTAATAAGATTCCCATATGCCATATCCCCAAAACCTTCTTTCTCTCTCTCTCTCTCTCTCTCTCTCTCTCTCTCTCTCTCGGCTCTAAATCATCATATCAAATTTTCCACCCTTAATTAAGTTCTTTATTCATGTAGTATCCTCTTGGGGAAACGTTGCATAAGAGACTTCGTTTTTGGTGTATTCCGTGGCAGGGTTTGTGAGAGGAAAAAAAGTAACGATGCAGCGAAACGTAGTCATAATCCACTACTTTTAGTAATTCAGATTAAGTGAAAAGGAAGCGCCAATTCTTTCTTTCTTTTTTTCTTTTTCTTTCTTTTCTTTTCTTTATTCCTTCTTTTCTTACTTACTTTCTTTTTTTTTTTGTGATGATTTGTAATACCCAAGAGAACTCGATGTATTCCAACAGAGGTATAGTTGTGTGGTAGTACAGTGCCGAACAGAAGGTCCCGGGTTCGAATCCCAACTGAGAACGAATTTTTTTTTTCTTCGGATCCATCAGCACTGGGATGAGGCCAACCACAAAAAATGTTAAGTTTGGGTTCGTCAGGGAAAGTAAAGACAGGGAGGACAATGTGCTGGCCTCACTACCTGACAGTTCTGCGGTTTAGAATGTGAAGGGCACTGCCAGTCCACACCTCGTGGCTAGCACGTGGCATGAGATATATTATTTATTTATTTATTAAACGGCACACATAGAGTAGGCACCAGAGAAGCGTACAGCAGCAGATGCACACACACACTCTCTCTCTCTGAACCTTAAGTGCCCAGGGCACATGGGGCTTCCGCAAGGGTTTTCTACAAATGCCTGTTCTTTGCCTTTTTTTCTGCTCTTGTCCAGGTGAGCCCTCTATTGCTCAACATCCTCTATGTTGTTCTTCTCCATGTCTCTTTTGGTCTACTCTTACTTCTGTTCCCCTGTGGTGTCCATCTTAGTGCTATTTTTGGTAGTGAGTTGTTCATGGGACAAGAAAAAGGGGTAAATTCGGAGCACATGTCCCAACCATCGCCAGCATCTTTCCTCAATAATTGTCAGTGGCTTCATCTGCATTTCTGCCAGCAAGATGTTATTTCTTATGGTGTTTGGTCAAAATCTTTTTGCACACTAGGAGATCAGAAAAGTACATTTTCGTGACGTGGCAAACACTCAGTATCTCGGATCTTTTAGTGTCAAAGCACATTTCCATTACAGTCTATTTCCATCGTGGCGCATTGTGTTAAGTGTAACTCTTTTCTTCTCTTTCTTACCTTTGCCTTGAGTTTCCTGGGAAGATGTAAGTTCGGGTCAAGTGCCAGAAGAATGGCTTTGATCTGGGGGTCTTCTCTGCTATGCAGATGTTTCCCAGCCGCAGAGAGATCATTGTGATATAATACTTAGGTTCCACTTTGATAAGCAGGACCAGATAACTTTTGTCTGAATTTTCTTTACTATAACTTTTTATTCTACTAGTTTCAGTTGATTCAAATCTCACTCCTTGACTTATTTATTTGCTTATTTAATGTGCAGAAAAACCAGATTTGACCAGTCATCTGCATTTGCACGTTGCTTGCGGAACTTTGGCTCTCTAACAGCTCTTCTGTAGATCTCTCGGTTGTACGCAAGATGTCTTACTGCTAATGCATTCATTCGCGAATCATCAATGATGTCTTGCAGCCATCTTCGCCTTGGACTTCTCATTCTTTCTTTTTCCCATTATGTATCTTTCCAAGACTCTCTTTTCTAAATTCTCATGACGTTTAATATGTCCAAAATATTTAAGTTTTCTCTCTTTAATCCTCTTTACTAGCCAACCCTCTTCAATATTAAGTTCTTGTAGTATGGATATATTTATTCTTTTTTGTGTCCATGATATTTGCATTTACATTCAAAGGCTCTTATGTGTTTCTCAGCTGTTTTGTTAAGTGTCCAGGTCTCACAGGCATATGTTGCGATGGGAAAGATGCATGCCCTTAAAAATCTTATTTTTGTAGTTCTGTCTTTTCCTCTCCACATCTTCTTTAGTTGTTTTATTTTTTGAAGCGCGATAGATGTCCTCCTTTTAATTTCTCTCTCTGTATCTCCATTATTAGTTAGTAGTGATCCAAGATATTCAAAACTCTCCACCTCTTTCAATTGTTCCTCATTGTTATATAGTTCAGCTGCCTTATTTGTTTTGTCAGTTGTCATCAATTTAGTTTTCTTTGCATTAAGATAGAGGTTTTGCTCTTCACTGTTCTAACGGACTGACATAATTAGTTTTTCCTGTTCTTTTTTGTGTTTTGGACAGTAATACTGTGTCGTCATCAGCATATCTAATCTCTGGTATATCATAACCTCTAATTTTTATGGCATCGTAATATTCTTTGTTATTCTGAATAGAATTCAAGATATAGTGGATGCTGCAATGAGAGAAGAACAGGCAGGATTTCGAAAAGGGAGAATCTGTCTCGATCAGATCTTTACTCTAAGAATAATACGCGAAGAACATATTGAAAAGTAAAGACCGTTAATCCTGAACTTCATAGACTTTAAAAAAGGCATTTGATAGCACACACAGAGATGAATTGTGGAGAATTTTAAGAATATACAGAATACTAACTAAGATTGTCAACATCATTAGATACCTCTACAATGGACATGTTTGTGCAGTCAGCACAGAAGAAGGAATGAGTGAATGGTTCCAGATTGAAACAGGCGTGAAATAAGGATGTATATTATTTCCCTTGCTTTTTGGAATTACCATAGACTTCATAATGAAAAAAATGTTGCACAGGTAAAACGGGCTTTGATTGTGTACATGAGACCCAATTAGAAGATTTTGATTTTGCAGATGACGTAACTCTTATCAGTTGCAATGTGAAATCAATGCAAGTAAAAAAAAACAGATACACTGTCTTCAATGGCAAGTAAAATAGGACCTGAAATTAACAAGGATAAAACAAAAATAATGAAACTTCTCATTAACCGCGAAGGACAAATATATGTAGAAAGAACAGCTGTTGAAAAAGTTAACCATTTTGCATATCTCTACAGCTACACAGACCAAGATGGTGACACCAGAAATGATGTTAGAATTCGAATTGCAAAACCAGCATTGACCTTAAGCATTTTGAGAACATATGGTATTCAAAAGTTATAAGCACAAAAACCAAGTTAAGATTATTCAATTCAAATGTAATATCCACTCTCATTTATGCACGTGAAAGCTGGAAAACAACTAAAGAAAAAGACAAGAAATTAGACTCTTTCGAAAACAAATGCCTCAGGAAAAGTCTCGGTATAAAGTGGAACGAATTCAAGAACATCGCAGAGATAAGACATATGAGCAAACAACAACCTTTCTCGTGGGTTATCAGAAAAAGAAGATGGACATATATCAGCCATGTGATGAGAAGAAACAATCAGAGGATCCCCAAACAAGTTATCAAGTAGAACACAACAGGTCGAATAAAAAGAGGTCGACCAGATGAAACTCTAAAGAGGACACCGTTAAGAGAGGTAGCTAGAGGTGTATGGTGCAGTTTTACAAGGTGGCAGAGGGAGTGAGTAAAGTGAGAAAAAACGAATAGAAAGTATGAGAGTGAGATGAGAATGTATAAATGAAAAACATACAACATTCGATATTTCGGCGTGAGACCTTTTCAAGGATTACATACACAAACGAGACAAAAACGTATAACTAAATGAAAATTTTATCAATAGGAAACACAGAAATGCGTGTTCATTAGACGAGGTATAGAGACCACGTGGGGTCACATAAAGGATAAGCCGATAGAGCCAATCGTAAAGAAGAGGCGGAGAGAGGGAGGGAAACAGGTGAGGGAAGGGGAAGGGCAATAGAAACATGATAGTCGCTAGAGAAGGTGTCTGGGTTGGGGGGGGGGGGGGAAGCGGAGAGATAATGAATGAAGAACATAAACACCTGCAGGGAGAAAATGTAAAACTGGTGAATAGGACAAGACCCTATACACCTATGGTACGATAGGCCGCCAGAGAAGAAGAGAAGGTGGCGATAGGGAAGGGAGCTAGGAGAAACAAACAGGAAAGTAGAGTTTAAAAAAGAGAGCGGAAAACTAAAGAAGTTAAAGGAAGCTGAAGACATTATTAATTCCAGCTGGGTGGAGACAGCCAGCCTGGAAAATAAGAAGCTGTTCTAGGACCCTCCGAGATCGTACATCAGCAGAACAAGAGTGGATTGCACTAACAGAAATGCCCTGTTTCCCCCTGTGTTTCATAAGGCAAAAATGTTAGGCAAAGGTATCTTAGAAATATCGTTAAGATGTTGGCGAAAACGATCTCCTGAGCGTAAGCGGTCTCCCCTATATACTTCATACCACAACGTTTGCACATAATAGCATAAATAACATTGCGTGAAGTGCAGGTGAAACCCTCCTGAACTCATAACGTGGACTTAGGGAAGGAGATCTGGCTAGTCTCGACAACAAACGGACAAGTGTTGCATCTACGGCGTCCGCAACGTCTGGTACCATAAAAAAATGTCATCTGTCTTAAGGCGACTTAGAACTAAAAGGTCCCTGAAGTTCTTGTCCCGTCTGTAGGCCACCCATGGGGGTTCCCCAAAAAGTTTACGTGTATCAGGCTCGGTCTGAAGGAGATGGAGATGGCGAAACAGTATGTTTTTAACTGCCAAACTATGAGGGTGGTGCGTGAATACCAGTTTAACTCTGTCCGAGCTACAGTGCGGTTTAGGGGTGAGGGCTTGTTGCCGTGATATATGGCTGATGCGATTCCAAGATGACGAGAGAACATGTTCTGGATAGCCGCGTTGACGGAAGAAATCTAGCATTTTATGGCCTTGATCCTGGAAATCAACATCCTCAGTATACAAACGTCGCAGCCTAAAAAGCTGGGAAAAAGGAATGAGTTCTTGCACGATCAGCGATGGGAGGAAGAGTACAAGAGATAGCTGTGAGACTATCTCTGTAGGTTTATAGTGGACAGAAGTAGTAAGCCTGGTAGGGCCGATAGTAGCGGCAATGTTGAGAAAGTTAGCGAAAGTAGTAAAGACATGGGAGGTGACAGAAATGACAGGATTGTACTCCTTAACAAAACTGATAAAATTGTCAAGGTCTTCCTCTGGCATTAATGTGACCCCAATGCCGTCATCTATGTAGCGTCTATAGAAGGCTGGAAAGGGGCTTCTATATAGTCTCAGAATCTTGTGTTGGAAGTGGCCCAATGAGTATATATATATATATATCTGGAGATGAAATGCTTCCGCTGGCCTTTGTGTACTTGTTTAGTGTTGCAGAATAGAAACAGAAATTTGTAACAAGTAGTTTAGAGTCAGAGTCTTAAGAAGTGGAGTAGGAATCTTAAGTAGTGGAATCTTGAGTAGTGGAATAGGAATATTAAGTAGTGGAATCATGAGTAGTGGTATCGGAATCTTGAGTGGTGAAGTCGGAGTCTTGAGTATTGGAGTCAGAGTCTTGTCTTGAGTAGTAGAGTCGGAGTCTTGATTAGTAGAGTCGGAATCTAAAGTAGTAGTCTTGAGTAGTAGAGTTGGAGTATTGAGTAGTGGATTTGAAGTCTTGAGTAGAGGAGTCGGAGTCTGGTCTTGAGTAGTAGAGTAGGAGTCTTGAGTTGTAGAGTCCTAGTTTTGAGTAGAGGAGTCGGAGTCTAAAGTAGTAGTCTTGAGTAGTTGAGTCGAAGTCTTGAGTAGTGGAGAGTCTTGAGTAGCGGAGAGAGTCTTGAGTAGTGGAGAGAGTCTTGAGTAGCGGAGAGAGTCTTGTGTAGTGGAGAGAGTCTTGAGTAGCGGAGAGAGTCTTGAGTAGTGGAGAGAGTCTTGAGTAGTGGTGTCGGAGTAAAAAAAAAAACAGTTCTGTAGCCGGCGTCGATAAAAACGTGCCATTAACGAAGACTTCGAAGAGGGAGGGGTGCAGTAGGAAACCAGAGGAGCCCGAAAGAAGCAATTCTGGGTGGAGTAGAGAGTCTTTGTAGGCAGAAATGTATCATAACTGAGGGAGCTAGAGGACAGAGGCACTGGAGACTGGGGTTGGCGTACAGACTTAACAGTCCCGCGTGCAAGGAAAAATGTTTTATTGCACAGAAACAGTGCAAGACAAATCATAAAGAGATGAGAAATGACGACCGCTGTAAAGCTGGTTCTAATAACGAAGTAAATGGAGGTGTGTTCACGCTTGTTTTGTTTTACAAAGGTGGATACCAGCCAAGTGTTTCATTTTTCATCGATTTTCCGTGTTTTTATCTGTTGTGTTGTTTTTGTATGTGATACTTGAAAAGGGCATTTGGTGAATTATTAGATTGTTGTATGTTGTTCTTTTATACATAGTCGTCTTACTTTCTGCCATTCTTGTTTCTGCCCACTTTTCTCACTCTTTCAATTTTTTGTGTGTGTGTGAAGCTGAGCCGTACACTTCCATCAACTTTATTATAAAAAAGAAAGGAAACCAGCGCTTTTAACTGTCAATTTACTTGTAACTGTGTATTCTTAATTAATGCCATTACATGCCAGCTATCCGAGATACTTTTCCACCCTAACATACCACTCGAAGCCAAGAGACAACAAACTGATAGCATATTTATACTACTGCTGTGCTACTAATGTCAGACATGGGCTAACTAAGACAAGCAAAATAAAAAATCTACACGTGAAATGAGACGCCTAAGAAAAAAAACAACAAACGTCAGTAAGAGGGGTAAAATATAAAATAACGACATAACACAATTGGTAGGAACTACAACATGCTTGCAATATACAACAAACAAACAAAAACTAAGAATTTAACTGGTTTCGCCACTTAATGAGAATGACACATATACAGTCAGCTGCGAGGGCCTTCAATCAAAGAACCACAGGACGCAGATCAAGAGGAACACCCTGGAAGAGATGGATGGATGGGGTTACAGAAACCCTCACGAATTACCGCGTGAACATCATTGAACCACTCATATACCTCCCCTCCCCTACAAATAAAAAAAAAAGCCAGCTGCATTCCCCCTCGACACCTCATGGTACAAGAGGAGGATAAAGTAAAGTAGAGTAAGTATGTACTCTTAACTATCTATAAAAGTATGTACTCTTAAATATCTATAAAAGTATGTACTCTTAACTATCTATAAAAGTATGTACTCTTAACTATCTATAAAAGTATGTACTCTTAACTATCTATAAAAGTATGTACTCTTAAATATCTATGTACTCTTAATTGTCTGTGTGTCAACCAGTCCCTAGCTAGCACTCTGTGTCTAGGCCACGTGATCGATTATAAGGAACATGTTCGAGAGCGTTGAACCCAGTGCTCGTTTTCTTTTCTCCCAGGTTTGTTTTATTTTGCGAGTCTTGTTGGGGTTATTTTAATGAAGTTCCGGCCCCTACATTTTTTAAAGTGCTGCCAAAACATACTTTTTTAAAAATGTGAACTAATAAATGTAACGACTGCGATAAGAAGATGGTGTCCGTTTTATCAGTCAGCGACTCTGACACGCCGGCGTTAGCTGTAGCAGTTAAAGAAGAAGAAGAAGAAATCGTAGTAGTAGTAGTAGTAGTAGTAGTAGTAGTAGTATTAGTGGTAGCAATAGTAGTAGTAGTAGTAGTAGCAGTAGCAGTAGCAGTAGTAGTAGTAGTAGTAGTAGTAGTAGTAGCAGTAGCAGTAGGAGTAGTAGTAGTAGTAGCAATAGTAGTAGTAGTAGTAGTAGTAGTAGTAGTAGTAGTAGTAGTAGTAGCAATAGTAGTAGTAGTAGTAGTAGTAGCAGTAGTAGCAGTAGTAGTAGTAGTAGTAGTAGTAGCAGTAGTAGTAGTAGTAGTAGCAGTAGTAGTAGTAGTAGTAGTAGCAGCAGCAGTAGTAGTAGTAGTAGCAGTAGTAGTAGTAATAGTAGTAGTAGCAGTAGTAGTAGTAGTAGTAGTAGTAGCAGCAGCAGCAGCAGCAGTAGTAGTAGTAGTAGTAGTAGTAGTAGTCTTAAAAATCATAACTTTAGAATCATGCAGCTTCTAAATCTAGTAATTCACTGTTCCAATGAAAATCGATCTCACATCTTTGCAGTTAAGTTCAAACAGCAAGATTACAAATCATAAACTGTCGGAGATTATTTTAAAAACGCGATCGAAACACTTTATTTAAGAATGACAATGAACTTAATGTTTGTTTTACCTCGGAGGAAGGGCCAGATGAATGAGCTCCAGGTCTTTAACTCCTCGTAGATAAATATGCCAGAGAAGGCATGTAGGAAAACTATGGTCTTTTTTAAATTTAAATCTGCAATCGATGTTTAAATGATTAACAGACACAGGTAGTAACCTTAGCCAATGTCTGATAGCTCTATAGGATACTTCAGCAAGAACTGGATACAAGATTGAATGCTTGAGAATTAACTCGATACAGCACTGATAAACTTTTGTGTGGTCTATGCATTTAGTTTGATTGAACAAAGATTATAAGTATATCTTTAAAATGTATGTTCTTTTCATTGTTTTTCTTTGCCCTTATCTTGATTTATATGTATTTTTGCCCTTATCTTGAGTTAAACTTGTTTTGTTCCTTATCTTTGTTATATGTGACTTTGCCCTTATCTTGAGTCATGCGTTTTTTTGTCATTATCTTGCATTGTACGTGTTTTTAAGATTGTTATTACTACTATTATTTTTTTGTATAAGCTCAACACTCCATTCGCTTTTCATCTTGAATGTTTTTTTGTTTTGTTTCATTGCTGTTTTTTTGTTGTTGTTACATTCATTTTGTTTTGTTACATTCAGTTATCTGGTCAGGGAGGTATGTTTGCACTTGTAGGTCTGATCCTTCTTGTGTTTAATTATCCCCAAATGACGGGAGGAAAGAAAAAGTAAGTATGATTTTTATGCAGCAGATAAGAGCCACATTAATAATATGGCTCTTATCTCATTATTACAAATTTGCCGAAAACTTCATCCCTCACTCAGATTGTGGTCTCAGCATAACTAACAAAATTTATGCATAACAAATAACCAAATATTGATAAAATGTATAAGAGAACCTATACATAGCTATCGCATAAAGATATATGTGATAAGGACTGTAAAAAGGAAAAGGCGAAGAAATCGTCATACAAGTAAGCTCAAATTTGTATAGTCCAAGAACTATACAAGATACAAGATACTAACAGTAGATCTGTGACGGAGATTTGTTGTTTGGTCAGATATTAAAAGTACCAGGCAGACGCACATGCATATATTTTCTCTTTAAATACTATCTTTTCTCTGTTCAATAAGACCATGTTTTCTAAATCTATTTTTAGACTTCACTTCCACCATTTGCCCCACTTCTTTTCCAATATTCAGTCTATCAGTAGTTTTGATGCTCATTCCACCGTTCAAAATCTTGAAATAATGTTCCTGGCAGTATTTTTCTATTTACAACCTCACCAGAACCTTGTGCTCACAGTTTTGCCAGAAGACGGCAATTAATTTTCATCATCATCATCATCATCAGGTGCCGTGCCGACTGGCGTTGGCTATTATGCTTCTCCAGAGTACACGATCCTTCATGCAGGCCATTAGTTCAGTTGGTGATCTCCTCAAACACCATCCCGTCAGACTGTCCAGTATCATTTCTCTTGGTCTTCCTCTTGATCTTCTTCCTTCTATTTTTCCTGTTGTTATAATATTTTCAATGCCCCCTCTTCTCATTGCATGTTCTATGAAAGTACATTGTCTCTCTCTTATCTTTTTGACAAGGTTTTTTTTGTCTCTCCAGCTCTTCTCATACATTCTTCATTAGTTATTTTTGCTGTCCAGGGGATTCGCAACATTCTTCTAATAAACCACATTTCTGCTGCTTCCAATGATTTTTGTG
Organism: Achatina immaculata; assembly: GCA_009760885.1. Classification (NCBI taxonomy): domain Eukaryota; kingdom Metazoa; phylum Mollusca; class Gastropoda; order Stylommatophora; family Achatinidae; genus Lissachatina; species Lissachatina immaculata. Next base: position 6,401,962 of record CM019717.1, read on the forward strand.
CAGACTTGCCTATTGTCCATGATTCACTTCCATATAACAAGATAGAATTAATTTTCTTACAGAAGAATATTTCGCCGGTCTTCGGGAGCCGGAACTGGAGTGTGATACATGTATGGTCACGAAAGCAACACACATTCATGTGTATTTTCATTTATCGGCGGTAAAGTCACTGCCCGAAGTAGCGAGCTACGCTTCATGGCTGATTACGTTACTCAGGGATGACGACCCTTAGCCTGCCAAGACCCTGGCCTACCTCTCGATTATTGCTTCCATTAAAAGGCCTGGTCCGGCTAACGGGCTATCGCCATAGTCCCCTCCGAATTGCACAAAAAGTTTACCAATTTTTTTTACCATTTTCTTGATATAGACACCAGAAAAATATACTACATATCACAGATACAAACACACTCGGACTACTGCTCCACAGTGTGGGATTGTTGTTTCATGTCAAACATGAAAAGACTTTACTCATTTCAAAAACGAGCAGTAAATCTTATAGATGACAAACATGCAGCACATATTACAAATAAGAACAAACATCTTGATATTCTACCCCTCAAGAAGAGATTTATTTTCAACAAGGCCAAGTTAATTCATAAAATTCTATAGCACAATGCTCCACCCTATCTGTGGTCGTTGTTAAAATCCAACCCAAAACACAATCAACGCTTAAGCAATTATATTCTCCCAAAATCAAGGCTTGACATGTTAAAAAAAACTTCTCTTACTCAGCTGCCCACCTTTGGAATGCTCTACCAACTTATGCAAAACTTATAAGTAACATTCGTTCTTATAACTTCAAACTTTGTCAATATCTGTTTGATATGGACTATATGCCTCCCTAAGCATAGTCTCTCTCTCTCTCTCTCTCTCTGAACCTTAAGTGCCTACGGCACATGAGGCTTCCGCAAGGGTTTTCCACAAATGCCTGTCCTTTGCCTTTTTTTTTTTGCTCTTGCCTAGGTGAGCCCTCTATTGCTCAACATCCTTTCTGTTGTTCTTCTCCATGTCTCTTTTGGTCTACCCTTACTTCTGTTCCCCTGTGGTGTCCATCTTAGTGCTATTTTGGTAGTGAGTTGTCAGTCATTCGGAGCACATGTCCCAACCATCGCCAGCGTCTTTCCTCATTAATTGCTGTCAGTGGCTTCATCTGTATTTCTGCCAACAAGATGTTGGCATAGTCTAAAGTAGTTTAAAGTATGACTTGATGTTGCAATTTTTTATACTGCTTTTCTATGAATTTGTTAGTTTTCAATGAATGTAAGAATACAAGTTTATTTCATGTTGTTGCATAAATCAGAGTGTAGAGTATATGGACAAGAGGTATACTGGCCTCAGATTAGGGGACCGCGTGCAGAAACATCTGTACGATATCACACAGCATGCTTCCAAACCAGATCCGAATCATTTCAATGGCTCCAACCACAGAGGCAACTCTGACTTTCTGGTAACAGCTATCAAACAATGTCAGGCAGATGGCAGAAGCCGTCTAGAGCTTGAGAACCGCTACATACAGGAATATGGGACGCTGAAACCACATGGTTTGAACTCGTTATTCAACTACACCTAACATTCTCCTCTTCCACAATCCCTCCCCACTAAGTTCCACTCCCTTCTCATTTGTTACACATAGTTCAGAATCTCTTCACAGCATCACATTACAACCCTCTACCCTAACCATAATCATATATATCACCTTTTCCCGGCTAAATTACCACTGTATCCCTCCTTCTCTCTCTCTCTCTTTCTCTCTCTCCCCTCCACGGTTTCCTCACCCACCACCCTCTGTTACGACCCACCTATCACACACACATCACATGTCTCCATTTAAATATTCTCTACACTCTATTGTGCGCATTTCTGGCGCGTCGGACGAGCCACAGCTCCTTACAAGTTAAAGCTAAGTGCCCTATTCATTTTTTTAAAATACAGCATTCATATGAATTTATACTTTATCTCCTCTCTCTATTTCTTTGTCCTGTGTGTTTTTGTATGATTAAGGCTCACACGGAAACGTCACAACTGTCTGCTCGTTAAGTAATAAAGCTGTTCCTACTTTTTTCCTAATTTATACATTATGGACAAGAGATAAGTGTATTATTTATTTATGTAATCATTTAATAGTGTCTTCATGATTATTATATACATTAACAAATACTGAATGACTGTGACTGAGTGAAAGTTGTATGGTTAAGGGCAGAACGTTAGACGGGCCTGCGTGCCCAATTCTTAACCCTTTGAAAATAAAGTATGTTCGTTCGTTCGTTCATTGTTCGTTCGAGTCTGCTAAAGAATTTATGTACCTCCCCTGCTTTTTAGCTTCACTCCAGGTCTGAAAAAAAAATGTCACTGTAACCCATTCCCTATTCGATACGATGTTGTGCCTAATATCTTCACCACACCAGCTGCAATGCACATTCTGCTCACAGCTCTTGGGATTTAGAAGAAAAAAAAACATCAACAATAGCAACGTTCTAATCTATCAGACCTGAAACATCAGCAAAAACAAAGTTCTAATGTGTCAGACCTGTATTCTCTGCGCCATCATTTATGGATATGAAAGAAAGACAGCATATGCAAAGCAAGAAGAAAAGAAACAAGAAAAAGCAACAACTTAATAGTTTCTATTTTTGCAAAATAGGTAAGATACCTGGGGCATGTACCCCCCAAAAAATGGATGCCGGACATGTCGCCCAGTAAAAACTGTATGGAAAACTTCAGAAATGAAACTAACAAGGACTAAGATACAAAGACTTTTGTAAGATATCCATGACAGATTTTTTACATCGGGAACGATGACTAGGAAAAAATAAAAGATGAAAGATTGCACATGAGACTGGCTACGTAGGGGCGTGAAAAGTCTTCACATTTTTAAGCCTCAACTTTGAGAGGTAGCACCTGTCATATCTGTATTTACTTTACCCAGAGAAAAACTCGGTACCCACTTCTTAAGGCTGGATCGAGCCCAAGACCTTTTAGTCGGCAGGTAATTGCACTAACCACAATACTTACGTGTACTTAACTGTGTATAACAGGCTAGCTTAGAAAATTGACATACATTTCAGTCATTTATGTACTTACGCTCGCTTTCGGACATTCTTTCTAAGATGGGAGACACACCCTCGCTTTCAGACAATCTCTCTATGTCGGAGACATATCTCTTGCTTTCGGACACTCTGTCTAAGATGGGAGACATATCTCTCTCTTTCAAACATTCTCTCTAAGGTCAGAGACATATCCCTCGCTTTCGGACATTCTCCCTAAGGTCGGAGACATATCCCTCGCTTTCGGACATTTGTAAAATACTGGTGGCTTTAATATAAAAACGTTATCAAATAGCGCTATAATGTTCCAACGAGTGGGACACGAAATCACTCTAGAGGAAAGACGAATCAGTACGTATAGTCTCCTATACTTTATGTATGCAGCTGCACTAAAGATAGGACCCCAGTTTATTTAACATAACCCAGGTCTTTTCCTCTTCCAACTCCGTTCAAATCTGGCCACCAAAGAACTCTACGCCATACCAGTTTTCAGTTGCCTAAGAAAACCTACTTGCTCTCACATAAATAGAACACAGCAAAATGTGACACATAAAATGACCAGTCTAAAAACGATACTTTTTGTGATCCATAACTCTCTTTTTCAAACGTTTACTGGCATAAACGCCGACCAACGACACAACCAACGAGTACACATATGAAATTAAACATCACATCCAGCCTCTAGACAAAACCACTACAGATTGTCCTCATTCAACCAAATCTTATGTACGACATTGTCTCAACACACTGTTACCAACAAGGCAAAAATTAAACATATTCACTGTTCATAAACTCACATTCACAATGAAACGAACCTTCTGTGTAAACCTTCTTTAGTCTTCACAAAAATCTCAACATCTAACCATCATAATTATAATACCCACACTTTTATTATGACTCAGCAGTGAATCTATACTTAAAATTATCTCGGCCCAAAACACATTTAATATTTAATGTGTGCCAAGACATCATATGAACATTAAATCAGCAACCCACATAACACTTCATGAAGCAAAACACAAAGAAAAATGCCAATGAAACTGTGATGACAGAAAATACAAATTAATGTAATCAATGTAACAGACCATCAATAAAATGAAAATGTCGCCAGTTATTTGGCAACGTTTTGCTACCAACTTCAGTCATAGGTCAATCACATTCTTTCACAACACACAAAAATTCCTTGGCCTTGCTGATGTTATAGACCAAACTACTTTTAACGAACAGCTGCGCTCGTCACAATACACCTTAACATTTACAGCCGAACGAGACTTCACCTAAACACAAATGCTGACACATAAACAACGAAAAACTTACAGGACAACGGGGTTGGCTCGGATGTCTGTGACCTGGCTCAAAACTATCTGCCATTGCATCACTAAAAAATGTTGACGAAACTCTAAACAATAAAACGAATTACTCATTCTAAGGAGACACGATCCCACGACGTTACGGCCTCGGACAGGACTGACCAAATTTTATCTCGCTCGAACAACACACCTGCCTATCCTGACTATACCCGACTACTACCCGACTATACCCGACTACTACCCGACTATACCCGACTACTACCCGACTATACCCGAAGTGCTGCTTCGACTCCCCGCGCCGGCCGATGCGAAAGAAATCAAAGTTTTCACCCTAAGCATAGTCCACATATTCTCTCTGAAATCGACATGTCTCTCACTTTCGGACATTCTCTCTAAGGTCGACACATCCCTCATTTTCGGACATTCTTTCTAAAGATCGGAGACATATCCCTCATTCTTTAGACGCGCTATTTGGGGAGAGTCGTTCGGCGCTCGATGGACATTAATTGACCACTTAGATTTCTCGCCTTTGGATAAACACTACTTAAGGTAATGTAATTCAGTTTTTATATCCTTTTTTTTAAAGCTAAAACACTGATCGCTGGTAATACACAATAATTAGAGTATAAGTATACAACTATACACGAAGCACTGCAGTAAAGCTGTGATACCAAAATGTATAAACTAGGAAAAAAGTAGGAATAGCTTTATTACTTAACAACTACAAAGTTGTGACGTTTCGGCGTGAGCCTTAACCATACAAACACATACAGGACGAAGAATTAGAGAGAGAGAGAGAGGAGATAAAGTATAGATTCACTTGAATCCTATGTTTATAAAATAAATAAAATGAATACAGCACTTAGCTATAACTTAAAAGAATATGTAGCTTTTCCGACGCTCGTTCAGAAATGCGCCCGTTCAAAATGTGCTACGTTCAAAATGTACTCGTTCAGAAATGTGCATGGTGGAGCGTAGAGAATGTTTAAATAGAGACTTGTGATGTGTGGATCATAACTGAGGGTGGTGGGTAGGGAAACTGTTGAGGGGAGAGAGAGTGATACAATGGTAACCTAGCCAGGAGAAGGTGAAATAAATGATTGTGTTTGGGGTAGAGGGGTTGTAATGCGATGATGCGAGGAGGTTCTGAACTAATATAACACGTGAGAAGAGAATGGAGTGTAGTGGAGAAGGATTATGATTGTGGAGGAGGAGACTGTTATGTATAGCTGAATAACGAGTTCAAACCGTGTGGTTCCAGCGTCCTATATTCCTAAATGTAGCGGTTCTCAAGCTCAGACAAAATGTCGCGGGTGTCAGGGTAGAGTTGGATTAGTGGAGAAGACAATAAAGAATTTTCTTAACCATCTGACCATGCGGGTGGAAAGGCAGTACTAACTTAACTCTGTCAGATGAGGTAATACGCTTTTTTTCTGATTGCTTCTTTGTGGCTCACTAGTTGGATACTGTTGACGGCTTCACGAAGGACATTTTCTGGATAGTGGCGATGACGGAAAAATTCTAATAAATTGTTGAGCTGATCTACAAACGTCACAACTTTGTAGCTAGGTAATAAAGCTGTTCCTACTTTTTTCCTAGTTTATACATTGTAATCGCTGGTGATATACCGCTTACGTTATTTCATTATGCTGCGACATGTTTTAAAATATTATCAGTTATGATTTTGAGCAACATCCAAATATCCTAACGGATGTCAGATGCAAATACATATAATACTTTAACATTGCAAGAGGATTTAAGGTAATGCAGTCTCAATTTACATCAAATATTTTATACGAAAAAGAGAAAAATATTCACAAAATACGTAAATAAAGAATTAAACAATAATTTGTATTAGATAAACAATAAAATTTAGTAGACATAACTCTTGAAAAAACATTTCTGCAAGATTACGGAAGCAAGCGAAATTCCACTTATGTAACCAGTCGAATACCCTGAACGAGATAAATAATAAATAACTTCAATAACAAAATATATGAAAAAAAGAGGCATAAACAAAAACTAATTTAGTGGAAAAAATATCATAGAAAATAAGAAAATTTACAATTCGCATTGGTGTAGAAGGGAGAAAAAAATAGACAGAAAAAAATATTCTGTAAATAAAGTCTCAAGTTCGTAAAAATATATCTCATAACCAGTATAAATAAAAACGTGGATCAAATCAACATCATGTATATTATTCAACATATGCCGATAGTTTCTGTTTTCAACAATGAAGACAAGCGAAAGCAGACATGTAAGCAAGTGATACTACGAGGATTGATTGATAAGTTCTCGGCCAAAGGTATAAATACTTGAAACACACAGTTGATATTAGGTGCATTTGTAGATTAGGTTAACATAAGATTAAATACAAAGTTTCAAGAAATTAACTGCAACCAATTTTTTATAGGCTACTGAAGTGGTAAGGGGTGGTAGAAACTGAGAAAATGGACAAAATTTCTCATCGAGCTACCTCTGCATCAAGGGCTTATCATCGAAGGAGATCCAAGAGGATATGGTAGAGACTCTAGAGGAGAGTGCCTCTTCTTACACCACAGTGAAGAAATGGACAGCTCAATTCAAACATGGAAGGGAGAGTCTAGAAGATGATCCCCGTCCAGGAAGACCAAGAACGGTAACCACCGATGAAACCACCGGCAGAATCCATGACATGATAATGGAGGATCGACAAATAATTGAGCGGTACATTTCTACTGAGTTGGGCGTATCCCAGGGACGTGTTAATGCCATTATTCACAATGATCTTCAAATGACAAAGGTTTCTGTTCGATAGGTCCCGAAACTTCTTGGAGCTGATCACAAACGACAGCGTCTCAACATGTCAAGAGATAATCTTGGCCATTTTTCTGGAGATCTTGAAAAGTTTCTTCAGCAGTTTGTGACTATGCATGAGACTTGGGTTCATCATTTTAAAACAGAAACAAAAGAACAATTAAAGCAGTGGAAACATCATGGATCCCCACCTCCAAAGAAAGCAAGGGTGGGTCTGTGTGCAGGCAAAGTGATGGCTTCCATCCTTTGGGATTAAGAAGATTGGTAGACTATCATCAAAAGGGCAGAACGATCACTGGGGCCTATTACGCTAATCTTGTAAAGCAATTGGAGGTCAAATTGAAGGAAAACCGTGGAGAGAAATTGACGAGATGAGCGTCATCTTTCAGCAAGACAATGCTGCAGTTCACATGTCGCGGGTGGCAATGGCTGCCATTCATGAATGCGGCTTCCAGCTTCATGAACATCCTCCTCATTCCCCAGATTTGGCCCCTTCGGACTATTACCTGTTTACCAAACTCAAAAAAGAGCTCAGCAGTCGCAAATTTGCTTCAGATAATGACGTCATTCATGGTGTAGACCACTTTCTACTGGCACAAGATGCTGACTTTTACAAAGACGGGATCCGTATGCTCCAGAATCGCTGGACTAAGTGCATACACTTGCAAGGGGATTATATTGAGAAATAACCCAAAAAAGTTGTCCACAAATAAGGCATTGTACCTTATGCCGAGAACTTATCAATCAACCAACATAGCTAAAGTTCTAAAGTCAGTTAACTCTTTCGCCCCCAAACAGTGGAGCTCCTAGATCATGAATGTCTTTGTGAATCAAAGCTCAGAGTGGCATTTAGTCATAGTCTAAATGAACAAAGAAAAAAACAGCTGAAAGAAAAAAAGCTGACAGAAAAACAGCTTGGTTTCTAACCCAAAACAGTTCTTAAATTATAGATTAAGCCAAAACATGTTCTTAAATTATAGATTAACCCAAAACATGTTCTTAAATTATAGATTAACCCAAAACATGTTCTTAAATTATAGATTAACCCAAAACATGTTCTTAAATTATAGATTAACCCAAAACATGTTCTTAAATAATAGATTAATTTCCTTCTTGTACTTTCTATTGAAATTTCTGAACACAATTCACTCAAGCGCAGGGTGGAAAATAATTCAGGAGCCGGTGAGTTAACTTTGATTACATGAGGACCCGGAGAGAATGCAGAGCAACAATGATAACAGCGAACATGAGATCTGTGTCAGCAGTAGCCCTGTATGAGATATTTTGTGATGAGTAGCTGATATCTATCGATTGTAATTTACAGGATCTCCGTTCGTCTCTTTCGCACACTACAACCTAACAACAACAAGCGTTTACATCCGGGTAGAAAGGGGCGTGTCTCATTGAAATGAGTCATAATTATACTCCGTCGTTTTACATGTGGTGATCGGAGTAAAAAGTGTACCTATCTTGATACGTGTCGTAAATGTAAACATTAGAAAGATGGACAATGTGATATTGTTATCCAAGATCACACACGCGCACACGCGCTACATGGGGTGATGTAAACTTGTGATGAGACCACACGGTAAATTTATTTTATTTGTGCCTTTTTTTTTCCTTCTCCTGATAAATGTGATGATGATTGCGGTACAACGGGTCCTAGCAGAGTAGAAGCAGTGGCGTATGAATCGGCTTTACAAAAGGATAAAAGAAGCAGGGGAGTGGTAAAAAAACTACAGAAGATCACTAGAACTTGTCGTGTCTTTCCTTGTATCCTTTCTCATAAACCTTTTAGTCGCTATGGAGGCAGATAAACTTCCTAATAGGGCTCGACGGTTTGGTTTATACGAGGTGTGTCCGGTAAGTAATGAGACTGATACCATAAAATTCGATTGGTTCAAGATACGTATACTTAAAATTCCTCGAAATAACATCCTTGAGCAACTATACATCGTTGCCTGCGGTTCCGCCACGTGTCAATGCTCGCTTAGAAGTCTTGGAACAGGGATCTCCTTCAAAGCACTTGTCACGGCGGCTTGCGCGTCATTAACAGTCCCAAAATAGTGCTTTTTCAAGGTTGATTTGAGCAGGGGAAACAAAACGAAGTCAGCCGGGGCCAAGTCCGGGCTGTAGGGATGTTGGCACAGCGTTGCCACGGTTTGTTTCGCCAGAAACTCTCTCATAAGCAGCGATCCATAGCTCGGCGCATTATCATGGTGAAGAACCCAGGTGTTGGCGATCTTCGAGGGATGCGCGCGACTCTGTTCTTCAGCCGTTTAAGCACTTCCACGTAAAATTCTGTGTTGACCATTTGTCTGGGTAGTACGAACTCCTTATGGACAACACCTTTAGAGTTAAAAAAAGGTAACGAGAATCGATTTCATCTTCGATTTGCACATTCGAGCCTTCTTTGGTGGAAGAGACTTGGTAGTGTGCCACTCAGATCTCTGTCTTGTCGTCTCCGGATCAAACTCAAAGACCCACGTTTCATCACCGGTTATCATTTTTTCCAAAAAATCAGGTTCACTCCTCACACGATTCAAAAGCTCACGACAAATCGACACACGGTTTTTCTTCTGTTCGTTGCTCAAAACATTAGGAAGCAATTTGGCACACATTTTCAGCATGGGAAATTCTTTCGTGACGATTTTATGCACAATGGATCATGGAAGTCCTTCTTGATCTGCTATTAGTCTAAGACTCAGCCCGTCAGAGTCCAAAACTGCTTTCATCTTATCAGCATTGTCAGAAGTGTGAGACATTAATGGGTGCCCTGTGCGTTGTCCATCCTCGACGTTCTCTCTTCATTCTTTGAATGTCTTGTGCCATGGAAACATATGTCCTTTCGATAAAGCATCCTTCCCCTAGGCTTTCTGTATCATAGTAAGCGTCTGGATCGCGGATTTTTCAAGTTTAACACAAAACTTTATCACGTATCGCTGCTCGACACTCCTCTGCATTTTGACCGTTACGCGACGCTTAAACAACTGTCCACTTCGCAAGCGATCCACACTCTGTAAAAGCTCAGAGCCAAATGACGTGATATCGACCCTTTGCCTAACATCCCACGCTAACATTCAGGCCCGGAGAATCCGTCGTCTCGGCCCTGCTGATTGGCTGAATAAAATAAGTTTCATTACTTACCGGACACACCTTGTGTAAACCTTTCAGTTGCCATGGTGGGGGGGGGGGAGGGGCAGATAAACGTCCTAATGGGGCTCGGCGATGTGTTTTATATAAATCTTTGTCACGCAGTAGCGGGCGTGAAGTGTTAGTGCTTACATATTTCTAGACCACCACAGCATTTGAGGAGGTAGAGTTGCCTGCATCTGTTTTCGCTGCCCTTATTTTCCTTATGAAATCGTCAGGCATCCATTTTTCGAGGTTAGGTGGACACAAGTGCCTGTTGGTTCTTTCCGAAAAATTCCGCCCGTGTGCGAAATCGAACCAGGGACCTTTTGGTCGGCAGGCGAGTGCACTAACCACTACACCACGGCGGCACTGCTTTATAAAAGGGGACATTTATCTGGTATATCCTTATTTACCTCTTCCATGACGGTCTCTCCTTTTGTTTTCCATCATTCTTTAGCGCGAATGTTTTCTGTGCTAGACTGTCTGATGGTTTTCACGTAACGCTTTTGACTTGTTGCTTCTGGAATAATTTAGTATAATACTGATGTAGTGTTGATGAAAGAGAGGAAGACCAAGGCGAAGATGGCTGCAAGACGTCGTTGATGATATGCAAATGGATCCATCAGCAGCAGGCCATCTTGCTCACAACCGAGAGGCCTACAGGAGTGCTGTTAGGGAGGCAAAGTTCCGCAAGAGACATGCAAATGAATACTGATGTTAGTCTAATCTTTGCGCCCATGGTGTCATTTCTGATTTTGTCTGCAGAAGAACGCGTGGTATATATTATCGAAATAATGATTTTTCTTGTGTTTCCTTATAGTTTTTTTTTAAGAAAAAAATATTCCATTGACGTTTTAATCGCTTCTTACCTCTTACAGGAAACAAAGATAAAGTGACCAATCGCACCGTATTTTACAGGACACCGTCGCGTTTTAAGAATTTGTCGCAAGAATCATATTACTTCGGTTTGAATGTCTAAATGTTCCCTATTCTAAAACATGCGTCCTATATTGTCACGTTTTCTCATTTGTGAGCACCGCATGTTGGGAAATATCTAGAATATTTTTAATTATGTTAGCGGAAACGTCGGTACTTAGAAGAAAATTCATTCTGTAGAAAAGTACAACAAGTAGACCTGACTGGCACATGTGGCATTTGTAAGTAAAACTATAAACCTTGCCTACTGATTAAAATTTTGGGTTAAAATTTAAAGGTAACTTTACACCGCATTCACCCCCACCCCCCCCCCCCTTGCTTGATTGAATGCCCCGCATTTGAAATTAAAAATAAAAGAAGGCCAGATTAACAAAGATGGCTGTGGTAGTCTGACGGTATAGATGTCAGAACCAGCAAAACTGAGCTTTTCCGAAACATATCCTACTTCTCGTTTGGTGGCTCTCAGCCTAGCTGACGGTTACAATGGCGCTGGCTTCGAAGCATTCTTTTTTTTTGGGGGGGGGGGGCGGGGGCGGGGGGGGGGGTTACTCCAGGTCGTCATTCTCGTCGCTGTAACCCAGTTGTGACTTAATACCAAAGTTCGCGTTTTAAAACCTTCAATGCGTCGGCAGCAAAAAAGAGCACTGTGCTGGTTAATTCCAAGAACATAAATCAAACAACTTTCCTCTCTCTTGACGAAAAGCACGTTTCACATCAACATTCATATTCTGTACTCGTGCGTTACTGGATGAGAGGGGGAAAAAACAACAACAAAAACAACAACAACAGGGAAACACACACGAACTAGAGCACGCAGAAACATAATAGAACATTACCTCGCTCTTGGAGTATTTCCTTTGTTAATGTTCGCACGACTGGAAGTCTCATAACAGCCAGCGCGGGTTACATACATTAAACCAACTTGACTGAAACTGTGGTTCTGAACACATTGTTCATAAGATCTCTAGTCACGAAATATGGATTGGGGGGGGGGGGGGGAGTCTTGTCATCAAATATGTATGCACATAAATAACTGCGCAACATGCGTGGGTTTGTGAGTCACATAGTCCTTACGCACAAAGGCTGCTTTACATGTATAATCCTAGTAGGTTTTCCACTTATCACGTGTTGTTAGACAATAGAAACTTGCTATACGTTGGAAGTAGAGAAATGTGGACGAGTCCGAAAGTCTTTGAGAAAAGCAACTAGTCCTTGAATGAAGCTACTTCGTTATTTATACATATGTTAAACCCAGAAATTGCATAAATGAGTATTTAAGATTGTTACATGAATCACAATATATGTGATCCATTTCACTTTGTATAACATATCTACTAATATCACAGACACGCTAAAATGACATATTTTGCTGCTGTCAAGGCACCATCGATGAACACAGTAAACACTAGACTTGTCCGTGAGTTCGAACACGCACGTGGTTGAAACAACACTGCAGCTACGTTGGAACACGGAAACGCTTCAATACACTTACGATGACACATTTTTTTCAGCGCGTCTATGAAAACAAGACCTCTCAAAATAATGTCATTCGCCCGTGTGTCTCTGTAATCTACACAGTCTTATAATCACTGGTAACCCACCAGTTAGATCACTCAAAACTGACACAACAACTGAAACGACCTCATTCGTGGGACTTGGCCAACTCGGTGAGCACAGCAGAGACCGTGCCACACGGTGTCGTAGATCACGATCGATTGGTGTGTATCACAGAACAAGCGAAGACAACTCTCCCCGCTCATGTATTACTGTATTACTCTATCCCCTCCCTTCCGCCCCTCCATTCCCCCACTCTCTCTCTCTCTCTCTCTCTCTCTCTCTCTCTTTCAGTCAACAGTCAATAGCAAAGCAATCCAATCATAGCTTTCTGCTACAGGATGCCCGGAAAAATACAATTCCTCCAGGTATTGCAGCACAGAATATGAGACAAATGACCACAGATGTGATTCTTGAAATCCATTCATAACCCAGTTGTCTGGTTTCTGAACAGGTCTTCTTCCCCTCCCTCACCCCACCCACTTTACCCCCTTTCAATTATTTATTTCAGAGAACAATTAGGAAAAAAAATTATACATTTTTCTCGCTTAGACATCACCTTGAAGGAGGGGAGGGGGCGGGTTGTAAATATTCATTATGGGCGAACTTCACGCAGAGCGTATACTGTTTAAGATATATTTTCTGTATTGTCCTTTCTGTCTGTTTACGTTTTTATACGGCTCTGTGTGTGTATGTTTTTTTTAAATATTGCTGTAACCTCTGGATTTTAAGAACATGTCCTTCTAAGCTGTTAGATCTGGGGTGTCCACCTGCATTGGCCTCAATGGCCACGACCGTAAGCAGAAATCGAGAGGTGGCCCCCACATCTGAATCAACTGGTTTTTATCAACTTACATAAAAATGAGAAAAAGTGAGTTTTAAAGCTAAGGTGGAATTCACTGTGTTTAATTAGCTTTACATGTCAATTTTCTTGTTTTAAAGAAAAGAAATGTTCATTTTAACGATATAAATTATATTTTCATATAAACTTCGAGGGCCGCAAAAAAAAGGTATCGCAGGCCGCCTGTTTGACACCCCCCTGTGTTAGGCTCCTGTAATTACTCTCTCACAGTCTAGCCTTCTCTCTTTTGGTTCTTATCATCCCTGCCAGAGAACAAATAACTTTTAGTAAAACTTTTTCGAATGTTCAAAAGAAAAAAAAAGGTTGCAGCATTAGTTCACATTTGTGTATAACCTATGACATTTAACTAATCTATTGTAATAACCTCATTATAATGAGGGAAATTAAAAGGAGGACATCTATCGCTCTTCAGAAAGTAAAACAACTAAAGAATCTGTGGAGAAGAATAGAGAGAACCACAAATATAAGATTTCTAGGGCATGCATCTTTCCCATGGCAACATATGCCTGTGAGACCTGGACACTTAACAAAACAGCTGAGAAACACATAAATGCCTTTGAATGTAAATGCTACAGAAGAGTTCTTCAAATATCATGGACATAAAAAAAGAACAAATATATCCATACTACATGAACTTAATATTGAAGAAGGCTGGCTAGTAAAGAGGATTAAAGAGAGAAAGCTTAAATATTTTGGACACATTGAACGCCATGATGGTCTAGGGAATACCGTCTTGGAAGAGTACATAATGGGAAAAAGAAAGAGAAGAGGACCAAGGCGAAGATGGCTGCCATCGTTGATGATCTGCAAATGGATGCATCAGCAGCAGGGCATGTTGCTCACAACCGAGAGGCCTACAGGAGTGCTGTTAGGGAGGCAAAGTTCCGCAAAAGACATGCAAATAAATGAATGAATGAATTGTAATAACCTATGACATTTAACTAATCTATTGTAACAACGCTGAATAAATCTAAAATCTTGCCTCAGTATTTACACAATTCTGTGTAAGTTGCTGCCAAAATAATGTGTATTTTTTGTATTCTTAAAAAGGATGGGCGTCTTTCCGTTCATCTCCCTGACACACACATACACACACTCGCACAAGGATGCTTGTAAACTCTCACACACAGTCGAATGCCCCTGCAGGGGCTGGAGCACATGCTCCAGAACATGTTCTCCACCAGTGCCTAACTTTTACAGACCTACACAGCCAGAAATGTCACAGGCTCAGACCCAAGGCGGAAGGTATGGGGCTGCTGGGAGGACTTAAGAGAGAAGCTGTTGGGCTACTGGGAGGACCTAAGAGAGAAGCTGTGGGGGATGCTGGGAGGACCTAAGAGAGAAGCTGTGGGGGATGCTGGGAGGACCTAAGAGAGAAGCTGTGGGGGATGCTGGGAGGACCTAAGAGAGAAGCTGTGGGGCTGCTGGGAGGACCTAAGAGATAAGCTGTGGGGGATGCTGGGAGGACCTAAGAGAGAAGCTGTGGGGATGCTGGGAGGACCTAAGAGAGAAGCTGTGGGGGATGCTGGGAGGACCTAAGAGAGAAGCTGTGGGGCTGCTGGGAGGACCTAAGAGAGAAGCTGTGGGGCTGCTGGGAGGACCTAAGAGAGAAGCTGTGGGGATGCTGCGAGGACCAAGAGAAGACTGTGGACTTCATCCTGGCGACCGGGGGCTTCTTCTGATTTAGCATGACCAAGAACATGAATGCAGAAGAAGCTTGTAAACACACACGGGTTGCAATTGGAGGGGGGGGAGTTAAGCTAGTAGACTGCGCCGGGGGGGGGGGGGTTTCCATTGTTTTAATGACGCCTGAAGGGCTTTCTCTGTTGGAGGCGGTGGGGGTGGGGGGAGGAGGAGGGACTTAGCCTTCTTATATCTTATATCCTTCCCGTGCCGTTAAACGTCACATAGGGCTCGCAAAGTAGTTCGCCAATTTTTACTGTCTTCGGCGAGTCTTTCAACCTCATCAAGGGATTTTATGCCTGTTAATTTGGCCTCTCTTAACAATGTCCTCTTCAGAGTTTCACGCGGTCTGCCTTTTTTTCTTCGGCCTGTTGTGTTCCATTTGATAGCTTGTTTTGGGATTCTCTGGTCGTTTCTTCTCATCAAGTGACCGACATATGTCCATCTCCTTTTCCTGATCACCCATGAGACTGGTTGTTGTTCAGTCATCTGTCTTATCTCTGCATTGTTCTTGAATTCGTTCCATTTGATGCCGCGTATTTTCCTTAGGCATTTGTTTTCAAAAGAGTCTAATTTCTTATCTATTTCTTTAGTTGTTTTCCAGCTTTCGCATGCATAAATGATGGTGGATATTACATTTGAATTGAGTAATCTTAACTTGGTTTTTGTGCTTATAATTTTTGAATGCCATATGTTCTCAAGATTCTTGAAGATTGATGCTGCTTTTGCAATTCTAATTCTAACTTCCTTTCTGGAGTCACCATTCTGGTCTATGTAGCTGCCAAGGTATACAAATTGATTGACTTATTCAATATCTGTCCCTTCTAAGTGTATTTTTCCATTTTGATTAATGGGAAGTTTTACTATTTTTGTTTTGTCCTTGTTAATTTCAAGTCCTATTTTCCTAGCCATTGAAGACAGGCTATCTGTTTTTTTCATTCATGGAATTCACGTTGTTACTGATAAGAGTTATGTCATCAGCAAAATCAAGATCTTCTAGTTGGTTCCCATGTACCCAGTCAATACCTGTGTTACCTGTGCAGCATTTTTTCATTATGAAGTCTATTGTAATCCCAAAAAGAAAAGGAGACAGTATACATCCTTGTTTCACAGTAGTTGAACACAAAATTGGCTTATCAATAGATAAGCGGAAAGGTTGGGGGGGGGGGGGGAGGGGGAGGTGAAATAGTTTTGCGCAAGCTTAGAAAGTTCCTCTCGTAGGCCCTGCACACATATACATTATTATATTACACACGTGTATTTTCACTTATTCGCTTGTAAGGTAGGCATACAAGAACTCACCGGCATCTTTCCCCTGTTTCCACGGCTCTTCCTGCATGAAAATCACATTACGCTGTTGATTATGTCGAACTGATTTTCTCCGCGTAATCAGTCTAACTCCAGCCCGGCAACTCACACTACTTGTGTTATTATTTTCTATTGTGCTTTATTCTCTGCGTTTTCTGTTATTCTTTGTTCCAGTTTTTTTTTAAAGCTGAATTCACTTTTTCCAACCTGGCATGCTCTTTACAATTCACATTCTAATTAACGAACTAGTTATTCCCACGTTAGACCAGGACTTTTTCAGCAGATTCAGCCAATTTTTTTAAGGGGGATTTTTTTTTTTGGGGGGGGGGGGATTATTGGATTTTGGCTGCTTTCAGTAAGAAGACAGGTCATTTTCTGAAAGCTGATGTCTGACTCGGCGATTTTAGCTGCAGATATCTCCACAAACTGAGAGAAAATTGTAAACTTTTGGTAAAATCATTGGATCGCTTCCCACAGGAGACCAACAGATAGTTACAATTCAAAGTCATTCATCTGTGAAATATCAGCGATCAATATGAATGTTCTTCAAGCTGTATTCATGGTACTGTAGGTTTTGCTATATTCATTAATGAGTTACCACTTCAAGTTAAGAGCTCCTCTTGCGACCGTTTTGCCTGCGAAAACAATTACGTCCACGCTAAGCTAGATTAATTTATACCGAACGAAAGGAGCAAACTACTTCAGTGACTAGTTTTATATAGTGTAAATATCTGAATAAGTGAAGCTCGCCAACCGATTGTATTTGGGTGGGCGTGACCGAATCGATAGCGACGCAGTCTCTTAGATTGGTGGCAGTGAATCGTATCACCGTTACCGTCGCCTTCCTGTCGACAGAGGATGTATGTATAAGAGTCACACTTTGACTGATTCTTGAGACGGGTAAGCTTAAGTTAAGACTACACCTGTATGGATACTTTTGTTTGTAATTCTCTGTCTCTCTCTGGCTCGCTCGTTCTCTCCCATAGTTCATAGTTTCATCTTGCATTCATATATATATATATATATATATATATATTCATTTGGTCAGCGGGGTAGGGGTATCCCCTATCAAAGGATAAGTAAGACGCCTCCTTACCTCCGTCAGTCTACGGGATACCCTTGGGCAAGGTGGAGTACCCGTATAGCCCCCCGATCAGGGTGACGTGAAGCCATGGGAGCAGATGTTGGATGGAATGGGAGAGCAACCGACAGATAATGTTGGTTATGGTCACCATTCTACGATGGTAGGCAGATGATCTCAATGTAGGGACAATGGCTACGATCACTGACTAGTACAGTCACTGCCCGGAAGGAAACCAATGATAACATTTCTTCTTTAAATATACTAAGAAACCCAAACATTAACATGGAAGGTCAGATAGGAAAAAGATCTGGTGGCGAGTCCCCTAGACCAGATAGATCTAATTTTAACACTGGGGAAGAGTGTGAGACAGAGGTCGGTACTAGTAATTGTGATGACGGACAAAATCCTGATGGTGTTACTAAGGAAAACCCCTGCATCAAACTAAAAAGAAAAAAATAGGAACATGGAGTGTGAGAAGTATGTATGAGGGGAAGCATCAAATAATAAGTGACGAGATGAAAAGGACGGGATACACATTTTGGAAATCTGCGAACATCGATGGAAAGGATCAGGACACTTCAAGAGCGAGAATGATAATATCTTTGTATACTCTGGTGGAGAATTAGGTGGAAAGAATGGAGTGGCTTTTTACTTGGACAAATCAACATCGAAAGCATTATTAGGTTACAATCCAGTAAGTAATAGAATCCTCACAATCAGATTTAAGGGCACTTCTAGAAATGTAACAATTATCCAAATATATGCACCTACATCAGCAGCAGAAGAAGAGGAAGTAGAAGAATTTTATAACACACTGCAAACGACGATAGACTACGGAAAAATGATATTGTATTACTAATGGGGGATTTTAATGCAAAGATTGGTACAGAAAGAGCAGAAGATGAAGGACATGTTGTAAGGAAATTTAGCATAGGACACAGAAATGAGGCAGGAGACAATCTAATGGCGTTTTGCATGGAAAATGAGCTAATGATCGCTAACACACGTTTTAAACAACACCCAAGAAGACTTTACACATGGACATCACCTGATGGGAAAACCAAGAATCAAATAGATTACATTTTAGTGCAGAGAAGGTGGAGAGCAAGTATAACATCAGCAAAAACATTACCAGGTGATAATTGTGACACAGACCATGAGTTATTAACAGCAGACATGAAGATAAAGATTAAAAAGGACAGTTAAGGGATCAAGCCCACTCCGCTTTGATCTTACAAAAATACCAGAACAATACGGTATAGAAGTGAAGAACCGTTTCGAAATCCTGATGGCTGTACAGGAGGAGATGACACCATATGAACTGGCTACGCAGGCTAGAGATATCTTAATAACAACAGTTAAAGACGTGGTTCCAGTAAAGAAAACACAAAAGAATGGATGGATTACAGCATGTATATTAGAACTGATAAAACAACTTAGAGAAATAAAGACGCTATGGAAGATAACAAACAACAACAAAGAGGAACATAAATCTTTAACAAAAGAAGTACGAAGAAACATAAGAAAAGACAAAAAAAAACAATACATACAAGATTGTTGTGAAAGAATAGACGGACATCAGAAATGTGGAAGAGATAGTGAAATGTTTAAAGAAATAAAGACATTGAGATTAAATGTCACACGTAAGCTAAGTGTAATTTGTGACAAGATGGGGAATATCTTGACAGAGACAAAGGAAATCCTGGAAAGTCGAAAGGAATAGTGCAGACTAAAGTACGAAACCACCGACTGTGAAAGCAGAAATCAACAGTGTGAATTATTATTGGAGGAAAAAGAATCCGAACCGACAATAGAAGAAGTTTTATGGACAATAAAGAATCTGAAAAATGGTAAATCATCAGGATGTGATGATATAACAGCTGAACTTGTTAAAGCAGGAGGAAAGGAGTGTGCAACAATCTATCATGCACTATGTAAAAAGATATGGCATTCAGGTATTTGGCCAAAAGAATGGAAAAGAACTGTATTCATACCACTGCCAAAAAAGGGTAACCTGAAATTATGCACAAACTACAGAACTATTGCTCTGATTTGTCATGCCAGTAAAATTCTGTTAAAAATCACAATGGGTAGACTTCGTAAGAAAATAGAAGAAGTCAATATTGTCCAAGCTGGTTTCAGGCAAGAAAGAAGATCAAGAGATCATATATTCAATATAAGTTTAGTAATAAAGAAATGCAGAGAGTTTAATGTGAATCTATATTTATCTTTTATAGACTACTCAAAGGCATTTGATTGTGTACAACACTAAAAACTTTGGGAAATAATGGGAAAATGTGATTTCCAACACATTTTATACAATTAACATCACTGCTGTATCTAGACCAACAAGCAGTAGTAAGAATAAATGGTGAAACAACAACTTGGTTTGACATAAAACAAGGGGTCCGTCAGAGGTGCATATTGTTGCCTTACTTATTTAACTTGTATACTGAAAATATAATGAGGAATGTTAGAGAAGATGTAGACAAAGAATATTATGATGCCATAACAATTGGAGGTTACGAAATACCAGAGATTAGATGTGCTGATGACACGGTAATACTGTTCACAACACAAAAAAGGAATGAAAAAACTAATTGTCAGTCCGTAAGAACAGCGAAGAACAAAACCTCTATCTTAATGAGAAGAAAACTAAATTGATGACAACTGACAAAACAAACAAGGCAACAGAAATATGTATCAGTGAGGAAAAACTGGAAGAAGAGGAGAGTTTTGAATATCTTGAATCACTACTAACTAATAATGGAGATACAATGAGGGAAATTAAAAGGAGGACATCTATCGCTCTTCAGAAAGTAAAACAATTAAAGAATCTGTGGAGAAGAACAGAGAGAACTACAAAAATAAGATTTTTAAGGTCATGCATCTTTCCCATGGCAACATATGCCTGAGAGACCTGGACACTTAACAAAACAGCTGAGAAACACATAAATGCCTTTGAATGTAAATGCTACAGAAGGGTTCTTGAAATATCACGGACACAAAAAAGAACAAATATTTCCATACTACAAGAACTTAATATTGAAAAAGGTTGGCTTAAGGATTAAAGAGAGAAAACTGAAATATTTTGGACACATAAAACGTCATGATAATCTAGAGAAGACTGTCTTGGAAGGATACATAATGGGAAAAAGAAAGAGAGGAAGACCAAGGCGAAGATGGCTGCAAGATATCCTTGATTATCTGCAAATGAATGCATCAGCAGCAGGGCATCTTGCTCACAACTGTGAGGCCTACAGGAGGCAAAGTTCTGCAAGAGACATGCAAATGAATGAATGAATATACATTAATGTAATTTTGTATATCTTATTAAATAGAGTGTGTGGGAAGCATGACGGACGGAGTGATAAAAGGCAGAATGTAAGACGGGGCTGCGCGTCCAATTCTTCACCCTTTTGAAATAAAGATCATTCAAACATTCATTCATTCATTCATTCATTCGTTCGTTCCTCCCTCCACCAGTCTCTCTGTGCATTTCTTAAGAACTCATATGCTCATTTCTGCGTCTCTTCATCTTTGGTCCCTTGCTTTGTCTCTGCTTGTTTACATTTAAGCTATCGTAGCTCTTCCTCCATGTTTACTCCCCTTCCCCCCTCCCCCAAACCCTAAACTTTTCTGTAATCTGCCACTTTTTCTTGTCTCTTCTATCCCTTGTGTATATGCATGCTCAGTTGCTTTAACTTATCATATTTTCCCCCATAAAGTTAGATATGTATTCTGCTATTCCCCCATTGTGTTTTTATTGTTATTGTTTGTTGAAAATATCTCACGTTTTCTTGTTATCAGACTGAGCTTTGCTCCATGATTTTCCACAGATAAATGAACTAAATACTGAAATAGGGTTGCCAGATTCTGTAAATAAAAAACCGAGACATTTTTCTCAGACTGAAAATATAAAAAGCTCTTCGAGTATCATCATTAATTACTAATAAACAGAGCAGTCATGCCCTAAGATGTAAGAATTTTGTTTCCAAATAGCTTATCCGAGCAAAGATTATCAGTTATGCCATACTAATGTTGTTCAGCTCATAAGAGCAGGAATTATTAATATTTCATGTATCTATAATACCTATGGTTAATGTTTTATACTTTGCATTGATTGTGACATTAAAATAGCTCTAAATTCATTCATGGAATGTAGAAAATTCTTTTTCTGAGTACGAATGTTACTTTACTGTCGGATATTCAACTTCAAGTTCCTGCAGTATCCTGCCGTCCTGCTTCTATTATTTATCCGACTTCAAACGTCTGGGAAGAGAAGATCTTGCCGCTGACTGACATAATCATAGAATTCTGAGCAGCTCATTCAATAATTAAAAAGAACATTTAATTACTGCTTTAA
Organism: Achatina immaculata; assembly: GCA_009760885.1. Classification (NCBI taxonomy): domain Eukaryota; kingdom Metazoa; phylum Mollusca; class Gastropoda; order Stylommatophora; family Achatinidae; genus Lissachatina; species Lissachatina immaculata. Next base: position 6,424,040 of record CM019717.1, read on the forward strand.
CTGTTGGAGACATACGGCGATTTCGTTCCTCTGTCCATTGCACATTCGCGAGGGAAAATACCCTTTCCAATTTGTCCAGGAACACTAAAGATAACTTCACGTGGTTTATTAACTCCGATAACTGCTCCAAAAGATTCAGACTGTCCTAAGAAATAGGTCCACTTCTCCTGGCTGGATTTGCTATTCCAATTGTCATTATTCTTTGTGAATATCGCTTCAGTACAGTACGTAAAAAATGTGAACTGATAAAACAGTAGTGAATCGTCTGTTTACTGACCCGTGTCTTGTAAAAACTGTACAATCTCTTTCACTTCAAACCATGCTGGTACGGAGGTTAAGAGCATCCACCAATAGATGGAAAATTCATTCAAAAGTGGCATCCACCTCTGTATATAAGCATGACATGTTTCATAAAACTCTTCCACCTCAACATAACATTTATTTATATCTACGGCTGATAGGCCTACGTCATCTTCTGCTTGTTTCATAACAGAGTTCCACTTTCAGCAGAACATATCTTTCTTCTTTCCTCTGTTTTATCAATGTCAGGGTTTCCTCTAAAGTTACACCTACTTCTAAGACCCTACGATCTGCCGTCTCCAGTTTAAGTACGTGTCTATTAAAAACACTCATCTGGCTTTGGACACACCAAAGATAGGGTTCGCTTAGAAGATTTTCGAACATGGTAATCAAGACTTTTGGTGCTTTTTCTTCTGTGAGCAAAAACGATTTTAGTGCTGCATAAAGCTATAATACTCTTTCCGCTGCAGGAAGCAAAGATAACCACCTTGTATTTTTGTATGTGACAGCAATTTGCGATAGTCTACATCCACAAATTCGCAAAACTCCCGCAGGCAATCAGAGCGTACCGTATGTACTGATAAATAATTGAATAGTTCAATTATTATAGTTTCGGCATATACAGTTAGAACATCAGCTGATGCCTTTACCGCATTATGAAGTATGTGCCCAGGGCATCCAACACCGAGAAGGTTTTCATTTCTTTCACTCTTCAATTCTGGGAACACGTTGTTCTTACCAGTTCATCGTACTCCAGCAAAATTTGTATTTGCATTGTCTTGTCGCCACAGAACGCAGTGCATTTACGTTCATCAATCTTGTTCTCTTCTAGTGCATTAACAGAGTAATTGCTTATTTTAGAGCCAGTTTCACTTTTTTAAGGAATCCAGTTTAAGTACTTTTTTTAGTAATAATATTTTTATAACTAAAGTACTGAACAATCAATTTGAACATTTTCTCGGCATCATAGCTACTACTGTCCGTTGCAATACTAAAATAATGAGCATGTGCTATAAATCATCACATAACTGTTTGGTAGTGTCAGGAGCTAAAATGGATTTTACTATTGCTGTTGGTTTAATTTTTCTCAATGCCACATTTTTTGCTGTTCTCTCTCTCTCTCCCTCCCTCTCTCTCTTTCTCTCTGAACCTTAAGTGCCCAGGGCACATGGGGCGTCCACAACGGTTTCCCACAAATGCCTGTCCTTTGCCTTTTTTTCTGCTCTTGCCCAGGTGAGCTCTCTATTGCTCAGCATCCTCTCTGTTGTTCTTCTCCATGTCTCTTTTGGTCTACCCTTACATGTCCCATTAATCGCCAGCGTATTTCCTCAATAACTGCTGTCAGTGGCTTCATCTACATCTTGCTGTTTTAGAAACATTAAAAATGTTTGAGTTTAACTTTGTAGTGCAATCCATTGAATTAAACAACATATGATGTTTAATTATGTGATAGTACATTGCCAATTCCGCCTTTTGTATTGATTTTTTATGTTCAGAAGATTTGGGCCCTATTTTGTGCTGTCCAGTCTTTTAGAAGTGCATGCAGAATATATCTTTGGTTATGCCTTTCTCTTGCTGAATGGTCATTTATATCTGCTCGTCCGCTATGTGCAGTGACAATGTAACACACGTATTACATTTTGCTTCATGGTCTTTTCTCACCCGTGTTATAAAAGACCTTTCCTGTGAATATTTTTTCCTGAAAGAAACACTCTTCCTTAGGCATTTTTAAAACACTTCATGCAATTATACACAAAGAACATGTGTTTCTCTCAACACCGACAATAGCGAAAACGCACATATTTTCTTTCTTTCACTAGTCACAAATCTAAAACAAAAAACAAACAACACATTATCTATTTTCATGGCTATGACGAGGATAATGGTAAAAAGATATTTTTCTCACCAAAACGTGAAAATTTTGCAGCCACTGTATCTCCTAAACGTAAGCTATAAGACACTGGACAGGAAGAATGTCGCACAGTGAATAGTTTTTCCTTGCATATCCTTGTTTTCTTTTGGTGCAGAGATGCGGAAGAGACATGACGTCGCCAGTAGAAAACTCGCGAAGACAAAAGAATGAAAAAACGAAATGACGCGAAACTCATGAATTCCAACTTGGTGACAGCAATAACAAATTAAATTTCCACTGTTTTGTTGTTTTAAATTGTGCATAGCAGTCCTGCGAAACTGAAATCGTAGAGAGAGAGAGAAGAACTCGAATGCAAACTTCTTTCATTTGAAAATACAAACAAAACCCGAGACAAATAAGTGTGAATTTGTCCTGGAAAGTCGGGACGTCTGGCAACCCCATACAGAAATAATATTGGCCATTAATTTATCAGTTTCAAGTAATCCCCTCCTCCCCCCCCCCCTTCCTTCCAGCGGATAATGGGAGACAGGTATATACGCTTTAAGCTGGCGTGTTTTGTTTTGTTTTGATTTTGCTTTTTTTTTACAAATGCAGGGACAATAACCGTCTGTTGATGAATATCACCAGAAACAATCCACGCTCATAATAACAATAAGAAACCGCAGCATTTACTAAAATCAATACTACAGCTATGTGCTGGAACTTCAGACGTAGGAAATATAAGTCAACACAAGACGCAAGGACTCAAAATAATCAATAAATGACAGTGAAAAGTACACAGAATTACAATGCATAGAAAGTTCACCATTTGGCCAGATTAAAGCACTTCAATGGTAAAAGACTATACTTCATTCTACATATGAAAAAAAAGTGCAAATACAAATAACTGTAGCAAGCATCACAGCCTTGGATATCTATAGTCTATCAAACACAAACAAGTTTGTCTCTCTAGGAAAACAGACTGCCACTGCACTTCAGAGTGCTTCCAGATTCTAAAGTCAGATCCGCATAAATAATTCAGAATCCTATCTTTATAAAACCTATTTCTCCTCAGAAGAGTCAAGTCAATCCATAAAATAACGATGCTGGTAATACTAAGTTATTTATGACCGCTTATTGTTTCTCTGCCTCCAGCCACACCGATGGCTTTGTTAAAACTTTAGAAATAATCTGTATAAACCACATGGTAAAGGTAAAATCCTCTTTTCCACATATTACGGATATATAGGGGATACGATGTTAGGTCCGTATATTCAAGACCATCGGCATTGAAAGTATGATGTGGTCTGTATCACAGTCGGTATCCATTTTTAGACCCTGTGTGGAGCCCGGGGCCTTTTTGGCGTGGGTGGTACCAGAAGACAATCCCCACTGCTGGGACTTGAACCCGGTACCACCGGATTAGTAGACTGAGCGCCTTCCCATTCAACCAACGAGACCGTCTTTGGCTGCATTGTCACGAGAAAATCGTGGTTGGAGACATGATACTACTGCACTCTCGTCGACCCAGATATCAAAATGGTCACTACGTGAGCTTGTGCTAGGGAAACCCTATAAGAACGTACAGTATCTGCCTGCAGAGGGAGGCAGATCAGCTTACGCAATAAACACACAGTGTTTTTCAAACGGTGTGTCCCAGCACACTGGTGTATCGCAAGGCTGTCAAGAGATGCGTGGCCACATTTTGGTTGTAAAAATACAATAACTTGTATGTTTCTTCACATTACACCTCGCTCACTGTAATGCAAACAATAAACTACCAAAAATTTACGCTTAATATGAAAAATAGGTTGCAGCGACAGACATTTGTTTGGTCAAAGTTTGTAAAAGTCTGAGAACCACTGCAGTAAACACACCTGACGGGGCGGTGAATGGAAATAATAAATTCACATTTAAGCAGTTCTTATCACGGTGTCCTTTTTAAAGCATTTTTTAAAAACATTAATGAAAGTCATTTAATTTGCTTCTATTTCCATTTTCTAATGATGATGATGATGATGATGACGATGATGATGATTATGATATCGACATTATAACAATTCTACAATATGTTTTCTTTACATTTTCTTCTTCTTTACATACACCGGGGTGTCTAAGCGGCGAACCCGCTAGTTGCACTAGTCTCTCATGGCAAAGATCTGGGGTTCGAATCGGACAAAAGGCGCCCCTCACACAGCTGTAGAAATGGGTACCCGACTTCTGAAGTTGGGGAAGCAAAGGCGGTCAGGCGTGGTGCTGACCACATCGTCCTTCAGTGTGCTGACAGGTCAAGAAAAATATGGGCACTAACACCGTATCCCTATGTGCCTCTAAGGCACGGCAGGGTTACCTTTACCTTACCTTACATACACCGCGATCGTTTTGTTCTTGGATGATTGTTGCAAATGTGCATAAGAGGATCAGCTTTAAGTACGTAAACGAGACTGTAAAGATGAATGTAAGATGCACAAGATGTGTCCGGTAAGTAATGAGACTTATTTTATTCAGCCATTCAACAGGGCAGGGTTGGGGAGGGCGGATTTTCCGGGCCTGAATGTTAGTGTGGGATGTTAGGTAAAGGGTCGATATCTCGTCATTTGGATCTGAGCTTTTACAGAGTGCAGATCGCTTGCGAAGTGGACAGCTGTTTAAACGTTGCGTAACGGTCAAAATGCACAGGAGTGTCGAGCAGCGAGAAGCGATAAAATTGTGTGTTAAACTTGAAAAATCCGGGACCGAGACGCTGGCTATGATGCTGAAAGCCTACGGGAAGGATGCTTTTTCGAAAGCACAAGTGTTTCGGTGGCACAAGACGTTCAAGGAAAAGTCAGAGCTCTGTGTGGCACACTACCGAGTCTCCTCGACAAAAGAAGGCTGGAATGACCAAATCGAAGATGAAGTCGATGCTCTTATCTTTTTTTACTCTAAAAGTGTTGTCCATAAGGACTTCGTACCACCCAGACAAATGGTAAACGCAGTATTTTACGTGGTTGTGCTTAAACGGCTGAAGAACAAAGTCGAGCGCATCCGCCAGGATATCACCATCACCTGGGTTCTTCACCACAACAATGCGCGGAGCCATGGATCGTTGCTAGTGAGAGAGTTTCTGGCGAAACAAACCGTGGCAACGCTGTGTCAACACCGCTACAGCCCAGATTTGGCCCCGGCTGACTTCGTTTTGTTTCCTCGCTTAAATCAAGTTTGAAAGGCCACCATTTTGGGACTGTTAATGACTTGCAAGTTGCCGTGATAAGTGCTTTCAAGGAGATCCCTGTTCAAGACTTCCAGGCGAGCTACGACGCGTGGAAGAACTGCTGGCAACTGTGTATTGATGCTCAACGATACTATTTCGGGGAATTTTAAGTATATGCAAGTATATCTTGAACCAATCGTATTTTATGGAATCATTCTCATTACTTACAAGACACACCTTGTGTATGCAAAACAATAAACCACCTACTGCTCGTTATGTTTATATCAGTGATTCTTAAGTTTTGGACCATGGACCCCCATGATGTCTACAGAAGGATTTCCAGGGTTCACGAACCAGAAAATGGATTGGCTCGATTAAAAAAAAATCTTAGCTAAGTTATATATTATTAGAATAAGTTTGTGTCGCTTTTCATATTTGAAGTAATAAATGCTAAAACCAGTAGCTGCGTATTTTCAGTGCTCTGTAACGTTATCGGTAAACAACTTCAGCTTCAACCAGTTTGTAAGAGTTTGCTACAGAGATACGGTGTGCAAATTCTGGCTGTGGGAACTGGTCGTTGCACAGTCTGCTTCGCTTTTTTTGAAAAGCTTGCATACGAATTTACTAAGCAGTGTTAGTCACTAAATAGAGCTTTCTGTACTGACAAGACCCTTCCGGCAAAGATCAATAATAAAACTTATACAGAAACCAGTATCGAGAGCTGCACATTTGTTGGAGACTGAGTATATTACATAAGCTAGAAACCCAAAAATTACTGTTTGATATGTGTATGCAGAATAAATTAATGTAAATACTACTTACTGCTACTAGTTCTAAAACAAGGCAACCGCCCAGAGCAGAGTTTCTCAAATCTTCTGACATCCATGGACCACGTTTATAACTATATACAAGTTGAGGACCACCGTCTTAGATATAATGTCGTAACGCCATAAATCTTTATGCCACCTGTGTGGTGAAGTGGTTAGTGCACTAGTCTCTCATGGGGGAAGGTCGGTGGTTTGAATTCGGCCAGAGGGCCCTAGTCACACAGTTTAGAAATGTTTAATTCTGAAGCTGGCGAAGGAAAGGCGGCCAGGTATAATACATCACCCTCTTTGACAGGTCAAAGAACAGGTGTGATATATCACCTTTATTGTGTAGATAGGTCAAGGAATAGGTGTGATGCATCACCCTCTATTGTGTAGACAGGTCCAAGAGCAAGTGTAATAATCACCCTCCAGTGCGTAGACAGGTCAAAGAACACAGGTGTGATACATCACCCTCCAGTGCGTAGACAGGTCAAAGAACAAGTGTGATATATCACCCTCCAGTGTGCAGACAGGTCACAGAAAAATATTAACACCATATTCCATAGGCGCTGTAACGGCATACCATGATTACCTTTAAATTTACCTTACAAGTTTTTTTTTAATCGTTGTTATAAAATAGATAGAAATCAATAATACCAGATCAATAACTACTGGTTGGGAACTACTGCCCTAAAGCGTAGTATTCAGATGAGAGCAGTTTTGACTTGGAAAGGGCGCAATTTAAAAATAAATAAATAAATAAATAAAGCTATACATAAAATTAAGATACAAAAGCTGGAATTGCTTCTGGCGCAACTCTTGGATTTTAGGAAACAAACATTTATCCTGTTGGATGTTGTGTCCCAGAAATTGGCCAACTACCTATGTGACTTTTTACGGCACTGGAAGGATATAAGAAGAAGATGTTGTGTCCTAAACAGAAATATATCGTGCAACTAGCATTTGTCGGTCTAATACGTCATTTTTTCCCCCTGCAACAATGAGTTGAAGAAAAAGAAAAACAAGGTAGACTAGACATTAGAGGTTCAGCGATCAGTGAGTAGCTCTAATGTTAATAGTGTAGACTAGACATTAAAGGTTCGGCGGTTAGTGTGTAGTTCTAATGCTAACAGTGTACACTAGACATTAGAGGTTCAGCGATTAATGTGTAGTTCTAATGCTAATAGTGTACACTAGACCTTAGAGGTTCGGCGATTAGTGTGTAGCTCTAACGCTAATAGTGTAAACTGGACAATGGGGTGACGAGGACGGTGCAAAAGTATTGATCACAAACCCGCAAGAACAATGTAACCCTTTGTTGATTGCTTTGAGGAAAACAAAATGTAGAATAGTAGAGAATACACCGGGGTATCGATTGCTCTGTGCTTGTAAAAAAGTCAAAATTCATTACTGTCGCCGTCCATATATCTGCCATGTTTATCATCGTCAGCTCTATATACTTTAACAAGAACAAATGTCGGAAATTGGAAATTTCTCTCTCTCTCTCTCTCTCTCTCTCTCTCTCTCTCTCTCTCTCTCTTTCTCGTAAGTTTATAAGAAGTTTTTAATTAGGCACATAAGAATTTTTTACGTTAAGTTTATAGGAAGCATTTACGTACGTTTATAAGAAATGTGTAGGTAAGTTTATAACAAGCAATTATGCAAGTACAATTTTGTATAAGTGATATATTACACATCTTTGATCTTAATCTTTCCTTCTCTCCACAGAAGTGGTTGCTATTTGTAACTCTTCTATCCTTATTTGCAACATTTCTACCTTTGAGAACACATTCGGCACAGGGCAATTTTGTTTCCGCTCAAAAACTCATGACCCTTAACGATTGGTATTTTCTAGTAAGCATTAGAGTGATTACATAGAATAAATAGCAAGATATGAGATTACAAGACAGTCGAAATAGTGATGAAGTTGGAAACGACGAGATATCTTTTCATTCAAGAGCGGCTTGAGGCTGACTCGAATGATGTGATCTTGCTTTTTTTTTATAAACCCAAAACTTGGGATTCCAGTAGCTCGTATTTAAACTTCCATGCTTTAAGTGGAATACAAAGCAGGTTTGCAGACCAGAAACTGCTATATTAATAAATCTTATGATGAAATCGGGCCCCCGAATAGTAAGTAATCACCAGGCGCAGGAAACTCTAGCAACGTTTGTGTATTATTGATGAGAGTTAACTCCCCGGGCAGGGAAAAGTGAGCCCAAGCGAGATAACATATCCCACGTGACAATGCATTTATGTAATGGGTACTCTGCGAGCGGGGACCCCCAGTTAGGCCAGCTCTCTTAACCGCACGCATGCTTAAATGCAACCGCACGCGAGTTTACGTTAAATGACAGGGTTCGAGGGTTCCACGTATATCACAGAGATGCTGTCGGTACATGCGTATTTGTGCGTGAGGGAGATGTGTTCTGAGGTAGAGCCGAGACAGCCAAATGATAACGTTTGACATGACGGAAGCAGAAAAGACAAGGCCCATTTAGCTTTGAGAGAATGGATGGTCAAAGAGTTGACTTGCTAATCGTATTCAAAGACATGCCAAATCAGATCGATACAGCTATAGGGAATAACCACTAAAAATAGTTTTGTCTGTCAATATCAGATGCAGAAGAAAAAAAAAAAACCCAAACTTTCACGTATAAATAGGAGAAGTGCTAGAATGCAATACAGTTAACTTACTAATGAATGTAACAATATGGCTGACCGTAACTGTGTATCTGAGTATGTTGCTATGAAGGATTTATTAATGAAAAGAATATAATATTGGCTAAAGGTAATCATGTCATGACTAAAAGAGAAAAAAAAGCTAGCAGTGGACGGATGCATATCGACATGCAGACAGAGGGAGACAGGCGAACTGACAGTGTGGATTATGGGTGACCTTAATTTTTAGACAGAAGAATGGATGAACAGGTAAATGAACAAAATTACAGACAGTCAGGGAGATAGATAAGCAGTTGGACACACGGGATGATATACAGACAGAAAAGAAGATGGACACACGGGATGATATACAGACAGGGACATACAGGCAGAAAAGAAGATGGACACACGAGATGATATACAGACAGAAAAGAAGATGGACACACGGGATGATATACAGACAGAAAAGAAGATGGACACACAGGATGATATACAGACAGAGACATACAGACAGACAAGAAAATGGACACACGGGATGATATACAGACAGAGACACACAGACAGACAAGAAAATGGACACACGGGATGATATACAGACAGAAAAGAAGATGGACACACGGGATGATACAGACAGAAAAGAAGATGGACACACGGGATGATATACAGACAGAGACATACAGACAGACAAGAAAATGGACACACGGGATGATATACAGACAGAAAAGAAGATGGACACACGGGATGATATACAGACAAAAAAGAAGATGGACACACGGGATGATATACAGACAGAGACATACAGACAGACAAGAAAATGGACACACGGGATGATTTACAGACAGAGACATACAGACAAACAAGAAGATTGACACACGGAATGCTTTACAGACAGAGACATACAGACAAACAAGAAGATTGACACACGGAATGCTTTACAGACACAAACCGACAGACAAGTAAAAGAGAACAAGCAAACTTTATTTTCAAAGGAATGTGGACATGGAAGTCCGTGCAACATTCTTCCCATCATCATCATCATCATCATCATCATCCACACTCATTCAATATAAAAATAATACTAGTATTTTTACACGCATACAGAACAATGATGCATTTCGAAGAAAGAACTAAAACGTCTAATCTGTCATCCACATTTTTCAGTAATGTAATATGTAAATAACAATGCATGATGCGGTTATTTTACATTCTCACACATTACGTATAATCAAATAAACAGACAGACAGGCAGGCAGGCAGGCAGGCTGGAAGACAAACAAATAGACAGACGGGCAGGCAGAAAGACAGGCAGACAGGCTGACAGGCAGGCAGACAGGCAAATAGACAGACAGCCAAACCAGAAAGACAGATAGGCTGAAAGGCAGGCAGGCGGACAAATAGACAGACGGGCAGGCAGAAAGATAGGCAGACAGGCTGACAGGCAGGCAGACAGGCTGGCAGGCAGGCAGACAACTAGACAGACAGACAAATAGACAGACGGACAGATATATTTTTTCATAGTGTTTATGAAAATGAATATATGAAGGAAGTAAACATCTGGTTTAGTGTTTTTTTTAAGGATGAATGTAAACGTTACTACAAGAGTTGGAGGACAACGCTATGGGTACAGAACCCACTGCTTGTAGTTAATGAGGACAAGTTGCTATCAGCTCAGCCATGCCCATCCTCACATTTGCTTATATTGCATTTTTTCCACATTGTTTTCGTCAGCAGGGTCAAGATTAGATCAGTTTCTCACTTCCTGGATTGCCTCCTTACACGAAGGTGTGCTTATCACATTGGACATCATCACCACTACCTAGCCCTGTACCTTCGTGACCACGTCTCACTTTTTGTATCGGATCCAGTTTATTAGGTCTTACCCACTTAACTATGCATTTACCATGTGCCTAACTTTCATTCAAGATGGATTTCCATGGGATAAATGTCTCTTTATCTTTCTTAGTCATCTCTATTGTCCTTAATTGAGGCGTTCAGCAGAAATATTGATTTTATTTTTTGCCTGCTCCATTTCCCTTATTTAGTAAAATCTGAATAGTTAATGTGTGAAGTTCTACAATAGATGATTTAATAGCTGCAATAATGGCAGCTATAATTGTGTCCCAGTAATCTAAGCATAGACAGTACCAGCACTTTGACACATGTTACCGAAACTAAACCGCAGGAATCAGTGCAATGCAGTATTGGACAGCTTTATCTGTCACGAGACACGAGAGACAATCCGGGCTAATATTTTTAACATAAAAGTTTTTCTGCTAATTTCCCTTACACAGGGATGGCGCAACTGAGCTGATGGAAAATATCCAGCACCGAGATCCCTCGAGAAGGTAATGCCTACCGTAGATGGGATAGACAGACAGACAAACAGACATGCAGGCGGGCAGACAGACGGACGGACGGACAGACAAACAGACAGACAGACAGACAGGGATAGCAAGTGAGCAAGTCATGTGGAAACTAAAACCGTAGTGTCTTCTCGTATACTCACCTCTTGTCCACTTGTTTCTGAGCTAGGGCTGTCAACTTTCTCAATCATCACAGCATAAGCGTCGCTTCTTTTGTTGTGGCTCGTCAAAGTGCAGGCAGTGGAGATTATACTAGGTCGCTGAGATTCTGTTGCGCGTGGGACATCTAAAGAAATGATACTATGTGCAGATGGGACTTTCTCATTTTTTGCTTGAATAGAAATATTTCCTTGAGACTTGTTGCTTAAGTCAGACTTGGCGTCGGATATAGCATTGTCATCCAATTTTGTTAAAGAACTGGCCGTTTTATTTGGAGAAATGCTGGAAATGGTACTCCCATTAGGGATCGCAGCAGATGAAGGTTCTAAGCTTTTGGACAAGGTAGTCTGGACACCGGGCAGAGAGTTCATGAATTTAGCGGCTGCGGCATAGAATATGGCAGTTGCTGTTTTCTTCTCTGTCAGAGTCTCAGACACCAGGTCCCTGTCTGGAATGATGCTCTGTTTAAGCTTGCGCCACTTGTCGCTGATGGAGATTGGTATTGATGAATCGTCTATCTGGTTTGACCGAAATTGTTGGTATCTATTGTTTCTTCCGAGAATAGAGGATATACTTCCCGACAGTGACGTTTTTGAGGAGATGTTGCCGGCTCTTAATGCGGAAGTTGAACCAGAAATCTCAGCTGTTTCTATTTTGGACAAATGTTTGGGAGATTCGCTGATTTCTTTCTTTGTGTTCATAGAAGAGCGGCTCATGCTTCTGGGTACCGTAAGAGCTTCCTTTATAGAGGTCTCTGACTTCAAGCTACTTCTGGCATTTTCTCTTTTCTCATAGGTAAGATTACGGGAGACTGATGTGGAATCATTTTCCATACTGCCTGACCGTGTCTCTTTCTTGTGTACATCGAAGGTCTTTCTATTGCCCCGGATGACGGGGACAATTTCAACATAAGGTTCCTCCAAAGAGTCTCCTTTGCCGCTGGAAGACAACGATTGCTCTTTACTTAATGACGATTCGGGCACATCGAGGCTGTTGTTTGACACGACCTTGGATCTTCGTCGTTGTTTGGTCTCATTCACGCAAGATCTGAAACATTCTTCGTCTATATAACGAGAGGGAGAAATATCTGAGGTCAGCCTCGAGTCGTCACGTCGAGGAGATGACGAAGATGAAGCAAAACCAGTGTCGTGATTCGATCTGGAAGAAGAAGAACGCCGACTGAGGCTGTTGTCCTGTTTGTATGACGGAGCGTTTGCTCCATCTTGATCATCACTTGCTGATTCAGATCTCCGACGACTTGAGCACGGAGCGTGTGGACGACTACCTGTCATAGTGGTCGTGCCGTTGGTTCCATGACCATTCTCACGGTGATGTCTTCTGCTTTCACTGCTCTCGTACAACCTGTAAGCCCTTTCTGAACTTTGACGATTGTCGTTTGATGAGCCCCGAGGATTTCGACATGGTTGAGCACAAACGGAATGCGATGTTTCTCTTGATGATTCCCTAGTGCTGCACGGTAACTGCCTCATCTTTTCATCTCTTATTTCTTCGTTCTCAGCTCGGCCTCGCCTTTGTGAGTGCAGCGTCGTAGAATTCCGTCGTTGTTCATTTACGTGTCGAGATCTGGACGAAGAACCATCATGTTGATGTGTCATATCAGGCATTTTATGAGAAGTTACCATTTCCTCATTAGCAAGGCTTTGTTTCGAGGAAGAGTGATGGGCAGAGTGTGACATTTTATGCACTGTTTCACCTTGGGTATTATATCTCTCTGTCTCGTTCCTTACAGCTGAGCTGCTTCTTCTTCTGGAGTGCTGATCGTAGTTATTCATCACGCTTCTCTCTCTGCTTTCATAGCCTTCTCTGTGATTGTGGTTTCTCTGTCTTTCCGTAACCTCCTGCCGAGCCCGGTAGGTTCGTTCGTCTCTTTGGTCTCTAGGACGTTCAAATTCTGACCGGGATGATCTGTTACGCGATCTTTCTTGGATGTATTCTCCCTTGTCGTCCCTGTGCTCTGACCTGTCACTGCCGTTGTTTACTCCGCTGCTTCTGTCCACTAACCTGCTATCTCTTCGTGACTCGTGGCTGTGCTTGTGTCCGTTTGTGTAAAAATCGGTGTCGTATGTCCGGACTTCCGAACTACTTCTGTGCCTGTCTTGTGAATTTCGCTGATTGTATATTTCGTCGTAACGTGTCTTTGAACGGCTCCTTCTATCTGCGTACTCATCTTCCAAAATATCACGGTCTTTGGAAGTAGAGCGTCTACCGACATGATTTGCCTGAATGGTGACATATTCTGTGTCTTTATGCGGCATATTGCGTTTTCCATTTTCAAGATCTTTGACGGTTCTTGCTGCATGATGTTCTGATGATCTATCTGCCCTTCTTTGAGATGAGCTATTCTCATGATATTCACTTCTGTCGTTCCAGCGTCTATCAAGACTGCGATAATCATTTCTTCCTGATGTTCTCTGTTCTGTTGGAAGTGTATAATAGGCAGAAGAACTGTAATCTTCAGTACGTTGTCTTCTCGGCGCAGAAGAGTCGTTGGATGGGTCTATATTATTGTTTTCATAATATCTATGGGAACTTCTTCGAGGTAAATCATTTCTCTGTGCACTCGTACGAGAAATGTGACTTGAGTTGCTTTCGGTACGCGACCGTGTTTCGTGGTTAGTTCGCAGAGCCGCTTCATCTCTAGGAAGGGTGGAAGAGCTAGCGCGACCACGTGATCTAGATTTACTTCTGCTAGAAGAGTGAGAAGAGGCCGTGTCCACATCAGTTCGGTATTGTCTGCAGTCAGAACCATGTCTGTCGAGATGATTCTCAACAGCAAGAGTGCCGCTGTGTGTGCGTGACATCATCGTTGATGCGTGGCCTTGTACATAATGAGGACACTGACTCGTTCAACTATCTGAAATAACCGAGCAAAATTTCTTGTCAGTAAAGCTGTATTTTAACTCCTTCACTTCCGAAGAAAAAAATCTTAACCCCAAACAAAAACTGCATTGTAAACACAGCCACCGTTTTTTTTTAAAATTACCAGGGAATTACTATAGCCTTTCATGGGAATTTAAAATGTGAAGGCCTAAAGCAAAAGAAAGGACACAAATAGATAAAATTATTTTTGTTGTGGCTTATTTTTTTTTAACAAAGACATATAAATGGCTCATGTCAGGAAGAGAGCTAACAGCTATAATTACAATACATTGTTACATTTTCTCAAGCTAGAAAGAGCACTGATTTCAGCTGTGGAAATGAAATAGAATTTCAATATTCAGTTAACTAAAACAATTTTTAAAACAAATAGTTCCATTCTTATTCGTATCCCTGTCCCGTCCTCAGTCAGAAAATAATTCTGTAAGGTATAATATTTACGTCTGAAATCTTGGGCAGATAGAAAAGATATGTGTATGTATATATATATAAATATATATATATATACATGCATAAAAGTATATATATAGATATGTGTGTATGTATATAATATATATATATATATGTGTGTGTATGTATATATATATATATATATATATATATCTTACATTAAGACATTGAAAAAACTCAGTCAACGTTTTCGCAGAGTTCGGCCACACAAGAATCCAGCAGACCTGCTTCTCCTTCACGACAATGCGTGCCCTTACACATGTCTGGCAACACGGGAAGCAATCATTGGGTTGAATTGTACTACACCATCCACTCTATAGTCCAGATTTGGCACCCTCTGATTTCCATCTGTTTGGTCCACTTAAAGATGCACTCCGATGGGTAAGATTTGAAGATGAAGAAAGAGTGATTCAGCGAAGAAATGGCTACATAATCAAGAGAAAACCTGGTACGGGCCAGGAATACATGCACTTATTTCGCGCTGGCGTAAAACCGTACAAGTTGATGGGGATTACGTTGAATAATACCAATGTTTACATGACATATCCATATATTGTGTATATAAATTTCATGTTTTTTTTAACAAACAGCTCCTGAGAAAAAAATATGTGATGCATTACTTTCTGAACGCGCCTCGTGTGTGTGTATGTATATATATATATATATATATATATATATATATATATAAGGTAAAGGTAATCTTCTCATGCCTTGGAGGCACATAGGGATATGGTGTTAGTGCCCATATTTTCCTTGACCTGTCATCACACTAGAGGGTGATATGGTCAGTATCACGCCTGGCCGGCTTTCCTTCTCCAACTCCAGAAGAAGTCGGGTACCCATTTCTACAGCTGGGTGGCTGGGGCGCCTCCGGCTGGATTCGAACCCCCGACCTTCGCCATGAGAGACCAGCGCACTAACCACTTCGCCATATATATATATGTATATATATGCAACATATATATATGTATATATATATGTATATATACATACACACACAACATTTTGCCCTTAGACACTTGTTGCAATCAAAACTCATGTCCCACAAGACTAAACTAAATATATACAAGACACAGAATGGACCAGATGTCTTGTATGGATTAGAAACATGGAGCACTACAAAACAAGATGAAGCACAGCTGCGGGTCTTTGAAAAGAGAATCTTGAGGAGAATTTCTGGACCAATTTGAGACCCTGTACCACAAGAATGGAAAATTAGAAATAACAAAGAAGCATGCTATTCCGGTCTCCATTTATCACTACCGTTATGAGAAAACAATAGACTGAGATGGCTCGGACACTTGTAGAGGATGGACGAGAATAGACACACAAAAAAGCCTACACCAGAAGTGGTAAACGGAGACAGACCAAGAGGCAGACAAGACAACGGTGGCGTAACAACCTGGAAGAAGACTTACGACCCCACTGAGTGTACAGTTGACAGAAGACTAATAATAGAGAGGAATGGAGACAAGTCATGTCTGCTGCAATGAGTCGCAATGATTCGGAAAGATATATATATATAATAGAATGGGATTCCAAAAATAAGTTGGATTGGACTGAGAGAATGACTGTTATCTTAAATGTCTTAGTGTTTACATGAAACAAATTACAAAGAACTGTCTAGAAGTTTTTTGGCCCCTGGATAGTTCAACGTATACGAGGAAGAGGAAGATACGACAAAACAAAATAAGAACGAAAAAAAAACATTTTCTTTCTATCTTATATAATTATATCTATCGATGTATTTTTTTTCTGTGTGTATGTGAGAGAGAGAGGTAGTGGCAAGGGAGATAACGCCTTCTACTAACCCTCTCATCATTGCTACTACTATTGTCTTCACTCAAAGTCGGTGAGGTCACCTCCTGCAAGCGCAGTTTTCCTCTAAATCTGTTTCCTTCTTGAACTCATTCTGACCACTTCTGCTTTCATTATTTTTTTATTTGCCTTCTCATTTCTCAAATCTCGGACTTTCAACACCTTTCGCGACACTAGGGACGTTTATTACTGTAATATTCAGTTTCATTCATATGCAACAATATGTATATGAATGTCATGAACCTGATAATTTAATCTTCTCTTTCCGTTATTTTATATTCCTGTTTCACGTAAAATCGCCATGCGCTAGTTTCAGAAACTACGGCAATGTTCTCTTTTTTTCCCCCTTCTTCTGAACCCTGCTAAAAAAAAAAAAAAAGAAAGAAAGAAAATGCATCGGGTGCTAGCTAATCTTTCTTCCTTTGTGTTGGTGGATCCAGACAAACGTCGTCTGGATTGTGGAAACCCTTACAATTTCAATCTGGTCAGATTGTACCCTGCTCATTTCTTTGCCTACCGGTCATCGCCCAGCATCGACCGTCTGTGCCACATAAATCGAAGACAAAAAAAAAGAGGAGAAAACCTTCACTACGCCGCGACTTGTGGTCAAGATTGATGTTCTTAACACCCAGGGTATAAAGATTTTCTCTCTCGACGTGATCCTCGCAGTTCATAACCTTGCATTTAAAACTATTTATATTCCTCGTCTATCATGTCAATTATACCCGTTTTTTTGTGTGTGTGTTTTGTTCGGGTTTTTTTTTTTTTTTTGACGAGGGGGGAAAAAAAGCAGAAATTTTTCTCCTCGAATTCTGGCAGAATCTTTTTTTTTTTTTTAAATCCGGAAATTTAATTAAGCCGAGCAACCAGATGTCAGAGGTTTGCCCCTCATGACCCTGGGAAGTCTGTAATCACGAGCTGAGAAATTTATAACATCGACCACGGGAAGTCTATAATCGTTAAGTAAGAGAAATCTGTAATCATGATCCAAGAAGTTTATAATCGTGACGTGATAAATCTGTAGTCACGATTACCGTCTGTCTACAGTCACGAACAGAGAAGTCTAAAAATACGTGACAAGGAGTCTAATTACAGCTAACTCGTGTGATTTCTATAATCATGATTTAAGAAGTATAAAATCCTATAATATATAATGATGGTGCTTGGGGGTATATAATTAAAATAATAATTCTATAAATATTATCCCACAAGTCTGTAATCAAACATTAGCAGTTTATATCAATATATTTAAAAGGTTGTATAGGTTACATAAGAAATATGTAATCAGAGGTCTATAATAACGATCTAAGAAACTTATGGTCTGAAAGGTCTGTAACCACGGCCTGACAGGTCTATATAAAGAAGACCCCTTAAACGTGTAATCATAATCATTTTAAAAATTCTGTAATCATGACGTGAGATGTGTATAAACATGAAGCAGAAAACCTGTAATCATGACATGACAAATTAATACGTATGACCCTGGAGGTCTAATCTCCAGGAAGGCTGAAGAAAAGAGTATTGATTATTTAAATAGCATTATGTCACATGGCATCCCTATGCCACATGGGTGGGCAGTGTTAGCGTTTATACATTTCTAGATAAGAGCCAGGGCTGCCAAGGGCGAGAGTTCAACCGGTACGTTGCCCCGTTGCCCTGTTTCAATTGTGGGCCTCGATGGCTGATTTGAGGGGAGGGGGTAGATGAAAAATAGGGGGGGGGCAGGGAAGGGGAGAACTGGGTGGAGTTTTGTACCGACTTATAAAATGTTTCTCTGATGTTCTGGTCACAGACTGTGAGGTAGGAATGCTAGCATCGTGTCCTGGCTCTTTGCTTTCCAAGAGAAACTCCTGTTACTCGTTTCTTGGGTTCGGGTCGACCCCGTGTGGGGTGGGTCCGAGTACAAAAATTTCGTACCAATGCAGAATGGAACCCGGGACACTCTCGTCCATTAATATATCGTCTGTGAAGAATAAACCGCAGTTATTTTGATACCTTTTTTGGGTATAAGTCTTCGAAGTGGCACCTCATGAGTTTGAATGAGATATGAAGCAAAGAGTAATGATGTGATATGAGCAATATTAAATGGTAAGAATAAAATGTGCCAGGGGAAATATAGTTGATTTTTTTTAAAACACTCAATGTTAGAAAGTGGTTAAACGATATTCCATAGATTGAGCATGCCCAAGAGGAAGTGACTGATGCCAGTGTCCAGAGTCTAGAGCTATTCTGAGACGCTCAGTAAATAATTCGACTGATCTCCAAAGTTAGCTTTACACTAAGCCATACCTGAATAGATCTGCAGTACAAGTGATGTATTGCTTTATGCTGTGAGAAACATGCTGTTCATAAAGAAATCTACAATATATGTATGCCGTTTACTAGCTTTACCCCAGGCAGTTTCTGATATTCATAAACAGATCTGCAGTTGACGTAGTTTCTTAGTTTTACATCTAAGCAGTTTCTTATACATAAACAGATCTATACGGCGGCCTGGTTAGCTTATTGGTTAGACGCTCGGTTCACTAATCCGGTGGTACCGGGTTCAAAGTCCCAGCAGTGGGATTTTTTTCTGGTTCACATCAAAAATGTCCCGGGGTTCACCCAGGCTCCAAAATGGGTACCAGAGAAATCTGGGAAAGGTATATGCGGCCAGGCGTGATACTGACCACATCACACCTTCATGTGCCGATGGTTTTGGAAATACGGGCCTAACACCGTATACCTAATATGCCTTAATGGTATAGAAACAGGAATTTTATCTTTATCTTTATATATATATATATATATATATATATATATTCTTTTTTACCATAAGCTCTTTCTGACATTCACAAACATATATACAGATATCTTATCTTATATCTTATATCCTTCCCGTGCCGTTAAACGTCACATAGGGCTCGCAAAGTAGTTCGCCAATTTTTCCTGTCTTCGGCGAGTCTTTCAACCTCATCAAAGGATTTTACGCCTGTTAACTTGGCCTCTCTTAATAATGTCCTCTTCAGAGTTTCACGCGGTCTGTCCCTTTTTCTTCGGCCTGTTGTGTTCCACTTGATAGCTTGTTTTGGGATTTTCTGATCATTTCTTCTCATCAAGTGACCAACATATGTCCATCTCCTTTTCCTGATCACCCATGAGACTGCTTGTTGTTCAGTCATCTGTCTTATCTCTGCATTGTTCTTGAATTCATTCCACTTGATGCCGAGTATTTTCCTTAGGCATTTGTTTTCAAAAGAGTCTAATTTCTTTTCTATTTCTTTAGTTGTTTTCCAGCTTTCACATGCATAAATGAGGGTGGATATTACATTTGAATTGAATAGTCTTAACTTGGTTTTTGTGCTTATAACTTTTGAATTCCATATGTTCTCAAGATTCTTGAAGATTGATGCTGCTTTTGCAATTCTGATCCTAACTTCCTTTCTAGTGTCACCATCCTGGTCTATGTAGCTGCCAAGGTATGCAAATTGATTGACTTCTTCAATATCTGTCCCTTCTATGTGTATTTTTCCATTTTGATTGATGGGAATTTTCATTATTTTTGTTTTGTCCTTGTTAATTTCAAGTCCTATTTTGCTAGCCAGTGAAGACAGGCTATCTGTTTTTTCTTGCATGGAATTCACATTATTACTGATAAGAGTTATGTCATCAGCAAAATCAAGATCTTCTAGTTGGGTCCCATGTACCCAGTCAATACCTGTGTTACCTGTGCAGCATTTTTTCATTATGAAGTCTATTGTAATCCCAAAAAGTAAAAGAGACAGTATACATCCTTGTTTCACGCCTGTTTCAATCTGGAACCATTCACTCATCCCTTCTTCTGTCTTGACTGCACAACCATATCCATTATATAAGTCCTTAATGATGTTGACAATTTTAGATGGTATTCCATATAGACATAAAATTCTCCATAATGAATCTCTGTGTATGCTATCAAATGCCTTTTTAAAATCTATGAAGTTCAGTATTAAAGGTTTCTGCTTTTCAATGTGTTCAAGTATTATTCTGAGAGTAAAGATCTGGTCGAGATAGCTTCTCCCTTTTCGAAATCCTGCTTGTTCTTCTCTCATTGCAGTATCCACTATATCTTTGAGTCTATTCAAAATGACCTTGCAAAATACTTTTGACACAACTGATATTAAGGTTACTCCTCTCTAGTTGTTACAGTCACTAATGTTGCCCTTTTTTGGTATTTTAACAATGATTCCTTTCTTTCAATTAGAAGGGACCTTTTCTTCTTTCCAAATCTATATACAGATATACAGTAAATGTATTTATTTTAGCTTTATACATTCAAGATTCGGTACATCTACTCACTATAATGAATATAAAACTCAGCAGACTCGTAATATAAACAAAGTGATCTGTGTGTCTCCTTCAAACGGTCGGAAACAAACTTGACTCTAGTCATGCACAAACCATGAGGTTGAAGCTGGGCACCTCTGCCTCGAGGACGTCGTGGTTCAAATTTTCAGCTTGGCGAAACTAATTGTAGACCTATATCGAAGACAAGAGATCAGTTTCCTTTTTTTGTTTCCCGCCTTTTTTTTCTGTTTGTTGCCATGGACACCTGGCCTTTTATACTCCCCCCCCCTTTTTTTCTCATATTCTTTTGTCATGCTCAATCTTCCCCTTCTAAATTTTATAGCAATATCTTGTAATGTTATATACATAATACTTGATGTTCATAAACAAATCCACAGTCCATGTTTTTAGAGCGGACGAATATCATTGCCAAACAGTTTGCATACACAATCACAAATACTTGTTATAACTAATATCGATGATAAGAATCGATGAAAATCATTGATATTCATGGCTACTAAATAATCAATGATGCGAGATTTACAGCAAATTAACACTGATTTCACATGAAGAATGTTTCAAAAAGTCAATCAACTCCAGTCTACATCTCTGATAAATGGGTTGCTGATGATTGTAGCAAACAATCCCCCCATCTGTTGCTTCTCATGCAGAAGTTTGTGCCATTCATACAGATTCGCTTCAAAAAGTCACGCAAGCAGAGTTGGGTGATCTTGTAGGAGTCATTATTTCCAGCATCAGCAAAATCGGAATCCAGTGATCACAGTTGTAGGATTAGAAGCTGTCCTGTCGTAATTCAGTGATTTCTGTCTAACATAGTTGTGGGGAAAAAAAAACAACAACAACTGATTGAATGCTTCCAAATGGATTCTGATCTTTTGTTGCTGCAATAATTTCAATGCTTAATGTCAGAACGTGGAACTGTGCAGTTTTATGAAAGTGAAAGCTTTCAATAGGTACTTGAGGCTGAACTTGAAATAGGCACTTGAGGCTGAACTTGAAAGCAGTACTGCATTTTAATGGCTGTAAAAAAAAAAAGATTCCTTTAAAATGGGGCATTCAGTACACGCTAAAAAAATACTAAAGATTTCTTTGATTCTTCTCTCTGGCTTCTTTGCGTCAAATCTCCATGTCCATGCCCCATACCTGCTCATTTTTCCAGACTTAATTGTAGCCGCGACCGAAAGAAGCATTTTAATAAGAAATGTTAAGTTACTATCGTGGTCCAGAGCTCTTCGCATACAGTGGCCGTCTTCTGGGAACTGAAAAGATTATTAATGGTACCTGTCGCAGAGTTGAAGAGCAGCACACCAGGCTGCCATTATTTTAAAAAGATAAACTAACTTTCTGGAAAAAGAACAAGCAAAAAAGAGACCTAGAGCTAAACACCAACAAAACAAACAATCGTAACATCGAAACAAAGTAGACATACCAAAGTGCAACATCCTTTCAAACAGGAAGACACCCACGCAAGGAAATAAATTCGATTATCTTAGAGCACCAGTAACAGCTGATGGAAAGTGCACAAATGAAATCAAATCACGAACAGGTAAGGCAGCTTTTTTTATGACGTGAAGAAGATACGAACAAATAAGATAATGTCCCTGAAAGTGAGGAAAAGAATGTTACAGCGCAATGTTGCTATATGCTTGAACAATTAACAGAAAGATGACACAGAAACTGGAAGCAACAGATATACGATTTCGGAGAATGATGCAATTAATACCCTGAATAGATAGAAAAACGAACGAAAAGGTCCTCAAAGATGTTTCAGAAGGGAAACTGGCTAAAATTATAAGAAACAGACAGTCAACATTTCTTGGACTCGTCATGAGAAGGCAGAAGTTAGTAATTCTAGGAAAATCTGAAGGCAAAAGGAAGAAGGAAGGCCAAGGGGGGAAATATCTAAGTGGTCTGACCAAACAGCACAGAAAAGGATAAGCATCTGATTTGACTGGAAACACTAAGAATCGCTCAAGATGGACAACCGCAGTCCTCAGCGCTTACTATACCACGCGTCTACTATAAAATAAAATGGCGTGTACGCCATTAACACAGTCGCTGCAGCGTTTAACATGAGCTTGCGCCTGCAGAATTATTATAATGCCGCTTGAAGCATTATTATAAAAACTGTCAATGGTGATTAATATAAAGGAACCCGCAGCAATAATTATTAGGCCATGTGCGGGGATTATTATAATAATGCGAGCAGCGTTAACATAAACCTGCACTGCTGTAACATCGTGAGCGCAGTCAGTGTAACATAGTGCCCTGTAAGTTATGACTGTAGTATTATTATAGTCTTGCGAATTAGGATATTATTATTATTATTATTATTAATGTTGTTATTATTAGTATTACTTTTAGCATTTTTATTATAGTTATTATTATTATTGATAAATAGAATGCAGGTAAGAAACGATGGAAAATTTGAGAACCAGTGGGAGAGGAACACTCCCACGGTATTAGTATTATTACAACAGAATTAATTAGATACTTAGAAATAATAGATACGGGGATGCTGAATACGCACTAGGATTTACTCAGATAACACTAATACATATGGAGACAGACAGATAGACACTGTATACACCGAAGTGGACTAATAATCCCCGTCAGGTATCGCAGACACCTGATACTAGATAAGAAAAATTTACCCACGCGAGAAAATTGAATGGATGGATTTACTGACTTTACAGGTGAGATATATTTCTAATCTTAGGACGCAATTTGCACACATGAATAGTCCAGCGGACCAATAAGATGACCAAAGGGAGTGGACCGACTCATCTCGAAATCCAATCAGTATGGTCAATCAGCTGACCAATAGAAAGATCTAGAGGTGTGTCCTATTGGACGACTGACTTACGATATATAAGCCAGGCGTGCAGTTTGGGAGGAAGACAGAGAAAAAGAAGAACAAAATGATAAATAGGAGAGCAACGACAAATAGAACAGATCGAGCGGTAGAGCAATAAATATGCAGGAGATAGAGAAGCAGTTTAGAACTAGAAGTAGTTTAGGACCGATAAAAGATAGCATTTCAAAAAGAAAAATGATTCGTAAGTAAGGCGCGAGAAACGCAGAAGATTTGATATTTTTGTAACTCTGTGTGAAATGCTTTCGGAGATGTCTCAATGTGATTACTTGTGAATTTCGTTTGATGAGTATTAAAAGTGAACTATAATTTAATTCAAGAACGAACCATCTGAATTTTGTAGTGACTATGTATATTAAGATTTTTCAGTCTGCTGATGAATAATATAGTATCACGTGTAGTCACACTCTGAGCTGTTGAAATGAACGAAAAGAAACAGCACTAACGTGCATTCATAAACTAAAAGTGGCAGTTGAGAAAGATAATATCGTCGCGGTCATAAATTATTAATAATACTGTATGAAAGTGCATTAGGTTGATAATATTTAAACGACCAAAGTGTGCTGTTATACGTGACAATCGCCCTCATCCAAAGCCCAGCCATATAATCAGAGCACTAAAGACAATATATAAATTCAGAGCATTTCAGTGTTATACAAATGTAAACCTGTATCGCTTCAGTACCGTGAGTGGCGTTAATGTAAACCTCCACCGGGGTAATACCGTGAGTGGCGTTAATGTAAACCTCCACCGGGGTAATACCGTGAGTGGCGTTAATGTAAAACTCCACCGGGGTAATACCGTGAGTGGCGTTAATGTAAAACTCCACCGGGGTAATACCGTGAGTGGCGTTAATGTAAACCTCCACCGGGGTAATACCGTGAGTGGCGTTAATGTAAACCTCCACCGGGGTAATACCGTGAGTGGCGTTAATGTAAACCTCCACCGGGAATAATATCGTGAGCGGCATTAATGTAAACCTCCACCGGGGTAATACCGTGAGTGGCGTTAATGTAAACTTCCACCGGGGGGTAATACCGTGAGTGGTGTTAATGTAAACTTCCACAGGAGGAAATACCATGAGCGGTGTTAATGTAAACGTCCACCGGGGTAATACCGTGAGTGGCGTTAATGTAAACTTCCACCGGGGGTGGGGGTAATACCGTGAGTGGCGTTAATGTAAACTTCCACCAGGGTAATACCGTGAGCGGCGTTAATGTAAACTTCCACCAGGGTAATACCGTGAGCGGCGTTAATGTAAACTTCCACCAGGGTAATACCGTGAGCGGCGTTAATGTAAACTTCCACCAGGGTAATACCGTGAGCGGCGTTAATGTAAACTTCCACCAGGGTAATACCGTGAGCGGCGTTAATGTAAACTTCCACCAGGGTAATACCGTGAGCGGCGTTAATGTAAACTTCCACCAGGGTAATACCGTGAGTGGCGTTAACGTAAACCTCCACCAGGGTAATACCGTGAGCGGCGTTAATGTAAACTTCCACCGGGGGTGGGAGGGGGGGGGGTAATACCGTGAGCGGCGTTAATGTAAAACTCCTTCCACCAGGGTAATACCGTGAGCGGCGTTAATGTAAACTTCCACCAGGGTAATACCGTGAGTGGCGTTAATGTAAAATTCCACCAGGGTAATACCGTGAGCGGCGTTAATGTAAACTTCCACCAGGGTAATACCGTAAGTGGCGTTAATGTAAACTTCCACCGGGGGTGGGGGGGGGGTGTAATACCGTGAGTGGCGTTAATGTAAACTTCCACCAGGGTAATACCGTGAGCGGCGTTAATGTAAACTTCCACCAGGGTAATACCGTGAGTGGCGTTAATGTAAACTTCCACTAGGGTAATACCGTGAGCGGCGTTAATGTAAACTTCCACCAGGGTAATACCGTGAGCGGCGTTAATGTAAACCTCCACCAGGGTAATACCGTGAGCGGCGTTAATGTAAACTTCCACCAGGGTAATACCGTGAGCGGCGTTAATGTAAACTTCCACCAGGGTAATACCGTGAGCGGCGTTAATGTAAACTTCCACCAGGGTAATACCGTGAGTGGCGTTAATGTAAACCTCCACCGGGGTAATACCGTGAGCGGCGTTAATGTAAACTTCCACCGGGGGTGGGGGGGGGGTAATACCGTGAGCGGCGTTAATGTAAACTTCCACCAGGGTAATACCGTGAGTGGCGTTAATGTAAACTTCCACCAGGGTAATACCGTGAGCGGCGTTAATGTAAACTTCCACCAGGGTAATACCGTGAGTGGCGTTAATGTAAACTTCCACCAGGGTAATACCGTGAGTGGCGTTAATGTAAACTTCCACCAGGGTAATACCGTGAGTGGCGTTAATGTAAACTTCCACCAGGGTAATACCGTGAGTGGCGTTAATGTAAACTTCCACCAGGGTAATACCGTGAGCGGCGTTAATGTAAACTTCCACCAGGGTAATACCGTGAGCGGCGTTAATGTAAACTTCCACCAGGGTAATACCGTGAGCGGCGTTAATGTAAACTTCCACCAGGGTAATACCGTGAGTGGCGTTAATGTAAACTTCCACCAGGGTAATACCGTGAGCGGCGTTAATGTAAACTTCCACCAGGGTAATACCCTGAGTGGCGTTAATGTAAACCTCCACCAGGGTAATACCGTGAGTGGCGTTAATGTAAACTTCCACCGGGGGTGGGGGGGGGGGGGGTAATACCGTGAGCGGCGTTAATGTAAACTTCCACCAGGGTAATACCGTGAGCGGCGTTAATGTAAACTTCCACCAGGGTAATACCGTGAGTGGCGTTAATGTAAACTTCCACCAGGGTAATACCGTGAGCGGCGTTAATGTAAACTTCCACCAGGGTAATACCGTGAGTGGCGTTAATGTAAACCTCCACCAGGGTAATACCGTGAGTGGCGTTAATGTAAACTTCCACCGGGGGTGGGGGGGGGGGGGTAATACCGTGAGCGGCGTTAATGTAAACTTCCACCAGGGTAATACCGTGAGCGGCGTTAATGTAAACTTCCACCAGGGTAATACCGTGAGTGGCGTTAATGTAAACTTCCACCAGGGTAATACCGTGAGTGGCGTTAATGTAAACTTCCACCAGGATAATACCGTGAGTGGCGTTAATGTAAACTTCCACCAGGGTAATACCGTGAGCGGCGTTAATGTAAACTTCCACCAGGGTAATACCGTGAGCGGCGTTAATGTAAACTTCCACCGGGGTAATACCGTGAGTGGTGTTAACATAAATTTGTAACTGGGTTTAACATTAAAATGAGGGTGTCTGCTGAATTAAAAATATAAAAAGCAACATTCGCGACACTAATATAAAACTGAAAGGGGCCATTAATGTTAGACTGTGTGCAGAAATAATACACAGCATTATTATGACACTGCATAGAGGTTATACTATTTACAGGAATCTTCTTCACAGAGTAAATATAGAGTTGTGGTGAGGCAGTACAATCGTGACCTGTGCTCCAATGCTGGGACAGCGGATCAGAGAAACAAGAATCAATAAGCACAAAAAAGAGCCTGCCCCCCAAAAAAAAAATGCTCCGGTGAGAGGGGGGGCGTGAGAAGTTTAAAAGAATATGCCCGACGAGTGTGGAGGTTGTTTCATTAATAAATGAGTGCTTTATCAACGTCACAGACCCTCTGTTCCAGCTCGGGCGGAGAAGGTTTGTTATTTCAATATAGTTATCACCTCTCCTCTTCTCCCACCCCCCCCCCTCCTCCCCTCAAGCAAGCGCGAGACCGAACAAATGAAATTTTCATTTACTGAGCTTCACTCGTTTATTTCAATGTCAGATTGTCAAGAGCAGCTGAGATTTCAAGTGGAAACGTTGCTCAATTCAACATTAAATTATCTCTCTCTCTCTCTCTCTCGATCGAAGAATGGAGGTAGGCGGGGGGAGGAAGGGAAGGATGGAGAGGGAGAAAGAAAGAAGTAGAAGAAGAAAAAGGTAGTAGAAAGTAAGGGAATGAGAGAAAGAAAGAAAGAAAGAAAGAAAGAGGGAGAGAGGGACAGGAGAGGAAAAGAAAATTATAACTCCAGGCTTTTTAATGCTCACTACCGCAGATATAATCTGTCCCAGCTCGTCTCTGCTCCTGACTTTCTCTGTCGAAATATCTTCTCCAAGTTCTTGCACGTCTTCTGCCACGTTGCCTCTTCGCCCATCTGCCACTTGGTCAGCCCCTTGGTCTTTTCCCTGTAATGTTCTTTACGTATGAGAGTTTAATCTAACACCTCTCTTCCATTCTTTCCACATGACACAGCCATCGTAACCTGCCAGATTTTATCGCCCAGATGATTGGTGTTATTTTGCACAGATGATTAATTTCTCCCTTCATCCAGGCTCTCTCCGAACTCAGTTATTATTTTCTCTGATAGCACACACACACAAAAATCATCTTAAAATTCTGTTATCAAGGAATCGTAATTGTCTTTCATCTTGCTTTGTTGCAGGGCTCCATGTTTCTGAGTGATACAGAACTTCCTGACCTTATAGCAATTTTATATGGG
Organism: Achatina immaculata; assembly: GCA_009760885.1. Classification (NCBI taxonomy): domain Eukaryota; kingdom Metazoa; phylum Mollusca; class Gastropoda; order Stylommatophora; family Achatinidae; genus Lissachatina; species Lissachatina immaculata. The sequence continues at coordinate 6,452,270 of CM019717.1, forward strand.
AATTTACTGACCAGCTTAGTGATGATATTTCCGGCTTTAATACATGTTGGAGAGAGACAAACACACAATGAAAGAGAGAGAGAGAGAGAGAGAGAGAGAGAGAGAGAGAGAGAAAGAGAGAGAGAGAGAGATGATTTAAAAACAGTGTGAAGTTTGGTGGAGAGATACCTGGGGCCCCTGAATTAGTTATTATCCAATCTGTAGGCGAAACGTTACAGTGTTTTCCTGAACTATATCTCTAATTAGAAAAAAAAATGAGGAAAATATACATGTTCTTTGGTGTCCTCAACAGCTAGGGCCTCAGGAGAAAAATCTTGTCATTCTACCCTCCTCACCCCCCCCCCCCCGGCCTATCTAAGTTCTGGTTTTAATTCTTTGGCGCAATTATGGAAAACAGTTTCCAAATATTCAGTAATTCTCTGTACGTTTGATTTTCAGATGATCTATTTGTGTAGACGTTGCGTGAGCCCGATCGTTGTTGCTCCTCGATATGGTTATTATGTTGGCTGACTGCTAAGCCTTCCATCTGCCCTGTTACTTTTTGTTTGTTTGTATAGATACGCCTCTCAGATGATGTTCTTTTATTGAAATGTGAACTAGATCAATGACCACGGCACAGCTAAGAACATTTTTGTTCCAACATTTTTAGTAACGGTAGGGACAGCTTTATTCAATAGCGAGCACATAATCGCAAAGACTCAGCTTATAGCTTAACTCCTTCATTCTAATTTTTTTTGTACCTGCTCTACCAGAATAAATATTGGTAGAAAGAAACTGGGAGGAAGTTAACTCTAACGTGGGCTAAGTCAGAAATGTACGGCTTTCTACTTTATTTAGACTGTCTATATATAGATCTCACCATTGATAGGCAAAGATGTACCAACAAAAAGCTAACAGAATCTGACAGTATGGGCACCAACTGCATAATCTTCTTCTTCTTCTTCTTCTTCTTCTTCTTCTTCTTCAGCTTTCTGAACTTCGAATCATTAATGTTCAATGATGCAGATAAAGTTCGCCTCCATTCCTCTGTATTCCTAATCTTCTCTCTCTGTTTGGCGACACCAATTTCTTTTATATCCTTTTCTATGTTGTCTTTCCATATTTGTCTCGGTCTACCTCTTGATCTTGTTTCTTTCATCTCTTGTGCATACATCATTTTCATTTGTCTGTCCTCTTCTACTCTTTCTACATGGCCCAACCAGTGTAATCTGTTCAGTTTCACGACATTTATAATCAGCTGTGATTTTTAAAAGTTTTTAATTTCAGCTTTCTTTCCAGCTCTCCATTCTCCATTGTTGGTATCCTTTATGGGCCCAGAGATTCTTCCTAGGATTTTGTTCTCAAAGACCTACAGTTGTTGTTCATCTTTTCTTGTTGTACTCCACATTTCTGATCCATACATGACGGCTAGTCTTATTACGGTTGTGTAGATTGTTATCTGAGTCTTCTGGGACATGATTTTGGAATTTTAACAGATGCTGCATTATAAAGTCTGTACTTACTTTTAATTTCCTCGCTTACTACGTTGCAGCTGCTGAAAGTTGGGCCTAGATATTTGTATGTTTCTTTTTTTCTGATGGTGGTCTCTCTCTCTCTCTCTCTCTCTCTCTCTGAACCTTAAGTGCCCAGGGCACATGGGGCTTCCGCAAGGGTTTTCTACAGATGCCTGTCCTTCGCCTTTTTTTCTGCTCTTGCCCAGGTGAGCCCTCTATTGCTCAACATCCTTTCTGTTCTGATGGTGATATCTACATTTAAATAATCTGGATCATTCTGCCCCTGATCTCTTGAAATCTTCATATACTCCATCTCATCTCGGTTAATGGCCATTTTTAATAACACATCTCTCATGTGTATGCAAGTATTGGTGTAATTTTTGTATTCACTTGAACAAAAACAAGTTGTGGAGTGTAAGAGTCAGTCATAGAAAGACATACAGGACGAAGAAACAGGAAAAAAAGAAAAGAAAATTTACATGTAGCAGGTAAGGATGGGTAAAAAAATGGAACACTTGGCTACGACTTGTACAAAGCTGTGTCTGAGAGTACACGTGCTTTCTTCTGTTAATATCCTTATAATCTTTTTCAGAGCAAGGTTAAAGAGCATAAAAACAAAGTCATCTCCTTGTTTCAAGCCTGGTGTTATAGCAGAAGGGGCAGATTTTCTTTCGTTTAGTACAGTATATGTTGTATTCCATACATATTATGGCCACGTTTTTTTTAGTTTTGCTGGTACACTAAATCCCTGCATAATTATCTAGAAGCTGTCTCTGCGTATACTGTCAAATGGCTGTTTGAAAAAAAACGTAATTGAAATATCATGTAGCTCCTGTTCACATTCTCTTTTGTTAGCTCTTTGCTGCATCGGGAATATCTGGTCTATTGCTGATTATGGTGTTTTTTTTTTTCCTTCTATGACCGAAATGACAGGCACGTGGTCACGCGGTCAGCCTCAGACTTGGGGTGTGGGATCGAAGCCCTCTGGCCCCCTCTAGTTCCCCAGAGTTCTCGTCGGTGCTACGGAGCAGTTGCTTCATGCTGAGATTTTCTTTCATAAGAGGAGATCGTAGCACTTCAGGACTTGTCCCATGTGCAGTGCTGATAATCCTTCAACATTTTTTTCCGTCGGAAATGCACTTGCTAGTTACCAAGCAAATCTTCAATCCATTTGCTTAGTTGGTTAGTAAATCTTCAATCCATTTGGTAGTTGCCGTAAATCTCCAATCCACTTGGTAGTTGCCTAGGAAATCTTCAATCCACTTGGTAGTTACCTAGTAATTCTTACATAAATGGTTTCAGTCTGTTAAGTATAATATTCGACAAAGATCTTATGTTATGCTGGAAGCAATAACACGTTCCCCTGCCCAAGCCCAATGGGTCTGAAATAGGGTCATAAGAAGATATTATGATAAATGTTGGATCATATTTTTAATCACTTGTTTCATGGGTCATCTAAAATCGTTCGTTTATGGTTGCAGGTCACCTGTCTTTGGTGATCAAAGGTCACGCATCGGTGTGGTTTTAGGATCGGGCTCACACACAGTTTGGAAACCGCCGGTCTAGAGCGTGGTTTAACACTGAAAGAAGGTAGGAGGGACAGAGACAGAGAGACGCACAGAGACAGAGACACATAGAGACAGAGAGACACAAAGAGACAGATACACACACACGGGGGCAGGGTAGAGAGAGAAAGAAAGAAGGTAGGAGGGACAGAGACAGAGAGACGCACAGAGACAGAGACACATAGAGACAGAGAGACACAAAGAGACAGATACACACACATGGGGGCAGGGTAGAGAGAGAAAGAGAGATTGATTAAAAACAGTTGAAGTACTAGAGAAAGAAACTTTGAGTTTGAAATCAAGTGAAAATAAAGAAATTCTCCCCTTTTTCCCCTGCAGTGGAGATACTTTAACTTTTCTAACTCATTGTTAACTCTGCCTTGTTCATTCTTATGTTTGCTATTTGTTTCTATTTTTATGTTACACACACAAAAAAAAGGAACCTGAAAATATTCTACGTTTCGTTGCGACAGTTCTTTACATAACATCAACAACAACACTGGTCACGTCCAGTGTCAAATACTTGTTGCGGCCATAAACAATATGGAGCTTGGAGGTCCTTTCTTGGAGGACCTATCTCAGCAATGCTCAGATGCCCGAGAGACTATGTCCTCGACGAACGACAGAAAAACAATCCCAGTCGCCAGCCCTAATGCCGTATGCTATTGATCCACCGACTGGCTTTTCATCCTTACGACTGCCCGAGACAGGCCAATGTCGAGGTTTAAACAACATCTGCCAGGCATTTCCAGACGTCAGATCTTCAGGGCGCGACAATTGAAATGTACGAGCCTATTAACCCAACTCTGGTCACAGGAAGTGTCTGTTGTAAAGGCTAGGCCAGCCGGAGTATCACTTGCGGCAGACGAACTGCATCATTTCACGCGACGCTGTTTCAGTATTTTCTATTACATATCCTCCTACAACTGTCTTATTTTCGTCTTTCACCTGTCTTCGGCTAGGAAGATTGTCGAGATAATGTAAGTCTTTTCGACAGCCATATATAAAGCTATATAAAGATATCGATCGCAAAAAAAATCTATATTTTAGGCTCTAAGAATTTATATAAATATCACGAACAAATACGGTATAAAGCATTCTGTCTGTCTGTCGTCCTGTCTGTCTAAGAAATTCAGTATAACGTTAGTAAATGCTCTCTCCTATCTATTTGCTTGTCTAATCTGTCTATTTGTCTGTCTGTCTTTCAGTATCATTCATTTAATTTTTATATTGTATTCTAACAGCTGTAATGTTTTTTTTTCTTCTCGTTCTTTCCCTCAGTCATTTGGTGGAGAGTTAATAAGCTGATAAGTCATACTTAAAAGCAGATCTAGGCATTTTTGTTTCGGATTCAAATTTACAATAAAAGATGCAAAAATTCAATGCAAAAAAAGATTACACGAAACAACGAATTTCGCTTATTTGGGAACTCAGATTTGTGAAGGGAAATTTTAAAAAGTCATTTCTTATGACTGTGTCAGGACTTCAGCTATCTTCTAGCTACATGCGAAAACAAGACTTCAACTGTCTTCTAGTTACATGTGAGAACAAGACTTCAGCTGTCTTCTAGCTACATGTGAGAACAAGACTTCAGCTGTCTTCTAGCTACATGTGAGAACAAAACTTCAGCTGTCTTCTAGCTACATGTGAGAACAAGACTTCAGCTGCCTTCTAGCTACATGTGAGAACAAACATGTGAGAACAAGACTTCAGCTGTCTTCTAGCTACATGTGAGAACAAAACTTCAGCTGTCTTCTAGCTACATGTGAGAACAAGACTTCAGCTGCCTTCTAGCTACATGTGAGAACAAACATGTGAGAACAAGACTTCAGCTGTCTTCTATCTACATGTGAGAACAAGACTTCAGCTGTCTTCTAGCTACATGTGAGAACAAGACTTTAACTGTCTTTTAGCTACATGTGAAAACAAAACTTCAGCTGGTTTCTAGCTACATATAAGAACAAAACTTCAGCTGTCTTCCAGCTACATATAAGAACAAAACTTGATTTGTCTTTTAGCTCCATGTGAGAACAAGACTTAATCTGCTTTCTAGCTACACATGAGAACAAGACTTAATTTACCTTCTAGCTACATGTGAGAACAAGACTTTATCTGTCTTCTAGCTACACACGAGGGGCGATTGATAAGTTCTCAGCATAAGGTACACATTCTTGAAATACACAGTTGATATTAGGTGCATTTGTAGATCAGGTTAATGTAAGATTAAACACAAAGTTTCAAGAAATTAACTATAACTAATTTTTTTTTTTTTTACAGGCTACTGAAGTGGTAAGGGGTGGCAGAAATTGAGAAAACGGATACATTTTCTATTCGAGCAGTCATTCGCTACCTCTATATCAAGGGCTTATCGAAGAAGATCTATGAAGATATGGTGGAGACTCTAGGGGAGAGCGCCCCTTCTTACACCACAGTGAAGAAATTGGCAACTCAGTTCAAACATGGAAGGGTGAGTCTGGAAGATAATCCCCGTCCATGTAGACCAAAAACGGTAACCACCGATGAAACCACCGGCAGAATCCATGACATTATAATGGAGGATAGACGATTAACTGAGCGGTACATTGCTACTGAGTTGGGCATCTCCCAGGAACGTGTTCATGCCATTATTCACAATGATCTTCAAATGAAAAGGGTCCCGGAACTTCTTGGAGCTGATCACAAACGACAGCAACTCAACATGTCAAGAGACAATCTTGGCCATTTTTCTGCATATCCTGAAAAGTTTCTTCAGTAATTTGTGACTATGGATGAGATTTTGGTTCATCATTTTCGACTAGAAACCAAAGAACAGTCAAAGCAGTGGAAACATCATGGATCCATGCCTATAAAGAAAGCAAAGATGGTTCTGTCTGCAGGCAAAGTGATGGATTTCATCTTGTGGGATTCAGAAGGTGTGCTATTAGTAGACTATCTTCAAAAGGGCAGACCGGTCACCGGGGCCTATTACGCTAATCTTGTGAAGCAACTGCGGGTCAAACTGAAGGAAAAGCGTCGAGGGAAATTGACGAGAGAAGTCATCTTTCATCAAGACAATGCTCCAGTTCACAAGTCGGCGGTGTTAATGGCTGCCATTCATGAATGCAGCTTCCAGCTTCTTGAACATCCTCCTTATTCCTCAGATTTGGCTCCTTCGAACTATTACCTGTTTACCAAACTCAAAGGAGCTCAGAGGTCGTAAATGTGCTTCAGATGATGACGTCATTCATTCTGTAGACCACTTTCTACTGGCACAAGACGCTGACTTTTACAAAGAAGGGATCCGTATGCTCCAGGATCGCTGAACTAAATGTATAAACTTGCAAGGAAACTATGTTGAGAAATAACCCCAAAAAGTATTCCACAAATAATCCATTGTACCTTAAGCCGAGAACTTATCAATCACACCTCGTATAAGAACCAAACTTAAACTGCCTTTTAGCTACATGTAAGAACAAGACTTAATCTGTCTTCTAGCTACATGTGAGAACAAGACTTCAGCTGCCTTCTAGCTAAATGTGAGAACAAGACTTAATCTGTCTTCTAGCTACATGTGAGAACAAGACTTAATCTGTCTTCTAGCTACATGTGAGAACAATACTTAATTTGCCTTCTAGCTACATATAAGAACAAAATTTCAGCTGCCTTCTAGCTACATATAAGAACAAAACTTCAGCTGGCTTCTAGCTACATATAAGAAGAAAACTTCAGCTGGCTTTTGTAAGAACAAGACTTAATCTGTTTTCTAGCTACGCGTGAGAACAATCTAGTGCTTCTGCATAATAACTCAGTTCCAGCACTTAAACCTGCGACCAGCGACTAACTTTGGGAGATAATGGCTAGAAATGTGTTTTGCAGCGAGGGTGTGAAACTGATCAGTCGACATGAGATTTTCCTCTGATCAGAGTTACATATTTAAACCTTGGTATTAAGCAACATACGTTAGGAGACACTTTAGTTACCTCCTCCCAACACTTCGGTAGTAAGAATTCCAACCATCCGTCTGTAATTGTGTCTGTCCTTTTGTCTTGTTTGTCTGTCATCGTGTCTGTCTTTTTGTCTTGTTTGTCTGTAACTGTCTGTTGTTTTGTCTTGTTTGTCTGTAATTATGTCTGTCCTTTTTGTCTTGTTTGTCAGTTCTTTTGTCCTGTTTGTCTGTAATTTTATTTGTCATTGTGTCTTGTTTGTCTGCCATTGTGTCTATTCTTTTTTCTTGTTCTGCTGTAATTTTATCTGTCTTATTGTCTTGTTTGTCTGTCATTGTGTCTGTTCTATTGTCTTGTTTGTCTGTCATTGTGTCTGTCCTATTGTCTTGTTTGTCATTGTATGTGCCCTATTGTCTTGTTTGTCTGTCATTGTGTCTGTCCTTTTGTCTTGTTTGTCTGTCATTGTGTCTGTTCTATGGTCTTGTTTGTCTGTCATTGTATCTGTCCTTTTGTCTTATTTGTCATTGTGTGTGTCCTATTGTCTTGTTTGTCTGTCATTGTGTCTGTTCTATTGTCTTGTTTGTCAGTCATTGTGTCTGTCCTATTGTCTTGTTTGTCTGTCATTGTGTCTATCCTATTGTCTTATTTGTCTGTTATTGTGTCTGTCCAATTGTCTTATTTGTCTGTCATTGTGTTTGTCCGTCGCTGGTTAAGTCGCTGCAGTGCTCCGAGGTCCGGAGGTTGGGGGGGGGGGCCGAAATGGATTTTTTAAAAAATGTTTGGGATGGAGGATTTTCGCTCACAGAAACTCGGTGGCCGGCCCTGATTGAGAGATAAAGGTCAGCAGGTCAGACCAGGCCTGCGTGCCTAAATCTTCGCTGTTTGAGAACAAAGTTTACTGGTTCGTTTATTCGCTGTTATACATTTTTTTTTGTTCTCTTATTTTCTCAAAACCATGACGTTTCTTGCCCGACTTCATTGACACCCCCCACCCCCACACCCCCCCCCCCCCCGACTAGAGTTATTCTTCCTGGCACACATCCACGATTGGCCATCTTTTACAGCCATTATCTCCCCTGATAGTACGAGCCTGAATATCAGCCTTTCTCAACTTGTCTCCGCCGTGGAACACTTGGAATATTTTCCTTTCATCGCTCTGGAGCAGATACATCAAAATATTTACCGCCGCCCTCATTTTTCGTTTCATATATCCCCTCTCTCCTCCCTCCCCAATATATCACTTCTCTCTCTCTCTCTCTCTCTCTCTCTCTCACACACACACACACACACACACACAAGCCCGCATCATAAAATATTCATTCATTCATTCAATGAAAATATACCAGGTCTAATAAAGTCACAGCCCGCATCATAAAATATACCAGTTCTAATAAAGTCACAACCCTCATCATAAAATATACCAGTTCTAATAAAGTCACAGCCCGCATCATAAAATATACCAGTTCTAATAAAGTCACAGCCCTCATCATAAAATATACCAGTTCTAATAAAGTCACAGCCCGCATCATAAAATATACAAGTCTAATAAAGTCACAGCCCGCATCATAAAATATACAAGTCTAATAAAGTCACAGCCCGCATCATAAAATATACAAGTCTAATAAAGTCACAGCCCGCATCATAAAATATACAAGTCTAATAAAGTCACAGCCCGCATCATAAAATATACAAGTTCTAATAAAGTCACAGCCCGCATCATAAAATATACAAGTCTAATAAAGTCACAGCCCGCATCATAAAATATACAGGTCTAATAAAGTCACAGCCCGCATCATAAAATATACAGGTCTAATAAAGTCACAGCCCGCATCATAAAATATACAGGTCTAATAAAGTCACAGCCCGCATCATAAAATATACAGGTCTAATAAAGTCACAGCCCGCATCATAAAATATACCAGGTCTAATAAAGTCACAGCCCGCATCATAAAATATACAGGTCTAATAAAGTCACAGCCCGCATCATAAAATATACAAGTCTAATAAAGTCACAGCCCGCATCATAAAATATACCAGTTCTAATAAAGTCACCAGCGTAGACAGAAAAAAACCCACAGTTTCTCCTCTTAGTTTATCCACTAGAGGTCGCCTCCACAGAAAAGAGAATAATACGGATTGCCGTATATGGCATGTGCAAGAGTAGGGATTTAATTTTTATTGCCGCTGAAAGCAGTAGAAATGTCCCTGGACAGCAAAAATAACTAATAGAGAATGTATGAGAAGAGCTGGAGAGACAAACAAAAGCTTGTCAAATAAATACGAGACAATGTACTTTCATAGGACATGCAATGAGAAGAGGAGGCATTGAAAATATTGTAACAACGGGGAAAAACAGATGGAAGAAGAGCCAGGGGAAGACCGAGAGAAATGATACTGGACAGTCGGACGAGATGGTGTGAGAGGAGATCACCAACTGAGCTAATGGCCTGCATGAAGGATCGGATATTTATGAGAAGTATAATAGCCAACGTCAGTCGGCACGGCACCTGATGATGATGAGAACTAAAAATTAACTTTTTAACCACTTTGTCTTGGACAAAAAGCAAAAATTAAGCCCCCAGGGTTACATAAGAAGAGGGATTTTTTTCAGTCACGATCTCTGGTGGAACCCCTGCAGATCCATCGCGGAAACCCAGGGTTCCGCGCAGTCCCAGGTTCAGAAACCCTGCCCTATATTATTTCAAGGATTTGTTTACCTCATCTACGCTATCACTGAAAATTTGCGAGCTTCTCCAAGTGGCAGCTCTTGCGTTTCATCTTCTTTGCACTCTATCTCATGAAAAGCTTTCTCAGTTTTAACTCTCTCTCTCTCTCTCTCTCGCCAGCGTCCTTTAGGCACAAGAATGTCAGATATAAGCTGAATGTTTATTCTTTAAAATGTGTGTGTGGTTTATATCTATAAAGTAGTTATGCTATTATATACTGCTTAATCTTCTTGCATCATTCTTTTTCTTTCTCATGTCCAACGTTTTGAATGATGTGTTATAGCTCATATTGCTGATAATCTTGGAACATATGAATATGACAAATCGGAGGACAGGTATTACTGATAAAAGCTCTTCAGTCAATCACGCTCAGTTCTTTTCCCCATTATTTATGGCTTTGTTGACGTCATATTTCATTCGTTTAGGATTATCGAGTGAGACTGAACATTAGTTTTAAAGAAAAAAAAAGTACTGAAAATTATGGAAATGAACATAAACAAGCACACAGCAAGTAAAGCTAATGACCAGAACCTGATAGGTACAAATACCTTCATATACCTTGACAACAGAGTTATATTCAATTCTTTCATGGTAAGTCAGTCGCTATCTTCATGCCTGAAGTCAAGATTCAAGTCCTTGCAAAGCAGCTTCCAGTCTAAAGTTAAGTGTCAAGCCATTACTTTCAAGCCTCAAATCAAGATTCAAGTCATCGCAAAGCAGCTTCCAGTCTAAAGTTAAGTGTCAAGCCATTACTTTCAAGCCTCAAATCAAGATTCAAGTCATCGCAAAGCAGCTTCAAGTTTTGTCACGTCACTATCTTCAAATCTCAAGTCACGATTCAAGCTCTTGAAAGACTGCTTCAAGTCGAGATCGAGCCTCAAGTCACTACTTTCAAGTCTCAAGTCAAGATTCAAATCCTTGCAAAACTGGTTCAAATCGAGCCTCAAGTCCAAGAGTCAAAGAAAAGTGATTGTTAGTTCCAGTTACTGTATCAACAGTGATATATTGTAGCAGGTACAAGGATTTGTAAGTTGTGAAAGTGAAGAAAGTGAAGTAAAACACACAAAAGTGACACTATATCTACTTTATTCTTCACTTTTATCAAATAACTCTGCAGTATCATACTCATTTTTTTAAATGCTAAACTATAATATAGGAATGCAATATTAATCATCGGCGCCCGTTTGTCAAGTTTTCAATTTCTGAGTTTCTTTATTGTCAGTTCAGTCTTTTTGTAAGGAAAAAAAAAAGCAAGCGAGGGACCCACCGCATACTTTGAAAGTTACACAAACGTTCTACGAGAACCAAGGGATAATACGGGCATGGTTAATGATGTGTTAGTTGCTAGCGATGAAAGTCATTTAGGTTTCTTCGCACCAGCGTTGCATGCCGTGCGCACATTTCGTGCCATCGCTGTTTACAGTAAACAGATTACGACATACCGACTAGACGTGCACAAAGCAAAACTCAACAGACCGTAGATTCACGTTAGATGTGTCCGACAGCTCACAAGGCATTGGCGTCAATGAAGCATGCTTTTGTCTTAGTAATATCGTGCTGCAGAAAGAACGTGCAACTGTCGAGATGTCCGACTACAAATAGTCGCGTCATCGTGTGCCGAGTTGCTATTCTTTAACATCAAATCGAATCCAAGTCGAGTGTACTCGATTCTACATCTCTCCGTGGCAGGGTACCAACATGTGAAGTAAGAACAACAAATGTTAGGATAAATAAAGCTAGAACAGGTTTCTTTAATATGAGAAACATCCAGATTTATATATATATATATATAACCACCCCAGTTATAAATCAAGAACATATGTTTATAGATCATTCATAAAACATAAAGCCATACTATCCCAGTTATAAGGCAAGAACAAATGTTTGTAGATTATCAATAGAACCCTATGACCCCAGTTATGAAGCAGAAAGAAATATTTGTGGATCATCGAATGAATCCCCAACACTCCAGTTATATGAACTTTACAAATGTTTGTGGATCATCGAGTATAACAAATGTTTGTAGATCATTTATAGGACCCCATCACCCCAGTTAAAAGACAAAAAAAGTATATATGGGTTAATTATAGATTTTATAAAGACAAACCTCGGCCTTAGTTTTTCGGGGTTTTCTTCTTGTATTAGAAGCAGCTTTAAATTCTCTCATCGAAAAGACTTACCTAAAAGAGAAAAAGCATATCATTGGCCACACTGGATGTATACTGGATGCATCACCAGCAAGCCAACTTGCTCATAACCGAGAGGCCTACAGGTGTGCTGTTAGGGAGGCAAAGCTCCACAAGGGACATGCAAATGAATGAATGAATGAATGGCCATATTGGCTTTAATAAGTGTTGTCTTTACTGAGAAAATGGCACGAAATGTTTTACAAATATAAGACAAAATGTTAAACACATTGGCCATATGCATATACGATAGTGTTAAACATACTGGGCATGCCTTGCAAAAATTTGATTTAGTCAAGAATATATTTTGACATCAATGTCTACCATGTTCCTGTAGTACCAATCTGTTCGAGTCCATTCATTTGGAATAGTTGGGGTGACTTTTTTTTTGTCCTGGCACTTTTGATTTGGGATCAGTGCCAGATTTATTGAACATTAGAGGCGTTGTGGTGAGAATGTTACCTGGTTCTAGGCATTCAATCGTTTGATTTTAATGCACACGGTATACCCGTGTATAGCGCCGCCTAAACTGATTATTCACGGTTGGTGGCTGTTGCAGCATATTGATCTGTTGTTACCACCACAGCATGTTTACCTCTATAGTCCTACGTAATTACCCACCCGTTTATTGGGCAAGTGTATTTTAGAATGGTTGAAATGTGAATAAACAAGGAGCTTTAGAAGAAATCAATGGTTGCAATGTTTACGTTTAATTTTTGTTTCCTCTATATCGTGAGGGAAAAAAATGAAACAGGGAATAAACATCAAACAGGCACGAATATCCGGACCAACAGCGTCCAGAATTGATCCTATTACACGTGAACATCTCGAGCTGGAAAACTGAAGGAATGCGAACTAGATAGAAAGAGAGAGGGAGAGAGGGAGAGAGAGAGAGAGAGAGAGGTTTTAACACGCTGGATCTCTGTAGTTGCAAAAACATGATGTCAGCTTCTTCCTTGCTCTGTTGTCGTTACGTTAATTTGATTTATATCCCAGCACTGTTCTTTGTGCCGCTGCATGTGGGTATGTTAGTTTGCTTATACTGACGTCTGTTTATGTTTCTGGTTTTTTTTTATCTCACTTGTTATAATATATAAAGAACAAATTCGGTTATCCACTTTTGTAATTATTTCTCACATTTGACACACACACACACACACACACACACACACAAAAGAACATAATTAAGATAAAAACTACATGGAACTCCGGGAAACGTTTCTGAAATTGTTGTAAGTTTCAAACAGTGGCCTCTTTGGCTAAATTTGGTTCGGTAGATCACGAGACAATTTGCTTTCTGTTGAAAATATTCTACAATCTCTGAAATCAGTACACGGTGAAAAAGTCATGCCGTTTTTTTTTTCCTTTCTCCATTTGATCTTCAAGATAATCTCAAGCAGTCTTCGTTGATATTGAAGTCTGTGACCCATTATAAGAAACCAGAAATACAAAGTACACCTCAGTCCGTTTGAAGAACTGATGGCCGTTATTATGTAAAGTGCTCAAATTGTTGCACTTTGCAGCAAATTCCCAGTTGACCCAGGACATTAGATATGCATTATCTCTTGTTTCTATGTGTAAATAGAGTGTATTCTAAGGTTTTTTCCTTTCTTTCTCCTGAACCCGCTGTACTCCCAGGAGAGTCTCTAGGATGTGTCAATTATTGTCGCCTTTCGGTAGTTAGCAAGTCCCACCGCTATTAAAGGAACCCTTATTTTATAGCCATCTCATTGCATCAGTAGAAGCTCTTCACATGCTGTTCATGGCTTGAGCACCAGCAAGAAAGGGTATGGTTTTTAGAGAGAAAGGGCAATGATAATATGTTTAAGATCTTTCATCTAAGCTAAAATAAATACTGCACATCACAACTTATTATTGCCCAAAGCAATATTTATTTTCACATTTATTTCTGCCCTTTTTTTTGACATCTCACTAGATCTCGCTACCAGTCTCTGGCTGAGTGTGTTTTCTTCAGTGCCAGGTTGTTTTGTGGAACTGAGATATTGTTACTAGAAGAAGTGTTCGAAAACACCCCGCCCCACACACACACACACACACCACAGTGACTGCTGAAAACTTTCTCTGAGCATTATCAAGTAGCCTCTTTGTCCCTCTCAGCATTGAAAGCTACACGAGGATGGAAACAGAGGACCTGTCAACGTTTTTTTTTTACGAATAGTATCACAGATATTTAACTAACCTGTCTTCTGTGTCTGCTTCTTCGAAACAAGCTGGTCTTTCTTTTAGTCAGCTTATGATAAATAATAGTTTCGGGGCTCCTGTTCTGAATTTATTTTTTCCACTTATCTCCTTTTATGGATAATTTATTCATTTTTTTTCTGACATTCGAAGATGAAATAAAGAGTGCATACACCCAGTACACACCTTATTACAGGACAACAGCAGATTCTCTCCATTGATCACAGTCCCTATCTCGGCTTTATATGGTGAGTTGGATGAGCTGCATGCTGTCCATATCGGCTTCACTAGTTCTTCGCCAAGTTGCCGCCTTTTGCTTTCTCTCTTCAGATGTTATTCGTGTGGCTGTTCTAGCAGAAGTTTGTTTCTCTGTCTCACTTTCTATAAAATATCAGATTGAAAGTCAAAAAGTATTTTATCAGCCTTGTTAAGACTATTTAAAACAAATTTGGGAACAGCTTTATTATTTTCTTTTAACTTTAACTTCACTTTATTTTTGTTGCGAGAAAGAAAGACTGGGAAATAAAAACAGTTTCTAGTATATATTTCAGCTTTTTTTCTATAAGAGTTTTTTCCCTCACCATCACATTTAGAGTCCTTTCGTGAACCTTTAGCACGAAGTCGTTTGTCTGTGACGATTTACATACATTTACATCTCTGAGTTTACATAAAATTAACTCTTTCACTTCTGAATTGATTTCAATGCTATGCTAGAGTAAATTTTGATGAGAAGTTATGGTTCCTGGCAGGACGTTGCCCTGTAATTTAAAAATGCTGGGTTCCAAATGTTACTTTTCATTTTATTTAGACTCTATCCAAATGTCGTTTCTGAGCATTGACTTACATAGACATGTAAGATCTGCCAAGCGGTGTTTTGGAATGAAAGAGTTAAATAGGAATGGTGCACTGATGAATGAGAAGGTGACGTCGTGTCACGACAGACAGACATAAGAGACAGACAATGGGGTTTAGATTTCTGATACTGTTAATCTCAATCTATCGCTGGCTTAAGATAGAGCTTGTCTGAGATGGATGGTGCAGTTTTACCACACACACACACACACACACACACATACAAAGATAGAACGAAGTAAAAGTGACAAGAAATGGTAAAAAAGGGCTATCAGATGATTATGCAGAAATATAAAGGGGGAAAAAACACACAAATCAATATTTAACCGACATGTCTGTATCAATAGCAACAAAAATAACGAAACAAACATAGAGAGAAATGACACTTAACTGTCTGAGATCCTCTTAGGCAGAACGTCATGCAAGTAACGCATGCATGTCTGAATATCTCTGCACTGCTAGAACCAGCTTTAGCGTAGTCTTAAACTCACTTAGCTTCAGTTAGAAGCATGCTCATTTCTCGGAAATAAACAAAATAATTATTTCTTCTGCAGTGTTTCCAGATTTACTGTCCGGTGGATGGAACTAATTTCTAGCTATCCACAATGATGAGAATTTCAAGAAAGAAGAAAAAAATCACTCGAACTATTTAACACAGAATAAAAGCATGTGTTTTTGTACCGAATGTGAACACTGCCACATGATAAACACTCAAACTGCATGTCTGAATTGGTCTGTTTCTGTCGTCAGCAGCTAAAAGCAAATCGTGTCTCAATACCAGATATCTGAACCATAAATCTCTAGAATCGACGACTTTGTAAGGGACGCGTATCTCGTTTAACGTCAGATTTCAGCTTTTATATGTCCGGTTCGTCAAATTAGCCAGCCAGTTAAACTGCGTGTCTCCATACCAATGAAATACATTTCGCTTTCTGTTGATGCAGCCAATCGTCTTTAGCCAGTGATCGACAAACTGTAGTCCAGGGCTTCTTTTCTTTAACCCACAATGATACATCAACTTTTTTCAAATAATATTCAGTCATGTATCACATAAGAATACAGTTGTCATCATCATCATCATCATCATCGTCGTCGTCGTCGTCATCTGTACTCCAAGTTGATCTTACCTTGCTCGAATTTAAAAGGAAAAAAACTCTTTGGTAATTTCAAAATGTTATGAAAATGTCCATTTTTTAATTAAAATCTTCGCCACACATATAACGATGACTACCTGAATTCATTATTATCTGCACCAATGATATCACCACAATATGTGAATGTAATGTTTTTGAAAGAACAGTTGGCTGTGGACTATGTTCTTATTAAATCTGAAAACGAAGTACTGTAGTTAGAACCCAGTAAAGTAACTACGGTGAAAGGAGAGTACAAGAAGATATGTCGATATCACAAAACTGATTACTAATCAACATATTTTCAGCTCATAAAATTCAACATTCAGAGAAATTATAGAAATTTGTAAGGTGTATCATGGTATCTTAATATCAAAAGAGTTATTTTTGGTGTATAGTAAAAAAAGAGAAGAAAATGAAGCTACAATTAAAAGCAAATTTCCAAGTGCCTCAAGGTTATCCAAGCAACTGAAGCTTACTGATGGCGAGTAATGTAACGTTGATGCATACAGAATAACGTTTTCTGAGAAAACTGACTTAATTTAAGTTCATTAGCTTTTCAACACAAATGCTAATTAGTAGGACCGTGCATCCAAAGTCCTCCCAAAGAAATTTTTGTAAACTCTTGCAGAATGCCCCTCCCCTCCGACGTTTTCATCTAGTGCGGCATCTCCGAAGCCCTACGGGTCCATCTTTGAAGCAGTGAACTCCGCCGCCCCCCCCCCCCCACCCCCCCCCCACCCACCTCTTTTCCTAGGGTCTGGATGTACCAGTATCAAATGACATGCAGGCAAACCCGTTGTCTTTAGAAGTTGATTGATCAATGGATGTATCACAAACTTCACAGGTACTGTTATTATTTAATAAATTTACTGCAGAGTTTAAAAAAGACAAACGGGGACATTTTAGGGATTTGGAGGAGGGGGAGCGGGGGTAATCTGGACTAAACAGCTTTATTAATTTGTTCGTGTGTCTTTAACACTGACGATCGTTGGCTTAATAGCACGCTAATATAAAAATACGCAGTGAAAGGAGTTGCTTACTAAAATAATGTCTGTTATGTTTCCCAACCGCTAACGCCAGGGAGAATTTCACAAAGGGGGAAATTTTAGGGTTTCAGAGGAGGGGGAGGGGGAGGAATTTGGACTAAGTATTGACAGACTCAGATTGTTGGAATATTGATCCTTCTGCAAACTGCAATGCATCTTTTGTGTCAGATAATCTTGAAAAGAGGGGAGGAATGACATTCTGAAATATGGTGAAAAAGATGCATAGGACAAACAATACTGACAATCAATGAGCTAACATCTAACTTAGTTCTGAGAAAAGCGTCCATGTTAAAGAGAGAGATTGAATGATTGATTGATCTTTATTTCAAAAGGGTTAAGAATTGGGCACGCAGGCTCGTCTGATATTCTGCCCTTTAGAGAGAGAGAGACAGAGAGAGAGAGAGAGGGAGAAAGAAATTTTCCGTGGGATTTGCAGGACTTGGGCTGAGATGATGATGATGATGATGGCAAACCACAATCTTCCTGTCCAATAGGTTAAACTTCATAATCATCTTTATCCCGTGGGTTACGTGTACCTTCATGGTCATTCCTATCCGGTGGGTAATAGTTTTACATAGTCATCCCTGTCCCGCGAGTTACGCCTTCATAATCATCCATGTCCCGTGAGCTATAAAGAGTCTGTACTCAAGAAGAAATACTGCCGATGTCTCCAGAACACGGTATCGCTTGCCTGTGTCCCGTGTTAAAAAAATCTTCTGAGGCTATTTCAGAGCGTGAGGCAGCAGCAATCTAATAAGTCAGATTTTGAAGGACACAAAGATGCTAAGATGGGTTTATGCCCTGCTCCGCCTAAGCTACTTGGGATGGAGGAAGTGATTTACTCATGTTGCAACTTTCCCTTTCTCGACTCTGGAATGACAAGGTCCACAGGTCTGAAAATCTAACAGAGTTGTAGGAGATGCCAGTAGGCGGGTAGACTAAAGAACATCTCCTAGGCAGGTAGACTAAAGAACATCTCCTAGGCAGGTAGACTAAAGAACATCTCCTAGGCAGGTAGACTAAAGAACATCTCCTAGGCGGGTAGACTAAAGAACATCTCCTAGGCGGGTAGACTAAAGAACATCTCCTAGGCGGGTAGACTAAAGAACATCTCTGTAAACCACTTTCGGGCTCCTCTTTCTTGATTTTTATATTAAAAAGTTTGCTCATGTACCCTATGACCCCCTGTACCACCCACAAGGCAGTGGGTAGGTATAATTTGAGTGAATATATCGCTTTCCTGAAGTGTGTGAGTGAAATGATTTCATGTGAATATTATTTTTTTCCAAACTGAGGTGGTAACATCATACGTCGTCTTTCGTCTTTTCGCGAACTATGTACAACCTGGCGTAGAAAAATCCCGTCGATTGTAATAATGGAGCGCGGTTCAAGAAAAGGATTTGTAGGAACCAACATTCATGGAGTTTGTTCAGATGTTGCATTTTAAACCTAATATTATTATTTACTGTATTATTCATCAGTAGACATAAAATGTTTTATAGAGCACTACTTTCTCTTGTGATCTAACTACCTTATGGTTATATATACATTTTTCTCAGGTGAGTGTAGTGTTGGATTAGCCTTTAAGCTGACTAGGTTTAAGCTTAGGGGCTCAGAAGGGCAGGGGGCCCGGCGTCAAGGGGTGGGGGGGGGGGAGAAAGGACCTCTTTAAATACAGATTATTGTTTCATGTGACCATAGTTCATAACTATCTTTGCTACTCTAGCACGTTATGGTTTCCAAAAAAGAAAAGACAGTGACGTGTTAGTTTTACTTGATCGATGTAATACAAAGATATAAACTGTAGTAAGTGTGAAGATCACATCTGGAGGAGAATGTACATATAACCTAGACTGACGGTATAGGTCGGAGGGAAAGGATCCCTTACTATGTCTAGATTAGGTGTCTGTAGCCACTGCTCACAAAAAAACCACGAAAGGCTCTGAAATATATATTTCATTTCTGAACCTGATTTCCATTTCCACGAATTCAGTCTCTTATTATGAAGGCGAATCAGCTCTTTTCTGTTCTGTCTGCATCGAGATAAAAGCGTTTCCACGAAAAAAACAAAATGTAACGGTCTCTGAGTGCCACTTGACAGTTTGTTCATTCTTCCCGTTTCCACATCCTCCTCCCTCGTGAAATATTAACAGCACAAGACTTAGACTACGATCCCCGTACAAATCTGCCCAATGTCTCCTAGCCCATCCCGAGCAAGTACTTTTCTAACACTGATAGTGAGAAGTAACAAAACTGCAGAATCCTTTTAACTGTGTAGCTTTCTCCAGTCTTCAAATGACAGCCATCGATCTGTAGAGTTTTGTTTTGTAACAAGACAAATACAAAAAGAAGAACCTGGCAGAATTCTATAATACCTTCCAACACAAATAGCGTCTAATATTTATACCTGCAAGTACAAATAACAATACGATATAGAAGTGAAGAACCGCTTCGAAATCCTGATGGCTGTACAGGAAGAGATGACACCAGATGAATTAGCCACGCAGGCCAGAGATATCTTAATAACAACAGCTAAGGACATGGTCCCAGTAAAGACAACACAAAAGAATGGATGGATTACACCAGAAACACTAGAACTAATAAAACAATGTAGAGAAATGAAAATTGATTGATCTTAATTTCCAAAGGGTTAAGAATTGGGGCACGCAGGCCCGTCTGGCATTCTACCCTTTATCATCCAACTTTCACTCTGTTCCAGACATTCAACAAACATTCTGCTCATATAACCAGCATAACTAACATTGGAAATCTGAGAGACATAAAGTAAAATTGAAGTATAACATTCATATTATTATCCATGCACCAGAAAGTAACTATGTAATATATAAATGACTACAGAAAGTAACTACGTATATATCGCAACATATGCCTGTGAGACCTGGACACCTAAAAAACAGCTGAGAAACACATAAATGCCTTCGAATGTAAATGCTACAGAAGAGTTCTTCAAATATCATGGACACAGAAAAGAACAAATATATCCATACTACAAGAACTTAATATTGAAGAAGGCTGGCTAGTAAAGAGAATTAAAGAGAGAAAACTTAAATATTTTTGACACATTAAACGTCATGAGAATTTAGAGAAGACAGTCTTGGAAGGGCACATAATGGGAAAAAGAAAGAGAAGAAGACCAAGGCTAAGATGGCTGCAAGACCATCGTTGATGATCTGCAAATTGATGCATCAGCAGCAGGGCATCTTGCTTGCAACCGAGAGGCTTATAGGAGTGCTGTTAGGGAGGGCAAAGTTCCTCAAGAGACATGCAAATGACTGACTTATACATATAAATACCTTCGAAAAGAAACTTATGAGAGAGATATTTGCGCGCCATTGATGTGTGAAATCTATTGAGAAGAGTCAAACTGGAACACCTGGTGACAACGGGAAAAACTGGAAGGACAAGGGGACAGAGAAAGATAAAGAAAGAACATACTTGATTGACAAAAAGAGTATCACGGAGTATCTTAACGAAAAAAAGCAAAGGAAATATGGTTGTGGAAATCAACGATGACCAACGCCTGACTGGCATGAACCAGAGAGAGAGAGAGTGTGTGTGTGTGTGTGTGTGTGTGTGTGTGTATGTAATGACTTTTTACATTAATAATTTTCTATTATTTCTATTGTTTTTATTTTAAGGTACAGCTGATTGGTGTTTGAAGGTTCTTGTATGTTTCTTAAATATATTATGTCTGACCTGTGATCTGTTCCTAACTTTATTCCCATCTCTCATCCATTTTCTTCACACCACAAACAAATACAATAAAAGGAACACACAAAATACCGATTTCTCGTCAAAATATCATTGTAATGTAGACAGCAATAGGGACAGATTATTAAGCAAAATTTTGTTTTCAACACCAGAAGTAATAAAAAATAATAAAATAGGCCAGTGACCATGGAAGTGAATGCTGGAAAATCACCAAAACCATAGAAAACAAGTTGAATTCTTTCCAGACTAAATGTTTACGTAGAATTAAAAAAATATTTTGGCCAAACACCATAAGAAATAACATCTTATTGGCAGAAATGCAGATGAAACCACTGACAACAATTATTGAGGAAAGACGCTGGCGATGGTTGGGACATGTGCTCCGAATGACTGACAACTCACTACCAAAATAGCACTAAGATGGACACCACAGGGGAGCAGAAGTAAGGGTAGACCAAAAGAGACATGGAGAAGAACAACAGAAAGGATGTTGAGCAAAAGAGGGCTCACCTGGGCAAGAGCAGAAAAAAAGGCGAAAGACAGGCATTTGTGGAAAACCCTTGCGGAAGCCCCATGTGCCCTGGGCACTTAAGGTTCAGAGAGAGAGAGAGAGAGAGAGGCCAGTGACCGGCCAGCTCAGGGGGTGCGCAACTCTGAGTAAAATCGGTACTGACTAATCCAGTATATAAAGGAGATGCGAGAGAATTTTAATCGGTCGGGATTTGAACGTTGAGCACGTAGGAAGGTGCCAACGGATCGGTGGAGATCATGTTCCCGTTTTAAGCACGAATGAGTATTTTAGTCGTCGATGGATGTGTTTGGTATAGTTATGGTTTATATCTGTGACGTGGACGCATGCAAAATGTGCTGCTGATTCCTCAGATTCATCCCGACTCACCCAGGTATGATGGATAAATGAACGGCATATTAATGATCCTATTTTCTTTTGAATAATATCTGTGTTCTCTGCAAGATTTGAAATTTGTATTAAATATATATTGGGGATTTTATGTGCACATAATTTTATGTATTATTGAATTTTACATGTACATGCAAGTGTTATATTTTCTTGGCAGTGTTCCCTTCTGTTATAAGCAGAGAAATAATCATTTAAGGACATAGTCCCTAAATTATATGTGGGACAAAACTGACTGGCTTAATCACTAAACCCAGTTGTTTATGTACAAGATGTTTTGATTGATTTGCGATCATTCCATTTTTGCACGTTTATATTTTAGAATATTATTAGCAGAAATGCAGGTGAAACCACTGACAACAATTATTGAGGAAAGACGCTGGCGATGGTTGGGACATGTGCTTCGAATGACTGACAACTCACTACCAAAAATAGCACTAAGATGGACACCACAGAGACATGGAGAAGAACAACAGAAAGGATGTTGAGCAATAGAGGGCTCACCTGGGCAAGAGCAGAAAAAAAGGCGAAGGACAGGCATTTGTGGAAAACCCTTGCGGAAGCCCCATGTGCCCTGGGCACTTAAGGTTCAGAGAGAGAGAGAGAGAGAGAGAGAGAGAGAGATTTTAGAAGAAATCACAGATGTTAAGAATGTAGATTATCTTATCGTCCATACTTGTAGTATAAACTGATGATCTTTGATAATAAAAATCGTTATTTGTGCTTTCTTTCTTTATTGTAATGTTTTAACGTGTAAAATGAATGAGAAATAGGAGAGAAACAGGCGAGGCGTAGTATGGGTAATCACCCTTATAAGAACATTCAAACATCCAATCAGCTGTGCCCTAAAAATTATTTGTACTTGTACTTGTGCCTGTAATTGTACGAACTCCCTGTAACTGCGAGCTGTTGTTCTTTGCAGCCGATGCTGTAGAGATGTTGAGGCACAGCATCGTATCGGCGTTGGAGCGGGTTACGGCGGCTACTTTTTCAGTCCCGGAGTACAGCTAATAAGCAGGGGGTGTGCAAGCTCCACCACCATGGGGACTATGGCGATCTCTGCCTCGTTAGCCAGGCTATGCCTGTTACTGGGGTAACACGGAGAGCTGGGACAGTGTCTTGGTCAGCTATGGGTCGCTGATTACCTTATCTGGCATCTTCACCCCTTCTCCCCTAAAATTATAACAGTATAAAAAAATAACAAAAACAGAAAATCATGAATATACATAATAAATATTCCTACATCATCAGTTTATAATACGAACAACATAATCAGCCTTTTATCCCTTTCTTCACAAAGTTATGATTCCTTCATAAAATACAAGCGTAAGCAACCAATGACTGAAATCAGTTAAACATCTCGTACATATAATGAGGTTAGTACGATTGAAACGGAATCGCCCCATATATGGGTTCAAATTATTACCCTTAATGATTAATTGCCTAATTGTAAACAAAGAGAACTAGTGCAAGAAAACGTAACACAATGCTTAAACATAATGTTCAATATTACATAGTTGTCATATACACGCATAAACCCTCATTGCATATTAACACGACTTCAAATTTTATATAGATCATATACATTATACAAGAAACTATGATTATTCATATATCAACACCTATACCTGAATGGGTCGGGGTGTGTCGGTGGAATCGACACCACACTTTCAATGCGTCCACTTCAGAGAATATAAATCATAGTCAAAGCATATACACACATACACACACACACTCGTGCTTAAACGATCCGGTGGCACCTTCCTACGTGCTCAACGTAGAATTTTCACGACCGATTAAACTTCTCTCCCATTTCCTGTTTATCTTGTTGAGTCGGTACCGATCTACTCAAAATTGCGCACCCTCCGAGTCGATCGGTTCCCTGATCTTATTTATTCTTTTTTATTGCTTCCGGTATTTAAAAACTTAGGTTTAATAATATGTGCCTGTTCCTACATATACTACGAGAGAGAGAGAGAGAGAGAGAGAGAGAGAGAAAGAGAGAAAGAGGGGGAGGGAAATGAACTATTACTGTCTTCACATTTCTAAGCCACTACAGGATTTGAGATAGGGATGCCAGCACCATTCTTTGTTGCCGTTATTTTGCTAAGGAAATCCCAAGTGCCCATTTTTTATTTTTGGAGGCTGGACCGACTCCGGTGACAGTGGGGTCGACAAAAAATTCCACCCCAGGTGCGAAATCGAACCAGGTAACTTCTGATCGCCAGTCGAGTGCACTAACCACTACAGCGCGAATAAAAAACTCTTCCAATATATCGACATCCTCAGATATAAATAATTTCCCGTATATAAACACTTTCCGATATAACTTCCATCCAAAACAAATGTCTTTCAAGACATTAAGACCTTCCAGTATACCAATATTTTACTAAGTTCTTTTGCCTCTAGAAAGATCTAAAATATGTTAATTCCACAGTGCTACACAAAGGGTTTGCCGACCTATGATGAGTAATATCATCATAATTCTAAAACAAGACCAAATCGCGTAAAAATCAACCCTTGACTTGGTTTACGTGTATCATAAACATCGGCCCTTGAAATGGTTTGCGTGTATCATATAAATCAACATTTAACTTGGTTTCCACGTATCATAAACATTGATCCTCGAATTGGTTTCCGTGTATCATAATCATTGGCACTTGACTTAGTTTACATGTACCACAGACTTGGTTTTATCACATACATCGACCCTTGACTTGGTTTTATCACATACATCGACCCTTGACTTGGTTTTATCACATACGTCGACGTCTGACTTGGTTTTATCACAAACATCGACTCTTGACTTGGTTTTATCACATACGTCGACGTTTGACTTGGTTTTATCACAAATATCGACTCTTGACTTAGTTTTATCATAAACATCGGCCGTTGACTTGGTTTACGTGTAGCGACCAATGCAAGGGAAAAAAAGCTATTTATGTTTTGAGGACAAACAATCCTCATGGATAAATATCTGCCCATACGAGCATGTCTCGAAAGTTAAAAAAAAAGATAGCAGATAATAACTGACATTATATCAGCACATAAAGATGAGGGTAATTTCCTGACAAATGAGGGAAATGGCTACTTCACAAACATCTGTGATACGTGGCGAGATAAAAACATTGCTGAAACTAAGATATACATACATGACAAGTTAAAAACATTACTAAAACCAAGATATAATACATGATGAGATAAAAACATTGCTGACACTAAAATGATATAAACGCACGACGAGATGAAAACAATACTAAAACCAAAATATAAATACGTGAAACGATAAAAACTTTACTAAAACCAAAATATAAATACGTGAAACGATAAAAACATTACTAATACCAAAAATATAAATACATGATGACACAAAAATATTACTAAATCAAGATGATATAAATACATGACGAGATAAAAACATTACGAGAACCAAGTTATAAGATCAGCCATTAGCGAATAGTTATGTAAACAAAGTGGCATTCTCTCTACGTGTATAATCAAGAGTAACAATACAGTACACACCCCAAATGAATATTGTATGGAGACAAGAAATAGACAGCAAATATAGCATTCTAAAGCTAAATAACAATAGTCAGACTGAACAAAACATTCCAGACTACAAACAAATATACAAAAGCTGATG
Source organism: Achatina immaculata (assembly GCA_009760885.1). Classification (NCBI taxonomy): domain Eukaryota; kingdom Metazoa; phylum Mollusca; class Gastropoda; order Stylommatophora; family Achatinidae; genus Lissachatina; species Lissachatina immaculata. The sequence continues at coordinate 6,477,684 of CM019717.1, forward strand.
ATTTTCCAAACTCTACTCTCCACATGCAAGAACGATCTTTATACATCGGTTACCTCCTACTCTCTCTCTCTCTCTCTCTCTCTAATCTGTACCAAAGACCGAAAATTCCGCCTTTTGGCAAAATTATCTTTGTTGATAAAAAAAAACGGAAAGTGTTTTTAGTTTGTTGTCGTGTTTAAATTATTTGAAGTTAATACAGAATTTTAATCATAAAGTTAATATTTTTTGTTTAAATTAATTTTTTTTCCACTTAAAGTACGCCAAACAACAATTTTAAAAAAATAACGGCAGTCAACAAAGTTAACACTTCAAGATTAATTTAAGAGCCCAAACATCGAAGTACAAGCAGAGCTGGGATGAAAAGTTTTGGAGCAGGCATGATATTTAGAATTTAGGCGACCCTTCCTCGCTGTCCCACTTTATGGGTGCTAGATAACTAAGTTGACTAATGCACTCTCGTCTCGTGGCTAAACGGTTGCTCGTCCTACCGGAGACCGTGGTTCAAGTCCCTGGTAATTTTCTAGTCATTTTTCTTTCCCTCACGTGTAAAAAGTATTTTGCTTATGATTTTTGTTTCCTCGAGTTCTAGCCACTCAGTACCGTGTTTTACCACGTCTCAGTGTTGAGATGGCCAGATATGAGCAGAAGAAACTGAGCAAATAAAACTGGCGCGTGTACCGAAGGCACTTGCACACATAACAGCGCAATTTCTGAGCTCCAGTGAAAGTAAATGTGATCTGTATAGATCGGAGCGAAGTTTGTGATGAAGTCGCCAGCTTTCTCCCGGTAGCTGCTATCATCAGACTAACTTCACTTAACACATGAAAATGATTGTAGAAGAAGAAGGAACGAACTGTGTATATAAACTATACAAACAAAATCTGGTGACTGAAAATACATGACTTTTATATGTAACATATAAAGTACTAAAGCTGAACTGTGATAAGTTTAAAAAAATTTTTTAAAAAAGGGGGGGGGGGAGGCTGGGCGGACTATGCTGTGTCTGAAAATGCAAATACAACCCAGTGACCTAAATAGTTTCAGCTGAGAGGGAAAAAAAATTTTTTTTTAAATTATCGCTAAAAGTATATCCAAGCCAGATTTTTTTTCCTCAAGGTCTGGTTGCAGAATTACGCGGCTTTTCAAGTTGTAGTTAAGTACTTGTAAAGATCAAAGGTGACTATGTAATAGCCAAACTGCGCTTATCAAATAATTAGAACTTGTAGCACTCTTGACATACTCAGAGAAAACACAGTTTCTAGAGCTGGGTAATATATAACTGACGAGATTCTGGACTTCTGATGAATTGAAAACAAACTCATTAAAAGATAAAATCCCCGTTTCCACGCGTTTAAGGCACATTGGAGCCACGGTGTCAGACCCGTATTACCAGTATCTTCGGCACATGATAGTGATGTGGCCAGTATCACTCATGGCCGCCTTAGAAGGACAATATAAATGGAATGTTTCTTCTAGTTACTAGTTTATAATTTCATGTGCAGGGTCATGTGAAATGCAGAAGGTAAAGATGAAAACTTTCTTCGTTCATATCTGTCCCAGACAGGCTGTTTATATTTATTCTATCGCAGATATGTTTTTCTTCGCGTGTTTTTGAAGGCAATTTTATCGAAATAATGGGTTATATTGCTGTCTTTCATAGCAATTTCATTGTTCCTACTCCTTACTGCGAACTTTTCTTCCTTCTCTTTTACCTCTTCTCACGTTTTCGTATAACTGGCCATACACCTCCGTCTAACTCTAAACTAGTAACAGTTTTAGTTACCAGCTCATCTGTGACTCGTGTCTGTGAGTTCGCCCTTTCTTCTTTCTGTGTTTCTTCTTAAGATCACTAAAGATCTTCCTTTCCCCCCCCCCCCTCTTTCTTCACGTTGGGGTTAATGTCTTCCAATATAAGGGGTTAATACCTTCCGATATAAGGGGTTAATACCTTCCGATATATGGGGTTAATACCTTCCGATATATGGGGTTAATACCTTCCGATATATGGGGTTAATACCTTCCGATATATGGGGTTAATACCTTCCGATATATGGAGTTAATACCTTCCGATATATGGGGTTAATACCTTCCGATATATGGGGTTAATACCTTCCGATATATGGGGTTAATACCTTCCGATATATGGGGTTAATACCTTCCGATATTCCATTCCTTAGAATATAATATTTAAAGCAGCTTAGCAGTGGATTGCCTTTCTGCATCTCAACCGGTCATTTCTTCCTCCGTCGTCTTTCATGTCACCGAGTTTTGAATAACGTCTAGATTAATTATCATCTGATACAATGACCTAAATTCTTAGGCACGCTTTCTGCGATGACATTCTATAAGAGCATGATTTTTTTTTTTTGGCAATGATTTTCTGTTTCTAAACCATCTAAGAGTGAGGGTGACATAGTAAATCAATATCAAATTAGTGACATAGTAAATCAATGTCACATTAGTGACATAGTAAATTAATGTCAAATTGGTGACATAGTAAATTAATGTCAAATTGGTGACACAGTATATCAACATTAAGGTGGTGACACTGTGAATCACATTTAAAGTGATAACACAATTAAGCCAAAGTCAAACTGTAGATTATAAACTTAAAAAAAAATTGTCGTTCTTGTTGTTCGATATACCTTAGTTATTTATATTAATATTTTAAAAATGGAATTATAAAAATACTAATGACTAATATTAAGGATAATAAATCATGAATAATTATTAATCATATGACTTAGCCAAAATTTGAAAATAAAAGATACTAAAACTGTCACCTGTGCACAGCGAGATTTACAGGTAAGAGGTAAATGTAAAGGTAGTCCTATTGTGCGGGGTATGGTGTTACTGTCAATATTTACCTTGACCTATCGGCACACTAAAGGGTAATGTGGTCAGCGTCACGCATGACTGCCTCTTCCCCTCTCCCCCCCCCCCAGCTCCAGAAGAAGCCTTTTATCTATTTTCTATAACTGGGTGACCCAGGCGCCTCTGGCCCAATTCGAACCATCGACCTTGGCCGCGAGAGACTAATGCTCTAACTACTTTGCCAGTAGGCGCTCAAGATTAGAGATCCAGTAATTACGCTATAATGTAATATATATATATATATATATTATAATGCATAGGTGCCTGAAATCGATGTAAAAGTTCATGTAAAAAACATTTATGTCTATTAAACAAATTCAGATATTTAAGAAAACTGATATTCTGCTGAATATATATATATATATATATATATATATATATCCATACTACAAGAACTTAGTATTGAAGAAGGCTGACTAGTAAAGAGGATTAAAGAGAGAAAACAGAAATAAAATCATTTACAACAAGGAGAGAAAATCATGAAAAGAAGAAAATCATGGGCACAGAAAGATCAAAGAGACAACACAGTCTACTACTGGCAACCGAAGTACAGCTTCTGAAACGACTGCTCCAGGAACCGATAGCATGGTTAATAAGGCACATATTTAAGAATTCAATATGAATAAAATTAAAGTTCTAAAAACGGTTAATCAAAATCAAGCAAATATGTAATACACAGGACAGGCTTAGAACAACATCATGTTAGCTGAAGAATAACAGATGAAGCTTACAAGAAAAGATAATGGCTATTGTGAAACGATTCTGGGATTGCAATGAGTCAACAATCGAGATGGTTAATTCATTATGCAAGGCACATGATGATGATGACGACGACTATGACGACGCATTGCAGTTTATACCTGGTAGACGAATCTTGGGAAGTCACAATATTAATTATATACAAGTAAGTATGCGAGAAATGAATAGAAAAAAAATCGTCAAAAAAAAATCCAGATAAAGAAATACTCAAAACTACTTTTCTATATCGCCCTTTTCTATATCGCCCTTTTCTATATCGCCCTTTTCTATACCGCCCTTTTCTATACCATCCTTTTCTATATCGCCCTTTTCCACTGAATAAAAGAAAACCTAGCATCAACCCCCTGCTGGAATATATGCAGCAAGAAAACGGCAAAAAGATGGACGTTTCCGTGTGAAGTGTCGAAGATAGAGGCGACAGAAATCAGACGTCAGAACTACATTAATAAATCATTTGAAACGCTACCTGTCAAGTCTGGACATTCTGGCGGAGGAAATAGAATACACCATTTGCATACTGTATAGATTTTACACAAAGCCAGCGGATATATCGGTCTCCGTAATTAAATCGAGCGCTGTCTTGGGCTGTTATAATTTTTTTCCCCCAATTTTAAGTTTAACGCCCTTTTAGGTTTTGGCTTAGAAGGAGATGACAATCTAGATTTCGGAAGCCAGAACTGCCAATCTGGCCTGTTTTTCAAAAGCTCTTGGAAATGATGGCTTCGGAAATTCAGAAAAATGGCTTTACAGTGAGTTTGGAATTTCCATTTTCTATACTAGACAGTCTCTAGCAAGAATTGAACAATGTAGAGGAAAAAGTTCAAGAGTCCCATCAGTTAAAATAAGAATATTTACAGGGAAGCAGATTTTTAAAAAAACCTACTGATTATTGAACTTAAGAAAATACTGAAGTGAAAAAAGAAAGAAAAGGCATATTTTATAATACGATATAACAGATACCGAGAAAAGCAACATGGACAAGAATACAAAGAAAAGGCACATTTTATAATACGATATAACAGATACCGAGAAACGCAACATGGACAAGAGTACAAAATGTTAGATGCATAGTAATAACTGCACTCATTGCTAGGTATGTTGCAACTGCTTAGGACTTACTGCATGACACGTTTAAGCAAGCAGCGATGTGAACGTTGGTCGCTAGGTCGTGTGATTGAAAACCGTTACTGAACTTGGTCACGAGAGGGTTTTCGGTGGGACAGCTAGTGTTAAGAATGGAAGTATGCAAAAAAAAAAATTTTTTTTTGTCCACATGAATGCGGAGAAAGTGAATAAACATGGAGTGTGGACAGTTGGACTTATGCTTGGACCTTTTCTTTAGTGTGGAGGACATTCCTGATTCTCGGTGAAAGTCGCACGTGAAGTGCTCGTTTGACTGAAAGTTGTTACTACTTAACAGCATAAATCATCACGAATACTCACTCACTACTAGATCACACTGTACGCGTATTAGGAGGGCCACGCTTGTGCACACTCTTCCACTCAGAAAACGGTCTTCAAGCAAGTAGACTCTAGCTGTTGCGAATTTTGCCAAACAACATCCTGTTGAACAGCTTCACTCTCGGCTGATTCTACCAGTATTGAAGCTGTATAATCGACCGCACTAAGAGCAGGCAAAGTGTGTATTGCATGGCCTAGTTCCCCTGCATTCGGGTGTTTTATCTTCAGATTTGGCCCTCGTTTCGTTCTCAAATGCAGCACAAAATCTGCAAAATTGAGAAAACGAGGGTTTGGGGGGGGGGGGGTGGGGTGGGGGGGGGGGGTGGGGAATGCTAAAGAACAAGAAAGATGAAAATTCTAAACGAGAAATAAATTGCAGCTGAATCAAAAGAATAAAATGTCTGAGATGCCATATCGATATCGATCCGGCCATTCCTTCTTTCCTCCTTGTAAGAATGCTCTGTTAAAATTACTCGTATGTAAGAGCTTTCTTTCAAAATTACTTATAAGAATATTCTGTTAAAATTACTCGTATGTAAGCATGTTCAATCAACACTACTTGAGTGTAAGAATTGTCTGTTAAAATTACTCGTGTGTAAGAATTTTATGTTAAAATTACTCGTGTGTAAGAATTGTCTGTTAAAATTACTCGTATGTAAGAGTTTTCTGTTAAAATTACTCATATTCGTATTCGATATAAGAATGCTCAGTGAAACACTGAATAGAGCATAAAAATGTGATATACTGTCGTCATGACGACAAAGCGGAGCAAAATGTCAATTGGATATCAGCGAAGATGTATTAATGATTCAGTGAATTTTTTAACAAAATGAAGCAGACTCCTTACCTTGACACAGAGCAGACAGCAATTAAATGTTAAGGGTTGGCAGAAAGTTTCTTTCTGTTAAGAGTTGGCAAGTGTATTTACTCTGTAGGACAGCTTGGAGTTTGAACAAGAAGACAAATTAAAACCGATCTAAAAGGGAAAAAAAATTGTGATTGTTGTGGAATATAGCGTATTTTGGACTTTGAGCAATAGAACAGCAGAGAAACGAAGACTGTAGTGGAAATGTGATTACTGTAGAATGTAGCATATTATAGGAACACACATATGACTGTATTGAAACATTTGAATATGAGCGGAATAAAGTTGTTTGAAACCAGACCGCTGGCATATTTTTGACAGATCAATGGCACAACAAAGTAACGAAACCGTTTCGACGATCATAATCCAGAAAACACATGGAAAAAAAAACATACACAGCACAATACAGACTTGTAATCAACATAAGGAGATTGCGAGATGTGCCATTAATACAGGATGTTAGGCAAGTTGTCTTGTCTTCAGTGTAGGTTCAGTACAGAAGGGTTCTTAAGCAGTGGGGAATTCCTCCCCCTCCCCACCATCTAGTTTTTTTTTAAAGGAGTGGGGAACATTGCCACCACAGACTGACTGACTCACACTGTTAGAATATTGATCTTTCTACAATGTAGATCAATATTCCAACAGCTTCAAGCTGTCAACCCATGGTCCCAATTCCCGTCCTTGAAATCCTAAAATTCCCCACTGTATGAGAACACCTGCAGCACAGATTAGTTGGTTGTGCTCGCGTATGAAAGCACACACTGGCACGCTACATTCCTCACCGATGTAAATCAAAGAAAATGAAAGCTTGATTTATCTGTTTATTAAAGAGCGCTATAATTCCTATTGCTCAGATTCTCAGTGTAGATTGTTTAATAAATCCTTATCTTTATTACATAAAATGATGCAAATTCTTCCTCCATACTGTTTTTATTTCTGTTTGATGAATAAATATGTACCCTTAGGAAAGAAAGCTGAGATGGATGAGCTATTGTTGAAAGTGTCACACGAGAGAGAGAGAAAGAGACAGACAGACAGACAGACAGATAGATAGATAGATAGATAGATAGATAGATAGATAGATAGATAGATAGATAGATAGATAGATAGATAGATAGATAGATAGATAGATAGACCTGTTCGTGCCTTGCCTAGGCTGTATCATATAAATGCTTAAATGGAAAATTTGAAATAAGAAGCGTAGAAAGGCACTGGTGATGAAAGGCGGGATAATTATCAGTGAGGAAGTGTATAGTGCGAAACATGAAAGGAGACACCTTGTGTAACGAGGGAGCTGGCTCTCACAGTTTGCCATGGTACACCGAGCTCAGATTCGAATTTTGTTTAAAAGAGCTCATCTTGTTCCACCTTTTTTTCCGGCAGTGCCTTCAGGATATGCATTACCTTTCACATGCTTACAGCTTTCTTTTGTTTATTTTCTGTAAACGTAAAGTCTGTCTGTCTGTCTGTTTGTCTATCCGTCCGTCCGTCCGTCCGTCTGCCTGCCTGCCTGCCTGCCTGCTGTCTGTCTGTCTGTCTGTCTGTCTGTCTGTCTGTTTTCCCAATGAAACATTTTCTCATTTATTATTCTGTATCGGTATGCCAATGGTTTCAGAAATACAGGCCTAACACCCTATCAGCAATATGCCTTAACGGCATGAAAACGAGGCTTTTATCGTTACCTTTTTAAAAAAAAACCTTTTATTATTCTTTTTCTCATTCTTCTCTCTCTCTCTCTCCCATCTTCTCTCTCTCCTTCTTCATCTCTATGGTCCTTTCTCGGAACGAGAAATCTTTACCCTTTAAAAATAAAGATTTCTCGCTCCATTATTTTGTTATTGCTTTTTTTGACATTCTATACAACATTGATTTGTGTAATCCCTAATTCACACAACCCACTGGAAGCACAAACAGCTGTCTCTCTGTCTTTCTCTCTCTTTCACCTCTCTCAATCGCTTTCTCTCTCTCTCTCTCTCGTTCTCTCCTTCTGTTTATCGCTCCCTCTTTCTCTCATATATCTCTCTCTCTCTCTCACACTTGTTTTATTATTTCCTTTTTTAAAAATACATTCTAAAAAACACAAACTGTACAACACGTAATTCATACAAATTTAAGCAAGACGTGAACAATTCTTCTCTTCTCTTCTCTTCTCTTCTCTTCTCCTCTTCTCTTCTCTTCCTCTTCTCTTCTAACACCTTCAGCAATGGCTCAAACATCTCAGATTTCTTCGAGATAGGAACAAGTTTCTTGAGCTAACAGAAAAAAAAAGTTTGGTAATCGATTAGAAGAAAAAAATATATAACTTCAAAAGAAAACAAAATGCAAGAAGGAATCATCTTGTTTTACGTAACAAACGTAAGAATTTATAAAAGGTGAAGAATACTCAAGTTTGATGGCAAACATCTAGAAAACCAGACCACTCGACAAACAATTACAGCTCTCCTTTCCTCTTTCTTTGCGTTCCTATTTATTTGCATCTTTCCTTTCTTCCTTCTTTCTTTTCTTCTTTCTTTTGATCCCTTTCTACTTTCTTCCTTTCTTAATTCATAATTTCATTTCTTATTTCTTTTATTTCCCTGAGTTTTCTTCTTACATCAATGTTTTAAAACTGTTTTTCCGTATCTACTTAGTTTTTAACTTGTACACTGAAAATATAATGAGGAATGTTAGAGAAGATGATCAAAGATGCCATAACAACTGGAGGTTACGAAATATCAGAGATTAGATATGCTGATGACACAGTATTACTGTCTACAACACAAAAAATGAATGGAAAAACTAAATATGTCAGTTCGTAAGAATAGTAAAAAGTAAAACATTTATCTTAATGTGAAGAAAACTAAATTGATGATAACTGACAAAACAAACAAGACACGTGATATATATATATATATATATATATATATCAAAATGTCAACCTAGATGAAATTAAATTGCATGAAATTGAAACAGCAGTGAATTTAATGGCTAACAACAAAGCTGCAGGTGACGATGAAATAACAGCCGAAATGCTAAAAGCTATCAATAGTGACAATATGAGACAACTACAGAGAGTGTTTAACAAGATTTGGAAAGAAGAAAAGGTCCCTTCTAATTGGAAGAAAGGAATCATTGTTAAAATACCAACAAAAAAAAAAGGCAACCTTAGTGACTGTAATAACTGGAGAGGAGTAACCTTAATATCAGTTGTGTCAAAAGTATTTTGCAAGGTCATTTTGAATAGACTCAAAGATATAGCGGATACTGCAATGAGAGAAGAACAAGCAGGATTTCGAAAAGGGAGAAGCTGTCTCGACCAGATCTTTACTCTCAGAATAATACTTGAAGAACATATTGAAAAGCAGAAACCATTAATACTGAACTTCATAGATTTTAAAAAGGCATTTGATAGCATACACAGAGATTCATTATGGAGAATTTTATGTCTATATGGAATACCATCTAAAATTGTCAGCATCATTAAGGACTTATACAATGGAAATGTTTGTGCAGTCAAGACAGAAGAAGGGATGAGTGAATGGTTCCAGATTGAAACAGGCGTGAAACAAGGATGTATACTGTCTCCTTTACTTTTTGGGATTACAATAGACTTCATAATGAAAAAATGCTGCACAGGTAACACAGGTATTGACTGGGTACAAGGGATCCAACTAGAAGACCTTGATTTTGCTGATGACATAACTCTTATCAGTAATAATGTGAATTCCATGCAAGAAAAAACAGATAGCCTGTCTTCACTGGCTAGCAAAATAGGACTTGAAATTAACAAGGACAAAACAAAAATAATGAAAATTCCTCTTAATCAAAATGGAAAAATACACATAGAAGGGACAGATATTGAAGAAATCAATCAATTTGCATACCTTGGCAGCTACATAGACCAGGATGATGACACTAGAAAGGAAGTTAGGATCAGAATTGCAAAAGCAGCATCAATCTTCAAGAATCTTGAGAACATATGGAATTCAAAAGTTATAAGCACAAAAACCAAGTTAAGACTATTCAATTCAAATGTAATATCCACCCTCATTTATGCATGCGAAAGCTGGAAAACAACTAAAGAAATAGACAAGAAATTAGACTCTTTTGAAAACAAATGCCTAAGGAAAATACGCGGCATCAAGTGGAACGAATTCAAGAACAATGCAGAGATAAGACAGATGACTGAACAACAACCAGTCTCATGGGTGACCAGGAAAAGAAGATGGACATATGTTGGTCACTTGATGAGAAGAAATGATCAGAGAATCCAAAAACAAGCTATCAAGTGGAACACAATAGGCCGAAGAAAAAGAGGCAGACCGCGTGAAACTCTGAAGAGAACATTATTAAGAGAGACCAAATTAACAGGCATAAAATCCTTTGACGAGGTTGAAAAACTCGCCGAAGACAGGAAAAATTGGCTAACTACTTTGCGAGCCCTGTGTGACGTTTAACGGCACGGAAAAGATATAAGATATATATATATATATATATATATATATATAATATATATATATAATGTTTAAAAAAAAGAAACGCAACACTACTGTAGTCATAATGGACACCAAATTTCAAACTTATATCAAAATTTTATTTTACGGAATTGATGTTTCAGTCTTGCCATGAGGAAACTTTTAAAACTTTAACAATGAAATGATGTTCATTAAATTTTTTTTTGACTTTTATTCTTTGTGACTGAGGCCTCCGTATCAGTAAGGGGTATGGCCTCCTCTGGCCTGTATCGGAGAACGACATCTTATTGACATGGATCCGATTAGCCGTTGGATCTGTTGTTGTGGGATGGCTGCCCACTTTTCCCGCAGTGCAAGAGACAACTGTCGGAGATTGATTGGCGCCACATCTCGTTGGCGGACTCGTCTCTTGAGTTCATCCCATAGTATTCTATTGAGTTCATATATGATGACATGGATGGCCACGGTATGATCTGGACGTTGTTGTCAGCGATGAACTGGGTGGTGAGTTGTGCCACATGAGGTCGAGCGTTATCCTGCTGAAAAATCGACCATGGTGCACCCAAAAGTGATGACGAAGAATTTCAGCAACGTATCGTTGGGAATTCAGGCGTCCATCAGTTTGCACCAGGTCACTTCTTCCCATGGAGTTAATCGTCCCCCACACCAGTATACTTCCACTGCTACGTGGAGAAGCCTCGTCCACGCAGTTCTGGGCGTAGCGCTCATGGACTCTGCGGTAAACTCTTCTCCGTCTATTGTGTCACTGGAGCAGAAAGAATGATTCATCGCTAAACCAAACCTTTCTCAAATCGTTCGTAACGGTCTATTGACGATGTTGGTTCGCCCACTGCAGTCGATTCTGGCAATGTCGGTCAGTAAGAACAGGACCTCTGTAGGGTATTCTAGCCCAAAGACCAGCGTCGTGCAGCGAATTCCTGACCGATTGACATGAAATTCGACGAGCTGCTGTCATTGACTGAACTTGTGAGGACACAGATGCAGATTGATTCCTGAGGTAATGCGGCCGTATGAAGCGGTCTTCGGCAGGAGTTCTGACTATTGGTCTTCTACTGCGCGGCCGGTCTACAACTGAGCTATTTTCTTGACATTGTCTCCAAAGGCGACTAATGGTGCTTCATTCCACATTAAATTGCCTGGCCACTACACTTTGTGACTGTCCAGTCTGTAAATGTCCAGTGATTATGAATCGTTGTTCTGTAGTGAGATGAGCCATATTTGTGCACTGCATTTTCAAATGAACTGATTCGAGGAGCGTCAATCTTTTATGCAGTTCAATTCAAGTGCCATGTAGCGTGGCGTGGGCGATCATTTCTCTCCACAATTCCCTATCAATCTTTTATAGGCATTCAATAACATGGTCAGTGATTTTTGTGTTCAGTAAGTTTCACGGGATTCTCGTGAACCTGTCATGAGTTATTGTCAAAAATGCTGTTTTGACTAGTGTCGCTTTTCTGTGCTCATGAATCATCAGCTGAGTACAATTCAGGTCAGCACGTGAAGTTGATGTCCAAGTGAACATTTCAGGTAATTTGCCCTTGTCTGATCAGCAAACTTCAGTTTAAATCGCAACATCGTGTTTGTTGCGTTTTATTTAAACAGTATATCAATGAGGAAAAATTGGAAGAGGTGGAGAATTTACTAACTAATAATTTAGACACAATGAGGGAAATTAAAAGAACATCTATCGCTCTTCAAAAAGTAAAGCAACTACAGAAGCTGTGGAGAGAAACAAACAGAACTATAAAAATAAGATTTGTAAGGGCATGAACCTTTTCCAACGCAACATATGAGACCTGGTGTGTGAAACTTGGACACTTAACAAAACAGCTGAGAAACACATAAATGCCTTTGAATGTAAATCCTTCAGAAGAGTTCTTCAAATATCATGGACACAAAAAAGAACAAATATATCCATACTACAAGAACTTAATATTGAAGAAGGCTGGCTAGTAAAGAGGATTAAACAGAGAAAAATTAAATAGTTTGCCGTGCCGTTAAACGTCACATAGGGCTCGCAAGGTAGCTCGCCAATTTTTCTTGTCTTCGGCGAATCTTTCAACCTCATCAAGGGATTTTATGCCTGTTAATTTGGCCTCTCTTAACAATGTTCTCTTCAGAGTTTCACGCGGTCTGCTTCTTTTTATTTGGCCTGCTTAGGACATATTAATTAAACGTCAGGAGAATTTAGAGAAGACAGTCTTGGAAGGGTACATAATGGGAAAAAGAAAGACAGGAATACCAAAGACGAAGATGACTGTAAGACATTGTTGATAATATGCAAATGGATGCATCAGCAGCAGGGCATCTTGCTTATAACCGAGAGGCCTATAGGAGAGCAGTTAGGGAGGCAATGTTCCTCAAGGATATGCAAATAAATGTCTGACTGACCTACTTCAAAGTCTAACATTGGACTGTGACGTCCTCCACTTAAAGCGGTGTGTACGTTACTGTACTTGTGTTTTGATATCTACTGTATCCATTTCGTAACATATATGAAATTAAATAGATAAGACGAAAGAGAAGATTCGAGTAAACAATCTTCCTTTTCCAATGACGTAAAAGCGAATTTATTCCGTGTTTATCGAGCTTATCGTTTTGAATTTGATCGAAAACGTTAACTGCGAAACAACGTATACCGGGAACCTCTTGTGCCTTTATCTGTTGTGTAATCGCTGGCAAAGGCGCTGTCATCATACGAGGTGTTTCGTATCAAGTTTGTAAAGAGTTCGGAGCTGTATGTTTTCTGTTGCCATTAACAAAGAATGGGCCATTAAGAGTATATTTGTTGTTGGTGTACTTCTTTAACGATTTTTGCTCACGTCGAAGATAAGCATACACGACAACGAATCACATTTCTTATCTAAATAAATATGTTACATCAAACCAGATAGACTTTTCTTGCACTTCTCTTGCGTAGTTTAACATACTACTACTCCAGTAATCTCCCTTTGGTTCTACACTGCTATAGCCATTTGTCGCTTTGAATTCGGTTTAAAGTATCTTACTGACCCAAGAAGGGGATATTTTCTCTACAACCATCTCGCCCGCCCTAGAACTATGAAAATCACGTGCACTAAAGCTACAGCTCCGTTTCTGTTTATTACCTCCCTTTCCTGCCCATTTCGTTCATACATCTCCCACCTTCTTTACAAGTGTTCCGTACATTTCAGTGCTCAGAATAATCAATACCTTTTGCCAGTTTGCCTCGATCTTCATAACTTCGGCCCCGGGTATTGTTAGTTGTGGGGCCTATGTCTACAGCTTTTGTGTTTGTTTGGCCTGAGAAGAAGCTTACCATTATCCTGACAGGTTGCTCATAACATGCCACCCTGAGCTCATTATGCGCCGTCTGTTTCTCGTTGCCAAGTATGTGCCGTAAAAATGGCGTTTTAGAAGGCGATTATTTCGCTGTGTTAGGTGTCGGTGAACTTCAAGCAGCTAACAGGCTATTTTCTGCTTTAGTTCCTTCAACATTTTAACTGTCAGTGAACTTCAAGCTGGTTGTCAGTAAACCTCCAGCTAGTTGTCACCGAACCTGATGATAGTTGTCAGCAAACCTCCAGCTAGTTGTCACCTAACCTGAAGATAGTTGCCAGCAAACCTCCCTCTAGTTGTCAGTAAACCTCCAGCTAGTTGTCACCGAACCTGAAGATAGTTGTCAGCAAACCTCCAGCTAGCTGTCAGCAAATATCCAACTAGTTGTCACCTAACCTGAAGCTAATTGTCAGCAAAACTCCAGCTAGTTGTCAGTAAACCTAAAGCTAGCTGTCATCGAAACTCAATCTAGTGTCACTGAGCTTCAAACGAATTGTCTGCAAACCTCAAATTAGTTGTCAACAAACCTCAGGCTAGCTATCGCCGAAACTCAAGCTGGCTGTCATCAAACCTCATGCTGGTTGGCAGCAAACCTCTTTTCGTATCACCGAACCTCGAGGAAAAGATACAAGCTGTGAACCAGCGTCAATGCACACGGTAAAAACCATACGCGCTCAGCTGTCTAGTCTGACAGTTAAACAGAAACTGTCGACTAGTGTCGCCATCAGCACTAACTCCGTAGCTAGCGTCGTCATTCCTCTTCCTATCACAGAGCGTGTAATCTTGGTATCCATTTTTTAAAAGGCTGGGTGAACCCCGGGAGCTTTCGCGAGCCACAGCTTGACCGCCAATATAGTGATGGGAAATCTAACCTGGATTGCCTGGTCCGCGAGCGAGTGACTAATCCACTGAAGCTCAAGCTGGCTATCAGGAAACCCCAGGCTAGCTGTCATCAGACTTCAAGCTTACAAGCTATCTTCTCATCTTAATAATACACCATAGTCGTGGCAGAAATTTTGTTTTAGAAGTTGTCTGTGTCAGAGAGACGGCATAATTATCAGGGCCAAGCGAGCAGGACCTGGTCACCTTCCGCGACGCTTCTAGAACGAGCCTGGCATTCTAACATCGACAGGGTCAATGGGGGGGGGGGGGGGGAGAAAGGGATCGACAAGCACCTCGCTGTAGCAGCATTTGACATTAACTCTATTTCCTAAACTCACTTCGCCAATTAAGAAAGCCAAGTTGTTCACTCCCAGCTGACTTGAATACTGTATCTCAAGATCATAGCTATGTCCGTCTGCTAAGAGCCTAGCTCAACATAATTTGAATAACTTCGCGTGGTGAAAATAACAAAACTAATTTAAATATGTCAAACCAGGCTTTGGCACAGTAAAAGTGACGGAGCATAGAGTGTATCGTTAGTCTTCGAAAAATACAAACCACTTTCGACGTGAGAAATGAGAAATAGTAAGAGACTGAACATGACGCCAACTACAGACTCTCGTAGTACGAGCAGTTGGCTAGCCGAGGTGGGTGACTGGGTACAGCGTTATCCTCTTGTGGCTCACAGAATCACTCATTCTCATATTATTTCTTTCTTTTCTCTCAGGTCTCTTCTTCTTTTTCTTCTTCTTCCAACTTAAAAGTTATTTTAG
This sequence comes from Achatina immaculata, assembly GCA_009760885.1. Classification (NCBI taxonomy): domain Eukaryota; kingdom Metazoa; phylum Mollusca; class Gastropoda; order Stylommatophora; family Achatinidae; genus Lissachatina; species Lissachatina immaculata. The sequence continues at coordinate 6,493,091 of CM019717.1, forward strand.
ACTGCTTTTACAGACAATGAATTCAGTTAATTGTTTATTCTGAGTAGTTCCGAAATTTTGTTTGGTGTGCATGTAGTTACTTTCTACACATGGATAAGAGCAAAACGTAAATGTTATATTTTATTATATGTCTCTCAGTTTTCCAATTAGTTATGTTGGTTATATGAACAGCACATTTGTAGAATGCCTTGAACAGAATGAAAGCTGTATGATAAAGGGTAGAATGTCAGACGGGCCTGAGTGCACAATTCTTAACCTTTTGGAAATAAAGATCAATCAACCGATTAATCAATCACTCTGTTTCTTATTCTGTCTCCCTGCAACTAACAACTGGTGTTATTTGCACCCGATGTTGTGGAGATGTTTGAGGCACAGCATGGTGTCGGATTGGGAGCCGATCACGGTAGTGTTTTTTTAAAAATTCCTGATTGGATCTAAAGAGCAATAATTCATTAGCAGACTCCACCGCCATTGGGACTAAGGTGATCCCTGTTCCGTTAGCCTGGCTAGATCTTTTCACTGGGAGTAACAAAGGAGATGTGGAACAGGGTTCTGGTCATCTATTGTTCGTAAACCCTGACGCCAGCTTGTCAGTTGTGAATCGCTGGTTGCACAGAACGGACTGAGCCTTCGGCCCCAATTTTCTTAGTTCTAAATTGCTTTTTATATTTCTTGAAGGCTAGTGTGGTGGTGTGAAATGGAATGAATGCGCGAGGAGGGAGAGAGACGAATGATGATAATCTAATACTGAGAGATTGATGATAACAATGATGATGACTTCGTAGATAGACAAAACAGATAGCAGGGCAAGGTCTGACGACCTGTGACTTTTACTAGAAGTTGGGGGTGGGGGGTGTTTGACCCATTAAATCGTGTCCGCTGCCTAATCCTACCCAAGGGAACTCAATTGTGTAACCTATTCGTTCCTACTCGTGACATAGCCCAAAGCGATCTCATAATCTCCTTGCGTTCCACTACAACCACAAAAAATAAAGAGCATAAAAACTGTAGAGTAAAGTGAACGGATCGCTGCCAGGGGCAACAGGGTTTATTGCGGTTTAACACAGACCTATACCACATTTAGCCCAAACTCCTAATGAAACAATAAATAACTATTCATAACTCTGAATCACTTCTAAATGACGATCGATCCACATAAAGCAGAATATTATCTCCTCCCTCCTCTTTTTAACTAACTATAGTTCGTCATGAAATTAAACATGACGATCTTCTCCTGAAGCTTAACGCTCAGGACAGAGCCAATCTGCTGGTTACATTTTCCAGGTCAAAACCTGAAAGCTGGAAACGGACAACTTCCTTAGTTGTCTTCCAATAAACCTTACAATTCAATGCATTAGTGCTCTCCTAAATTAGGAAGAGTCTACATTCGATAAATTTAGTTAAAATAAGTAAATGTCTGAACTATGCAAGAAAATTACCTAATTTCGATACCACGTGGTAGAAAAACTAACGTAAGAAAACCTATTTCTCCATATTTATAAATGAAGATATCAAAATACTAGGTTCTACAAACTCCTTTAAACCACTAAATAATATCTAATGTAGAATTAGGAAATAGGAAATATAGTACTGTAACTTTACAAAATTCAGTTATCTCAGCTTAGAGGTGGCATATCTTACTTCAGATAATACTGGGAAACTATTTATAACCCAAATCTTGAACTTCCAATAAAATAGGACAAAATATCTTGCATATCCACATCAAAATATTCTAAACACACAAGTTGAATAAAAAATAGTACAGATAAAATGCTCATTCACGTATCCTAGTGAAGACTGGCTTCTAAGCTAGCCGTCGGGCTAACTTGGACCAAATAATTTGGACCTGTGCCCACCTGTGACGCTTTCGGACCAGGGGCCTGTCAGAAAATGAATCTGTTCTCCCCGATCGAAAATTATGTGATCCTAAGTCTCGCAAGAGTTCGTAAAGACCGATCACGTATTTTCGGCTGTCTTCGTTCATCTTCGGTTTTCTCTCCGTATGGAAAAATAATTCGGAAATTTCCTGCTCTTGAAATAATTGAAACTCCAGACTGTCAAACTAGCAATATAATCTGTGCTGTACCAATTAACAATAATTCTTAAAAATTGAGGACAATAATTCACGAAGTCAGAACACCAGTGCCAAAACATGTCATATACATAGGAGATTATGTTTGATCAGTTCAATACTTTTTTTCCACTATCTGGAAGCAAGTATACTGTTTCAGATTGTCTCTTAGAGCACAGATATCTTACTCTATGTCTATACCGTTTTCTCTCTGGGATGAATTTCCAAGTAACTAGAAAACAGAGAAATATACTCTGTGTTGAATTATACAGAAAGAGGCAAAACGTATGCTGGCATATGTACATAGATATGTGTTCAGATATACTGAAAATAAGTCACGAAGCAATCATTAAACTCAGAAGTTAACTAATGCAACTTAGAACATAATGATGTATGTTATCGCTAAGAAGAACACGATAGTACGAGTATGTTAACGATGGCAGTAGATGTGACCAGCCCAGTGTACGGAATAGCGATTTTGCGTCATGTCAGTCTGCTAAGAAGTGGCAATAAGCGTTATCGCTTGTAGCTGTCAAACTCTCTGCTTTGCATTCGCCTTGGCAGAGACAAAGGATAAGAGATTTTATCTCTGCAGAAATCCGGAGAAAGAGCTCTTTAAGAATTAAATGACACGGCGTTTAAAAAAAATATAAAAAAAGCTATCTTCTGGCATTCCAAAGCAGCTCTGTTCCGAACGCAAGAATCTTGTCTTTGGCTTCGCGGACAAATCAAAATAGCCGAGATTTGGTCAGCGGTGTAACTATTACCTGGTATGAAAAATGGCTGAAGAGGAGAGAGAGAGAGAAGAGAGAGAGAGAGAGAGAGAAGGAAAAAAAGATCACACATAATTCTTTAATAAGTTAAGAAAACCCAGATCCCAACTACTGTGACATGGCTTAATTGTTCATATTAGACAGTAGAATACAACAATAAATGTAATTTTAAACAACCGCTTTTTTGTAATTTGTGCATAAATTATCGCTGTCATCTCGATATAGATCTTATAGCACTTATGTTTCTGGCCAGTTTTGTTACATAATTTGCATTATTCTGAACCTCTCTGCGTTAGTTTGAATTAATTGGTAGGTGATATAGAGAAATTCAAGTTATTTTGACTGGAATTTTGTCATCAATCATCATCAGGTGCCGTGCCGACTGGCGTTGGCTATTATGCTTCTCCAGAGTACACGATCTTTCATGCAGGCCATCAGTTCAGTTGGTGATCTCCTCTCACACCATCCCGTCAGACTGCCCAGTATCATTTCTCTTGGTCTTCCTCTTGATCTTCTTCCTTCTATTTTTGCTGTTGTTATAATATTTTCAATGCCCCCCTCTTCTCATTGCATGTCTTATGAGAGTACATTGTCTCTTATTTTTTTTTACGAGATTTTTTTGTCTCTCCAGCTCTTCTCATACATTCTTAATTAGTTATTTTTGCTGTTCAGGGGATTCGCAACATTCTTCTAATAAATCAAATTTCTCCTGCTTTCAACGATTTTTGTGCAGACCTGCCCATTGTCCATGATTCACTTACATATAGCAAGATAGGTTCAATATAGCATTTTAGGACTCGTTTTCTAACATTCATTGATAAGGATGTGTTGGATAATATGTTTCTCATTCTCTGAAATGCAGTCTTTGCTTGGCCTGTTCTTTTCTTAATTTCTGTTCTGCATTTCTCATTTCCAATTTTGTCAACATTTTTAATAAAAGGCAGTTTTTGGCATTATTACTTGGAAAATTTCAGCAGTGGAAGGAAGAGAAGTGTCAATTTGGGTAAGTTAAATTCCTATCAAGAGAAGGGGAAAATTTGGGTAAGTTTAATTGCTATCTCCGTCACGGCGCAGGTATTATCTCTAACTCTTTTAATAAAAGGTCAACTGTTATTCAAATCGATGCATTGTTTGATGTGAGGAATGTTTAAAAAAAAGACGTAACTGTGTGTTGTAATATTTTATGTTGCTTCCTGAGACGTGACATTGCATGCTATATGATGTGACGTGACAGTGCATGTTGTCTGGTGTGACGTGACGTCGCACCGTGTCTGATGTGACATGTAGATGTATATTCTACGGTTCCTGTTTGAGTGAGACAGAAGCATGTAACACGGAGCTTAGTGAACTTTACAGCACGTTAGTCTGAATAACAGAAAGAAAGTGATCAAATACGCTGAATCTTTACAATCATTTTGGTTGGATTGTACTGTTCTAAAACAAACAAAACAGAAACGCAACAAGTACGATGTTGCGAATTAAACTCAAGTTTGTTGATCAGACAAGGGCAAATTGCCCGAAACGTTCACTTGGATATCAACTACACGTGCTGATCTGAATTGTACTCAACAGATGATTCATGAGCACAGAAAAGCGACACTAGTCAAAACAGCATTTTTGACAGTAACTCACGACAGATTCACGAGAATCCCGCGAAACTTACTGAACACAAAACTCACTGACCATGTTATTGAATGTTATTGACGCTCCTCGAATCAGTTCATTTGAAGATTCAATGCGCAAGTATGGCTCATCTCACTACAGAACAACATCATCACTGGACGTTTACAGACTGGACAGTCACAGAGTGTAGTGGCCAGACATTTAATATGGTTAGAAGCACCATTAGTCGACTTTGGAGACGATTTCAAGAAACTGGCTCAGTTGCAGACCGGCCGCGCAGTGGAAGTCCCATAGTCAGAACTCCTGCCGAAGACCGCTTCATATGGCTGCGTCACCTCAGGAATCGATTTGCACCTACGTCCTCAACAGTCCAGTCAATGACAGCTGCTCGTCGAATTTTACGTCAATCGGTCAGGAATTCACTGCACGACGCTGGTCTTTGGGCTCGAAGACCATACAGAGGTCCTGTTCTTACTGACCGACATCGCCAGAACCAACTGCAGTAGGCGAACCAGCATCGTCAATGGACCGTTGCCAATGATTGGAGAAGGGTTTGGGTTAGTGATGAATCATTCTTTCTGCTCCAGCGACACAATAGACGGAGAAGAGTTTACCGCAGAGTCCATGAGCGCTACGCCCAGAACTGCGTGGATGAGGCTTCTCCACATGGTGGTGGAAGTGTACTGGTGTGGGGGACTATCACCTTCATGGGAAGAAGTGACCTGGTGCAAACTGAAGGACGCCTGAATGCCCAACGATACGTTGCTGAAATTCTTCGTCATCACGTCCTTCCACTTCTGCCTACACCATGGTTGATTTTTCAGCAGGATAACGCTCGACTTCATGTGGCACAACTCACCACCCAGTTCATCGCTGACAACAACGTCCACACCAATCCGTGGCCATCCATGTCATCAGACATGAACCCAATACAACATTATGGGATGAACTCAAAAGACAAATCCTCCAGCGAGACGTGGCGCCAACCAATCTCCGACAGTTGTCTCTTGCACTGCGGGAAGAGTGGGCAGCCATCCCACAACAACAGATCCAACGGCTAATCGGATCCATGTCAATAAGATGTCGTTCTCTGATACAAGCTAGAGGAGGGCATACACCTTACTGAAACGGAGGCCTCAGTAGCAAAGAATAAAATAGAAATTTAATGAACATTATTTCATTGTTAAAATCTTGAAGTTTCTTCATCCCAGGATTGAAACATTAATTCCGTAAAATAAAATTTTGATACAAGTTTGAAATTTGGTGTCCATTACGACTACAGTAGTTTTGTGTTTCTTTCTTTTTTTTTAAAGTATAATTCTTGAACTACCAGATAACTCCTAAACACACGAACATTTTTTGTAATTAAAAAAAAATCACCGACGGGATGAATTTCTGGAAATGTCGCGATCGATGCCTACTTTTATCACTTGCTTCAAGTTAAAAACTATGAACTTTCGACTACAGGCAAGATCATACGAACGTAATTGCTTTATTTTAAAACAAAACGTATAAATGGCTCATGGTAGGTTAGGAGTTAACCTTCATGGAGCTTTAATAATTTGTTCGTGTGTCTTTAACACTCACGATCATTGACTTAATAGCACGCTAATATAAAAATACACAGTGAAAGGAGTTGCTTACCAAAATAATGTCTGTTATGTTTCCCAACCGCTAACGCAAAGGAGAATTTCCCAAAGGGGGAAATTTTAGGGTTTCGGAGGTGGGGGAGGGAGGAATTTGGACTAAACGTTGACAAACTCAGATTGTTGGAATATTGATCCTTCTGCAAACTACAATGCATCTTTTATGTCAGATAATCTTGAAAAGAGGGGAGGAATGACATTCTGAAGTATGGTGAAAAAGATGCATAGGGCAAACAAGACTGATAATCATTGAGCTAACATCTAACATGATTCTGAGAAAAGCGTCCATATTAGAGTGAGAGTGAGAGAGAGAGAGAGAGAGAGAGAGAGAGAGAGAGAGAGAGAGAGAGAAATTTTCCATAGGATTTGCAGGACTTGGGCTGAGATGATGATGATGATGATGATGATGACAAACCACAGTCTTCCTGTCGTGTAAGTTATACTTCATAATCATCCTTATTCCGTGGGTTACGTGCACCTTCATGGTCATTCCTATCCAGTGTGTAATATTTCTACATAGTCATTCCTGTCTCGCGAGTTACGCCTTCATAATCATCCATGTCCTGTAAGCTATAAAGAGTGTGTACACGAGAAGAAATACTGCCGGTGTCTCCAGAACACGTTATCGCTTGCCTGTGTCCCGTGTTAAAAAATCTTCTGAGGCTATTTCAGAGCGTGAGACAGCAGCAGTCCGAACCTCATAAACGAAGCACCAATCAGTGGCCTGATCTCTTATTAAGATTCAAGAGAGATTTAGGTAACAGTTAGCGCGTTTCTCGCCTCCCACACTGTTTCTTACCTCCCACTGTAACAGAATAAGATGAGATCATTTATGATCGATTTTTGTGATCTGAAGGACGTAATTAATTATGTTAGTAGGATCACTCATGAGTTAGTCCTTTAAGATTTGAAGTAATAGCACAATATTTCGTCCTATAAATTTCACAGAATTTCCCCGTGATTTGTAGTAGCCTGTTTGTGTAAACAGCAGACAAATTGTAATCACACAGTGGGAGTTTCACGAGATGTTTGTTCAAGGTAGCCTTGGTTCAATAAGAGGGATATTACTGTTTAGGGTAGATTTTTTGGGGTGAGTTTAGTTCAAGGAAAGATGTAGCCGAGAACAATTTTGTCAAGGGGTGCTGTTCTAGATTTTGGATTGTAGAGTTTTGTTTTTTTTTACGAGTTTGTAACAGAAGTTTGTAATGTAGTCTACAATGTAATATTGTCCTGTTTAGGACAGTTAGTTCTTGTTTGTTAATTTAGCGAGAATGTAACATAGAATCACAATACGAGATTGACAAATAGATCTAGACATCTCAGATGGTAAGTAGTGCATATCTAGACCTAGCCGATGGTAAGCTGGGCAAATTCATTGTCTAAAAGCATCACATCACTTCTTTTTTTCAAAAAAAAACTCTGCATTTATGAAATTTCCATACATTTAGTTATAATTTGGAACATAATAAGTACACGGAAATACATGGAAATACTGTTTTCCATCCATTTTACAACTATATCCCCTATACATATCAAGACCCGCGATTTTTGTCTGGCACAGAACGGAACGTCCGCGTTTTTACCTCCGGCACGTGAAGAGTTAAAATAGGAATAGCCTGTAATGCATATTTTTTTTAATTCGTTAATTTGTGGGACGTTTTCGTCGAACTTGTGAGTATGAAGATGTTTGATTTTTTATGTTGCTAGAGGTTTCTTCCCAATGGCATAGTCACGCCGGGAATCATGTTTGTAATATTGTCAAGCCTTGTGGCTTCATCTCATTCTCTATCCACGTCAACACTCATCTTCCCAAACAATAAAACTTACGTCTTGGATTTAAACCCACACTCTTGGCTGTTCCTAAAGATATGTATTGCTGTTAAGTGGCAAGCTTGATAGGTGATGTCTAATTGTTCTGTGGTCGTCTAGTGGGAATAAGGAGAGAGCCTGGGTCGTTATGTGTTTTTAGGGCATACTAAAGAAGCAAAACAAGATTCATAGATCCATCTAGTAAAGTTAATCCTGAGAGTAACTACACAAAATTCTGTTCCCACTAGATACTTTCTATACGACAGTAATAAGTCTTATGTTGAGTAGAAGGATGCGCCTTCAGCTGGTGTTAGCACGTCTTTATTCAGTGCGCAGGCATTCAGCAAATAATATTTCAGCCGGAACCGTGATGTCACGTCAGTGCACTGGCACAGTAGATATACTGTTTTAGCAGACGCCGTGACCAGCCCTTTCGGTCACGGCATAATCTTCCGCACCGCTCCTCACAGCTCAAACCTGGCCTGATGATTCTAACTATTTCCACACGTTCACGTCCATTATTTTACAGTTTTTCTTTAGATCTCTTTCTGAATTTATTTACTTCAAGTGTCATTTCTATATCAGCAAGTGTATCACTTCTCTACAGTGATCAAGCCATTTTCATCACACTGACCCGAGAGACACAGTGACTGCACAGGTGGGCTGGAGGAACTTGGCAGTTTCCGAGGGCTGTAGATTAGAACAGGGTAAGATCTTACTCTCCCTATATATATATAATCCAGGCTCACGCTCTACTCGCACTTAATACTAGCTAAGGGTTGATGTGTCAGATAAGTCAGTGGACCTCAACTCGAGTTACGTCTGACGGGTCAGCTCAGCTATGTAAGGACAGTCATTTAATAATGACACTTTAGATGAAGAAGATGATTTTTAACCAACATCGTGTGGGCAACTGGTATGGAGAATGTGCCTCGCCAGCTTTCGCCCTCTCGGCTTTGTCAGTCAGCTCCAAGGGATTTCTAGACCCCAGAACATATCCTGCAAGAGTGCCCAAACCATGCGGACCTGAGGCATGAGACATGGCCAGAGTATACAAGCTTTGGGGTAAAATCTTTGGGGGTCCTATCAGGATCTGGAGAGGACTGCGAGCTTTGTCATGTCGACAGAGGTAAGGATCTGATGTGACCAACAGCCTCGAACACAGAAGAAGAAGAAGCTGCAAGAGAAAGACAGAGTCATTATGCCTCACAATTTAGCAGCTAAGCAGAGCGTGGAAAGGCTGAAGAACCTCCAGGTCAATAGCCTTAGGGTCCTGCCAACCAGATTATTCTTTCTTGGTTTGCTGCTGTAACTTTTTATTCTACTGAGTCATCCATAAGATAGTCACTGTAATCTACTCATTACAATATTCAATACTAGTTTGTTTGTTTTGTTTTGTTTTTAATGTTTCTGACGTTGACTGTTCCTCTTGTTCTACTTCGCAGAGAGAGAGAGAGAGAGAGAGAGAGAGAGAGATATCACGCAGATAAAATACTCCTGATCTCACCCATCCGTCAGATGTCCCAACAACTGGCTGGATAACGGGAAATTACAATCAGAAGGAAGATAATGACAATAGCAATGATCTATCAATGCAGATCTCTTCCATTCACGTCTGTTTAATCTTAAATCCTTGTCTGTATGACTGCCAGAGTTCATCATTGATTCTATGTATGCGATAAGAATTGGGTTTCCTTTCATTTCCTGGTTCTTTTGTTGCACTGGATTAATGCCTTTGAAATAGGTTCTGTAGCTGGAGTTTTACTTTTCTTGTCTTTTTTTTTTCTTTCCAGTTTTTCCCTGTTGATAATTTTTATTCATATGAGGGCAGAAGAGATATTGCTGTACTCTGGAAAGGAACTGAAATCGAGAAGAAATATGTGACAATTATATATATATATTTCTCGCCTACAAAAACGAAAACTGCTGTGAAGCAGATAGATGTCAGATGCCGTGAGATTTTACCAAACACCATCTTGCTGAACAGCTCTTTATATGACTGATTTGGTCAGTGTTAGATTTCCATAACGACAAAGCAATGTTTGCGTTGAAAGATCAAGTTTCCTTGGAAATGAGTCTTCTAATTTGAAATTTGGTCATCGTTTCCTAATAAAATGATGTTGAGCCCTTCCATAGAGTTGCTTTCCACGTGGCTCGGTCTTTCGAAAGTTCTTCCCAGACCTCGTGGCTACCAGAAAAATCTCACACTGATTGATTGATTTACATTCCTTTTGGGCCAACATTGGCTCACAGGGCGGAAATCATATCTTTCCATGTCTGACGACTCGCCGCCGCCCGCTGTAGGTCTTGGATGGACTTTGAATCCCAAAGTTGTACTCTCTCTAGTGATGGTTCTGCGTAGTCTCCCTTGGCCTGCCTTGCTTTCTTTCGCCCATCGCTGACCATGTGAGGGCTTGGCGAGGGAGTCTGGATTCATTCATTCTGAGAACGTGGCCGAGATAGGCCCATCGACGTCTTTTGATGAATCTTGATACGTAGACTTGGTTCGATTCCTGTCTTATTGACTCGTTCGATTTAAAGTCGGACCATCTGATGTTCAATAGTCTACGGAGACGTTTGTTCTCAAATGCATCAAGTCTTTGATTGAGTAGACTGGTTGATTTCCAACTATCACAACATTGATGACTTTCAAATATCTTTATATCTCAGTTGTAGTCTACCATATGCCTCCTTCCATCCATAAGTTTGGCTTAATTAAAAAAAAACGATTTCTAAGAGTCTGTAAATATAAATAAATATGTGCTCGTTTGCTTTCAGACTCTTCTCTGTTTGCAGCAGTTATATTCTGATAGATCAGTGTTCTCCTAAGTGAGCGATAACGCCCCTTGTGGGCGTTGAAAGGGGCCCGGGGCGGTGAAAGAAAAATGTTCAGTTTGGGGAGGGGGCAGTGGAAGAAAAGGGGGCAATAGAGGGGCGTTGAGGGAAAACGAAGCAGCAGACAGGTGCAGTAATACCTTCCTTCTTAGCACTTTTCTACCTGATACAGAGAAACTTGTGTCCCTACATGAAACTCATCCATCACATTAAAAGCTGAGAAAATAATGCAGTAGGTGAGTTATAAATTTTACTCCTTCATATTGTTAAATAAATTGGTTTGCCAGCTGAAGTTTTTAGTTGTATAACGCACATCTTAGTTTAATAGGTGATTGTACAGGTAGCACGTACATAAGAGGGGCGGGGGGGGGGTGTTGAGGATGGGGTGTGAGAAAAAAGGGGGCGGGAGCCCGACGAAGCCTGGAAAACATCGTGATAGACCATCGTTGTTATAAAGAGAATGGTGTGAATTCTATGGCAAATGGTAGTAATTCATATGACCTATGTAAGCAACTGGGCATAAAGGGACAAGCAAGAGCAAGGGCATTGATAAGCCTTTCAGAAACAGCAGAAAAGGCCTCATGCTGGCTGTGGAGTATGCGAAACAAGCATTGGGAGCATAAGTAATTTCATTTGCCACAACCAATACCAGTCCTCCATAGCTAAATCGCTAAAGACGCGTGGCAACTGGAAGATTATGGGTTCAATCCCGGGACCAAAAAAAAGCAACAACTCACAAGACCTCTGGGAGTCATGACCCAGAGGGGCCCACCCCCCTTAGAGTGTCAGGAGTTTAAAGGGCCGAAACACTTGTCTGAGGGGGGGGGGGGTACTTCCTCTGATGATCTGAAGGAGTTGTGTTGTTGTTCCGCTCTCTACGATAGAGAGTTTCCTGCATACACGTAACATATAAGCGTTACTTGCCCCTGAATATAAAACTGAGTTAACTGGACAAACAAAATGTATAAACAGAAGGAAAAAACGTAGGAACGGCTTTATTAACTAACGAGCACACAGTTGTGATGTTTTGGTGTGAACCTTAATCATGCAAAGACACACAGGACGAAGAAATAGAGAAAGAAGATAAAATATTAATTCACGTGAATGCTGTGTAAAAAGTAGGAATGGAAAAAAAATGGAATATATAAAATACAGTTGGTCGTGGAGGCTGTGTCCAGAAATGCTGATTCTTGTGTTACTGGACAAACAGACCTGGTACCTTTGTTAAAACACACAGGGTATATACAGTTAAAAATAAAAGTTATTTAAAAGTAAAAGTATTGAAATATAAACAGGGGGAAAAACATTGATCTCATTTTTTTTCGAGATCTCTTCCTTTTTATACTGAAAACACACATTATACAGTTATATCCAAGTCTCGTAGATTGTGTACGCCGCAGGGGTGTGAAGTGTTAGTTCTTTAACATTTCTAGGCCGCTATAGCATAGTAAGGGTAGACCAAAAGAGACATGGAGAAGAACAACAGAAAGGATGTTGAGCAATAGAGGGCTCACCTGGGCAAGAGCAGAAAAAAAGGCGAAGGACAGGCATTTGTGGAAAACCCTTGCGAAAGCCCCATGTGCCCTGGGCACTTAAGGTTCAGAGAGAGAGATAGCATTTGAGTCAGGGATGCCAGCACCTGTCCTAGCAGTCTTCGTCTTCCGAGGGAAACCCCAGGTACCCATTTTTTTTTAGGCTGGTAACCGCGGTGCTGATTGATCCGAAAAAAAAAAGATTCCACCCGAGTGCGAAATGGAATCAGGGAGCTTCTTATTTGCAGGCGAGGGCACTAATTACTACACCACCTCAGCACTTGCACAGTTATGTACTGTAATAAAACAAAACTTGCCGTGCATAAAGCAAAGGAATAAAACTTGCAAAATGTGGAGTTAATAAAGAACTTTTTTTGTTCTTGTTCTTTCTGTCTGGAAATGCAAGCGTGATGTTCTTTGCGAACCGGTGTGATGGTGTCAAAGCACGAGAGTTTCAAGACTTACAGTGGCTTGCTTGTTGATCCAGGGTGGGTCTAAAAAAAAAAGCAGAAAGATGTGGATCGCTACCTTTGTGGAGGCGTACGGTCTACTGGAGGTATCGGTCCACTCAACAGTGTGTTGTTTTGGTTTCAATAGTGCGTTACTGTGTTGAGTTGGCATTGTTGTTTCGAGGTACAGACAAAGGGCAGCGAGTGTTCATTATCGCCTATGGATTATATTTGTGAAGTTCTCTGCATGTATTGTGATATTTTTGTAACACTGTTTGCTGAGATGATCTCCACCTGTTGTTTCCTTATGTGGTGTAAAGTTTGTAAGTTTATATGCAGTTTTATTTTTTGTTGTTGTTGCAATAATGTAAATTCGAGGGTGAAGTCATGTGAACTGTTTTCAGTGTGATGTAGACAAGTGCAAGTCAATATTTCGGGTTTATATTGAACATTAACGTATCATGAAGTATTTATTCCATTATATTGTTGATAAATTTTATATATATATATATATATAAGTTTTGCTAATCTACCATATGACGATTAAGATTGACGTTATTGAAGTAATATTTCTGAATTTTCAATAAGTGAGCATTTTTAGTCCAGCTGGACAAATTCTTGAGCACCGAGTTGTTATGCAATATGTTTTCGTTAGTAGAGACCTTGAAGTATTGGGGCCAGAGATTGGTCACGTACTTTCATGTGAAGTCAAATGTTATTGACACTGAAGGCCAGTTGTGTAATGTATTACTGAAGAGGGCCCTGAGAATTTTGATGTGATGTAACTTGAATATGGAATTTATTGACCGTTGCTGTTGATGTCATATGTTGGGGAGAGAGCTGAAAGCTGGAACTGTTAGCCTCATAATGTGCAGTGGATGACCACGAGGAGAAGGGACATGGGTCACTTACAGGCTGAAGTCGGGTTTATTGTTCTCAAGGCACGGTTGTACATTGAAATGAGAAAGCTGGCTTCTAACCTCCCTAACTTCCCCGTTTCCACAAGTCTTCATTCCCCTTAGTTAAAACTTGCAGCAACCACCGAAGTTTTACAAAGATGTACAAGGGTTTTCCCCCGCCGTTGGGATCACGGCTCGTTAATAAGGCTCAGCCTGTTCATGAGAAGAGCACTAACAGAGAGGTGAACCACTGCCCTGGGTTATCGTTACTTTAGCTCTAGCACGGTCAACAACTCCCGTCAATAAACACTAAAAGTAAAAAAAAAAAGCCGAAGATATCAGATGGCAGTTCGAGAACACCGTAAGAGCAATCGTAAGATCAAAACATCGTAGGAGCAATCGTTAGATCAGATTGTCGTTAGATCGAATGGATATATATATATATATATATATATATTGTGAACTACACTGCGCTATCGCCACACCAGTCATGGCTATTACATCGAGTCGTGTCCCAGGAGTGTCTGGGTTGTCTTCGTTCATTTCCTGTGTTTCTTCTTAGAATGACGTAAGAAAGATAGGTTGCCTTTCCTTATCTGTCTCCGGAGACTATACTTTTAAGAGCACTGCGTCAATTCAGCAGCTGATATTCTGTTTTACACTCTAGTCAAGGGCACTGATATTCAGCAGCTGATATTCTGTTTTACATTCTAGTCAAGGGCACTGATATTCAGTAGCTGATATTCTGTTTTGCACTCTAGTCAAGGGCACTGATATTCAGTAGCTGATATTCTGTTTTACATTATAATCAAGGGCACTGATATCTTCTTATTACGCTCTTGGCTGGATGACTGACAGATAATGGAACCCTAGACTCCAGGAGAACAAGAAAAAAGCCTCTAACAACGAGAAGACAAAGGACTAACTATTCGACCACGACGCATTCTTTAAGAAACAAAAAGGCCGGTTTTAACAAAATCTTTATCACTTGCCTTCTCCTGTGACAATCCGAAAAGAAACTAGAACACGTTAAAAAAAACAGAAAGAAATTCGGTTACTAGATCAAGATATCGCATTTTGAACTTTACACAAAAATACACAGAAAAGCTTGTAAATGCGCAGTTTCTAAGCGTTGTATTTTCCCACTCATGCTATAAATTATTTTATTAGTTCTAAACCAGCGGTTCTTAAACTTTTTTTTCTGGCCATGGACCCTCATTCCATCACGAGAACGCCTGGACACACAGACCTCTCACTATAAATAACTTTTAAAATATAGCCCAGATGACTCTAAGCCATCACCCACGCTGTATTTCAGCGGATGAGAAGATAGAAGTCTCCAAAATGGTGGATATAGTTGCAAATATTTTTCCAAGAGAAATGAATGCATGAAGACGACACTGCTTGATGTAATTTTATTTATTTATTTACTGTATTTTTTTGTTTGTAATGTTCAATGTCCAAGCCATTTAGTAGTCTACGGATCCTGCCTGAGAAATCTTTTCGTGCATACCCGGAGATGTATGTACCCTAGCTTAAGAAGTGCGGTTTTATACCCAGCATTTATATAGCTCCTCATCTGCAGTATTATTCTATCACTGAATGTGCAGGATGTTTTGTAGAAAGAGAAATGGAACCCCTCTGACTGCACGGGCTGTTAGTTATCGCCCCTGTAAAGGATGTTTTGTAGAAAGAGAAATGGAAGCCCTCTGGCTGCACGGGCTGTTAGTTATCGCCCCTGTAACTGCACATACTTCTTCTTCTTCGTCTTCTTCTTGGGACAAAACCAAGCAAAAATGGACAGACAATGTGGAAGAAGACTTCGGAGAGTAGAAAACTGGTGACAGATAGCAAGAAACAGAAGCAGACTGTATCTGCTGCAAAAAAGCATGAAAGGCTTGGACTGTTGAAGAAAGAAACAAACCAAGAAACAAACCAAGAAAGAAAGAAGGAAGGAATGAAGAAATGAAGGAAGAAGAAGAATGAATGAATGAATGAATGATCTTTATTTTTAAAAGGTAAAGAATTGGGCACGCAAGCCCGTCTTACATTTTGCCCTTCATCACTCCATCTTTCATTCTTCCCACACATTCGATTTAATACAAGTATACAAATTAAATTAGGAAAAAAAACGTACCAAAATACTGTAAGATTAAACTATTACATTAGAAGTAAAAGAGAAGAAGTAATTAACCTAATAAAATAGCACTCACACACATATACAAGCGCACACACAGACATATACATAAACAAAAATACATTGTCAGTACAGATCTTCTAACATATGTTTTTCTAACAAATATTAAAATAATTTCTAACAACTTACTTTCGAACTATGTTATTTTAGTACTTGATGGCTGGCGAGTCGGTTGAGAGATTGCTGGTTATTCTATGGAGGCATATAATTACAACCAAGTAAATAATGAAACAGGTTTGAATTAAAGGATGAAGTATTACTAATGGATTTTAAATGGTATGGGAGGGTGTTCCAGAGCTGTACTTGCAGAGTATGCAAGGCTTTTCTTGTACAGATCAAGCCTGGGTTTAGGAAGAAGACCGTTTTTTAAACACTGGCTATGTTTAGTGTTATACGTAAATAGTGACCACAAGTAATGAGGAGCATTGTGAGACAGAATTCTGTGAACAAACTTAACTGTGTTAAAAATGACTCTGTATTTGAAGGGTAGAATTTTTAGTTTTTTTTTTTGGTGCTGATCTGCAGTCTGTACTGGGTGTTTGTCACAAATCAGATTTAATGCTCGTTTGTAAAGTGAGCGGAGCCTTTTTTGTGTTTGAGACTGAGCATCCATCCCAGATTGTGGAACAGTAAATCTAAGTATGTTTGTATGTGTGATATGTAGTATATCTTCCCGGTGTTTTTGTCGATAAAGTGTTTAATTTTGGTTAGTTGGTAAACTTTCTGTGCAATCAAGGTTATTAGATTGTGTAAGTGAGAAGTCTAAGTTAAATGCTGATCAATGATGAGTCCTAGAGTTTTATGCTCATGAACATTTTCTATTGCCTTAGTCCCAGCACAAAGCTGTAGTGAAGTTTTTGTTGCATTCTCCAGTTTCTGTCTTGTAGTGATGAACATATATAACAAAGAGAAGATGAATGGGGCTTTGAGGAATACCGATATCAACCACAGAAGAGTCAGTTGTTTTGCTTCTGAAGCAAACTAAGTGTTGTCTACCTGAGAGAAGAGATGTAAGAAGAAGAAGAAGAGGAAAGAATGATACAATCTGAAATTAACAAGAATCTCCGAAAATTCACAAAGATTACAAGAGAAGAATGAGTGACAATCTAAACTGTACTGCAGCAAGTCGACCAGCCGTCACATTTTTACCTGAAGTTTACCTGCTCGACTACGAGGTGCCGCTGAAGTAGTGTAATGCAACATTCATTCATTCATTTGCATGTCCCTTGCGGAACTTTGCCTCCCAAACAGCACTCCTGTAGGCCTCTCGGTTGCGAGCAAGATGGCCTGCTGCTGCTGCGTCCATGTAATGCAACACATAAAAAAAAAACGTCCACAGTTTTGCTTTGTGAACCATTTCCACTGATGTTCGCTTCAAATCCTTCACTTCCTCTCCCCTCTCCAGCAAGGGCGCATTAACTTACTGCTTCTTTCTCTCCAACAGCCCGTTTACCAAGAGAATAAAAATCTCAAGGGAGAAGAAGGAGAGCACATGGTGAGAACTACTGATATTACATTTCACGAATGAAAAAAAGTAAGCCAGAGACGTAATAGATATGCTCTCAGTAACAACAGCAATAACCGCAACAAAACAAGCGTAGAAGATCGAAAAGCTACGTCTGAAAAGTACAAAAAAATTATGGTAACATTAAGCAAATTGCAACTTTTAACCTTTCTACTGGAAATGTCTTCCAAGTTATTACTGGAAAAAAATCAATGAGGAATAATATTTATTTTTGCTCCATTTCTCACCTTACAGTCTACGCAAAGTAGCCTCCAGTACCTTAATACGAACAGACTATTCCAACAATAAGGTTAAACTGTTAATTTTTATGTCAGCCATTTCCCGGCTGTAAATTATTTCTTCGCCATTTTATTCACTTTGTGTCTACATCGTGATTTGTTCTCTAGACATGATTATTCTAAGATTTACAACACAAGTTTTCTCTTGTTTTCGGTCGGTGTATTTACGATGGACTCCACTAGCCTTTGGCTCTGAAAGGAGCCTAACCCACAAGGTATCAGGGGTGGGGGGGGAAGAGGTTATGGCGCCTCTTTCTAGCCGATGGTCATATTACTGAGTTAAGAGGTATTTTATAAAGTTAACAGCCCTGGTCATATCATTGAGTTATGAGGTGTTTTATAAAGTTAACATCCCCCGGTCATATCATTGAGTTATGAGGTGTTTTATAAAGTTAACATCCCCCGGTTATATCATTGAGTTATGAGGTGTTTTATAAAGTAAACATCCCCCGGTCATATCACCGAGTGAGTTATGAAGTGTTTTATAAAGTTAACAACCCGGGTCATATCACTGAATGAGTTATGAGGTGTTTTATAAAGTTAACATCCCCCGGTCAAATCATTGAGTTATGAGGTGTTTTATATAGTTAACATCCCCCGGTGATATCACTGAGTGAGTTATGAGGTGTTTTATATAGTTAACATCCCCCGGTGATATCACTGAATGAGTTATGAGGTGTTTTATAAAGTTAACATCCCCCGGTCAAATCATTGAGTTATGAGGTGTTTTATATAGTTAACATCCCCCGGTGATATCACTGAGTGAGTTATGAGGTGTTTTATATAGTTAACACCTCCCGGTCATATTACTGAGTTAAGAGGTATTTTATAGAGTTAACAACCTCACAATGTCAACTTTCCTCCTCTCAGTCACCATCGCCTGGTTGGTCCACGGCTGCTTATTCAGCATACTCGCAGATACCCTCTGTATCTAGAGGCCATGCCACCATCCGCCACCAGTGGACGCACATGGCAGAAGGACAGCCGCCTCCTTCTCCTCCCCTAGCAATCCCAGCTTTTAAAATCCATCCAGGAACCGAAAAATAACCCATACAATCCGGTCCCAAGCCCAGAAGAACACCCTGCCTCGACACCTTCGCCTCATCTGCTGCTGCATAAAACAAAACAAAACAAAACACACCAGCTCCCAGTTCCAGTGAAACCGAAGAAAAAGAAGAAGATTACAACATTTTTGGAATTTCTTCCTAACCAGAATATAGTCGGAGTCCCCCCCCCCCCCACCCAGGCAACCTTTGGCCTTTGTTCGTCTCACCTGTCGGCAGGAGCGCACATATTCTAATTAACGCCCAAATCAGCGATCGCGCTAGGATGTTTGGAAACCAGTACACTTGTACCTGTCTTTCACCTTACGTGAAGCAGCTTCTAAAAAATACCAGTTTTCTCAGTACAACTTTCGGTACTTTACACTTTTTTTTAAAAATGTAACATTAAAAACAAACATCAGCGGGAATGAAATGTTCGTGCGATTTGCGGCAATAATTTGTCTGTACAAAATGCTCACATGCTGAACCAAACCAAGCTGATTCCTCTGCCAGCAAATTCAACATCATCTGTCTGCTGGACCGATTATTCTCCAGCCGATTTCACTGGTTACTTTTTTACTAGTTTTTTGTTTGTTTGTTTGTTCTTTTCATACTGTATAAGCCGATTACGGTAATCGTTTCGGGTTTTTTCTCCTTTTTTTTAAAAAATCGGTAATTGCAAAAATAAGATTTAATAAAACCAGGGAATTAAAAAATAAGAAATAAAAAAACTACAAAAATAAGATTTTTAAGGACACGCATCTTTCCCATGACAACATATGCCTGTGAGACCTGGACATTTAACAAAACAGCTGAGAAACACATAAATGACTTTGAATGTAAATGCTATAGAAGAGTTCTTCAAATATCACGGACACAAAAAAGATATATCCACACTACAAGAACTTAATACTGAAGAAGGCTGGCTAGTAAAGAGGATTAAAGAGAGAAAACTTAAATATTTTGGACACATTAAACGTCATGATAGTCTAGAGAAGACCGTATAAAGGGCAAAAGAAAGAGAGGAAGACCAAGGCGAAGATGGCCGCAAGACATTGTTGATGATCTGCAAATGGATGCATCAACAACATGGCATCTAGTTTACAACCGACAGGCCTACAGGAGTGAGGTTAGGGAGGCAAAGTTCCACAAGGGACATGCAAGTAACTGACAGACTGAAATGCCGGTTAACACGATCATTAGCCCAAAGCATGTTAGAAGGCGTGGCACCGTGGCATGGAAATGTCAAGGACCGAGAGGAGTATGACCACCCAAGCCGCCTCGGTGTGGCACATGATGATGATGATGATTATGCACTACATTCTCTTCCGATGCCAAAGAACATTGTTTACAAATGTCAAAAAGTAATCCTAATTGTAGGCGTTCAATTATTCACTCTGGCTTCTAGATCTCGTCACAGACCAGCTGCCATACTCTTCTTTTTTCCAAGCACTTTATCTCGGAGAAACTGTACAATTTGTTATATCTTTCTCCTTATTATTATTATTATTTGTAATGAAAGCTGTTACAAAGATTTGAAAGCAAATTAAATGGCACATAGAAATGAAGTAAAAATTGTAAAGATATACAACAAAAGCGGTCAAGGATTTCCTTACATAAATCCTGTTTTTTTTTTTGGGGGGGCGGGGATAAGTACATTATTTAGACTTTGTGTGCGAGCTGGAAGAAAGTTTTAAAATGTCGGCAAAAAGCGGAGTATTTTCTGATGTAATAAAATGTGTAGACTTGATCTTCTTGAAAAAGTGCGTATGTGTGGTGAAAGGTAGAGAGTCTGGGTTAGTGACGGTGAGACTGAGATACAGACAGACACACAGACAGATACAGACAGACAGGCAGGCAGAAAGATAGAGAGGAAGACAGACAGACAGATAAACACAGGCAGACCATAGACAGACAGATGTACAGACAGACATAAGACAGACATATAGACATAGAGATAGACAGAGAGACAAACAGATAGACAGAGAGACAAACAGACAGACAGACAGACAGACAGACATATAGATAGATTATAATACATCACTTGACTCTGTAACAAAATGTCAATCATTTATCCACAACAAACACTTTATAAAGATGACAAAATTACAAAAGTGAAGAGCTTTTGTAATTTCTTTTCCTTTGCTTTTCATAAGGAAGTGTGACAAACTATAAAGCGCCTGCATATATTTATATTATTTATCTAGCACGTTTGTTCTTACAAGGAAGCTGACAAGCTATAAACTGTCTGCATATGTTTCCCTAGTATATCTAGCACTGTAACGTACAATACAACAAGACATTAATCAGACGTGACAATTTTTGGAAAAATATCTAGAAAACAAGGAAGTAGAAAACATTACGAAACACAAGAGACGAGAAATTATTTTCTATGTAAAAAAAAAATGACTGACAACTCCTTATTTCGAAATGTTTCGAGAGTTCTTTATAGTCTCTCAACTTGTCTCTTAATTTGCCACGAAATTGTTCCTGGTTACTACTTCAGTTAGCCCCACGCAATTTTTAAATTGTTATTACTATATTTGAGGCTTAAGACGCTGTCAGACAGGGCATTCAGTGACTCGCAGATGACATGTTCAAGTGAGGGTTGGCGAACCATGGCTGACCAAGATCTTGTCCAACTTCTCCAACTGTACCCCGGGTTAAAAGATCTAGCCTGGGTGACGGGGCAGGGGTCCATGGTGGCGGAGTCTGCTAAAGAAGCACTGCCAACCCCCCAACCCCCACCACCCCATCTCTTTAGCCAAAGTCAAGGATTGAAAATATAGCGGTTATAACCCTCTCCCAATCCGACACAACGCCCTGCCTCACCACCTTAACCATATCAGCCGCAAATAACACCAACTCTCAGGTCCAGGGAAATTGAAGAAGAAGAAGACGACGAAGAAGAAGAAGATCGCTACACTTCAGGAACTTCTCACTAACCAGAATGAGGTCGAAGTTGTTTTATTCGGTGGCCTTTGGCTCTTGCTATTTCCACATGTTGGCAGGAGCTCACAAGTTCTAATTAACGCCCAAAGCACTAAGTGGCTCACGGCTAAAGCTCTATCTGTCGGCTGATAAGAGAATCTACGATATGCCAATGTTACAGAACTAACAGCTAATAAAAAAAAAAGAAACAAAAACAGAGATTATGGTGGGTTTATGACGAAAAGAGTGTTTAAAAAGAAAACAAACTCACTCTTAATAATAATATAAAGAAAAGGTTGTCTACCCGAAGAACAAACCTAAACGCGACAGTCAAGTAAGCAGGGCGGCCTCTTAACAAGTACATGTACTCAAGTATCTGAAGACGACACTGCAAATGGACCTAAAAAAGGTCAGGGATTGTGGATAATACCCCAGAATCGCATGAAAGAAAATGATAAATATTCTAGCAGTATCTATTGACTGTCTAATTCACTGACTGTCAAAAAAGAAAAAAAAAACAAAGAGTGCTAATAAGATCTTTATTCCTGAAAGTTAATCGTGTACAATATACAGATTAATGCAAAGGTGAAGACAGAAAATTGGTTTCTTAGAACTGCGAGAATAGTAAGAGTCTCTGGATATAGATAGGGTCGCACAGAACGCCCAGATATCAATGTAGGAAATAAAATATGACATCACGCCAAGTTTGCTTGTGTGAATAGGGGATTTCGCAAAACGTCAAGAGTACGCGAATGGAAGGAGAAGAAAAAAAAACAGGAAAAGAAAAGAATGATAGAAAATGTGGTTTATGTTATTACAGTGGACGTCTTCTACGGCCAAACTCCTCTGTTTATGTTATTACAGCGGACGTCTTCTATGGCCAAACTACTCTGTTTATGTTATTACAGTGGACGTCTTTTACGACCAAACTCCTCTGTTTATATTATTACAGTGGACGTCTTCTACGGCCAAACTCCTCTGTTTATGTTATTACAGTGGACGTCTTCTACGACCAAACTCCTGTCCTCCTTCCTGGCCATACCCCACAAAGAATAAACAGATTTTGGAGATATTTTAACCAATGTGGGTAGCGACCGATCGTTTCTCTTGATTCTAAAACCAAGCTAAAAAGTTCCTTCTAAGTCTCACTCTGGGTAATTCTTAAAAAGTGATCCAAAGTCCACGATACTGACGTATCAGGTGCAGATCTTCACCTGCAAGAACCAGCCACCATGCACCCACCTTCGCAATCACGACAAGATGTACTGTCAACTACAGGCGATTAAAACGCAGGTACTTTTTTTTAATGGATGGCATAATGGAATAGTTTAGAACAGTTGCTGCTACAGCAGAGTTAGTCCAGTTCCGTCAAAATGGGTATTGGTTAAGTTGTATAGAGGTTTAGAAGAACTGCCTCTGTAAAAAAGGAGGAATATCTTATTTTTTTAAACGCCGATATACAGTATACTATGCACAGGATTGTCCTTCGTCAGTGTTATGAGGGATTGTAGGATCTCGCAAGCAACTAATATATATATATATATATATATTATGTATATCTTATATCCTTCCCGTGCCGTTAAACGTCACATAGGGCTCGCAAAGTAGTTCGCCAATTTTTCCTGTATTCGGCGAGTCTTTCAACCTCATCAAAAGATTTTATGCCTTTTAATTTGGCCTCTCTTAACAATGTCCTCTTCAGAGTTTCACGCGGTCTGCTTCTTTTTCTTTGGCCTATTGTGTTCCACTTGATAGCTTGTTTTGGGATCCTCTGATCGTTTCTTCTCATCAAGTGACCAACATATGCCAATCTCCTTTTCCTGATCACCCATGAGACTGGTTGTTGTTCAGTCATCTGTCTTATCTCTGCATTGTTCTTGAATTCGTTCCACTTGATGCCGCGTATTTTCCTTAGGCATTTGTTTTCAAAAGAGTCTAATTTCTTGTCTATTTCTTTAGTTGTTTTCCAGCTTTCGCATGCATAAATGAGGGTGGATATTACATTTGAATTGAATAGTCTTAACTTGGTTTTTGTGCTTATAACTTTTGAATTCCATATGTTCTCAAGATTCTTGAAGATTGATGCTGCTTTTGCACAATATATATATATATATAGTGATGAAAAGTATTACTGGTACTAATTTTAATCATTGAAACCGAAAACTGAAAAGCAAGCCTGGTTCTGAGCGACGAGTTTTGTAATAGCGAGCACGAATCGGAGCCAGCTGTTATTCTGTTGCGATGTATAAAAACTAGAAGTGTCAAATAAAACGCATTGGAGCACATCAAAATCCAGACATTTCGGAACACAACAGCTAATAATTATGTTACATGTGGCAATCAAATGTGCATAAAACGCTTAGGTTTAATATTTTTTCCGGATTTGAATACTCGTCTGATTAAAGAGTTTATATACAGTGAACCCTCGTTTTAAAAGACCCCGATATATTGGATTTAGGATTTAACAGACCGGATAATATAGACTGTTACGACTATTTAAAACAAAACCAGGAACAAATTTATTAATCAGTGAGCACACAGTTGTAAAGTTTCGATTTACACCTTAATCGAAATGGGAAAAGAACAGAAATATCAGTTCAAATGAATGATATATAACAAATAAGAAATGAAAAAAAAATAATAGAAAAAAAAGTGTGCGCTTAGCTGTGACTTGCAAGAAGTCGCGTCCCAGAGTCGGACTCGACTGGGAATAGCTTCTTGCAAGTCACAGCTAAGTGTTTCCTTTCTTTCTATTATTTTTTTCATTTCATATTTGTTTTATCGCTTATGTGAATTTATATTTTCTGTATTTACTACCACACAGTGAAAGCGATTGCACTTTCTAGTTCCGACAAAGGCAGTATCCAGCTTAAAGTGGATATGGACGTGAATATCCCTCAGATTTTGTTTCAGTGTGTAGGCTTGCTATAAGCATCGCTGTGTCACCTACCCTGTAAGTCTAGGAACCGAAATCGATTATTTTTCCCAAAACTTTTCTCATACTCTCTGAGGGATTCACATGCAAGTCCTACAACGTAATGTATACCACTGCGTGCAAAAAGATTTGGACAACTTACATGGAAGAGACTGGTCTCAGATTAGATGACCGCATGCAGAAACATCACAATGACATCTCCCAGCATGCATCTAAGCCAATCTCTAATCATTTCATCAGTGATTTTCTAGTAACAGTTATTAAGCAACAGCCATTAAACAATGTCATTCTGATGACAGAAATCTTTGGGCGCTTGATAAAGCTACATACAGGCCTATGGAGCGCTGGAACCACATGGTTTGAACTAAAAATTCAGCTATTATTAGCCTTCCCTTTCTTCACAATCATATTTCCTCTCTCCTAAGCTCCCGCCTATTCTTTCCTCACCTGCATTTCATATTCCAGAACTTTCACTGCATTACATTACAAACCCTGTACCACTACTTCATTCATCTATTCTACCCATCCTTTTCTCAGCTTCACAACCATTGTATATATATATACATATATATATATATCTTCTCTATCTCTCTCTCTCTCTCTCTCTCTCTCTCTCTCCTTTCCCATCCTTATTTTACTATCAACCTATTATACTCACAAGTCCTTATTTAAACATTCACAGTATTTCACCATGCACATCTCAGACACAGCTTCTTGCAAGTCATAGCTTCTTGCAAGTCACAGCTAAATGCCCCCCTTCCGTTTTTCTATTTTTTCCACATTATTATTTGTTACATATTAATCACTATAATTTATATTTTCCCTTATTTCCCTATTTCTTTGTCCTTTTATAAATTTTTATATGATTTATGTGTAAATCTAACCATTACAACTGTATGCTGGTTAATTAATGAAGCTGCTCCTACTTTTGTTTTAAACAGTCGTAAACATTCTGTTATCACAGCTTTATTGCACTGGCTTTAGGTATATGTATTTACTTCTTTCCAAATAATTATTAATGTGCCATTGCCATCACTGAGTTGCCTGAAGTAAAGTAACTAAATTAACTGCGGTGTCATTATCATCCCTGACTGTTTAGTGTCTGAATCAACGTTAACGAAATTAACAATAATATCATTCAACCGTTCGCCCACCAAAAAAAAAACAAACCGATATTTTGTTTAAAAAAAAGAAATATCCATGTGGATATTCTTGCAAATAAATAACCAAAACCGACCGTAAATTATTCTGAAAGACATCATTGTTCGAGTGTATGACAGTGATCTCTTACCTTACCTCAGTTTGTTTATGTAACGCTGTCAATTTGTCGCCTGTGTTTACGTTTGTTTCTCATGCCATTTACAACGTCTCGCGAGAGTATCTTTCTGCGGGTCATCCCAGAACAAGCTCTCACATTCCTTCATAGAATCTCACCTCCGCCATTTTCTAGAATTGTTTATGAGACTTCGGTGGCTAGTCCGGGCACATCAGAAAGGGGAAAAAAAGCGTGAGCACGAGGTTTGGCAAACAACAACTCCCGTGCACCACGGATCCTCCTTTCTATTTATGTGTTTGTATTTGCTTTTAATTAATTTGTTCTTTCTCTTCATTCACGGATTATCGAATCTCAATTTGTTATCGAAACCCACGTTCTCTAGCCATCTCTTGTGTTCTTCGCATTTATTTTCCAGCTGCTCGTTAGATCGTGACATCAAACCCTGGGATCGCTTCAGGGAGCCACGTCCATTTCTGTCTCGTCTCAACGATCTTATCTCAGTCTTCTGGCGTTTCTATTTTTGTCCGTTTTTCCTGATGGATTCAGTGAGAGAATACACTTTCCAGAGATACCTGTGTAGATGAACAGTAGTGAATATTTTAGTAGAATAGTATTTCACTAAAACTGCGCTGATGCAAAGTGCGCAGAACGTGTTTTTATTAACCTAAAAAGGTAGTAGTTTATTTACTTAGTAGATTGGAACTCTACTTCAAAGAAGACAATTTTGACGCAGGTAGATATCAGCTATTGTTGGTTGTGCAGGAATCTTCTTGTTTTGTTAGCTCCTACCAATGTTGTATGTGGATCGCTGGACGTATGCAGGAAACTCTCTACTGTAGAGAGCGGAACAACAACACAACTCCTTCAGATCATCAGAGGAAGTACCCCCCCCCCTTCAGACAAGTGTTTCGAGCCTATTAAACTCCTGACACTCTAAGGGGGGGGGGGGCCCTCTGGGTCATGACTCCCAGAGGTCTTGTGAGTTGTTCCTTTTTTCGTTCCGGGATTGAGTTGGCACTGCACTTTGTAGTGCGTCTCTAGCGATTTAGCTACGGAGGACTGGTACTGGTTGTGGCAAACGATATTTATGTTCTCAGTGTTTGTTTCGTATACTCCACAACCAGCATGAAGCCTTTTCTGCTGTTTCTGAAAGGCTTCTCAATGCCCTTGCTCTTGCTTGTCCCTTTATGCCCAATTGCTTACATAGCTCGTATGCTGATATTGTTACGAATCCTCTTGCTCCCACTTCTACAGCTATCACTTTTGCCCTGACTCCTGCCCCCTGCCTCAGTTGCTTGACCAGATCATTGTACTTCTCACATGATAGATGTTGCTCCTCTATTCTTGTTTCGTACGGAACCGTAAGCTCGATCATTATTAGTTTCTGCTTTTCTATAGAGTACCCTACATTGTCCGGTCGCAATCCTGTGTTCTTGATTGTAGTCGGGTATTTTCTTCTTCCTGGTAGGTCCGCTGTCACATCCCAGTCATTTCCACTATCTAGCAGTGATGGTAAGGGAATGTCCCTGATTTCAATATTCGATGTCGTACCAGCACCTATGAAGTATTTAGGTGGGACCTAAACTTTTTTGCTGTTATTTGCTTTATCTTTTGCCCTGACTACAATGGCTACTAGTTCCTGCAGCACTCTGTTGTGCCGCCAGGTGTAGCGTCCTTGACCTAATGATACTTTGCATACTGACAGCACATGTTCCAATGTTTGCCTTTCGTTGCAGAGAGGGCACTTTGTGTCTTCTAATAAACCCCATTTGTATAGGTTTGGAGCCTGTAGGCAGAAGGTCATAAGTAGCTCTGATGATGAAGCTAGGTCTCAAGGGTGCCATTTTCCAGATGTCAGTCCATGTTAGTGATCTCTGCAGGACTTCCTCCCATGTTGTCCACTGACCTTGCTGTGCCTGTTGGACTGCCTTCTGGACCCGCTTATCATCCTCTGAATTCCTTACTTCACTGATGATCATATCATTTCTTTCCTTACAGGAGGCCTTTGACCACCATTTGATTTAATCATGACCAAATCCCCTTCTGTTGATCTGGGTGTATCCTATTACTTCTTTCAGCTCCTGTGTTCCCCTGGCTGCGGTCACCTCCTCACTTACTTTCCATTTTCGCCCAGTTTTAAGTGTTGGGTGCACTTCTCGTACCACCGGATCTGTAGATTCTTGTAGCATCATTGCAAGTCTTGTCTTTCCTTGTATTCGTCGACCACATATTTGAAATGTAGCTGCAGTTTGCTCTTCTTGCAGTACAGCGCTACATCATTTAATCCTGGTGGCACACCCAGCCACTTTCTTATGGACTTATTTATCTTTCTTTCGACTGCCTCTACTGTGCTGGTACTTACTTTGTAAATGAGTCGTGGCCACATCAATTTTGGAATCAGCATGAACATATTTTGAACTTCCCCAGTGGCTTGCTTTTGTCCATGATGTTTAGTCCATTCTGTGCCATTTCTATGACCTGCTTCACCGTGTTTGAGTCTTTCATGGAAGCATCAAATACTCTGCCAAGGCTCTTCACTGGCTCTTCCCCTACAGTTGGGATTATTTGATTTACCACTGTGTACGATCTTTCTATCACTTTCCCCTTTCTGAGTGACAGGCTTCTTGATTTCTTTGGCTTGAAGCTCATGCGGCACCATATGATAAGGCTGTCCAAACTCTCTAACATCTTTCGTGCCTGTGCTTCACTGGTTGTTATTACTGTTGTGTCATCCATGAATGCTTTTAGTGGTGGCATCTGACATCCATTTCTGAACCTTGGACCGTCTGCTGCTCCTTCTGCTGCTCTCAGGATTACTTGCATGGCTAGTACGAACAGTATGGGAGATATTGTACAGCCCATTGCAATTCCTACCTGGAGCTCAATCCATCTTGTAATATATCCTGATGTTCCAAATCTCATGAGGAACCATGTGAAGTACATTTTCAGCATCTTCGTGATTTCTTTTGGCACAATCATCTGGCGTGGTACTGAGCCATATGCATTGGCTAGGTCAAGCCATATTACCTGTAGATCTTGCTTTCCAGATCTTGTCTGTTGAATAGCTTCCCAAATCATTGAAGCATGCTCGAGACATACCTGGGGTTCCTTCTGCACAGATGTATCAACGTAGCTATTATCTATGAGGTATATTGTCAGTCTCCTTGCCATTACAGAGAAGAATATCTTTCCTTCCACATTCAGAAGTGAGATCGGTCTGAACTGGTTGATTTCAATGGAATTCTGCTCCTTTGGGATGTATACTCCGTTAGCCTTTTTTCCATTCTTTACTTATGAGTCCCTTGGTCCATGCTGTTCGTAGGAGTTTATGGAGCTACTTTACTACTTCGGGGCATCTTTTGTAAAGTATGTAAGGGATGCCATTTGAGCCTGGTGCTTTAGCTTTTCCTACGACGCTCTCTACTTCTTGTAAGGTTGATGGGCTGCAATTCAATTTGCTGCCTGGTTTACAGGGCCGTACTAGACCTTTCATGTGCTCGAGAGGTGTATGTTGATTTTTATCAAAGTATGTCTTGCTCAGATGTTCCTCGAGCACCTCCTTACCTGCTTTCAGCGTACCTGATTTTGGCTGTTCAAATAGCTGCTTGGCAAACCCGAAGGGATCTCTGTAGAACTTCTCTCTTGCATATCTGGTTTCCCTCTTCCTTCTACATAGTCTTTCAGCTCTGCAAAGAGCACTGTGCTGGGATTTTTAGATGCTGCCAAACATGTCTTAGTCCTTCCTTTTCTGATTCGTGTGCCTTCTTGAAAATTTTCCAGGCATGGTTCTTCTGCTGTCTTATTGCTTCTATTTTCCTCTGTTTTCTGGACTTTCTTGGTGTTACTTTTTCTCTTTTCGTCTGTTTGGTTACAAACTCTTTGTGGCAATGAAGATATATGATGTTACCAAATGCTTCCAGTTTTTGCTCAAGGTTTTTCCCTCTCAGCTGTTTATCCAATTTTTTTACATAAAACTGTGTCCAGGTTTTCCCATATGCTTTTGGCACTTGCTGGTGGGAAGTTGATTTTGTCTCTGGTCTCGTCGGAGGGCTGCATTGCCTCCCTGCTGCCTGACCCAACATGAATATTCCCTGTACTGTGATTTAAATCTTGACAGAGATCTTCTAATGCCTTATCTGAGACTGGCGTCACACTGTACTGTTGAGCAAGGAACCACCACATCCCTTCTTCGTTCTGTGTATCTTCTGTAGGTCAATTATTCTCTCCTCCATTTCGGTGAATCCTGGGGGCATTTCTTCTGTTTGGACATTGTAGCGACAGTATGACGGCTGGCAGGGTTGCTGGCCCGGACAGCAGCAGTTCAGGGACGCTTTCCAAGTGAGGATTCTGGTTTTTCCCCGTGTCCATCGGTCTTTCCCGATTGTCAATGGCATCATCATGCTCTGTATGCAGGAAACTCTCTACTGTAAAGAGTGGAACAACAACACAACTCCTTCAGATCATCAGAGGAAGTACACCCCTCCCCTCAAGCAAGTGTTTCGGCCCTATTAAACTTCTGACACTTCTGGGTTATGACTCCCAGAGGTCTTGTGAGTTGTTCCTTTTTTCATCCCGGGATTGAGTTTGCACTGCACTTTGTAGTGCGTCCTTAGCGATTTAGCTACGGAGGACTGGTATTGGTTGTGGCAAACGACACAGCTAATAGCAATGCAATGTTTGTGTTGTAAGGTTCAGTTTAGTTCAGTTAATTTCAAGTTCGGGCTTCACTTCTTCCGCGAAGCTGCTCTCCGAATGACTCATTCGTTCGCAAGTTCTTTCTACACCTCGTGACTGACATAAAAATCTTGCATTGATGACTTACAGTTTAGCTCTATCGGGAAAAAATATAACGAATCAATACGCATTATCAAAAATATAACGAATCAATACGTATTTTCTTCAGATAGCAAAAATGATAAAAGACAAATCGAGGTGACAAATTTGTTTAGATGTAACATTGTGGAGTACCTCGCATTAATGATCAGGAAAACTGGGTCACACACACATACACACATCCAGTCAACAACTCATTTCGAACACAGCTACTTAACAACTCATCTCGAATATGGTTAGTCAACAACTCATCTCGAACATGGCTACTCAACAACTCATCTCGAACATAACTAGTCAACAACTCATCTCGAACATGACTACTCAACAACTCATCTCGAACATACTCAACAACTCATCTCGGATATAGCGAGTCAACAACTGTCTAATGCAGAGCAAACATTAAAACTGAAAACAAAAAAATGATGGGAGAATGTCTAAAAGAATGAGAAATATCTACAGCAGAAATGAAAAATGGATGACGAGAAACTACCATTTCCCCCGGAAGAGAAGTTATTAAATGAATTATGTCCATAAACAAACAATAAGTAAAATAAAATAAGTGCATCAAACGAATACGGGGACAATGCTAACAACGACTCTGAGTCGTTAGAAGATGATATTCGCCATATTTGAATGCAAATGTTTCAAATGTGTCATTGCTTTTTTAGAGACCAAGATGAAAGAAGGAACGCGAAGTCGCCGTAACTTTCAGCTAGGCATGCTCTAACGCCTGTTTCTAAAATATCTATATTGACACTTTTCCTCAAAGGAGACGCTTTTCTAAAAGGTAGATATCACCAACTGGCGTTGGTTTTGCCGAGTATTATCTTGCTGAACAGCTCTTCTCATGGCTGACTGTACCAATGCTGACTTTCCACAACTGGCCACAGTACAGCCAGCAATGTTTGTGTTGCAAGGTACCGTTTTCTTGCGCTTCTGCTCACTTCATTCTTTGGTCCGGGCAGCTGGTATGAAGAGAGAGGTTCCATCTTTCCTTCATGTCTGATGTTCCAGCCCCTGAGGAAGTCCAAACGTCTGAAAACCTAGTAGAGTTCCAGGGGAGGCCAGAAAATGGGTACGCTAAAGCAGCGGTTCTCAATCGTTTCACACCCAAGGACCACTTTTCCAACATATATGTGCAGATCACCGGTTTATATTATAATATGGCAATATAATGAACTCTTACTTGTTGTTATTCAATAGATGACACTTGGCACAAACTCGACAACACAGCCAAGACCACTTAATGTTTGATTACATTGCTTTCAGCTCCTCCACAAGACACTGAAGATCTTGGAATCAAACGATGACATCCACATCAATAGAGTCAGGCTGTTAGGTCTGTCTTTGAAGAAGAGAAACAATTTTATATCCCCGTAATTGACTGGTAAGCAGACATCACATTATACAAGGGCCGACAATTAAGTAATGAGACTGATTTTATTATGGCCAAGTCAAAAATGCCATCTGTGAAGCAAAAGTATGGAATCCAGAGAGGCAACCTTCATCTATGATGTGGCAACTTTTCATCGCCGCCCGATAAGCAGACGACAAACAAGCTGCCATTTCTGGGACCTAGTTAGAGGTGCATTGTTACGTAATCAGCATGGAGAAAAAGCTAACATTAAATTCTGTTTAAAACTCGGGAAAATTGCCATTGAGACAGCTGAACTGATGCGATAAGTTTATGGTGATATTTGTTTATCTCGTGCACAGATATTCAAGTGGTATTCACAATTCAAAAGTGGTGTGGAAACGATTACAAATGCAGCTAAACATGGACGCCCAATTTCTGTTCGTAATGAGGAACTCATTGGAAAAGTTAGAGAACGGATACAAGAAATCGTTGTTTGACTGTGAGGATGATGGCAGATGAATTTAGTGTTAACCGAGAGACCATTCGTAAAATTTTAGTAGAAGATTTGGGCAAGAAAAAAGTTGCTTGCCGTTTTGTACCACATGCGTTGTCTGATGATCAAAAACATCAGCGTGTTGAGTACGCAAAAGACATCATCAAAACGTGTCGCAGAAATAAACATTTCTTAAATTTGATTGTTGCAGAGGACGAAACATGGATTTTCTGCTATGATCCCACAACTAAACGCCAAAGTGTTCAGTAGAAGTCATCATCATCACCAAAAGGCAAAAATTTCGTCTTCAAAAGTTGAAAGTATATTGGTGTACTTCTACGACAGCAAAGGAGTTATTCACAAAGAATTTATTCCAGACGGACAGACTGTCACTGCAAAGATTTATTTAAGTATTTTGAAACGCCCATTGAAAAGGATTCTCCGAGTCCGACCCGAGTATTCAACACCTGGCAGTTTCTTCCTTCTTCCTGATAGTGCACTGGATCACCGGGCGGTAGTTGTATAGGAAATTTTAACCCCAAAACAAGTGTGTGTTCTGAACCATCCACTCTATTACTCAGATTTGTCTCCCTGTGATTATTTTCTATTGCCAAAATTAAAGTTACCATTGAAAGGACGCTTCTTTGACGATACTGATGACATCCAAAGGGCTGTAACATCGAGTTTAAGGGCCATACCAACAGAAGAACTTCAGAGGTTGTTTCAGTGTTTGTTAGATCGTGCCACCCGCTGTACAACGGGCGTACAGGTTATATCTTCAACTGTTGTTTATTTATTTTTTTGTGTAATTAGTCTCACTACTTAATTGTTGGACCTTGTAGAACCTCGAGGATCAAAGATTTTATTCCGCACGATAATATTTATTGATTTTGTCAGAACAATGAAGTAGTTTTTCATAAGTATTATGGCGCTGTCATGTTCGTCTGAACTAATACTGTTTAAGATGAGAATTTCAAAGTAGAAGGACGGAAACTAAAAGAATATTTGAGAATGTTTTTAAGGCTGTAGTAAGCTGACTCGTCGCAGTATTCTCTGACAAACACACAAATTCTCTGTGGCTGCAGCTCCGATTCCCATTTAATAGTATTTCGTTTTTCTATGACTTCCCCCCCCCCTCAGTTACACAAGTTACATTCGTTCTAAAACAACGTAACTTCATAACGCGAACCGATATCATCGTTTTGTCTTGTCTTGCCTTTTTTTTTGTCCTGTCTTGTCTTTTTTCTGTCCTGTCTTGTCTTGTCTTTTTCCGCATTGTCTTGTTTTATCTTGTCTCCTTCATATGTCTTTCAGTGTTAAGGAGACAAATAGACGTCTCGACACTTTGCTTCATATAATGGGATATTTAAGGTTACTGTAATTTCCTCTCCCCATCTCCTGCTTGGGCGGTCAATTCCTCTGTTACCTACAAATCTTAGTGTGAATGGTTTTTTTTTGTGGTGTACTGTCTGCTGGTAACGGTGTAACGTGGCCAAAACACTAGACTTTGCTGTTTCTGGATAGAGTGTAATACTGGTGTAATTCCATCCTTTGTCCTGATGGTGTCAATTCTTATTTGGTCTCCTCTCGTCACAAGACAGCAAGAACCGTGAAAGGCTTCTGGTGCATATCGGACAGAGCGTTAATGGTTAAATTACAGGACCACCCAATAGACACAAATCTGATCCAAGTATACCACCAACTTCAGAAAGCTCTGATGATGAGATAAAAGAGTTTTACAACAATCTGGACATGGCAGTGAAACAGTGCAAACCATGGGAAGTAAACTTTGTGCTGGGTGATTTAAAGGCGAAAGTAGGGACTGAACAAGACAATGAAGCTAAGTATGGACTAGGTATCAGAAATACAAGAGGAGAGATGTTGATTGAGTCGGTAGAAAATGATAAAATGATAATAGGAAATACTTGGTTTCAACAACACCCAAGGCTGCTATGGACAAGGAAAAGCCCAAATAATAACGTACGTAACCAGATATATTACATTATGATAACAGAAAATTCAATTAAGTGCCGTGCTGCGTGTGGCAGGCGATCGTTTCTCTCCACAATTCCCTGTCTTTAGACTTGATTATGAGATCCGTCGGTGACTTTCTTCCTAGCCACACTGACAGCCCATCCAGTAACTTCCTCCTTCTGTCTTCTTCTGTTTCTTCTTCCCTCAATTTTTCCAGATGCCACAGTGTGTTCCAATTTTCCTCTTCTCAGAAAATGTCTACAAATCTCGCTTGTCTGCCACTGATCTTTGCAGTAATTTGTCTTCTAACTCCAGCCTCTCTTAAGAAGATTCAGGAACTCACAAATATCCGTGAAAACAAGACCAAGAGCAGGCTGCAACAGTGACCACATTCCATTTGTAGGAAAAGTGAGAATCAGGCTAAAGAGGTTAAAGGCAGCAGCTAAAAACAAAGCTGTTACGAAAAGAGAAGGCAGTACAAAAACAATATAAGACCATAAGAGCTATAATGCTATAGAGAAGACTGAAACGATTGATGAACAATAGAATAAGCTTAAAGACTCTATTCAAAAATATCTATCGAAATATCCTACCTCCAAATAAACGACACACTAAACAGGGGTGGATGACAGAAGAAATTTTGCAACTAATGGATCGTAGAAGAAGTCTTAAGGACGATAAAGATGAATATGACAAAATAAATAAAGAAATAAGACACAAATGCAATAAAGCTAAAGAAGAGTGGCTAACTAAGAAATGTGATGAAACAGAGATACACCATCATGGAAACGTAAAAGATATGTACAAACAAATAAAGGAGTTAACAAACAAAAGGGCATACCACAAGACTGGTTGCCTGAAGTCAAAGGAGGGGCATATAATAATGGACAGAGATTAAATAATGGCACGATGGTGCGAATACATTGGAGAACTCTATGAGGACAATAGAAGCGAAATAGATATAGAAATTAATAATGAAGGGTCTCCCATATTAAAAGCAGAAGTGGAAGCAGCCATCAAACACATGAGGAACAACAAAGCACCAGGACCAAATAAAATCACCAAGGAAGAATTGGAAGCATTAGGAGAGCTTGGTATTGGCATAATTACCAGATTGTTGAATGACATCTATAACAGTAACTATGAGGAACTAGTTCGGCAGACTCGTATGACATTATGGCATTCATCTCTTAACTCTCCATGTATCAACATGTATCTCCATGTTTGTCACAGTTAACATGTCCCTTAACCATCTTATTTCCATCGTGATGATTTTCCTTTTGAGTTTGGCTGTTAGTGTCTATTTTTGACATTGATAGCATAGATTTAGGAGGAAAACTGTGTTGTAAAGTGCTAGTTTTGTTTCAGTTTTAATGTGTTTGTTTCTCAGTAAAGGTGTCGTTGCTAAAATCATTGTCAGCCAGAATTTTCCACATAAATCAATGACATCAATTCTTAGCAAAAACACTTTATGCAAAGACAGTGACATACATATACACCACATTATGCACTGAAGTGGCAGTTAAAGAAAAATTAAGGAAAAAAAAGACTGTATACGTAGAGCTGACAGGTTGCGGTGCTCGCAAGGAACTCGCATAATAAACTTTTCTCGTATCACAACTATATTGCAGCCAATGTGGACTAGCTCGCCTCATGAATTCTCGTTAAACGAGCTACTTGTAAGCCGGAGGTCCACTGTGTTTGACCAAAGAAATTATTCAGAGTTTTATCCCAATTAGCCAAAAGAAACACAACTTTAGAAACACAGTTTGCCTAAAGCATCTTCCAACCTTTTTTTTTCTTTTTCTTCATTCTCTTACTCTTTTTCCGAGACTCTTTTTCTGTGTTGTTTTCTTTTTCTGAATGTCTTGTTCTAAGTCTCATGTTGACCTCGCAAGAATACAAAAAAGTCCGCATATTATCCAGGCCTTTGTTTGTGAAGTTGTTCCAGACCTGTAGCTTACTTAACACTCCATCAAAGTTGATTTTTCTGAGATTGCCCTATCGATCTATGAAACATCAATATTTCCTTACGTTTGCCGGCGTGAACACAGCCTCTTCTGCGTTTTGAAGGGCAAATATTTCCGTATTTATTCGTGTCAACGTGCGTAATTTACTGGGCTATGAATACATTTTTCATTCACTGTTCTTTCTTCTTTCTTTCTGCTTCAGCTTTTCAGTGAGCGCCATTTTGGACTTGCTCAAATTTTCCCAACTTTATCCATCTGTCAAAAGTTTTCATTTTAAATTAAAAACCAGAAAAGCACCGCCTCGCTTTTATTTAGACCATTGGGATGGGTCTTAAATTTTTTTTTTTTTATTTTCATCTTTCTATTGGTTATCCAACACATCTTTTCTTTAAGCTATATTTCTGTGTTTGCTTCTTGTTAATGAGAATCTTATGTTCCCCGCCCATGCCTTAGATAAGATAAGCAATTATTAGCTCAATGGATATATTAAAGTCGATCTTCAGCCGTGAAATTAACACTTTATTCTCAATTCTATGAAGCGATAACAAAAATGTGGTCTTACCACATTACAGTGGCACCTAGGAGATATGGTGTCAATGTCATTATTTTCCTTGACTTGTCGGCACATGACAGGGTTTCTGTGGTCAGTCTCATTCCTGGACGTCTTTCCTTTCTCCAGCCCCACACAGAACCTTGGTACCCATTTCTACAGCTGGGGACGGCTGGGACCCCTCCGGCTGGACTTGAACCAACGATCCCGCCGTCGGACACGAGCGCATTAATCTCTACGCCACACATAAGCCCGATAACAGAAAATGCTGTTTTAGAGAACTAATATAAATCATTTTTTTTTAACGTTTAATCACAGGCTGAACCTATCCCGTAAAGTAAGCTGAATGATAAGACAGATTAATTATTATCATAACGTGACGCGTCTGATAGCGCTAGCGATTGCGCTTCTCCATCTGGTGCTGTCCTTGGTATTTTCCATCAGTTCAAATGTTTTTCTTTTTCCATGCCATTTAGTCAGTCCTCCTAAACATATTTTCTCTTCATCTTCTTCTCTTCCTTTTTTCCAGGCTCGAACTTTCCAGTCATTGTTAAGTTCTCTCCAACTTTCTGTCTTCTCATGACATGTCCAAGAATATTTTTCAAGCGGTTTTTTTTTTCTTTTTTTTTTTTTTATAATTCTGACTCATTTTCGCTGCTCTGGAACTGAGGATCTCATTAGATGAAGTCTTTCACTCATGAATTAATTTTATATCCTCTGCCGGAATTAATTTTGATGAGGAAATTTTGGTAAAAAATAAACGGAAAGAAATTATTCAGTAATTAAAAGTTTGGGCTCAGTTAGAAATGCGCTGCTTGCCTAAGTGTAGCCCCGAGCACTGATTCACACTGGCTTGCATAATCCACCAGTACTGCCAGTGTTAGTTCGGAGTGAAAGAGTCAATGCTGCTATAATTAATTAACGACTTGTATTTGCTCTTGTAGTTGTACTTGCACTTGTTCGTATACTTGTATTTGCACTTATTCTTGTACTTGTACTAGTTCTTATTCTTGAACTTGTTCTTGTTCTTGTACTTGTACTAGTACTTGTACGAACTCCCTGTAACTACGAGCTGTTGTTCTTTGCAGCCGATGCTGTAGAGATGCTGAGGCACAACATCGTATCAGCGTGGGAGCGGGTTATGGTGGCTACTTTTTCAGTCCCGGAGTACAGCTAAAAAGCATGGGGTGTGCAGTGCTTCTTTAGTAGACTCCACCACCATGGGGGACTATGGCGATCCCTGCCTCGTTAGCCTGGCTAGGCCTGTTACTGGGGGTACCACGGAGAGGTGGGGACAGGGTCTTGGTCAGCTATGGGTAGCTAACCCTGACGCTGGCATATCAGCTATGGGTCGCTGATTACTTATCGGGCGTCTTAACCCCTAAGTGATTAATGAAGAAGTGAGTATAAACCGTAATGACGCCACTGAAACAAACAAACAAACAAACAAACAGAATTGTTTACAATACTGTACGCAGTTCTGAGAGCGATACTTTTTCTTGGTTAGACTTCTTGTGTTTCGTTGTACTGATTTTTGTTTTATCTTCCACTTATCAAGAGTATATTTTCTTAAAGCTTTCTGGGGTCTTTGACTCTGGCTTATGGTGATTAGTTATGTGAGAAAACTGGAGGAATTTCCAAAGCAGTGATTATCTTTCCCTGCTAAAAGCAGTGTTTAAATCTCCGG
Source organism: Achatina immaculata (assembly GCA_009760885.1). Lineage (NCBI taxonomy): Eukaryota > Metazoa > Mollusca > Gastropoda > Stylommatophora > Achatinidae > Lissachatina > Lissachatina immaculata. The sequence continues at coordinate 6,531,777 of CM019717.1, forward strand.
GCACGTCTTACGCTCATAAAACACACTTAGTCGGTAGCCTCCCCTGCCAGGCTGCGGTGGTAGGAGACGTCGGAAGACGGTTGTACTTTTGGAATCCGAACTGTGGAGGAGGGGTCCAGGTGCCTCCATTCCCTCGGCCCCCCCCCCTCCGTTTTTCTTATTAGAGACAAAATTCAGGAAGTAGCTGACCTCCTCCTCCCATCCAACACATACACACACACATACACACACATGTTCCTCATCTCTGTCGTACGCTTTACTTTACGTTATATCGTACCATGTATGGATATATAAATTCATATTTGGTATTGCTATGTATCTGCAAGTATATAGCACTAGTGCTAAAATAAAGTTGAAATAGCGAGTTGATACATGGAGATGAACGCCAGAATGTCATACGAGTCTACCGAGCTAGTTCTTCAACCTTCGAGACTAAAGTTTGTTTGATCGTTTCTTCTTCTTCTTCTTCTTCTCTCTCTCTCTCTCTCTCTGGTCTGTTTTTTGTATATTTCTCACGCAGATTTCCCCGTCCTTACACTTTCCGGCCCGCAAGGACACAAACCAGCATTACGTATGTGGGCACTGTAATTCCTAGAGAGCTTTTCAAGATCAATTTTATCTGCTCCAAAACAGAACACGTGTACGTGAAACCACAATTCTTCTTAACTGTTGTTTCGTCTCCTCTTGCTGTTTTCATACATTAAACATCACATGTGATTAACAAAGAGAGACGTTCTCTGCAGGCCGCATAGCCTCCGGTGCCACGTCTTGTCATTACCTGCTTCCGCACGTGAATTTGCTATTAGGAGCCGTACTTCAATTATGCAGCAACAGAGAAAGCGCTTGCAGTGAGAGGGGAGGAAAAAAGGACAGAAAGGCCACGAAAGCCTTAAAGAGTGGGACGGATAGAGTAAAGTAGTAAGTTTGACCAATGTGTGGTAGTAAAGTGGTGAGTGACGGTAGCAGATTATGAACATTTTCAAGGGAATTGCTTCATCAATAAGACGAACTATAAATGGTAAAGAGTGAAAATAGCTAGGTGTAAATAGTTCAAGCTGAGTTGGTTCATCAGTACAACACACTACAAATGGTAAAGAGTGATAACAGCAGGTTGTTAATAGTTGAAAGTGAGTTGTTTCATTAGAAAGACGGACTACATATGGTAAAGAGTGAAAATAGCAGGCTGTGAGACGAGTGTTGAGTGGGATAAGTGTTGAGTGAGACGAGTGTTGAGTGAGACGAGTGTTGAGTGAGACGAGTGTTGTATGAGACGAGTAATGAGTGAGACGAGTAATGAGTGAGATAAATAGTAGAAAGTGAGGCGTGTGGTGAGTTGAGTGTTGAGTGATGCGAATGGTGAGTGATACGAGTGGTGAGTGAGAGGAGTGGTGAGTGAGACGAGTGGTGAGTGATATAAATAGAGAGTGAGACGTGGTGAGTTAGAGAAGTAATGAGTGAGAGAGTGGTGAGTGATATAAATAGAGAGTGAGACGTGGTGAGTTAGAAAAGTAATGAGTGAGACGAGTGGTAAGTGAGATGAGTAGTGAATGAGATAAACAGAGAGGGAGATGAGTGGTGAATGAGATAAATAGAGAGTGAGACGATTGGTGAGAGAGACGAGTGGTGAGTGAGATAAACAGAGAGGGATGAGTGAGATAAATAGAGAGTGAGACGAGTGGTGAGTTAGATAAATAGAGAATGAGACCAGTGGTGAGAGAGACGAGTGGTGAGTGAGACAAACAGAGAGTGAGACGAGTGATGGGTGAGATAAGTAGACAGGGAGATATGTAGAGAGTGAGATGAGCGGTGGGTGAGATGAGTGGTAAGTGAAATAAGTGATGTGTGAGATTAGGTAAGAGAGTGAGGCAGTGGTGAGTGAGATAAACGGTGCGTGAAATGAGTGGTGACTGAGATAAGTGGTGGGTGAGATAAGCTGAGAGTGAGACGAATGATGAGTGAAATAAGTAGGGAATGAGACAAGTGATGAGTGAGATAAGTAGAGAGTGAGACGAGTGGTGAGTTAGACAAGTTGTGAGTGAGACGAGTGGTAAATGAGACAAGTAATGAGTGAAATGAGTGGTAAATAAGAAGAGTAATGAGTGAGAAGTATTGAGTGAGATGAGTGGTAAATGAGAAGAGTAAATGGGCGAGATGAATGGTGAGTGAGACAAGAAATAAGTGAATGAGTGGTGAGACAAGTAATGAGTGAGATTAGTGGTAAATAAGACGAGTAATGAGTGAAATGAATGGTGAGTGAGACGAGTAATGACTGAGTTGATTGGTGAGTGAGACGAGTGGTAAATGAGACGACTATTTGATGTGAAGAGTGGTGCATGAAAATGTGCGGTAAATGATACGAGTAATGAGTGAGACGAGTAGTGAGTGAGATGAGTGGTGAGTGAGTGAGACAAGTAGTGAGTGAGCTGAGTAATAAATGAGACGAGTAATGAGTGAGAAGTATTGAGTGAGATGAGTGGTAAATGAGAAGAGTAAATGGGCGAGATGAATGGTGAGTGAGACAAGAAATAAGTGAATGAGTGGTGAGACAAGTAATGAGTGAGATTAGTGGTAAATAAGACGAGTAATGAGTGAAATGGGTGGTGAGTTAGAGAAGTAATGAGTGATACGAGTAATGAATGAGATGAATCGTGAGTTAGAGAATTAATGAGCGAGATGATTGGTGAGTGACACGATTGGTAAAATGAGACGTGTAATGAATGATGAGTTTGAGAAGCAATGAATGAGACGATTTTTAAAATGAGACGAGTGATGAATGAGATGGGTGGTGAGGGGTGAGTGAGACGAGTAATGGGCGAGATGAATGTTGAGTTAGAGAAGTAATGACCGAGTGGTAAAATGAGACGAGTAATGATTATAATGAGTGTTGGGTCAGACGAGTAATGAGCGAGATGAGTGGTGAGTGAGACGAGTAGTAAAATGAGACGAGCAATGAATGAGATGAGTGGTGAGTTGGAGAAATAATGAGTGAGACGAGTGGTGAGTTAGAGAAGTAATGAACAAGATAAGTGGTGAGTGAGATGAGTAGTAAAATGAGACGAGTAATGAGTGAGATGAGTGGTGAGTTAGAAAAGTAATGAGTGAGATGAGTGGTGAGTTAGAAAAGTAATGAGTGAGATGAGTGATGAGTTAGACAAGTAATGAGTGAGATGAGTAGTGAGTTAGACAAGTAATGACTGAGATGAGTGGTGAGTTAGACAAGTAATGAGTGAGATGAGTAGTGGGTGAGACTAGTAATGAGTGAGATGAGTGGAGTGGTGAGTTAGACAAGAAATGAGTAAAATGAGTGGTGAGTGAGACAAGTGGTAAATGAGACAGATAATGAATGAGATGAGTGGTGGGGGAAGACAAGTGGCACAGCAACATTAGCAGATTCAGAATATTAGTTTTAAAATGCTTTGTGAAACCAGAAAATTGTTCAATATGCGGTAGCAAGTATTTTAAATATTACTATCAAGTTTGAAGTGCTTGTAAATACCCTACGCAATATATATATATATATATATATATATATATATATATATATATATATATATATATATTAGTATTAAAGTTATCGGATGTGTACATGGTACTATCACATGCTTTCGTCCGAATTTATTTAACTCCAAGTCAGTCAATCGTACAAGCCTCTTCCAGTCACATTTCTCAGCTGGCTAGCAATTTCTATTCTTTGCAACTTATTTCAAATCTCTTTCTATATGTTTTTTTTTTCAAAGCCAGTCTTCATTCGTATCAAAATACACATTAAGCGGAAAAAAGAGAGGAAGAGTTCGAGCTTGAAAACAAATATAAATGGATTTTCGATGTATATAAACATCAGCCTACTCTCTACTTATCTACACCAACATGTCTATCAGAATAGTACAGTATTGTATGATTTCTTTACCCATCCATCAGACAGCTATGCGTACAATGATGTCATACGTTTAAAAGAAAAAAAAACAGCCAGTGCCCTGATCTTGAAGGTGCTGTCCTGGATTTTGTCGAACAACTATCGCAAAAACAAACGTCAAGCATATTTGTCTCCACCAAATTCCCGTTTCAGCATCACTTCTGATGTGTTTTCCATTTCTATTAGAAAACTACTCGTTTTAGGCACAACGGAGAGAGAGAAAAAAAGCCTGTCTATTGTTTGTTTGCCGTAAATAAACAGACACTTGTTTATACGGCCTTTAGCCCGGTTTCAGTAACACTAGAGATGAGTTTAACCAACGGCAGATAACCAGAGGCTAGTGGTAACAAACCAGTGACTAACATGTGAGCTTAAATGAACGCATGCATGAATTTGAGATGAAAACAATAAACTTATTTTTTAAAAAAAAGTCTAATTTCAGACGCTGAGGTTTCAATGATGTTGAATTTGAATGAAATGGTGAATATTTTTGGCGAAAAACAAATAGCATACTGTATTGCGTTGTACAATCCTGCCACGGCATGATAGTTCAGGGGGCAAAGGTTATGAGTTGTCTAGTATTTAGAATGGTTTTAATCCTCGGGATGTGTACAGTGTAATGTATGTAAAAGTATTAAAGCAGAAAACATTTCAGCTTCGTCAGCGCTGGTCACAATCTAATATTAAGATGGCGTTCGTAGGTTCACAATTCAGACATCGGCTTCACTGCAATCGGGACAACCACATGTATGCTCCGCCGCATGCTGCAGCATCCATCCAAGAGTTTGTCTGCTGAAAGTTCCTGTCAGATGTTGGTTGTTTACGATGTGTTTTCTACCACACAATTCGGATTTCCTGCCAGCACCTTTAATGTGTCCTATTTCTAGCAATCTCTTCACGGCTACAATGTTCTTACAGTGTTAGCAATGTCCCTCTTGTCCGTTGTCAGTCTGTCGTTTATTTTAGCCTGTCCAGCAAGTCTATTCCAGCCAGTCTATCTGCCACATCATTGCCATGTATTTCCGCATGCCTGGACAGTAAAGCCAAGTTAGGCCTATCACAGCCGACTGGCTTAACAGATGAACCCATTCTTTTCCAAGTAATTTCTTCTCAGTCCTACGAAGCATACTCTGTGAATCCGTCACAATGACACAATTAACCACATCATGAGCAACCAACCATTCCACTGCCGCCGACACAGCTTCAGCTTCCATTCTCATGCTTGATGTGCTCACTTCAAAGGCTCCCAAACCCTGTGCCACTACTCCTCCACTGCGGTAGATAACAAAACCCCAACCACTTCTGCTGTTCCAAGTCACTGAGCCATCTGTATATATTACCGTATCGGAAGACCCACAGTGATGCTGGATGAGATCTTGAACCCAAAGTTCAACTGCCACTTGTACCCAGCCAAAGTCCCCGTGTCTATACAAACGTAGCAACTGCTAACAGCTTGAAGTTTGCAGTTGCATGAAAATACAACACAAGTACACACACACACACACAGAAGTGGTATGTCTTAGAAAACGAACGCAGATAAGACTTAAATCCAAAACCCTTTACGTCGTCTTAGAGACCAGGTATGAAGCATCAGATGATGCCAATTTTGGGCTTGAGGAAAAAAAAACAGGTTATAGAAATGTAAAAACAAATTTTGATGTATTTATTTAATAGAATAATTCATTCATTCATTCAAGTGCCATACCGCATGGCGTAGGCGATCATTTCTCACCACATTTCCTTGTCTTTAGACTTGATTATGAGATCCGCCTGTGACTTTCTTCCTAATCACACTGACACCCCATCCAGTAACTTCTCTCTCTCTCTCTCTCTGTCTTCCTCTGTCTCTTCTTCCTTCAGTTTTTCCAGTTGCCACAGTGTGTTCCAATTTTTCTCTTCTCATGAAATATCTTATAAATCTCGCTTGTCTGCCTCTGATCTTTGATATAATTTGCTTTTTAACTCCAGCCTCTCTTAGGACTTCTTCATTCGTTTTATTGGTTGTCCATGGTACCTTCAACATCCTTCTTATAAATCACATCTCCATGGCCTCCATGTCTCGCTGTACTCTCTTATTCATAAACCATGCTTCACGCCTATAAAACAAAATTGGCTCGATATAACATTTAAGTACTCGGAATCTTGTTTCCATTGATATGGATCTATTGCACAAGATGTGTCTCATTGTCTGGAATGCTGACTTGGCCTGAGCACGTCTGCTTTTTATTTCGTTGTGACATTTCCCATCAGTTGTTATAATCGTTCCTAAGTAAATAGAATAATAGAGTACTGAAACAAGCAGAGATGAAAAGAATTAAAATTCTGCTTATTGAAACCACACTTTCAGTACTCAGAGCTTTTTTTTTTTAGGTACTGAGGTTGAAATTACAATCCCAGCTAGACACGGTGAAAAAAAAAAAGACTTTATCATACTGTGATGATACTATAGAGTGCCAACACTTAACCCAAAACTGAAAGAGTTAATGGTTTCTTCAAATTCAAACAGGAATGAAGTCCTTTACCCTCAAGTTGGCAGGCAAGTTCCAGAGATAGGAAAGCAAAGATCACACACAATTTAAACGTAGATAACACGATAGGAAAAACTGCCAGTAACAGAAAACCACGCTTTGAAAGCTCTAGTTCATCAAGGCAACAGCTGTAACAAATAAAAACAGTTCCAGCAATCTGGAAGGGTTAAAAAGAACACTAACTCATTTTGGAAGAAATGTCAACGATAATATTCAAGGAGACCTTCTTCTTCAAGCAGTTTCAGAAGTCGATTTGTATACTTTTGAACCAACTGGTGGCCATCTGAAGGGTATGGACACCCTCTTATATTTTGTTTTGGACTGTTTTGGACTTCGTTGGCCATATTTGCATTCTCTGTTGTTCATATATTGGGCACTCCTGAAGTATGTGGATTGCTATAATCTTATCGATACCAGATGCGCATTTTCAGTTGATCCTATCTTGAATTTGTTGTACAGATTGTATCTTGCCTGTTGTACCCGGTACGTGGCCTTAGGTTGATCATTTGTTCTTCTCTGGGTAACTGGTTGTAGGCATCATTTATTTGGTAATATGGGTGCTTTTTCTCCAAATTGTTCTTACAGAGGAGATTTATCAGTGTTTTGGCCTCCTCAGAAGATATGCTGGTGTCTGTCTGTGGTAGTTTACCTCGTTCTTTCGCTAGGGTGTATGATGTTTCGTTTCCAGGAATATCACAATGGGATGGAATCCACTGCATTACCAGTTTTTTTTATAACCGTGTGTATAGCTGAAGTGTTTCTGTTCGTAGGTCATTGGTTTGTTTCTGTGGCTCTTTAGTGCTGTTATTACTGACTGCGGAGAAGCACTTTTTTTGCACTTTGTTGTCTCAAATATTAATAACGACGAGAGATAGGTCAAACAAAGCAGTATGTCATGTTTAATCTCAGAAATAATGTGCCGAAGCTCCATTGTAGACAGTTGTGATGTTTATTGATTCATAACATTTTTGGCATACGGACATTCACTACGTCAGTAACATACGTACTGGATGAGAATGTATAAAATCGGAAAAAAGTAGGAGCAGCTTTATTACTTAACGATTACAAAGTTGTGACGTTTCGGCGTGAGCCTTAATCATACAAAAACATACAGGACGAAGAAATAGAGAGAGGAGATAAAGTATAGATTCACATGAACACTGTTTAAAAAAAATTTTTTTTAAAGGAGTACTTAGCTGTAAATTGCAAGGTGTGGCTTGTCCGGCGGTGTGTGTCAGGAATGGATCTGGTAGGACGTGGAAATTGTTTAAATAGAAACCTGTGACATGTGGTCGGTGGGTTGTAACTGGGGGTGGTGGATGGGGAACCGGGGAGGGGAGAGAGAGTGACGCACTACTGGCCTAGCTAGGAGAAATTGAAACAGGTGATTGGGGAAGAGGGGTTGCAGAGAAGAGGGGTTGCAGAGAAAATAGCGGGGTTGCAGAGTGATGCTGTGAGGAAGTTTGAAAAGTAAGAAGGGGTGGATTTAGTGGAGAGGTACTATAATGATTGAAGAAGATGATGTTACGTGTAACTAAACAGCGAGTTTAACCCATGTAGTTCCAGCGTCCCATAATTTTGAATGCAGCGGTTATCAAGTGCCAGGCGGCTTGTGTCATCTGCGTGACATTGTTTAATGGCTGTTACCAGAAAATCAGATTTGCCTCTGTGGTTGGGGCCATTGAAATGATTTGGGACTGGTTTCGAAGCATGCTGGGCGATGTCGTACAGATGTTTTTGCATGCGGTCCCCTAATCTGAGGCCAGTCTCACCGATATATGTTATCCTGCATCTCTTGCAAACGATGACATATATCACATTTCGGGACTCGCATGTGAATCCCTCATGAAGAGTGAGGATAGTTTTGGGAAAGGGGATTGTTTTCGTTTCCCAAACTACAGGGCAGGTAACGCAGCGGGGGCGGTTACATTTTCTGGTGCCAACATATGTAAGGCTCTGCTTCAGGTGGCTGTGGACGAGGATGTCCTTAAGGTTTGGCTCACGTTTGTATAATTATTGACGTACTGGATGAATCTTTCACACAAACCTTAAGCATAAACGTTGTTTCTCTTACAGAGAAGTCTTGAAGGAAGAGAAATTTCAAAAGAATTGGGGGGGGGGGGGGGGAGAGAATGCTAGAACACTCTTCTTTTCTAGAAGCTCTGAGCCGAATGTGGGTCGAAAAAGTGGTCTGAATAACCCCCGAAGGGTACCTGGCTTTTTTTCTTTCATGTGAAACGTTTGGAGTCCCACGAAGTATGTGTACCGTGACAGAAGCCCGCCCGCTCCAAAGGTCAACATATAATAATAATAATAATAATAATAATACCAATATCAGCTAAAACTAAAACCACCATATGTTATGTTCCCTTGGCCCTTAAAATAATAACATGGAAATTTCATGCGCATAATTGTCCGTGGACAATGGAAAAGAAAATATATTTTCGCATATCAGTAAGTTTAGTTTGTGGCTAAGTAATATAGAGCACAGCGTGCTAATGTATTAACAACACAGAGTATAGTGCCACAACGTTTTTAGAATACGGAGTATAATGTGACAACGTTTTAGAGCAGAGAGTAAAATGTGACAAAGTTTTATAATACAGTGACAAATTCTAATAGCGTGACAAATTATTATCAGTAATATCAGCTCAAATAGTTGAATGACAGTGGCATACATAAATTTTCATGGTGTTTTAGACTGTAGAAAAAAAATGTACATGGCAATTTATGACAAAGCCACACACACATATGTTACATATATATATATATATATAAACACTATAGAAAATGATTTTCCTCACCCAGTTTCGTTCCCTACAAGAGAATCAGCAGAAACGCGGATCAACAAACAAAAAAGAATCCCCAAATAAATCGATGGCTTTCTTCCTATTTTTTTTACACCGCGCATTTCGGTGGACGGGGCCGATTCCTGGGCTCAGCCGGATCACCAATGCGTAGAAACCTAGACCAGTGAGTTGATTATGCTTGTTGAACTTCATTGAATAGCAAGGGTTTTGTTGCCTGGGCTTTGTCTCGCCACGGCTCTGAGGAACGGAAATCAATTAGATCCTACTGCTGGACAATCTCATTGTCGCAGTGTTGTGACTTGGCATGGTAAAGTCGCCGGTCACTAATACTGTATTTTAATTTTTTTTTTTTAAACTACAAGAAAGAAGTGCTCCCAGTGTTGATGTCGGTAATGCTGGGATTGCTCTGCCTAGGATTACATGAAATTAATATATGAAATAAGGATTCATTTTCATTCATTTCATTTGCATGTCCCTTGCGGAACTTTGCCTCCCAAACAGCATTCCTGTAGGCCTCTCGGTTGTGAGCAAGATGGCCTGCTGCTGATGCATCCATTTCCAGATCATCAACGATGTCTTGCAGCCATCTTCGCCTTGGTCTTCTTCTCTTTCTTTTTCCCATGATGTACCCTTCCAAGACGGTCTTCTCTAGATTATCATGATGTTTAATGTGTCCAAAATATTTAAGTTTTCTCTCTATAATCCTCTTTACTAGCCAGCCTTCTTCAAAATGAAGTTCTTGTATTATAGATATATTTGTTCTTTTTTGTGTCCACGATATTTGGAGAACTCTTCTGTAGCATTTACATTCAAAGGCATTTATGTGTTTCTCAGCTGTTTTGTTAAGTGTCCACGTCTCACAGGCATATGTTGCGATGGGAAAGATGCACGCCTTTAAAAATCTTATTTTTGTGGTTCTGAAGTAAGGGTACGCGTTTTAAAAACTCAATTCTGCTTCACCAGCACAGCTCATGAGGAAAAACACTGAAGCGTCTGAGAACAGAAGCGAAGGTCTATGGTTTGAAACCGAATCTGATTGCATTAGAGATGTTCAGAATATTATATTCGAATTTCTATTCGATCGAATAACGGTGACATTCGAATATTTGTATTAAAAAAAGAGAATTCTAATATTAAACGCTGAAATACATGGCAAATGTTTTCGAAACATTACTCAACCATTGACATCACGTTACCTATTCAGTGTAAATGGTTTTAAATGGGATTTGAATTTTTTAAACTAGTTGTTTCGAGGGGTCAAGGCGCCGTCCGATTTAGTGGTCAGTTTGCGACAACGTTGGTGAACCACAATCGATCAAGACCCTGTCTCACCTCTCTGGTGCTACTCCCAGGTACAGGCCTAGCCTGTCTGGCTCTAGCAGGGATTGCTAGAGCCCTCATGGCAGTGGAGCCTCCCGAAGAAGTACTGCACGATCAATGATTTTTAGCTCTGTTTAGGAGATGAAACAAATTGTCGCTGTAAACGGTTTCCAAAATGATAAGATGACCTATCTCACCATCTTCACTGCATATGCTGCAAAGAACACCTTGCCTGCCGTTCCATAGGGATACAACAACAACAACAACAACAACAACAACAACAACAATAACAATTTATCTGCAAATTCTACAAAAGTGAAACACTATTCGTAGAAGCAGTAATTTTAAACTCAGTATCACGTAACTATATTAGTGGTATTTACAGCATCGCTTTCAATTTTACATTTTTAACAACTAATTTTGTTTTTATAAATCCCCTTTTCATATTCAAGTATGTTTTCAGTCATCTCGAATATTTGTTTTCCACCGAATTCTTGAAACATGTTATTTGGTACATTTGCGGTGTATATTTGCTTCCACTTCTTATCTCTCCGCACATTTTATCAATCGTCTAGTATTTCTATATATTTCTACATATATTCTACATATTTCTGTATGTGCTCCTGCACATGTTTAATCCACGTAGTGTATATATTTTCAAGCTTTACTATATGTATTTCTACTTTCCTTATACTTTACCCTCAAGATATGTATCAGTGGCCAATCTATAACTCTAACCATCATTTACCCGAATAGTAAATATATTTCTATACGCTAATAATATATTTCTATACGCTATTTTCCGTTCTTCTTAATCCTGGTTGTATATATGTTTAGTCCAGAATTTCTGTATCTGAATACCCCTATTCAGACTGAAAAATTGCTTCTAAATGGAGCCATCAATAAAGAAAATGTCAAATAACAGCAACAAAAAAAAAAGCATTTCAGAACATTCTGTATCCATCACAACCTGACAATTCTCACGTGGATGTCATCACTGTAGAACAGTCTAACTAAATTATGCTTGGACACGCAACTGGTTAAAAACACAACCGTATGATACTAGAAAAATAGGCGTTTGTGGAAAACCCTTGCGAGAGTCCCATGTGCCTTGGGCACCTAAAGGTTCAGAGAGAGAGAGAGAGAGAGAGAGAATATTAAGTAAAACATTTTGTGTTTCGCAATCAGCTTTCATAAAACAAAACACAAAAGTGTGGACAGGGTGGTGCACCAAAAAGAAAATATGGAAACTTTTAAATTTGGTTGAATGTATCGATTTTTGGTGTTTCAGAAACGTTAGGTTTTTTTCTGCTGCCAAACTGTGTATGGCAGATTTGTCTGTTGTGATCTTAAAAGCATTTAAAATGCTTTTGAAAGGTTTTCATATATTAATGCGCCAATGAAAAAGGCTAAACTTTGAAAGCGGTTTTATTTTTTTAAAAACTTGAAAGTCTACAAAAGCCATTTTCTACAGCCATGAAATTTCATAATTTTTTTTTTACGGATTAAATTATTTTTCACTGTTATTAAGGTCTTTTAAAGGTATTTCATACAATATCTTAACATCTTACATGTTCAGAAAACCATAATTTAGTAGTACTTCCACATAATATTCACTCGAGCTCTCAGTTTAGCATCTCATATGTATTATATCATCAAAGTATTTCAGACTACATCTTTTGCTTCAATATAACTTTCGTTGTATCATGTGTTCTTATTCAAGGGCTTCTTAAACTGTTCAGAGTTACAGACCCTCATTAGTTTATCCATTATGTTTCCACGCCCCTTTAGCCAGACTGTGGAAATCACATTCACCAATCTATTATGTACCAACACGATTTCAAAGATGTCAATAGCTCGGTCATATATTACCTGTGGTTAGCAGGGATCACAGCAGCAGAAAGAAAACTCCAATATAACAAAAAGAAATTTATAAAAGGTGTTCAAAGGTGAGTTTCATACCATTTTTATTATTATCATTTGGTTCCCATATCTCAAGGTTGAGAACCCTTGCCTTTACGATAATACGTACAAGTTTAGTTAAGCGGTCTCTCGCACATTGGCGTGTGTTAGAAACTTCAGACTGCGTGATTTAGATTTCATTTCAAAATCACAGTGGAAAAACTGCAAACGGTAATGTAGGGATCTACATATGACATGGGCAGTCAGTACACGCACCTTTCGTTGGTTCCTGAAATGAGCAGCGGAGCAGGTATGGGAATGTCCTTACTAAAGTGTCGCCACTTTCTATGATCAAGACAAATCAAAGCAGATAAGAAAGAATGTAATAAAATAACAAAGATAGTGTAAATAATGTTCTAGTGACGTATTCTATTCATTTTATGATTATGAGATGAGACAACACTTTGTAAGCAAGGTCATTTTTATTTATGCATTTTGTATATACATAAAAAAGAAACGCATAGCTTATATAAGCTTCATTTTTTATATGTTATGACGACAATTTTTTCCCAGGTATCTCAAACCAAACCAAAAATTGTCACCAAGACATCAGGTCCATGATTTAGCGTGAATTTTGCTATTCTCGTGTATAGTCAGAACGCAGTAGCTGCTCTTGCTAATCACGCATTTTTTTACCATAACTCAGGTTGCTTTTATGGAAAAGTCGTGATTTTTGTGGTGAGCACAACTCACGTCCCACGCAAATGAAATCCAATAAAAGGATGAGGTTACACAAGACATATTCAGTCAATTTTCAAGCAGACAATTATGGCGCGTCTATCGCAAAATTTACGAAACATTGGTATTGGTCGCCTGCAAGCAGGCGAAAGTCAAAATCAGGTTGCCAGGCATTTAAACGTGTAGCAGAGTACCATCAGTCGACTTTGACACCGTTTCCAAGCCAATGGCTCAGCTGAAGGCCGGCACTACAGTGGACAACCCAGGGTGACAACAGCAGCTGATGATCGTTTTATTTTGGTTCATCACCTCAGAAACAGGTTTACAGCAGCTTCCTCGAGTGCCCAGTCATTGCTTGCAGGATGTCGTGTGTCTGACCAAACTGTCCGGAATAATAGACTGCATGAAGCTGGACTCGTGGCACGACGACCTGACCAAGGTCCTGTCTTAACGAGATGCCATCGCCAAAATCGACTTGTTTGGCCAAACCAGCAACGGCCCTGGACAACTGACAATCAATGGAGACGTGTCTGGTTTAGTGATGAATCTTCCTTTTTGTTGCACCGTCATGATATGCGGAGAAGGGTCTACCGTAGGCCAGATGAACGTTTTGCCAAAACGGTGGTGGAGGTGTAATGGTATGGGGAATGATCAATTTCAACTGAAGGAGTCCATTGATGCAGATTAAAGAAGGTTTGAATACGCAAAGATACGTCAATGAAATTCTTCGACCCCATGTCCTTCCATTCTTGGCTGCGCAAAGGTCTGTGTTTCAACAGAACAACAACGCCAGGCCCCATTCTGCACGATTCACCACACAGTTCCTGACTGCCAACAACATTCTCACCCTTCCCTGGCCATCCCTGTCTCCTGACATGAATCCGATCGAGCACCTATGGGATGAGCTGCAAAGACGTGTTTGTCGCCGAAACGTTTCTCAAGCCAATCGTCGTGATCTGTGGCAGGCACTCCAGAAAGAGTGGGCAGCCATCCCACAGGCGCACATCAGACATCTCATCGCGTCTATGCCCAGGTGATGCCAGTCGCTGATCGATGCAAGCGGAGACCACACACCATATTAACTTGAGAACCCCTGGGACATTCTCATAACACAGATGCAAGAAAATGTCAAGTGAGTGTTTAAACCTTTAGGTATTATTGTGTGTAATTTGAAAATTGTATTCATTCAATTTAAAAAGCTATAGAATATAAAAGTTATGCCTAAAATTGGATCATCAGTAGTTATTTGTTTGTTTTTTTTTTTGGACATTATATTTTCTTTTAATTTGTTTCTGTGCCCTCTTCTTGTCTGGCTGTTGTTGGAGTCTCTCTTCTCCGTATTCAGATGTTGTATTGTGACACGTGTTGGTTTGCAGTGATCCTGCAAGCATGTGAGATGTACCCAAAGACTATACCCTATCTTGTTTAAACATATCTTTCAACATGTAGTATTTTACACATGCTATTCGCCTGTATCAACAGCAGGACGTGGCTTCTGGTGTGCCTTTTGCGTGAGATGCAGAGACGAGATTGATTTACCACAGAGGTACAGCACACAGATACCTAAGGATGGGGGGAAATGCCTTTACTGTGTACAGCACACAGAAACTGACAGATGGGGAGAACGACCTTACTGTGTAAAGCATACAGAAACTGACAGAAGGGGAGAAAGACCTTAAATGTGTACAGCACACAGAAACTGAAAGATGGGGAGAAAGACCTTAACTGTGTACAGCACACAGAAACTGAAAGATGGAGAAAAATACCTTAAGCGTGTACAGCACACAGAAACCGAACGATGGAGAGAAAGACCTTAACTGTGTACAGCACACAGAAACTGAAAGATGGGGAGAAAGACCTTAAATGTGTACAGCACACAGAAACTGAAAGATGGGGAGAAAGACCTTAAATGTGTACAGCACACAGAAACTGAAAGATGGGGAGAAAGACCTTAACTGTGTACAGCACACAGAAACTGAAAGATGGGGAGAAAGACCTTAACTGTGTACAGCACACAGAAACTGAAAGATGGATAGAAAGACCTTAACTGTGTACAGCACACAGAAACTGAGAGATGGGGAGAAAGACCTTAACTCTTCGCCAGACAAAAAGAAAGTCTTCTCTAACGAGCTTGTCGTACTGTGATCATGTAGACGTGAGTATAGGCCTCAACGCAGCTCGTTTCATTTTCTTGTTAGTTTAACGATTATGACGCGGTGTCTCGACTTTGGTACAAGTTTTTCTAGGTAACTAGACAGTGCTTTCTCACTGGCTTGCGTTTTACATGAAATGTGGAGAGCAGATTGATTTATTGGTTTCAGACTTAGAATGAAGCTTAGCAGTGTGTCTTGTATTTAACCTGGCCTCTCATTTGCTTATTCCTCTTCTGCTCTGTCTTCTTTATTTTTTTCTTTCGCGTAACCAAGATCATGTTGAGTCTTCGCTGTTGGCAAATGAGTGGGACTCGTTCTCGCCAAGCCTATCTTTGTCTAATCAATTGGGTATGACCAAGTTAGCGCTGTGTCTGCTATCTGCTCTCTCTCTCTCTCTCTCTCTCTCTCTTTCTCTCTGAACGTTTAGGTGCCCAACACACATCGGGCTTCTGCAAGGGTTTTCCACAAACGCTGTTCTTCGCCTCCCACAATTGCCCAGGTCCAGCTGTTACTCAACATCTTCTCTGTTGTACATTTCCTCGTCCCCTCTGGCCTAACTTTACTCCTGTACCCCTGAGGTGTCCATGTCAGTGCTATTTTTTTGTAGCTGAGTTACAAGACATTAAATATGGATATCCATGACTCCATTGAGTCCTCAGAGGCAGAAAAGGATCTGCCACGCACAGTACAACAGAATCTGAGCTTTACTCTGATCTAATAGTCAAGCTTCTAATTAGGAGTTCTGTTGAACTCACGAATATCCATTTTGAAATTCTGATCCTGTTTGTGCCTCGTACTTTCTTCACCCGTTCAAGAATAGCTATCCAGTTATGCTGTCCCCGTTGAATTAAATACTGGCAGTGCTAATATTACGTATATCCCAAGCAGAGAACCCCCGACTTAAAAAGGAAAATCTACGGAACGCCATGGTTCGAACGGGATTCAGCTGTATCGTAGAAATACTAAACACAATAAGTGAAAATGCGCTGCACTGAAATTTGTATCACGCCTGCATTTAACGGGTATTCTTTGATATCTAATTCTAGAATTAGAATTAGATATTAAAGAATACCCTTTATATTCTTTAATCACATTCATTGCTGAGTCTTTGTAACACAGATAAAGGAGGTTCCTCCAACATACTTATGTTTTCACTTGAAAGAGTTTTCTGAAACGATTGACCTACGTAAACCATGGACCATCTGTTACTTTCATTTATTTCTGAATTCTAGTTCTAGAAACAACGTGAATGAATACTTGTATGAACAACAGATTTGAGACATTATCTGGTTTCGAAAAGTCTCCAATATGAAAGGACAATATTTGGTTTCGAAAAAGTCTCCAATATGAAAGGACATTATTTGGTTTAGAAGTCTCCAATATGAAGGGACATTACTTGGTTTCGAAAAGTCTCCATTATTAAAGGACATTATTTGGTTTCGAAGTCTCCAATATAACGTGACATTATTTGGTTTCGGAAAGTCTCCAAATATGAAGGAATATTATTTGGTTTCGAAAAGTCTTCAATATGAATTGACATTATTTGGCTCTGAAGAGTCCCCAATATGAAAATTATCTGAGGTATTGATTAAATGATACGACTTGAAAACTTCACTAAGGTATGAAGAATGACATACTCATGCGTAAATATAAATGTTAAAATGAGACGCATTGTCATTGTTTTTACATGTGGTAACAAAACAACTAAATTCTGTACTATACGCCCCTGGAAAGGTAATAGAAAACGTACTGTACATAGCATAAAAGTACAGCTGTGATACCGAGAGAAAGACATTAATTGTCCACCGAGTCAGACAACACGCTAGATTAAGTTATCGTACTAGAGTCTCCTCTAATGAACTTGTCGTACTGTGATAGCCCAAACGTGGCTGTGGTAATTTATTGTTACTTTTTTTTCTTAAGCTAGTTTTTTCTGTTTTTTTTTATGGGTGACAGTTATGACTCTCTGTCTCCAGTTCGGCACATCGTTTTTCAAAGTAGACCACTGTTGTCTTCTTTTTGGTTTGGCTATTCCACGAAATGTTGAGAGAAGACTTGATTTATCGGTTTCAGAATTACGGTGAAAACTATAGTCTGTTTCAGAATTACGGTGAAAACTATACTCGGTTTCAGAATTATGGTTAAAACTGTCAGCCTGTTTTGTATTTGATCAGGCATCTGATTTGTTCAGTCTTTTTCTTCTTCTGTGTTTTTTTTTCTTCCAGATAGCCAAGATCATGTTTTTGTTGTTCTTATTGTTGCTGCTCCTATTGTTGCTGTTGCTGCTATTGTTATTGGTGTTGCTGTTGTTGTAGCTGCTGCTGTTGCTGCTGCTATTGTTGCTGCTGCTGCTATTGTTGCTGCTGCTGTTGGTTAATTCGAGCTTTTTCTTGCTGCGTTTTTTAAAATAATAATATTGTTTAACCTTATATGTATATCTAACATGGAAGCTTTTAAGGTTATTAAAATTTATAAGTTTATAGTTCTCATTTGATGCATTTCAAATATTTCTTCTTTCATTTGCTCATGTTTCTTTATTAATAATTATATATTAATAAATATTAATAATTTTCTCACGGAAGAAAGAAAATGAGGACGGCCGCTATGAACATTGAGATGCACAATACAGGAAGAACTAAAGGAAGGGAGAAAGATTGATTGATTGATTGACTGATATTTATTTCAAAAGAATTAAGAATTGGTCACGCAGGCCCGTCTGACATTCTGCCCTTTATCATACAACTTTCACTCTGTTTCAGACATTCTACAAATATACTACTCATATAACAAACATAATTAACAATAAAATAACTACATACACATATAAATGACTAACTACATACAAATATAAATGAGTATCTACTAAACAAAAATTTCATTACTATTCATAATAATGAGTTCGATGTCTATAAGAGCAGTCTAAAATAGCTTTTTAAGTTGTACGATTCATGAAGGTATGTAGTCGACATCAAACAGATATTGGAAAAGTTAGTTGTTGGAAGGAGTATAGTTTATATTTTTTATACAGGATGGGAGGGTATGCCAAAGGTGAGCAGTAAGATAAGTAAAGCTTTTCTTGTAAAGGTCAAGTCTAGGTTTTGGAATACTTATGTTGTTCAAACGTTGGCTGCATTTTGGGTTAAATTTAAAACAGGTTCTGTAGATAAGACGGAGCATGCCGTGAAAGAATTTGATGTATTAACTTGGCTTGTTGAAGAGGAACCTGTTTTTAAGAGGCAGTATTTTGATACGTTTGTGCTGGTTAGTTGTTTGTGCTTGATCTTTGTCACTAGCTTTACTGCTTACTCTTGAATTGAGTATATATCTATCTATCTATTTGTCTGTCTGTCTGTCTGTCTGTCTCTATCTCTCTCTCTGAACCTTAAGTGCCCAAGGCACATGGGACTTCCGCAAGGGTTTTCCATAAATGCCTGTCCTTTGCCTTTTTTTCTGCTCTTGCCCAGGTGAGCCCTCTATTGCTCAACATCCTTTCTGTTGTTCTTCTCCATGTCTCTTTTGGTCTACCCTTACCTCTGTTCCCCTGTGGTGTCCGTCTTAGTGCTATTTTTGGTAGTGAGTTGTCAGTCATTCGAAGCACATGTCCCAACCATCGCCAGCGTCTTTCCTCAATACTTGCTGTCAGTGGCTTCAACTGCATTTCTGCCAACAAGTATATCCTCATTGTATTTGACACTGAGCAATCATCCCAGACTGTTGAGCAACAGTCTAAATATGTTTGTATATGTGATATGTAGTATATTTTCCTTGTGCCTTGATCAATGTAGTGCTTGATTTTGGCTAACTGCTTTTATACATAATGGGAAAAAGAAAAAGAGGAAGATCAAAACGAAGATCGCTGCAAGAAATCGTTGACGATCTGCAAATGGACGCTGCAGCAGCAGGCCATCTTGCTCACAACCGAGAGGCCTACAGGAGTGCTGTTTGGGAGGCAAAATTCCGCAAGGGACATGCAAATAAATGAATGAATGGGCTTTTTGCAGATTTTTGTTAGACCTTGCACGTGAGAGTTCCAGGTCAGATGTTGGTCAGTAATAAGACTTAGTGTTTTGTGCTCGCTAAAGTTTTCTATCTGTGATGTTTCAGTAGAGAGCCGAAGTATTGTTTTTGTCGAGTTTTGCAGTTTCTGTCTTGTTGTTAAGAGCATTGATTTTGTTTTATCAGTATTTAGAATCATGCCATTATTGTTGTTCCATCTAATTAGATTGTTTAACTCGACCTGAAGAGCTGATTCTAGGTTAATACAGTCGTAGTCAATAGTGTAGACTGTGCAATCATCGGCAAAAAGGTCACAAGAAGAGTGTTTAAGATGAAGTGGAAGATCATTGATATAGATAGCAAAGAGCAACGGGCCTAGAATAGAACCTTGCGGATCACCGGTGTCAACTATAGCAGAATTTGATAGAGAATTGTTGAAGTATACTACCTGTTGTCTGTCTGAAAGAAATTATGCAATTAATTTTATTAGATCAGGGTGCAGTCTAGAACTCGTTATTTTTTTTTCGGTCATATATGGTCAGTCATATAAAATGCCTTTTTGAAGTCGACAAAGATGGCACCACATAGTCTGTCGTCATTTATGTTCACTGAACTGTTTTCTGTCATTTTGGTGAGAGCTGTGTGGCAGGAATGATTGGGTATAAAGCCTGACTGACTGTCTATGAGTAAATTGTTCTCTCGGATGTGTCGTAGAGTTATTTTGTGTATGTGTTTTTCGAGTGGTTTTGATAACGACGATAGTATGGGTATTGGTCTATAGTTGGTAAGATTGCTGGATGAGCCAGATTTAAAGACAGGACACACTTTAACAGTTTTAAAAGCCTTGGGGAAATAACATTTTGCAATGCACTGATTGTAAATGTATGTTAGTGTATGTGAAATGACAGGTGCAGCATAACGTAAAATCTTATTACTAATATCGTCAAGACCAGTTGTACTGTTGTTTTTTTTTAAGAATAAAAAATAACTATAAACTTCACTGACTGCTAAGAATGGAATGTGTGGCTGTTTAAGTTTAGTACATCCGCTGTCCAGGAATGATTGTAGTTCATGTAAGTCGCATGCAAGAGATGGTATTGATGATTTAAGAACGTTGATTTCTTCTCTGAAATGAGTACTGATATGTGCGCTAATATATGCATGATTGCTGGTTTGAAAATCAAACTCCTTTCTTTTATTTGATAGGGTATTTATGGCCTTCCAAATTAATTTACTGTCTGATTTATTCTCTTCTAGATTCCTAAAGTAATCTTTTTTCTGTCTTATTAAATATTGAACTTTATTTCTGAGTGAACGGTAGGTCCTGAAGTCCTTGATTTTGTGCGCCCTGTCACGTTCTCTCATTGCATGTTATATATATATATAAAATATGTTATCCAAGGTGACTTCGTCTGGTGTTTTACTCTCACCTCTTTCATGGAAACATGCTACCTCTGAAGATCTTTAGCCAATAATCTATTGCCTCATCAGGGTCAGTTAGTTTGTACACGTGTGTAAGTGAAGATGCTTGCAAATAATTAAGGAATAATTCTAGGTTACATTTTTTGAAGCTTATAAATTTCATACTTGTGTGATTGTGTTTAGTAAGTTTACTCCTTTCTTGTCCACGTACAGGAAATTGGGTAATGATCACTTAACGAAATATGAGGGACGTTACATTCAATGATGTTTTCTGGGTGGGCTACATATATGTGATCTAATAATGTGGATGGTACTTCTGTTATTCTAGTAAATTTGGTGACAATTTGGGAAAAATTGTAAGAGAATATAATATTGCTCCAAGTCGGATTTGACTGTGTTAGATCTATGTTGCAGTCTCCAAGAATGATAATATCTTTGAACTTAAAGGTTGAAACCTCTTCCATCATAGTCGTGAAGTGATCATACCACAGGGATGATGCACCTAGATTACGGTACAAAACTCCAGTGGACTCTGGTTTGGCAATTCCACCCAGATACACTCTACCTCCGATGATTCGAGGTCTTCTCTACGACTAAACTGGATAGTTGTGGAGACATACATTACTAGACCCGTTTCTAGTTTCCTGGTTGGGTCACTCCGGGTCAGGTTAAACCCGTTAATTCTAATATCTTCATCGGTTATGTTCCTATTTAAACGGCTTTCAGAGAAGCCCAAAATGTGGAGATTTTGGTTTAATATGTGTGTTGCTTCAGGAATTAATTTTACCTAGTAGGTGATACACATTCAGATGGCCTACTCGAAGTCCTTTTTTATGTAACCATTTTTCCGTAAGTGGGATCATTTTATATTCTTGTCTACTATTATTGATTTGGAAGTAATTCCTATTATTACACTTACTACTGAAGTAACTAAACTTTTAAATACTACACACTCTGTATATTAAACTTCCAACTGGTACACAACTCACCAGTTGAAATAATTAGAGACAGAGAAAGACGCACCTAACTACTGAACAATTAAATGCTCAAATATGAGAATTCACGAACAGGTGGGGTAATTAAGTATATAGTTCTCACACACAAACATATACAACTCACAAACTGCAAAGATCTAAAAAAAAAATTAACAAGAATTAGACAAAGAGGTAAAAATGAAAAGGGGAGCAAGTAATAAAATGCAAAAATAAAACGTAAAGAATTCTAAATAAACTTAAGAAAAAAGGTATTAGTCACCATGTCTTGCTGAATAACAATTCGTTTTCTGACATGGACGGTTGAAGGTTTTAGTTTGTGATGGATCACGATGATATTGCCATTAGTCTAAGGCATGTGGTGTCTGTATGGTACCATGCCATGTGAATTATGCGGAGATAACATATAGGCATGACTCAAGGCTGCAGGGCTAAATTGCAACAAATAATGCAGCTGTAGATTTCTTTGAGGATGTTGCATGGAACTTGTGTGTTGAAGTCTTCCAATGAGCTGTGCGTCTGTGGAAGAACCCTGACGTTGTTGACGATCGTAACAACTCGTCTGACAATCTGAGGCTGACGTGAGGGTAGAAGTGGAAACATGGTGTTTTGTCGGTGGTTTGCTGTGGAGCAGGTAGCGCAGTTTTGGGGGTCTCTATGGTTTTAGTGCTCGGAGCAGAGCTGGCTTTATAGGGGGTGGGGGGTTGTTGGATATTGGTGTTGTTTGTGGACATCCAACTGTACTATGTCGTTCAGTAGTGTACGTTCTGGAAACTTTAGATTTTTGGCAAGGATGCTGGTTCCAAGTTTTGATGTATGTATGCGGTCTCTGTACATCCGTTTTTTCGGGACACCAGAGGCTGAGATTAAAAACGTGGTGTAGTTTATCAAAACAATGTTGTTACCACGACAATATGACTGAAGTGTCTTGTTGGTGATGTCTACCAAATCATGGTTTGAGGTATCCCGATTTGCTGGGGAACTTTGTTGGTGCCTTATTCTCCATTGGAAGTACAGCGTACTGATGATGATGATGATGGTATATCCACTGTCTCTACATCACAGTTTCATACACTTCGTAACTGCAATAACAACTGATAAGATTTTCATGATCACGTTTATTTATCATTCGGCTGGTCAGATCTCCGAGGACTGTATTCAGAGTACAAGGCAGTAGGCTCATCTCTTACTTTCATATATTAATTTCGGATCAGAACATAGCAAACTGAACTGAACACTGAGAAAAGGTGCTATTCTAAAGACCAGGCCGAGTTTTTTTTAACACCTTTGCATATTTTAACCTTTTTTTTTCTTTGTCACTACGTTGTGCTCGGCTCTCTGTTAATAACTCTCCGCGATAAACTGCCAGCTCTCACTGATTCAAAGTTTACTACTATAATTTCACTAATTGTGGCCAAGCGTGACTGGTCAAAGATATCGACCGACCAGTCAGATGCTTTCTTAGATTCTTCGCTGGACTCACTAGCTAACCCAACGTAATCCGATAGCTTTGGTAGGTAGATTTAGCCTGGGATGAAAACACTGGCTGGCCTTTGTGTAATAACGCAGACTACTAAGCTCTGTCGATTAGTCTACTCGCTCGTTCCCAGTAATGTTGTAAGATAAGGAAAGGATAAAAGTCTAGCTATCAAACAGAAGGCAATGAAAGATAATTTGTCGAGAGCAAAAAACTTACAATGGGCATTTTTTTGTTGTTGAGAATTTGTTTCAATTTTGTTTTGTTTCATTTTGCCCGATTCAGCACTATACTCTTTTTTCCCTCTAGTGTTTATGAAAGCGATCTTTTTTGTGTGATATTATTATCATGGACGCCATGAGATTATAATAATAATATAATAACAGTTGGATGCCATGGTTACATTCAATTTCCTAGGTTTACGCAAGAAAAGATTGTTGTGCTTATTCAGAACCATTATAACTCTACTTCCATAATAAAGCAGAAATACTTGGAGCCCTTAACTAGGCAGCAAATCTGAAGGAGTACGCTGATGCAGGAAACTGATCTCAAAACTGATGTTAAATCTAATCTCAAATTACTCTGAACATTTTCCAGTCTTTCATGTGAAAGTTATCCAGTCTTTCATGTGAAAGTTATCCAGTCTTTCATGTGAAAGTTATCCAGTCTTTCATCTGAAAGTTATCCAGTCTTTCATCTGAAAGTTATCCAGTCTTTCATGT
Source organism: Achatina immaculata (assembly GCA_009760885.1). Classification (NCBI taxonomy): domain Eukaryota; kingdom Metazoa; phylum Mollusca; class Gastropoda; order Stylommatophora; family Achatinidae; genus Lissachatina; species Lissachatina immaculata. The sequence continues at coordinate 6,555,750 of CM019717.1, forward strand.
GAAAGTTATCCAGTCTTTCATGTGAAAGTTATCCAGTCTTTCATCTGAAAGTTATCCAGTCTTTCATGTGAAAGTTATCCAGTCTTTCATCTGAAAGTTATCCAGTCTTTCATGTGAAAGTTATCCAGAAACAGTTAAACACTGGCTCCAGCTCTCGGACATAACCCAAGCTCTATCACAACTGTTAGCTGGCACAGTACACCTTGCAACAAACCAGCACCTTTTCCGTAAACATTTCAATAAGACGTTTATCTGAATGGACTCGATGAAAATGGAAATAACGGCTCACAGAAAAACAATGATGATATGCCGGCAGGATGCCCTGCCATATGGCAATCCAGCATACGAACAAGAAACATTCCAAGTACCCTAAAACAACACCAAAAAGATCATTTCTGCAGAAAAATACAAACCAGACTACATGTTGACGACAGCTGCTAAACACGACCACACTGGACCACAGACAGACGAACATTCGCTCACTCAGCCCAAAAATCATACCATCACGAGACACAGAAATCACATGCCCGTTCTCGAAACTTCTAGAGACTTGCTCCCGGAAATACAGAGATGTCTTCAAACCAAGGGCGCTATTTGCCGCCCTCCCCCCCCCCCCCAAAAAAAATATACATTATTATCTCCAATACTGTAATAATAATAATAATAATAATAATAATAATAATAATACACGAGGATGTAGGAACAGAAATGTGGTTCTGTAGAAAGCTACAGCTTCTGGCTGGCTTAGGTGGTTGAAAAACAAAATGGATGTGTTCTTGGCAAAAACTGGCGGAACTAATTAAAACAAAAGCAGAAAGCAACTGGCATAATGATACAATTAAAACCACAATTATAGCGTAAAAGCGAAGATACAGGGCAAAGGCGAACAACAATAATAAATATGCGCGAGCAACCTTGTGAAATGGGCAAGAATCAGATTGGCTGAAACGATCTATGAAAGCAAGTTACAGAGGAAGCTAGAGATTCACTTCTTCCTAAATTCCCAAGAGAGCTAACCCAGGATGACATGACAGGGAAATAATTACAATTTTTATGGCTGGAATCGATCTTCTACGTATCTATCGTCTCTTTAGAAGATACTAGTCTTGAAAATCACTAAAACTTTTAAAGCAAAGATTAGAAGGGTGGACGAGAAAGAAATCAGTCAGAGAACCAGATCGAATTAGCAGTGGAGAAGTAAAAGCTACTGATCCGAAGGAGCATAAGCAGGAGCAAAATGATCGTCAACACAGATCATTATGACGATGTCACACGGTGCATCACGATTCTGATAATTTGATCAGGTGTCTGATTATTCCATCACGTCCTCGATTATTTCATCACGTCTCTGATCATTTCATCGCATCCACGATCATTTAATCAGTCTTACTGTGTTATAACATTCCTCATCATTTTATAAACGGGATCTGTCATTACGTTCTTCGCTGGGTGCTCCAGTCGTGGAGTCTGTGCGCCAGAAATTATAGCTAGGAAGCGCCAGAAATTAAAGCTAGAAAGCGCCAGAAATTATAGCTAGGACGCACCAGAAATTATAGCTAGAAAGCGTCAGAAATTATAGCTAGGAAGCACCAGAAATTATAGCTAGAAAGCGTCAGAAATTATAGCTAGGAAGCACCAGAAATTAAAGCTAGAAAGCGTCAGAAATTATAGCTAGGAAGCACCAGAAATTAAAGCTAGAAAGCGCCAGAAATTATAGCTAGGAAGAACCAGAAATTATAGCTCGGAAAAGAGATCTAAGGATAATTGGTATCACTCAGAAAAAGGAATATTTTACTTTCAGCGCGGGCTTTGCACTTCATGTGCTCGCAAACGTATCCCACTCCACCCTTCTTGAGTTCTCAGACAAAACTATCGTTAATGGCAGTTACAACAGATAAAATCTTCTTGCGGACAACTTTTGATTCTTGTAACAGAGTAGCAGTCTTCATGGCTTTCTGAGTCTGTCGATGTGATAAAACTAAATAAATGAAGATAGAAATCCTACAGGCAACACGAATAGTCTGAAATAGATCTACAAATTTTCTGAACTTGACGTGTCATGTACCCGATACTGTGAAGGACATCCTACATTTATGCCTAACTTGACTTCCAGAGGGGAAAAAAAGGTATTCTAAAAGAAAACAAGAATTTGCACTAATCTGAGATGTACAGAAACAGATCACGTGAAAGAGGACCACAAATTGCCCAACTTTGATATAAGATGTAGAAATGGGATTTAACAAGAGGCTCGCGGGAATCTGGGTTAAAGATCAGTTTTAAAATATCATGAACAAAAGCGAGGATGAACAAACTCTTTCTGCGCTAATGAGTGCACAGAATTATGAATGCGGTGTAGACGAACTTGTCAAAACAGTAATGGCTTGCCCTTTTATTTTCACAACGATCGCGCGCGACTAGGAGTGGCTGAGCAAAATCTCTGGGGCCAATCAACCCCAGAGCCCACTCCGGTATAGAAATGGGCATTTTCATTAATATTTAATATCGCAAAAGATTGTTCCTTTATTTCATTGTCAATACCTTTTTAATGCAGGAGAATTATCTGCCCTGTTACCCATAATGGGTCGTAGTAGGAAAAGCAAATGGAATGAAGAAAGTTAGCAAAAATAATGCTTGTCGCTTATCGGGTCTTACACGGGGCATTGCTGTGTACACGAAAATTGTTCATGAATGAGTGTTGTGGGAAGTAAACATTCCTTTCCTAGTTTCTATAGCTGTCTTTGTTCTTCTTCTTCTCAGAAGGCCGTAACGGAATATGTCCACCAGGGTATGCAACTCGGCAAAAACTTATGTAAAGTTTACGCCCCTGGGTTTGTTTCTATGCTCGGGGCTATCGGGATGACTGCCCTTTGTTTTTTAGTTCCACTTTTTGGGCGTGCAATAGCACGGAGTTTGTGTGAACGACTGAGTGTTAGCGGAAAAGTATAGAAGCTGTGTTTTTTTTCTTTAGTTAGTTTATATTTTCTACAACTGTAGTGCTGATGTAGTGCTGTTCTTGTAGTCGATATATGTTAGTTACACTGAGAGTGTGAGAGGCAGGTGTCTCCACCACTAGTGTTTTGTCGTTTTCTGGTGGATTCCTGTTGGCTGTAGTGAAACATATCACTAGAACGTCATAACTTTGGCCAACCAAATATGTTTGATATGTAACTCGATGTATTTCATTCATCATCATCCGGATCTGCCATTAAGGATCAGATCAAGGAATCTGATGTTCCTTGATAGGTGACTTTGGCATCATGCTCACCTGTTTACGTGAGATGTCTACCTGGGGCCCTGTCAAGTGTTTAATCATACAGGATATGTGACGTCATCAGTATGTAAGTGTGCACTTTTTAAAATCATCTCACTTGAAGCTCCACGTGTAGACACTGATGCTGGTCTTCGTTACACAATTTAAGCTGGCGTAGGGACTGCCATAACAGTGGCTGTGCTGTTTTTTATTTTATTTGGATCCTCTTCGCTGTGACCATCAACAGACCCTTAAAGAAGGATTTTGCTAACCAATGCAAAATTATCCTCACACCCTCCCCTTCACCCTGCCCCCAGTCCTCACCCGCCCTCCCCACTCCTTTACGATTACTCTGTTGTTCAACCATCCTGTTTTCATCCATTACGGCCCCTAACCCCTTTAGAATAGGAGAAACCCTCCGCTACACTTTTTTTGTTATTTAAAAAGGCAAGCCACCGGGCCCCATTCCAATACGCCAGCTGAAACATCCTCTCCCTGGACCACAATGTCAGGGAGCTAAAATAACAGGTCTTGGTTATAGTGAAATATTTCTTCTTCTTCTCCTAACAGGTCATTCTCCTCAAGCGTAAACTGGGATCTTTGAAGAAAGCAGCAATTCGCCTTAGGTTGCCCACATCGTGATACAGCTTGTCTGGAGTGGTTCTGTTGATGATCACGTGTGCCTTCTTTGCCCCTCCCATGTAAGGCAGTCCTGCAGCAAATTCTAGACTGTCTTTTTTTTTTCCTAATGCTGGTGTAATTTTTGCTTATCATCAGCTTGTTATATATGTGATATCTCAGTCCGTTGTGTTTCTCTTCAACTTGTTATATATGTGATATCTGTTGTGCTTATCATCAGCTTGTTATGTGTGGTATCTGTTGTGCTTATCATCAACTTGTTATACATGTGACATCTCAGTCTGTTGTGCTTATCTTCAACTTGTTATACATATGATATCTCAGTCTATTCCATGGCCTGTTTTGAATCTGAAGATCATGGCTTGTTTTTCTTTTTTTTCATGTCTCTATAATTCATTTCTTACAGTCTAGATGCTCTCTTTCTAGCTTGCTTTTAATATTTGTCTCTGATCAGAGTTTTTGGCTTCATCAGATAAATTATAAAGTATAGTTTGACAGTTATCAAGACAAGGGTTTATCATAGTCATGGGACTATTCTCAGGGTCTTTAAAGTATATTCTTATTTTTAACTTCCAGCACGCATTCGACAGTAAAAATGGACAGCAAAAATAACTAATGAAGAATGTATGAGAAGAGCTGGAGAGACAAAAAATCTTGTCAAAAAGATAAGAGAGAAACAATGTACCTTCTTAGGACATGCAATGAGAAGAGGGGGCATTGAAAATATTATAACAACAGGAAAAAATAGATGGAAGAAGATCAAGAGGAAGACCAAGAGAAATGATACTGGACAGTCTGACGGGATGGTGTGAGAGGAGATCACCAACTGAGCTGATGGCCTGCATGAAGGATCGTGTACTCTGGAGAAGCATAATAGCCAAAGCCAGTCGGCACGGCACCTGATGATGATGATGATGACGCATTCGAAGTATTTCTTTCCTTATTCACACAATTTTTTTAGAGTATAGAAGTGATTTTATTAAAAAGGTGAAAGAACTTTTATCGTTAGTTAGGTCTATGAACAGTGAACAGAGAGAAAAACGAGCTTACTGCACTGTGCAATCATCACATCTCACAGAACATTCATTGACGCCCAGCGAGTAAATGCCTTCCGTAGTGCATGGAGCGTGGTGTACCTTATCTTGGTGTTACAACTGCCACTGATTTAATGACAGTGAGCCAGAACAGCGGATCGTTCTGAGAATAGAAATGCCACAAGTTAATGAAAACAATAATTTTTCTTAACTATGGAAGCCATGACGCGTATAACTGACGGGATTCTTTGTAGAATTATAATTCAGTTTATCAATGCGCCAAAGGAAATAGTACCCAGAATTAATGGCACTTAACTTCCTATATTAACTAGCGTAAATATACAGTCAGTGCGGTAAAGTTCAAGAAATAAGCTTAAGAGTTTTGTTTAAAAAAAAAAAAAACGGTGACAGCAACCTTTTTCTAAGAATTGAAAGGAAAACTGATTACACAGCATAATGTGAAGAGTCTATATCAGTGTTTCCCATAGTGGGCGATATAACACCCCGCTCCCCCGTAGACGTTTGAAAGGACTGGGGGAGGGGGTGGAAAAAATGGTCAGTTGTGGGGGGGGGGGCAGTAAAAGAAAAAGGTCAGTTGTGAGGGGGCAGTGGAAGAAAAGGGGGCAGTGGGGGGGGGGGGGCGTTGAGGGGAAACGAAGCAGCAGACAAGGACAGTAATACCTTCCTTCTTAGCACTTTTCTATCCGATACAGAGAAATTTGTGTCCCTACATGAAACTCATCTATCACATTAAAAGCTGAGAAAATAATGCAGTAGGTGAGTTATAAATGCACTCCTTCATCTTATTAAATAAACTAGTTTGCTAGCTGTAGTTTTTAGCTGTGTAATGCCTATTCTAGTTTAATAGGTCATTGTACGATTAGGACATTGGGGGGTGGGGGGATGTCGAAGATGTGAGGTGGGAGGACAGGGGCGGCAGCCCCAACAATCCTGGGAAACACTGATCTAAATTGGTATATATTATAAATTTTGAACCCATTTGTTAAGAAAGCTGCTCCTGTAAACTGATCTGAGCATTCTAATTCTCTAAAATTACATTGTAGCTCAGGAAACTTGTCTTTTTTTTAAAGAATACGATCTGTATGTTCGCACGCCTACCGAGTTTTAATTGAAAATAAAGTTCAGAGAAAGTCGAAATCAGGAAAAGATTCTGTCGAGTGCTGGCTGGAGCGTGATTCAGATCATGGTTTGTATGGATGGCCTTGTCTTTCATTTCGGGCTGGCTATCGCTTCAATAGGCATAGGTATTTCCTTTCTTGTATACGAATGAGATTTGAAGAATTTTATGCAGGTGTTGAAGAACTTGTAAATATGCTTTTAACTTTATTTCTGTTATAAGCCTTTTAAATGGGTTTGTAAAAATTACGAAAGATTAGCTGAGTCTCTTTGCGTGTTGGAGATTCAAATTTTCAATTAGGAGTACTATATAAACTAAAAATGAGTGAATTTCAAACGGTTTCCTGGTCCGAATATAGTGGCTAAAGTTTTGTGGTCTGAAAATTTGTCTTTCGTTGTGAAAGAGTTAAAGTTTGTTGAAATAATGAAAACAGCTCGGAATAACAATGTATTTCTAGTAATGAGAATTGCAGGTATATTAGATCTTATCATAAGTGTTGTTTAGAAATAACAGAAGAAGAAGAAGAAGAGGAGGAGGAGGAAAGAAGAAGAAGGAGGAGGAGGAAGAAGAAGGAGAAGGAGGAGGAGGAAGAAGAAGAAGGAGAAAGAGGAGGAGGAGGAGAAGAAGAAGAAGAAGGAGGAGGAAGAAGAAGAAGAAGGAGAAAGAGGAGGAGGAGGAGGAGGAAGAAGGAGGAGGAGGAGGAAAAAGAATAAGAAGAAGTAAAAGGAGGAGGAGGAAGAAAAAGAAGAAGGAGGAGGAGGAAGAAGAAGGAGGAGGAGGAGGAAGAAGAAGAAGAAGAAGGAGGAGGAGGAGTAGGAAGAAGAAGAAGGAGGAGGAAGAAGAAGAAGGAGGAGGAAGAAGAAGAAGGAGGGAAGAAGAAGAAGAAGGAGGAGGAGGAGGAAGAGGAGGAAGAAGAAGAAGAAGGAGGAGGAGGAAGAGGAGGAGAGGAGAAGGAAGAAGAAGAAGAAAGAGGAGGAAGAAGAAGAAGAAGAAGAAAATAAGTTAAAATAAAAGAAACATAATGAAAAAAGTAAGAAAATCAAAGCCCGAAGCAGAATTACCACTTTTTTTTCTCTTAAAACCAAAGAAGACTGAACATTGTTAAGTTAGAACAGGATATTCGTGTTACAAATATTTACTGTGATTCTGAAATGTGAAAATCGTGATCATGATCACTACATTTCACGTGTGTACCACAATATTGTAAACAGAAAGTTAGCTACATAATTATTGCCCCATAGGAATCTAGAGAGTCTTGTTCACTTTCATGATGCCACTGTAGTGACACAGCCCTTATTACCTGTCCTTTCACGTGCATCGCTTTTAGCTTCTCTTCAGCCATATCATCAGCCTGCAACACTCGCTTTACCTTCAGGAAATGTATGCTCGGTTATTTGTTATATACAAAAGGTTGTTAGCCTTTGACAAAGAATGATTACAACAGCCATAAAAACGGGTGCCATTAAGTAAAGTGTTTGGAGTTGTTCTACAAAAGAATGTGAAAATATCATGTTTGAACGTGTGACGTCTTTACAGACAAATAAATTTTGTTACTTGATTTCTTATTTCGTATTTTGTGCCCCTAAATAAGGTGTTTTACTCAAAAATGTTTAGTTGTCTTTGTTTGAATTTTAAAATTTCTTTATTTTTTCGTCTGATTTGCTGATATCACAGCAGTATATATCAGCGGTTTAGATTCAGATAATAAGATGTTACAAATTCTTTTCACTTATTTTTTCGTTAAATGCACGCAGAAAGCATATACGAGGGTTGTTCGCAATATTCAGGACTGAATTTTTTCTTTGAAACTATAATACGCAGCAAAGTGGCGCCAAGAAGAAGTTTGAAGTAATCATTCCTGAGGGTACATAAAAATCTGAATTCATTATCTTCAGTCATTCGCATTGCACAAGCCTTCAAGTGAACTCATACCTGCGGCGCATTTCAACACGGACGAGAAAATTAAACAGTATAAACTAGCAAAAAAAGTAGGAACAGCTTTATTATTTAACGAATACAAAGTCGTGACGCCTTAATCATACAAACACTTACACTGATCTCCGTGAGCGAGCCCAAAAAAGATCCCAAATTCATCGATAATCACTGGTGATGAAAGCTGGGTGGACGCGTATGGCCTAGAAACAAAGCTAATGTCATCCCAAAGGAGAACGTCATCAACTCCTCGACCGAAGAAGGGGTAGCAGGTGAAGTCCAATGTCAAGACTATGTTGACTGCGTTCACAATGCCCAGTGGACTTACATTTTTTTTCTGCACTCTGTAGGTTTTTTATGCTGGCAGGTAAAGTACAATCTTATGTAGTCTTATCACGCCATGTAGACAATTAGGGATACAGTGTTAGCTCTCGTGTTTGCCTTGATCTGCCAGCACACTGTAGGAGGGGTCGCAACCTTTTAGCAGTGCGGTGCCGAATTTATGTTGCAAAGTCACTCAGTGTGCCACCCTAAGCCCACTATATTTTTTGTATATACAACAACCATTGAAACACGCGCGTGCGCACACTCATATATATATGTGTATGCATGTGTGTAAAAAAATTGCTTAATTCATAGAAATTTTGTGTCAAAATGGTCAAATGTATATTTTGTTAACACAGAAAACCCAATAGTTTGAAGGGGAAAAAACAATTAAATAACTCAAATATGGAACATGTTATTAAGCTTAATAATATGAGTAATCACTTATTATTATTGATGTGAGTCATTAATCAATTAAAGGGACCCTTGTCCTTGCATCTCCTTACTTAACTGTTCAGTATCAGTTTTGTATTTGGCTCTCTCTGAACCTTAAGTGCCCAGGACACATGGGGCTTCCGCAAGGGTTTTCCACAAATGCCTGTCCTTCGCCTTTTTTTCTGCTCTTGCCCAGGTGAGCCCTCTATTGCTCAACATCCTTTCTGTTGTTCTTCTCAATGTCTCTTTTGGTCTACCCTTACTTCTGCTCCCCTGTGGTGTCCATCTTAGTGCTATTTTTGGTAGTGAGTTGTCAGTCATTTGGACTACTTTCATTTGGCTACTTTCAGCTTTATACAGGCTGTTGAATGCACAGTTGTTAGGCAGCTTCTCTGTGGACTCCAAGCAGCTTTGATGTGTGAGAAAACTTGTTCACGTGTGAGAAAACTTGTTCATGTGTCAAAAAACTTGTTCACGTGTAAGTTGACCCAAAAGCTGAAAACAAACCAAATGTAACTTTCTTAACAAACACGTGAACGCCTTCATTCAGGGATGTCCAGCAGTTGAGGATGTCCAGCAGATGAGGATGTTGTGGGCGAGGACGCAAGACTAAGAACAGCGCATGCGCGTGGAGTGGCATCATCGCCCACTTAATAACTTTGAGTCCTAAATATAGTAAAGTTGTTGGCACGCAAAGAGAAAATTCAGAGTTTCATGGCGGGCAGAGTTCATTTGCCTTATGCATCGTGAAATACTCAGCGCCTGCCAACTCACACTGTTTGATTATATTGTGTCGTGAATTCATATGTAATGTGGATTAATTCTTTCACGTAGTATGAGGAAATTCTTGATCGTCACAAGTTGGATGGGCACATATCTAGTCCATTCAAGGCCTACGTTCGCATGGCTGATAGACATGTATGTCGAGATGGCATTCTGGAGATGCATAACCTGGCTGCAGCATCGGCACTCAATGAGGCGATTAGCAAATGGAAATTTTGAAGCGGGGAGATGGAGTGATTATTCAGTGCATTAGCCCACCAGAATTGTGTAAGCCTCATTAGCACACCAGAATTTGTATCGTATTATTCCAGTGCATTAGCACACCAGAAGATGTATAGAATTATGTCAGTGCATTAGCACACCAGAAGATGTATAGTTTTATTCCAGTGCATTTAGCAACCAGAAGATGTGTAGTATTATTCCAATGCATTTAGCACACTAGGAGATATGTAGTATTATTCCAGTGCATGAGCACACTAGGAGATATGTAGTATTATTCCAGTGCATGAGCACACTAGGAGATCAGGATATATATGTGGAGAGGGGCGTGGCAGCAGTGCTGTAATTGCAAATGTAGTAGCACATCGCGATACAGGAAGATGAGTATCTCATAGATCAGCAGCAGGCAAGGCTAGAATAAGTGCGATGGCACCAATGGATAAATGTGTGTGACTTAGCTTATGGGGAGAGGGGCCAAGGGAGCTCAGGCCAGCATCAGGCATATATATATATATATATATATATATATAAGTTATGCTTAGAGGTGTATGTGTTATATTGATGATACATGTTATACTTGAATGTGTTACCTTGATGATGCATTATATTTATATCATGCTTGTTATCATGACGATACGTGTGGATGTCCTGTGGTTGTCATGTCTGTGTGACGTCACGTTACATATGTAAAGAGTTTAATAAATGGTTGTAATTTGATTTAAGGACTTGGAGTTATGTATTACATGTTTCTATGAAGTATGGATGTACATGTATGTGATTTGGTGCATGGCTGGCATACAGTATCCTGGGAGGGGAATCCTGGGTTGTAGTGTTGAGTTGAGTTTAGGAATGGCCACCCCAGTACGACAGTACATTGGCAATGGATCTGTGGGTTTCAAATGCGTTTTGGTCCTGTCCCTCCCTTAAACTGTCCCCAATATGTGGACAGCACCAGCTACGTTTACAGTGCCCAGCAGTTGAGGATGTTCAGCAGTTGAGGATGACAACCGACTTTTCTAAGAAGTTCCCTTCAAGAGTTTTCCGCAATTCTGTTAATTTTATCGTCCGTAACTCTGATGACTGATAGACTAGCTCTGACAGACTGAGGTTTTCCAGTGAGAAAGTCCAACTCTGGACTGGATGGGCAACCACCTCTCACCCGGCGGGGATACACAGGTATCCCAAAACACGTCAAGGTTTTCCGGTGAGAAAGTCCAACTCTAGATTACAGGAGGACCACGGGACCTATCGAGGACCACAGGAGTATATTCAGTAGGATCTTGGGGCGGTCTTGGTGGTAGAAGCGAACGAAGAAGAAGAAAGACGCAAATCATTTCCAGTGCTCAGAAAGTTCAAGTACTGTTTGACTTTCTCCTTGTAAACGAAAGTTCAAGCCATTCAGGTGTTCAATTACGTCAGTCAGAAACATCAGGTAGGTCACGTTTAGCTTTAAAGAAGCATATGCTTTCCCGTGATTAAAAATTCAAATGTTTTAGGAAATCATAATTACTGTATTTCAATTCAAAGAGCGTGCCATTGTAAACCGTTCTGCGTGCTACACTTGGCACGCCTGCCGACCCCTGTTCTAGATGGTGACGTGGTCAATATCACTCACCCCCGCCATTCTTTTCCCAGCTCCAGAAAGAGCCGCATGTCCTTTCCCAAAACTGAATGATTGTGACGCGCCTCCGATCAGATTTGAACCGCGATCTTCGGGCGACCGACGACCGCACAAACCGTTACGCCATTCAGACGCTCATAGGTTTTCATGGCGAAACTAAATCAGTAGAATCAGACATCGATTCATGTCATAACGGTACTTCCTTCAGCTTCCCCATTAACCACTTCGAGTTCGTCAAAACTCTTCATGGAACAGCCTGACATCCTCTTGGCTTCTCATTTCGTTATTTTATGCCTGCGCTTTTATATTAGCGACTATTGAAAAACACTGGATATACTAAAGAATAAATTCCTTTCTGTTGTTCGGAGTGTAACACTACATGCTCAACTGCTTCCCCCCCCCCCTCCTTTTTTTTTTTTTTTTGCTTTCCAGCTCATTTAACTGCAGCCTAATTCATTTCACGGTTTATTTTAGCTTTTCATTACATAAAGTCAGAGAGTTCTGATCTTTCCTGTAGCCATTGTAATTCTCGCCAATGGCTCGATCGATTTCGCGTTGTAATCTGATGTTTCAAGTACCGCTACAATGTCCCGCCTGCTGCAGGTTCTGCAGGCTCCTGATGTCTTCCGACATACGATCTTTCTCTTAATTCTTGCCATATCATCTGGTGCCGCGCTCAGCTGTAAGCAAAGGCTGGTTCGTGCCATTTTATCTGCGATTTTTCTTTCCTGTATTTGCCTGTTGGATAATTTACTAGGTCTGTCTCTTTCCTCGTGTACTTTTCGGTGTTGAAGGGACAAATAGACGTCTTGATATGGTTCGAAGATTTGCTTCATGTAATGGGATATTTAATGCTGCTGTAATTTCCTCTTTTTATCTCCTGCGTGGGCGGCCTCTTCCTCTGTTACCTACAAATCTTAGTGTGAATGTTGTCTGTGATATACTGTCTGGTGGTAACCATGTAACATGGGCAAACCATTTGACTTGCTGTTTCTTGGTGTAAAATTGGTGTTACTCCAACCTTTCCCCTGATGTTGTCATTTCTTATTTGGTCTCTTCTTGTCACATTTAGTATTCTCTTTAAACAGGAGAATTCTGTCGTGATGATTTTCCTTTTGTTCTTGGCTGTTAGTGTCCATGTTTGACATTGATTGCATAGAGTTGGGAAGAAAATTGTGTTATACAGTGCCCTTTTTGTTTCAGTTGTGATGTATTTGTTTTTCAGTAAACGAGTCATTTGTCCAATGACCTGATTTGCTTTATCCCATCTTTTTTCTCAATCTCATCGTCAATTGTCCCTGAGGATGATATTATGCTACTTAGGTATTTGAAATGTTTCACTTGTTTCAAGGACTGGTTGTCTAGGAAGATCTTTGTTTGGATTTCATCTCTCGCTATGGTCATGACTTTTTTTCAGCACTGATCTTTATGGTGTGGCTTTTACATGCCCTTGCTAAATTATCCATGTTCTGCTGTAGGTCTTTTTCTAGTGTGGCTATAAGTGCTTGATCGTCAGCAAAAAGGATTTCGTTTATGGTCCTCTATTGGGTATGTCTTCTGGAAGGTGTTTATCGGCTTTCTTTCTTTCTTTCTTTCTTTCTGGGCTTGGGCTGTTGGGGACCTCTATGATGGAGTTTTTTACTATGTTATGTTAACTTCTTTGTAGATTTTGTCAATGTATGTTATGAACAGTAAGGGAGACAGTACATGGCCTTGCCTCACTCCAGATTCTATGATGAATAGTTCAGAGAGTCCCGCATTTGTTCTAACTGTACATTGACTGTTTTCGTACAGTTTTTTGCACAGATTGATCAGATGTGTAGTATCTCCAGATGCTGTAAGATTTTCCACAGTTTATATCTATCTACTCTATCAAATGCTTTTTTCTTGATCTACGTAAGCTATGTAGTGTACCTGATTGTGTTCAACTGATTTTTCTGGTTTCCTTAAGGCATATGTGGCATATGTACAGCTATTTTTTTTCTAAATCCCATCTGAGTTTCGTTTAACTGTAGTCCAATCACTGGTCGCAGTCTGTTCTCTAGGATCATGCAGAACATTTTTCTAGTATTGCTTAGCAGTGAGATGCCTCTCTGTTGGTTGCAGTCCCTTTTACTGCCTGTTTTCTTCCATACTGGGATGATTACGGCGTTTCTCCAGTCCTTTGGTGTTTCTTCTTTTTCCTATACCAAGTTATACAGTCAGTGAAGCCAAGCTATTCCAACCTCTTTCGCACATTTGATTAACTCACTGGGTATTCCATCACATCCTGGGGCTTTGTTCATTGGGGCCTTTCTGATGACTTCTCTGATTTCAGCTTGTAGTATATCTGGTTCCAGTTCCATGGTGTCAGCTGTGTTTTTTTTATGTTTGGCTTGCCTCTGATGGTATATTGAAATAAGTACTGTCTCTGTTTCTGTACTGCCCTCTGTGGTTCGCATATCGGATCACCATTAACATCGTTCACAATCTCTGTTGGGCGAATGGTCTGCTCGATTTCTTATTGCACTGATCTTTTTATAAAAGATTTTTCACAGCTTATTTGTGATTGCTGTTAATACTTCACTGTATTCCTGGCATGATTTTACCTTTCCTTCTTTTATTACCCACTTAGAGTGTCTTCGTGCAATTCGATATTCAAAATCCTCTTTACTTCTTATCCAGTCTTTATATTTTAAAATTTTTTACAGCCTCTTTCACCATGTTGTTATTTACAATTCTCTATCTCCTTTTTTTCATAATACCACATGTTTCCTTTGCTACTTGCAAAAAACCTGGTTTTGTACAAGGCCCATTCCTCTTCTACCGATTTTGTTCTGTTGGTAAGTTTATGAACAATTCTCTTATTTTCTTCTCATATTCTTCTTTCACATTCTCTCCCTTGAGCTCGCTTAGTTTTATTGTTTCACTGTTCTTCTTGTGAGTTCTGTTATGGTTTTTCCTGTGTGTTCTGATGGCTGCTACTACTGCTTTATGGTCTGTACTTGAACTCAGGTTGAGTAGTGCTCTTACATCTATAACAGGCCTTTTGTTTTTGTTCATTGCTAGTATGAAATCAATGTGGCTTCTACATGTCAAATCATTCCATTTGTACCATGTATATATTTGATACTCTCTGTATTTAAAGAATGTGTTTGTGATAAAAATCATGCTAGTCGCACAATTCTAGGAGTCTGCTACCATTTCCATTTCTAACGCACTGCTGGTCACCAAAGACACCCATCAGATCTACTAGTTCTCAGCCTTGCATTGAAGTCCCCCATGATCATAACATTTTCCTCCTGACTTATGTTGTTTAGTGAATCATGGAGGTTGTCAAAGAACTCCTCACATTCTTCCTCCATGTCTGGTACATCACAAGGAGTACATATTTGGACATAGGTTCTAGTCTCCTCATTTTCTTTTATTTGGACAGTTATAATACTTTCTGATACATATTTTATTTCCAGGATTTTGCCAGCGGTGTTTGGTTCTATGATCATCCCCACCCCCTGTTTTGCTCTTTCTTGCTCAGTCACTCCGGAGTATAGGAACACATAATTCTGATGTATTTGTTTACAGCTTTTGAGTCTGCAACTCCTGTGATTTTTATTTATCTCCTTCTCATTCCCTCCATTAATTCCACCTTATTTATGCCACATGTTGATAGTACATACTTTAAGAATTGCGTTTCTGTCTCTTTGAAGTTTACCGTTTCCGTGTCGTTTTCCGTTTATGTCAGTCCGTCTATTTTTCCTGTGTTTTCTTACGAGCGGTAAAGAGATCACCCGCCGGCTTGCTGGGCCGGTCGCAGTTTGAGGGCAGAATTTAACCCAGGGCCAATTCCCTGAGCGGGACATAAATGTCAGCTTGAAATTTGTATGCTGTGTCACGATGTCACATCACATGAATCAAGCTTGCTCGCTTTATGCTCCGTTTGACACTGTAAGTCAATTTTTATGCCTTACTAGAAACATCTGAGCAAAAATGTCCTAGGCAATCAAAATATATTCATAACTTACAAGGGGAGCTATAATCCATTCCTGAGATGCTGATGTGCTAAAATACATATTTTCTAGAAGACGGCTTTCCTAGTTTCTTTACAGTTAGCGGGAAGAATATTTTCCCTTATACATTTAGAAAGATTGTTATAAACTCGGTCCATGCCACTTAATTACCGTCCACGATGTTCATGTTATATTCTCCAGCCTTTTAAGTACTTCACTAACTTAAATAAAGAAAATAAAGCATTCATTGCAATCCGTTCATCGCAAGTAAACGCTTGATTAGAAGCTGGTTTAGGCTTCTAGTACGTTCGTGCTTACTCGTACTTGCATAATTATAATTCCTGTTTTGTAATCTGGTTTCGATTCCGACATTTAATTATATTGCTGTACTACGTGGATGCAGGGCAATAGCTAGTACCGAGGATGCGACGGTAAGTTCATGCTGTTTCGATAACCAAATGAACAAATCGATCCTTCTGGCAAAATCTAGATCGATCTTGCCCTAAAATTAGATTCGCCCTTCATCTCAAAACATCAGAGTAATGCAAGAAAGAGAGAAGTGCTGGACCATTAGAAATTAGTGAAGTTGTCAGAATACCCTTTTGTACGCAATCGAATATCAGAAACAGAGGGCGTGCTTGCTGGTGATAAAACGCAAGGATTGGATGTCTTTTGTTTGCGGGAGCAGGGAGTGCTCATTGTTTACTCTTCTGGACGGGTGTGGTGTGGTGTGGTGTGTGTGTAGAGGGTTGGTTGCATGGGTTGTTAAAGTTCAAAGTTTATATTCGAACTAGCGCTACAGATCGATACAAGACTGTAGTGTTTAATGAATGAGTTCGTTTCAAACAGTAGCAATGTGGCAAATAGAAAATGGTAATGTAGGGGAAAAAAACAATAGAAAGATAGAAGATTAAAGTGGAAGAGAGACATAAAATCTTTTAAGGGGCCAAAGTTGGGCCACCGCACTAATAGTGCATTGCTTCGGTCCCGGAGGATTTCCCTGTTTTAAGGGTTGAACAGGAGGGCTTTGGGGGTGGGGGTGTGAAAGGGGGTGGCGGTGTGGGCGGAAAAAATAAGGGGGGGGGGGTGCACAGGCTTACAAATTTTCTCCGAGAGGCCCTGGATAAAGTAATTGATATCTATGTATACAAAAAGATATGCTGACAAATGGATAAAGTAATATACGGCCATGTATTCTCCCTCGCCTTCTGGGACATAGACCACAAACAAGGGATTCTTCATTTGTTTCTGTCCTGTGCTGTTTCTTCCATCCATCTCCAGGTGTAGTCTACCTTTTTTTTATCTCTTCGAGACACCTGCGAGGTCAGCTGTTTGACTTCCAGACATTATTGGCTTCCACTACGCCCCATCACAGATCATAGTGAAGATTTCTGGCTTTCACCACGGCCCATCACAGATCTTAGTGAAGATTTCTGGCTTTCACCACGGCCCATCACAGATCTTAGTGAAGAAGTTCCTTCCTCTCCCTGTAATAATTTTTCCTCTTGTTAACGTATTTTTTACCATAACGGATTCCTGACACTATGCCGAACCTTCCTTAGTCGCCTTTAATGACCATGCTTGGTAGGGTACAGTGATCCTATTCTTTGCATCTCATGCATGTGTTCAGGTCCCGGGTACCACAGTTGTATCCATGCATACAAGTAGAAATATATCATGATAAACAGACAGAGTAAGAGATATCCATGCATATGGATAGAAGAATATCATGATAAATAGATAAAGAGATATCCATCCATACAAATAGAAGAATATTATGAGAAATAGAGTAAGAGATAGCCATGCATACACAAAGAAGAATATCATGATAAATAGATAGATATTCATGCATACGGATAGAAGAGTATCATGATAAACAAATAGAGTAAGAGATATCAATGCACACAAATAGAAGAATATCTTGACAAATGGATAGATGCATTCCACAAATCTGCGGAGCCGACACTAAATTATTTCATTGTCCTCATTCATATTTTATAAACGGCAGTGTGGACGCACCAGCAAAGACAGGGCGTGCAGAAGACTACATCAACAGCGAACTGGGTTACTCGAACGATGCTATCGTTTTATCCCAGACACAAGAGCTGCACGGGAACAAGATTACACGTGATGAAAAAGCAAATAAACGACCTGACTATTGACAGAACAAAAAAATCCAATACCGAGGTAATCAAGCAGGCCAACAATGAACAACCTGAGTTTTAGAGGAGATGAAACTGAGAACTTTAAAGGAAGCCAGCGCATTTTTTTTGAGATTGTTAAATTACCATGTGGGTGAGAATAAAAGGTAGGGGACTGTTGAATGGAGATTGAAGTCTATGTTCAGATAGGGAAAAAAAGAGGAAAAGTATTTGTATAGATTTTGCCGCCTACTATTCGAATCACACACATTATCACTAAAAATACTTTCACAAATACGTTTTTTTTTTCTCTTTTGCGAGTATTGCAATGTTTGTGAATTGAGCGATCTCAGAAGGCAGCGTCATTTCAGGCAGGGCATTCCTAGACCTGCTCCGCCACCCGTTCCAGTAAGGTGTGTATGCTGATTGTCCGTGTCGCACGTTGATTTCCGCTTTTTGTAAACGTAAGTATTGACGCAGTCTCTGTGAATTAAACTATAAAAGGCTCCATTGTATTCTAAACATAACATGAAAGGACGATAGTGTGACAAAGATCTATGGAAACTAGCTAAACAACCCCAACCCTGGATTAACACAAGATATGTTACCCTGATTAACACAAGATTTGTTACCCCTTCGTTATGGACATATCCGTGTTACTCTACTGAAATTCGACCCCTGCAATGCTACTCTTTCCTTATGTCGCGCGCCAGCATAGAGAAGCGTTTAATGGACTCGCCTCTCATGCCCAAGATTGGTGATTCGACTCCAGCTGAATATGCCTCAGTACTTTGAGCTTCGAGCTTCCAGAAATGAGTACCTGATTCCTCGTAGAACTAATGAAGGAAAGGCGGCCAGGCGTGATACTGACCACACAACCTTTCTAACGGACGGCGAGGTCAAGGAAAATATGGGCAGTAGCATCATCATTCCTGCTACACGCCTCGGTGCACCAGATGCAAGACTAGTTGAACTTACTCTTTTCCTCAGCTGTATTTTTTTCCACGTAGTACAAATATATGACACATTAATAGATATACATCAGCTCTGTGTTTAAACCCCCGACACACACGTATGACTTGTGAACGCACCTCGGAATCAAATGATGAACAGCAGTGTCAAAAGCAAAGCAACGGAACGCCCTGTAACAATTTCCATGAACCCCTGCAGTAAACACAACAAAAGTTCTTACTCCCTTTTTTTTTTTACAATTACAAAACCCCAGTTCTGCCATAACTCCTTCCCCAGACTGTCAAAATGATCATCACTTCAACAGATAAAGATAGCCCTGTTATGCTTTACAGCCACATAGGGGATGTGGCAGCGTCCATATTTTCCTTGACCTATCCCCACACTAGAAGGTGATGTGATCCGCATCACACCTGGTCGCTTTTTCCTTCCCCAGATCCAGAAGAAGTCAGGTACCCAATTCTACAGGTGTGTGACTAGGACGCTTCCGGCCGGATTCGAACCCCCAATCTTCGCCATGAGAGACTAGTTCATTACCCACTTCGCCACTCAAACACCCAAACGATATCATAGTTTGGGTTTATGTTACGGATGACTAGGAAAAGAACGAGCTAGACTAAGTCAGAATTCAACATTATTGTTCCTTTAAATTGTTCAGAGATCGAGTACCATTATCTTGGTCCCAATACCTCCAATGGATATCGGAACTTCCAATTAGACGAAGCCGCAAGGAACAATATGCCACCAAGGCTCAAGATTGTCAGTCACGACTGGGGCAAACAAAAGAGCGCATGAATATCGAATAAGGTCAACGTTCTGGCAGAAACATCCGCTTGTTGCATTAGTCCCACGAGTCAGCACAAAACGTTTCACTCACACAGCACGTAAACTATTTTGTTTGCAGGGAAGAGTTTCCCCTAGTGCTGAGTCATGCTTCTTATATCAAGACCTTTCATGTCATTAATTTGACTGCCAGTACATGGCTTGTTTCCTTAAGTCAGTTTCTGTAGAGCTTCATGTTCAAATATGATGAGAACAAGCTTAACGATCAGATATGATGAGAACAAGCTTAGCGATCAGATATGATGAGAACAAGCTTAGCGATCAGATATGATGAGAACAAAACGGTTAGCTGTAATTAATGCAAGCTCAGTGGTTCCATGTAATGGAAGCAAGCTTAGCGGTTAGTTGTAATGGGTGTAAGCTTAGCGGTTATAAATAATGAATGCAAGTTTAGTTGTTAGTTGTAATGGGTGTAAGCTTAGCGGTTATATATAATGAATGCAAGCTTAATTGTTAGTTATAATGGGTGTAAGCTTAGCTGTTACGTGTAATAAATGCAAGCTTAGTTGTTTGTTGTAATGGGTGTAGTAAGCTTAGCGATTAGCTGCAATGAGTGTAAGCTTAGCAGTTAGGTGTAATGAGTGCTATATCATTTGTACTTTAATTACGTGCAATACAGTAATAGACATCCATAGCAGAGCATATTCGAAAGAGGGCTAATAAAGCCAAGATCTTTTTCTATTCACTCATTTCTTTTTCATGTCCATGTTGTGCCTTTGGGCATATTGCATTTCTATTTATTTCATAAAAGAAACAACAGAATTTCACATATACAACATGTCTACGTACCTACTTTTTCGAAGCAGACACAAAAAGCTGCACCCACATTAGACACGAAGATATACCACTAACAGGGTTGTAGAAATCCACTCTGATATCCAGTCTTGTTAGTACAGCGGCCGGCGGAATGATACACATGTTCGCATGCATTTCCTGTCACGTGACAGTTTTTAAACGTATAAATCGCGTAGAACCGCTTACGCCTACTGATCTGATCTAAAAAATGCCGGATTCTTTAGTCGTCATCTTTTGTTAGCAAGTCTTTCTTCTCAAAAACAGTTCAGCAGGAATGAGCTGAAGTGACATATGAATCGTAAATGAGAAAGAAAAAAAAGTCGCCTGAAGGATAATTCCATCACAGTTTACCGTGCGAATAGACGTGAAAATTCAGGCTGAATTTAGTGAAACGGTTACGTCTAAATAAACTAGAAGACACTGCGCAGAATGAGAGTCCTGCGACGTTTACGCCTGGTCGGTGCTATCATTGAGAAAATGATTGGGGAACACGAGAGAGTCCCGACAATATTGCCCGCCTGTACGCGCAGGGAGAGAACCCGCACAAGACAAGGAACTCTTGCTATTTTGGAGATAGATTTCTATTTGGTTCAAGAAAATAAAGTCAACATAATTAAATAAAGCCATTTCCTCTCGCTCGCGGTATTTATTTGCGCAGTTTTTTTTCCAGTTTTTTTTTCCCTGAAATCGGAATTTATCTCTAATATAATTTCACTGAATAGAGAATTCAGCATGTCAGCACAAACAATTGCTAAAAGAGAGCCTGGAATTACAAGAGTTTGTGTGCGTGAGTGTATGTGTGCGTGGGTGCGTGCGTTTATGCGTGTATGTGTGTGTCGCATAATCCTAGAAAATGTCGAGCCCCGAAGTACAAGAATCGAAACGAATAAACGATGATGAGGGTTAGATTAGCAGTGGAGAGTGCGAGCGGTATTGCGAATCGATACTTCCCTCCATGGCAATGCACCACATCGCGAATGGCCCGTACAAGCAGGATAAGTGTGGAGGTTTGGATGGGGAGATGGTGTTTGAAAGATTCGCGAGAAAGCAAATGAAATGAGGCGTTCAGATGGGAAAAAAGAGAGAACCAACTGAAACTACAAGATCAGGAGCATAAGAGGTTGTGAGGGAGTAAACAGAGACGCAGATAGACTGCTTCATGTACACTGAACAATGGCCGCCCCTTTCTTGAATACCCGTTACTCCACGTGCCTAGTATAAATAATGGGATACTGGTGAATCGAAAGGGTGACATAACGAAGGAGTCACCATAACAAATGAGTGGCGTAATGAAGGAGTGACACAAGGGAGTGACATAACGTAGAAGTGACTTTTAAAAAAAGGAGCACCATGACACCAGAGTGACATAACGCGGAAGTGACATAACGAAAGAGTGACAATACGAAGAAGCGATATAACACATGAGTGACATAACGAAGGGTTAACATACAGAAGAATTTTTATAACAAATGAATGACATAACAAACGAGTGACGTAACAAAGAAATCACATAACAAATGAGAGACATAGCAAAGGAGTTACATAGCAAAAAAGTAACAAAATGAAAGAGCAATAGTTAACTACGTTTAATAAAAACATTTCAAAGTGAACAAAATCAAATAATTCTTTCCACTTCTTGACATTTGCTGTGGTTCTCTTTCATGAACTTCTTACCACTGAAATCCCAACTCTTAACTCTATTCCGTTGATGACCTCCAGTTTTTCCTGATGTAAACAAATAGATTATGTGTGCAGTTATGTTTAAAGCATTCTATCTGCGTTCCTGTTTACTCGCTCAGACGCTGTTATATTCACAAGCTATATGTGCTTATAATCATCAAATCTACAGATTAACACAAGATGTGTCACTTCTTCCCAACGACAATATCGGTGTTACGCCATTGAAATTCGTCTCCGATTTGTCTCTTCTTCTACTTTATGTCACTCTTTCAATATGTCGCCACTTTGAGGGCTTTCAAATGATGTTGCGCTCATTAAAACAAACTGCTAAGTTCTGCAGAGACTGCCCATATATTGTCAAACCAGTTAATAGATGAATGGTCTTGTTTTATCGAAAGCTTGACACGGAGCTATGACTAAATACCTCTCTGCAAGAAAAACATAATTAAAAACACAACACAGACACACACAAACAAACACACACACAAGATGTATTCCGTAAAAAATGACGTATTGTGACATACATTTTGGCTTGTCTCAGATTCGCGTAAATATTCAGCATATGCTTCTCGTAGTGATGAAGACCGAAGTGGAGAACAAAGCTGAACTAGCAGAGGCAACTTCTAACATTAGTTTAACGAGCATAAATAAATCTGTAACTATTTATAGCTTAACTGTTGCTGTAACCAGAGACTGGTATCTCCACACTCCGGGCATTCCCATATGTGCTCCGCCTTCCGTTCCAACACACACACTGAAGTGTGCACCTGCTGATGGAGCCAGTCACACACTGGTTGTGGGTAACACGTGCTAAACCACTTCTGTGGGAAAAACGTCCACTTTCCCTCTTAATTCCCAGATCGATCATCCTACTGATGTGGTTGTTGCCATTCAACCCCATGGCGTTTATAGCCCTGTAATTCTACTAATGTGTTCAGTACATGTTTCTCATTTTCAAATGACTGCACGCCATCTAAAAGCTGTGTCAGATGGTTAAGTTATCGATCCCTAGATCATTTCTACTTTGGACATGGCGTGAGAAGTTAGAAAACTTGGTGATGATTGGATAATTCAACGGAAAAAAGGGGCAGGAAATCCAAGAGAAAAAATATATCAGTGGGCTGACCAGGTGTCATAGAAAAATAAAAGCATCTGAACTGATCAGAAACACCAAGGACCGCGCAAGATGGAGAAGCGTGATTGCTAACCTGATCGGGGCAAGGCTCGTAATGTATGCTCCTAGCCATTAAGCCATTATCTCCTACGTTCTTTTTCCCTGCTGTTACTCCATTTTATTCTTGCATTCGTTATTGATTCCTATAGTGCTTCCATTCTAATCCCATCCTTATAGATTCATTTTGTTCTTTTTATTCCGCTTGTTATTTAATCCCGTTCATCAAAAAAGTTTCCCATTATATATCATTCAGTCATACTTGATGCATAAGGGACTCATTATAGTATTTTTAGAAACAGCAGGTTGCTTGTAGGCAGCAGCCTATACAGTTGTTTTCAAGATTTTATTCTGTAAATACAATACATAGTAATCATTTTATTTATCTTATATTTATCTCATTAAGACGCTGACTTTATAAAGTCATATATACACGGTTATCCAATTCGTTATATCGACAATTAATTTGTATTTAGTTTCTTTAAGAGTAGCGAAACGAAATGTTACAGAAGCGCATTTAGAATATCATGCATAGAACGAAAATCAAATAAAGAGATGCTAATGGGGTTAGGTGTAGCGGGAAAAGTGGCTCGTTAATACCATAAAAATGAGAAAGCTGAGATATTCCGCCCACATCAAGAGAGACAATCTCTTGGAGAGGTTGGTAGTAGAAGGGAGAAAAGGGACGACCTCGCCAGAGGTGGACTTGGGACATCACGGAAAGTCTGAATGTGTCATTTATGAGACGAAATATTTCAACTGTCTCGTTCTTACGTCTCTCATTGCTCCTCTTTTCAGTTTGATCTATTATTTCTTTGTTTACTTTCTTTTCTGTCAGTTGAATTCGCCATATTTTTAGTATATCCATAATTTAAGCGCCTCTATTTTCTTTTTCGTATAAAATGTTTTATTTATTTAGTTATTTATTTATGAATAATGGAACAAACCTCCACAGCATTTAGCAAATAGGAAAAAAAACGAGGTATGCTCTTAGTAAACTGACAGGCCAGAGTGTTGTACGAGGTATACTCAGAGTAAAGTGAGAGGGTAGAGTGTTGTACGAGGTATACTCAGAGTAAAGTGAGAGGGTAGAGTGTTGTACGAGGTATACTCACAGTAAAGTGAGAGGGTAGAGTGTTGTACGAGGTATACTCACAGTAAAGTGAGAGGGTAGAGTGTTGTACGAGGTATACTCAGAGTAAAGTGAGAGGGTAGAGTGTTGTACGAGGTATACTCAAAGTAAAGTGAGAGGGTAGAGTGTTGTACGAGATATACTCAAAGTAAAGTGAGAGGGTAGAGTGTTGTACGAGGTATACTCAGAGTAAAGTGAGAGGGTAGAGTGTTGTACGAGGTATACTCAGAGTAAAGCGAGAGGGTAGAGTGTTGTACGAGGTATACTCAGAGTAAAGCGACAGGGTAGAGTTTCGTATGATTAACCTGGAAGAATACAAAGCGCTCTAGACGTGAGAGAAAGAAAAATAGGAAGAAAATGATCGGGACTAGAACCATTGACTCCGGAAGGACGAGTAACCACTTAGCTTCGAAATGACGACACACTGTCCACTCGATCATCCCGCATCTCTTTTCGACCTAAATTTAAAATATTTTATTCAAATGTCTTCGGGAAAATATGTCTACCTTTATGTTTTAAAAGAAAGCTAAGTGAATTTTTTTTAAAAATCAAACTTTGCAGCATGTGTTTTACTTTTATTACTTTTATTATCACTATAATTCTCATAACGTTAAATTATTCTCGTTCCATTTTGTTATATTCTTCATTTTCATAAGCATTCAGGCTTTCCGATGAGTGATCTATTTCTGGCGAATGGATACAGCAGCTTTGCCCGTTCACGTGGTCCATCTCAGTCTTGTCTTGTCTTGTTTTGTCTTGTCTTGTCTTGCCTTGTCTTGTCTTGCCTTGTCTTGTCTTGTCTTGTCTTGTCTTGTCTTGTCTTGTCTTGTCTTGTCTTGCCTTGTCTTGTCTTGTCTTGTCTTGTCTTGTCTTGTCTTGTCTTGTCTCCTTCCTAAAATACCTTTCAGCTGAGAAGACAAATGGACGTCCTGATAGGGCTCGGCAATTTGCTTCATAGAATGGGACGTTTAAGATTTCTGTAATTTCCTCCTTGTGTCTCTTGCGTGGGCGGCCTCTTTCTCTGTTGCCTACAATACTCAGCATGAATGCGTTCTGTGGTACATTATCTGGCGATAGCCTTGCAACGTGGTCATACCATCTGAGTTGCTGTTTCTGGATACGGTACAATACTGGTGTTACTCCAGCCTTCGCCCTGGTGTTCATCTCTGTTGCAAGAATAAATGACTCAGATTTTGTGGTCCAGAGTATATCTTCCTTGGGCTGTGTCACGGTGTTATAAGCCACGTCCCAAAGAGAACAAGTAAAAAAACACTACATCAATCCAGTTAAATCACAGGATGATGCCAAAAGTTTTTCTCAGACAGCATGAAATCAATAAGCAGAGATATTCGACATATCTGATTTTCGGAATAGATTTTTAAGACCGCCATTTTAATAAGCAGTTTCCTGTAGTTAAAGAACCACAGAATGCTCTAGTTTCGTTCATGGAACACTACATCAAATACAGATATTGGCAAACGTCAACTTGATATAGGCTACAAAAGAGCAGCTTCGTCTACAAAGGACCAGACAATGTTTGTATAAGAAATAAGAGAGAGACACACACACAGAGACAGAGAGAGAGAGACAGACAGACAGACAGACAGAGAGACCAGCATGTCTCAAATACAAATACACGTACTGCTGGTAAAAGAACACTGTAACTCCAAGCCTTGAACAATGTGAGGAGGATCTCCGAGAGACGGTATAAAAAATAACACCCTTTCCCCCCCCCCTCTTCTTTTTCTCTGACCCTATCCTCCCCTTCACCCACGTTTAACCTATTGATAAGCCATTCTGATTTAACCTACTAAGGGCCCCCTGGAAGCCCTCCAGGCCCTTCTGTAAAACAGGGAGTTCCCCGAGCCTGGGAGAATTATCAACGACTGCACTCCGCCCTCTCACCTGGGGCTGAACGTTGGTGTAAACCATCGTGCCCCCAAAAGTGGTGGATCTCGCTGAGAAGCCGTTTTTAAAGACTTGCTCGGAGGAATAAAGAAAACAACCACAACATACACACACGCTGTCCTTTCTGATGTAATGCCTTTACTTTGTGGGGGCGGGTTCTTAACATTTGTACAGTTTCAGACCCCAGATGACCTCCATGCCCAGTATGCTTCCATAAACTTCGCCAGATTGTCTAAATTATCGTCAATAGTACCAATACTATTTGGGTACTAGCAAATATACTAGGAAAGGTAAAATTCCCGTTTCCATACCGTTAAGGCATATTGGGGGGTACCCTGTTAGGCCCACATTTACAAGACCTTCGGCACACGAAAATGTGATGTGGGTACTATTAAAGGTTAAACGGTAAAGGTAATCCTCTCATGCCTTAGTGGCACATAGGGATATATTGTTAGTGTATATATTTTCCTTGACCTGTCAGCACACTAGAGGGCGATATGGTCAGTATCACGCCTGGCCGCCTTTCCTTCCACAACTCTAGAAGAAGTCGGGTACCCATTTCTACAGCTGGGTGACTGGGGCGCCTGCGGTCGGATTCGAACCCCCGACCTTCGCCATGAGAGACCAGTGCACTAACCACTTCGCCACTCAGACGTTTGGGATTACTTTATCTATGGATAGCTTCAAACAGAACAGTTGAAAGAAAATTATAAGGAGTTTATCACAGTTATTTATACTGAAGATGATGGTTGATAATATAAAATGTAACTTACCAACATTTTTTCTTTAAATTGCTTAGCGATCAAGTCTTATACTCCCATAATTTCTTTCCTGTACTCTCCCTCCCCCTCACACACACCCCCGGGGGTATGGATTCCCCATATTAAGAAATGCTCTATGGCATCATCTGCCACAAGTATCCAATCAACACAAACAAGTAGATCCTACAACAACGACATATTTGTGCAGAAACGCATGAACATACGGACGCAAACATTTACGGCTCTTTGCCAATTCTCATGATGTAGGTTTTGTATTCATCATTCATCCAAAACAATAGCTGATATGCTAGCGTCAGGATTAGCGAACCATAGCTAATATGCTAGCGTCAGAGTTAGCGAACCATAGCTGACCAAGACCCTGTCTCCCCTCTCTGTTGGTACCCCCAGTAACAGGCATAGCCTGACTAATAGGGAAGGGATCGCCATAGTCCCCATGGTGGTGGAGTCTGCTAAAGAAGCATTGCACACCCTCTACTTTTTTAGCTGTATTCCGGGACTAAAAAAGTAGCCGCCATAACCCAGTCCCACGCCGATACGATGTTGTAGCCCAACACCTCTACACCGTCAGCTGCAAAGAACACCAGCTCGCAGTAAGAGGGAGATAGCACAAGACAAGACAAGTTATATAATTGTAACTATAAGGCGCCGTTGATAATCTAAAAACAAAGGAGAACCGGGATGGCGTCATGGAAGATGTCACGTGACATGGAGAGCGCGACAGAATATAAAGAAAACAAAAAGGCGAGCCTGGAATGAGAGAAAAGGTCCAGCATTTAAAGAGCGAGAAATTTTAATTCCAGCTGAACTTAACGCCGGGACAATGCTGAAGTGAACGTCAGAAACCAGGCGAGAACGAGCGATGGCAGAAGAGTGAGCCAGTTCGAAGAACAAAGTTACTGATACGTGCAGTCAAAGTTCAGGCCCCCCCCCCCCCCCGTCCGTAGCGTGGTGAGCCTGTTGGTTGGGGCGGTCTGTATCGAGCCTTTCCAGGGACTCCAGGAAGGTCCCGCAGACGGACCAACCCGCCGAGAACCTGCAACAGAGCTGTGGGAGACCCACTTCTTCAGTGTGGTGAACCCCAGACCCCCACAACACATACTGTATTTATATTGTGAGGATCCCTTCTCTGCCTCCATCCCCCCCCCCCGCTCCATGCAGGCCCTATGCCGGACAAGGGGCGAGAACAGCATCCTACATCCAAGGCTCGCATCTCTCGCGGTGTCGCGGTGTCTCATACACAAAAGCTGTTTGTGGGAGTCCCCGAGTGTAATGTGTCAGGCTGAGCTGATAATGATGATGTATTCTTTCCATCCATGTTAGACTCGTATATTAGACCTGGGTTTCTTTACCGAGGGATATCCACACCCCTTGGAGAATGGGAACCAAATGATGGGAGTATGAGATATTTTTTTAACTGTTTAGATTAGAATTTCTTTCAGTTCATGGGTTTCCTAGCTGCCCATACGTAATATTAAAGCAAGCTTTTGACATCTGTTGAGGTCATACTGGCACCTGCTAGGACTACTGATGATGATTTTGACAGCGTGGCCAATGGGTTACTGAGCGAAGTGGGATGAGAGAAATTTGGTGGTCAGTCAGTCAGTATCTGCGTCATGCTCAAGGAAATTAGCATCTGCGTCATGCTCAAGGAAATTAGGATCTGCGTCATGCTCAAGGAAATTAGCATCTGCGTCATTCTCAAGGAAATTAGGATCTGCGTTATACTCAAGGAAATTAGGATCTGCGGCATAATCAAGGAAATTAGCATCTGCGTCATGGTCAAGGAAATTAGCATCTGCGTCATGGTCAAGGAAATTAGCATCTGCGTCATACTCAAGGAAATTAGGATCTGCGGCATACTCAAGGAAATTAGCATCTGCGTCATGCTCAAGGAAATTAGGATCTGCGTCATGCTCAAGGAAATTAGCATCTGCGTCATACTCAAGGAAATTAGCATCTGCGTCATACTCAAGGAAATTAGCATCTGCGTCATGCTCAAGGAAATTAGGACCTGCGTTGGATCAAGGAAATTAGGATCAAGCTGGGAGATAAGAAACGCACAATCAAACAACCGAATCAATTTAACTGAAACACAATCAGTTGCTCTCGCTGCAGAAGACCGTACGGATCGAAACTGCTCAAACAAATGATGTCTGAGAGCCATTTTTAACATTTGACATCCACGTGCCCCCATAATTTTGCTTTTATTAATATGTCTTTACTACGATTTTGCAAAAAAGTAACTCTTTACATTTTTTTTTCACTGGATTAGCACGGTAACCCTCTGCCTCTCTGCATATGTATGTACCGTATTCCCCACCATACAGGGCGCAATGAGGTATAAACTATAACTTGGCAAAGAATATTTTGGGAAGAAACTAAATCTGTCTATCTGTCTGTCTCTGTCTTCTACCTGTCTGTCTATTCAGTGTTCTGTTATATTATGTAAGGTTACCTTTGATCGTTCTTTATCTGCTAGCAGCAATATACCAGATATGTAAGCTTTTCTCATGAGCGGTAATCTCAAGAGATTTCATTCTACTGTGGTATACCACAGTTAACATCCTAGCCCCACAGACTGATAGAAGCATGGCGTATGAGGAAGCTATATCTCATAAAAATAACTTTCAAGAACAAATGGGCAAAAGAACACCTTGGCTACTAGAAAAATGGCTTATTACAAACTCGGAAAGAAAAAAAAAACCCACAGGTGATCACTTTTCTGCTCCGCAACGGTCACAACAGGCTGAGGTGCCACCGTGGCACCAAGCTCAAGACTGGCCCAACCAACAGGTGGTACATGTGGCACTGTAGTATGGCGGGAGAACATGTTCTGCAGGAGTGCCCAGCTTATGAGGTACAGAGAAAACAGATGTGGCCAATACCTGTATCAGTTCAAGAGAAGCTTTATTACCAATTCCAGCTGACCACCGATTGCTTTACAAGTATACTAGTCGATGTCTGAGGAGAAGAAGAAGAAGAAGATAGTAGTAGTAGTAGTAGTTCCTCTAGAACATCATCATCATCATCATCATCATCATCAGTCCTATTAGGACTTCAAAAGATATCAAGAGCTTAGATTTGCTTTACCTATGGTTAGCTAGGAACAGATCAGCCAAAAGAAAACTCCAAAAACAACTTTGTGAAGCAAAACCTGTTCAGAGACTGAGTTCCATACCTCCAAAATTTGCCTCCCCTTGGGTTGTCCATAGTTAAAGAACCCTTGATATAAAAGTAAGGTTACCAGCATAACAGAGCGGGACTGCTAAAGTAAACTGTGGATATACTCGTAGTAGCATATTACGATGCCATAACAGTTGGAGGTTATGAAATACCAGAGATTAGATCTGCTGATGACACAGTATTGCTGTCCACAACACAAGAAGGAATGGAAAAACTAATTATGTCAGTCCGCAAGAACAGCGAAGAGCAAAACCTCTATCTTAATGCAAAGAAAACTAAATTGATGACAACTGACAAAACAAACAAGGCAACTGAAATATGTATCAATGAGGAAAAACTGGAAGAAGTGGAGAGTTTTGAATATCTTGGATCACTACTAACTAATAATGGAGATACAATGAGGGAAATTAAAAGGAGGATATCTATCGCTCTTCAGAAAGTAAAACAAATAAAGAATCTGTGGAGAGGAGCAGACAGAACCACAAAAATAAGATTTTTAAGGGCATGCATCTTTCCCATCTCAACATATGCCTGTGAGACCTGGACACTTAACAAAACAGCTGAGAAACACATAAATGCCTTTGAATGTAAATGCTACAGAAGAGTTCTCCAAATATCGTGGACACAAAAAAGAACAAATATATCTATACTACAAGAGCTTAATATTGAAGAAGGCTGGCTAGTGAAGAGGATTAAAGAGAGAAAACTTAAATATTTTGGACACATTAAACGTCATGATAATTTAGAGAAGACCGTCTTGGAAGGATACATAATGGGAAAAAGAAAACGAGGAAGACCAAGACGAAGATGGCTGCAAGACATCGTTGACGATCTGGAAATGGATGCAACAGCAGCAGGCCATCTTGCTCACAACCGAGAGGCCTACAGAAGTGCTGTTTGGGAGGCAAAGTTCCGCAAGGGACATGCAAATGAATGAATGAATGAATGAGCTAAGCATCCAGTTCTCTAACTCTGCTACAACATGACAACAATTTCCACGAAGTTCAGGCCCAGTTGGGGATGTCCCGCCAATGTGGCGCTCCGTGTGCCGAATGACTACCCCTATTTTAAAGGGAAAACTTAAATATTTGAACACATTAAACGTCACGATAATTTAGAGAAGACCGTATTGGATGGGTACATAATGGGAAAAAGAAAGAGAGGAAGACCAAGGTGAAGATGGGCGCAAGACATTGTTGATGATCTGCAAATGGATGCATCAGCAGCAGGCCTTCTTGCTCACAACAGAGAGGCCTACAGGAGTGCTGTTAGGGAGGCAAAGTTCCGCAAGGGACATGCAAATGAATGAATGAAGGATGAAAAGAGAATGGCTAAAGATGAGGGAGACAATGAAGAATAGCTTTGCATTATCTTAGCAAATTCGTCTTAAAGGCCCTGATGAACCTCACATGTTCTTCTGTTTGAGTATAATACAATAACAATCGAAAGTTCTGCACACATTTTTGCAAAACAATAGTCACTTCAGTTGTTAAATTATGCAAAATACCATCCAAGCATGCACGTCTCTTTTGCTCTCTCTTCTTCCTCCTTCCACTCTCCGCCCCTGAAGTAACTAAGCCCGTGACTGTTAACGCATTTTCTTACGAAGTTCGACTATCTGATACTACACGGAAAACTTGTTTACGTGGCTCGTGTGCATAACTTATAATGCGCAACATAACGAGCAAAGCAAAGCAAATGGAAAACTTCAAACGTTTTTTGTTTTTTGTTTTTTTTTCTGATACAAAAACTTGGCTATGTTTTAAGCAGAGCGCTGAGAAGTACAGCAACAATCACTTTTGACATGAATGAGGAGTACAGCAACAATTACTTTGATCATGAATGAGGAGTACAGCAACAATTACTTTGATCATGAATGAGGAGTACAGCAACAATTACTTTGATCATGAATGAGGAGTGGAAATTGATGAAGATTACTCGTCACGCTTCAGACTCCAACAGAATGGGCGGCTTTTAAACGAAGCACTTTGAAGAAATGTTGTTAGCAACAATTATAAAACTGGTTCCTCTTTTATCGGTCAACATTCAGGCATTATATTAAAATCTAGGTGAGTTAGGAACAGATCTGGTGTATTCTGTGTCAGTATTTTCCGAAGAACTCTCCTAGGAATGACTCTGATTTTAAGTTGTTTTTTTTTTCGGGTTTAAAACTTAATCTAATCTCTCCGTCTCATGGCGCGCATTATCAAAGGAAATGGAGCGCATTCGTTTAATCGCCATTATATCACGACCGGATGGAAGCAGTGGCTCTATTCTTTCTAAAAAAAAAAAAGTTTCCCTACTCTCATTAAACCAAGAAAAAAATGAACATAGACATGAAGAGAATACCGAATGCAACTAGCAGCTACAAAATAATAGCAGAACATAGACCAACAGGACAACTAAAATAAAGATACATCATACAACAAATTATTTGCAGTCACATACACATAGAAAATTCTATCACTGTTCAGAGCTTGAGTCCAACACCTCCGCCATTTGCTTCCCGTACAACCATGGGGAACAGGTGCCCCACGTTTAAGAACCCTTGATGTAAAGGAGAGATGGCACGTGACATAGTAAACTGTGGATGGAGTAACTAAACATCCAATTCTCAACTACATAACAACAGACTTTTGTAGCCATCTAGTAGAACCATAACAACCTTGTAAACATTACAATCTACGTGAGTTTAATGAGTCATTATAGCAAACTGTAAAAGTGGTACATTGTATTAAAAATTCTATCTGACTTTTGATTTATTACTTAACATTTTCTGTTGTTCCTGGAAAGTCATTATTCTGGCCGTTATAATAGGGGGGTTTTATGTTGTTATTTCACCCCAGTCCTTTATTTTCCATTCTGAAGGCCTCTGCTAATTAAAAAGCTGTTTCTTATCCTTTCATCCAGTGCAAAGAACTTTATATACCGAACAAAACACATAAGTTCTACAGGTCCCATTTTTAAATATTGAAATCAAGGTGTTCATAGACGACTAAGAGAAAGAGAATTATATGGAGAATAACGGAGACGATTAAGACTTCTATTTCAGCCGCTACACAGAGTCTCCCAAAAGCCAGGAGCTAATGGAAGCCAGGTTGCCATTAAGTTTTGTCCCCGACCCCGTGAAGGTTAACACGAGGTCCTTTTTGCCGTGGGCTCTGTCATTCCAACAATGTTTTAAGATGTGCGAGCAGAAGGGAGGGAAAAGGGACACCCTTAAGTGTCTCCTGGCCAGATGTCTGTGTTTCTGAGGTCCAAGCATTTTATCAAAGTACCGTCTGTGTAGGGCAACAGCGAAGACATCTTCTTTTGGAACAGTTTTTTTTTTCTGAATGAGAAAAGCCAGGTGTGAACTGGATAGTAACAGTTATCCTCTTTTTATATTTGATCATTAGCAAAGACGTTCATCAACCTATGCAAGCAAAAATTTCCATTGACCAAGCTTTACATTTCTTTTTCTACGTGTGTTATATCTGTTACTTGGCAGCTGTATTTTTGTGAAGTTGATTACTTTAATGTATCTTACCACGGGGTTTTACGGACCGGTTACTCCCCTTGATTGCTAGGATCTAAAAGTACTGAACTCTTCAATATTTATTCCTTTATCGTTATTTATATCTTGCTATAAACTAGACAAAATCTAGTGTTTCAAATGTAATTAAACACACACACACACACACAAATTCAGATATACTGACTGGAAATAAGTATTAAAAAGTCATTATAATCGGCATGAAGGCGTGGTGCAGGGCACATCGCTCTCTAGTTTTCCGACAGGTCAAGGAAAATATGAGCACTAACACCATAGGCATTAAAGGGTGACTAGCATGACAGAATAGGAAGAATCTGTAAATAAAACGATTAAATGTTAAAAATTATAGCACGTATCTTTGACATATGATAATGGATGATTAAAATATGATATGGAAATCGATATTGTAATAGGAGGCGAGGAGCAGTCTGAGCAGAATGAGACAAAAATCCAGTTCTTGTCCCGAAGGTAAATAGTACATGAATTAAAGTGGAGAACTATCAAGTGTTATGATTATACATCAAGCATACGTAGGAGCAGCCTCCATAAATTAACAGAAAAGGCATATAAATATGAAAAGGTCCAGAACTACTTGGAGACGGGAATTTTATGAAAATGTTTAGAGACACAGGATACCATGGGAGGACGTATAAAATAAACCGAAGACCGGGGACGACTGGAGAAACTTTATCCATGGCCTATACTCCCAAGAGAGTGACAGACAGTGATGATGATGATGATGATGATGATGATGACATAAATATGAAAGATGGAAAAAAAAATCCCAAGAGAATGACTTAGAATAGAGTAATACATCTCCAAGTAAGACAATCACTCTTAAATCATCACCGTCACAACCAGTACTGTTAGGTACTAATCTTATATCTTACATCCTTCCCGTGCCGTTAAACGTCACATAGGACTCGCAAGGTAGTCTGCCAAGTTTTCCTGTTTTCGGCCAGCTTTTCAACCTCATCAAGGGATTTTAAGCCTACTAATTTGGCCTCTCGTAATAGCGTCCTCTTTAGAGTTTCACGTGGTCGGCCTCTTTTTATTCAGCCTGGTGTGTTCCACTTGATAGCTTGTTTTTGGGATTCTCTGACTGTTTATTCTCATCACGTGACCGACATATGTCCATCTTCTTTTCCCGATCACCCATGAGACTGATAGTTGTTCGGTCATCTGCTTTATCTCTGCATTGTTCTTGAATTCGTTCCACTTGATGCCGAGTATTTTCCTTACGCGTTTGTTTTCAAAAGACTTCAAAAATATATGCATACTTTGGGTTTACTTTATCTATGGATATCTCGGAACAAAAGAGCTGAAAGAAAATCATATGGAGTTTATCACATTTATTTATGCTTAACAATGATGGTTAATAATATAAATTATAATTTAACAATATTTTTTGTTTGGTTAAATTGCTCAGCAATCGTCCCATACTCGTATAACGTCACAAGAGTGCATCATACTAAACGCTTAAAAATTAAGCGTTCTTGATGTGCAACGCTTACAGCTTTTTATACAACATCGCTCTTTACCCCAGAAGTCTGAACAGAAAATAAGCAAAACATGAGGCCAGAGCGGCGTTGATGCACAGAAGAGTTGGATAAAATAAAACAAAAAGAAAACAATTATTTGGATGAACTGGAAGGAAGGAAGGAAGGAAGGAAGGAAGGAAGATCAGAGAACTGAAGTATTTCGTGCACAGAAATATTGTGTCCACAGTCACACTAGGAAAAAAAAGATAAAAAAGGGCAACATGACAAATAAACGGTTGATATGAGTGGTCAACAGTAAGAATCGGATAGAGAGCGGCTTGTCTAGGTATACCATCAAAGCAAAGCATGGAGTAAGCTTAGTATTGACCGCAGTCAGAAGCCAGGGTTGAGATTCTCGTGACCATTTATAGCTCTCCACCTGGTACATTGTGTGCCAAGAATAGTGTCAGACCCGGCACTTTACGCCTTCAGACACGAGGGTCAGGTTGTTATTTGTGGAGAATGAGGGCTTTAACAAACTACTACTAACACGAGGAGCACAGCAAGACAGTACGCAAGGTTACCTCTACAGGGAAAGTGTCTTTTCTTTTACTTGTTATTTATGATGTAGACACATTATTGCTTGATTAATCCGCAAAGATAAATGCTAAGGCGAAGCCAGAAAATTAGCAGCTTGCCCGATTCGACAAGGGTGGGGGACTGGGGGGGGGGGGGACAAATGTGAGCTGGGGGAAAGCAGAAGCGTTCAATTATTTCTTTAAGAAATGTAACAGGAAAATAATAATAATAATAACAATAATAATATCCCGCTGAGGCAAGACGCCTGTAATTCGTTCCCTGAATCCGATCATTTCAACTGGCCTCATGCATTTTTTCTTTAACGCAACATCCTTCCTGCGTCAAGCATGAAAAGAGTATACGTATAGTCCGATGAACTATACGTATACAGTATTTTTAAAAAACTTTGCTTTCATTCACATTTACTGAACTATAATTTATGTTATACTTCCAGAAATGAAAGTAACAGAATGTAATTTAGCCAGGGTTTCGTGATCAGAGATATTCAAATCACCTGGAGGTGTGTGAGCCAGATGATGAGGTTATGGGGACTGGTTTTGTTAACAACAGCTGAAAAAGAAATTGGTGTTAGATTAGAATGTTATTTCTGCTGTTGAGGTTACGAGATTTCTTATATGTATTGTAAAACCAAGCCGCTGACACTGTGCGAAGTCATGCTGGTACATAATAGGACCAGTGACAAGGATAATATCAACCTGCCAATAAGCTTTTTCAGGAAGTAAGGATCGGCACGGGATTCTGGGAAATATTTTCTCCCAGTTGTGTGTGTTGTTACCTTCTAGAAAATGTTTCTGCTTGGAAAAACAGTTACTGTACGTTTGTATTAGCATTAGTCCTTAAGAAAATAGTATAAGTCTGATCATTTGTTGTTAGAATAAGCATTTTTTTATATTACTATTATATTCGCATGGGAGTAAATATTGAGAAAGAATATGTTACGAGTCCTCGGCGAGTAATTATAAATAATAATCATATTATTACTCAACGAGTAATTATAAATAATAATCATATTATTACTCAATGAGTAATTATAAATAATAATCATATTATTACTCAACGAGTAATTATAAATAATAATCATATTATTACTCAACGGGTAATTATAAATAATAATCATATTATTACTCAACGGGTAATTATAAATAATAATCATATTATTACTCAACGAGTAATTATAAATAATAATCATATTATTACTCAACGAGTAATTATAAATAATAATCATATTATTACTCAACGAGTAATTATAAATAATAATCATATTATTTCCTATGTTAGAAAGGTAACTAGGTAGTACGATTATTACTGACTTCATAATAATAACGGCTGCCAGAGTGGGACAGTGGTTAGTCCACTGGTCTATCACGACAATGTCGGCAGTTCAAGTCCAGGGGTAACGGCCCAAGGTTTTGTCATCCAGGCTGTAGAAACGGGTACTCGTTCCTTCTAGAGCTGCGGATAGAAAGATGGTCAGACGAGATACTGACCACATCACCCTGTCTCGTGGGGTGGCAGGTCAAGGACGATGCGGGCACTAACACAGTATCTCCATGTGCCTACGTGGTATAATAGTTCTTCTGTGGGTTTTTTTTTTTAATCATAATAATATTGACTTCGTAATAACAGTACTTCAAAGTTGTCTAGTGTTATTTGTCCAACATTCCAACATCTACATCATTTCTTCCAGCCATCCCTATAGTTGCACTGTAACAATAGCTTTAACCATCCTCATTTGATTAGCTCCATTGTCATAAGTATTACTTTTCAAATATACAAGTTCTGACAATTAAGTAATGAGACTGATTTTATTATGGCTAAGACAAAAATACCATCTATGAAGCAACACATGGAATCCAAAGAGGCAACCTTCATATATGATCTGGCAACTTTTCATCGCCGCCCGATAAGCAGACGACAACCAAGCCGCCATTTTCTTGACCTAGTCAGAGATGCATTGTTACGTAAACACCATGGAGCAAAAGCTAACATTAAATTCTGTTTAAAACTCGGGAAAAGTGCCATTGAGACAGTTGAATTGATGCGACAAGCTTATGGAGATATATTTTTTATTGTTTATCTCATGCACAGATATTCAGGTGGTATTCGCGATTCAAAAGTGGTGTGGAAACAATTATAAATGCAACTAGACATGAACGCTCAATGAGGAACTCATTAGAAAAGTCAGATAACGGATACAAGAAGATCGTTGTTTGACTGTGAGGATGATGGCAGATGAATTTGGTGTTAACCGAGAGACCATTCGTAACATTTTAGTAGAAGATTTGGGCAAGAAAAAAGTTGCTTGCCTGTTTGTACCACATTCGTTGTCTGATGACCAAAAACATCTGCGTTTTTAGTTCGCAAAAGATATCATCAAAACGTGTCGCAGAAATAAACATTTCTTAAATTTGATTGTTGCAGAGGATGAAACATGGATTTTCCGCTATGATCCCACAAATAAACACCCAACTGCTCAGTGGAAGTCATCATTATCACCAAAGGGCAACAAAATTCGTCTTCAAAAGTCGAAAGTGAAGACAATGTTGGTGTGCTTCTACGACAGCAAAGGAGTTATTCACAATGAATTTATTCCATAGGGACAGATTGTCACTGCCAAAGTGTTTGAAGTATTTTGAAAGGCTTATTGAAAAGGATTCTCCTAGTCCGATCCAAGTATTCAACACCCGGTAGTTTTTTCCTTCTTCATGATAATGCACCGATTCACCGGGCGATAGTTGTACATGAATTTTTGGCCCAAAAACAGGAGTGTGTTCTCAACCATCCACCCTATTCCCCAGATTTGTTTCCCTGCGATTAATTTCTATTCCCAAAATTAAAGCCACCATTGAAAGGACACTTCTTTGACGAAACTGATGACATCCAAAGGGCCATGCCAACAGAAGAACTGCAGAGGTCGTTCCAGTGTTTGTTAGATCGTGCCACTCACTGTATCAATGCACAAGGGGTTTACTTTGAATAAAATACAGGTTATATCTTCAA
Source organism: Achatina immaculata (assembly GCA_009760885.1). Taxonomy (NCBI): domain Eukaryota; kingdom Metazoa; phylum Mollusca; class Gastropoda; order Stylommatophora; family Achatinidae; genus Lissachatina; species Lissachatina immaculata. The sequence goes on from CM019717.1 coordinate 6,594,331, forward strand.
CTGCTGTTTATTTTTTTTAAATGGAATTAGTCTCATTACTTAATTGTCTGACCTTATATATATATATATATATATATATATATATATATATATATATATAGAGAGAGAGAGAGAGAGAGAGAGAGAGACGAGGACCGTATCTTGTCTCTGTTTCCCATTTAACACATAAATGGTTAAACTTTAAAAAAAAACAATACAAGGAAAACTGCCCGGAATGTAATTTATGGCTTTTAGCAGATAAGTTCATCATCATCATCATCAGGTGTCGTGCCGACTGGCGTTGGCTATTATGCTTCTCCAGAGTACCCGATCCTTCATGCAGGCCATCAGTTCAGTTGGTGATCTCCTCTCACACCATCCTGCCAGAATGTCCAGTATCATTTCTCTTGGTCTTCCTCTTGATATTCTTCCTTCTATTTTTCCTGTTGTTATAATATTTTCAATGCCCCCTCTTCTCATTGCATCTCTTATGAAAGTACATTGTCTCTCTCTTATCTTTTTGACAAGGTTTTTTGTCTCTCCAGCTCTTCTCATACATTCTTCATGAGTTATTTTTGATGTCCAGGGGATTCGCAACATTCTTCTAATAAACCACATTTCTGCTGCTTCCAATGATTTTTGTGCAGACTTGCCTATTGTCCATGATTCACTTCCATATAATAAGATAGGTTCAATATAATATTTTAGGACTCGTTTTCTAACATTCATTGATAAAGATGTGTTAGTTAATATGTTTCTTATTCTCTGAAATGCAGTCTTTGCTTGGCCTATTCTGTTCCTAATTTCTGTTCTGCATTTCCCATCTGAAGTTATTACTGCTCCAAGGTATTTGAATTTCTGCACCTGCTTTAGAACAGTTCCGTTTAATTTAATACTGCGTGCTGGTGGATTCTGCTTCTTAGATATAACCATAGTCTCTGTGTTTTTGATGTTCAAAGTAAGGCCTTTCTGTTCACTTTCTTTGGCGACTTTATCCAAGAGGTTTTGCAGGTCTTGTTGGTTCTCAGCTTTCAGCACTGTGTCGTCAGCATACCGAAGGTTGTTAATATTGTATCCTCCAATTTTTATGCCTGGTTCTGTGATGATTGTTCTTAGAATATTCTCACTGTACAGAGAAAAAAGGTCTGGAGATAGTACACCCCCTTGTCGCACCCCTTGTTTTATCGGTTGATATTTTCAAAATCTATTTTCAACTCGAAATGCTGCTTCTTGCTGCCAGTATAGATGTTTTACAATCCTCGGGTCTTTGCTGTCTATACTGATGTCTTCAAGCATTTTAATAATTTCATTATGTTTCACCTTGTCAAACGTCTTGGTGTAATCAATGAAGCATAAGTAGAGATCTTTCTGTACTTCTAAAGCTCTTTCTGTTAGCATAAATGGCATTGTGTGTTCCCTTTCCTTCAACAAATCCAAACTGTTCATCTGCTATTTCCATTTTTATCTTTTTCCTTGTTCTTCTCATAATTATTCTCAGAAGTAGCTTCGTTATGTGACATGAGAGGCTGATAGTCCGGTGGTCGTCACATTCCTTTGCACCTGGTTTCTTTGGTAGTGCTATAAACATGGATTTAATCAGGTCACTGGGAATATAACCACTGTTGTAAATGTCATTCAGTAACTTGGTTACTATTTTTATTCCTGTCTCCTCTAGTGCTTCTATTTCTTCTATTGTTATATTGTCAGGCCCAGTCGCTTTTCCTTTCTTCATGTGTTTGATGGCATCTATGATTTCATCTTCAAGTATTGGTGGTCCCTCACAGTTTTCAGTATCTGGTGTTAATTCTGGTCTTTCTCCTCCATATAGCTCACCGATATACTCTGTCCACCTGTCCACAATGTCTTCTTTTCCCATTAACATTTTACCTTCTTTCGATTTCAGGCATCCTGTGGTATATTTTGTTTTCCTGCCTGTGAGTTCATTAATCCGTTTGTGCATGTTTTTGCTGTTTTTAATATGAGAGTCCTCTATCTGTCTGCACTGCTCATTTAACCACACTTCTTTTGCTTCTCTGCATTTGCGTCTTATTTCTTTATTTATCTTGTTATATTTTTTCTCGTTATTTTTACTCCTCCTCCTCTTGTCCATCAGTCCTAAGATGTCGCCTGTTATCCATTTATTTTTAGGGGCTTCTTTTTTTGGTGGTATTATCTCCTTAACAGTTTGGTAGATAGAATCTCTTAACATTTCCCATTGTTCATCTATACTATTTATCTTTGCTATTGCATTTTATCTATTTGTTATAATAACTTTGTATTGTTCTCTCAGTTCTTGGTCATTTTTAAGAAGTTCTGTATTCAGTTTGATGTTTCTCACTTTTCTGCCTGCTTTCTTTAGTTTTATTCTAACTTTTCCACAGAGTGGATCATGGTCACTATTGCAGTCAGCTCCTGGCATGGTTTTTGTTGTCAGTAATGCATTGCGGAATCGTTTGTTGATTAATATGTAGTCTATCTGGTTAAAAGTCTTTTTGTCTGGACTGCACCACGTTGCCAGTCTTCGAGGATGTTGTTTAAACCAGGTGTTTCCTACAACCATGCTGTGTATTCTTGCCCATTCAATTAATTTATAACCTCTGTCATTCCTCTCCCCCAGTCCATAGTCACCAACGATGTCTGAAGTTCTTCCGTTACCAACTTTGGCATTAAAATCTCCCATGACTATGGTAACTTCATGTGACTTAGTGCTGTCTCTATGTCATTATAAAATATATGTACATCTTCTTCAGAATTTTCAGATGTTGGAGCGTACACTTGTATAATAGTTATGTTTATTGGTAGTCCTTTCAGTTGGGCTATCAGGACTCGGTCCGAGATGTTCAAATATCCTACAATTGTCCTTGCCGTTTGTTCATCAAATATAATTCCTACTCCTCGTTCATGTTTCTCACTTCCTGAATATATTATTGTATATTTATCTGAGTTTATCTTCCCTGCACCTGTCCATCTAACTTCACTCATTCCTAATATGTTGATCTTCATCCTTTCCATTTCCATCTTTACATTTTGTAATTTTCCAGCCTGGAATAAAGTTCTAACATTCCATGTTGCTATTTTGAACTTATTAGTTTTGCCACCAGTAGCTTGATGACGATCTGGCCTCACCTGTTGCTCGTGAGCTGCCCTACCGGACGAGGCTGTTCCAGAGGAACATCCATTAACGTCGTTCATGGTGAATCGATTATTCTGTTCAAGCACAACTATTCTTGGGAACTACAACAGTGGTTTCCCGTTGCCTTCTGTCGGTTTGTGTACGGACTCTCCGCTAGCCTTTGGACTCCCTGTCCTACCCGCAAGGCAGCGGGAGCGAGAGGTTTTAAGGCGCCTCTGACCCGCCTGGTATTCCCTTCACTGAGCACTTGAAGCACTTTATAGGAGTAGTAAAGCCACCTACTACCCCACCTCGCTCTCTGAGTCTACCGCCAGTTGGTCCGCGCCTGCTTATTTGGACAACTCCTTATTCACAGGGATCCTCCATATCTGGAGGACTTTCACCATCCGCCACCTGTGACGCGCTGGGTTGGGGATGGTCGCCCCAGCTTTACCCAGATAAGTTCACATAAGCCTTTTCTTGCGGTTGCATAAATTTATTACATAGCGACAATCTGGAAAAAGGAATTTTCCAGACCTTTCAAATTTTGCTTACAGCCCTGTTGTTAACATTATCTGTCAGAAACTGTCCCATTGTTAACATTATCTACCAGGAACAGCTCCATTGTTAACATTATCTGGCAGGAACTGCCCCCATTGTTAACATTATCTACTACGAACTGCTTCACTGTTTAACATTATCTGACAGTAACTGCTCTGTTGGTAACATTATCTGGCAGGAACTTCTTCATTGTTAACATTATCTGGCAGAAGCTAAGATTTAACGTCACTTTCAATGAGATTTTTATGTTTAATGGTTTCAAGGCAATGCTATGTTCCCGAACCATTTTACTGCACATTAGCGAAGATACAGTTAAAGTGTCATATTTAATGTCACTGCCACACAGATAAAGACGGGTGTTCCATTTGACAGCTAAATACAGATGTTCACTGTTACAGTTAAAGACTAGTGTTCAGTGTTACAGCTAAATACAGGTGTTCAATTTAACAGCTAAAGACTAGTGTTCAGTGTTACAGTTAAAGACTAGTGTTCAATGTTACAGCTAAAGACTAGTGTTCAGTGTTACAGCTAAATACAGGTGTTCAATGTTACAGCTAAATACAGGTTTTCAATGTTCCAGCTAAAGACTAGTGTTCAAAGTTACAGCTAAATACAGGTGTTCAATGTAACAGCTAAAGACTAGTGTTCAGTGTTACAGCTAAGTACAGGTGTTCAATGTTACAGCTAAAGACTAGTGTTCAATGTTACAGCTAAATACAGGTGTTCAATGTTACAGCTAAATACAGGTGTTCAATGTTACAGCTAAATACAGGTGTTACGTGTTACAGATAAAGACTAGTGTTCAATGTTACAGCTAAAGACTAGTGTTCAGTGTTACAGCTAAAGACTAGTGTTCAGTGTTATAGCTAAAGACTAGTGTTCAATGTTACAGCTAAATACAGGTGTTCAATGTTACAGCTAAATACAGGTGTTCAATGTTACAGCTAAATACAGGTGTTATGTGTTACAGATAAAGACTAGTGTTCAATGTTACAGTTAAATACAGGTGTTCAATGTTACAGCTAAAGATTAGTGTTCAGTGTTACAGCTAAATACAGGTGTTCAATGTTACAGCTAAATACAGGTGTTCAATGTAACAGCTAAAGACTAGTGTTCAATGTTACAGCTAAAGACTAGTGTTCAGTGTTACAGCTAAATACAGGTGTTCAATGTTACAGCTAAAGACTAGTGTTCAATGTTACAGCTAAATACAGGTGTTCAATGTAACAGCTAAAGACTAGTGTTCAGTGTTACAGCTAAATACAGGTGTTCAATGTTACAGCTAAAGACTAATATTCAATGTTACAGCTAAATACAGGTGTTCAATGTAACAGCTAAAGACTAGTGTTCAATGTTACAGCTAAAGACTAGTGTTCAATGTTACAGCTAAATACAGGTGTTCAATGTAACAGCTAAAGACTAGTGTTCAATGTTACAGCTAAATATAGGTGTTCAATGTTACAGCTAAAGACTGGTGTTCAGTGTTACAGCTAAATACAGGTATTCAATGTTACAGCTAAAGACTAGTGTTCAATGTTACAGCTAAATACAGGTGTTCAATGTTACAGCTAAATACAGGTGTTCAATGTAACAGCTAAAGACTAGTGTTCAATGTTACAGCTAAAGACTAGTGTTCAATGTTACAGCTAAAGACTAATGTTCAATGTTACAGCTAAATACAGGTGTTCAATGTTACAGCTAAAGACTAGTGTTCAGTATTACAGCTAAAGACTAGTGTTCAGTGTTACAGCTAAATACAGGTGTTCAATGTTACAGCTAAAGACTAGTGTTCAATGTTACAGCTAAATACAGGTGTTCAGTGTTACAGCTAAAGACTAATGTTTAATGTCAAAGGTTAATTGTTGATGTTACAGCTAAAGACAGGTGTTTAATTAATGTTTACGAGGCGACTAATGAGCTTTGGAAATAGCAGGTGTGTACTATTCAAGATTCAGAGCAATTAAACAAGTCATGTGACTATCAATGAATGTCAAAGAAAGCATATCACGATTTTTTTTAAAAAAGGAACAAAACTAGAATACTCTTAAGTTTTTCTCAGGTGTCTTATGTAAAAGATATGTGACTGTTACAGATTCTGTGGCCTCAGTTTAGATGCAGTATTTCAAACTGTCGGTAATGGAAATGTTCTAAGCCTGGGGTGATGAATAGATGACACGCCTGCAAAATGTGGCACACGCGCAACTTTTTTTTACCAAGCGAACACCCCCTAAATGTTATACCTCAAAATGCAAAATAAAATTTATAGAGATACATGAAGGAAGTTTTTTTTAAAAATAACTTGCCATGTTTTTGGCATTAACCTTAGAGGGAAAAGGTCACAGCTAGGTCACAAGGTTAAAGAAGACCGGGTTGGGGGGCTCCGGCTGATGGACTGCTCGCCGGGCTAGAGGGCTTTTCCTTGTTTTATAGAAGGGCCGGGCCTATATTGGATGACAATGTATGTGTGGGTGTGGTGGTGGTGGGAGGGGAGGAATGGGGTTAGTTTAGCATCAGCTCACAGTGTATCTCTTGAGGCCAATGGTCACCTCTCACTGTTTCCTACGTTGTTTTATTTCTGTTCGCCCATCCTCTAGAAATTGGCATCAGAGAAATCTGTTAAAGTAGATGCGGACAGGCGCGGATGCTAACTACATCACACTTTCAGGTGCCTAAGCTCGTGGAAATACGGGCCTAACACCGTATCCCCAGTATGCCTTGATCGCATGGAAACGGGGATTTTGTTTTTTTTTTTTAATGCGTAAAGCAAAACTTCCGGCGTGACGTGCAAGATGGCGGACGTTTTTTTTTTTTAACGCTCTCGCCGGCATGCAGAAATCAGCGGAATTCCGCTTGATCTGTCACACATCATGTACCGGGAGTTGGGCATAAGGTTAACAACCTTATCCTGGGACCTATCTAGAGGCGACTCCAGATAGGAAAAAAAATATCGTTACGGAAACTCGCAGAGAAACCAATCGAGCATCAGGGATGCCAACTCCGAGGAGCTCATTCGTCGGCCCCAAACATGTGACAAGGATTGGATTCTGGAATGTGAGAACGATGGCAGCACCAACAAAAACTACTCAGGTCATCAAAGAAATTGAGAGATACCATCTAGACACACAGGGCATCAGCGAAATGCGATGGCCAGAAGCAGGTAAAAGATCGGCGGAAAACGGTAAGTTAATAATACATTCAGGTAGAAATAACGGTAAATTTCGAGATGGGGTGGGTATTATTATGTCAAACGTAGCAGCAAAGAGCCTTGTAGAATGGGAAACAATGAACAGTCGTTTAATAAGAGCACGATGCAACCTAAGACATGGAAGAGTGACAATAATACAGTGTTATGCACCCACGAATGATGCAGATGATGATGTGAAAGACGACTTCTATCACCAACTACAACAAATCATCAACAAAGTCCCTAAACACGACATCCTAATTGCTATGGGGGATTTCAATGTTAAGGTAGGGAAAGATAATACCGACGTTGAAAAAGTGATGGGGAAAGAAGGAATTGATATGGTTAATCAGAACGGAGAAAGATTAATTGAATTATGTCTAACAGAGGGCATGGTCATTGGAGGCACATTATTCCCACACAAAGAGATACATAAAACAACGTGGATATGTCCAGATGATAGAACTAGAAACCAGATAGATCATTTTGTATTAGAAAGCAATTAGAACATCTCTCATGGATGTAAGGGCTTATAGGGGTGCAGATGTCAACAGTGATCACAACCTGAGCATAGGGAAAATAAAACTAAAATTGAAAAGCCAACACAAGAAATCAGTACACAGAAAGATAAACAGCCACAGCCTACAAGAACAAAATACTAACATTAATTTCAATCAGGAACTTGCCAATCATTCCAAAACACCCAGTGAAATTAAGGAGATAGGTATAGATGAGTTATGGAATTCTTACAGCACAGCCATAATCACAGCAGCAAAAGCAAGCGCTGGACTGAAAAAACCAAATAGAAAAGCATGGATATCAGATAAAACATGGAAATATATACATGAAAGACGAGCAGTCAAAAATTAGACATGTTGAATGCAAAAACAAATCTTGGAAAAGATCTGGCGACAGCAACATACAAGAAATAGACAAGAAAGTAAAAAGTTCAGCTAGAAGGGATAAAAGAGAATACATAGACAATATGGCGAAAGAGGCAGAAAAACAGCAAAAACAGGAGACAGCAAAATTTTATATAACATACAAAAGAGGCTAACAGGTACTATTACATCTAAAGAAAGACCAATCCTTAGCAAAACTGGAACCCTATTAACATCAAATAAAGACCAAAAGCAAAGATGGGCTGAACACTGCCAAGAAATACTTAATCGACCACACCCAAAACAGTTGTTAAAACTTGAAACTGACTTACCAGCCCCACAACTAAATGTCAACCTAGATTAAATTAAATTGCATGAAATTGAAACAGCAGTGAATTTAATAGCTAACAACAAAGCTGCAGGTGAAGATGCAATAACACCCGAAATGCTAAAAGCTATCAATAGTGACAATATGAGACAACTACAGAGAATGTTTAACAAGATTTGGAAAGAAGAAAAGGTCCCTTCTAATTGGAAAAAAAGGAATCATTGTTAAAATACCAAAAAAAAAGGCAACTTTAGTGACTGTAACAACTGGAGAGGAGTAACCTTAATATCAGTTGTGTCAAAAGTATTTTGCAAGGTCATTTTGAATAGACTTAAAGATACAGTGGATACTGCAATGAGAGAAGAACAAGCAGGATTTCGAAAAGGGAGAAGCTGTCTCGGCCAGATCTTTACTCTCAGAATAATACTTGAAGAATATATTGAAAAGCAGAAACCATTAATACTGAACTTCATATTTTAAAAAGGCATTTGATAGCATATACAGAGATTCATTATGGAGAATTTTAAGTCTATATGGAATACCATCTAAAATTGTCAACGTCATTAAGGATTTCTACAATGGATATGTCTGTGCAGTCAAGACAGAAGAAGGGATGAGTGAATGGTTCCAGATTGAAACAGGTGTGAAACAAGGATGTATACTGTCTCCTTTACTTTTTGGGATTACAATAGACTTCATAATGAAAAAATGCTGCACAGGTAACACAGGTATCGACTGGGTACATGGGACCACACTAGAAGATCCTGATTTTGCTGATGACATAACTCTTATCAGTAATAATGTGAATTCCCTGCAAGAAAAAACAGATAGCCTGTCTTCACTGGCTAGCAAAATAGGACTTGAAATTAACAGGGACAAAACAAAAATAATGAAAATTCCCCTCAATCAAAATGGAAAAATACACATAGAAGGGACAGATATTGAAGAAGTCAATCAATTTGCATACCTTGGCAGCTACATAGATCAGGATGGTGAACTAGAAAGGAAGTTAGGATCAGAATTCCAAAAGCAGCATCAATTTTCAAGAACCTTGAGAACATATGGAATTCAAAAGTTATAAGCACAAAAACCTCAATTCGAATGTAATATAAAAAAATAGATAAGAAACTATACTCTTTTGAAAACAAATGCAAAAGGAAAATACTCGCCATCAAGTGGAATGAATTCAAGAACAATGCAGAGATAAGACAAATGACTGAACAACAACCAGTCTCATGGGTGATCAGGAAAAGGAGATGGACATATGTTGGTCACTTGATGAGAAGAAATAATCAGAGAATCCCAAAACAAGCTATCAAGTGGAACACAACAGGCCGAAGAAAAAGAGGCAGACCGCGTGAAACTCTGAAGAGGACATTGTTAAGAGAGGCCAAATTAACAGGCATAAAATCCTTTGATGAGGTTGAAAGACTCGCCGAAGACAGGAAAAATTGGCGAACTACCGTGCGAGCCCTATGTGACGTTTAACGGCACGGGAAGGATATAAGATAAGAGAAAGCAAAATGCGTGAAATGAATAGGATGACCAGATTTGTCTCGTGGACAGTCTAGTATTTTTTCCCTACGCTATGCCCAGCAATTCAATAAATTAACAATACACTTTTATTTTGTAAAAAGAAAGGCACAAGACGGCTTCACAGTATATTTTTCATCAGAGAATATATAAAAAACACAACCTTAAAAATGAAAGGAAAAAAAGCACATGAATGACACCTGTATTCTTTGTCTTTTATTTATTTATATATCTGCTACCTATATGAATCTTCAAGCTCCTTTGGAATATCATCTTCTGCTTCCCCTGGACGGCAAAAATAACTAATGAAGAATGTAGGAGAAGAGCTGGAGAGACAAAAAACCTTGTCAAAAATATAAGAGAGAGACAATGTACTTTCATAGGACATGCAATGAGAAGAGAGGGCATTGAAAATATAACAACAGGAAAAATAGAAGGAAGAAGATCAAGAGGAAGACCAAGAGAAATGATACTGGACAGTCTGACGGGGTGACATGAGAGGAGATCACCAACTGAACTGATGGCCTGCATGAAGGATCGGGTACTCTGGAGGAGCATAATAGCCAACGCCAGTCGGCACGGCACCTGATAATGATGATGCTTCCTTTTCTCTCAACGCCCCCCTCCCAACTGCCCCCTTTTCTTCCAATGCTCCTACTGACCTTTTCCTTTCACCGCCCTTCGGCCCTTTCCAACGCCCCCTTGGGGGGGGGGGGGGTATGGCCCAATTTGGGAAACACTAGAATGGCCCGATATGTCCTATTACCCCTTCGTAGGATTGTAGATATCATCACCATTATCATAGAAAGCTAACATCAGTGCCATTTTGTTGTACGTGAGGACAGCAATAAACAGAACAACTGAAAGAAATTCTAAACTAACAGCAATTTTTTAAGAAAAAAAAAAGAGTTACGCGCTCGAGTTCCATTCTGCTCTGATTTGTGCCCCATAAATTCGGGACGTATGGATGCCGCCAAGTTAGCGCCCCATCCCCAACTCCAAGCAGCAAGAGCCAGCAGAACACAGCAGCCAGCAGAACACAGCAGCCAGCAGAACACAGCAGCCAGCAGAACACAGCAGCCAGCAGAATACAGCAGCCAGCAGAACACAGCAGCCAGCAGAACACAGCAGCCAGCAGAACACAGCAGCCAGCAGAATACAGCAGGCAGCAGAACACAGCAGCCAGCAGAACACAGCAGCCAGCAGAACACAGCAGCCAGCAGAATACAGCAGGCAGCAGAACACAGCAGCCAGCAGAACACAGCAGCCAGCATTCATTTCTTTTTTCACCTTTGCAGGCCAATAAATCTTCCTGTCTACATTGTCACTCCTGTGTGGCGGGGAGAGGGTGGGCAAGACAAAACTGTGCGTGTGTGTGAAAGACAGATCTCTCTCTCTCTCTCTCTCTCTCTCTCTCTCTCTCTCTCTCTCTCTAAGGGCAAAGTGGAGAGAACTGTGAAGTTAAATGTTTAAATTAGTTTAGCGCTTCTTTAACCTTCCAAGAATAGAGCGGACTACTGAAAAAAAAAAAAAATAGCGAGCATAGCTCACATATAAGCCAGATCTTAAACTGTCTCGAATATTAATATTATAAATAGATAGACAAACTAAAAGATGTAAGGTACATAAATTATACAAGTTAAAAGAAGGGTGCCTTTCACACAGAGGCAATATATAAATGGACTAGTTAACAAAAAATTATTTTAAGAACCGCAGGATTGGACAAGCAAGCTCCTGGCGGTTTGCCCTTCAGGCAGGCAGATAGACAGGCAGACAGGCAGGCAGACAGACAGAACAAATGAACGAACGAACATACTTTATTTTGAAAGGGTTAAGAATTACACACGCAGGCCTGTCTGACATTCTGCCCTTCATCATACAGCTTTCACTCAATAACAGTCATTCAGCATTTGTTAATGAGCACTAATAATCATGAAGATACAATTAAATGAGTACATAAATAAATAATAAACTTATCTCATGTCCATACACTCCACACTCTGATTTATGCAACAGCATGAAATAAACTTACATTCTCACATTCATTCAAAACCAAAATTTACATAAAAGCTGTTAAAAAAAATAGGACAATCAAGCCATACTTTAAACTACTTGAGACTATGGGCACTAACACCATATCCCTATGTGCCTCTAAGGCACAACAGGATTACTGTACCATGACCTTATATATATATAAACCATGGCGAAAGACAAGATGACACAGCCTAACTGTAAACTGTGACACAAGGGCTAACAATGTTAAGCTGAAGAAGAAATACTCACATCTGAACATTTCTTCTATCTAGTTTTAGCTGCTCAAAAATACATCAAAATTTCATCCTGAGGAAATTAAAAAAAATTTGTGTGTGCATCCAACCCCTCGCCATAAATGATTAATACATGAAAGACCAGTTTAAAAGCATCAGATGAATGTCAAGATGATTATTTGCAACTGTTTCTATGTCGAGGGTTGGCTTGTTGTTGTCTCACAATATTGATGGAAACTTCACATACGTTGTATTTCATTATCTAGGGCCAAGTATGATTTCATGGTCACGTTCAGCCCTGAAATAACTTTACTAACTAACAAACAGGAAACAGGTTGCCTCAGCCAAAACAACAACAACAACAACAAAAAATACCATTTAATTTGCACGCCTTGTATCTTTTATTCTTTACATTTCGTGCAGCTGACATCAGTATGTAGGTTAAGAGAAGCTATGAAAGCGTTCTGATATCTTTGGAAGTTTACTTTGAAAAGACGAATAATAGATCAATCAGAAGACAAAGTGTGAGACTGGGATTTTACAGTTCAGAATCACGAAGACAGTGAACTTTTCCGCCTGCGTGGTTCTTATAAAGACTAAGAAGGTTTTGAAAAAAAAAATAGTCCTTTAATATCAGCGAGGTACCCAGGGGATAGATTGTTGACATCAATGTTTTCCTTGACTGTGAGCACACCAGAGGTTCTGGCTCCCTTTACTCCCTAGCTCCAGGAAGAGTGAGCTAAGCATTGATAGGATTGATTGATCTCAACTTATCTGCATAATTGTCTGCCACTTCATCGTTCTGTAGAAACTTTGTTGCATACACTATTATCTCGTCACTGTCCTATGGAAACTTTGTTGCACACGTTAATACCTCTTCATTGTTCTATAGAAATTTTGTTGCACATGTTAATACCTCTTCATTTTCCTATAGAAACTTTGTTGCACACGGTAATACCTCTTCATTGTTCTATAGAAATTTTGTTGCACATGTTAATACCTCTTCATTTTCTTATAGAAACTTTGTTGTACACGTGAATACCTCTTCATTGTTCTATAGAAATGTTGTTGCATAACTAGATTCAATTCTTCGTAACAGAATATCCTTCGTCGTTATTTTTCTTCAGTTTGTTCCATTCCTTGGACATCTTCCCCAACATCTAGTATAAAGGAGTTATCCTAATCGGAGAAACTTCCTGAATCAGTCAAGCGTAAAATAAAAAACGAACATGTTGCCCTGTCTCAAGGAACAACACGTCCGACACAGTGCTATATTCTCAAATGACGTGGCAGTGCAGGTTGTACACTGATGAAAAATGCCACGTCATACGATGTCACGAGCGTGAAGCGTGGAGCAAGAAACGTTTTTATAACAGCTGCTATAATTTAAGTCGACGGACGACGAAGGCGAGGTAGGAAGAAAGTGTCACTATGCAAGAAGCCTTCGTCTTCTTTAAAATGAAGTACGTGGTACTTATTTATCTTACGGGCGAAGTCTTAAGACTAATAATATCAAAGATATGGAAAACAGATGTGCATTACTGTGTGCTTTAGGAAACAATGATGGATTTATAACATTAAGAAGGATCACCCAGGAAAGATTTTTTTCTGCTCATTTCGAGAAGGAAGGCTTAGAGTACATTTACTTGAAAGGAAAATACTATATATATATATATATAAAGCACGAGTGAAGCAGGGATGTGTACAATCACCAACAGTATTTATCTTGGCAGTAGACTGGTTAATGAAGAAGGCAACATCAGACAAACGCAGAGGATTACAATGGACCCTTGATTCAGTGATGGAGGACCTTGACTTTGCAGACGACATTTGTCTACTATCAAGCAGCCACAAAGATATGCAAGATAAAATAAACAAGCTAACTCAGAATCCAAACAACACAGGATTAGAGATCAACATAAGAAAGACAAAGTTAATGAAGCAAATTGTGAGCAACAGAAATGTACTGAGAGTTGATAGCAAGTTAGTGGAGGAGGTCAACGAATTTGTATATCTTGGCAGTAAAGTAGTAGACAATGGAGACAGCACAGAGGACATAAACAGCAAACTTACTAGAGCAAACCAGGTTTTTGCAATGCTGCAGACTATATGGAAATCTAAAAAACTGGGCATGAATAAAAAAATCAGGATATTTAAGAATAATGTTCTAAGTGAACTACTCTATGGAAGTGAATGCTGGAAAATCACCAAAACCATAGAAAACAAGTTGAATTCTTTCCAGACTAAATGTTTACGAAGAATTAGAAAAATATTTTGGCCAAACACAATAAGAAATAACATCTTGTTAGCAGAATTGCAGATGAAGCCACTAACCAGCAATTATTGAGGAAAGACACTGGCGATGGTTGGGACATGTGCTCCGAATAACTGACAACTCACTACCAAAAATAGCACAAGATGGACACCACAGGGGAACAGAAGTAAGGGTAGACCCAAAAAAAAAAAAAAAATATATATATATAGTGACCTCTAGGCGCATGACCGAAACATATCTCTTGGCCGTCTTTTTCTCATAAATTCTCGCGTGATTACATCCACTTTCCTCATTAATGTAGAATTTCGTCTAAGGCAGTGGTCTTAAAATTGTGTACAATTACAGATCCCCAGTAGATTGCCCAGTGTGTTGCCCTGGGCAGACTGTCGAAATAATCATCATCAGCATTCCCCTATGTTAGAAGGTGTCAGCTACTTGTCTTTATTTTACAGCTGGATAGCTAGAAACTGAATTCGCTGAAAGAAAATTGTAATCTAGCAAGTATGTTGTTAATCTGTTACAGATCTATTCCCATATTCCCATTACTTGGTTCCCACACTCTAAAGGGGTATGAATATCCGCGACTGAGAACCCTTGCTCTAAGGTTTACACTTCTTCAACTTTTTTGCCTCCTTCAAAGTTGCTTTCTTGTAACGTTTAGTTATATATCTCTAGGTCTTAGTTGTATTTCTGCAACGCTCATTTGCATGTCTGCAGCGTTTACCCCCCCCCCCCCCCCCAACACTAAGAGAAACGCAATTAAACAACAACAGAATGTGGTATTGCTCTTCTGTTAACTTTCTTAATACTGGAGTGGCTGATTCCAATTCCCAGCCGACTTCTGGGAGTTACGTCATGGACTTCTATATCTCCTGTCACCCTCCAATGGACGATTATGCTAGTCGATAATCACAGTACTACGCCTGCGCATAGAGCCTCCTTCAAAGGTGAAGATTAAAAACACATACAGACTCTTTAGAATGCAGTTGTTTATGACACTGATACACTGGTACACCTTTTTTCCCCGGTCGCAGACCCTTGATAATTCGCCTCGGCGTCCAGACTTCCTCATCACTTGGTATCAAACTAAACACCTTCATATATTTCTAGCATTCTACATAATCTAGAACATGCTCTGGAATTGTCCGCAGGTCTACATACGACCCTTCAGAGATGCTTGCATGACTCTTGATAGATCTCTAAATAACCCACCATGAACCTTGGGTTTGGGACCCTGTGTCCCAAGCACTTTTAAACATCCGCATTTCATGCAATTTTTTTTTCTACATTTCTTTCTCGTAGTATTTTTCTTTGTGCAAAACAAAATTTCTGAGTGGAATGACAACAGTATCATAAATAGGATAATTAATGAAACCTTTTAAGACAAGTATTATAAAGTGTTGTGAAGAAGTAAACAACATGTAGCAACTTGTTTTCAGTCGTGACTAGGTGAAATTATACCGTCATTTTCCCTCAAAACTTTTAAATTAGTGAACAGGTAAGCATGTCTTTTTAATTCAGTCTATCATAAACTGTTTTGATGTTGACAGAAGGCCAGAAAACTGTGTCATTTAGAAGTAATACAACAAGAATAGGTATTAGAAAATAGATAAAGGCTTGTTTTTTTTTCTTAATTCTACGTAGAATGGAACAAGTAAACAAATTTGTTTCTGCTGGTTTTTTAGTTGCGTTGAGTAAAATAAAAACGGATATTTTCACAACGATTGAGGCAGTCCGAAGATTAGTTTTATTCATATAAAAGTCTGTTGATCAAAGATTCAGCCGCATATTAAGACAGCCTTTCTTTCTAATTTGTCCAGATACATTCACTGAAAAGTTCAATGTGAACTTATGAAGCAAAAGTCGGAGATTAGCAACGGGTTCAGGTCACATTTGTGAGAGTTGTAGATCTGGAAGAGTGACTTAATGGCTGCAGCAAACTTTCCACAGAGCACTCTATTCTTGCTGATGCCGGCGCTGGTGATGTCACCATCTGAGAATGGTCTAGGCCTACTTAACCCTGTCAAATGCACAGCTGTACAGACTTGAGCGTGTAGGGATCGAGGCAGTGAGTGTAGTCTTGGGTTGTACCAGGGATACTCCTGTAGCGACTGTGCGCTTTCTGACGGATATGTTGATTGTGAGGTCAAAACACAAGTATGCACAGATAAAGAAATACGTCAGGATTACTGGCATGACGGACCATCCTCTCCATAAGGAGCTCGGGTTGATAAGGGGTAGGCGCATCAAACAAGCAGATCCTGAATGGCTGAGTCTGGGGGTAGAATAATATCAGTGTGCGATCTAGATGAGGTGCCTAAAGGTGGAGATTGGTTACGGGTACAGGACCGACCTCAGCTAACAAAAGGGCCGTGAATGTATAAATTGGGCACAGGGAGCAGTTGAACTTTAGATTCAAGATCTCATCCAGCATCACTGTGGGTCTTCCAACATCACTGTGGGTCTTCCAGCATCACTGTGGGTCTTCCAGCATCACTGTGGGTCTTCCAGCATCACTGTGGGTCTTCCAGCATCACTGTGGGTCTTCCAGCATCACTGTGGGTCATCCAGCATCACTGTGGGTCTTCCAGCATCACTGTGGGTCTTCCAGCATCACTGTGGGTCTTCCAGCATCACTGTGGGTCTTCCGACACAGTATATACAGATGGCTTAGTGACTCGAAACAAAGAAGTGGTTGTGGTTTTGTTGTCTACCGCAGTGGAAGAGTAGTGGCACAGGGTTTGGGAGCCTTTGAAGTGAGCACATCAAGCATGAGAATGGAAGCTGAAGCTGTGTCGGCGGCAGTGGAGTGACTAGTTGCCCACGATGTAGCTCATTTCATCATTGTCATGGATTCACACAGTATGGTCCGTAAGGTTGAGAAAAAAGCTGAGAAAAAAAAAAAGGTTCATCTGTTAAGCCAGTTAACTCTGATGAGCCTAACGTGGTTTTACTGTTCGGGGCATGCGGGAGTACATGGCAACGAAGTGGCTCATTCATTCATTCATTTGCATGTCCCTTGCGGAACTTTGCCTCCCTAACAGCACTCCTCTAGGCCTCTCGGTTGTGAGCAAGATGGCCTGCAACTGATGCATCTATTTGCAGATCATCAACGATGTCTTGCAGCCATTTTCATTTTGGTCTTCCTCTTTTTCTTTTTCCCATTATGTACCCTTCTAAGACGGTCTTCTCTAAATTATCATGACGTTTAATGTGTACAAAATATTTAAGTTTTCTCTCTTTAGTCCTCTTTACTAGCCAGCCTTCTTCAATATTAAGTTCTTGTAGTATAGATATATTTGTTCTTTTTTTTGTGTTTATGATATTTGAAGAACTCTTCTGTAGCATTTACATTCAAAGGCATTTATGTGTTTCTCAGCTGTTTTGTTAAGTGTCCAGGTCTCACAGGCATATGTTGCGATGGTAAAGATGCATGCCTTTAAAAATCTTATTTTTGTAGTTCCTTTCCACAGATTCTTTAGTTGTTTTACTTTCTGAAGAGCGATAGATGTCCTCCTTTTAATTTCCCTCATTGCATCTCCACTACTAGTTAGTAGTGATCCAAGATATTAAAAACTCTCCACTTCTTCCAGTTTTTCCTCATTGATACATATTTCAGCTGCCTTGTTTGTTTTGTCAGTTGTCATCAATTTAGTTTTCTTTGCATTAAGATAGAGGTTTTGATCTTCGCTAGACAGGCTAAAATAAATGACAGGCGGCTCAGAATGGACAAGAGGCGACATTGCTAAAGCCGTGTTGGAAAGACTGCGGGAAAAGTGAAGAGCGGGAATGGAAGAACAAGGTAATTGTGAAGCGATTGCTGGAGCTGGGACAAATTAAGGGTGCTGGTAGGAAATCTGAACTGTGTGGCAGAAAACGCACCGTAAATAACCAACACTTGATGGGAACTAGTAGCAAACATACTCCTCTTGGGTGGACGCTGCGGAAAGCGCCGGAGTATATAATGTCTTGAATGCAATCATGCTGGAATCTGATTTTGAACCTTTGAAGGAGTGACGTTCTCTCAGTTGCCGGCTTGTAGTCTACAGTGGGCAGTTAGGAGCCAAGCTTTACTTACACAGACTATTGTTACAGTCTGTTAAGACTTCTGACTCACATGTTATTGGTGTCTATCTTTCTGCTACCTTTATAGCAAAATTTGATACACTTGACGTTTTCAACCAACGTCTGGAGATATTTAAGCGAATGACTGCGATCTGAGAAAATTGGCATCGTTCTTTTTGTCACACTGAGGTAGGATCTTCTGAACTGCGTTACATGTGAGTCTCTCACCAAGGATAGTTAGCTGAAGATAGTCAAGACCCCATTCAACTCAGCATCCTGCTCCACGTGAAGCATTTTTTCTGCTGTGCCGCAACAACTGAGGGACCTAATCACAGGGCAGTTATAATGTACGAGTTTTATCCTGTGCCCTCGAGTTTAGATGATAAGGAACGATTCCCTTCTTTCTTTCCTCCAACCTCTCCCAAACCTCCCCCAAATCGCCTCTCTTTTAAAACATTTACTCCAGATATTCCTCCTGAAGCCCCTATTTTTAGATAATTATATCCAGAATAAAGATGTACGTGTAAAAGTCAAAAACTATTCTATATTTACATAACCCCATATAAGTAGTATTACCTATCAGCTAATGCAAAGTTAGAGGAGGAAAGAGGCCGAGGTAGGCTAAGAGAGAAAATCCTGTATGGGTAGTTAAGATGACAATTGAGAGTGGACACTGGAACAACTCATAGAGGCAACACAAAGCAGGAGTTGTGGAGAGTTAAGATCGCCAACGCCAGTAGACACGGCACTTGATATATAAATATATAGATCTGCTACCTGCATGTTTTTTTTAAATAATAATAATAATAATATCCTAAATTATATGTAAGGCAGTGAATATTCTACATTATATGTCAGTCAGTCAGTCAGTCAGTCATTTGCATGTCCTTTGCGGAACTTTGCCTCCTTAACAGCTCTCGGTTGTATGGAAGATGGCCTACTGCTGATGCATCCATTTGCAGATTATCAACGATGTCTTTCAGCCATATTCACATTATATGTAAGTCGCTTGTACATCATCTATCGTGGATATGACATAAACTCCCCCCCCACACGCTGTGAAATGTGGCTTGGATAAAATATAAACATCATAATATCACGAAGGGAACCACCTTTAAGATTCGGACTTGGGGAAATGTGACAGGACACGATGAAATGAATTTTAATCTAGGGTATTTAGTTTCTTCTTCAGAGTTTGATCGCTCATTTATTGACATTTTCTGTTTGGCTTGGACAGCTGATGTGGTGAAAGTGCCCTGCCTATACTGTATGAGTCTGCTACAGAAATTGATGGGAAGCAAAACTTGGGGAGTTACCGGGAGAGAGAGAAGAGAGAGAAACCAGACTATATAAGGCCAAATGATCGTGGATACGGCGGGAAGTAGAAAGGGCAAGACCTGATGACAAGAAGGGTAGCGGGAAAGTTATGAGAGTGTAACCATTAGTGCGAGTACGTGATACTGCATCTCCGGGCCAAAGATTCGTTGTATGACGAGCAAGTCTTGTGCGAATAAAACAAATTAGCAATATTACAACATCGAAGACTTGGTTTTTACACCGCTAACTGACAGGAAACTGCGTACTGTAAGAGTTGCACTAACTAATCCCAATTTCGATGCTGATAATCAGCCCTAGAGGAAGGTGTGGCACTCCATACATCTGGGAATCCAGCAAAGTTGCTCGAGATGTCAGAAAATGGTTGGATGGACAAGTAAAAGCCTTTACAATACCTGCCTGAGGCAAGCTCCCTCCAGATTTTTCTGTTAGCTTTTAATTAGCACAAGGCGGTGAGTTTAGCCGTCACAGACTGTTCAGCAGTAGGAGAACTTGGCCAGATCTGAGAATAATGCACTACCAGAGTTTATATATGCTTAAATTAGTCTATAAAAGAACTTGGCCAGATTTGAGTATAATGCGCTCCAGAGTTTATATATGCTTAAATTAGTCTATAAAATAACTTGGTCAGATTTGAGAATAATGTGCTACCAGAGTTTATATTTGCTTAAATTAGACTATGAAAGAACTTGGCCAGATTTGAGAATAATGCGCTACCAAAGTTTATTTTTCCTTAATTAGTCTATAAATGAGCGGCTGAAAATAATTAGTAAACGTGCTCTGTTGGAATAAATATGTACCGTTTGATGTACCGTTTGATGTACCGCTTGGAAGTAAGAGAAACAAATGAGTAAAATAACGATGTCCGCGACATGCAGGTGTTCTTAAAGTTCCCTCACACTTTCCAAGGGCCATTGTAGGAAGATAGATAGCAGTTACGTGGAGAAAATCTGTGCCACTTTGTAGGGACATTCTCTCAAAGTTTCAGGCAGGTCATGCAGTGACCTAGTGCGAGTCCCCCTGGTGACATGACACTCGTCAATCCGATAATCAAGTTCCTCCCAGGTTTTATGTAGCATATCTGGAGTAACAGGCGCAATGACTTCCGTGATTTGCATTATATAATGATCACTATAATTTTAATAATAAAACATCTCAACTCACAACATCTTGCGGGACGCTTTCAGAAAATACAAGGGATCCCATTTACGTACAGCTGCCATGAAGCTAATAAAACTACCAGACTAGAATAACATATTGGGAAACAGAAGGAACAAAGCCGTTGGCCATTTATCAGTGGAAATATATCTGAAAGACTAGAATCACACGAAATATATATTTTAAAAAAGCAAAGAATAAAAGTTGCATTAACTCTTACACTCCGAAACAGCACTGCCAGAGTTGGTAGATCTTGCACTCCTATTCGAATCAACTCTCAGAGCGATGTTTACGCAGTCTAAATAAAATGAAAATTAGCACATTTCTAACCCAACACACGTTTTTCAGGTGTGCAATAATTTCTTTCCAGTTTCTTTCCACCAAAATTTCTCATCAAAATTTATTCTAGCAGAGCATGGAAACTAATTCAGGAGTGGCAGGCTTCATTCGTTATTTTTTAGTTTTGAACCATAAAAAAATCAAGTTGTTAATTTTACAAACAAGCCGTGAGATGAACGGCAATAAGACAAGACATCGCTTAGTTCTTATAATAACGTTTTTTAGTCGTGTTCTCTCCTTACACCCCCCTACCCTCGGTCGAAATCCCCATCCGCCTATCAAAACTATTTTTACAGCCACGTTCTCTGAAGGAAAAGGATGCGTCAAGACTTAGAGATATTTCTACCTGTCATCTGCTCATCACTCTTCTCCTTTACCCCCCCCCCCTTTTTCAAAACACTTTCCGTGCTGTCTCCATTGCTGTCCCAGAGATATTTAAAGACTTGCGTGAAGCCAGAGTCGTGTTATTTTGTTATACATTAAGACATATACCTCAGAGAGTGACGCGCTGTGCTTTGGAAATTTTTTTTCTTGTACTTTAAGTAGCTGTCTTGAATTTCCTTACACAGAGACAGAAGGTAAGTTGTCAGCTTGAAGGCAGTGTCTGCTAGTTAATATATAGGTTATATTCTGGTAAAGAGTTAACCACCTCCATCATTTTATTTTGCGTGCGTGTATATATGGTCACTGATGGCGTGCTAAGTAAAGATGTTTTGCTTGCTACAGCATCCTGAGGTTCATTTTTTTTTTCTCTGACATTCTGAAATGAATTACTTCTGCAACAAAGTATACTCATGTCACTGGAATAATAATTTAGTCTTTCAAATAACTGTACTTTTAATACTTGTATTTCAGCAACAACAACAAAAATGGTATTCTATTCTGCATAACTCTTTTATAGTTCTTATTTTATCCAGTGACTGAAGATGGTAGCGACTCAAAGATGTGAGATTCCAATGACGCTTTTAATCCTTCTTATTTCAGGTATGTATGTTCTATGTTTTACGAGTTTCTCCCCACAGCCAAGTAAAATTGGGTTACTTTTGTTTGGTTTTAGATTTATATATTTATTTGGATATTATTTTATTCTATATATTTATGAGGATAGAATATTTATGCAAGCTTTATTAAATTATCTTCTTCGTTAATCCTATTTTTATGCTAAAACAACGCCTTTAAACTAATGTTCATGTATGCCGGATCCCTTTAAAGCTGTGACTGCTTCCTTCTTTGTCACACACTGATCTGCATAGAAGCTGGGTTTGAATTAATTAAATTTGACAAGGGTTGATTTTGTTATTGTTTCTCGTGTGTGTGTGTGTGTGTGTGTGTGAGTGAGAGAGTGAGTGAGTGAGTGAGTGAGTGAGTGAGTGAGTTGTTATGGTTGTTGAACAGTGCAAATCTTTATCAATCATTTCTTTGTCTTCGTCGCCTGTCTCTAATCTTCCGTTCCTTAGATTGTTGAGTAGATAGTGCGTTAACCTTAGATTGTTGAGTAGATAGTGCGTTAACCTTAGATTGTTGAGTAGATAGTGCGTTAACCTTAGATTATTGAGTAGATAGTGCGTTAACCTTAGATTGTTGAGTAGATAGTGCGTTAACCTTAGATTGTTGAGTAGATAGTGCGTTAACCTTAGATTGTTGAGTAGATAGTGCGTTAACCTTAGATTATTGAGTAGATAGTGCGTTAACCTTAGATTATTGAGTAGATAGTGCGTTAACCTTAGATTATTGAGTAGATAGTGCGTTAACCTTAGATTATTGAGTAGATAGTGCGTTAACCTTAGATTGTTGAGTAGATAGTGCGTTAACCTTAGATTATTGAGTAGATAGTGCGTTAACCTTAGATTGTTGAGTAGATAGTGCGTTAACCTTAGATTGTTGAATGGATAGTGGTTAACCTTTTGTGAATAAACGGCTGCTCCTCGTGGTTTGAGTCATGGCCGTTCTCTTACTGATTTTATTTTTCTCTTTTATAAAACTCATTGGGGGGGGGGGGAGGAGGGTGTGTAAAGACGCTGTCCGGTGAAGCAATCAGCGACCATAGCTGATATGCTAGCGTCAGGGTTGGCGAACCATAGCTGACCAAGACCCTGTCCCACTTCTCCGTTGGTACCACCCGTAACAGGCATGCCTGTCTAACGGGGCAGGGATCGCCATAGTCCCCATGTTGGTGGAGTCTGCTAAAGAAGCATCGCGCAGTCCCTGCTTTTTAGCTGTACTCCGGGACTGAAAAAATAACTGCCATAACCCACTGCCAAGCCAATACGATGCTGTGCCTCAACATCTCTACAGCATCGGCTTCAAATAACACCAGCTGACAGTTACATGGAGATTGTACAAGTACAAGCAAGTACAAGAATAAAACTCTTTGGCTATCTTTTTTTTTCTTTCGAAACCTAGCCGTATAAAGCTTTGTTAAATCAGTTTACTGAATTCTTTTACACGGTGTTATGGAAGTCTTCGAAGAGTAGAGTCCATTGCAAGACCTTAAGAAACCATAAACAATAAAACATACACTCATGTGCAGTATTTACATATTTAAAACTCCATTCATACAGTTACCTTTTCCAACTCTTTCATTTAATTTAAATTGTTTGAACGTTGTTGTATATCCACTGGATATCGGAAATGAAGATCTTGGAATCTTTTCTTGTAAGGAAGATATGATATCGGATAGTGAGGGAGGTATGAAGACTCTATTTAACTCACAGAACAGTCATAAGAAAAGATAAACCCATTGGGCTCTAGTACCTTAGAAAACTTGTAATATACAGGGCCTGGCATAAGCATAGCTGAATTTAACTGACGTAGTGCGCAGAAACTGAATACGTGTGAAAAAAAAATAACGTCAGAGATGAAACAGACAAACGGTTATTTTTAACAATGGCTTCTTGGCAAACACAACATCGCTCACTCATCGTTGAAACTTATTTTAAAAGTGGAGAATCCCCTATTACTGCACAACGAAAGTGTCGTCGCCATTTTGAGCTGCATCCCCGTGATAATGTTCCCGATCGGAGGACAAAACAATTTTGAAGTGGGTCAAAAAATTTAAGGAAACCGCTAATTGCCTTACTAACAAGTCTACTGGTCGTCAAAGAACTCAACAGACACCTGAACTAATTCAAGAAGTCCGCAACGCATTGCTGAGTAGCCCTCAGCGATCAGCTGTTAGGAACGCATTGGCACCTGGCATCTTCTTACTGTTAACAGTGATCTTTATGTGCAGATGCTAACTGGATACTTCATTCCAGACTTGGCCAATAGAAATAAGAGACTAATATGGTTTCAACAAGATGGAACAACTGCCCACACAGCCCGTCAGTCCATGGCCATGCTGCGACAAGCATTTCCCAATCGTCTTATTTCCAGATTTGTGGATATTCATTGCCCGGCAAGGTCACCGGATTTATCGGCCGCGGACTTCTTTTTGTGGGGGTATCTCAAGAACACGGTGTATGCTAGTCGACCACATTCAGTTGCAGACCTAAAAGATCGAATCTAGCACTACATTCAAAATATCCCTTTGAATATGTTAAAGGGTGCTAAGCAGGAATTTTCCAGACGCCTGGCTGAATATATCAAATGTAATGGCGGGCATCTAACCGGCGTAATTTTCAAAACCTAAATATCATTGTCAGTAATAATAAAAATACCCACTTTTCTGAGTTTCATTTCACTTTTTTTTTAACCAAAAACATGTATAACGATTATTTATTTTCCACTTTTTAAATCCATGTGTGCTTTATGCCGGACCCTGTACTTACGTGATGATGATGATGATGATGATAATAATAATAATAATAATACAGCGTTATAATTAACGAGAGCATGGTTCAGATGCAGAAATTGGAAATTGTATCTTTACTCTCTCTCTCCCTCTCACATTCTCTCTCCCTCTCGTTTTCTCTCTCCCTCTCGCTTTCTCTCCCTCTCTCGCTCTCTCTCTCATTCTCTCTCTCTTTTTCTCTCTTTCCTGACCCCTTTCCTCTCTGAAACAGTCATTTTCCCTTCAAAATAATGTAATGACTACCACTAAGTCATGTTACTGCATTCAATGTTAATTTTGCGCGTACATGCTGTGTACTCTTTTTTAAAAAAAAACTTTACCGCTCATTTCTCACACAGTCGCTTTCACACATGGAGTAACAACCACCACTCAATCTTCTCTGAATACTACAAATCCCGTGACCGCCAACAGTACTTCCAGCGCCACTGCAGCGACGACGTCCACCAATATTACCTCAAATTCTACAGCTGTAAGTAATGCATCATCGACAGCAGCAGCAGCAGCAGAAGCAACAACGACAGCATCTGCTGTGTCTTTGGCCTCAGTTACAACATCGGCATTCACCCGATCCACCGGCGCACCCGCTGCTTACACCGAGGCAGCAAACTCGACGGACATGTCAGAGACTCCGAACACTGCTTCTTCAGACGCGCCATCGCCGCTGCCTGCAAATATATCAATCACAACAGCCGTACCAAACTATGTGGCCAACTCTACTGGTAATGCTACTCAATCTCCACTTGAACCCGATCAATCTGACACCAGTACTCGTCCTGATCCAGCGAGGTTAACTACTCCAGAACCCACAACATCACGGGCACCAACGACAACCACGCAACGAACACAATCTCCGGTGCAGACCACAAAAAAACCAGTTGCCATCCTTAACCCTAACCCTTACAATCGTCCTCGTGGCCCACGACCTAGGCCACTGGGTCCCCTAACCCCACAACAACAGCAACGGTTGCTAAGCCCGTGGCTATTCTACGGCAGTGATTATTTCCCCTACATGTGGATGCTCTCACATCAGCAAGCCGCTCGACATGGACCTCAAGGCTCCAATTCATTTGCACCTCTCTATATGACGGCCATGGACAGAGAGCTTTGGCCACTCCTTTTAGCTCAGCAGAATTCACATCATCAAAGACCACAACAGCAACGACAACAACTACAGCAGCAGCAACAGCAACTACAACAGCAGCAGCAACAGCAACTACAACAGCAGCAGCAGCAACAGAGACAGTTTACTTGGAGTCAGAATCGACCTCCACAAAATCTGGATCAAAATAGCTTGCAACAAAACCGGAATAATTTAGCCAGCTGGTTCTTTATAAATGAATTGTAAACAATCCAAAAAATGGCGGAACATGAGAAAGAACTCCATAGTTTTAACCTCAAACATTGTAAACAACCTATGATGCTTCCTGGCTGCTCAGAATTTACAGTTTATTCTAAATATAAGCATGATTTACAGCCAGCCAAAGATCTCTTGCTTTCTTTTCTTCAGTTTCAGCGGAGACCTTCTGCGGAGTTCGTTCTCTGTTTTACAGCAGCTGCATATTTGTTTAATATCTCCATTTAGTTCTAAAAACCTCCCACAAGAGAATGAAAGGAAGACTTACTTTTAATAAACTGCTAAGAAGAAGTGCTATTATCATTAAAATTCTCTAGTATTCTTATCGTATATCTTATATCCTTCCCGTGTCGTTAAACGTCACATAGGGCTCGCAAAGTAGTTCGCCGATTTTTCCTGTCTTCGGCGAGTCTTTCAACCTCATCAAAGGATTTTATGCCTGTTAATTTGGCCTCTCTTAACAATGTCGTCTTCAGAATTTCACACGGTCTGCCTCTTTTTCTCTGGCCTGTTGTGTTCCACTTGATAGGTTGTTTTTGGGATTTTCTGATCGTTTCTTCTCATCACGTGACCAACAAATGTCCAGCTCATTTTCCTGATCACCCATGAGACTGGTTGTTGTTCAGTCATCTGTCTTATCTTAACATTGTTCTTGAATTCGTACCATTTGATGCCGAGTATTTTCCTTAGGCATTTGTTTTCAAAAGAGTCTAATTTCTTGTCTATTTCTTTAGTTGTTTTCCAGCTTTCGCATGCATAAATGAGAGAGCATTAATTACGCTTTTATAACACTTTCTACAGCTCGTATAGTTGCAGTCAGTTTTGTGCTTTATATTTGTTAGAATTTTTCAACAGTCAGAAAAATAATTGACTGGTTACTATACCAGAATACAAGTACTATTCCTTCAATGCTAAAATTTAAGTTAATTCCAGCTCTAGTGTGTACGCCAGCACCATTGTCATGTAGAGTAGCTTGATTTGCTTTCGTTTCAGCAGCACATTTTGTAACGTGGCTAAGCAGTATGGCTAATTTTCTGTTTTCTGTTTGGTAAATTGTTGAATAATCAAGTTGCTCTGCCAGTCAGCTGGACTAGACTGGACTATTAATGTGAAATTCTACTATTTTCCCATAAGTTATTAATAGTTTTCCTCTTATTTTCTTTTCGTTCCAGAGTAAAAAAAAAAAAATGCTGTACAATGTAATGTTCGTGACATGTTGTGGAAAATGTACGAGTATGTTACAGACACTGTTGTCTTTTATTTATTACATGTTTTCTTATTGCGAACTGTTTCAGTAATCAAAGTTTGTGTTTTATCTTGTTTTCTATGCTTTATTTGTAGAATGTCTTAAATACCCTTTAGTTCGGTCTCACTTTCGTACATTTTATTCATACATCGTAAGGTGTCACATATGTATTTGTCTGTAATGTTATGACTGTTACTGTGAATCTATTGTCTGTAGCCATAATTTTATTGGTCTGTGCGTCCTCGTTTATTTTTAGTATCTTACTGTACTGCGCGTCTCCTTCACAGATGTGTTTTATGTTATACTGTTCCCAGACATTGCAAAGTTGCGCCTGCCTTTGCGGATTCTTTATCTGAGAGACAGATAAGGTTGCCTAGAAACCACGCCTAGGCCGGTTACGTATATACTGACTGCCGCTTAAAACTCAGTTTGCTCGTTTCTTTTCATGTGATTATTTTTTTTAACACAACCACATCTAGTTTCGTTATGATGCCCTTGATGTCACCATGTCACGTTATCTGTTCTAGAGTCATGTGACTCTACCGAAAACAAAAAAGACCTGTGATAGTAGTTAATAAGGTTACAATCGCCATACATAGGTTAGTGCTGAAGAGAATAAGTTTCAGTCAGATACCACGTGTCTCCAGGTAAGACAGGTAAAATAAAATACCTTCTCATACTCGTCTGAAGCAGAAAAGTCAGTTCCGTTAAGAGCGGGCACCATCTAACTCTTCGATGCCCTGCTGAACGTTTATACTCCAAGGCACTTCCGTTGCTGCATTCAGGAAAGGGATCAGGAAGAGAAAGAGAGAGAATGGGAGAGAGAGAGAAAGCAAAGATCCATTTTCTGTCTCAGAACCATGTTCCCGTTAGTTATAACGATGTATTATTATTAGTAGTAGTAGTAGTATTGTGTAAGTATATACACGTTTTCTAAAGTACTAGAGTTCATTGGGTTTATCATTTCTTATAACTATACCGTGAGTTAAATAATGTCCTTATACCTCCCTCATCCACTTTTCTATTTTCTCTTCCATGATGCCTCAAATATATATCAGCGGATACTGTACAATCTAAATTTTAAACAAAAATTAAAAATCGCCCTTGAATCGGTCTTATTCTCGCCAGCTTTCACCATCTCTGCCATTACTCTTCCTCCAGCTATCATTCTAAAATTATCCTCCGACAAGATACAGCAGTAAAGACACGAAAGCACATAAATACTGTCACGATGTTTTTGCTGCGTGACAGTTCATAAATTCCCTTAATACCGCATTTCCACACGGTTAGCTGCTGACAAAAATGGCTCATGTACACGCTTTGAGTGGGAGAGGGGGTACTTTTAGAAAGCTACGAACGCATTTTAAAAAAAAATACAGACAGTAGTGCAACGTGATATTTCTCCAACTTCCACGCAATTTTTTATAAATATAGCTCCAATGTAATAATATTTTACAAAACTATTCATAGTTTAAATTGTTAATTATACCTAACTCGGCAACAATAAATATTAACCAGGATGTGGGATTATATTTCTAAGTATAGAGCAAAGCAAAGTATTATAAATGTAATAATATTTTTCCTGCCATTAAGTGTTGTAACGGAAAATAACAAGACTTTTAATGGCGTGCCATACGAGCAGTCGGCCAAACAACTTACATAAAATTTGTGCCAGTGAACTGGCTATTTCAGAGGCTAGGAAGACAGTTTTGTCATATATGTGTTATACTGGTGTGTGTCTTACGTAGGAACTGGCTAGCGTACTGGTTAGAGCACTCATTTAGCAACCGAGTGGCCGAGGGTTCGAATCCTCAGCTGAGCGGGATTTTTTTTCCGACCAATACGGCCCCGAGGTAGACCCAGCCTCGTAAAATGGGTACCAGAGGAAAGAAAGGCATCGAGGACAGGAACTGGCTACCCTACCTCATACGCTGATGGTCCAACATAATGAGGTCTCTAACGCTTCATCCCCTACGGCTATGGGACTACTGGTGTTTCATTTTCAGAGCGGTATGTCCTCCAATGGTTGTGGGGTTAAACTTTTCTACAAGTGAAGGTAACAGAATAATGTGGCTGAATCTACATCTATTTCACTAAACAACTACATTCCTAACAGACTAATCTACGTCTGTCCCAGACGATACACAAAACACAACTGTTCCTAAGTCATATGATTTCTCTCTCACCTGACCTTTTTCCTGTCATACCTTAACCGTGACCCACGTGAAAATTGAGACAAAGAAAATAGACTTTACTCGCAAACAGCTGATTACTTTTATAATAATTTTCTAATTCTCAGATGAGTTATCTATCTTACATTCTAGCATGCTATATACTATTATAAGATCAAGACTGTGGAGACGGTACACCAAGTCTTCGACTGGTACTTCGACTTCACTGCCCTAGTCTAGACACATTTGACTGAAAGTTGTCACTGGAGGTCACCAGGAAAGCAAGCTATGACAAGAAGTATCATTTTTCATGAATAAAAGCTATGACAAGAAGTAGCATTTTTCATGAATAAAAGTTATGACAAGAAGTATCATTTTTCATGAATAAAAGTTATGACAAGAAGTATCATTTTTCATGAATAAAAGCTATGACAAGAAGTATCATTTTTCATGAATAAAAGCTATGACAAGAAGTATCATTTTTCATGAATAAAAGCTATGACAAGAAGTATCATTTCTCATGAATAAAAGAAGCTATAACAAAAAGTATCATTTTTCATGAATACAAGATATAATACAAGATATGATACATGATACAAGAAGTATCATTTTTCATGAATAAAACGATATGATATTCATGAACTCCGAGAGCGTGACAAATAAATTCCTTCACTTGGCATGAGTTTGCACGTCGTAAATATAACCTTAAGTCATCATCAACATCATCATCATCATCATCATGTGCCGTGCCGACTGGCGTTGGCTATTATGCTTCTCCAGAGTACACGATCCTTCATGCAGGCCATCAGCTCAGTTGGTGATCTCCTCTCACACCATCCCGTCAGACTGTCCAGTATCATTTCTCTTGGTCTTCCTCTTGATCTTCTTCCTTCTATTTTTCCTGTTGTTATAATATTTTCAATGCCCCCTCTTCTCATTGCATGTCCTATGAAAGTACATTGCCTCTCTCTTATCTTTCTGACAAGGTTTTTTGTCTCTCCAGCTCTTCTCCTACATTCTTCATTAGTTATTTTTGCTGTCCAGGGGAAACGCAACATTCTTCTAATAAACCACATTTCTGCTGCTTAAGTCACCGAAAATTAATTTGTAACAAAATCTATGTCGCTTTAAATTCCACGTCTTGTGATGTAGCTCATGAATTTAAGATAAGATAGATTTTCAAAAAGCAAAAGTAGGTTGTTCAAACACACACGTATATTTTTTAAAAAGAATCTTGTTCAGTGCAAAAGAAAAAAAAAACACGAAACAACTTTAAAAGTGAAAAAATTTCGTGGATAAATGGTAAAACAGCCACGAGCTCGTTATTAAGAGAGGTATTAAAAAAATCAATTTTCGAACAATAACGTATGCATTATATCGCGTAATGTGCTGGCGATCCTGTACAAAAGAAACAGATAAAGCTACATTGGATCATGGGATTATTCTAAGCGTCTTCCAATATCATTTTTGCCCTGTTCAAAATGGAGGGTTGAGTCCAAGGTTTGTTTTGTGATTTCTTATCGTAACCATTTCCCTTACGTTCACGTGTGAAAGTTTTACATTTGAGACTTGAGTTTTAAGGCAGTTGCCCACTTTGTTTGAAGTAACTATCAATGCTGCATTCAAGACTCTCATGGGTAGGGACTGCACCACCCAGTTTAGGAACCATTTGTCAGCAAGATTTAATGGTTTCAGTGTGCCTTTCACTGTTAAGCTTTCTCCTTCTACAAACTCTGGACGGTCACTTATAGCGAATTCCTTCTCTTCCGAGTGCTTAATCCCCACATGAACTATCCAAGTCCAACATGCCATACTAAATAACAACATATAACATTTGTAAGCACTTCCGGCTAACAACCAGTTATAATATCCATCAAAATAAATGAAAACACTGGCAGGTTATCGTACTGTCATCTCTTTCTCTCCTCTCTCTCCCCTCTCTCTCTCACACTCCCTCTCTTCTCTCTCTCCTCTCTCTCATTCTCTCTCTCCTCTCTCTTTCTCACACATTCTCTCTCCTCTCTCTCATTCTCTCTCTCCTCTCTCTCCCCTCTCTCTCTCACTCTCTCCTCTCTCTTCTCTCTCTCTCTCTCTCCTATCTCTCTCACTCTCTCTCCTCTCTCTCTCACTCTCTCTCTCACTCTCTCTCCTCTCTCTCACTCTCTCTTTCTCCGCTTTCGGTGAATATAGTTCATTCAAATCATTCTTTCAGCCCTCCGAGCCATTGCTTCTCATTGCTTCAGACAAGTCTTGTCTCCATTCTTCCCTGTTCTTAATCTTCTCCTAGTGAATACATAGTTCCTATGCGTTATTTTCATACTACCAGCAAGTGCAGATTAAGAATTCACTATTGTAAATCAGTGGACAAAAAAGATGCAGGTCAGCTTATCATGAGAATGAAATTACAAATTACCCCCAACGTTTCCCAGTTAACGAATGCAACGCGAGCATTGGTTAAAAAAAAAAAAACAGCAGAAAAGCAGCAAATTTACACAATACCAGAAACGCAAGCCGCGCATGCGCTGTAGTATAGTGTAAACTGGAAACAAAAAACAACGCACATCAGGTCACGTGGATCAATGAAAGACCATCAGATAAAAGAGACATTCTACACGAGTTATTTTTGTTATATTGTAATTATGGAAAGCGAAACGGCTAAAATGAAGCTGGTTGGTTAACAAATTAGGGAGGTGTGTTATGCAGAAAACCATAGAGAAATGGTAAATAAAAATAACGGATTATGGGAACATAATGAAAAATGTGTGTGTGTGGGGGGGGGGGGGGGGGGGAAGGGAAGCTAAACTGTATTTTGATACTCCGATAGATAGTCTTGGGTGACCAGAAGAGCATACGAAGAAAGTTCACAGAGAAATTGCAGAACAATGAAAACTGGTTAAAACCATAAGGAAAAGATAATTAAAATTATTTTTACATTTCGTGAGAAGACTTATGCTAGATAATCAAAACCAAAAACAGCACGGATAGAAAACTGTGGAGCATATATGAGGAACTCCTGCTGACTATAGAACTCAAGGAGGAGTCACAGTTTCCTGCTGACTATAGAACTCAGGGAGGAGTCACAGTTTCCTGCTGACTATAGAACTCAAGGAAGAGTCACAGTTTCCTGCTTAAGACTGCGTATAAGAAACTGAACACAAAAGATGAAGTACTCACAGAACTGGAAAGGGCGGAACAAAGTATCTGCAATACTCAAAACATTAAAAAATGGAGATCACGATGACAGGCATCAGATAATCAGCAGGGATTCGCGATAAAGAAATGCCTCCAAAACAAGTCTCAAAAGTGAAAAAAAAAAATCAGATGACTTCATTTTCTGCTTGACAAAAGGATTTTATAACACTTAAACAATTTTTATGCAGGAAACTCTCTACTATAGAGAACGGAACAATAAAACAACTCCTTCAGATCATCAGAGGAAGTAACCCCCCCCCCCTTCTCAGACAAGTGTTTCGGCCCTATTATAATGCTTATGCAATTTTTAGATTTAAGTAAAACAAAAAATAAAAAAAACAGAATAAATATACATACGCCTCTGTAGCAAAGCTATGATAAGAAATACAATTCTAATTATTTGACAAAACTAGAGTTCCATAACTATTTGAAGTATATAGTTCTGCTAGTGATATCGTGGAAAATTAGAACACTGTTATACTCTCTCTCTCTCTCTTTCTGAACCTTAAGTGCCCAAAGGCACGTGGGACTTCCGCAAGGGTTTGCCACAAACGCCTGTCCTTTGCCTTTTTTCCCCCTCACTTGCCCAAGCGAGCCCTCTATTGCTCAACATCCTTTCTGTTCTTTTCCATATCTCCTTTGGTCTACCCTTACTTCTGTTCCTCTGTTGTGTCCATCTTAGTGCTATTTTTGATACTGCTATACTTGTGATGTTGAAGACTCATGGAGGGAAGAGGTGCACGGACAAACTATGCACAAACTATCATGCGCACATCATACAGCTAGTGTACGGGTTGTTGCAGAACAGTCCATTCACTGCTCGTTTTCCTCATTCGTTGACAGCTACAAAGCACTCAGTGGTGTGGACAGGAGAGGAACTAAGGCAGCAGAATGGGTTGTACAGTTCCCCCGTTTGGTTCATAAGCCTAGTTAATGAAATATCTGAAACCTCAGAACTATGAACACAAATAAGAGGGAGAGAATTTGTAGAGCTATACATACGCAACGTTCAGAATAAACTGGTTATTGTTTATCTCCCTTCTCTTACCCAGTAGCCGCAAGCTGTGTCATGAAAGTGGTAACTGTTTGCTTTATTACGAAAATGGTTAACTGTTAGATTTATCATGAAAGTGGCTAACTGTTATCGGAAACAGGATACGGTAGGTTAAGTAAAGATGGTGATGACAACAAAAGATTGTCTTCTTATCTCATATCTTATTTACTCATTATATGATGCGCCAATATATGTTGGTGATCGCGTATGTCAGTTTTGTATATTTCTTAATATCTTCAATATACTCTGTAATTTTCCTTCTCCAAAACGACCAGGCCTAACGTATCTATTTTAATTTCAGTATATTTTTTCCCTTTTCTCCTGAGTTTTCCAGTGATTATCAGGTTGTCTAACTTCAGTTCTTTTTTTAGCAACACACGGTAATTAGTGTATAAGTATACAACTAACCACGAAGCACTGCAGTAAAGCTGTGATACCAAAATGTATAAACTAGGAAAAAAGTAGGAGCAGCTTTATTACTTAACAACTACAAAGTTCTGACGTTTCGGCGTGAGCCTTAATCATACAAACATATACATGACGCAGAATTAGAGCGAGGAGATAAAGTATAGATTCACGTGAATCCTGTGTTAAAAATAATAAATAAATAAATAAAACGAATAGAGAATTTAGCTTGAAAGAATATGTAGATTTTCAGACGCTCGTTTAGAAATGCCTTGAAAGAATATGGAGCTTTTTCGTCTCCTCTCTCTAATTCTTCGTCCTGTATGTGTTTGTATGATTAAGGCTCACACCGAAATGTTACAACTTTGTAGTCCTTAAGTAATAAAGCTGTTCTTACTTTTTTTCCTAGTTTATACATTCTTTTTTATTTGTCCAAGGAATTCTGCTGATGGTTTTCCCCCTTATTTTTAGTTTCTTGTGCAGTTTCTCTGGCAACTTCCTTTGTTTTTCTGGCCGTTCAGGGCATACGATGAATCTTTTTTCCAAAACTCACATCTCTGTTACCTCCAGTTTACTTTTTGATCTGTTTCTTGTCCAGATCTGACAGGCACAGAACAATATTGATTCTGCATAGGCTGTACTAATATATTCTTTATTCAAGATCATATTTTTTATTAATTTCATTTGTAAATGCAATAATTTTCCTTGGTTTCTTGCAAGTACAAGCTTGTATGTTGGCACTGAAGTTATATATTATCCATTCATCACGTATGTTTCTTCTGTGGATTTGGCAAATCTTTAACTGCTTGTTTTTCAGCCTGCTAGCCTTCCCAGATAAGAAACACACCAGTCTAGCTAGCCTTCTCAGATAAGAAACACACCAGTCTAGCTACCCTTCCCAGATAAGAAACACACCAGTCTAGCTAGCCTTCCATGATAAGAAACACACCAGCCTAGCTAGTCTTCCTTGATAAGAAACACACCAGTATAGCTAGCCTACCCAGATAAGAGACACACCAGTCTAGCTAGCCTTCCTTGATAAGAAACACACCAGTATAGCTAGCCTTCCCAGACAAGAGACACACCAGTCTATCAAGTTTTTCTGCCCACTAACCTTTCTAGGTAAGAAACACACCAGTCTATCAAGTTTTTCTGCCCGCTAGCCTTCCCAGATAAGAAACACACCGGTCTATCACGTTTTTCTGCCCACTAACCTTTCTAGGTAAAAAACACACCAGTCTATCAAGTTTTTCTGCCCGCTAGCCTTCCCAGATAAGAAACACACCGATCTATCTCGTTTTTCTGCCTGCTAGCCTTCCCAGATAAGAAACACACTGGTCTATCAAGTTTTTCTGCCCGTTAGCCTTCCCAGATAAGAAACACACTGGTCTATCAAGTTTTTCTGCCCGCTAGCCTTCCCAGATAAGAAACACACCGGTCTATCAGGTTTTTCTGCCCACCATTCTATCAGGTTTTTCAGCCTGATAGCCTACCCAGATAAGAAACACACCAGTCTATCAAGTGTTTCAGTCAGATAGCCTTCCCAGATAAGAAACACACCAGTCTATCAAGTTTTTGCAGCCTGCTAGCCTACCCAAGTAAGAAACACAGAGTCTATTAAGTTTTTAAGATAACTAATGAGATTCTGTTTATGGATTAGTCAAGGTGGACTATTGCCATCATGAATGAAACTGACATGAATTAATGAGAAAACGTAAGTTAGATTACTTTATAACCACTGGGAAACTCAAGGAAGAATGTCAGTGCTAAAACTTCGAAAAGACAAAACAAACTATCAGCTACATACCTTTCAGTTAACTCATCATAACTGTATTTGTGCTGACAAGCACTGCTGGTCTTACTTGTTTACAGATTTCAATTCTTGAAGTTTTCCATCATCTCCGATGGTGACTTTCTCCATTGCGACATTGTAACATACTTCACCATGATCAGCATCTCTTGTTGTGTATCTCTTACTGTTGTTAGTCTTTTTTCTCATAGTTTTGATTCATTTTTTTTTTATCAGCAAGTCTTGATTATCATCAGATATCTATAGCAGTATTCTAAGAAACAGCATCTCTGTTTACTCTATCCATCTTTGTCAAGATCTGTTTATTGTTCATGATTAATTTCCAGTGGGCAAGGCAAGCTGAACAGAGTATTTCAGTAAAGATTTCTTGGCCTTTTGTGATAGATCATGGATTTGTACATAACACTTTTCATTTTCTTGAACACTGCTTTAGGCTTGGCAACTGCACTTCACTGCACTGTCAAACTGATGAATTAAGCAAACTCTGTCCTATTGTGTTTGTCAGCAGGATGAAACTCCCGAGAGAGCTGATATTCATATCTGTGTCACTCTCTTAATTTTTCTGCTCTAGACTTTACCCTTCAAGTTTTCAGCATCTAACTTATTGTGCTCAATGCTTTTTTATAATTATTATTATTATTACCATTATTATTATTAGTCATGCCTGAAAGTGTTGGTGCTCATGCTTCTCCGTCTTCTATGCTCCTCGGTGTTTGTGATCCACTCAAAATATTTTCTCTTTTTTCCACACCACCTAGTCAGACCATATATTCAAATGTAATATCCACCCTCATTTATGCATGCGAAAGCTGAAAAACAACTAAAGAAAGAGACAACAAATTAGACTCTTTTGAAAACAAATGCCTAAGTAAAATACTCGGTATAAAGTGGAACGAATTCAAGAACAACGCAGAGATAAGGCAGATGAGCGAACAACAACCTGTCTCATGGGTAATCAGAAAAAGGAGATGGACTTATGTTGGTCACATGATGAGAAGAAACAGTCAGAGAATCCCAAAACGAGCTATCAAGTGAAACACAACAGGCTGAAGAAAATGGGGTGAACCATGAGGCCAAATTAATAGGCATAAAATCCCTTGATGAGATTGAAAAGCTTGTTGAAAGCAGGAAAACTTGGCAAACTATCATGCAAGCCCTAAGTGACGTTTAATGGCATGGGAAGGATGTAAAGATGTAGTCAGACCAGGAAGATATTTTTTCTTTTGATCTTCCTCTCTTCCTTTTCCCCTGGAATTTTCTAGGCATTACTAAGTTCTCAGACTTCTTGTCTTCTCATGACATGTCCAAGAAATTTTGTCCACTTTCTTCCTTATAATCAATTATAGTTTTCATCATTCAGAAACTTCTCTGAGGACCTCCTCGTCTTTTTTTCTGTATGTCCATGGTATTTTGTCGCATTTTTCTCCAGAACTACATCACTGTTGCTTCGAATTTCTTTGTCATCTTACTGTTAGTTGTCCACAAGTACAGCAATATTGGTTCTATATAACCATTTAATATTCTTCTCTCTTTACTTTTTGGGACATCTTATTTGTTAATGCCTTCTTCATGTCATAAAAAACCGGGACATCTTATTTGTTAATGCCTTTTTCATGTCATAAAAAAACCACTTTTGTCTGATTTATTTATGATTTTATTTCATTTGTGCACTTGCCATCAGGTGTTTTTGTTGTACTGAAAGGTAACTGAATTTATTTACTTGAGTAATTTACTTCCTGTCTGAAAGGATGTGCCCACCTTACCTGGCCTACCAGGTGCATTCACTAGGCAGCAGGTGCTGGATCAGCCTCTAGTTACAGAGGCCACCTGTGAAAATCTGAATAAACAGCAGCAGACCAAAAGAGGTAACCTGGATGCCTTGCAGATTAGTCTCTTTAGACAAAAGCTAGTGGAGAAAACCGTATACAACCACTGTGGTACCGCCATTACCTTGTCAAATCATGCTTCTAACAGCTCTCAGTATTTACCTTTCAGCGTATGCTTCTTTTTGCTTGTCCTCTTATCTGCCGGTGAATTGTACCCAATTCTGTAACATGACATTTTCAAATCCATTTTAAGCTTATTTTATTTTCCATATAAGTGTCTGTGTTTCATGGCTGCCTGGAATGTATTGATTGGGGAATATAAACATAAAATATCAACACTGTAATTTAATGGAAAAAAAAAAAACCAAACAAACAAACGAGCATACACATGGAACTGAGCATTAATTTTGGTAAAATAATTTATTTCTGTAGTAATTCTAAAGAAGATAAATTTCTCTCTGCAAAATAACAGTTTACCCTTTATTTTCTGGAAAGTGGAATTTTACCCTGTAACTTCAAAATTAAAAGAAATCTGAAAAAAAAAAAAACAACCAATGTCGTTTCTATACATACATGCACACAACACACAAAACATGGATTCTTGGGTTTGGTTTCACAGTAGACGTGTCATTTTGACAGACATTTTCATATTTATTTAAATATTCATAAATAAAACTGAAAAATCTTACAGCTGCTTACTTACTCTTCCATTTCCTTCACCATACATTCCCATTCTACAGCAATTCAGTGCTTCGCTCAGTTATCTGGTTAAGCTGATAACAAGCTAGCATAACATGCTATAACAAGCTACTATAACATGCTCGCTTTTTTTTTTTTTTAGTGCAGGACTGAATAGTCTGAAAGAGTCCACTAACAAGGGTGTGCTTCATTTAAAGGTATTCCTTGCTTGCATTCTTTACCATTTTCTTTGTTAGAAATTATTTTAATGTTTGTTAAAAAAAACATATGTTAGAAGATCTGTACTGACAATGTATTTTTGTTTATGTATGTGTGTGTGTGAGAACTGTTTTATTAGGTTAATTACTTCTTCTCTTTTACTTTGAATATAATAGTTTAATCTTACACTCTTTTGATATGTTTTTTTTCCCTAATGTAATTTGTATACTCGTATTAAATCAAGTGTGTTTGGGAAGAATGAAAGATGAAGTGATGAAGGGCAGAATGTAAGACGGGCCTGCGTGCCCAATTCTTTACCCTTTAAAAATAAAGATCACTCAGACCCCTATCTGAGGCATGGGCATTCAACAAGGGCCCTAGCGAACGAAGAAGAAGAAGAAACAAGGGCCCTCCGTTCATTTCTATACTGGGCTGTTCCTTCTACCCATCTCCAAGTTTAGTCAATCTTTTGGATCTCCGCTTCAGGACTTCTTCGTCAGGTGTTTCTAGGTCTTCCTCGCTCCCTGAGGGTTCCCAGGTGAGAGCTTGTCTGGTTATGTTAAAACATTTTTTCAAAATTAAAGCTAAGTTAACCTGAAAAATGCACCCCATTCCTTCTACATAAACACTGGCTAACAGAAGAATTGCTGCTTGAAGTAAGGAGTGGCTGAATACAGCAGTAAGTGCTGCACTCATCACCTGCCAGTTTGAAACATGTGAAAATTTGTACATGGCACACTGTTGATGAAAAAAAAAAAAAAACGCTCCTAAAAATGGATGTGTGCGCATTGCTAAGCATACTGGACTGTAATTCATACATTCTTGTCAGTGGATGAAGAGAAAAATATATAATACATACAACTCGCTTCCCTGAATATGGTCACAGCAGGCTGAACAAAAAATACATAATTATCTGACTAAAAGTTATACACATATCTGTAACACATCCTATAGCTGATGTAACTCATGCAGACATACGGTCTCTACCTGATTTCATTAAGAAAAAATAAATCACAGTGCTCCTTTACATTCTGCTATAGTGGCAATGAAGAATATATATGTACATATAACTTTCATATATTACTTTGGGAAATTCTTTTAGGCTCTGTTTCTCTCCACAAGTGGTTGTACTGAATCTTTTATATCACTACATGGAGATCAGAATACATACACAGCAGACACCCCCAAAGACACCCGCCCCGCCCTCCTCCCCCATTCTCATGCTAAATAAGTCACAACAAATCAAAATTTTCAGGCTCCAAACTGGATACTGCAGACTGCAAACCCATCTACACAAAATGAAAGCTGCCCAAACTCTGCTCTGCACATGCCAGTATGATCTCCAGGCTGCAGAATACATCCTACAAACCTGCATTTTCTATTGAGAGTCCAAATCTGGCCCCAGATAAAGTGCACTGACAGGAAATTGTATGGCACACATGAAGGGCTCCTACTTAATGAAAAGGTTCACAGAGACAGCCTGTCTTATTGTTTAGATAGCTTAGCATATCAAACTAAATGCAGAGGAACAACTCTTTCACCAGGGTAGCTGAGTCAAATTTCTCTGGAACTTCCTGACAAAATACAGTTTCTTCCGGAGGTCCAGATTATCTGCTTGGTCGTTGTTATTTCATTTATTTTGTCTTTCTACAGTCCAGCACTGAGATCTTCGAGATGGCAACTATAAATTTTGGATTTACTGTTTCACTGCCATGGTTACCACAAACAATGAAGCGTATGGGATTTCTACATGTTATTCAATTCAATTCAAGTGCCATGCCACGTGGCATAGACGATCATTTCTCTCCACAATTCCCTGTCTTTAGACTTGATTATACGATCTGACGGTGACTTTCTTCCTAGACACACTGACAGCCCATCCAGTAACTTCTCTCTCTGTCTTCCTCTGTCTCTTCTTCCCTCAATTTTTCCAGTTGCCACAATGTGTTCCAATTTTCCTCTTCTCAGAAAATGTCCTACAAATCTCGCTTGTCTGCCTCTCATCTTTGCTGTAATATGCCTTTTAACTCCAGCCTCTCTTAAGACTTCTTCATTGGTTTTCTCAGCTGTCCATGGTACCTTCAACATCCTTCTTATGAACAACATTTCCATGGCCTCCATTTCTCGTTGTACTCTCATATTCATGGACAATGATTCACATCCATAAAACAAAACTGGCTCGATGTAACATTTAAGTATTCAGAATCTTGTATCCATTGATATGGATCTGTTGCACAAGATGTTTCTCATTTTCTGGAATGATAACTTGGCCTGAGCACATCTCCTTTTTATTTCGTTGTGACATTTCCAATCAGATGTCATAATTGTTCCTATGTACTTGAATCTATCAACTTGTTTCAGCTCTGTGCCACTGATGGTAATGCTACATTTTGGTGGTAATCTTTTCTTTGAGATGACTATCACTTCAGTCTTCTTTTTGTTCAGGCTGAGACCTTTATTTTTACTTTCACGAACCAAGACGTCCATAAGATCCTGTAGCTCCCCTTCACTTTTAGCAACTGTAACTGTGTCGTCTGCATATCTTAATTTGTTACGGTTGTACCCGCCAACCGATATGGTTGGCATGTTCTCTATATTTCTCATTATGTTTTCGCTGTACAAGGAGAAGAGGTCAGGAGATAAAACACATCCTTGTCTCACTCCCAATTTTATGTCTTGGAATGCTCCTATTTGGTTCTCGACCCTCACTAAATTTCAGATCTTTCCCATCTATGCTGATGTCTTCCAGCATTCTTATAATTTATGTGTGTCTCACTTTATTGAATGCTTTACAGTAGTCTATGTAACTACATGTTATAAAATTTTTAAAAAGTAAAAAATTTGTAAAACTTGTGCTGGCACCTGACTGCAGCTTGCCATTCTGATATTTTATTATTTTATACTTCAGCATCAATATCAAATATGCAAACTGTTAACATACATATTCAGTGACTGCTCAACTCTCTAACTGTTCATGCTTCCTTTTGCTGATTAAACAGTCACATGATATGAATTACATATTTTTGTAAGATTTTATGTGAAGTTTTGATTTTAAAATTTAAAAAAAATTTATTTTTAACAGCAAAGAGAAGGAAATGCTTATTAAATGCATATCACAGGATTTGCATTATAAATTATTACAATATTTCATGTGAAATTTTTGATACACACTTGAAATTTTTTGCACCTCTGAGATCACAAAATGAAACTATCATTGACAGAAAGAGCAGAGGAGATGAACATCAACATCGCCTGTGCCTCATGTTGTCCAATACTTTCTTCTCCAGCTGAAATGTGTACTGAAAGAAAAAAAAAAAAAACAGAAGATAAAACTTTCTAGTTACATTGCAGCATGTCCTCTTGAATGTAGTAGATAAACTTTGTAATTACGCTGCAGCATCACTGCACTCTGGATAAGTCCACAGGTGCTCACATTCCCCCCTCCCCCCCAACCTCAACATATCCACCAGCATACTGCATCTGAGAGTGTCCGATCCATGTTGGCTGATGAGTCCCCTAACGCACCCAGTAGGCCTCTCGCTCCTGGCCACGCCAATCTGTACTCCCAGCTCATTCAGTCTAAGCAGGGATGTGGATTTGCTGCTCTCAAAATCAGAGCCACTCTGCCTATCACTCTGAGTGCATTATTATCAGTTCAATCCATTAAACTTTATAATTACACTGTAGCATCTCTTCTTGATTGTGGCAAACTTTCTAGTTTCACTGTAGCATGCCATCCTGGGTGTAGTACATAAACTTTGTAGTTACACTGTAGCATCTCTTCTTGATTGTGGTAAACTTTCTAGTTTCACTGTAGCATGCCCTCTTGACCTGCTGGTTATTTTTTGTTTTTTTAGCACTGAGAAATCTGAAAAACTTACAGAAATGAAAACTATTTGTTGATCAGGCAAAATGTAGCACTAAAATGAAATGCTATCTTAAAAACACTGAATCTTTGCACAATGTGGTGAATTGCAAATGAAAATTTAAAAAAAAAAAAAAATTAATGCAGATACAATATGAACATTAAATGAAAACCTGGGACTCACATCAAAGAACAAAAAAACAAGTAGCATAATTCAGTGAGGAAGAACCTTTGTCTCGTAAATGTAGCTTTATCATTCATTTACTTACAAAATTCCATAACTACTTTTCAATGTAGTCTATTCCACCCTCTGAATACATTTCTGCAAATAAAGCAACTGCCTAGAACCAGTATTAACTTGAAATATCCACTCACACCTAGAAAACTCTGGAAAAAGGCAAATCTTTTCAGGCTTGAACATGCTGGTCAACAGAAGCATGATGATGTGCCTAGTTACTACTAACTTCTGTCACATCTCAAAACTCTTATTTCCACACAAAACGATGCTGCATGACCTTCATTCTACGATACTTGTCTTTGTTCTACACAAGCATTCTTCACAGCTCATTGTGTTTATTTCTAACTTCTATCACGATACAGTTTAGAACTGCTCTTTTTTTTTTTGACTCTGCACTGGTCACAACAGACTGAGATATCACATTATAACAGGCTGAAGATGGGCACAGCTGATGAGTACATCTGTGGCACTGGGAAAATGGCAGCCCAGAATCTGCTGCTGGACTGCCCTGCATCAGTCAGTCATTTGCATGTCCCCTGCAGAATTTTGCCTCTCTAACAGCTCTCCTGTAGGCCTCTCATTTGTAAGCAAGATGCCCCGCTGCTGATGCATCCATTTGCATATTATCAATGATGTCTTGCAACCATCTTCATCTTGGTCTTCCTCTCTTTCTTTTTCCCATTATGTACCTTTCCAAGACGGTCTTCTCTAGATTATCATGATGTTTAATGTGCCCAAAATATTTAAGTTTTCTCTGTTTAATCCTCTTTACTAGCCAGCCTTCTTCAATATTAAGTTCTTGTAGTATGGATATATTTGTTCTTTTTTGTGTCCATGATATGTGAAGAACTC
The DNA here is from genome assembly GCA_009760885.1 of Achatina immaculata. Lineage (NCBI taxonomy): Eukaryota > Metazoa > Mollusca > Gastropoda > Stylommatophora > Achatinidae > Lissachatina > Lissachatina immaculata. The sequence continues at coordinate 6,638,051 of CM019717.1, forward strand.
TTCTGTAGCATTTACATTTGCATATGAGTAGCAAAAAAGATACACATGACCAATATCAATCTAGACCACGTTGTATGCCAACACTGGAAAATTAAACCAGACTGATGCATTCTTCAAAGATATTCAACCTGATATCTGTGAATGTGTGAAGAACAACTGCTGATTTATTTTCATTTAAGTTCACTGATGACTTCTCTGTTATGTGAAATGAGATCTTTGCAGATGACACCATGGCAACAATTCTTGAAAAGAAATATCAAATCAAACTGAGAAGAGACTCTGGTGTGGCTTCTATAACTTTCTGAAGAGAAGTAGACTACCACAGAACATATGACAATACCTACCCTGACAGAGATCATGAATTAACTTAAACAGCCTGTTTCATGTGCACTATGTGGCTGGTTATTCATCTACTTTTATCTGCTGGCCCAGTACCTGTACCATTTGTGTCACAGTCATCTTGACTCCAATTTTTACTTCTTGCTAAACTGAACTTTCCTCCACTACAGCAGTCATTTCATTTGTTATTTCACTGGTAACTTCACTTCTCATTTTTCTTTTACCAAGACCTGACTTTTAGGCCATCATATGTTGCCCACATTGGGTACAATTTTTTGTTCTTGAAATATAAGTTCTAGAAACTGTAGCTTGATACTGACATTCAATGGCTGAATTAGTAATGAAACACAGAAGTAATTTTTGCCAGAATGACAGGCAATTTTTTTTTAACAAAGTGTTATTAAAGGAATAAAAAATATAAAATTCACAACAAATAAAATGATAAATAATAACAAAAACTTTTATGGCAAACATGTGATACTTACAGCAGAAGCAACATCTACAGCTTGAGTACTGGACAGCTGAATAGAAGAAATAAAATAAACATGACACTAAAAACAAGTTTCCTCACTCTCTCTCTCTCTTTCTCTCTCTCTCTCAGAGAAGGAGGAAGGGAGAAAGGAGAGGAGAGGAATACATACAGGATGCTTTTCTTCATTTTGCTTAAAATTTTTCAGTGACTGTCTTGATCCCAAACTACTGACTCATCAGGGCATGTCCAACAAAATTCTGCCTTTTCCCCAGTAGTTCTTGTTAATCTGTGAATCTCCTTTTCTGAGAACTTATTTATCTTTATGATCATCCAGATTATATTCTGAAATCTTATTCAGTAAAAATAAGTCTGGTGAGAATTACAATAATCTGGTATTAGTGAAGAGGCGGTAGGCAAAGGTGTATGGTTCAATTTTGTATACTTGCCTTGAGTGTTGGAGGTCATGGATCCTAAAACAATAAATTCCCCTGGAGTCTAGGTAGTGGGACCAAAATTTCCATGTGCGTTGTCATGAATGTTAAACATCCCTTGTCAGTTGGAAACCACAAGCAGAGAAGGACAAATGGCCATTGCCCAGGTAAAATTCTAGGAAAAATCCACCATGGAGACTGGCACGGGCACTTGGAGCATCTGTGTTGGCTGTGGCACCCGTTCTGAGGTGTCAGACATTAGCAGACACAGGAAATGTCCTGACAATAGTGAAGCCATTTCTGAACTATGAAATGAAACTACAGATTGAAAGTGGAAAGAGAAAGGGAAATCACCAATAAGATAAAACAATAAAAGTAGCCCAATATGTCGTGATGACACCTTTATCAAGAAGGACACTGTGTATTTTATATATTTGTCCTCTCTTTTTTTTTTCTAACTCAAAATTTTATCATCGTTATATAATCTAAAGAGGATTAAAGAGAGAAAACTTAAATATTTTGGACACATTAAACGTCATGATAATCTAGAGAAAACCATCTTGGAAGGGTACATAATGGGAAAAAGAAAGAGAGGAAGACCAAAGTGAAGATGGCTGCAAGACATCGTTGATGATATGCAAATGGATGCATCACCAGCAGGCCATCTTGCTCACAACTGAGAGGCCTACAGGAGTGCTGTTAGGGAGGCAAAGTTCCGCAAAGGGACATGCAAATGAATAAATGAATGAATATAATCTAAAATCTTTCACCAGAATGAAGTTGGCAGTAAGAATCTGATGGCTCTTAATACTTTAAAATCTGATATTTTTCATCTGTCATTTTTTAAAAAAATTCCTCCTTTCTCATTAAAGGTATTCCTGAGAAACACGAAGATATATAACTGATTTTCTACAGTGCAGCACATTTATGCTTCTCAGGAACTTACTTCATCATTTTAACTCTGATTTTTTTTTTTCCAAGATGAATGGTAGCCCCAAAAACTATAATACTTCAAAGAAATAAGACCAAAATTATCTCACTGTCTTATTTTCTGACTAAATTAGGGGGTCAGAGAAATTCATAATCACAAATAAACTGGAGTTCGGCTCCATTTTTATGATGAGATTTAACATTTCTCTATTTAACACATGAGCTTGTATTCATTTAATTTTCACCATCAAAAACTTTGAAAAATGGCTTTTTTTTTTTCTTCACATTTACCTGATAAGCATTTTCTGATGGATCTTGATAGTTGGTCTTAATGTGCTGGTACTTCTCTGCTATCTTGAAAGGTACCCCTTCCAGTTCCAGAAACCCATGGCCTCTCCCAACTATAGTGAGACAAAGCAAACTCAGACTAAACATCCTGTACTTATGGCCAAAGATGTGACAATACTGGCAACAAGATATGAACACATTTTATATGGTCCTACAATTAAATATACTCTATATTCTCACCCTACCTCATTTTCTTCAGTATTTGAATACAAGGTCATGCTAAATCTTGAGCCTAGATTTCAGGATGAAGTCCACACAACATTCCAGTCAGGGGCCCATAATTTTCTGTTAAAAATCTATTCCCCTTAATCAGGTCTTGTTTTATACATAGGGTAGGGGATGAAGGAGACCTAGACTTACTTGGAGGAGAGAAATTTTGGCAGTGCTCAGATACAAGGGATGCACAAGGAAGGAAGCAGAGAATAATTCCAAAAAACAGGGATGACTAGAGAACCCTTATCCGGGGCCTATGCTCTCAAGGGAGTGAAAGGCGATGATGATGATGATGATGATGGTGATGATGGTGAAGGGGTGAAGATGCTTTCTGTTATGGCAATCAACAACCCATAGCTGACATGCTAGCATCAGGGCTGACAAACCACAGCTGACCAAAACCCTGTCCCACCTCTCCGCTGGAACCCCCAATAACAGGTCTAACCCGTCTAACGGGGGAGGGATTGCCATAATCCCCATGGTGGTGGAGTCTGCTAAAGAAGTACTGTATGCCCCCTGCTTTGTAGCTTCACTCAGGGACTGAAAACACTGCTGCCATAAGCCACTCCCAAGCCAACATGATGCTGTGTTTCGACACCTCCATCACATCAGCTACAAAGAAAACCAGACTGCAGTTCCATGCAGACTGACAAGGATGTTGAATGGGTGCCAGACACCTGGATTTCTGGAAGGAGAGGTGGCCAGTTGTAACACTAATCACATCAGCCTCTAGATTATAAAAGGTCAAGGAAAACATGAGCACTGACACCACATTCCCTAGATGCCACAGTGGCATGATGGTCTTTATCACTTATGTTAGGCATTCTTAAAATGTAATGTCCTAAAATCTGTGCTTTACTCCTGCAAGAGCATTTTGTTTTGCCTGAGGTATCTTGACCTGGTAAAGCTTACTCAACAGTCAGGAGCAGCAGGTCCTGAACTAGGGTCTGTGACATGTTATGTAGGGGGCAGCACAGCAAGTCTAAATTACAAAGAATATTACTGACATGCAAAGGTATTTAATACCAAGTGATAGGTTACTGTATGGCATATGGGGGGGGGGGGGGGGATAATCACTGACTTCAAGGGCCCTGCAGCCTGTAGAAAGTTGAAGAACTACCGATCTAGAGAATGCAGAAAATATTTTAATCTTGTAAAGTGGAACAGCAAAAATGCAGCATCCATGAAGATGAAATGACTCTGAAATAAGGCAAACAAATTCAGTCAATATCTGGTATCTGTACTGCTAAAATTATGTCAAGAATAACACAAGCACATCTTTATTGATGAGCTGAATATCCTTGCAAACTAAAAAGATGCTCCAAACAGTGATGTAAATCTGTATTGCATCTATATTATTCTATGTGTACGGCACATGGTAAATGATTATGTAAGTGAAATGTAAATTAGAAGCAACTGAGATTTGTGTTGGAGAAGACAGAAAGAAAACAAGATGAAAAAGTTTTCAGATAAACTACATAGGAGCAAATATGCAGTAATCAAAATGAATGAGACTGTAATCAGTGACCCACAGCTACCTGCTTGTGTTAGGTCTGGTGACTGATGCTCTCTCTCTCTCTCTCTCTCTCTCTCTCTCTCTCAGCTTTACTTTCTTAGCAGTCAATATATGCTTACAGAGTTTCTTAAATAGTTCTTGTAAGTGATTTGTAGTTATGTGTGATAATGCATAATAACTTCATCTTATGTTTAATATGCATATATTACCAAATATATGGATATGAGATTATATGTAATAGTTTTCAACTCATATTCAGCATTGCTTTTTTATCCTTGTAAGGCTAATACTAAACTGATGATGAATGATTTGGTTTGAGTGAAAGTCTGAGAAATAAAAGGCAGAATATCAGATGGACCTGCATGTAAAATTCTTTACCTGTTGAAAGAAAATAAAGTTTGTTCATTCATTCATACTTCCCAATGATGGCCTCTAGAAGCAGACATTAATCTGACTAAGTGAACTGGAGGTCCTAAAAAATATGCCAGTTCAAACCTGGGTGATGGGCTGCAAGGTATGAAAAAGAAGAAGAAGAAGAAGACTGATTGATTGATCTTTATTTCCAAAGGGTTAAGAATTGGGCATGCAGCCCTGTCTGACATTCTGCCCTTTATCATACAACTTTCACTGTTTCAGACATTCTACAAATGTGGTGCTCATATAATCAGTCATAACTAACACTGGAAAGCTGAGAGACATAAAATAAAATTACAGTATAACATTCATATTTCAGGAAGTGATCACAACCTTCTGGTAGCAAAATAAAACTAAAATTAAAGAAAGCCAAAATCAGATAACACAGAAAGATACATTTTGATACAAGAAAACTGAAAGACCAGCAAACAAGGAATGAATTCTCAATAGCACTTAAGAACCGCTTCAGTGTCCTACAAGACGAAGCAGAAATGTCCATACTAGAGTTCAATAAAACACTACAGGAAACACCAAAAGAGGTGCTGGGATATCAGAAACTGAGAAAAGAGGAATGGATAAGCAAGACCACATGGGAAAAGATAGAGCAAAGAAAAGAAATCAAGAAAAAATTACTGAACACCAAATCACAACAGCTTAAAGAACAAATTTTAAGTAATTATGCACAAAAAGACAAAGAAGTGAAGTAATCATGCCGTCAAGATAAACGTCAATACTATGACAACTTAGCAGAAGCAGCAGAGAAAGCAGCATATGCAAATGACATGAAAACCATATATAAAATCACAAAGCAAATGACAGGTAACTTCAACACAAGATGTGAAAGTGCAGTAAGGACACAAAATAGACAACTGGTCAGTGGAGAAAGATAAAAAATTGAAAGATGGAGGGAACACTTTAACACCCTACTAAACAGAACACAAGCAGCGCAAACAATAGACATACCTGAAGCAAAAACGGAACTAAACACCAATACAGGACCAATAACAATAAGTGAAGTAAAGGAGGCGATAAAGAAGCTAAAATCAGACAGGGCACCAGGTGAAGATGAAGTGACTGCTGAGATGTTGAAAGCAGAAGAAACAGAAACACCAAAACAACTTTGCCGAATACTACAACAAATTTGGGATCTAGAAAAAGCTCCAGAGGAGTGGAGAACTGGCTTTATAGTAAAACTACCAAAGAAGGGTGACAAGAGATTGCGGGAACTGGAGAGGCATTACCCTACTGCCACTCACCAGTAAAGTATTTTGTAGAATAATCATCAACAGAATTGTACCAGCACTTGAGGGAAAACTTTGGAAAGAGCCGGCGGGATTTAGGAAAGGAAGATCATGCATAGACCACATATTTGTACTTAAACAAATATTAGAACAGGCAAATGAGTGGCATAGCACAACATATGCATTGTTTATTGATTCTGAGAAAGCCTTTGACAGTGTCAACGGAGATGCACTGTGGAAAATCCTAAGATGGCATGGCTTCCCCCATAAGACAGTGAATGTAATCAAAGCTCTATACGAGGGTTTTCAGTGCAAAGTGATCTGTGGAGAACATACCTCCAGCAGCTTTAGGGTACAAACAAGAGTGAAGCAGGGATGTGTACTATCACAAACATTATTTACCTTGGCAGTAGACTGGTTAATGAAGGAGGCAATATCAGACAAACGCAGAGGACTACAATGGACCCTTGACACAGTGCTGGAGGACCTTGACTTTGCGGACGACATTTGTCTACTATCAAGCAGCCACAAAGATATGCAAGATAAAATAAACAAGCTAACTCAGAATGCAAACAACATAGGACTAAAGATCAACGTAGGAAAGACAAAGTTAATGAAGCAAAATGTGAACAACAGAAATGTACTCAGAGTAGAAAGCAAGTTAGTGGAGGAGGTCAATGAATTTGTATACCTTGGCAGTAGAGTAGCAGAAAATGGAGACAGCACAGAGGACATCAACAGCAGACTTACTAGAGCAAACCAGGTTTTTGCAGTGCTGCAGACTATACGGAAATCTAAAATACTAAGCATAAATATGAAAATCAGGATATTTAAGAGTAATGTTCTAAGTGTACGAAGTGAATGCTGGAAAATCACCAAAACCATAGAAAACAAGTTGAATTCTTTCCAGACTAAATGTTTACGAAGAATTAGAAAAATATTTTGGCCAAATACCATAAGAATTAACATCTTGTTGGCAGAAATGCAGATGAGGCCACTGACAGCAATTATTGAGGAAAGACGCTGGCGATGGTTGGGACATGTGCTTCGAATGACTGACAACTCACTACCAAAAATAGCATTAAGATGGACACCACAGGGGAGCAGAAGTAAGGGTAGACCAAAAGAGACATGGAGAAGAACAACAGAAAGGATGTTGAGCATTAGAGGGCTCACCTGGACAAGAGCAGAAAAAAAGGCGAAGGACAGGCATTTGTGGAAAACCCTTGCGGAAGCCCCATGTGCCCTGGGCACTTAAGGTTCAGAGAGAGATAACATTCATATTTCATTCTTATCCATGCACTCAATACAGAAAGTAAGTACATACATATATAAATTACAACAGAAAGTGACTACTTACATATATAAATGACTACAGAAAGTAACTACGTACATATATAAATGGCTACAGATAGTAACTACATACATAATAAATGACTACAGAAAGTAACTACATACATATATAAATGACTACAGAAGTAACTACAAGGGGAAGTCACTAAGTAACTCGCAAATTGAAATATTTTATCAATGGCAGTTATCAGGTAGTATTTAAATATATCCTTATATAGAACCATCATCCAACTTTATAACAGTTGTATGTAGGGGGTGCTGGGAGTTACGTGTGCATACGCACAGCAATAACAAAATGGTTACCCAACTGTTAGTGTGTACCAAAGAAGAACAGAGAAGTGTAGTGCGATTTTTGTGGGTTACAGGACATTCAGTTGAGGACATTCATAAGGAAATGGTTACAGTTTATGCTGAAAAGTGTTTATTATGTAAAGCAGTCTATAACTGGGTAAAAGAAATTTCTCAGGGACACACTGAAATTATTGACAAAGTCCAACTTGGCTGTCCTGTTCAGATTGCAACAGAAGCGACTGTGCAACATGTGAATGAGAGTATCAGAGCTGACAGACGAGCAACGACAGACAATGTAGCAAGTGCAATCGGATGTTCACATGGCTTAGCCATGAGCAATCGAATTTTCTGAAAGTTTGCTCATGTTCGGTACCCAGAGATCTGAATGATGAACCAGTTTGGTCTGTCATTGCAGCATCTTTGTCATTATGCATATGAAGGTGAAGACATGCTCCAAAGGATTATTAATGGAGACGAATCTTGGGTGCACCACTACCAACCCGAATCAAAACGTGCCTCAATGCAATGGAAACACCCATCATCGCCATGCGCAAAAAATTCAAGATTACGCCTTCTGCGGGGAAGATTATGCTGACAGTGTTCTGGGATTATCAAGGAGTGTTGTTAACTAAGTTCCAGAAGTATGGTGACACCGTGAATTCTGTATCGTACTGTGAAGTTCTGTTGATGCTATGGGATGCAATTCGAAGAAAACGTCCTGGTCTGTTGACTAGAGATGTGCTTCTCCTTCATGACAATGCCAGGCCACATACAGCTCGGTTAACCCAAGAGAAAATTAGCCAGTTGGGTTGGGAAGTTCTTGAACATCCACCCTATAGTCCTGACTTAGCTCCAAGTGATTTTCACCTGTTTGGTCCATTGAAAAACCACCTTGGCGGGAGAAGATTCTCAAGTGACAAAGAGGTGGAAACAGAAGTAAAAAAATGGTTCAGAAATCGGACTCTAGATTTTTATGCCATGGGTATTGCATCACTGATTACATGATGGGACAAATGTATAAATGTTGGTGGTGATTACGTTGAGACATAGGGGAATAATGTAGGTTCAAAAATTAAAAGTTTTCAAACTACTGTCGCATTTAGTTTTTTTGTAACAGGCATTTGTGAGTTACTTAGTGACTTCCCCTCGTATATACATATATAAATGACTATCAAGAAGAAAAAGAAGAAGAAGAAGTTTTAAAATAATGTTAAAAATTAAGACAAAAATAAGATAAAAGTAATCAAAACAAAAATATCTTGACAAATCGACCAAGCGAACTGGGAAAATGGCACCAAATAACAGTGACATTAGATGAAATCAGTGACTGTTATTGGCGTAAACATTCATTCATTCATTCCTTTGCATGTCCCTTGCGGAACTTTGCCTCCCAAACAGCACTCCTGTAGGCCTCTCGGTTGTGAGCAAGATGGCCTGCTGCTGCTGCATCCATTTCCAGATCATCAACGATGTCTTGCAGCCATCTTCGTTTCGGTCTTCCTCTTTTTCTTTTTCCCATTATGTATCCTTACAATACGGTCTTCTCTAAATTATCATGACGTTTAATGTGTCCAAAATATTTCAGTTTTCTCTCTTTAATCCTCTTTACTAGCCAGCCTTCTTCAATATTAAGCTCTTGTAGTATAGATATATTTGTTCTTTTTTGTGTCCACGATATGTGGAGAACTCTTCTATAGCATTTACACTCAAAGGCATTTATGTGTTTCTCAGCTGTTTTGTTAAGTGTCCAGGTCTCACAGGCATATGTTGCGATGGGAAAGATGCATGCCCTTAAAAATCTTATTTTTGTGGTTCTGTCTGCTCCTCTCCACAGATTCTTTATTTGTTTTACTTTCTGAAGTGCAATAGATGTCCTCCTTTTAATTTCCCTCATTGTATCTCCATTATTAGTTAGTAGTGATCCAAGATATTCAAAACTCTCCACTTCTTCCAGTTTTTCCTCATTGATACATATTTCAGTTGCCTTGTTTGTTTTGTCAGTTGTCATCACTTTAGTTTTCTTTGCATTAAGATAGAGGTTCTGCTCTTCGCTGTTCTTGCTGACTGACATAATTAGTTTTTCCATTCCTTCTTGTGTTGTGGACAGCAATACTGTGTCATCAGCATATCTAATCTCTGGTATTTCATAACCTCCAACTGTTATGGCATCGTAATATTCTTTGTCTACATCTTCTCTAACATTCCTCATTATATTTTCAGTATACAAGTTAAATAAGTAGGGTGACAATATGCACCCCTGACGGACCCCTTGTTTTATGTCAAACCAACTTGTTGTTTCACCATTTATTCTTACTGCTGCTTGTTGGTCTAGATACAGCAGTGATGTTAATTGTATCAAATGTGTTGGAAATCCCATTTTTTCCATTATTTCCCAAAGTTTCTGGTGTTGTACACAATCAAATGCCTTTGAGTAGTCTATAAAGGATAAATATAGATTCACATTAAACTCCCTGCATGTCTCTATTATTAATCTTAGATTGAATATATGATCTCTTGATCCTCTTCCTTGCCTGAAGCCAGCTTGGACCATATTGACTTCTTCTTCTATTTTCTTTCGAAGTCTACCCATTATGATTTTTAACAGAATTTTACTGGCATGACTAATCAGGGCAACAGTTCTGTAGTTGGTGCATAATTTCAGGTTACCCTTTTTTGGCAGTGGTATGAATACAGTTCTTTTCCATTCTTTTGGCCAAATACCTGAATGCCGTATCTTTTTACATAGTGCATGATAGATTGTTGCACACTCCTTTCCTCCTGCTTTAATAAATTCAGCGGTTATCTCATCACATCCTGGTGATTTACCATTTTTCAGATTCTTTATTGCCCATAAAACTTCTTCCATTGTCGGCTCGGGTTCTTTCTCCTCCAATAATAATTCACACTGTTGATTTCTGCTTCCACAGTCGGTTGTTTCATACATTCTTTTGCAATATTCCTTCCATCTTTCTAGAATTTCCTCTGTCTCTGTCAGGGTATTCCCCATCTCATCACAAATTACATTTAGCTTAGGTGTGACATTTCTCATCAATGTCTTCATTTCTTTAAACATTTCACTATCTCTTCCACACCTCTGATGTTCTTCTATTCTTTCACAACAATCTTGTATGTATTGTTTTTTGTCTTTTCTTATGTTTCTTCGTACTTCTTTTGTTAAAGTTTTATATTTATCTTTGTTGTTGTTTGTCACTCTCCATTGCGTCTTCATTTCTCTACATTGTTTTATCAGTTCTAGTGTACCTGCTGTGATCCATCCATTCTTTTGTGTTTTCTTTACTGGAACCATGTCTTTAGCTGTTGTTACTAAGATATCTTTGGCCAGCGTAGCCAATTCATCTGGTGTCATCTCTTCCTGTACAGCCATCAGGATTTCGAAACGGTTCTTCACTTCTATACCGTATTGTTCTGGTATATTTGTAAGGTCAAAGCGGAGTGGTCTTGATCCCATAACTATCTTTTTTATCTTTATCTTCATGTCTGCTATTAATAACTCATGGTCCGTGTCACAATAAGCACCTGGTAAAGTTTTTGCAGATGTTATGCTTGACCTCCACCTTCTCTGCACTAAAATGTAATCTATTTGATTCCTGGTTTTCCCATCAGGTGATGTCCATGTGTAAAGTCTTCTTGGATGTTGTTTAAAAAGTGTGTTAGCGATCATTAGCTCATTTTCCATGCAAAACGCCATTAGATTGTCACCTGCCTCATTTCTGTGTCCTATGCGAAATTTCCCTACAACATGTCCTTCATCTTCTGCTCTTTCTGTACCAATTTTTGCATTAAAATCACCCATTATAAATACAATATCATTTTTCCGTACCTGGTCTATTGTTGTTTGCAGCGTGTTATAAAAATGTTCTACTTCATCTTCTTCTGCTGCTGATGTAGGTGCATATACCTGGATGACTGTTACATTTCTAGGAATGCCCTTAAGTCTGATTGTTAGGATTCTATCACTTACTGGATTGTAGCCTAGTAATGCTTTTGATGTTGATTTGTCCAAATAAAAAGCCACTCCATTCTTTCCTCCTACTTCTCCGCCAGAATATATAAATATATTATCATTCTCGCTCTTAAAGTGTCCTGATCCTTTCCATCGATGTTTGCAGATTCCCAAAATGTGTATCTGTGTTCTTTTCATCTCGTCACTTATTACTTGATATTTTCCCTCATACATACTTCTTATATTCCATGTTCCTACTCTTATTTTTCTTTTTAGTTTGATACAGGGGTTTTCCTTGGTAACACCGTCAGGATTTTGTCCGACATCACAATTACTAGTACTGACCTCTGCCTCACACTCTTCCCCAGTGTTAATATTAGATCTATCTGGCCTGGGGGACTCACCACCAGATCTTTTTCCTATTTGACTTTCCATGATTGCTGCTTGGGTTTCTTGGTATGTTTCCAGAAGGTAGTTTACCATTGCTTTCCTTCCGGGCAGTGACTGTACTAGTCAGTGATCGTAGCCATTGTCCCTACATTGAGATCATCTGCCTACCATCATAGAATGGTGACCATAACCAACATTATCTGTCAGCTGCTCTCCCATTCCATCCACCACCTGCTCCCATGGCTTCACGTCACCCTGAGCGTAAACAAAGAAACTAAATTTTAAAATGAAATGGATTACACATGCATTGTGCTCATTTAATTTTATCTTTTGTACAATCTACTTCACAAATGGTCCTCATGAATGTCTACTGACGAATTCTTCTAAGGTCACGAAAATGATGTCTGTGACACAGTGACATGTTCTCGCTTATATTGAAGAACTATTCATGAATGATCCGTAACAATCTTTTTTTTTTAATCGTTTACTTACTTGTCTGATATCTAGCTTCATCAATCTGGCGAGGCCTCGGAAAATTGAAGTAAGACATCTTTATCTTCTATTAGAAAATCGTTACTCCTTCTTCGTTTCCAATTCAGTGCCCTCAAGTAAATATTTCGTACCTTGTCGGAAACCGGTCACAATTTTTTACCTGGTGGTATGATGCTATCGCGCCGTATACTGTAGTTTTGTGTCTCCTTTTAGCACTAACACCATATCCCTATGTGCCTCTAGGCATGACAGGATTACCGTTACCTTTTTTTTTTTTTTACCTTTTTATTGCGAGTACAGTGGGAAAAAAATTATCGTAATCTTATGGCATCTCATCTTGGAAGGTTGCCTGCAATAAATCTCCATCTTGATCTTTTTTTTTTCACTGTGCGTCCTGCTCAACGTTTCCGTAAATTATGGTTTGAATACTGTGCTATTCCTTTGACAAGACAAAATAATAAAACTGTCTGGTTCTTGTTTTTCATTAAAATTTCATCTAGTTTGGTACTTTCTATGTTAATTTTCTTATCTGTCCAAATATATTTTAGTCATTCAATTCAAGTGCCATGCCGCGTGACCTAGGCGATCATTTCTCTCCACAATTTCCTGTCTTTAGACTTGATTATGAGATCCGCCGGTGACTTTTTTCCTAACCACACTGACAGCCCATCCAGTAACTTCTCTTTCTGTCTTCTTATGACTTTTCTTGTCTCAGTTTTTCCATTTGCTACAGTGTGTTCCAGTTTTCCTCTTCTCGGGAAATGCCATACAAATCTTGGTTGTCTGCCTCTAATCTTTGATATAATTTGCTTTTTAACTCCAGTCTCTCTTAAGACTTCTTCGTTGGTTTTCTTAGCTGTCCAATGTACCTTCAACATCCTTATAAATCTCCATAGCCTCCATTTCTCGCTGTACTCTCTTATTAATATACAATGATTCACATCCATAAAACAAAATTGTCTCGATGTAACATTTAAGTACTCTGGATCTTGATTCCATTGATATGGAGCTGTTTCACAAGATGTTTCTCATTTTCTGGAATGCTAACTTGGCCTGAGCATGTCTCCTTTTTATTTCATTGTGACATTTCCCATCAGTTGTTATAATCGTTCCTAACTACTTTCATCTATCAACTTGTTTCAGATTTGTGTCATCGATGGCAATGCTACATTTTGGTGGTATTCTTTTCTTTGAGATGACCATCACTTCAGTTCTAAAGACTGTAATAGCCGGAGGTAGGGTGGAGGATAAGCTCTCCACTCCAATTAAATGTCTCCAAGGCGTGCGTCTCAAATAGCCTCCGACAGTCCAAGTCCAGCTCCTGGCCTTCTCATGGCGGAATTGTTTAAGCTGACAGGAGAAGGGGCGAAAGGCGAGTATCTGGCGCCTGAAAACCAGACGCTTCGGGTAGATGAGACTCGTTAGTCCTGATTGTTAGCTCATCTAGGAGAAGGAAAACTCTGATTTTAAACTCCCTGCTGCCTTGTAGGGCAGGCTTTGGCCATAGTCAAAGGCTAGTGGAGTAAACCATAAACAAACCAGCGGAAGGCAAGGGAAACCAACACTGTACACTCCCAAGAACAATCATGACAACCCACAATTCTTTGAATCATAACGACGTTAATGGGGTTCCAGTGGAACCACCTCGTCCGGTAGGGACCATCACGTGCTACAGGTGATACCAGATCGTCATCCAACTGCTGTACGCAAAGAAAACAAAAGCAACACCACAGTAATCTCAACATGGGACATTAGAACATCAACAGAACTTGGAAAACTGGAAAACATCGAACAAGAAATGAAAAGAATGGAAATTAACATCCTTGGTTTATGTGAAATTATATGGACTGGAGCAGGAAGCAGAGATTATAAAGACTTTAAAATAATATATTCCGGGGGAAACAAGCATAGAAATGGAGTTGGCATAATACTGGATAAGAAGACAGCAAGAACTGTGAAAGGCTTCTGGTGCATATCAGACAGAGTGTTAATGGTTAAATTACAGGACCATCCAATAGACACAAATCTCATCCAAGTATACACACCAACTTCAGAAAGCTCTGATGATGAGATAAAAGAATTTTACAACAATCTGGACATGGCAATGAAACAGTGCAAATCATAGGAAGTAAACTTTGTGCTAGGTGATTTAATCGCGAAAGTATGGACTGAACAAGACAATGAAGCTACTGGCAAGCATGGACTAGGAATTAGAAACAAAAGAGGAGAGGCGTTGATTGAGTGGGCAGAAAAGAATAAAATGATAATAATAAAAAAAAATTTTAGTCATTATCTTTTACAAAGTCCTTTTAGTGGCTCACAATAATTGATTGATTGTAGCGCAGTCAGTCCCTATCTGCTCCACTGCGCGCTCCAGTCACCGACGTCGGGTGTGTATAGTAAATGTCTTTGTCATGCGTTGATTGTGGGTTGGCCGCTTCCCTTCCACGGGGGAAGTTTATCTTTCCCTCTCCTTGCTTCACTCCCAGTTCCTTCATTCTGCGACCATGGGAGTTATTCTCCCATTCCAAAAATTTGTCCATGACAGCTTTCGAGATGTCCGACTTGCCCAGTTTCAGCAAACCTTGCATCAGTCTTTCCAGCCAGCTTGTAGGCCCTCTGACTACCATGCGCTCCTGCATGCCCGTCACAGTAGATCCATGTGAGGCCTGCACTTCAGTGTGCGAGAAGGTTGGCGTACCTTGTGCAATGCATGCCTTTGTCAATCTTAAAAAACGTGCTATGGGAGCCGCACAATGATCTCTCTCTTTCTCTCTGAACCTTGAGAGTCCATGGCACATAGAGCTTCCGCAAGGGTTTTCCCACAAATTCCTGTCCTTTGCCTTTTTTCTGCTCTTGCCCAGGTGAGCCCTCTATTGCTCAGGATATTCTCTGCTGTTCTTCTCCATGTCTCCTTTTGTATGCTCTTACTTCTGTTCCCATGTGGCGTCCATCTCAGTGCTATTTTTAGTAGTGAGTCGTCAGTTATCCGAAGCACATGTCCCAACCATCGCCGAAAGTCAATCCTCAATGATCGCTGTCAGCGGTTTCATCCGTATTTCTGCCAGCGATGTATTATTTCTTATGGTGTTTGGCCAAAATATGTAAATGAATAGTGTTGATTTTTTTTTTTTTAATGAGACTGAAGATTCGGGTCCTAGCTCTTGCCCTTAGCGGTTGTGTGTTAGAAATGTCTTAGCTTACAATCGAAGAGAGACGAGAGAGTATCTTCCTGTTTCGTCTTCTTGTGGTTCAACCACTAGCTTGCGTTTTCTGTTGCCAGTGTATTCGTATTCGTATTCGTGTCTGTTCCACTAGTAATCTGAGCTGCTGGATGCTACCATCACCAACCAGATCCATCATCATCATGTGCACCACTAAATATTATATGATTCAACCAATGAAGTGTTGAGACTCCCGTGATTGTACCACTGTGGAGTTCTAAAATCTGGTTACTGTCGGAGTGTATCCTACAGCCAATGTTTTCGCACGTCCATGCTGTAACGTCTGATGTTGCCATACTGTCTTCTTTTGCTGTCTTACTACAAGCCTATGGATGAATGCTTCTTCAATGCACAATAAGAAAAGATCACTGAATTGTCATTTCCCAGTGTCTGCTTTGGGTCAAGATGACAGGGAGAACGCCGGATTCACCGCTAAATGGATCATTCCCCCACCCCAATTATTTTTCTATCATGTTCCTACTCTACGTTCTCGTTATGTGTCAGTTTCCACTTTGCCTATGATATCCGTGTCCTTTGGCCTGGCACATACGTCTTCGACATAGTTTTAGAGCCAGGTTAGCTTTCCCATTTGGATGCTACTCCAGACTAGTCTGTATCCCTAGCCGGGGGGGGGGGGGGTAGGAGATAAGGGAGGGGGGTAGGCACCGCTGGGAGGTAAATAAAATCTTGATAGGCTATAGTTGACGCGGGCTGTGAGTCGTTGACTACTGTCTTATCCAAGCACTGTGTCGTTCCGCCTACTCCTGAGCAAGGCAGTGGGAATATACATGGTGTGCCTGAGCATGCATCGTCGTAAGATAAGGCAACCAGTGGGCGGCAATAACTGGTAATGTGAGGGCAAGCTGGCCAAGTTAAATCACACACCACTTAGAGACGAGTGGGGCGCGTGCTATTTTAAAATAATTGCGACGTGCACAATCAAAGCATGATATCTTAATCTTAACTGACATGCCGGTTAGGCCAATAAAAACTATGTAAAAAAAATCTCTGTATAGTACTGCACCCCTCTGAGATCTACTCCTGATAGGCGATTACTTGTTTAGCCTAATCGTAGCACCGCCCCTCAGCTACCATAACCTAATGGTAAGTCTAGAAGCCTGTGGAAAGGGGGGGGGGGGGGTAACAGCCGTGTGGAGAGACTGCAATAAACAATCACGGGGATATAGGAATCATGACCCAGACACATAGTCCTTCTGTTCACCTTAGTTAGAGCATCAAGAGTTTAAAGAATCACAATTCTTGCAAATGTTTTGGTGAGGAGGATAAACTATATCATGAGTCTCCAAACTACGGCCCGCGGGTCACATCCGACATAGCAATTGCTTTTATCTGGTCCGCTGCAACATGTGCTGTAGCCATTTACGGTAATAAATTCCGAATTAGAAGATGATGACATATTCCTATACATGGACCGTTTGAAGCAGCTAAATTATGGTGTGGAAGTTTCTGCTGGATATGGATATTCTGGCGTGGATAGTGAATCCAACTGTGGTGGATGCTGATGGTCTGATATAACACTGCAAGAAGTGTTCATCGAACATAGGGAACAGTACAGAAGGCCAACAATTTTTGAACGAGATAAACGTTACAATTTGTTGGTAAACACTGCAGTTTCCCAAAAAATTTCCACAGCTTTGGGAAAATGGAAAACAAACTGAAGGCATCTCCCACTTCATATTTGGTCAAATCAGGTTTCAGTCCAGTGTGTTATTATTTGGTACATAAGCGCTCACGCCCGGACATAGTGAACATAGATGATCTTCGCTTTTATCACTTACTTCATTGTTCCACAATGACCACATAGTAAATTACACTAACAGTACACTCTTGCATTTAACTGTGTAGTGTAAACGGCATTACTAAAAACAATATAAGTAGAAACATATAGTCTGTTTACAAGAAGAAGAAGAAAAAAAGAAAGAAAAGCAAAGCCTGAAGGGTGAAAAAAAAAAAAGATAGAGAAACACTGTCTAGACACCGGAGCATCCCAGTTTTATCACGTTCTGCTTCACTTCTGTCTAAATATGTACGCCCAGCCAGCTCATATAGCGACTCCATTAAATGAGTGACCTTTCGTCTTAATGATCTCTCAGCACAATAAGAAAAAAAAATCAATATTCGCCCTATCATTTGCACTAGCACCTGAAGGCAAGAGTTCCTTTATTTATGTTTTTTGTGACATGTCGCTTCGTTCTTGAGTAAGTCTGAAATGTACCTGTTTAATGGCATGTTCCTAAATATCATCTTTACATTAAAAAATATGTAATACAAAAAAAAAATTAGGAACAATTATAACAGCTGATTGGAAATGTCACAACGAAATAAAAAGTAGACGTGCTCGGGCCAAATCAGCATTCCAGAAAATGAGAAACATCTTGCGCAACAGATCCATATCAATGGAAACAAGATTCCGAGTACTTAAATGTTATATCGAGACAATTTTGTTTTATGGATGTGAAGCATTGTTCATGAATAAGAGAGTACAGCGAGAAATGGAGCCCATGGAAATGTGGTTCATAAGAAGGATGTTGAAGGTACCATGGACAGCTAAGAAAACCAACGAAGATGTCTTAAGAGAGGCTGGAGTTAAAAAAGCAAATTGCAGCAAAGATCAGAGGCAGACAAGCGAGATTTGTAGGACATTTACTGAGAAGAGGAAAATTGGAACACATTGTGGCAACTGGAAAAGTTGAGGAAATAAGAGACAGAGGAAGACAGAAAGAGAAGTTACTGGATGGGGTGTCAGTGTGATTAGGAAGAAAGTCACCGGTGGATCTCATAATCAAGTCTAAAGACAGGGAATTGTGGAGAGAAATGATCGCCTACACCACAAGGCACGGCACTTGATTGATTGATTGAGTGCAAAAACTGCCATTGGACAGACATTCACAAACACGCAATATTACTTGCATAATTGATTGTGGCAACTGACTATCAAAATGGAAAAATAATTTTACGAAATGTCGACAAATAATAAATGTACAAGCTGCCTTTACGCATCATTTTATCGACTAAATCTGATGTTATCTGAATCTAGCACATGTTGCGAACAGTGACCTTATTTACGTCACTGTCGTCAGCTGCTGTGATGGTACATAAGCTTGGCAATCATTCTTATCTTCAGATCTCCATCTTTGATGTCTTCCATCGGTTCACTTTGTGATTTACTTTCACGCCATCTTGTCAGACTCATGTAGTTTCTTCGACTGCAATCCTCATTTCATTTTTCTTTCAAGTTTTTCGGGCACTCTCACTGTTAAATTTGACATATATGTAGTGTTAAATGCATAGAATACTATAATATCATCATCATCATCATCATCATCATCATCATCATCATCATCGCCTTTCACTCCTTTGGGAGCATCTCTCTCTCTCTCTCTGGACCTTAAGTGCCCAGGGCACATGGGGCTTCCGCAAGGGTTTTCCACAAATGCCTGTCTTTCGCCTTTTTTTCTGCTCTTGCCCAGGTGAGCCCTCTATTGCTCAACATCCTTTCTGTTGTTCTTCTCCATGTCTCTTTTGGTCTACCCTTACTTCTGCTAACCTGTGGTGTCCATCTTAGTGCTATTTTTGGTAGTGAGTTGTCAGTCATTCGGAGCACATGTCCCAACCATCGCCAGCGTCTTTCCTCAATAATTGTTGTCAGTGGTTTCATCTGCATTTCTGCCAATAAGATGTTATTTCTTATGGTGTTTGGCCAAAATATTTTTTTAATTCTACGTAAACATTTAGTCTGGAAAGAATTCAACTTGTTTTCTATGGTTTTGGTGATTTTTTTTGGGAGCATAGGTCCCGGATAAAGAATCTCCAATCGTCCCTGTTCTTGGATTTATTCTCTGCTTCCTTCCATGTGTATCCCTTGTCCTTGAGAGCACTGTCATAATTTATTTCCATTCTCCAAGTACTTCTATTGTCTTACTCGATTTCGGTTTCCCTAAGGGTTCCATGCCAGTGCCTGTCTTGTTATATTGCGATAGTATGTTGTAACATAATAAGCTTTGAGCGTTGGTTCTTATGTAGTTATATATTAACTTCAAAACTCATGTGGTGTATTTATTAAATTAAAAGGTGGAATTAACAATGTCTTCAGCTTTCTGTAACTTCTTTAGTTTTCCACTGGCCCTTTTTTTTCTAACTCTGCTTTCTTTCTCTATGCTACCCCTCCCAACCACCACCCTCTTTTCTTCTATGCCAACATATTGGTATCTATAGGGTCTTGTCCTATTCACCAGTTTCACATTTTCTCCCCCTGCGGGTGTTTATGTTCTTCATTCATTATCTCTCCGCGTCCCCTTTTCCCTCTCCCCCTCCCCCGACACCTCCTCTAGCGGCTATCATGTTTCTATTGCCTTTCCCCCCAACCCTTTCTACCACTTGTTCTCCTCCTATCTCTCCACCTCTTCTTTACGATCGGGCATCCTTTGTTGTGGTCAGCGTGGTCGTTCCTTCTACTACACACATTTCTGTTTTCTACTTTTGGAGGAAGACACATTCAGATAAGTTCTTCGTTATTTTTTTTTTGTCTCGTTGTGCATGTAATCCCCGAAAAAAGGCTCACGCCGAAATATCGGATGTTGTATGTTTTTCATTTATACATTCTCATATTTTCTATTCGTTTTTTTTCTCACTCCCTCCCTCACTTTGTAAAACTGCACCATACATCTCTCTCTCTCTCTCTCTCTCTTTGAACCTTAAGTGCCCAGGGCACATGGGGCTTCCGCAAGGTTTTTCCACAAATGCCTGTCCTTTGCCTTTTTTTCTGCTCTTGCCCAGGTGAGCCCTCTATTGCTCAACATCTTTTCTGTTGTTCTTCTCCATGTCTCTTTTGGTCCAGTGGCTGGCTTTCATCCACAACCTTCATGGGCTCAGTTTCCTGATATGCATTTCTCCATCCACCTGCATTTATTTTTTCCCTTGCTTCCTTTTCTGTAGCAGTCTGATAGTTTTTTTTACCAGATAGGGTTACTGGCCCTATGCTGAACCCTCCTTAGTCGTCTTTTACGATCATGTATGGTAGGGTACAGTGGTCCTATTCTTTGTAGATCCCGGGTACCACACGGGGGGTACATCTCTATCTACCTCTATTTATTAAATTACAATGAGCAGTTTCTAAATGATTTTTCACTTTATTATCATATAGACTGTCAAAACTATGAGATTTACTTTCGACTTTCCATGGCTGCAAGATAAATATTTACGGAAATGTAAAAATACAGTACTTGGCATCACACTTTTGGACCATTGTTTCAGTTTGATCTCATATATATATATATATATATATATATATATTCCCATGCATTTTTTTCAATGTTTAGACATTTAGTCACGGGCAGGTATAGTAACCACATGCTACGCCCGTTAAAATCTTACTCGAACGTTCTCAAGGGTGACCTTGAGTATCCCTGAAAAGTGCAGCTGTTCGTCTTAGGTTGTCGACATCACAGTAGCATTTGGCCTTATTTGGTAAAGGAAAACACAAGTGCCGGTGTAATAACACGACTAAGAGCACAGCAACCAGCGTTCAGTACGAGTTTTATAGCACCCGGCAGCTGTTTGTGAAAATACTGCTCTTCACATTGAATTACTGGTGGCCAAATTTGAGTTCTCAAAGCATCCAAGTGCCGATAGCTGATGATTTATGCCTGTCCTCTAGAAAATGGCTTTATCTTGTTTAAAACAGTTGTCTGTGTTGGAAGAATGCAGTAGCATTATACGCTCATAGTCCCTTCTTGTCTTACTCTCCCCTATTTGGGTGATATTAGATGATCAAGACCCTCACTTAGATTCAAGAAGATCGTTTTAAACACATGGAGTTTACAAGATTTTGTGTCTCATCAAGTATTCCCAAAACCTTTGCGATAAGTCCATTTACTTTAATTTATTTTAACTATATTTTCTTCGGGAGTAAGAACACAAAATGGACAACTGGTCAATGGAGAAAGAGAAAAAATTGAAAGATGGAGGGAACACTTTAACACCCTACTAAACAGAACACAAGCAGCACAAAAAATAGACATACCTGAAGCAAAAACGGAACTAAACATCAATACAGGACCAATAACAATAAATGAAGTAAAGGAGGCGATAAAGAAGCTAAAATCAGACAGGGCACCAGGTGAAGATGAAGTGACTGCTGAGATGTTGAAAGCAGAAGAAACAAAAACACCAAAACAACTTTGCCGGCTATTACAACAAATTTGGGATCTAGAAAAAGCCCCAGAGGAGTGGAAAACTGGGCTTATAGTAAAACTACCAAAGAAGGGTGACCTCAGAGATTGCGGGAACTGGAGAGGCATTACCCTACTGCCACTCACCAGTAAAGTATTTTGCAGAATAATCATCAACAGAATTGTACCAACACTTGAGGAAAAACTTCGGAAAGAGCAGGCGGGATTTAGGAAAGGAAGATCATGCATAGACCACATATTTGTACTTAGACAAATATTAGAAAAGGCAAATGAGTGGCATAGCACAACATATGCATTATTCATAGATTTTGAGAAAGCCTTTGACAGTGTTAACAGAGATGCACTGTGGAAAATCCTAAGATGGCATGGCCTCCCCCATAAAATAGTTAATGTAATAAAAGCCCTATACGAGGGTTTTCAGTGCAAAGTTATCTGTGGAGAACATACCTCCAGCAGCTTTAGGGTACAAACAGGAGTGAAACAGGGATGTGTACTATCACCAACATTATTTATCTTGGCAGTAGACTGGTTAATGAAGGAGGCAACATCAGACACACGCAGAGGATTACAATGGACCCTTGACACAGTGCTGGAGGACCTTGACTTTGCGGACGACATTTGTCTATTATCAAGCAGTCACAAAGATATGCAAGATAAAATAAACAAGCTAACTCAGAATGCAAACAACATAGGACTAAAGATCAACGTAGGAAAGACAAAGTTAATGAAGCAAAATGTGAACAACAGAAATGTACTCAGAGTAGATAACAAGTTAGTGGAGGAGGTCAACGAATTTGTATACCTTGGCAGCAGAGTAGTAGAAAATGGAGACAGCACAGAGGACATCAACAGCAGACTTACTAGAGCAAACCAGGCTTTTGCAATGCTGCAGACTATATGGAAATAAAAAAAACTAAGCATAAATATGAAAATCAGGATATTTAAGAGTAATGTTCTAAGTGTACTACTCTATGGAAGTGAATGCTGAAAAATCACCAAAACCATAGAAAAAAAGTTGAATTCTTTCCAGACTAAATGTTTACGAAGAATTAGAAAAATATTTTGGCCAAACACCATAAGAAATAACATCTTATTAGCAGAAATGCAGATGAAACCACTGACAACAATTATTGAGGAAAGACGCTGGCGATGGTTGGGACATGTGCTCTGAATGACTGACAACTCACTACCAAAAATAGCACTAAGATGGACACCGCAGGGGAATAGAAGTAAGGGTAGACCAAAAGAGACATGGAGAAGAACAACAGAAAGGATGTTGAGCAATAGAGGGCTCACCTGGGCAAGAGCAGAAAAAAAGGCGAAGGACAGGCATTTGTGGAAAAACCTTGCGGAAGCTCCATGTGCCCTGGGCACTTAAGGTTCAGATATATATATATATATATATATATATATATATATATATATATATTCTTCATTATCACATAGACGAATTTATTGTTGCTGTTGTTGTTGTTATTCATCTGTTTCCGTGTTTTATTAATATTCCATTACCAGCAGTTAAAATTGTATTAACTCCTTATTTAGCACAGCATAAAACATGCGAAATGCAAAGGATATATAATGTTTGCAAGTTTAAAACATAAAAATGTACAGCAATTTGAAAAGTTAAGTAAACAGTTCTAATCACTCTTACATTGATGAAAATGCGTGCTTTACTGGCAGTCAAATTTTACTGGAATTTCTACATTATTCTCAAAATGAAGCAAAAACAAACAAACAAACAAACAAAAAAACAAACTCGTTATATCACCAAAATATTTATGCGCATTCTAAAGTCAACAAGAATTTATTTTACTGATATCTCTTTATAATTACAGATGATACTCTATTTCGCAGACTAATATTATAGGAAAGGTTGTCCGAAAAAGCCATGAGTCTGAATTTCCGAACGAATATTTAACGAAACATCTAACCCTGTAGTGCAATTAATAAATATGATATATGTAGCAGACAGTCCACAAACATTACGTAAAAGTATGCAAGAAGTACTCTACAGTATATTATAAAATAATAATAAAAATAATAATAGTATAATTTATAATAAAATGATAGTAATAAAATAATAATAAAAATATTATAAAATAATATACTAACTAGCTGACGTTCCGTAAATTATCGCTGAGGCCAGGATAACAGTGGTACATGTAGTTTCGATTATGCAGCATTTTGTCCATAAATGTTAAAACCCAGGAGAATGAGGTCCGTCACATTAGGGGTTATCAGTATGTAGGTGTAAAACTGAAATTAGATGGGCAAAATGGCTGTACACAAACCAGAAACATTGCCGTAACAACCCCGGTGGAGAAGTACCAGGCAATGTGTATTAGTTCAGACAAGTCAACACTGTGAACATATCCGACAAGGGAAACAGGAAAATAATGTAGCACAGAAACAAACAGACAAAAATAAAAGGGAAAAAAGTTTACTTTATAAGATAATACAGTCTGTTACTTTATAGGATAATATGTCATCATCATCAGGTGTCGTGCCGACTGGCGTTGGTTATTATGCTTCTCCAGAGTACATGATCCTTCATGCAGGTCATCAGCTCAATTGGCGATCTCCTCTCACACCATCCCGTCAGACTGTCCAGTATCATTTCTCTTGGTCTTCCTCTTGATCTTCTTCCTTCTATTTTTTCTGTTGTTATAATATTTTCAATGCCCCCTTTTCTCACTGCATGTACTATGAAAGTACATTGTCTCTCTCAATTTTTTTTTTTTTTTGACAAGATTTTTTTTTGTGGTCTCTCCAGCTTTTCTCATACATTCTTTATTATGTATTTTTGCTGTTCAGGGGATTCGCAGCATTCTTCTAATAAACCACATTTCTGCTGCTTCCAATGATTTTTGTGCAGACCTGCCTATTGTCCATGATTCACTTCCACATAACAAGATAGGTTCAATACAACCTATCACAATACTATACCAGGGTTCCTACCATGCACTGAAATGGAAATTTACATGAAGTTTTCTCGCGATGTTTTGGCCCATGCCCGCGTACAGTATTAAGGGAAAAAACGATGAAATGAAAACATTATGAACAAATGTTTACTAATTTTTTCAGATGTAACCACTTGTCCTATAATAACGCCAATCAGCTCTGAGCAATGGCGGTTAAAATTCGCATGCACAGGAAAAGTAAACAAGTTTTGTTCCGTTTCTTTACCGAGAATAGACATTTTTAAAATGCACGAAATCTGGCCAGGCTGGACATTGAGAGATTCAGGTGTGGGATCGACTCGTTTCTGGATGAAAACATTTTGTACGGTTTATCGAATATACGCCACGGACATTACAGAGGATTGCCAAAGCTGGATTTATCTGTAGGAAATCCATTTATGTCATTAGAAATTCCAGTAGTAAGACTTTCAAAGAAATGCGAACTTAACTTCCTCCAAGTAAGGTTAGTGCAGTAACTACCTCCCTTTCATTTCTTCGACATTCAGGACTGAGAGAAAAATTCTCGCTGGAAGCTTAATTTTTATCGTTTAAAAATTTATTTTTTTAATGTTGTTTTTTGCAGTATTATCAGTACAGTAAAACAGAAAGTCAAGCCAGCAACTTATCTAGGATGTAATCTTGAGTTGGGAGCACAGCTTCATCAACAAATATACAATAACAAAGAGGTTTAGATAGCTATCACTAACATCATATATCAAGGATTAATTTGCTCTAAGAAAACAGACAAGTAAAGTTGTGGGGATTGTTCACTTGTTTTACAGATACATATAAGTCGATATATATAAGTTTGTATAATCATTGATCATGAAAATTAGAACACTTCTAGTGTTTAATAATTTTTTTTTAAAAATGTGATTCAAAAGAAAAGAACACTAAAAGGACATATTTATCCAGTGACTTGATCTAATGCATTCAGTTCGTGTAGAACTTTGGACATTTGCAAATCTTCCACCACAACACACTGCTCAGTGCTTCATTTATTACATTTATTCAATAAATAAATGAATTATTAAAGTGAAGATAATATATACCATTGTCAAAAGTTAAGGGCCACTTGCAAAAACTCTTGCCTAAAATATAATATGCTACCAATATCAGAAAAATAATATTAGAATTAACTGGATTTAAATCCAACAAATTCATACAACTCTTATATAGATGTGATAATCTGTACAAAAGTTATAACCTGAGAAGTCACTTGCCCAACATCATAAAAGTCACAAGATAAGTACTGCTACACTTGATTTGTCAAAATCTTGTATAAGCACCTAAGCATTCAATATATCTTTGACCATGGAGTCCACAAGGGTTCTAAGAACATCCTGCAGAATAGCCCACCACTGTTGATGAAGAAAAAGAGTCAGCTGTGCAACATCAGTTGGCAGAGGGTGATTAGTTGATACTCTCCATCCATGGATGTCCCAGAGATGTTCAGTAGGAGCAGGATCAAGTGAATGAGCAGGCCACTCCATCCTGATGATTCGCTAACGATACAAGCTTTATGCAGTTGAGCATTGTCATCCTGCAAGACTGTATCACCACTCATGGCCTCCAAAGCAGACTGAATAAAAGGTTGCAGTATCTTATCTTGGTGCTGACTTGGTCAGTCAGTGTGCCATGGATGTCGTGAAGAGGGGTCTTGCCTTATCGATTGAAGCCACCCCAGACCATGACAGAGCCTCCTCCATGATGATCCACTTCTTGAATTGTCTTCAGTAAAACGCTGTATTTGCTTCTCCAAACCATGGCATCATTAAAGAGTGAAGTGGGACTCATCTGTAAAGAGGACTTGACTCCATTGGTGTCTTGTCCACCTGATGAGCTCACACCAGGCAACACGGTCTCTGCGGTGAGCTAGAGTGAGAGGGATTCAGACTGATGATCTTCATAAAGCAAGTCCAGATTCATGTAAGCGTCTGCAAACTGCCGTCCTACTGCAGTATGTTAATGTTTGCAGTATTCATCAACTGATGCTGTAGAGTGGTACAGATGACTGTTTGGTGGCAGAGGGCAGACAACAGGAGATATCTGTCATCCTGCCGGCTCTCCAGAAACCTTTAGAATGTGACACTCTCAACTGTCTTGCAACCTGACAAATGGATTCACCTTTCTCAACTCATACAATAGCCCGAATGTGTTCTACGGTGCTAAGACTCTTTCTTTGGGACATGGTTTTTGCAGGTGGCAAAATTGTCCTTTTATCACCAATTTTAAAATGAGTAAAAAGTGACATTTATTCAGTA
Organism: Achatina immaculata; assembly: GCA_009760885.1. Taxonomy (NCBI): domain Eukaryota; kingdom Metazoa; phylum Mollusca; class Gastropoda; order Stylommatophora; family Achatinidae; genus Lissachatina; species Lissachatina immaculata. The sequence goes on from CM019717.1 coordinate 6,665,108, forward strand.
AGAGTCCCTATTGTGCTTGCATCATGAGTCACCATGATTTTTCTATATGAGCGGGTTGGCAGAACGCGTAAATCATACCTTAAATTTACCCTTAAATGTTATTACATGTCATTTTTACACTCAACGTGATAACCAGTGAGTAATTTTCATACCTCATGTGAATAGAGAACTGTTTGTGGAAATTATTCTTTATTGTATCAATATGCCTGTGAGACCTGGACGCCTAAAAAAAAAAGCTGAGAAACACATGTGCCTTTGAATATAAGTGCTACAGAAGAGTTCTTCATATATCATGGACACAGAAAAGAACAAATATATCCATACTACAACAACTTAATATTGAAGAAGGCTGGCTAGTAAAGAGGATTAAACAGAGAAAACTTAAAATTTTGGACACATTAAATGTCATGATAATCTAGAGAAGACCATCTTGGAAGGGTATATAATGGGAAAAAGAAAGAGAGGAAGACCAAGGCGAAGATGGCTGCAAGACATCATTGATAATCTGCAAATGGATGCATCAGCAGCAGGGCATCTTGCTTACAAATGAGAGGCCTACAGGAGAGCTGTTAGGGAGACAGAGTTCCGCGAGGGACATGCAAATGATTGACTGACTGACTGTATTGATATATTAGCTGATATAAAAATGTGTTGAAAATAAAGGGGTGGCCCTTAACTTTTGTGCAGTAGTATAGTTGTTTATAAACATTTCTTCTTTGAACATTTTTTGACATCAGCTCAATTATATTTGAAGAAAGTCTGACAGTGTAGATCTCCACAAAACTTTTAATTTTCATTTTGTATGATCCGTAATGCCTCAGTACTATAACTGTATCAGCTGTAAAGAACATCTGGCTCTCATATCCAGGGAGATGGAACAATAGCAACAGCTTGGACATATATCAGAAGTCTCTTGAATCTTCTTTTGTGTCCAGTTAACCAGACAAGGAGATTGACTGCCTCTGTGGATCTCATCATCAGCAGTAATTTTTCATATGTGCCCCAGTTTCCTGTCCATGTCTTTTCCAATGGGCCAGGTTTTGAGCTCTTAAATCTGTGTAGGGAGAACAGGTGTACAAGTATGGAGATTGTTTAGGCATATGAAGAGTAGGGTTTGGGTAGCTTCAGATTGTGTTGATGGTTTCATCCTCTTTTTTTTTTTTGACCTAAAAGTTGTGACTTCTTGTCTTCTGTTTAGTTTCATAATGGATTAATGCTGCAGTATCACATTCAATAGAAACAAGATTCTGAGTTCTTAAATGTTACATTGACCCAATTCTGTTTTATGGGTGTGAAGCATGGTCTATGAATAAAAGAGTACAGTGAGAAATGGAGGCCATGGAAATGTGGTTTATAAGGATTCTGATGCTATCATGGATAGCTAAGAAAACCAATGAAGAAGTCTTAAGAGATGCTGGAGTTAAATGGCAAATTATAGCAAAGATCAGAAGCAGACAATCAAGATTTATAGGGCATTTCCTGAGAAGAGGAAAATTGAAACACACAGTGGCAACTGGAAAAATTGAGGGAAGAAGAGACAGAAGAGGACAGAGAGAGAAGTTACTGGATGGGCTGTCAGTGTGGCTAGAAAGAACGTCACCAGCGGAGCTTATAGTCAACTCAAAAGACAGGGAATTGTGGAAAGAAATGATCACCTATGCCACGCGGCATGGCACTTGATTGATTGATTGATTGATCGCATTCAAGGTTGAATCACAAATATTTGACATGTGGCCTCATTTTAACATTCCCATCTTATCCTCCAGTTGTTCCAGGAAGTTTTTTTTTTTTCTTTTCAAATGATTGCGATACATGACCTTTCTTGCACTGGATCTTCATAGCCTGGGTCACATGTGGCCCATGGAATACTCTAGTTGACTCAGCTGTGTAATGTTTACTAGCTATTTTGGGATTAGAGAATTCAAGAAGAAATACATCTTTTAAAATACTTTGAATGAACTTAGAGGAGGCAGTGGACTGCCATAGTCTTTTTTATTCTTTGTTCATTTATTCTGTCCAAATAAAACAGAGTAATTCATCAGTTCCACATGCCCATTTGTCTCACTGTTATGTCCTTGATACACATGACTTCACTTTATTCTAGGCTTAATGCCTGTATTCATGCTATTTCAGATGTATGAACACAAGAAAAGCACGCTGTGATGGATTCTTCTGGAATTAAAGAAAAAACATTTTCTCGTTTGCTGTTACTAAATCCAATCGATGTCAAAGATGAGCTGGATGAGGTATGAAGTAAATTTATACATATCATTTTAAGTCTTATGTTGGTCACTGTCATTCTTGTTTTTTTTAACAGTCTGATCAGCAGGAGAGAAAGTTTTGATCTGCTCTTGATGTGGCATCTGTGCCTAGGATGAAAGAGCTAGAGCTGAAATATGGTGATACCAAATGCAAAAAGAAATGTGGAGGAAGCAAGAGCTGTAATTCAACAAAGAACTGGTGTCATCAGTTGCTGTATGCTTAGGGGGGTAAAATTAAAGAGCTAGGAAACTTGTGGACTGCGGGGATCATGATCTTTAAGATGGGAGCTCTCAGCCAGTGGGGAATTTCTTTTGGGGGGTGGGTGGGGGGATTTTAGGGTTTTGTGAAGTGGGATAATGTATCGACAAATTCAGAATTTTAGAATATTGTAGTATATTATTTGGAATGCACTTTTTTGAGTCAGACAGTCTTGGAAAGGGAGTAGGGGGTAATGATTCTGACATATGATGAAAGGGGTGCATGGGGCAGAATGGTTGAGAACAACTGTCTTTAACAGATGTATTTCATATTTTACTTTCCTTGACATTTTACTTGTTTATATTAAAAAAAAGAAAAGAAAAAATCTTTATACTTGAATGTGATAGGTAATAGATATTGAGTATGTTTTAATACCTGTGAAAATACAATACAAGAATATGTGAATTATAGAAGTTGATAGCATAAATTGTGTATTTTGTTATATTATTATTTTACAACCAAAGAAGCTGTTCACTGTGACTGAGTTTTCAGGTGTAATTAGTTTGTTCTGTCAGCTGCTATGGGATAGAACCCTCAAAAAACCCTCTGTATTTGTTTCCAAATAGTAAAGGAATGTGAAACAGACTGGTCATAAATTTACTGTAAACACTAATCTTTACATTTGTGTCATGAATGTAGTGTGAAACATTGATATATTATTTTATATTTATGTCATAAAATTAGTATATAACAGTGTTAATCTATGTCAAAAATATAATGTAAAACAGTAGTAATGATATAATCTTTGTGTGATAAATTTAGTGCAGAATTCTAATATTTATATTTGTCAGAAACTGGAGAGATGTTACAGTATCATAGGGGAGCTGATGACCCGTGGCTCTGACAGGGAGAATAATGATGCTCTCACTGCCTATGTAGGTCTTTTGTTTTTTGTCATTTGGTTTGGTGCTATACATTATTTTTATTTTTTGAAGTTTCATGTTAGCGTCATTTTGTGGATTTTTGAATTATTAGAGCCATTCATTCATTCATTCATTTACGTGTCCCTTGTGGAACTTTGCCTCCCTAACAGCACTCCTGTAGGCCTCTTGGTTGTGAGCAAGATGGCCTGCTGCCGATGCATCCATTTGCAGATCATCAACGATGTCTTGCAGCCATCTTCGCCTTGGTCTTCCTCTCTTCTTTTTCCCATTGTATACCCATTCTAAGACGGTCTTCTCTAGATTATTGTGATGTTTAGTGTGTCCAAAATATTTAAATTTTCTCTGTTTAATCCTCTTTACTAGCCAGTCTTCTTCAATATTAAGTTCTTGTAGTATGGATATATTTGTTCTTTTTTGTGTCCATGATATTTGAAGAACTCTTCTGTAGCATTTACATTCAAAGGCATTTATGTGTTTCTCAGCTGTTTTGTTAAGTGTCCAGGTCTTACAGGCATATGTTGCAATGGGAATGATGCATGCTCTTAAAAATCTTATTTTTGTAGTTCTGTCTGCTCCTCTCCACAGATTCTTTAGTTGTTTTACTTACTGAAGAGCGATAGATGTCGTCCTTTTAATTTCCCTTATTGTATCTCCATTATTAGTTAGTAGTGATCCAAGATATTCAAAACTCTCCACTTCTTCCAGTTTTTCCTCATTGATACATATATCAGCTGCCTTGTTTGTTTTGTCAGTTGTCATCAATTTGGTTTTTTTTTTGCATTAATATAGAGGTTTTGCTTCCTTTTTGTGTTGTGGACAGTAATACTGTGTCATCAGCATATCTAATCTTTGGTATTTCATAACCTCCAATTGTTATGGCATCATAATATTCTTTATGTACATCTTCTCTAACATTCCTCATATTTTCAGTATACAAGTTAAATAAGTAAGGCGACAATATGCACCCCTGACGGACCCCTTGTTTTATGTCAAACCAAGTTGTTTCATCATTTATTCTTACTGCTGCTTCGTGGTCTAGATACAGCAGTGATGTTAATTGTATCAAATGTATTGGAAGTCCCATTTTTCCATTATTTCCCAAAGTTTCTGGTGTTGTACACGATCAAATTCCTTTGAGTAGTCTATAAAGGATAAATATAGATTCACATTAAACTCTCTGCATTTCTTTATCATTAATCTTATATTGAAAATATGATCTCTTTATCCTCTTCCTTGCCTGAAACCAGCTTGGACCATATCAACTTCTTCTGTTTTCTTATGAAGTCTACCAATTATGATTTTTAGAGCCATAGCTAATTAATTAATTAATATTACATACAAATACATGTCATGTGCCATGCTGGATATCATTGATGATCATGCTTCCAGTCTTGAGCAGTCTTTCTGATCAATTCAAATGTTTCTTCCCCCCCCCCCATTCCACTCTCAGTCATTTGGCTAAGATATTTTTTTCTCTTGGTCTGGCTCTTCTTTTCTTTTTCGTTTCCTTTAAATTTTCCAGTTATTACCAAGTTCTCAGAATTCTGTCACAAAGTGTACTCAAGAAATTTGGACTGGTTTTTCTTAATCATAGATTTGACAATGGAGTGAAAATGTAGGGGTGATTTCCTTTTGCCTTCCGTTTTGTTTGTGTGGAGTTTTCTCGGCTAACCTTTGTTTTAAAGGTTAGCCACAGGGCAGCAGGGCACCTGTTTTGATCTGTGGAAATGTTTATGTAGATACTGACAGCTGATCTCTCTATCTAGAGGGTGTCCCACCATCCACCAGCCAGTGAACAAACCTGGTAAAAGGATACATTAGTTATATAGAAATATACAAGACTGTAAGAATAAGCCTTACAATACTAACAGGATAAGAAAGTATCATCATAACTAATGGGATGAGAAAGAAGCAGTAGATGTTATAACCGTGCAAAAAACCAGTACAAAATTTAAAGGTAAAGGTAATCCTGTCATGCCTTAGAGGCACATAGGGATATGGTATTAGTGCCCATATTTTCTGTATCAAGTTAATAAATGAGCATTCAACCTGGATATTCCAATAATGTTGTATGGAAACAGAATTGTGGAACATTAGTGTTGCATTTTGACAGTGATCCTTCATTACTTGGATAATTAATTGTTCATTTCTGCTTCATTTCAGAAGTTTTAGTTTGGAACCTTCACTCCTGTATCAGTGCAGTGAGTTAAAGTGTTTATCTTAGTGTTGTATAATATTTACTATTTGAAGTGAACTGTTTATTTACATAAGTGATAGAAGTGGGTGTTTTTTAACAAAATTTATGCAGGTTGCCAAAGGCAATCAACAACATGATGAAGTTCAGATGGGATTGCTCTATGCCATACTGGTGGAGCCCAAAATGCATAACAAGGTATTCTTTCATAATATAAAAGATCTTTATTGGTGAGGTGTTTTTTTAAAAAAGTATATAGCAGCATGGACTGTTTAGTCAACTCACAGACTTGATGATTATCATAAGACACAATGAGTACTAAAGAAGAATGTGGATAACATACAGTGTTTTGAGAATAATAGGTATTGGTATACAGCATATTGCCAAGAAATTTAGTAAGAAGTTGTTATTTTGACAAAAGTGAGGAGAAGTCTACTCCACATTGATATGCCTTTTATATGCTTTGAGAGTAAATGAAAGGAAAAAAACAGTTGTGATGGGTTATTGATTTAAAAAGAGAAAGATTAATTTAGCAGTTATTTAAGTCTATTCTTAGCAGCTTCTTGAAGGATGATGATTCAGCATTGTGGATTGTGAAAAAAATAATGGACTTCAGTAAAGATGAAGAAAATGTACACAAAAATTGCATGACTATGATCATGAGCAACAAATAGAACTAATGTTACATGTTCTAGAAGAAAAAATTGATCAGGGATAGAAAGATCCTCTATATACAGTGAAGAGTTTAATAAATAAATGTGCTGATTATGGTGGGTATATTTATATGATGAGATTATGAAGAATCCTGCAGAATAAAATGTTTAAATTACTTGCGTAGAAATATGAATAGTAGAAAAATGAATGTTTCTGTTCTCCAGAGCTTTCAAGAACTGAACATGATTGCTCGAGATGGACTTACCTGTCTTCTCACCAAAATTAATCAGATTGTGTATGAGAAATGGCTGAAGTTGTTGGACACTACCAGATCCCAGGTACTTCTCATGGGTGCTTATTGACATTTATTCAGTGAATCTCTCACTTTTTAAAAGAATAATTTGCTTGTATACACTGGCTTGTATTCCATTTAGTTTTTCCTCCTCAGGCAGAGCTGTGGAGGTGAAACAGTAAACTTTCAAATCGTAACTCCTATATTTTTGTAATGAAAACCCCACAGCGTCTGACTCCCTCATAATTGGTAGATTTTTATGGACTGACTCCAGCTCCATACAGGATTGCTTCTGACTTTGGTTCCTCTGCTTTTTTTTTTTTTTTTAAATTCTCTTTATAAATGGTACATTTCTACCTAACTTCAGTTCCACCAAAACCTGACTCTCCACATCTCTAGTATTAGAGTAACTGCTTTCCTGTTGAAATGTATTGCAGTATCATTTGCAAGTGCATTGTGGCATCCTTTGCAAGTGTATTTCAGCATCATTTGCAAGTGCATTTTGCATATTTTGTTTTTTAAACTATCAATTTGAATATTAATCATAGTTTACTTTTACTTTTTTTTCTTCTTATTTCTGTGCAGTGCTTGTATCAGTCAGTGCTGGTGCTTTGTCAACTGCATATTTATATATTAGTCACTGAATTTTACATACAATCATGTGGCCTTTCCTACCAGTGCTGGAAACTACCATTTGAAATAAATTTCTGTAATAAATTACTTATAGAAGAAAACATTGCTATAATAGACCAGGCTGTTCTCCCTGATTTTATCCTGTCAGTTAATTGGTTGTAGCAGAAGTCTGCTCAGTGATTTAGGCTTTAGCTTGTTAGTTACCTTTATCTCTAAAGTGTTTGTTATGTCTTCTCATAGGTGCTTTGGTTGTGCAAAGAACTGGTCAAGATGAATGCTCAGGGAGCAGACAGTGTTTGCATTGGCATCTTGAGACAAGTTGTTGGTACGATGTGCTCTTTGTAGTCTCTCTTCTTTACTGCGGGGAAAATACATTTAAAGCTTATGGTGATGAAATTTTAAAAAAAAAACCATCCAGTTCAGTGACTTTAGGAGTTAATCCAGTGGTTGCATGTTGGGAGTTAATCCAGTGGTTGCATGTTGGGAGTTAATCCAGTGGTTGCATGTTGGGAGTTAATCCAGTGGTTGCATGTTGGGAGTTAATCCAGTGGTGGCATGTTGGGAGTTAATCCAGTGATGGCATGTTGGGAGTTAATCCAGTGGTGGCATGTTGGGAGTTAATCCAGTGGTGGCATGGACTATTAGAGAAGCTTTAGAAGCTGAACAGGTCAGAATTTATGAACTAGACCAGAAGGGACACCCTGGTCCTTCATCATGAAACTAACAGCCTAAGCCTAGTTTAAAAAACAATACCTGGATGTTACAGAGTAGATGCATAAGGAATGAAATGTGACAGACATAAGTAGATTGAAATTTTAATGCATGTGGTTCACTGATGGGTATAGAGTTCTACATTCACAACCGGACTACTTCTCATAGAAAAGTTGTGGGTTGAAACATTGCCTGGATGGGCAGCCACCTCTCACCCAGCGGGGATATACTGATATCCAAAACACATCGAGGTTTTCCAGTGAGAAAGTCCAACTCTAGGTTAAACTGGTCATTGAAAACCACGGTGTCACGCACTCCCGCTTCTGAGACCCACTGAGAATACAGGCTCAAGCCCTGTGATACTCTGAACCTCTTGTGGTCCTGTCGGGGATCTCGTGTGGTCTTTTTGGAGACCACAGGGGGACCACAGGACCTATCAAGGACCACAGGAGTAAATTCAGTAGGATCAAGGGGCAGTCTTGGTGGTAGGAGCGAACGAAGAAGAAGAAGAAGAAACATTTATTTTTTTAAATCTATTGAAATTTAATTCTTAATATTAAAATGTTTTGGTCATATCAAGAGTTTTAATAATAAAAATTAAAATAATGCTGATATTGGAGAATTTGTTTGAAAATAAAAAGTACCAACAGTGTGGATGGGTGGAGATGCATAAGAAATACCTTGGCCAGGTGCTCAGTGAAAGTACAGGCTGAAGATCATTTGCAGGCAGTCTCCCATGAGAAAAAGTAGAGGAGGGAGATTAACATTCACTTCTGATTATAATATTAGTTTCTCTTGTGAAGGAAAAGTTGGACTAGAAAAGTTTGATAACTTCATTGAATGTTTTAATAATTTATAAAGGTTGAAACTTGCATATTGGTAATGATGATAATAGTCTGTAATCTTTTTCAGATGGTTTATAATGTGTTCACTTAATGGATATCACATTTACACATCTGTAGTGTTTTCTGTATTTCAGAAAACAAAGACAAGTCAGAAAAAAAATATCTAGTTTGTTATTCATTTATTTTTTTTTTGGTCCTGACTCTTCCCTAGGTGGAGATATTTCACAGAAGAACATCTGGCTAACTGAAAGCATGCTAGATCTCTTTCTAGATAACAAGTAAGTAAAGTGGCAGCCAAGGGGTAGAACTAAAGTGCAAATGTTGTATTGGTTTACTATAATTGACGTAAACCATCCAGCAAACTAGAGCTGGCAAAATTTCCATCCTCCACATCATGGATGCCTATTGAAGTGGTCTGTTATGTTATTTCAAGATTTTAAAAAATATTACTTCAATGATGTAAGCTTCAACATGCCTCAGCGGCAGGGCATCTTGCTCACAACCAAGAGGCCGTCAAAAGAGCTGTTAGGGAGGCAAAGTTCCGCAAGAGACATGCTAATGAATGAATGAAGCTTCAACATATTTCATGAGTGTGAAATCTAAAAAAAAAAAAGCTCTACTGCATGAGTTAAAGGAAGCAAACTCTCCATCTTACCGTATGCCTGTGTTTCAAGATTTTCACAACATTGTTGACAGAGAACTTATGTCCAGGGAGATGCAACAGTAAGTTTAAAAAATGCAGAGGAATGATGTACTTGAAGATCAGAGAAAACACACTTAGCTAGAACAAATTTCTTTTCAGGACCAATGTAGAAGATTTTACAAGGATCATTGTTTTTATGCTTTTATTGAAATCATGCATATTATGTTGGAAGGTGAGGTAAAAACCTAATTTTCATGCCATTAAGGCATACTGGGGATACTGTGTTAGGACACAGTTCCAAGACCTTCGGCACATGTAAGTGTGATGTGGTCAGTATCACGCCTGGCCACATTTACCTTCCCATATTTCTCAGGTACCCATTTTTAGAGGTTGAGTGGACCCCAGGGCCTTTTTTTGATATGATGGTACCAGAAAAAAATTCCCACTACTGGGACTTGAACCCAGTGCCACCAAATTTGTAGCACTGGCCACTTAACCACTCGGCCAACCAGGCCATCTTGGTGTTGGAAGGGATACTGAAAAGAAGAAAAAAAAAATTTACAAATATTCATGCAATTTTGATTTTTATTCACCAGGCAATTCAGAAGAAATGTTTTGACTTGTGAATTAAAAATCCTTATTGTGAACTAATTTTCTTTTGTTACATTTTCTAAAACATTTGCCAGGATGATGAAAGCACATATTTGTCGTCTGAACTGCCTTCCTATGAGCCTCCATGTCTGCAGTTGAATAATTTTCCTTACTATTCATTATGAAAAGATTACAAAGAAAATAGAAGCAACATAGATGTGGTTTTGGAGAAAGATGCAACAAATATCCCAGACAGACAGAAAAAACAGATAGGTCCTCAAAGAAGGTTCAGAACAACAAAAACTAGTTAAAATATTGAGAAAAATGACTGAGAATTTCTTGGACATGTCATGAGAAGACAAAAAGTTAGAGAACTTAGTATTGACTGGAAAATTCAAGGAAAACAGGAGGAGAGAAAGCCAAGAGAAAAATATCTTCATTGGACTGATCAAATGGCGTGTAAAAAGAAAAGCATTTCAATTGATTGGAAAATTCAAGGGAAAAAAGGAGGAGAGAAAGCCAAGAGAAAAATATCTTCATTGGACTGATCAAATGGCGTGTAAAAAGAAAAGCATTTCAATTGATTGGAAAATTCAAGGGAAAAAAGGAGGAGAGAAAGCCAAGAGAAAAATATCTTCATTGGACTGATCAAATGGCGTGTAAAAAGAAAAGCATTTCAATTGATTGGAAAATTCAAGGGAAAAAAGGAGGAGAGAAAGCCAAGAGAAAAATATCTTCATTGGACTAACCAAATGGCATGGAAAAACTAAAGCATTTGAATTGACTGGAAACACCGACTGCAAAAGGTGGGGGAAACGTGATCGGCAGTGATATTCGCATGTCACATAATAATAATAATAATAATCGTTACAGACAATTCCTAGCCAAGAATGTTTCTCTGATGGCGACAGTGGTGTATACATACTTGAGAGTCATCGTGGACCATGGTACAACGGGTCTGGTATCCCTTCGTCAGAAAGAGGTGGAATTGTGCATCAGCCTCCTAAGGACTCATGTGAGTAAAATGTTGTTTGCATATAAAAATTTATTTATAAGTCACAGTTAATATTCTGTGGTAACTTATCAAAAAATGGTGGAAAAAAAAAAGAAATGAGATGATTTTTTTTGGCTCAAATTAGTTACTTTTCACATTTAAATGTTACTCACTACCTCAGAACAATGCCACTTAGGTAATTTCTGCTACAGAAAATCCAGTGACATGTTTTTGACTTCATCTTAATCTACATCTCTCAGTAAGCTTAAGTTGTGGTGATGAAGTGAAACAGTCCACCCATTTGTGCTCAAAAAACTCCCACCAACTCTTATTATCTGACATAGGGGAACTTACAGCCTGACATATGACAAAGTTAGATTTTATGTAGTTATATTACTGACATATTACTTCTGAAGCACACAGGCATGAGGTTGTGTATAAATGAGACAGAAACAATGCTAATTTCATGCCACTAGCAGTATAGCATATTATATCATACTAACATGTAGCTTTTTCGATTGTTTGATTAAAAAAGTATGTGTTTGATGAATAATTTACTTCATGTACAGACACATGTTTTGTGGATTTTTTGGGAAAAAAATTTTATACGTAGGTAAAAAAAATTTAATGACAGCTAGACTTGAGGTGTTTTGAAAACTTGATGAAAATTTTGGACCTTGTGACAGTAGTGCAGATCTAACATGACATGAAAGAATAAGAAATGTATGTAAATATTTTACTGGATGAAAAGAAGGATGTTTTCCACTTTATGTTTGCTTATTTCTTTGACTCAAAAAATTGTTTTCTATACAGTGGCCAGAGTGCATGCAGATTGGGAGAGATCTCATTAGATTGTTGCAAAATGTGGCCAGAATACCAGAATTTGATGCATTGTGGAGAGACATTTTGTTCAATCCTACAAGTTTAGCACCCACTTTTGGGGGTAATGCTATTTTATTCTTTTTTTTTTTTTTATAGTGTGTGTGTAATATTTAAATGTCATGCATGCTGTAGTTCAGAATTTCTAAAATTGTTAATCTGCTTGCATGTGCGTTATGTACTTTATTCTGAATCAGATTGCACATTCCAGAAGCAAAGTAAATGTAACTGTATAAAGTAATTAAGATCAGTTTCTTAATGAGAGTTGTATTGTTACTCAGTAGGCAGCAATAAAAATAGGAAAGGCATGATTAGAAAGCATAGATAACATTGTTCCGCAGTAATGAGGTTAGAGAGGGCCTCAGAAACTTTTTAACGCAGAGATGAAGCTGTGTGGGGCACAAGCAGAAAAATGTTTGAAAACACTGATAAAGACAACAGTGATGGTTGACAGATAATCTTCCAGTGACTGAATTTCAGTTTCTTTCACTTGTTGCTGTAGTGAAGATCTTGATGCTTCTGGCAAAACATGATGTTGGGGGAATTTCAGTGGTTTTCGTTGTTTTTTTCTTGAGGGTCTTAAAAGGCAGCTTCACATTAAGCTCCGTCACCATGGAAGTACTTTGGTTCTTACTCTGTTGACTAGACCAAATTATGCAGCACTCTGTTTGCAGTGAATACTGCAGGATTGTTTGTTAGGGTTTTGGCTTGTGCAGATAACTTCACCATCATCAGCACAAATGATCTTAGCTGTTAGATGAAAGTAAAAGAAGACATCATTAGAAATTATCACCTATTAAATTTTATATGATTAAGTTCTTAATGTACTGTCTGGCCATCCAGGTCATAGGTTTCTCAGTTGTTGTATTATGCCTGTGATGTAGATGTTAATGCATGAGAACAGACCTTACATTGGGTATTATGTGTAGTTCAAAATGCTAAATAAATGTCTAACTAAAATTATTACCATCTCCCATTACATGAACATATACAGGAGTTGCTCAGCTGTTGCAGATAAGAACTTCAAGAAAGTTTTTGGTTGGGAGACTAACACCAGACATGGAGAATAAACTTATCTTTCTCATTACGAAGGTAAAATAAATCGCTTAAAATAGGTTTTTTAAAAAATCCTTTTAAGTAAATTTTGTCATACAGCAACATTCTCATTATTGTGATTGTCACCTTTTATTTAAAGTAGAGATGTACACAATGCTGAGATTAAAGCAGGGATTCCCAACCTGTGGGGGAAACACCCCATATATGTGTGTGCGAATCTATCTTGTGTTTTCTCCCCACAGGGGAATATTAGGGTTTCAAGGAGGGAACTGGGACCACAGACTGGCTCAGAACTGTTTAAAAATTATATGTGTATTTTTTGGAATGCACCTTTTGAATCAATTTCTTTTTCAGTCTGAGTGGGAATGACATTCTAACATAACATGGAAAGGGTCCATGGGGCAAAGAAGGTTGAGAACCACCGGTTTAAAGTATTCTACAGAATACAGAACTTTATTTTCCAGGTGGCCGAATATGAGTTTCAGTTTTCGAGTGACCAGCTATGAATTTGATTGTGAATTCATAGTAGCTGGATTACTCACTAAAAATGTGAATGTTATAAATGATGTTATACTTAGTGTTAGAACTCTGGCATTAAATTTATTTATGTAGTCTTGCACCATTCAAGAGGTTTGTAAGAGATTGTAGGTTCTTCTTATAAATTAACTAGTTTAGCATTTCATTTTCCATTCAGGTGTAATCTGGCTGAGACATGCATTATTTTGATGCTAATGTTTGGCAGATGAAAAGAAGCATTTACTTTTAAGCAGTCAGATTTTCTTTTGCATATGAGTATTTTAATTTTGTCACCAAATATTCAGTATATCTCTACCTTATATCAACATTTTTTCTTAGCAGTTGTATCAATGATAACAATTTTTATTTCACTTGGTTTTCTAACCTGAGTTTATTGTTCTTGTGTGGTTAGTTCTGGATCTTATAAATTCCATAAGTTATGAAAAATATTAACAGTTATATCTCTCTTCCTCCCTCTCTGAACCTTAAATGCACAAGGCATGTGGGGCTTCTGCAAAAGTTTTCCACAAATGCCTGTCCTTCATCTTTTTTTTTTTCAGCTCTTGCCCAGGTGAGCCCTCTGTTGCTCAGCATCCTTTCTGTTGTTTTCTCCATGTCCCTTTGGTGTACCCTTATTCCTATTCCCCTGTGTTGTCCATCTCAGTGCTATTTTTTTGTAGTGAGTCATCAATCATCCGGAGCGCATGTGCCAGCCATCGCCAGCATCATTCCTCAGTAATTGCTGTCGGTGGCTAGCACAGTTATATATATATATATATATGAGTATCATTTTTACTTATATGTATACATTCAGCAAAGAAACTATAACATTTTTTTATGTTTCATGTTATGTAATTTCAGGTTAAGTTTGGATCTCAGAAACGCTACCAAGATTGGTTTCAGAGGCAGGTATGTGTAGCAGCATATGCGCTGAGGCTGACAGTTTGTTAGATGCTGTATGTGATATAGAAGCATGGGCATTAGATTAAAAAAAAATGGAAAAGATAACTGAGGAGCTTTCCATGGATGGAAAATGAGTACAAAATTAACTGAAATAGAAAAGAGAATTAATTTAAAAAAAAAACACAAGAACCAGAGAGTTAAAATATTTTTCTGTTGTATCAAGATAAGTAATGAACACCATACTTGAGAGGGGGGACAGTTGAAAGAAGAACAAAAGGATGAGAATAATGTAGATGGGAGAACAAGAAGAAAGAGTTGGGATGGATTCAGTTTGGCTGGATGCACTGTGAAAACAAGAGGCAGAGTAAGCTGGAGGGCCATTGGAATACCTTTTCATGGAGAAACAGTAGAGGCTGAGATGAAATGTATTGCAGGTGATTAAACAGAGCAAGATAAGATAATGAGTATCAGAAAGTGTTAAAATGAGCACAGAAAGTTCTGCATAGATTTATTTCCAGTATTAAAGTTTGAAAGGATGTGAACTAAATATAACAAGTACAAATTATTATTTCTGAATATTGTATAACAAGTACAAACATTTCTTTCTGAATAACATTTACAAGTATTTAGCATGGTTTTGTGGTAAAATTTGTTTTTTGAATGTCATAGTTTTATTGTCATTTAATGATTCGATTAATATATTAACCTTCATTTTCCTTGTTTCAGTATCTGTCTACTCCTGAAAGTCAGTCTCTTCGATGTGATCTGATTCGCTACATCTGTGCTGTATTCCATCCATCAAATGAACTCTTGTGTTCAGACATCATCCCGCGGTGGGCGGTGATTGGTTGGCTTCTAACAACATGCACTGTAAGATGAAGGCATATGTTGTGTTTGTGTGTGATTTATAAATTAATTTATTTTTCATCTGTGTTTTTAGTCAGAGGTTCCTGATGTTTGTTAATTCAAATATTACATTTTGTTTTATGTATTTAGAAGCGTACTTTGTTTTAATTTTCTACAGTCGTTAAGTATTGTTTTTGTTGTGTGCTATAACAGTGTACCACAGTATTAAAAAAAGTAAAGATAGTCCCATAGCATTTCAAATGCCGCAGGGGGTGAAGCGTTAGAGACCTCATTATGCTGGGTCATCAGCGTATGAGGTAGGGTGACCAGTTCCTTTCCTCGCTGCCTTTACTTCCCAGATTTTCTCTGGTACCCATTTTATGAGGCTGGGTCGACCTCAGGGCCGTATTGGTTGGAAAAAAAATCCCGCTCAGCTGGGGATTCGAACCCTCGACCATTTGGTTGCTAGACGAATGCTCTAACCACTACGCTAGCCGGCCCCAGTATTACTGTATTAATATACACAATTTTTAAAGTGGCAAAAATTTAAGAGAAGCTGAAGTCCAAACCTGCCACAGGAAGGAAAATCCAACTGGTTGACACAAATGCCCTGAAACAACAAGATCTACAGGAGAAATATTTAGCGAAGGTAAATAACAAATACGTTAAATGAAGGAATAGAACAAAACGGAAGAGAAACTTTACAAGAGAGATCTGATGTAAAATGGCAGTGTCTAACACAAAGTATAGCATATGCAAACAGCAACATGAAGCAGAGTCGGATGACAGAAGATATATTAACTCATATTAGAGAAAGAAAGGAAGCTAAAAACTCACAGAAATGTAAAGATATTGACAAAGAAATACAGCATATGTGCAGACAAGCCAAAGAGAAATGGATAGAGGAAAAGTGTAATGCCATAGAATAAATGAATAACAAACACTCACAATACAAGAGGGGTGCATGAAGAAATAGCACTCATTACCAAAAGAAAGTATGTGACAAACAGCAGGGGAGGTATCAAGAATAAAAGAGGTCAGATAATAATAGAAGAAGATGAGAAGATGGGCAGAATATATGATACCTATTTGAAGATAACAGAAGCAAAAAGTTTGTATACAGATGGTCCACCAATAATGAAATCAGAGATTTTCACAGAGTGCCATAACCAAGATAAGAATAGGTAAAGCAGTGGGACCAGATGGCGTTACCATAGAAATGATAAAAGCGCTGAAGGAATTTGGAATTGAAAAAAATAACAGAAATATATAATAATATATATGAGGTCAGACAATTAAGTAATGAGACTGATTTTATTATAGCCAAGACAAAAGTGCCATCTGTGAAGCAAAAGCATGGAATCCAAAGAGGCAACCTTCATCTATGATCTGGCAACTTTTCATCGCCGCCTGATATGCAGATGACAAACAAGCCACCATTTTGTTGACCTAGTCAGAGGTGCATTGTTACGTAATCAGCATGGAGCAAAAAACTAACATTAAATTCTATTTAAAACTCGGAAAAAGTGCCATTGAGATAGTTGAAGTGATGTGACAAGTTTATGGGGATAATTGTTTATCACGTGCACAGATATTCAGGTGGTATTCATGATTCAAAAGTGGTGTGGAAATGATTACAAATGCAACTAGACATGGACGCCAATTTCTGTTCGTAATGAGGAATTCATTTGCAGAAGTCAGAGAACGGATACGAGAAGATTGTTGTTTGATTGTGAGGATGATGACTATGATCCCACAACTAAATGCCAAAGTGCTTAGTGGAAGTCATCATCATCACCAAAAGGCAAGAAAAAAATGCGTCGTCAAAAGTCGAAAGTAAGACCATGTTGGCGTGCTTCTATGACAGTAAAGGAGTCATTCACAAAGAATTTATTCCAGAGGGACAGACTGTCACTGCCAAAGTTTATTTAAGTATTTTGAAACACCTATTGAAAAGGATTCTCTGAGTCCGACCCAAGTATTCAACACATGACAGTTTTTTTCCTTCTTTGTGATAATGCACTGGCTCATGGGGCGGTAGTTGTACAGGAATTTTTGGCCCAAAAACAAATGTGTGTTCTCAACCATCCACCCTATTCCCCAGCTTTGTCTCCCTGCAATTATTTTCTATTTCCAAAATTAAAGTTACCATTGAAAGGACACTTCTTTGACGATACTGATTGAAAGGACACTTCTTTGACGATACTGATGACATCCAAAGTGCTGTAACATTGAGTTTAAAGGCCATACCAACATAAGAACTTCAGAGGTCGTTCCAGTGTTTGTTAGATCATGCCACTTGCTGTATAAATGCACATGGGGCGTACTTTGAATAAAATACAGGTTATATCTTCAACTGTTGTTTATTTTATTTTTTATGTAATTAGTTTCATTACTTAATTGTCGGACCTTGTACAGTCTGGGACATATACCTCAAGAACTGAAACATTCAGAGTTTGTGACATTACCCAAGAAAGCAAAAGCCACAGGTTGGTCAGATTTTAGGACTATAAGTTTGATGAGTCATATGACTAAAATTCTCCTCAAAGTCATCCTCAAAAGAACAAAAAAAAAAAAAAATTGATAAAGGAGTTAGTGAAGAACAGTTTTGTTTTAGGCAGAATAGTGGAACAAGAGAAGCAATTTTTTACATAAGAAAGCTAAGAGAGAAATAAATGGAAGTTCAGAGAGATACATACATATATTATACTAAGGCATTTGACAGAGTAGAGCATGACAAACTAATAAAATTTCTTGAGGAAATCAATCTTGATGGCAAAAGACATCTAAATTATAACAAACCTCTACTGGGAACAGGAAGCATCAGTGAGATATGGGACAGTGACATCAGTAAATGTATCCTAAAGAGGGGAGTGAGACAAGGATGTGTTCTGTCTCCATGCCTGCTCAACCTGTACACAGAGAACATCATAAACACTTAGATGAACTACTAGGATTAAACATATCGGAGAGAAATGTCAGTAGTTTAAGATATGCAGATAATATGATCCTTCTAGCAGAGAATCTATAGAACCTACAGAAATTGATAGATATGGTACACAACACAAGCCAGGAATGGGGACTGTCAACAAGACCAAAGTAATGGTGTTCAGCAGGAAAGACCAGAAGCCACACATGGATAAACAAAGAAACTGGAACAAGTGACAAACTACAGCTACCTAGAACATACATTAACTGAAGATGTGAGATGGAGATAAAGAAAAGAATAGGAATGGCAAGACAAACATTCAACACCATGAAGACAGTGCTGTTATCCAGAGATCTGCACATAAAAACAAAATCAAGGTTTGTAAAATGTTATATCTACTCAGTGGAGCAGAAACCTGGACTCTAAGTAAAAAGATGGAGAGAAAGATTAGCGCAGCAGAAATGTGGTTCTACAGAAAACTAGGTCACATAACACAGAGAATTAAAAGAACAAATGCACAAGTTTTAGAACAGCTGCAAGTGCAGTGTGAACTTCTCAAAGAAATAAAGATGAAGAAAACAAAATACTTTAGCCATATCAAAAGACATAACAATATACTGAAGACCATACTAGGAAAGGTGGATGAAAAAGAAGCAAGAGAGACAGAGATGGGAAGGTAACATACGAGAGAGGACAGGACACAGCCTGGCTGAGTGAACCATCAAGGTGAGGGAGCCAGGGAACTGGAGATTTATTACTGCCAGCATTTGTTCTGGAGAAGGCACATGATGATGATGAATTTTATTTCATCTATTCAGTTTTTCCCCAGTATGATATATAAGCATGTATGTGTATATATGTTCTTTATTATATTTGTTATATTTTTCATAGACAGGTACAGTGTAATCAGAAGATACTTGTTGTATCTGTATATGATGTTCATTGTATATAAATGTCGCAAGGCAGAAGCGTCTCATGCATTATATGTTATTTCATTGCCCATTTGTTATTCTGTATGTTATTTCATTCTCACCTCTCATGTCCCCCTGGGAACAAGTGTGTTAAGAGCACACTTATCTTAACATAGTGTTTGCTTAAAAACTCTGACCTACTTCTGTAGCCCAGAAACCTGTAGCAATCAACTCTAATTGTAATTGTTATTTTTGTAAAATGTAATGTCAGGTTGGTGGACGGATGGGGACATGGAGATCTCTGGCGGGGATGGGGGAAGTCTGGTGTGAAACCAATGAATCCAGGACGTGACAAGCCTATAGGTCTTTACAACAGTGGCTATCAGAATGATGTAAACAAAACAGAGCCAGCAGACTATAGGTGGCGGGGAATGGATATCGTTGAAGCACTCATCAGATTCCTCATCTCAAAGTCAGAGTGTCTTTGTGGAACTGTCTCCAAACCATCTGACATGGAGAAGGGACTTACATACAGCCACCAGAGGCTGGAAAACAACATTTTGGCCAGGCCAGCCACACTGTCTTCATGGCAGTCCGAGCAAGACCACAGTCTGCCCTAGCAAGGAAAGGTGCTGAAGTCGGAGTTACCCAGCCAAAAGGCGCATCGCAAAAATCAGGGTAACACGCATTATCGCTAATGAAATGTCTCTATCTGCAGTATTCAAACATGGTGCTCGCCCTGTGAAGACTAACCAGGCAGGTGCGGTGCCGGGCCCCCTGCCTTGAAGGGGTCCATCCAATGCTACTGGAGGTCCTCTCAGTTCGTCTTGTGGAGTCAGGAGACATGAGAGTAGAGCTACTGGCCAAAAAATACAACGGAAGAAAACAGCCAAAAAGCAAGAACTTAAAATAATGCAGTGGAATGCTGAGGGTGTCAGCAGTGTTAGAGATGGCTATAGCAAAAAGGTGGAACTAGAGAACATACTTTTTGCAGAGCAAGTAAGTATATGCTGCATACAGGAGACACACCTAACCAAAGATGCCGCCTTTAAAATCAGAGGCTGCCAGTGTTTTAGATCAGATCGACAGGACAGAAGAAAAGGAGGAGTACTCACACTTGTTAAGAATAACATCAGCGCATGTCAGGTGGGAGTGTTCATGGAAGGAGCCGAATATCAGATGATCCATCTAAAAAGTAGTAATACAGATTTCCACCTCCTTAACTATTACTGTCCTAATGACCGCCCACTTGCTTTAGAAACAATCCCACACAAAGAGAGACTGATGGTCTGTGGTGATTTTAACAGCCATTCACAGAGCTGGGGCTATGACCACATAGACAAGAGAGGAGAGGAAGTTGAGAGCTGGCAGGATGATAATGGACTTCTCCTGATCAACCAGCCAATGGATCCCCCAACATTTTACTCAAGTTCTTGGCGTACAACCTCAACACCAGATCTGGCATTCCACTCTCCAGATCTGAAGTGGAACATTACATGTGAAGTTGGAAAACAACTTGGAGGTAGCGACCATCGAGCAGTCTTCCTGACAATAGAAAATGAACTCCTTAACACCAGTAGCCCTCTCCCCAGATGGAACTATAAAAAAGCAAACTGGACAATGTACAGACATCATACAGGTATCCTGGTGGGACAGCTGTCCATAGAAGGTAAGGATATTAATAGCATAGTGAAGGAATTCAATGCTTGTATCCTTCAGGCCGCTCGTGAAACCATTCCCAGAGGAGCTCGCAGGGACTATAAACCATACTGGTCTAGTGAGCTGGGAAAACTCCATGATGATGTGGAAGCAGCTCGAAAGCAAGCAGAAAATAGACCATGCCAAGAACACCACAATAATTACCAACATTCTAAGGCCAAATTTCAGAGAGCCAAGCTGCAAGCCAGACGGGAAAGTTGGAGAGAGAAAACAGAGTCCCTAAACTTTGAAAAGGATGGAAGGAAACTGGAAACTAATCAAACAGTTAAATGATGAGAGTACTGGAAGAAGTACAAAGATTACACTAATAGAGGATGGGAAAACTCTTACAGGTAAGCAGGTAGCAGATCACTTTGCTCGCATGTTTGCACAGGACTGCAACATTGATATCCATCCAGAGAAAGAGCATGCAATGCGCATTGACCCACAGAAAGAAGAGGAACAAGTCAGAAAAGTGGAGGTCATGGATTCACCAATCACACGCAGCGAGTTAGACCTAGCAGTCAGTAAACTGAAACCAGATGGAATATCCAATGAAATGTCCTGTAGTAATTCTCACAGATGCAAGATCAGTACTGGAAGCTCTTCAGTGCAACAAACTACCAGAACTTAAGGATGCATTGTCAAAAATTGGCTTACAACATGGAGTCACTTTACAGTGGATTCCCTCCCACTGTGGGATACCAGGCAATGAGAAAGCTGACCATCTGGCCAAAGAGAGCACTGAAATGGAACAACCAGACATACCAATCACCTATAATCAGAAGAAAAGCATGATAAAAACCTACAGGAAGCCACAAACACCACCACATGATGACTATCACATGCTAAACAGAAAGGAACAAGTCACCATCTTCCGTCTCCGAACAGGACAAACCCAACTCCGAAGTCATATGTATACAAAGTTTAAGGTTGGTACTACTGATCTATGTACATGTGCCCAGGTGCCCCAAACTGTGGAACATATCCTCCAGAACTGCATCAACTACGAGACACTGAGAAATAATTACTGGCCCAGTGAAACCACTAAAGAAGATAAGCTCTATGGTTCCATACATGAGTTACAAAAAACAGTGAAATTTATCCAAGAGACAGGACTGCAGGTATAGACAGACAATGCGAACGAAGAAGAAGAAGACCTCTCATGTTTTGTGTGTTGTTTCATTTAATAGTATTTAAAGATTTATCTGTTTGTCACACAGTCCAATGTTGCAGCATCAGATGCCAAACTTGCATTGTTCTACGATTGGCTGTTCTTTGATCCAGATAGAGACAGCATCATGAATATAGGTACGAGACATGCATGCAGTAATAAAGCTTTTGTATTTCTTTTTTGCCGAGTAAGGATTACAGGAATATAAGTTATATGAGCCAGGATTTAAAATTGTGAAATTAATATTTGAGCTTCTCTTGAGTTTATACCAGGAATTAAAAAAAAAAAACTCAACTTTTCAGTTCATACTTAAATTTAATATCATACATGCCAAGTTGGAATTTAAAAAAAAAACTAAGCTTTGCTTACACTTGTAGTTTTTATTGTGTGTCCAGCCATTTATTTTTCACACAATTTTGAGTTTTTTTCAGTTCAGTTCATGCTTTAACTAAGGCCACATTTGAGACCAGCCATCTGGCTGAAAGTCAGTTTGGCCATAAGTTGGTCATTATAGGGGGAAGAATGTGTTCATAGTCTGTGATGTATCACATCTCAGTATTTAGTGTTCTTGTGCAGGATCTTCACCTTGGCAACAACTGCCGCAGGGTTCAGGTTTGTGACTATAGGACACCCCCCCCCCCCCCAACAACAGCAGTTTGTGGCAGGTCTTAGCAGGAGAATGATTGATGCACTTTGTTATTAGTACATAACAGCATAAGGAAGAACATAAGTTCTCATATCTTAATGGAAGTTGTCTTCATTTCTGTATAGATTTAACTGTAGTGATGTTCTCTGGTGAATAGATTTAACTGTAGTGATGTTCTCTGGTGAATAGATTAAAAAGTCCATAGTACTGAACAGATTGGCCAGTTGCAGTTCTACATGTGAGTATGTAAAAATGTTAATTATTTTGATGTTTTTGTGATTTTGCAGAGCCTGCAGTTCTGGTAATGTTTCACTCCATGAGGCCGCACCCTGCAATTACCGCTACTCTGTTAGATTTCATGTGTAGGGTGAGTGAATTAATGCTGTGGATATGATTCATTGTCATGGTTTATGTTTTTGGTGTTCTGGAGCATTTCTTTCCACCTGCTGTTTTCCTATTGTTTTAATTTATTTCAGAATGTAATATATGTAACCCATAAAAAGTTGGATGGGGTGGGGGAATTGGCTGTCCAGTTTACTGTTTTCCTATTGTTTTAAGTTTATTTCAGAATGTAATATATGTAACCCATAAAAAGGTGGGAGGGGGGAATTAAGTTTTACAAAACAACTGACTAATAAACTTGCCCGTATTTGAAACACATTTTGTCTTTGACTGTGCAAATGGAAAACTGATGTATACACTTCTTTTTAAAAAATAGTTTGTGCTTGACATTTTTTTAAATTTGTAAAAGCATTGGTATTTTTTATGTACATTTGTTTCACTTCATGTTTTTTGCTTCTCCATTGTCTATGTGTTTTAGATTTTTTTTATTAACATAGTTTCTTTATGTGTCTTTTTTTGTTACATTTTGGTGTTGGAAAGTGCTAGTCGTGATTGTTATAAATTGCTGAATACAAAAATTTATTTTTTTTTGCCCAACAAGAAAAAATTTGCAGTAGCATTTTTTTTTTTTTTTTTGCAGATAATGAACAACTTCAGCATTCAACATTCACAACAAATCAGAAACAGCATTTACACAGCCCTGCGCACGATTCTTGACAAGCGAGTGTTGCCGTAAGTCTTAGATGACAGTGTAGCTCCCTTTGTTTGTATGTTTTTGTAATATTTATTCAGAATATTAGTCATTGTCTTGTAGTTTTATTCATTTCGAAGTCCATTTTGTTTTGTTTCTAAAACTTGACAGAATCAGGCTGTTTGATACAACTTTTGCATATCATCATCCATTCTTGTAACACTACATCATGCTGAATCTGGAGCCCACTCACCAGAATCAAGTACTCAGTTTTTTTCCCTCTAGGCTTTTTCTACAGTAGCTTCACAATATCTGCCTCAGGTCAAGATGCCATGGCCAGGTCTGGTTGCCTAGGTCTGCAAATGTTTGATGTTCATGGAGCACATGTTCCATTCTGCTTGTGCAGTAATTTATGAATGGATAATTTGAATTGGTGGAAGTGACACAAAAAAAGAACAAATATATCCATACTACAAGAACTTAATATTGAAGAAGGCTGGCTAGTAAAGAGAATTAAAGAGAGAAAACTTAAATATTTTGGACACATTAAACATGATAATCTAGAGAAGGCCGTCTTGGAAGGGCTCATAATGGGAAAAAGATAGGAAGACCAAGGCAAAGATGGCTGTAAGACATCGTTGATGATCTGCAAATGGATGCATCAGCAGCAGGCCATCTTGCTCACAACCGAGAGGCCTACAGGAGTGCTGTTAAGGAGGCAAAGTTCAGCAAAGGACATGCAAATGAATGATGTATGGAGGTGACTCGGTAATCTGTAGTGACCATTTCTGAATCAGAATAGTAGTCTGCTGGTGCCTTTGTAGCTGATGAATTGAACTGAGTATACTGCTTACATACAACTTGTTTGCCCACTCCAATTTTGTGATTCTTGTGTAATAGTTTTTTGCCATTCTGAAGTTGATTTGGTGTATCAGCTTCTGTTGTAGTCCAGAAATTTCATCCTCATTAAAGACTTCCTGCTACTTTTATATCATTTTTATAAATTTTTGACTTCTTAAAACTTTTTTTTTGTACTTTTTTTTTTTGCTTGCAGGTTTTCCTGTTGTTTTTCATATTGACCTGCATGTTTTATTATAACTTTTTTTTTGTTTTTTTTGTAATAGAAAGTATATTTAATTATTCTGTAGTTTAAGTTATCTTTATGTTACTCTTTGTCATTTATTTATGAGAATTTGATATCATTGTTGTGATACCAAGTGGCTTTGAAAAATATAGAACACTGTTGTGATTTGCTCTGTTTAACTTCCTTTTGAAAAAATAGTTTTTAATTTAATTTTTTTTATATTAACATTACATTGTCAGGCAAAATGTCCAAAAAATTTCTTTAACTTTCTGAGTGTTTATGTAACTTTATTTAAACATTAGATTTAGGTATTTATTTAGTTCCTGCTCTCCATTGTTTGTGACTGTGTATATTATTATTTTATCACAGTAAAACTTCTTTTGCTGGCTCCCATACAGGTTACATACAGGTCCTTGTCTCCATTGTTTGTGACTGTGTATATTATTATTTTATCACAGTTACCATACAGGTCCTTATCTCCATTGTTTGTGACTGTGTATATTATTATTTTATCACAGTAAAACTTCTTTTGCTGGCTCTTACCATACAGGTCCTTGTCTCCATTGTTTGACAGCCCCAAACTGGATAAAGAGCTGAGGAATCTGTTGAGAGACAACTTTGCTGAGTTCTGCAGCCAAGAAGGTCATTTTTGTCATCAGAAAAACTGGATAATATTTACATGAATTTTAATGTTTAAATGAGGACTTTGATTTCTTGTAATGCTGACGCCTGTAAAAGCCAGAACATATAGTTCTCTCATTGTAGAGATTATGTCATTGGCAGATATTGAAAGTATATCTCACTATGCTAGAAGTTCAGAAGTATTATTTACTGTGAGTACTCATGTAGGCATAAAAATATTCATTTAAATAGTGAATAACTGCTTGAATCAATTGGTTCAGCTGTATAATGAATAACTATTTGAATTAAATGGTTTAATATTCCCAGTTCATGTTATATCTGCTTACTTCCAATCTGTTAACGGGTAATTTTTGGTGTGAAGGTTGAGAAGAGAAACTGTAGATATCCTGCTGGTTTTCAGGTACCAAGAAAAAGCAGTGATCTTATAGTCTGCACAATTTTGACAGCAGAAGAACTCATAGTATATTCTTAATGTGATTGGGAGATCATTAAAAAGAGATGTCCCAAACCATCAGAAAGACTAGAATGCAGCCAGGTTTATGCTCTGCACATACACAGAAGTTCATAATAATTAGGTTGATAATTCTGTGAAGCTGAAATACTTGAACAGCATAAAACTCAAAAACTGGCCAGGTAGTTATAGCAAGCCACAGGAATTAAGGTTTGTCATTGTAGACATGGGAGCAGAGACATCTTAATCACAGGAACTGTATAACAGGATATTAACAGAATATCTTAATAATTTCAATAGCTTAAGTTGTCACTCGGTCCAGAATGACAGATCTGTAAGAGGATACAAGATTCAGTCATTGCCATGCAAGAAATGATGATTCATTTTCCTTTTAGGGCAAACAGAAAAGCACTTGTAGGAATTTAAAATGCCTATGCCAGAATGGAGGATATGTTGTCTCATTCTCTGTGGTAGGAAGTTTCTTGATATAACAATATTGTTGATATAACATGACCTGTCAGCTTTCATTATTTGCAGTGAAAGATGACGTTGTGGTTAAGGATGAGCTAGATATGGATGTAGGAAATAACCACACTGGAGATAACAGCCTGTCTGATGCATGTTTCAGTGATGATGAGGAAGATAATGTGCCTTTAGGTAGGTATAATGTCAGCATGTGTTACATATAGTTTTGGTGGTTATAGTTGCATGATCACTTTGTTGTTGCATTTGCCATGGGTCCAAGCAATTGGCTGTTCATACAAGCCTCTGAGTTATGCTCTGGCTTGTCGCATTCTGTTCATTTCAGTTTCTTTCTCGGCCAGCATCTCTTTCCCTTTCCTTCAGATGATTACCACAAGACTGGTTTTTTTTTTTTTTTGCTGCATTTGAGTAATCCATTTCCAGCACCTTCTTTGCTATAATTATGCATATGTTTTCATGAACTTTGAATTTTTGCGTAAGTAAATTACAAATGATTAAAATGAGCAGTATTAATAATTTGTCTGTTTTGTTTATCTTATAAGGTAAATTGAAAGAGGACATCGGATTCCGCCCCATTAAAGAATCAGCAGCCTATGTCCCTGTGGACATAACAGAGCATCTCAATCAGCTAACGGGACAGATCCATGAGTTGACAGTTGAGCTGCAAGGTGAAAGGTGAGTTATGGGACTTGTGTAAATGTACGTTCTCTTCGAAATTATTTGGGATGTAGTGAAGATTGTAGTTTTGTGCTGAAAATGAAGTGCTGATCTGGAAGCATGAGATGGTTGAAGGAGTTAAAAGATGTTAGAAATGACTGATGCTGAGGTAACTGTCTTTTTGGCCTTTACTCAGAGTTGGTGATGATTACAGTAGATGATGATAGTAGACTGTCATAGCTGTCTCTGTGTCCTAGAGCATGCACAAGAAAATAGGACAAGATCAGACTTTTTAATTCAGTCTGTTGTGATAGGAATAGAACACTGTGTTTAAAAAAAAAAAAAGGAGTTAGGCCTGTATTTCCAAGACCATTGGCACAAGAAAGTGTGATGTGGTCAGAGTCATTCCTGGCTGCATTTACCTTCCCATTTTTAGAGGCTGGGTAGATACATGTGTACGCAGATGGGTCTGCAGAAAAAGCAGTGAAAAATGGAGGTGGGGGCATTTACATAAGATACATAGATGGGTGACAAATCAAAAAGGCCTTTGCGATGGGAAAGATTTCCTCCAACTACAGCCCTCCTTGAAACCCTCAAAACACTTAAAACAGAAAACCAGCACCCACCACACAAAATAGCCTTCTTCACAGACTGCAGGGCACTACTGGAATCTCTAAAAACAACAAAGAACCCACAGGCAAACATACAGGAAATCACAGTAGAACTGAAGCACCTTACACTGTCAACAACCATGGCCCTACAATAGGTACCATCCCACTGTGGAATAGCTGGCAATGAAATAGCTGACAGCCTATCCAAAGCTGGCAGCAATCAAGATCAAACCAGTCATCCAGTAAACTGCCAAGGGGTGAAAACCATAATCTGTAACTAGTGCAGATCTGAATGGAAAAATAAACTGAAATGCAACAATGAACCAGATCCAGTGCACCAACTACAAAGACATCAGCAAACCATCCTCTTTCGCCTAAGGACAGACCATTGCAGACTAATGAGCCACCTGCATCGACTCAAAATGTCTCACACAGATGAGTGTCCATGTGGCAGTGGAGTCCAGACTCCAGAACATATCCTACAAGAGTGCCCAAACCATGCAGACCTGAGGTGTGAGACATGGCTAGAGGACACAAGCTTGGGCAAAAGCTGTGGGGCTCCTATCAAGATCTGGAGAGGACTGCGGGCATTGCCATGTCGACAGGAATCAGAATCTGAAGTGACCAACAACCTCGAACGCAGAAGAAGAAGAAGAAGAAGCTGGGTGGATCCCAGGGCTTTTTTGATGTGACGGTACCAGAGAAAAATTCCCACTGCTGGAAATATATATATGTGTATATGTATGTATGTATATTGTTTAGTCTGACACTAACATAAGATGAGCAAATTTAGAAATTATTTCATATTTCCCCTAGGAATCAAGAGATGCAGTGTGATTTGACAGATAAACTCATGCAGAATGTAATTCAAGAGGTATCATTTCAGTTTGTATGATTATACCGAAGACTTTGCTTTTTGGATTTTTTTTTTCTCTTCAATTATGCTCTTGTTTACAGAATGAATTTTTTTAGATGTGCTTGTGAATCTGTGTATCTTCCTCTCCAATAAACTCATGAACACAGTTGTTATTGATGGACTTTGTGACTGATTAGTGGCTGTGT
The DNA here is from genome assembly GCA_009760885.1 of Achatina immaculata. Classification (NCBI taxonomy): domain Eukaryota; kingdom Metazoa; phylum Mollusca; class Gastropoda; order Stylommatophora; family Achatinidae; genus Lissachatina; species Lissachatina immaculata. The sequence goes on from CM019717.1 coordinate 6,693,650, forward strand.
TCTGATACAGTGCCCAGATAGCTCTATTTGTGGTCCTTTCATGTAATCAGAGCATCATTGTACTGTTCTCATAATCTGGTGGTGTTTTGTTACTTTGTTTCTTCAATTTTTCATGTGGCATGAAGCTGTACAGCATTAGATGTCATCATTTTCTACACCCCGCTTTGTTTACCTGTAGGAAGCAAAGTGGTAGTGGGGGTTGTATTCCTATATTTTATTATTTCACATTTTTTTCTTTTTCTCAATCCTTTTTATAAAAGATGCAATGATATGCTAAAAAAAAAAAAATTAAAAGTAGTCCTGTGGCTTTCCATAGAAGCACCTAGTGGAGAAGGTGTTAATACTCTCTTTTTTTTCCGTCTTAGCATACTAGAACAGTTGTTCTCAACTAGGATGAAGGGGAAGAATGGAATTGTAGAGTTTGGAGGGGGAGGGGGGAATGGAACCACAGATCAAACTGTTGGAGTATTATATGTATATTATTTTAAAATGCATCTTTTGAGTCAGACAGTCTTGAAAAGTGGAAGGGAGAAATGATATTTTTGACTTATGGCCAGTATTATATCTGGCCACTGTTTTTTTCATTCCCCCAGCTTTAAGAATAGTCAGGTGTCTACATCAACAGCTGTTCTGTATAACTTTCAGGTACCTATTTCTACAGCTGGCTGACTGGAGTGCCTCTGGCTGGATTCGAACCCCCGGCCTTTTGCCATGAGAGATTAGTGAATAAATTATAATGTAGTGTAGATACTTCAGGTTAACATTACTTTGTTATGGTCATTCACAGCTGCATGTTATTTATAGTAGTATAATCCTTGCTTCTTTTAATATTACTAATGATTTTCTTTTGCCATTAATATCATTCTCTTCAGGAGGAGTTTGATCAAGACATGGCAGCTGCATTGGCCACATGCTTTTGCCAGATTCTGAGTTCACAGTTCCAGCACAAACTGTTTCCCCAGGAGACTGATGATGAGTATGTGCCATTGCTGCTACAATAAACAATGAGAGAGCTCATGATTGAAATACCACTTAGAATGAGATAGCTTATGACTGAGGTGGTATTTAGAACAGTATATTTCATGATTGAAACAGTATGTAGAATGACATAGCTTGTGATTGAAGTAGCATTTAGAATGATATAGTTTGTGAGTAAAATAACATTTAGAATGACATATCTCACAACTGAAATAGTATCTAGAAAGAGAGGGCTTATGATTGAAGTAGTGTTTAGAATGGGAGGGCTCATAATTGGAGCATTGTTTAGAATGTGATCTGGATGGATTGGTTAGTATTTTTCTTTCAGGTTACAAGCTATTCTTGGTAAATCAGTAGGGAACATGTAAAGATGTAGTACTTTATTATAATGGAAATGTTTTGTTTGTTTTTTTTTTTTCTTCTTCATTTTTTTTAAAAAAAATTTTGTTTACTTAACATTGTTTGATCTGTTCATCAACTTGATTTTGAGTGGTGAATTTTTTTTTTATTATTTGAACATAATACCAGTGTGATGTGTTTCTGTTTAAATATCAATAACAGCATATCTCTCTGTGTAAATATTAACATCCGTATGATGTGTTTAATTTCTGTACAGGAGAGATTTATCCAATAGTGAAATGTGCAGTGATAATTTCTCCTTAAATATTGGTATTTATTGTAGTTTGGTAATTAAAAAAAAATTGTAAATGAGGAAAAATTGGAAGAGGTGGAGAGGTTTGAATATCTTGGATCATTACTAACTAATAATGGAGATACAATGAGGGAAATTAAAAGGAGGACATCTATCACTCTTCAAGAAGTAAAACAGCTAAAGAAACTGGAGAGAAACAGACAACTACAAAAATAAGATTTTTAAGGGCACGCATCTTTCCCATCGCAATATATGCCTGTGAGACCTGGACACTTAACAAAACAGCTGAGAAACACATAAATGGCTTTGAATATAAATGCTACAGAAGAGTTCTTCAAATATCATGGACACAAAAAAGAACAAATATATCCATACTACAATAATTTAATACTGAAGAAGGCTGGCTAGAAAGAGGGATTAAAGAGAGAAAACTTAAATATTTTTGACACATTAAACATCATGATAATTTAAAAAAGACCATCTTGGTAGGGTACATAATGGGGAAAAGAAAGAGAGGAAGACCAGGGCGAAGATGGCTGCAAGACATCGTTGATAATCTGCAAATGGATGCATCAGCAGCAGGGCATCTTGCTTAGAACCGAGAGGCCTACAAGAGAACTGTTAAGGAGGCAAAGTTCCGCAAGGGACATGCAAATGACCGACTGTAGTTTGTTTCCATTTTAGTATATCGGTGTCTTTTTTTTGTTGTTGTTGTTGTTCTTACATAATACCAGGAATTATGGCCTTTAGATGCTTATAAAATTTTGCTTCAGTTTAAATGAGAATAACAGACAAAAGTGTTTATTGAAAAAGAAACTGCTAGCTTCAGTATTTTAAACCCTTTTTTTTGTACCTTATTTTTTTTTAGCGTGGATCTATATATAACAGTAAATTTATGTTTATCTATTAGGTCCATAGAGGATTCAATTGGTTCTCCTCTGTTTGTTATATTCAGGTAAGGAGTTAAATGTTAAATGTGCAAGAAATATCCATAAAAGGTCATTTGGAAGATACTTGAATTGAGATTTGATTGGATGGAGAGCTTCTGTGTCTGCCTGCCTTGTACATCCATGATCATGATTAGAATTGATGATAAATGAAAAATAGAGGGTTTGCCTTTCTTTTCAGAGCTTTTTTTTTTTTTGAACTCCTTTTCTGTGAGAAGATATTTACAGGAAATGAGTATATGAAACAAAAGTTAGAAGAACTAGAGATGTGGTTTTAAAGAATGACACATTTTATGCCCTGTATGGTTTAGAACGCAGATACGCTGCAGACGTGCATCAGAGTAATACCTTATGAAAAAGATAAGATTCCCAGAACTTGCAATGAAATATTGTATTTAAAAAAGCCACAGAAAAATTAAAGGCTGAAAAAGATGATGTATTTGACCTGTAAAAATACTTTACAAACTGACCAAGTAACATGGAAAAAAAAAAAAGGTAAAGATGGCCTCGTTGTGCCATGGGTGCCTCTAGGGGGGATATTGTGTTAGTGTCCTTATTTTCCTTGATCTGTTGGCATGCTTGAGTATGGTGTGATCAGTGTCAGGCCTCTTGCCTTTCCTTCCCCAGCTCAGAAGAAGTCAGATACCCATTTCTACAGGTGGGTGATGGAACTCCTCTGGTCAGATTTGAGCAACTGATGGTGGTGGTGGGGTTGGGGGGGGGGGGAAAGAGAAGTTAACCAGTTTGAATAGTTCTACTAAAACAGCATGAAGAAAAAAAGTATATACTGCCATAACTTACCATCAGTGGTAATGGTGTGTATGCTCTTGGAGGTCCCAAAAGCCATATGATACATAGTTTGTCATTAAAGTGGTACAGATATTCAGTATCCTTTATGTCACTTTTCTGATGACTGAACTTAATTATTTTGATAAGATTTAAGAAGATAACTGTTTTTACTCATTTGACCATATTGTTCATATATCATGTTTTAAATTTCACTTGTAAGTTGCTTATTTATGGATTCATGCCAGATTCTTGAAAATCTATTAAACATCTGGTTTCATTACACTGTGAACAGAATAATAATCTTGTTTTGGTTCAGATATGGCACTCTGTAAGCAAAAGAAAAGACTAAAAGACACAAGAAGCTTTTTTTGGGGTGGGAAAGAAATAGGTAATAGGAATACTAGTGGCCAAGTCACACAGCACAGAAATGTGGATATAGAAGAAAAAGTTCATAGTTCTTGATATGCTGATACTGTAACAGATACTTAATATGCTGATACTGTAACATATACTTAATATGCTGATACTGTAACATATTTAATATGCTGATACTGTAACAGATATTTAATATGCTGATACTGTAACATATACTTAATATGCTGATACTGTAACAGATACTTAATATGCTGATACTGTAACAGATACTTAATATGATGATACTGTAACAGATACTTAATATGCTGATACTGTAATAGATACTTAATATGCTGATACTGTAACAGATACTTAATATGCAGATACTGTAACATATACTTAATATGCTGATACTGTAACAGATACTTAATATGCTGATACTGTAACAGATATTTAATATGCTGATACTGTAACAAATATTTAATATGCTGATACTGTAACAGATACTTAATATTTTAAAATAGATGACTGTTTCAGTATTGCCAGGATGTGAGTAAGTCCAGATTTATTAATAATTAGGCAGTGTTTTGTGCCTGGAGAAATCATAGTCCCTTGGAAGTAATTTCCTTACATTTCCATTATAATTTTAATTTTTCAACAAATTTGTTTACAAATTATATCTTTTTTTGATGAAATATTATGTAAATAAAATGTCATATTCCTGCAGATTTTTGAGTCAAATGTCCGAGGAAGATCCACGAAGGCAGCCAGTGTTACAGCTACTGGGAGAAATGTATTTGAAGCAGCCACGCATTGGTTACATGTTGTTATACTTTCTGAAAGTCAGGTAACATAGCTTTCCATTGGAGGATCACATGTGTTATTGTAGTGCCAGATTTCCTGTTGCATGTATACAAAAAAGTTTTAATGGCGTATGTATATATTGTTTTCAGAATTACTTACAAGGTCTGACAATTAAGTAATGAGACTGATTTTATTATGGCCAAGACAAAAATGTCATCTATGAAGCAAAGCATGGAATCCAAAGAGGCAACCTTCATCTGTGATCTGGCAACTTTTCATTGCTGTCTGATAAGCAGACGACAAACAAGCTGCCATTTTGTTGACCTAATCAGAGTTGCATTGTTACATAATCAGCATGGAGCAAAAAACTAACATTGAATTCTGGATAAAGCTTGGAAAAAGTGCCATTGAGACAGTTGAATTGATGCGACAAGTTTATGGAGATAATTGTTTATCCCGTGCACAGATATTCAGGTGGTATTCATGATTCAAAAGTGGCGTGGAAACGATTACAAATGCAACTAGACATGGATGCCCAATTTCTGTTTGTAATGAGGAACTCACTTGCAAAAGTCAGAGAATGGATACAAGAAGATTGTTGTTTGATTGTGAGGATAATGGCAGATGAATTTGGTGTTAACTGAGAGACCATTTGTAAAATTTTAGTGGTAGATTTGGCCAAGAAAAAAGTTGCTTGCCGGTTTGTACCACATTTGTTGTCTGATGGCCAAAAACATCAGCATGTTGAGTACGCAAAAGACATCATCAAAACGTGTCAGAAAAATAAACATTTCTTAAATTTGATTGTTGCAGAAGATGAAACATGGATTTTCCACTATGATCCCACAACTAAACGCCAAACTGCTCAGTGCTCATTACCAAAAGGAAAAAAAATTTGTCGTCAAAAGTGAAGACAGTGTTGGTGTGCTTCTACGACAGCATAGGAGTTATTCACAAAGAATTTATTCCAAAGGGATAGACTGTCACTGCCAGAGTTTATTTAAGTATTTTGAAATGCCTATTAAAAAGGATCCTCTGAGTCCTACCTGAGCATTCAACACCTGGAAGTTTTTTCCTTCTTCATGATAATGCACCAGCTCATGGGGCAGTAGTTGTACGGGAATTTTTGGCCCAAAAACAAGTGTGTTCTCAACCATCCACCCTATTCCCCAGCTTTGTCTCCCTGTGATTATTTTCTATTCCCAAAATTAAAGTTACCATTGAAAGGACGCTTCTTTGACAATACTGATGACATACAAAGGGCCGTAACATCGAGTTTAAGGCCCAAACCAACAAAAGAACTTCAGAGGTCATTCCAGTGTTTGTTAGATTGTGCTACTCGCTGTATCAGTGCGCAAAAGGCTTACTTTGAATAAAATGCAGGTTATATCTTCAACTGTTGTTTATTTTATTTTTTTTATGTACTTAGTCTCATTATTTAATTGTCGGGCCTTCTGCATCTTACATCCTTCCTGTGCCGCTAAACGTCATATAGTTTGCCAAGATTTCCTGTCTTCGGCGAGTTTTTCAGTCTCATAAAGGGATCTTATGCCAATGACTTGGGCCTCTCTTAACGATGTCCTCTTTAGAGTTTCACGTGGTCAACCTCTTTTTCTTCTGCAGAATTACTGCAACACGTAAAAAGAGATGAGGGGATTATAAGTACAGATTTTTAAAGTAGTGAATATTTTCATAATTTGCAGATACAGCGCAAAAATTTCAGTATCATATTCCCAGTAATATAGTTTTCAGATTTCAGGAGTGCTCTTTTATAAAAAAAATTACAAGGGATACTAATATGGTGTTGTATAATAAGATGTGTTACTAATACAACCTTTGAACTGGTAACTTTTTTGGGAATGGATTGCAGAAAAGTTAATACACAGATTTGTTTCTTGTAATTTTCTAATTGTTATTTTGAATTTTTAAAATTTAAAAAAATGTGTTTTACAACTTTTATTTTTTAAAAAATATTCTTGTGAGTTCAAAATGATGAATTTTCATAAAACCTTTTTTTTTAAAAATTTTTGTTTCATTTGTTAGCTGATATTAGAAGATGGTTTTCAATATGTAAATTTTGATTGTCTTTTGCAGCAAAGGCAGTGATGATAAAATGACTACCTACAAGGATTTTTGTCAGAATCTCGATAACAAGGATTTGAAATCTTGTCTGCTGAATGACCTCAAAGTAAAGTGATTTTTCCTTTAACATGTAACAGTTATCTGGCAAATAACATCATTCTTCATTAACAGTTAACATGTTCAGACAATAACTGTACTAGTAGCGTATCAGTACAGTTTGTATTTCTTGGGGCATTTGTTCATTTAGCGCTGTTACTGATTGGACAATATTTGTGCTAGTAGTGTTTGACTACAGTTCATATTTCTTGGGGTATTTGTTCATTTAGTGCTTTTACTGATATGACCAATAGTTTTTCAGTAGTGAATAAGTGATGATAAGTTCACAGTTTTAGTGATACATGAAAATTGTCTGCAGAATTTATGTTTAATGTTGATGTTGTCTGTTTCATAACACTAATCTTTTTTTATGGAAGATGGGGATCATTGTTTGTAACAGGGAGGGATGGAGACAAGTCTTGTTTGCAACAGTGAGCTGCAATGGCTTAGAAAGATGAATGAATGAATGAATGAATGTTGATGATGTATTGACAGTCAAATTCATGTTTTGTGTTAATGCTTCATTGTCACTAGAATTTTTCTTTTTTTTTTTGTGTGTTAATTTTGTATTATCAGAAGAATTCATGTTTATTGTTAGTGTTCAATTGTCAGTAGAATTTATATTTATTATTAATGTTCCATTGTCAGTAGAATTTATGTTTATTGTTAATGTTCCATTGTCAGTATAATTTATGTTTATTGCTAATATTCCATTGTCAGTAGAATTTATGTATATTGTTAATGTTCCATTTAAAAGTTGTGTTTATTGTTAATCCTCCATTGTCAGTAGAAGTTATGTTTATTGTTAATGTTTCATTGTCAGTAGAAGTTATGTTTATTGTTAATGTTCTGTTGTCAGTAAAAGTTATGTTTATTGTTAATGTTTCTCTTCCTCAGCTATGTCAGACTGATGATGTGAGACTTTTCATATACCTTATTCCAGACATCTATACACATGTAAGTGATCGTGTAAGATTAGCTTTGAAAGAGGGAAAAAAAAAACCATGTAATATGTGGGTTTTCTTAGTAATTTACTAAATTTTTTGCTATTGGTGTCTTGCTTTCGCACAAGCAGAGTTCCTCTGTCATTGAAATAATACTATGTTTCTTTCATCCGTTGATGTCTGTGTTTATGGTGCAATCCAGTGTGCCTTTTGGTACCTTTTGGTCTTCAGAGATTTTTTTTTTTTCCTAAACACAGTGTGCCAGTTAGCCATTTTTTAGCTGGAATGACTTGATTTTTGCCACTTTCACCATCGTTAAATATTTTTAGCTATACTTTATAGATTCAAATCTACATGAACAGATATTATGTACACTAATACAACAAATATGGTGAGAAGAAAAACTCTCTAGTGAACGGAGAGAATCATTACTGATCCCAGTATTAAAAAAAAAAAAAAAGGTGATAAGAGGAAGTGTGAAAACTATAGAGAGATATCCTTACTACAAACAAGCTACAAAACACTATCCATTATACTTTTAAATAGATTAAAACCATACGGCGAGAACATACTGGGAGACTATCAAACAGGTTTTAGGAAGAATAGATCAACCATAGATCAAATATTTTATCTACGTCAAAGAGCAGAAATGTACTGGGAATATGGAAAGGAAGTACATAATATCTTCATTGACTTCAAGAGGGCTTGTGACAGTATAGATAGGAGCAGCTTATGGAAAATTATGACAGAATTTGAGATGCCTAATAAATTAATCAATTTTACCAGAATGTGCTTGGAGGATGCACAAAATATATATAAAGGAGGAAAGTCAGAACCCTTTTATATAAGAACTGGTTTAAAACAAAGTGATACATTATCTCCATTACTATTCAAACTAGTACTAGAAAAGGTAATCAGAAAAGTGAAAGAAGAAAGCAGTACAGAAGAACAAGCTAAAATACTAGGATACGCTGATGACATTGACCTATGAGGAAAACTATGCAGGGAGTCACCAATATGTGCCTACACCTGAGAGATGTGGCACTAAAAGTGTCTTTGAGTATACAGAAATTGGTTTTTTTTTTTTTTTTTTCAGAAAACAGTCAGTTTGTTCTCCAGTATTGTATTACTTTTTTTTTTCCTCTCCTTCTGTGTGAAAGTGTACTGTCAATATTTTTGTTACAATTTTATTCTGTACTTTTTTTCACATTTTATGAGCCTACAGTCAGATAGCTTCGGAAGTGTATTTTTAAGCCTTAGAATATCAAACTACATTCAATTTGAAAGAAAATAATATAAAGGTGTGTTAGCACTTTGCATAAGTTATTCAGGACCTTTAACAAAGTACAACACGTGACAGTTATGGTAAAAAAAACACTGAAAAACCTGAACAAGATTAAGGGTTAAAGTCTTTTTTTCATGCCACTGAATTTGTTCATAAGTTTTACACTGTGGTAACATCATTTTACTAGTTACATTGAGTGGGGTTTTTTTTTTTTCGGTGTAACATGCAAGTATTCCACAGGAGTAATATGTTTTAATAATCAAAGCAAACTTGATTGTGCTGTGTTTCAGTTTCCAAATATTGCAGTTGGGAATGCTACAATTCTGAACTTGATTGTTTCAAGCATAGATGGCTCACAGGTAAGAAAAAAAAAAAACTCAACATTTTATTCATCTGTTTTTGTTCCCTTCTCCTTAGTTATGTTTAGAAGTTGTGTTCATAGTTATATATTTGTAAGGGTGATATTTAGGACAAATGTCAGGTCATTTTATTTGCTTTCTGTTACAGCTTCAAGAACTGATTTGTCAAATACTGCAAGGACATTTGTTGATGTTTAAAAATAGAGAGACTTTCCTGTCAATCCTAAGTAAGTATGCCATGATCTATATGTACGTGTGAGTGGTTTTTCAAAGAGACCTATAAAATGTATGTATTATGACATGGAACAAATATTAAATTAAAAGTTTTGAAGAATTTATGCGAAGTAGCTTGAAAACTGTAAGAAAAAAAAACTGGTTATAAAATGTGTATTTAAAAAAAAAAAAAAAACTACAAAAGGTTGAAAGGTTAGCTAGAAAATTTGGGAAGAATTATGTAAAGTAGAAAGGAGTTTTGAAAAAGATATGTACAGGTAAGAGAAGTAGAAAGAACTTTACTAAGTGTGGGGATTTTTAGCCAAAAATATTTATATGTTTAGCAAGAAATAAATTTTTTTTGGTTGTTTTTTTTACATGTCTTGTTTAGTTACAAGTCTTCATATGTGGCTAGATCATAGATTGCAGAGAGAAAGTTTAAAAAAGAGTTATATAAAGCAGAGAAAATGTGAGCAGATTTATATGTAGAAGAAGTCCCCTGGGAACAACTGTGTTAAGAGCACACTTATCTTAACATAGTGTTTGTGAGACAGGGAACATAGATCTGTTTGCTTAAAAACTCTGACCTACCTCTGTAGCCCAGAAACTTGTAGCAATCAACACTAATTGTAATTGTAATTGTTATTTTTGCAAAATGTAATGTCAGGTTGGTGGACAGATGGGGACATGGAGATCTCTGGCGGGGATGAGGGAAGTCTGGTGTGAAACCAATGAATCCAGGATGTGACAAGCCTATGGGTCTTTACAACAATGGCTATCAGAATGATGTAAACAAAACAGAGCCAGTAGACTATAGGTGGCGGGGAATGGATATCGTTGAAGCACTCATCAGATTCCTCATCTCAGAGTCAGAGTGTCTTTGTGGAACTGTCTCAAACCATCTGACATGGAGAAGGGGCTTAAGTACAGCCACCAGAGGCTGGAAAACAAAGTTTTGGCCAGGCCAGCCACACTGTCTTCATGGCAGTCCGAGCAAGACCACAGTCTGCCCTAGCAAGGAAAGGTGCTGAAGTCGGAGTTACCCAGCCAAAAGGCGCATCGCAAAAATCAGGGTAACACGCATTATCGCTAATGAAATGTCTATATCTACAGTTTTCAACATGGTGCTCGCCCTGTGAAGACTAACCAGGCAGGTGCAGTGCCGGGCCCCCTGCCTCGAAAGGGTCCACCCAATGCTACTGGAGGTCCTCTCAGTTCGTCTTGTGGAGTCAGGAGACATGAGAGTAGAGCTACTGGCCAAAAAATACAACAGAAGAAAACAGCCAAAAAGCAAGAACTTAAAATAATGCAGTGGAATGCTGAGGGTGTCAGCAGTGTTAGAGATGGCTATAGCAAAAAGGTTGAACTAGAGAACATACTTTTTGCAGAGCAGGTAAGTATATGCTGCATACAGGAGACACACCTAACCAAAGATGCCGCCTTTAAAATCAGAGGCTACCAGTGTTTTAGATCAGACCGACAGGACAGAAGAAAAGGAGGAGTACTCACACTTGTTAAGAATAACATCAGCGCATGTCAGGTGGGAGTGTACATGGAAGGAGCCGAATACCAGATGATCCATCTAAAAAGTAGTATACAGATTTCCACCTCCTTAACTATTACTGTCCTAATGACCGCCCACTTGCTTTAGGAACAATCCCACACAAAGAGAGACTGATGGTCTGTGGTGATTTTAACAGTCATTCCCAGAGCTGGGGCTATGACCACATAGACAAGAGAGGAGAGGAAGTTGAGAGCTGGCAGGATGATAATGGACTTCTCCTGATCAACCAGCCAATGGATGCCCCAACATTTTACTCAAGGGCATGGCATACAAAATCAACACCAGATCTGGCATTCCACTCTCCAGATCTGAAGTGGAACATTACACGTGAAGTTGGAAAACAACTTGGAGGTAGCGACCATCGACCAGTCTTCCTGACAATAGAAAATGAACTCCTTAACACCAGTAACCCTCTCCCCAGATGGAACTATAAAAAAGCAAACTGGACAATGTACAGACATCGTACAGGTACCCTGGTGGGACAGCTGTCCATAGAAGGTAAGGATATTAACAGCATAGTGAAGGAATTCAATGCTTGTATCCTTCAGGCCGCTCGTGAAACCATTCCCAGAGGAGCTCGCAGGGACTATAAACCATACTGGTCTAGTGAGCTGGGAAAACTCCATGATGACGTGGAAGCAGCTCGAAAGCAAGCAGAAAATAGACCATGCCAGGAACACCACAATAATTACCAACATTCTAAGGCCAAATTTCAGAGAGCAAAGCTGCAAGCCAGACGGGAAAGTTGGAGAGAGAAAACAGAGTCCCTAAACTTTGAAAAGGATGGAAGGAAACTGTGGAAACTAATCAAACAGTTAAATGATGAGAGTACTGGAAGAAGTACAAAGATTACACTAATAGAGGATGGGAAAACTCTTACAGGTAAGCAGGTAGCAGATCACTTTGCTCGCATGTTTGCACAGGACTGCAACATTGATATCCATCCAGAGAAGGAGCGTACAGTGCGCATCGAGCCACAGAAAGAGGAGGAACAAGTCAGAAAAGTGGAGGTCATGGATGCACCAATCACACGCAGTGAGTTAGACCTAGCAGTTAGTAAACTGAAACCAAGGAAGTCACCAGGACCAGATGGAGTGTCCAATGAAATGATCAAGAACCTGGGAATGGCAGCAATGGGAAAGCTGTTGGATATTTTCAATATGTGCTGGAGCACAGGTAAGTTACCTCAAATCTGGAAGGAAGCAAGCATGGTACCACTGCTAAAACCAGGGAAAAACAGTGATACTGCCTCCAGCTACAGGCCAATCAGTCTCACTAGCTGCCTATGCAAAACGATGGAACGCATCATTGACCTGAGGCTAAAATGGTACCTAGAAAGTGAAAACCTTCTCGTTCCACAACAAGCAGGATTTAGGCAGTACTACAGTACGGAAGATCAAGTGACCTATCTCTCTCAAGAGATTGAGGATGCATTCCAAGAGAAAAACCTTGTACTAGCAGCGTGGATAGACCTGAAGAAAGCCTTTGATAAAGTATGGAAAAAAGGTCTGTTGTGGAAACTAAGAAACTGCAATGTGAATGGAAGACTGTACAACTGGATAAAGTCCTATTTACACAATAGAAGAGCTAGAGTAGTAATGGATGGACACAAAAGCCAGAAAGTACTTCTGCGACACGGTGTACCACAAGGAGGAGTCCTTTCGCCTACACTATTCCTTGTATTCATTAATGACCTGGTCAAGGAACTTCCCTATGGAATCAAAGCAGCACTGTATGCAGATGATCTGGTCATGTGGTGTACAGATGAATATGCGACAGTTGCTACACAGAGACTCCAAAGAGCAGCAGACATCTTGACATCATGGACAAACAAATGGTGTGTAAGTATCAACACAGAGAAATCAAGCACCACTCTGTTCACCCTCTCATCTAAACAGAAAGCAGGTAAGATCTTTGTAAATGAAATACCCTTAAGGATGGACAACTAACCCACTTACTTAGGAGTGACTCTTGACTCAAAACTGACTTGGAAGCAACACATCAACAGTGCAGAAGCAAAAGCCAGAAGAAAACTAGCCATATTAAGAAAATTGAGTGGGACTACATGGGGAGCTAGTGAAAGAATCCTCAAGAATGTATATCAGCAAAGTATTCTACCACATTTAGAATATGGCTCAACATCTTGGTGCACAGCATCAAACACTACGCTGCATAATCTAGACAAGGTTCAAAATCAGTCACTACGGATTATCACAGGTGCCATGAGGTCCACACCAATAGTAGAAATGCAGAAAATAGTTGGTGTTCAAGCGCTAAAGGAACGTAGAGACACAAAGGTCATGACCATGGGAGAAAAATTCCTTAGCTCTGTAAGCCATCCCCTGAAGGAGAGATTCAATAACTTGGCATTAGGGCGGCTTAAAAGAAGCAGCTTCATTCATCAGGCCAAGCGTATGCGTAAGCTGATACCTGACCTTCCAACTGTAGTCACTCCATTATCATCTGTACCAGAGCATACACCATGGAAAGAAGCAGATTATACACAAATAACTATTCAGACTGAAGTGAAAGGTGTGCAGAATGGTAAGATGCAGAGCAGTCTTGTAAGATCAACAGCCACACTTAGTGTTCTAGATGACAAATATCCATGTGACACCTGGATACGTGTGTATACAGATGGATCTGCACATAATGCCATAAAGAATGGTGGAGCAGGAGCATATATTGAATATCCAAACAGCACCATTGACAAGATTTCCATACCCACTGGTAAATACTGCAACAACTTTGATGCAGAAGTTAGGGCAATTATTGCTGCAGTTGAAAAACTATCAAGACTCCAGAATTGATACATGTCCTGTAGTAATTCTCACAGATGCAAGATCAGTACTGGAGGCTCTTCAGTGCAATAAACTACCAGACCTTAAGAATGCCTTGTCAAAAATTGGCTTACAACATGGAGTCACTTTGCAATGGATTCCCTCCCACTGTGGGATACCAGGCAATGAGAAAGCTGACCATCTGGCCAAAGAGGGCACTGAAATGGAGCAACCAGACATACCAGTCACCTATAATCAGGAGAAAAGCATGATAAAAACCTACAGGAAGCCACAAACACCACCACATGATGACTATCACATGCTAAACAGAAAGGAACAAGTCACCATCTTCCGTCTCCGAACAGGACACAGCTGACTCCGAAGTCATATGTATACAAAGTTTAAGGTTGGTACTACTAATCTATGTACATGTGCCCAGGTGCCCCAAACCGTGGAACATATCCTCCAGAACTGCATCAACTACGAGACACTGAGAAATAATTACTGGCCCAGTGAAACCACTAAAGAAGATAAGCTCTACGGTTCCATACATGAGTTACAAAAAACAGTGAAATTTATCCAAGAGACAGGACTGCAGATATAGACAGACAGTGCGAACGAAGAAGAAGAAGAAGAAGATATGTAGAAGAAGTGAAATTTGAAAATGATTCAAAAGATTTATATGAGGATGTATGAGACAGTATTTTGTTGCATGTCCAGTTTTGTCATTTGAGACTACAGTTTTAGCATCTTTGTTACTACGTATTCAGTATCGGTGTGTGACTACCACTTTATCTCTCTCTCTCTGAACCTTAAGTGCCCAAGGCACATGGGCTTCCGCAAGGGTTTTCTATAAACATCTGTCCCTTGCTTATTTTTTCACCCTTGCCCAGGTGAGCCCTCTATTGTTCAGCATCCTCTCTGTTGTTCTTCTCCATGTCTTCTTTGGTCTACCCTTACTTCTTTTCCCCTGTGATGTCCATCTTAGTTCTTTTGTTGGTAGTGAGTCATTAGTTATCCGAAGCACATGTCTCTACCATCTCCGTCGTCTTTCCTCAGTAATTGCTGTCAGTAGTGGCCTCATCAGCATTTCTGCCAATAAGATGTTATTTATTTCTTATGGTGTTTGGCCAAAATATTCTTCTAATTCTTCATAAACATTTAGTCTGGAAAGAATTCAGCTTGTTTTCTATGGTTTTGGTGATTTTCCAACATTCACTTCCATAGAGTAGTGTGTTATTACTCTTAAATATCCTGATTTTCATCTTCATGCTTAGTTTTTTTAGATTTCCATATAGTTTGTGGCATTGGAAATTTGCTCTAGTAAGTCTGCTGTTAATGTCCTCTGTGCTGCCTCCATCTTCTACTACTCTACTACCAAGGTATACAAATTCATTGACCTTCTCCACTAACTTGCTATCTACTCTCAGTACATTGTTCACATTTTGCTTCACTAGTCTTTCCTATGTTAATCTTTAATCCTTTTATGTTTATTCTACAGATGCTAGCTTGGATTGGGAGACCATTGAGCAGTACTTCCTGTGGCAGCTTGTAATGGCACACAATATTCCTGTGGAACATATATTGCCAATTCTACCCAAACTAGAATTTAATGGTTAGTTATTTCTTGTATTTTGTTGTTTGTAAGCCAAATTTCTGCGGTCTTAAGGAGATCATGATTATGCTAGAAGAGTCACTGTGTGTATAATTTTCTGCTGACCATCATGTACTGGTCAGAGCATTATCTCTCTCAGTGAAAAGATCACAACACATACACAGAAGGTCAAAATAGTTATTTTCATACAATCCTGCAGAGAAAGTCAAGTTTTATAGTAGGGTAATTTCTGTGAGATGAGATTTTGGATTCTGAACTTACCTAGATGCGAATTGCCACTCATTTTTCTGTAAATCATTTTTTTGTAAGTTATTTTTATGTACACAAAAAAAGTGAATTAAGTTTTCTTTGTTTGATTCAACCTTTTTTTTTTTTTTCAAACACAGCAAATGCTGAAGCTCTAACAAGCTTATTGGTGCTCTTAAAACAAGTGTGGTATGTACTGTTTTCTTTTACCTGTGCTATATCATTAAATGTACGAGGGGCGTTCAGAAAGTGATGCACCACATCGTATTTTTCAGCTAATAATGAAGATAGAAGCATGAAATTTTGCACACTTTAAATATGGCCTGTGCTGATTGTGTGACCCAAATTGCACCACAACCAACCAAAGAATATGGCTGCCCTAACCATTGAAATGTTAGCAACTTGTGGTATAAGCAGCGAATTGTGATAGAATTTCTCATTGCAGAGGAGGAAACTGTTGTGAACATTCACAAGTGTCTGTGTGATGTGCATGGAAGTTTTTCAGTTGACAGGACTACAGTCAGTTGATGGATTCAGAGAATCAAAGAATCAATAAGTGGAGATAAGGAGTTGCACGATTGGCCATGCTGAGGATGTCCTGCCACAGCCACCAAGGCAGAAATGTTGAAATGTGCTGAGGGCATTTTTCTTATTGATAGGCGTATCACTACTCAACAGTTGGCCTTAAAGCTGTCAGTCAGTGATGGTAGTGCAAATGATGTTATAAAAGCTCTCAGATTTTCTAAGGTTTGTGCAAGGTGGGTTCCTCGAAATCTCACAAATGACCATCAATTGCAAAGGAAAGCAATTTCTTTTGAGTTGTTGGAGCATTTCAGTGCTGAGAGAGAGAACTTTTTGGCTAAGATCATAACAGGTGACAAAACCTGGGCACATCATTTTGAACCTGAGACAAAAAGACAGTCAGTGGAGTGACATCATCCGCAATCACCACAAAGAAAGAAATTCAGGACAACTCCTTCAGCTGGACAGGTCATGATCACTGTCTTTTGGGGCACTGAAGGTGTGATTCTTGTGGATGTTATGCCAAGAGAAGAGACAATCAATTTGCAAGCTTACATTAAGACATTGAAAAAACTCAATCAACATTTTCGCAGAGCTCAGCCACACAAGAATCCAGCAGACTTGCTTCTCCTTCATTACAATATGCGCTCTCACACAAGTCTGGCAACACGGGAAGCAATCACCAAATTGGGTTGGACTGGACTACCCCATCCACCCTATAGTCCCAATTTGGCACCTTCTGATTTCCATCTGTTTGGTCCACTTAAAGATGCACTCCGAGGGGTAAGATTTGAAGATGATGAAGGAATGATTCATGCAGTGAAGAAATGGCTACATAATCAAGAGAAAAATCTGGCATGGGCTAGGAATACATGCACTTGTTTCGTGCTGGCATAAAACCGTACAAGTTGATTGAGATTGTATTGAATAATACCGTTGTTTACATGACATATCCATGTATATTGTGTATACGTTTCATGCTTTTTTTAATGAACAGCGCCTGAGAAAAACGATATGGTGCATTACTTTCTTAACACCCCTCATATATATTTTCTACATTGGTGTGCTGTATTATTATTAGCTGGCATTATCATCAAAATAATGATCTTTCATAAACATGTTTTGATTTTGGTATTAATCCACTGTGGCCTGGAGTGAAATGCCTTGTTTCTGGGACAGACTTTCTCTGATGTCCTCCTTTCCTTTCATTTACTGACCACCGTATGTGCCATGCAGTCCATCGTGCATTTCCACTCGGACAGATATTCACGTCTTCAGATGCTGCCGTCCCTGGCACTCCTATGTCAGGTACACATTAAAACAGCTAGGTTGATTGGAGGCTGCCAGTTGAGCCTGCAGTCTTGAGGATGAGAGGACAGTTCAGTATCAACTAACATACACATGCCCTCATCATAACCATAATTCCAAAGACATAACATTTTCTTACCTCAGCTTTTGTTTAGTTTGCTAACTTTTTTTTTTTTCCTTATGTTAGTAGTTCTTGAAACTCAGTCAAGATATTTGTATTGGTTAAAATGAGAGTGTAAACTATGTTTCTGTTGATGTACAGTGTGACTGTGGTGTTTTTATTGATGTAGAATGTAGCAATTTTGTTTTTTATTGATTTAGAATATGGATATTGTACTTCTGTTAGTTTAGAATGTGGCTTTTGTGTTTCTGTTGTGCTTCTGTTGAAGCCACATTTGTATTAGGTAGACATGTGGAAGGTGAATTCTTCCTACATAGATTGCATAATATGTTCTATAGAAGTAAGAAGTATGTGTTGATAATTCTCTTCACAAAGTCAGTATGTATTAACAATTCTCATCACAAAGTCCAAGCTGGGATCTCTTGCGGCCAGTGTTGTCCAGGGAATGCAAGAAAAGTGACTACTTCACCGTCTCCATTCTGAAGTACTGGGCGCAGGAGCACGAGGACAGGCTAGCAGAACTGATCAACATGCAGCTCACCAAGCTTAATGGAACTCCAAAAAAGAGACAGAGGTAAATCTCCTGGTGTAGATCTTCAGAAAGTGTGCCCGGGAAAGAAAAGTTCTTGATTCTTATTTATTTTCTGACAGCTTGGGTGAAGAATGTAATAGGTGATTCATAGAAAAACCAAACTATAAGATGTGAGAGTTTCGTTTGCATAATCTTATTTTCATGTGCAATTCTTTTTATGCCTGCATGTGGCATATTTATACACTTTTTACAAACACACGTCAGATTATTAAATGATTTACCACACACCAAATCTGTTGATTATATGAGTCAATTTCTTAGTTTTTATGTTTTTTTTGTTCTTTTTTCTTTGAACCTGCATACTGCAGTGTTGTTGTAAAGTCTGTCCATAGATAATGCAATGAAGTTGCAGAGAAGTAATGTGCAGCACATGACCATCACAAGATTTGTACCACATACAGTACTTAGTGAAGAGTTTTAAGTTTTGGATTAATAAATCACAACTTAATGTTGAAGAAAGTTTTAGTTTTGTTTTTTATAATTGAGCCTTTTAAATATCAGAAGGACATTTATGTTTGTACTATATTTTCACTTCCCAAGAAGATTTAGCCATCTTGTACATTTATTTCAGGGCTGGTGGCACCAAGAAAGATCACCCAACTGTAGATCAGATTCTAGCTCACTTAGACCACATGCGGCAAGTGTGCAGGAACATCTCATGTAAGAGTTTTTTTTTATAAAATGTCACCAACATTCTCTAAAGAGGTAGAATACAGGACGGTTTAACCATTTCAGTGGTTCATTGGTTCATTTAGCTCATAAATATTTGTAGATCTCCACAGTCTTATATGCTCAGCCATCAAGACAAGTAGATAGGTCTTGTGAATGAATCTCATTGTCGTCTCGGCATGTGTGTCCCACAGATGAGTTCAGGTCTGAGCTTGTAAGTTAAGAACGGAAAGAAACTGATAGCAAGTTTTTGCAAGATTTGTTAATGGAGTCTGGAAACCACTCTGGCATGTGGAAGGTGGCAGCTGGACAGCTTTCAGTTTGGGCAGTTGGGCTTGTAGTTTGCAGTGCTCTGCATTCATTCATTCAAGTGCCATGCCGCGTGGCGTAGGCGATCATTTCTCTCCACAGTTCCCTGTCTTTAGACTTGATTATGAGATCCACTGGTGACTTTCTTCCTAGCCACAGACATCCCATCCTGTAACTTCTCCCTCTGTCTTCCTCTGACTCTTCTTCCTTCAGTTTGTGCTCTGCACAGAGCCTGAAAATTATAGTTTGCTATTTTCTGTTTACTTCTTTGGGGCACCTGTGCTGACACTCTGCTTTGAAAAAAGGAGACTAGAATAGCTATAGACTTGACTGGAATGCTGTGTTGATGTTAAAAATGGAGAAGTAAATTAGTATACTGCAGTATAACGAAGTCATTTATCAAACTTAGTAGATGCATTTACAGCTGCCTCTGTGTTGTGTGATACATTTATATTTGCCTATGTATTGTGTGATACATTTATATTTGCCTATGTGTTGTGTGATACATTTACAGTTGCTTCAGTGTTGTGTGATATATTTACAGTTGCTACAGTGTTGTGTGATACATTTACTGTTGCCTCAGTGTTGTGTGATACATTTACAGTTGCTACAGTGTTGTGTGATACATTTACAGTTGCCTCAGTGTTGTGTGATACATTTACAGTTGCTTCAGTGTTGTGTGATACATTTACTGTTGCTTCAGTGTTGTGTGATATATTTACAGTTGCCTCAGTGTTGTGTGATATATTTATAGCTGCTTCAGTGTTGTGTGACATATTTACAGTTGCCTCGTGTTGTGTGATATATTTACAATTGCCTCAATGTTGTGTTTATTCCAGTTCTAAACCATGAGAGTGTCCAGCATGCCCTGCAGCAAGTTCAGATTACAGCAAGTGAGGCTCAGAAAACAAAGTATGTTGTGTCATGATATTGGCATTTAAGATTTATACATTTCTCTCATATGAATGATAACTGTGTTGTGTGACAGACTATGTATGATACACATTTCTTTGATGTTTATTGATTACTTTATGGCTGAGGTATTAGGAAATTTGATTTGTTTTGGGAGGCACATTGCTTCTATCTTTGCCATTTTTGTTGAACTGAAGTACTAGGCAACATCATGGAGAAATTAACTTCATTTTAGTCTCATTTAATTTGTGAAATCCTTACACAGTAGATGAGCATATTTACTTCTCTCTCTCTATCTCTCTTTTTTTCTCTCTCTCTCTCTCTCTTTCTCTCTCTCTCTCTTTCTCTCTCTCTCTCTCTCTCTCTTTCTCTCTCTCTCTCTTTCTCTCTCTCCTCTCTCCTCTCTCTCTCTCCTCTTTCTCTGTCTCTCTCTCTCTCTCTCTCCTCTCTCTCTCTCCCCTCTCTCTCTCTCTCCCTCTCTCTCTCTCTCCTCTCTCTCTCTCCTCTCTCTC
The DNA here is from genome assembly GCA_009760885.1 of Achatina immaculata. Classification (NCBI taxonomy): domain Eukaryota; kingdom Metazoa; phylum Mollusca; class Gastropoda; order Stylommatophora; family Achatinidae; genus Lissachatina; species Lissachatina immaculata. The sequence goes on from CM019717.1 coordinate 6,714,303, forward strand.
TCTCTCTCTCTAAGTTTTTGCCAACAGGCATAGGATATCAAGTCCTTTCATAACCATTGATCCCTTGTGCATCTCAACAGGTTTGTCAGAGAACATTTCCTGTGCCAGGATGCCAAACCATCAGACATCTTTTTCTCCCTGTCAACACCTGCCTCTTCTACCTTCAGTCTTCCTGGTTGCCATTGGGTGCTCTAGGCCCGCCTCTCCTTCAAACATGCCCCAAAAATTTGGATTGTCGTTTTCTGGTCTTTGTTATAATTTTCCTCATTTCTTGTGCCTCTTTCAGAACTTCCTCGTTCAGTTTTCTCTCTGTCCGTGGTACCTTCAGCATTCTTCTTAAGAACCACATTTCTGCTGGTTCCAGCCCTCTTTGTATCTCATTACTGACCATCCAGGCTTTGTGCCAATGAAGCAGGGTTGGTTCAATTTAACACTGTAGCACTCTCTTCCGGATTCTCATAGATAGTGACTTATTGCAAAGTATGTATTTCAACAAAAGTTGAAATACATATTTACTTCATTAATATCTTTACATAATGAGGGGTTTGTTACATTATCTTCTTGAGATATCAGTGAGTTGGTTATGTTTTCTTCACAAGATACAGTGAGGTCAATATAATTTCTGTTAATATAGTCAGTTCATTACATTTTTTTCCCATCGCATACATTGTGTGTGTTACATTATTTTTACTAGATGCAGAGGGGGGTGAAGACGGCTGTCCAGTGAGGCAGTCAGTGACCCATAGCTGATATGCCAGCGTCAGGGTTAGCAAACCATAGCTGACCAAGACCCTATCCCACCTCATCATTGGTGACCCTAGGAACAGGCCTAGCCTGACTAATTTGGCAGTGATTGCCATGTTCCCCATGGTAATGGAGTTTGCTAGAGAAGCATTGCACACCCTCTGCTTTTTAGCTGTACTGTGGGACTCAAAAAATAGCTGCCATAACCCACTCCCACGCCAATTCGATGCTGTGCTTCAACATCATCAACTGCAAAGAACATCAGCTCACAGTTACAGAGAACTTTTATAAGTACTAGATGTAGAGGGTTTGTTAAATTATTTTGACTAAATACATTTGAGTTTGTTACATTATCTTCATTGACTAAATACATTTGAGTTTGTTACATTATCTTCAATAACTAAATACATTTGAGTTTGTTACATTATCTTCAGTGACTAAATACATTTGAGTTTGTTACATTATCTTCAGTGACTAAATACATTTGAGTTTGTTACATTATCTTCATTAGATACAGTGACCTATTGGCTCTAGCAGAGGAGATAGATGACATGAAAAGTGTACGAGTGCTGCGAGGCAGGAAAGCATCCAACGCCAGCGGTTTCAGCCCAAAGTACCCAAAAAACAAGAAGTCAGCAGAGAGTGACAGTGGAAGTGACTCTTCAGATGTAAGTGTGTGCCTGGCTATTAATTCTGAGACTTTTTGATATGTAAATCTTTATTTGTATAGTGTTATTCCCCTCAGATGTGCATTTGTATTCTCGACTATTCTATAACACTTTCTTTATCATCAATCACCGACATATAAAATCCATGTTTTCCTCAGAGATGTAGTAGTCTGTCAGGGGCTTATCTCAGTATAGTTTTGCTTTCAGGTAAGGTTCCTGCATACCGTGTCATTAATTGCTATTGATTTCACACAGCAGCTGCTGCTCTGAAGGGACATCTGTTGTTTACTTGATTCATCCATTCCTCTTCTTGTTAGGTTGTTAATGGTGTTTAAAATCTTTCAACATTTTAATTTTTTTTTTTTTTAAATAACCATGGATTGTTCAGAAGTTGAAAGAAGCCCACAGACATTAAGTTTATTTCAGTGATTTAAATTATAAAAATTAAAAATGTGAGAGCTTAAAAGTATTCAGCCTTTAAGCTGCAATGTTTGGCCTCATCCAAAGCAGGGGTCTTCAAGCTGTAATGTTTGGCCTCATCCAAAGCAGGGGTCTTCAAGCTGTAATGTTTGGTCTCATCCAAAGCAGGGGTCTTCAAGCTGTAATGTTTGGTCTCATCCAAAGCAGGGGTCTTCAAGCTGTAATGTTTGGCCTCATCCAAAGCAGGGGTCTTCAAGCTGTAATGTTTGGCCTTATCCAAAGCAGGGGTCTTCAAGCTGTAATGTTTGGTCTCATCCAAAGCAGGGGTCTTCAAGCTGTAATGTTTGGCCTCATCCAAAGCAGAGGTCTTCAAGCTGTAATATTTGGCCTCATCCAAAGCAGGGGTCTTCAAGCTGTAATGTTTGGCCTCATCCAAAGCAGGGGTCTTCAAGCTGTAATGTTTGGCCTCATCCAAAGCAGGGGTCTTAAAGCTGTTCAGTACAAGGTTGACATCACATATTTTAAACTTTGTCATGTGTCAAAACAAAAAAAGTCACTTTTATAAATGAATGAACAAGTTTTATTTTCATCTTTTTTTGGAGGGGAAATGAGAATGATACGATCTAGAAAAAAAAAAAAGAGAAGGGTAATAATTTTTTTAAAAATGCTGCATTTACACTGGGAAATGATATATAATGAGTAAAAATTTTAAGCCATTTGAGTGATCCAAAGAAAGTATCGTTGACTTAACTAGACGCAAGAACAGCAGTAATGATAAGGCTATAGGCACATAGGAATATAGCGCTAGTGCCTATATTTTCATTGATCTGTCAGCACATTATAGAGAGTGATGTGGTCAGTGTCACACCTGGTTGCTTTTCCTTCAGCAGCTCCTAAAGAAGGTGGGTGTCCATTTCTACAGTTAGGGGACTGGGGCACATCCAGCTGAACTTGAACCACCAACCTTTGCCATGAGAGACTGGTGCACTAACTACTTTTTCATTCAGATTCCCATAGGAAGGGCTGCTTTTACTTCCCCTCCCCCCATCTGGGATTGGATATTTTGTTGTGTTTGTGTGTAGCTGAACAAATAAATTTTACTGATCTGTGGTCATGTTAGTTCATTTGTTCTAGTAGTTTTTTTGTTTTTTGTGTGTGGCAAAGATCAAGCTGTGTCCCTTCATCTGGTGTAGAATGTTACTTTGGCTTTTATCTGGTTTTCAAAATATATGTCTTCTTCTCTGGCACCAGTCTCGGTCCGCCGTAAAATCATCCACTGTATGGTAGTTCTCCAGTCGTTTCCACTTGTTTATTTCTGAGAGGCATAACATAGGCCACTAGAAGATAGTTTTCTGCTATCATTTTCAGTTACTTTTTTTAACTGGCTTAAAGTTGTTCACTACAAGGTAGTTTTCTAATTGTGTTTCTGCTTCCATCATTTTTAGACCAGCTTAAAATTGCCCCACGTATGATAGTTTTTTAATGATGTTTCCACTTTCATTTTTTTAAAAAAATGGCTTAAAATGTTGAAAGCAATTTTCCTGTGAAATTGATAAGTTATCAGCAGTTGCTAATATAAGTTTTTATACCAAAACCATGATGATTTATTCAGTTTCATTTGTGAGTCATTTTGCTTTGATTTATATTTCTTGTGTGCTAGTGATTTGTGTCTTGAGATTAAAATATGTTTTTTTATTTCTTTGCCTGGCTGTCATAATGTTTGATAGTTTAAGCTCCTTGGCATTAACACCATATGTTGTATGGGCCAGGTTTTCCATGCTAAAATTGTTAGCCCTGTACATTATACATGGCTTTGACCCCATACACAGCATTAAGCCTGAATAATGTTTGGGTAGTAGTACTGTGTTGCTGTGTAGTGAGTGAAATGATGTTGAGCTTCCAAAAAATAATTATGAGAATTTCTTAATTAATATTAATGAGTGGGCAGGGCCATCATGATGTCTAAGCAATGTTTTTGGCATGTTTTTATTTTTTAACTAGAAACATAACACTAAGGAGGTTAAGATGAAGAAGTAAAGGTAAATTGCAGTTACTCCTACTCTTAAATATAGTAAATTTTTATAGTTTTTCTCTCTCTCTTTCTCTCTCTCCGTCATTTCAGGATGAAATCAAACCTCAGACAAAGAAGAGGAAAAAGCTGGCAACAAATGTAGATGATGAGAGTGACTAGCTGGTGACAAATTGAGGACTATATTAGTTTTAATTTGTACACACTCATAAATTTGCAGTCTATGATTACCATTGTCAGTATCATCCATACTTAGAAATGATAACTGCACGCTCACAATCACCTATTCAAGTTTTTAATTTGACTGTGTTGGTAATTATGGTTCTATAAATAGCTTCAGTCATCCATTTTATTCTTATCACGGTGATCATCACTGTATCACCCTCACTTGTAAACATACCATTGTTGTACTCACATGAACATAATGGTTTTGATCACCTGCAACTACATGTAAGTCATGTTTTAGCCTTACATGTACATAATGTTCCTCCCCTCCTAAATGTGTATGCGCTTTGGTTCCTTATCAATCAACATCCATAAAGAGATTGAATTATAGTGTTACTGTGGTATGACTAGAGTTATAGTAGATGGTACATGTTGTTTACTGGATAGTGCTCTGTGCATCAGCAATGTATAATGTTGTCAGAACTTACTTTTAGGAAGTATAAATGAAATTGTTACCCAAAAAACAAAAAAAAAACCCCCATGTTTTGCAGGTTCTGTTTTTTATGGGTTTTTTTTTTCCATAATTGCTTATATTGCGACGATAATGTTCTAAAAAACATATTAGATCCTTGGGAAGACAAAGTAACAAGGCTGTGGAGGGTCCAGATTAGACACACATCTGTTATTATCAGGGCTCCTGTCCAGATATGGAAAATAACTCTCATTAACATCTCTAATAAGAAAATTGGTGGGGGTGGGGAGATAGGGCTTCTGGACCCCCTGAACAGACTAGACCCAGGGGCACAACCCCCATCTTGTCAAGGCTGCAAAAGAAGGCATTGAAATATGAAAATATGCTAAAATAGGCAACATTTAGCCTGAAGGTAAAGGGAAGTGAGAATGTGTTGAACAAATGCCACACTCACAAAAACTGTCTCGGCTGTATGCATGTCCTGAAGTGGGTAAAAAAGTACAGTCTCTAATGTGAAGCTATGGAAATGAATGCTGGAAAATCACCAAAACCATAGAGAACAAGTTGAATTCTTTCCAGACTAAATGTTTACGAACAGTTAAAAGAATATTTTGGAGAAACACCATAAGAAATAACATCTTGTTGGCAGAAATGCAGATGAAACCACTGACAGCAGTTATTGAGGAAAAATGGTTGGGATGGTTGGTGATGGTTGGGACAAATGCTCCGAATGACTGACAACTCACTGCCAGAAATAGCACTAAGATGGACATCACAGGGGAATGGAAGTAAGGGTAGACCAAAGGAAACATGGAGAAGAACAACAGAGAGGATGTTCAGCAATAGAGGTTCACCTGGGCAAGAGTGGAAGAAAAAGCAAAGGACAGGGATTTGTGGAAAACCCTTATGGAAACCCTATGTGCCCTGGGCACTTAAGGTTCAGAAAGAGAGAGAATATGAAGCCATGGAAAATAAATCAGAAAATGGTAGGAGCAAGCTCTGTCACAGTGACAGAACAATGTATTATTTCAATTTGAACTTTTATCAGACAGTAAAAAGAAATGGAAAAAAAAAAGATCTTATTCTACATGTATAGAGCAGAGAAAATAAAGAATAGAAGCATGAGACAAAGGAACTTAAAACTGAACTTAAATATCATCTCAGGATTGACTAGATCACAGTTCCCTTCATCCATTGTTCACATTATGAGCAAGATCTATGATAATGTGTAAATTACATTTTTCTTGTGCTACCAGTATACAGTAGACTCTCAGTTAGCTGGCATGCATGGGGGATTGGTAGATGTCAGATAAATGTAGTTTCTGGTTGTTTGAGAGTTACTATTAAAAATAGGCCTAACTTATACTATACCATACCACACCATAAATTCTGTATTGATTAATATTGAGATACAGTAATTAAAACTAAGTTAAGACTGAACTTAATGTAACACAGCTTTATTATAAAAACAGCTTTGTGAACACAGCATGCAGTTTTAGTTAAATGGCAGTCAATAAACTTTTCAACCTAATGAACTTCGCAAATATAATTTTTTTTTTTAACTTCAAGTAACTTAGAAAAAAAAAACACGCATATGCATGATGTAACACACATGAAAATGATGTAGCTGGGACAGGATCAGGAGAAATTGGATGTGGATGGTTTTGTATTTACATCAGTAGATGATGCTGTATTGCCAAACTTGCATGCAGGTTTCTTGGAAAAATGAACGAATATCAGCTTGCCTTGAGGCATGACAAGTTGAAACTTTCCACCAGAAACTGATTTTATTTTAATTTTTATTTCAAGTATCATTTATTTGATTTTTTGTTGTTGGTTGTTTGAGTTCCAGTTAACAGAGAGTCTACTCTATTTTAAACTTTTAGTTTTTCCTATGTAAGAATGTAAATCAAACAAAAGTTAGAAAATGTGAATAAAATTTCTGGAAGAATGCTTGAAAGTCCCATAGTAGTGCCACCTTACACCATAGCTCCAAGGTCAATGATGTCAGTAAGCAGATAGCACTACTGATGCTAAACAGCAGTCTCAGAATACTACATGTCAGGATGGCCACTCCAGTGAAGAAGTGCACTCTGTCATCATATTCTTGTCCAGACTTCCAGGTATTGCCACATTCCCCCATTTCCTGGATTTGGCCCCCAAGTGACTTTCATCTGTTTGGCCCCCTAGAACATCATGGCATTCAAGGGCTCTCAACTAGCACGAAAGTGCAGCTGCGGCTGAGAAGTCAGGACAGAGGGAACTCGGGCGCTGGTTCACAGGCACATTGAAAAATAGGGCTGTTATTTTTCCCTGTACTAAATAAAAGTTTTGCATCATTCACATTTTCTAACTTTTATTTGATTCACCCCATGTAAGGTCTGATCTAATTTCTTCTCTCTTTTTTTTAGGAACATGGATTAGGTTGGAAATGTGCTATATTTCATGGACTGTTTCAAATATTTGACTTAGATTATTGCTCTGATTAGATTTACCATGCAAGATCTACCAACACTGCCAGTGCTTTTTTAAGTGAAAGAGTTAAGAAAAGTTTTCTTATTTTGTCTGTAAAATATGCATCTAAGAAAAAAAAGAAAAACGGACATTGTTTCAAACAGCAGATTGGACTCCACTGTGAGTAAGAGTACTAGACAGATCCAAAAACATTTTAAGACAGAATTCCACAGTGCAAGAAAAGTCAGAATGTGAAATAGGAAATGAGGCGGGAGACCATGTCAAATGGAGAATTGTCATCTTTCTGAGCATGGCAGCAGCTGATGACAGTAACCTGAAGAAGAAAAAAATCCACCAACATTTACACACACACACACATACACACAAATGGTATGACATTTTCATTCTCTGATGTTATAGTGTATTTGTCAAGAACATTAGCACCAAGCAGTGTGATATTGTCTGATATAATTCTGAGCATGCTATTGTGAGTACTATGATTCTATCTCTTTTTGTATGCACATACTTTATAGACACAGTACGTTTTTAACTTCTCATTCAGTAATATGTTACTGACATAACGAAGACATTCTTTCACAGTGTTGTTAGTTATTTGAAGTAGGATGACTTTTACTGATACTGGACACATATTTTCAAAGTCATGTATTTTTTTTTTTTTTTTGGATCCCCTTTTGTAATAAAACAAGATGTCATGGTTTTGTGTGTGATACCTTTTATAAACTGTTGATTTTTGTTTTTTGAAATGTGTCTGTTGTTGCATGTGCATTTTTTAAAACCTGTCCATTGTTTGTGGTATATGTTGTTTTTTTTTGTGTTATAATTTGTCCATTACATGTGATACAGGTTAATAGGGTCATGACTTTGTGTCTGCTGAGACGTGAGTGAATAGCACCACACAAATAATAACAAACAGGTACAGAATAACCAACCAGCTGCTAGTAAGTCACAAACAGGTACAGAATAACCATCCAGCAGCTAGTAAGTCACAAACAGGTACAGAATAACCATCCAGCTGCTAGTAAGTCACAAACAGGTACAGAATAACCATCCAGCTGCTAGTAAGTCACAAACAGGTACAGAATAACCATCCAGCTGCTAGTAAGTCACAAACAGGTACAGAATAACCATCCAGCTGTCAGCAATGCCAGAGTGGTCACTTGATCCATCAGGCAATGGTCAGCCATTACTTGGTCCAAAATAGATATAAAGATGAATAAGATTAGTCTTCTACTCTCAAGCAATAAAGATGATGAAAAGAAAATACTTTGGCCATATCAAAAAACATAAGCAATATAGCGAAGAGTATACTAGAAGAAAGGTGGAAAGAAACAAATGAGCAAGAGAAAGAGAGATGTAGATGGGAAGATGATATATGAGAACAGACAGGACACAGCCTAGCTGAGTGCACCATTAAGGTGAGGGAGCTGGAGATTCATTACCGCCAACCCTCGTTCTGGAGAAAGCACATAATGATGATGATGGCTTGGTCCAGAAAATAATCATTCATCTTTTGGGCTCAGGATAGTCACTTGATCTACAAGTATCAGTGATTAGTCTCCAGCTGACCTTACAGTTTATGGTTTGTTACAAAAATTAGTCTAACCTGCAGTTCTGGATTTTCACTCCACTCTCAAGCAATATTTACACCAAGTGTTCAGAAAAATCAGTTGCGAGTTTAACGCAGAGTCAGGTACCTTTTTTTAACAGCTGTGTAATTGTGGCGGTTCTGGCCGGATTTGAACCACGAAACGTCGGCGTGCACTCGCGTGTCTGTTTATCTTCTTCGGTAATCTTATGTATGCCTGTTTCACGGTATCTCTCTCTCTCTCTCTCTCTTTCTCTCTCACTCTCACTGTGAATATGGATAAGCCATATAGTTGATCTGTTAGACATACTTTCTTGATCTGTTTGACATACTTTTTATAACCGTAAATCCTCAACTACATGGTCGGAACGAACATAGAACATTTACTTTCAACGTCCGGCGATACGATGTTGTGCCACAACAACTTGACAGCATCGGCTGCAAAGAACACTAGCTCGCATTAACAGGGAGATAGCACAAGACAAGACAAGATTTTCAGCGTCACGATATAGATCACACTTGACATTCAAATCACATTTCATTTATTTTTTCGTATGTTATGTTTTCACCAAGCGCTAATGTTTCGAGAAGTAATATCAATATTATTGATCACTGTTTGTGATGTCATAATAATAGACAGCATGCGTATTCAGTATCTCTTTTACAGTTTGTACAAGCACAAGTTTATGCGATTAAAAAAAAAATTAGTGTGTGTGGCCTGGAATCTTGTCCTATGTGTTTGTCAAGCAGTATTAACTGGCGTGTTCTGTTTCAGCTCTCCCCAGCTTCGAATATGCGTAGTGCGCGTTATATGCGTGAAAAAGAATGCTGCCCTCAGCAAGACTTACAGAATCTTATAACACAAATAACAGCACAAATCAAGAACAGGGAATGAAAATAAATATTAGAGAGGATGAAGGTTTAGCCATTAGGTAGAAAAAGCTTAGCCTAGGGGACGGAAGGGCAGGGAGCCTAACATCAAGGGAAAAAACTGTGAAATAATTGTTTCACGTGACTGTCATTTATATATATTTTTTTAAAATTAATTTTCTAGCTTATTACGTTATCACTGGCCTCTCATGGCGAAGGTCAGGGGTTCGAATCCGGCCGGAGGCGCCCCAGTCACCCAGCTGTAGAAATGGGTACCCGACCTCTTCTGGAGTTGGGGAAGGAAAGGCGGCCAGGCGTGATACTGACCATATCACCCTCTAGTGTGCTGACAGGTCAAGGAAAATATGGGCACTAACACCATATCCCTATGTGCCTCTAAGGCATGAGAGGATTACCTTTACCTTTATTACGTTATCTTAAAGACGGTGACGTGACGGCTGTTTTGCCTGTGTAATACGAAGTAATATAGTAATATTTTCAGCCGAATCATCCTAAATACAGCCATGATAGTAGCAGAAAACAGAACCAGAAAAGAACAAGCGGGCTTCAGGAAAAACAAATCCCGAGGAAATACCAGAAGAATCCAGTGAATGGAGTAGCCCAATGTATGTACTCTCCGTAGACTTTGAAAAATCATTCGACAGTAGAAGTAGAATGTGGAGAATCACCAGATGGCATGGGTTCCCACTAAAAATTGTTAATGTTATTAATGTTATATATGAAGCATTCCACTGCAGAGTAATCTGTGGAAGCCATCTCTCAAACCCTTGTAATGTCCAACCTGGGGTGAAACAGGAATGCGTTCTGTCACCAGCGCTGTTCATTCTTGTCATTGACTGGATGATGTGAGAAACAAAAGCGGTCTTTACCATCAATATTAGAAAGTCGGGGCTTTGAAAATGACATGACATTACTTTCAAACAGACATAGCGACATGCAAAATAGACTAACAATAAAAGGAAGCAGTGTAGAACTGTAATAGAATCATCATCATCAGGTGCCGTGCCGACTGTCGTTGGCTATTATGCTTCTCCAGAGTACACGATCCTTCATGCAGGCCATTAGCTCAGTTGGTGATATCTTCTCACACCATCCCGTCAGACTGTCCAGTATAATTTCTCTTGGTCTTCTCCTGGCTCTTCTTCCCTCTATTTTTCCTGTTGTTATAATATTTTCTATGCTCATTCTTCTTCTTACATGTCCTATGAAAGTACATTGAATCTCTCTCTCTCTTAGTTTTTTGACAATATTTTTTCTATCTCCAACTCTTCTCAAACATTCTCCATTAGTTATTTTTGCTGTCCAGAGAATTCACAACATTCTTCTAATAAACCACATTTCTGCTGCTTCCAATGATTTTTGTGCAGACTTGCCTATTGTCCATGTTTCACTTCCATATAATAAGATAGGTTCAATATAGCATTTTAGGACTTGTTTTCTAACATTAATTGATAAGGATGTGTTGGATAATATGTTTTTCATGCTCTGAAATGCAGTCTTTGCTTGGCCTACTCTTAATTTCTGTTTTGCATTTCCCATCTGGCGTTATTACTACTCCAATATATTTGAATTTTTGCACCTGTTTTAGAATAGTTCTATTTAATTTTATACTGCATGCTGGCGGATTCTGTTTCTTAGATATAACCATAATCTCTGTCTTTTTGATGTTCAAAGTAAGGCCTTTCTGTTCACTTTCTTTGGCGACTTTATCCCCCAAGAGATTTTGCAGGTCTTGTTGGTTCTCAGCTATCAGTACTATGTCGTCAGCATACTGAAGGTTGTTAATATTGTATCCTCCAATTTTTATGCCTTGTTCTGTGATGATCGTTCTTAGAATATTCTCTCTGTACAGAGAAAAAAGGTCTGGAGATAGCACACATCCCTGTCGCACCCCTTGTTTTATAGGTTGATATTTTCCAGTTTTATTTTCAACTCGTTCTTAGAATATTCTCTCTGTACAGAGAAAAAAGGTCTGGAGATAGCACACATCCCTGTCGCACCCCTTGTCTTATAGGTTGATATTTTCCAGTTTTATTTTCAACTCGAATCGCTGCTTCCTGCTGCCAGTATAGATGTTTTACAATCCTCAGGTCTTTGCTGTCTATGTTGATGTCTTCAAGCATTTTACTAATCTCATCATGTTTCACCTTATCGAATACCTTGGTGTAATCAATGATTGATTGATTGATCTTTATTTCAAAAGGGTTAAGAACTGGGCATGCAGGCCCGTCTGACATTCTGCCCTTGAAGCATAAACAGGCCCGTCTGACATTCTGCCCTTGAAACATAAACAGGCCCGTCTGACATTCTGCCCTTGAAACATAAACAGGCCCGTCTGACATTCTGCCCTTGAAACATAAACAGGCCCGTCTGACATTCTGCCCTTGAAACATAAACAGGCCCGTCTGACATTCTGCCCTTGAAACATAAACAGGCCCGTCTGACATTCTGCCCTTGAAGCATAAACAGGCCCGTCTGACATTCTGCCCTTGAAGCATAAACAGGCCCGTCTGACATTCTGCCCTTGAAACATAAACAGGCCCGTCTGACATTCTGCCCTTGAAACATAAACAGGCCCGTCTGACATTCTGCCCTTGAAACATAAACAGGCCCGTCTGACATTCTGCCCTTGAAACATAAACAGGCCCGTCTGACATTCTGCCCTTGAAACATAAACAGGCCCGTCTGACATTCTGCCCTTGAAACATAAACAGGCCCGTCTGACATTCTGCCCTTGAAGCATAAACAGGCCCGTCTGACATTCTGCCCTTGAAGCATAAACAGGCCCGTCTGACATTCTGCCCTTGAAACATAAACAGGCCCGTCTGACATTCTGCCCTTGAAACATAAACAGGCCCGTCTGACATTCTGCCCTTGAAACATAAACAGGCCCGTCTGACATTCTGCCCTTGAAACATAACAGGCCCGTCTGACATTCTGCCCTTGAAACATAAACAGGCCCGTCTGACATTCTGCCCTTGAAACATAAACAGGCCCGTCTGACATTCTGCCCTTGAAGCATAAACAGGCCCGTCTGACATTCTGCCCTTGAAGCATAAACAGGCCCGTCTGACATTCTGCCCTTGAAACATAAACAGGCCCGTCTGACATTCTGCCCTTGAAACATAAACAGGCCCGTCTGACATTCTGCCCTTGAAACATAAACAGGCCCGTCTGACATTCTGCCCTTGAAACATAAACAGGCCCGTCTGACATTCTGCCCTTGAAACATAAACAGGCCCGTCTGACATTCTGCCCTTGAAGCATAAACAGGCCCGTCTGACATTCTGCCCTTGAAGCATAAACAGGCCCGTCTGACATTCTGCCCTTGAAGCATAAACAGGCCCGTCTGACATTCTGCCCTTGAAGCATAAACAGGCCCGTCTGACATTCTGCCCTTGAAACATAAACAGGCCCGTCTGACATTCTGCCCTTGAAGCATAAACAGGCCCGTCTGACATTCTGCCCTTGAAGCATAAACAGGCCCGTCTGACATTCTGCCCTTGAAGCATAAGTAGATATTTTTCTCTACTTCTAAAGCTCTTTCTGTTAGTGTTCGTAAAGCATAAATGGCATTGTGTGTTCCCTTTCCTTCAACAAATCCGAACTGTTCATCTGCTATTTACATTTTTATCTTTTTCCTTGTTCTCTCATAATAATTCTCAGAAGTAGCTTTATTATGTGACATGAGAGGCTGATAGTCCTGTGGTCATCACATTCCTTTGCACCTGGTTTCTTTGGTAGTGCTATAAACATGGATTTAAGCAGGTCACTGGGCATATAACCACTGTTGTAAATGTCATTCAGTAACTTGGTTATTATTTATATTCTCATATCCTCTAGCGCCTCTATTTCTTCTATTGTTATATTATCAGGCCCAGTCGCTTTTCCTTTCTTCATGTGTTTGATGGCATCTATAATTTCACCTTCAACTATTGGTGGTCCGTCATAGTTTTCAGTATCTGGTGTTGTTTCTGCTCTTCCTCCACCATATAGCTCACCGATGTACTCTGCCCGCCTGTCCACAATATCTTCTTTTCCCATTAACATTTTATCTTCTTTTGATTTTAGGCATCCTGTGGTATATTTTGTCTTCCTGCCTGTGAGTTTACTAATTCGTTTATGCATGATTTTGCTGTCTTTATTACGGGAGTCCTCTATTTGTCTGCACTGTTCATTTAACTACACTTCCATTGCTTCTATGCATTTGCGTCTTATTTCTTTATTTATCCTGCTATATTTTTCTTGGTTATTTTACTCCTCCTCCTTCTCTTGTCCATCAGTCCCAAGATGTCATCTGGCATCCATTTATTCTTGGGGGCTTGTGTTTTCGGTGGTATTATCTCCTTAACAGTTTGGTGGATAGAATTTCTTAACATTGCCAGTTATTTATCTATACTATTTATCTTTGCTATTGCATTGTATCTATTTGTTATAATAACTCTGTATTGTTCCCGGAGTTTTTGGTCATTTTTAAGGAGTTCTGCATTCAGTTTGATGTTTTTCACTTTTCTGCATGCTTTCTTTAGCTTTATTCTAATTTTTCCACACAGTGGGTCGTGATCACTATTGCAGTCAGCTCCTGGCATGGTTTTTGTTGTCAGTAATGCATTCTGGAATCGTTTGTTGATTAATACGTAGTCCATCTTGTTTTCTACAATCACGCTATGTAGTTTTCCCCATTCATTTAATTTACTACCTCTGTCATTCCTCTCCCCCAATCCGTAACCACCAACAAAGTCTGAAGTTCTTCCGTTACCAACTTTGGCATTAAAATTTGTAATAGAATAGGATATGTAATTGGGTTGAATAGAAATAAATAGTAGTCTCCCCTGCAGAGAGCTACTTTAGGATATTTATAAGCGTGCGCAGCGGGAAAATCTGTTGTAAAAGCTCGCATGTATTTGTAGTGAACTAACTTGGAAGAGACGCAGAGAAAAAATAAGCAGACATGGAAAAAAAACAGAGACGGGAAAGAGAGAAGGTTCAAGAAATGTAGGGACACAGGCCCGTCTGACATTCTGCCCTTGAAACATAAACAGGCCCGTCTGACATTCTGCCCTTGAAACATAAACAGGCCCGTCTGACATTCTGCCCTTGAAACATAAACAGGCCCGTCTGACATTCTGCCCTTGAAGCATAAACAGGCCCGTCTGACATTCTGCCCTTGAAGCATAAACAGGCCCGTCTGACATTCTGCCCTTGAAGCATAAACAGGCCCGTCTGACATTCTGCCCTTGAAGCATAAACAGGCCCGTCTGACATTCTGCCCTTGAAACATAAACAGGCCCGTCTGACATTCTGCCCTTGAAGCATAAACAGGCCCGTCTGACATTCTGCCCTTGAAGCATAAACAGGCCCGTCTGACATTCTGCCCTTGAAGCATAAGTAGATATTTTTCTCTACTTCTAAAGCTCTTTCTGTTAGTGTTCGTAAAGCATAAATGGCATTGTGTGTTCCCTTTCCTTCAACAAATCCGAACTGTTCATCTGCTATTTACATTTTTATCTTTTTCCTTGTTCTCTCATAATAATTCTCAGAAGTAGCTTTATTATGTGACATGAGAGGCTGATAGTCCTGTGGTCATCACATTCCTTTGCACCTGGTTTCTTTGGTAGTGCTATAAACATGGATTTAAGCAGGTCACTGGGCATATAACCACTGTTGTAAATGTCATTCAGTAACTTGGTTATTATTTATATTCTCATATCCTCTAGCGCCTCTATTTCTTCTATTGTTATATTATCAGGCCCAGTCGCTTTTCCTTTCTTCATGTGTTTGATGGCATCTATAATTTCACCTTCAACTATTGGTGGTCCGTCATAGTTTTCAGTATCTGGTGTTGTTTCTGCTCTTCCTCCACCATATAGCTCACCGATGTACTCTGCCCGCCTGTCCACAATATCTTCTTTTCCCATTAACATTTTATCTTCTTTTGATTTTAGGCATCCTGTGGTATATTTTGTCTTCCTGCCTGTGAGTTTACTAATTCGTTTATGCATGATTTTGCTGTCTTTATTACGGGAGTCCTCTATTTGTCTGCACTGTTCATTTAACTACACTTCCATTGCTTCTATGCATTTGCGTCTTATTTCTTTATTTATCCTGCTATATTTTTCTTGGTTATTTTACTCCTCCTCCTTCTCTTGTCCATCAGTCCCAAGATGTCATCTGGCATCCATTTATTCTTGGGGGCTTGTGTTTTCGGTGGTATTATCTCCTTAACAGTTTGGTGGATAGAATTTCTTAACATTGCCAGTTATTTATCTATACTATTTATCTTTGCTATTGCATTGTATCTATTTGTTATAATAACTCTGTATTGTTCCCGGAGTTTTTGGTCATTTTTAAGGAGTTCTGCATTCAGTTTGATGTTTTTCACTTTTCTGCATGCTTTCTTTAGCTTTATTCTAATTTTTTCCACACAGTGGGTCGTGATCACTATTGCAGTCAGCTCCTGGCATGGTTTTTGTTGTCAGTAATGCATTCTGGAATCGTTTGTTGATTAATACGTAGTCCGTCTTGTTTTCTACAATCACGCTATGTAGTTTTCCCCATTCATTTAATTTACTACCTCTGTCATTCCTCTCCCCCAATCCGTAACCACCAACAAAGTCTGAAGTTCTTCCGTTACCAACTTTGGCATTAAAATTTGTAATAGAATAGGATATGTAATTGGGTTGAATAGAAATAAATAGTAGTCTCCCCTGCAGAGAGCTACTTTAGGATATTTATAAGCGTGCGCAGCGGGAAAATCTGTTGTAAAAGCTCGCATGTATTTGTAGTGAACTAACTTGGAAGAGACGCAGAGAAAAAATAAGCAGACATGGAAAAAAAAACCAGAGACGGGAAAGAGAGAAGGTTCAAGAAATGTAGGGACACAAATTTTTTTTTCTTCAGTCAGTATTTTAGTTGGACTGTCGATAAAGTAGAAAATAGATTGTAGTCTGTCCTTTGTAGGTATGCTTAGTATTGGTTAAATTTTGTCCTTTTTAGGACAGTGTCTTCTGAATTCAGTTTCTGAGAGAGTATGTGGTATTGTCTGTAGTAAAAAGCAAAAATGTCCTTCATCTTGCCGTGTGAAAGGTCGTCTCATGGCGGCGCCAAGTCGCCCGGACACTTTTTCATATATTTGTGAATTCCATCAGTCTTTTCACGCCACTTCCATTTGGTAACATCCACCAACAAATGTGGTTTCATCAATAAATCTTTTCTATTGTAACGTCCGGAGTTAGGTGATTATTGGCTTATGTTCTAGCGCCTCTATTTCTTCTATTGTTATATTATCAGGCCCAGTCGCTTTTCCTTTCTTCATGTGTTTGATGGCATCTATAATTTCACCTTCAACTATTGGTGGTCCGTCATAGTTTTCAGTATCTGGTGTTGTTTCTGCTCTTCCTCCACCATATAGCTCACCGATGTACTCTGCCCGCCTGTCCACAATATCTTCTTTTCCCATTAACATTTTATCTTCTTTTGATTTTAGGCATCCTGTGGTATATTTTGTCTTCCTGCCTGTGAGTTTACTAATTCGTTTATGCATGATTTTGCTGTCTTTATTACGGGAGTCCTCTATTTGTCTGCACTGTTCATTTAACTACACTTCCATTGCTTCTATGCATTTGCGTCTTATTTCTTTATTTATCCTGCTATATTTTTCTTGGTTATTTTACTCCTCCTCCTTCTCTTGTCCATCAGTCCCAAGATGTCATCTGGCATCCATTTATTCTTGGGGGCTTGTGTTTTCGGTGGTATTATCTCCTTAACAGTTTGGTGGATAGAATTTCTTAACATTGCCAGTTATTTATCTATACTATTTATCTTTGCTATTGCATTGTATCTATTTGTTATAATAACTCTGTATTGTTCCCGGAGTTTTTGGTCATTTTTAAGGAGTTCTGCATTCAGTTTGATGTTTTTCACTTTTCTGCATGCTTTCTTTAGCTTTATTCTAATTTTTTCCACACAGTGGGTCGTGATCACTATTGCAGTCAGCTCCTGGCATGGTTTTTGTTGTCAGTAATGCATTCTGGAATCGTTTGTTGATTAATACGTAGTCCGTCTTGTTTTCTACAATCACGCTATGTAGTTTTCCCCATTCATTTAATTTACTACCTCTGTCATTCCTCTCCCCCAATCCGTAACCACCAACAAAGTCTGAAGTTCTTCCGTTACCAACTTTGGCATTAAAATTTGTAATAGAATAGGATATGTAATTGGGTTGAATAGAAATAAATAGTAGTCTCCCCTGCAGAGAGCTACTTTAGGATATTTATAAGCGTGCGCAGCGGGAAAATCTGTTGTAAAAGCTCGCATGTATTTGTAGTGAACTAACTTGGAAGAGACGCAGAGAAAAAATAAGCAGACATGGAAAAAAAAACCAGAGACGGGAAAGAGAGAAGGTTCAAGAAATGTAGGGACACAAGTTTGTTTTTTTTCTTCAGTCAGTATTTTAGTTGGACTGTCGATAAAGTAGAAAATAGATTGTAGTCTGTCCTTTGTAGGTATGCTTAGTATTGGTTAAATTTTGTCCTTTTTAGGACAGTGTCTTCTGAATTCAGTTTCTGAGAGAGTATGTGGTATTGTCTGTAGTAAAAAGCAAAAATGTCCTTCATCTTGCCGTGTGAAAGGTCGTCTCATGGCGGCGCCAAGTCGCCCGGACACTTTTTCATATATTTGTGAATTCCATCAGTCTTTTCACGCCACTTCCATTTGGTAACATCCACCAACAAATGTGGTTTCATCAATAAATCTTTTCTATTGTAACGTCCGGAGTTAGGTGATTATTGGCTTATGTTCTGTGTCGCAACAGTTAATTTTATTTATATAGCTACAAGTCCCGTATGAACTCTGTTTAGTGATTCTGGGTAGGTGAAGTTGCATAGTATGTAACGAAGTGAGGCCAGAGTAACAACTTCATGATGTCATGGAAGTTCCCCAAACGTTCAAGGCACACTACAGCCATCAACATAAGGAATAAACACGTTCAGCGCTGAAGCACAGCACGAAGCACTGCTAAAGAACTGCGAGTAAACACAAAGAAGACCAAACAAAATGCGGAAATCATTAGGAAAATCACAGTGAATCATCTGCCAGTTGAAAGAATTAACGAATTCACACACCTTGGTAGTATAGTAACAGCAAATGGAGCCAGCAGTAAGGAAGTTGATAAGCAACAATAAAAGGCGACAAACTTGGGCTGCACTCAACCATATCTGGAGAATAAAAAAGATTAGCCAGAAAACCAAATGTGGAATATGCAAAAGCAATGTTTGAAGTGTCCTACTATATGAGAGCGAATGCTGGAAAATGACAGTTTCACGTACAACTGACACCTCCCAAACCAGGTGTCTGGGCAAGATAAAAGAAACGTTCTGGCCAAATACCATCAGTAATGACCTTTTGTTAAGAGAGACAGACATAACACCACTGTCCACAGTGACTGAAAGCAGAAAGCGGCAATGGATTGGTCACATTATGAGAATGACAGACAAATTCTTGCCATGAACAACATTGATATGGACTCGACAGGGCAAAAGAAGCATGGGACGACGCAAAGAGACTGCTGGTAAACTGACATGGAAGATAGTCAAGAAGACAGCAAAAGACCAACAAAAGAGAAAATCTCTTGTTACATTCACTCTATGTGACTTAGGCACTGGAGGGAAAAGTAGAAAGAGGAGAACATATAATGATTTACTATAGGAATTCTTAACCACGGGAACAAAATGATGGGAGTCTGAGACAGTTCTCTGAAATTGTTATTAAACTTAATTTTTTCATCTACCCTAACTATCTGTGTGTAAAGTAGAGCTAGGACACTGACACCTTTTGAGGTTATACTGGTACATAATGTGACTTGTGATGATGATAATGATTTTAACAACATGCAAGGTGAAAGGAATATGGGGGCATACTGGGCATAAGAGAATTTAATGTGAATCTATATTTATCTTTTATAGACTATACAAAAGCATTTGATCGTGTACAACACCAGAAACTTTGGGAAATAATGAAAAAAAGGGATTTCCAACATATTTAACATAATTAATATCACTGCTGTATCTAGACCAACAGGCAGCAGTAAGAATAAATGGTGAAACAACGATCTGGTTTGATATAACACAAAGAGTCTGTCAGGGGTGCATACTATCGCCTTACTTATTTAACTTGTATAGTGAAAATAACATATAATGAGAAATATTAGTCCGTTAGAACAGTGAAGAGCAAAACCTTTATCTTAATACGAAGAAAACTAAACTAATGACAACTTACAAAACAAATAAGGCAGCTGAAAAAAAAAAATATATATCAATGAAGAAAAACTGGAAGAGGTGGAGAGTTTTGAATATTTTGGATCATTACTAGCTAATAATGGAGATACAATGAGGGATATTAAAAAGAGAACATCTATCGCTCTTCAGAAAATAAAACAACTAAAGATGTGGAGAGAGGAACAGACAGAACTACAAAAATAAGATTTTTAAGGGCATGCATCTTTCCCATCGCAACATATCCCTGTGAGACCAGGACACTTAACAAAACAGCTGAGAAACACATAAATGCCTTTGATTGTAAATGCTACAGAAGAGTTCTTCAAATATCATGGACGCAATATATATATATATATATATATATATATATATATATATATATATATATATATATATATATGTACATATATATACATACTACAAGTACGTAATATTGAAGGTTGGCTAGTAAGGAAGAGTTAACACAGAAAACTTAAATATTTTGGACATATTAAACGTCATGATAATTTAGAGAAGACCGTATTGGAAGGTTACATAATAGGAAAACAGAAAGAGAGGAAGACCAAGGCGAAGATGGCTGCAAGACATGGTTATGATCTGCGAATGGACGCATCAGCAGCAGGGCATCAACCCTGCCAGAAACGAGAGGGCCTGCAGGAGAGCTGTTAGGGAGGCAAAAGTTTCGCAAAAGGACATGCATATGACTGATTGACTGAAAATCCCCGTTTCCATTAAGGCATATTGAGGATATGGTGTTAGGCCCGTATTCCCAAGATATTCGGCACAGGAAAGTGTGACGTGGTCAGTATCATGGCTGGCCGCATGTACCTTCCCAGATTTCTCTGATATTCATTTGTAATAGGCTGGATGGACCCGCGAGATTATTATTATGGGAACGTAATTTATTTGACTAAAATGAATTATTGTTAAGCAAGAAACAACGAATTTTAATCTTATTGTGAGAAAGAAAGGAATCACCATAGTTCCGGGCAACTGCTCACGCAATACTAAAGTTCTTGGGAAGCATGTTGTCTGATTCAACAAAAATTGCTTAATTTAAATGCTGGCCGGGGCTCGAGGAGACGTGAGTACAGTTATGGCCTTCTGAAGTTGGACACTGAACACCACTGCCATAAAAAGTCCCAAAAAATTAAAATTTAGTGATACAAATGAGATGAAAGTCTTATTTGTGGGCTGGAAAAAAAAAATATATCTGAACCTTAAGTGCCCAGGGCACATGGAGCTTCCGCAAGGGTTTTCCACAAATGCCTGTCCTTTGCCTTTTTTTCTGCTCTTGCCCAGGTGAGCCCTCTATTGCTCAACATCCTTTCTGTTGTTATTCTCCATGTCTCTTTTAGTATACCTTTACTTCTGTTCCCCTGTGGTGTCCATCTTAGTGCTGTTTTTGGTATTGAGTTGTCAGTCATTCGGAGCACATGTCCCAACCATCGTCAGCGCCTATCCTCAATAATTGCTGTCAGTGCTGTCTGCACTTCTGCCAACAAGATGTTATTTCTTATGGTGTTTGGCCAAAACATTTTTCGAATTCTTCGTAAACATCTAGTCTGGAAAAAATTCAACTTGTTTTCTATGATTTTGGTGATTTTCCAGCATTCACTTCCATAGAATAGCACACTTAGAACATTACTCTTAAATATCTTGATTTTCGTATTTATGCTTAGTTTTATAGATTTCCATATAGTCTGCAGCACTGCTAAAGCCTGAGATATATATATATATATATATATATATATATATATATATATATATTCTTTTTTTACAGTACTGTAAAAGAAAAAAAGAAACACAACACTACTGTAGTCATAGTGGACACCAAATTTCAATCTTGTATCACAATTTTATTTTACGGAATTAATGTTTCAATCCTGGCATGAAGAAACGTTAAGACTTTAACAATGATCTAATGTTCATTAAATTTGGTTTGGACTTTTATTCTTTGCGACTGGGGCCTCCGTTTCAGTAAGGTGTATGGCCTCCTCTTGCCTGTATCGGAGAACATCTCCTTAACATGGATCCGATTAACTGTTAGATCTGTTGTTGTGGGATGGCCGCCCACTCTTCCCGCAGTGCAAGAGACAACTGACGGAGATTGGTTGGCAACACGTCTCGCTGGCCGACTTGTCTGTTGAGTTCATCCCATAAGTGTTCTACTGGAATCATGTCTGATGACGTGGATGGCTACGGAATGGTCTGGACATTGTTGTTAGCGAGGAACTGCGTGGTGACTTGTGCCACATGAAGTCGAGCGTTATCTTACTGAAAAATCGACCCTGGTGCGCCTTAAGTGGAAGGACGTGATGACGAAGAGTTTCAGCGACGTATAGTTGGGCATTCGGGAGTCCTTCAGTTTGCACCAGGTCACTTCTTCCCATGAAGTTGATCGTCCCCCACACCAGTACACCTCCACCACCATGTGGAGGAGCCTTATCCACGCAGTTTTGGGCGTAGCGCTCATGGACTCTGCTATAAACTCTTCTCCATCTATCGTGTCGCTGGAGCAGAAAGAATGATTCATCACTAAACCAAACCCTTCTCCAATCATTCGCAACGGTGCATTGACGATGCTGGTTCGCCCACTGCAGTCGGTTCTGGCGATGGCGGTCCGTAAGAACAGGACCTCTGTAGGGTATTCTAGCCAAAAGACCAGCGTCATGCAGCCTGTTCCTGAGCATTTTATCTGAAATTCGACGAGCTGCTGTCACTGACTGGGCTGTTGAAGACGTAGATGCAAATCCATTTCTGAGGTGACGCAGCCGTATGAAGTGGTCTTTGGCAGGAGTTGTGGCTATGGGTCTTCTACTGTGCTGGTGGTCTACAACTAAGCCATTTTCTTGAAATCGTCTTCAAAGGCGACTAATGGTGCTTCTAACCACATTAAATTGTCTGGCCACTACACCTTTTGACTATCCAGTCTGTAAACGTCCAATGATGATGAATCGTTCTGTAGTGAGATGAGTCATACTAGCGTTTTGAATTTTCGGATGAATTGGTTCGAGGAGCGTCAATGTTTTATAGGCATTCAATAACATGGTCAGTGAGTTTTTTTCTGCTCTTGCCCAGGTGAGCCCTCTGTTGCTCAACATCCTTTCTGTTGTTATTCTCCATGTCTCTTTTAGTATACCTTTACTTCTGTTCCCCTGTGGTGTCCATCTTAGTGCTATTTTTGGTATTGAGTTGTCAGTTATTCGGAGCACATGTCCCAACCATCGTCAGCGCCTATCCTCAATAATTGCTGTCAGTGCTGTCTGCACTTCTGCCAACAAGATGTTATTTCTTATGGTGTTTGGCCAAAACATTTTTCGAATTCTTCGTAAACATCTAGTCTGGAAAAAATTCAACTTGTTTTCTATGATTTTGGCGATTTTCCAGCATTCACTTCCATAGAATAGCACACTTAGAACATTACTCTTAAATATCTTGATTTTCGTATTTATGCTTAGTTTTATAGATTTCCATATAGTCTGCAGCACTGCTAAAGCCTGAGATATATATATATATTCTTTTTTTACAGTACTGTAAAAGAAAAAAGAAACACAACACTACTGTAGTCATAGTGGACACCAAATTTCAATCTTGTATCACAATTTTATTTTACGGAATTAATGTTTCAATCCTGGCATGAAGAAACGTTAAGACTTTAACAATGATCTAATGTTCATTAAATTTGGTTTGGACTTTTATTCTTTGCGACTGGGGCCTCCGTTTCAGTAAGGTGTATGGCCTCCTCTTGCCTGTATCGGAGAACATCTCCTTAACATGGATCCGATTAACTGTTAGATCTGTTGTTGTGGGATGGCCGCCCACTCTTCCCGCAGTGCAAGAGACAACTGACGGAGATTGGTTGGCAACACGTCTCGCTGGCCGACTTGTCTGTTGAGTTCATCCCATAAGTGTTCTACTGGAATCATGTCTGATGACGTGGATGGCTACGGAATGGTCTGGACATTGTTGTTAGCGAGGAACTGCGTGGTGACTTGTGCCACATGAAGTCGAGCGTTATCTTACTGAAAAATCGACCCTGGTGCGCCTTAAGTGGAAGGACGTGATGACGAAGAGTTTCAGCGACGTATAGTTGGGCATTCGGGAGTCCTTCAGTTTGCACCAGGTCACTTCTTCCCATGAAGTTGATCGTCCCCCACACCAGTACACCTCCACCACCATGTGGAGGAGCCTTATCCACGCAGTTTTGGGCGTAGCGCTCATGGACTCTGCTATAAACTCTTCTCCATCTATCGTGTCGCTGGAGCAGAAAGAATGATTCATCACTAAACCAAACCCTTCTCCAATCATTCGCAACGGTGCATTGACGATGCTGGTTCGCCCACTGCAGTCGGTTCTGGCGATGGCGGTCCGTAAGAACAGGACCTCTGTAGGGTATTCTAGCCAAAAGACCAGCGTCATGCAGCCTGTTCCTGAGCATTTTATCTGAAATTCGACGAGCTGCTGTCACTGACTGGGCTGTTGAAGACGTAGATGCAAATCCATTTCTGAGGTGACGCAGCCGTATGAAGTGGTCTTTGGCAGGAGTTGTGGCTATGGGTCTTCTACTGTGCTGGTGGTCTACAACTAAGCCATTTTCTTGAAATCGTCTTCAAAGGCGACTAATGGTGCTTCTAACCACATTAAATTGTCATGACGTTTAATGTGTCCAAAATATTTAAGTTTTCTTTGTTTAATCCTCTTTACTAGCCAGCCTTCTTCAATATTAATCATGAATCATCTGCTGAGTACAATTCAGGTTAACATGTGAAGTTGATGTCCAAGTGAACGTTTCAGGCAATTTGCCCTTGTCTGATCAGCAAACTTCAGTTTAAATCGCAACATTGTATTTGTTGCATTTCTTTTTTTTAACAGCGTATATATATATATATATATATATATATATATATATATATATACACACACACACACACATAGCTCATAGGCGATCATTTCTCTCCACAATCCCCTGCCTTTAGACTTGATTATGAGATCCTCCGGTGACTTTCTTCCTAGCTACACTGACAGCCCATCCAGTAACTTCTCTCTCTCTGTCTTCCTCTGTCTCTTCTTCCCTCAGTGTTTCCTGTTGCCACAAGTGTCCTCTTCTCAGAAAATATCCTACAAATCATGTTTGTCTGCCTCTGATCTTTGCTGCAATTTGCCTTTTAACTCCAACCTCTCTTAAGACTCCTTCGTTAGTTTTCTTAGCTGTCCATGGTACCTTCAACATCCTTCTTATGAACCACATTTCCATGGCCTCTATTTCTCGCTGTACTCTCTTATTCATGGACCATGCTTCACATCCATAAAACAAAATTGGCTCAATGTAACATTTAAGTACTCGGAATCTTGTTTCCATTGATATAGATCTGTTGCACAAGATGTTTCTCATTTTCTGGAATGCTGACTTGGCCTGAGCACGTCTGTTTTTTTATTTCGTTGTGAAATTTCCCATCAGCTGTTATAAGTGTTCCTAAGTACTTGAATCTATCAACTTGTTTCAGTTCGTGCCATCGATGGTAATGCTATATTTTGGTGGTATTTTTTTGATGACCATACTTCAGTCTTCTTTTTATTCAGACTGTGACTTTTACTTTTTGCTTTCACGAACCACGATGTCCAGAAGAGCCTGTAGCTCCCCTTCACTTTTAGCAACCAGAACTGTGTCGTCTGCGTATCTTAAGATGTTAAGGTTGTACCCGCCAATTGATATTGCTGGCATGCTCTCTATATTTCTCATTATGTTTTCGCTGTACAAGGAGAAGATGCCAGGAGATATAACACATCCTTGTCTTACTCCCAATTTTATGACTTGGAATGCTCCTATTTGGTTCGCAACCTTCATTGCTGCTGATTGTTGCCAGTATATATTTTTGATGATCTTTCCCATCTATGTTGATGTTTTCCAGCATTCTTTTAATTTCTATGTGTCTCACTTTATCGAATGCTTTACAGTAGTCTATGAAGCATAAGTATAGGTCCGTCTTTACTTCTATTGATCTTTCCATGAATGTTATATATATATATATATATATATATATATATATATATATGGCATTATTTGTGCCTTTTCCTTCGACGAAGCCACACTGTTCTTCAGCGAATTCTGGTTTTATTTTGCCCCTGACTCTTCTCATGACAATACGAAGCAGGATTTTGGTAACATGGCTCATAAGACTAATGGTTCGATGGTCTTCACATTCAAATGCACCTTGTTTCTTTCGTAGGGCAATGAAAACTGATTGCGAAAGGTCTGATGCTACATAGTTACTGTTGTAGATGTCATTCAACAGTCTGGTAATTATTTCTATGCCAAGCTGTCCTAATGCTTCGAATTCTTCCTTGGTGATTTTATCTGGTCCTGATACTTTGTTGTTCTTCATGTGTTTGATGGCTTCTTCCACTTCTGCTTTTAATATGGGATGCCTTTCGTTATTATTTCGTATGTCTATTTCTATTGTCCTCATAGAGTTCTCTAATGTATTCGCACCATCTCTGTCCATTATTGTATGCTCCTCCTTTGACTTCAGGTAACCAGTCTTGTAGTATGCCCTTTTGTTTGTTAACCCCTTTATTTGTTTGTACATATCACTTGTGTTTCCATGATGGTGTGTCTGTATTTCATTACATTTCTTATTTAGCTACTATTCTTTATCTTTATTGCATTTGTGTCTTATTTCTTTGTTTATTTTGTCATAATCATCTTTATCTTCCTTAAGACTTCTTCTCCGACCCATTAGTTGCAAAATGTCTTCTGTCATCCATCCCTGTTTTGCGCGTCGTTTATTTGGAGGTAGGATTTCAATAGATGTTTGATGAATAGAGTCTTTAAGCATATTCCGTTGTTCATCAATCGTTTCAATCTTCTCTATAGCATTATACCTATTGTGTACTATGGTCCTATATTGTTCTTATATTGCTTTATCTTTCCGTAACAGCTCTCTATCTAGTTCTTTTTTTTAGCTGCTGCTTTTAACCTCTTTAGCCTGATTCTCACTTTTCCTACGACTAGGATGTGGTCACTGCTGCAGTCTGCGCTTGGTCTTGTTTTCACGGATATTAGTGAGTTCCTGAATCTTCTGTTGATCATGATGTAATCTGTCTGGTAATGTATGTTATTATTTGGGCTTTTCCATGTCCATAGTTGCCTTGGGTGTTGTTGAAACCAAGTATTTCATATTATCATGTTATTCTTTTCTCCCCACTCAGTCAACATCTCTTCTGTTGTATTTCTGATACCTAGTCCATACTTGCCAGTAGCTTCATTGTCTTGTTCAGTCCCTACTTTTGCATTTATATCACCCAGCACAAAGTTTACTTCCCACGGTTTGCACTGTTTCATTGTCATGTCCAGATTATTGTAAAATTCTTTTATCTCATCATCAGAGCTTTCTGAAGTTGGTGCGTATACTTGGATGAGATTTGTGTCTATTGGATGGTCCTGTAATTTAACCATTAACACTCTGTCCGATATGCACCAGAAACTTTTCACAGTTCTTGCTGTCTTCTTATCCAGTATTATGCCAATTCCATTTCTACACTGGTTTCCCCCGGAATATATTATTTTGAAGTCTTTATAACCTCTGCTTCCTGCTCCAGTCCATCTCATTTACATAAACCAAGGATGTTAATTTCCATTCTTTTCATTTCTTGTTCGATGTTTTCTAGTTTTCCAAGCTCTGTTAGTGTTCTAATGTTCCTTGTTGCAATTACTGTGGTGTTATTTGTGTTTTCTTTGTGTACAGTAGTTGGATAACGATCTGGTATCACATGCCTCACGTGATAGTCCCTACCGGACGAGGTGGTTCCACTGGAACCCCCATTAACGTCGTTATGATTCAAAGAATTGTGGATTGTCATGATTGTTCTTTGGAATGTACAGTGTTGGTTTAGCCTTGCTTTCCACAGGTTTATTTATGGTTTACTCCACTAGTCTTTGACTCTGGCCAGAGCCTGCCCTACAAGGCAGCAGGGGGTTTAAAATCAGAGTTTTCATTCTCTTAGATGAGCTACCAACCAAGACTAAGGAGTCTCATCTATCCGAAGCGTCTGGTTTTCAGGCGCCAGATACTCGCCTTTCGCCCCTTCTCCTGTCATTTTAAACAGTTCCGCCACGGGAAGGCCAGAAGCTGGACTTGGACTGTCAGGCTAATTGAGACGCACGCCTCGGAGACATTTAATTGGAGTGGAGAGCTTATCCTCCATCCCACCTCCGGCTATTACAGTCCATATATATATATATAACATCTATTATATATTATATGTATAATGGATGACATTCAGCGATATCCAGGAGAGAGACATTATAACAAGAAAGAAAAGCGGTCCTGGAGAACGACAAGCCCAAGCCGGGCAAAGGATTCGTAAGAGGATGATAGGTATTTAAGTGGGCGTGGTTAGTAGTAAAAAGCTCCTATGGCAATGCATCTAACTTGCTTTTCGTGAGCCGCGAGCAAGCGTATGCGGAGACAATGTTATCAGCTATTACTGTACTTGTGGTCTTGTTTTGTCGCTACACTTTGTCATTTTCAAATATTGTAACAAGAGCTGATGTAATGTGATTAGTGTTTATATGATATTCTGTGTGTAAGCTGTGAGCTATTGCGAATTCGGTTTGTATATATTTTAAGTCCTGTTTTCTGGTATTTCGTTTTCAAAGTTCGTATTCTCTTGGTTTTCTGGGTTCATTTTCTCTGGTATTTGGTTTTCTGAGTTCATATTCTATAGTATTTGGTTTTTTCATTTCATATTCTCTAGTGTTTGGTTTTCTGAGTTCATATTCTCCGGTATTTGGTTTTGGTTTTTTCATTTCATATTCTCTAGTGTTTGGTTTTCTGAGTTCATATTCTCCGGTATTTGGTTTTATGAGTTCATATTCACTGGTATTTGGTTTAATGAGTTCATATTCTCTAGTGTTTGGTTACTTGAGTTCAGATCTGTTCCAGTCATTTTCGTTAAAGTGGAATGAGTTTATTTTGTTCCTTTATTCAGACTATTTTTTTTAACCTTCTGTATATCCACTTTATTTTATAACCTTCTGTATATCCATTGTACGATAAAAACAATCAACATTCATCTGATATATATATATATATATATATATATATATATATATAATGAGAATGGAAAGACTTGGAAGCATCATAACGGGAGGAAAGGTAAACGTGAAGAGGGGTTGGTGAAGTCTAACGCGATTGCATTATAAAACGTTACCAACCGAGTTGATGGAGAACATGGCCGCCAGCGTCTGCTAGCAAGGCACACGATGCTAATGATGCTATATTCTAATTTGTTATTTGACATTTATAAAAGAAAATCTGATACATGAAATGATAAGGAATGCGAATATATTGTTTTTACTATATACGGTAGAAATATAAGTATTTTTAAAGAAATGAGCAACTTCAGTACAATATTAACCCGGGACAGAATACCATAACTTGTTTGCTTAATAAATCGTAGACAGAGGACAACAAGTGGCCGATTTTATTCATATTTGTGATTAAATATTTTAGCGTTTATGTTTGATGTGTCTGCAGTTTGCTCCTTTTTCAACCATAGCGGAAAAAAAATACACTGAATGGAAATTAATCTGAATCAATGAACAGGTCCTTCTATCTTGGATAGTCAGTTACGGCTCCTTTCTCTCTAAACAAAGAAATACGTAAACGAACAGAAAAAAAAACTAAGCATTTAAGAAACAAACAGAAAAAGGCATAGAACAGCAGAAGATTAACAGTGCGGAGAAAAGTCCTGCGCCAAGGCATAATCTTCTATGGAATTAAAAGATGAACGTCATATTGAAAAAATACAAGACAACTTTCATAGTGAACTATTTGAGAGGAATACACAAAGCAGACCAATACTGAGGCACACGGATATTTATGAGGCACTCAGAAAAGATTTTCCCATCAATCATGAGGCCTGTAAGGACTGTTGAAAAAAAAAAAGGTAATGTCACATGCAGAGTGATTCTGCTTTGGGATTGACACGTTATGTAAGGAGGAAACTATGGCCAAAACTGAAGGTAGAAGCACGTAGTGACACAAATATAGTGTGCTGGCACGACGGTAGATTATGCTAATCAAATATTTATGAAATAGTCAAGAAATAAACACTTCAGGAGAGTTTTGAAGTATTTAGCCTCTGTGTTTGGTCATTTGTTACAAAGAAAGCGTCTTGTTCAGGTTTCTTTAACCCATGTCGCTTCTGACTATCATTTTCAACGGAAGAACGTAGTTAAAGTGTTAAAGTGTCAGAATATCGACCAGAACAGAAGATAATGGCAGAAGGTGGTTTGGAAAGAATGTCACCGTGAACTGTCTAGGGTTCGCTAGCCTTTGACTTCTCAGAGCTGCTAAGCAGGCAATGGGTTTGCTATTTACAGGTAGTTTGATCACGTATTTTCCTATACTTCGTTGTAATAAATAACCTTTTGCTTGGAAATACCTATAACTTGTTTATTTAGTAGTGACATTTTAAAGCCAATAACATTTCATTTTTATATTCCGTTCTATTATAGGCTCCGTAGGTAAAATTCAAGCTTGGAATTTAAACTTTAGGAGTTAATAGACTGTCTGGTTCATGCAAAGATACGGATAGGATGTCTGATGGTGAACTGGACACGAAGAAGAGGCAATGGGGCTGAGAGAGAAACCTGGAGAAAACTGTGGAGTTCGTTCTGGATGACACTGCTCCAGATTAAGCTTGGCCAAATGTTTGTACGCTGGAGAAGTGGAGGAAGTAGAAAAATCAGAAGCAAAGTAGTAGTAGCAGCAGCAGCAGCAGCAGCAGTAGTAGTAGTAGTAGTAGTAGTAGTAGTAATAGTAGTAGTAGTATAGTAGTAGTAGTAGAAGCAACAGTAGTAGTAGCAGCAGCAGTAGTGTAAATAGCCTGTTATCAGCAGCAGGGACATTAGGTTGCGAACACTATTTAGTATACAAGTTGTTGCAAATATATTTTCTAGTTAGTTCGGGATATGTCTTGGTGGGCGAGCCATCGTGTGGTTTTTGTGGTTCTTGATATTGAAGTATATGCAGTGTTATTGTGGCCTGCACTGATTACGTTGTAATATATATATATATATATATATATATATATGTGTGTGTGTGTGTGTGTGATATGTTGTTGTTGGCTATTACCCCATGGAGCACCCTGGACTCAATTAGGTTGGTTGTGTATGAATTTGGTTAGTAGAGATGAATTTGAGGATACCGTCAGTGTGAGATCTAGATGAAGTCTTAAAGGTGATGACTGGTTACAGGTACTGGGCCGACCTCAGCTAACAAAGGCTATTATTCAGAAAGACCGTGAATGTAGAGACTAGAAACAGAGGGCAGCTGAACTTTGGCTTCAAGATCTCACCCAGCTTCAACGTGGGTCCTCCGACACGGTGATTTACACAGTTGGCTCGGTGTTTCGGAACAACAGATGTGGTTGAGGTTTTGTTATCTACCGAAATGAAAGAGTAGTGGCACAGGGTTCTCGAGCCTTTGAAGTGAGCACATCAAGCATGAGAATGGAAGCTGAACCTGTGTCGGCGGCAGTGGAATGGCTAGTGGCCCATGATGTAGCTCATGGCGTCATTTGATGGATTCACAGTCTACGTAAGATTGAGGGAAAAGTTCATTCGAAAAGAACGGTTTCATCTGTTAAAGTAAGATAACAAATATTGTAGGATTAAACCTCGAAAAAATCGTAGACAAAGCACTTTAGTGAGACGTGAGAGAAAGAAAAATCACAAGAGAATTACCTGGGATTCGAACACGGACTCCGGTAGGACGAGCAGCCGTCTAGCCACGAGAGAACAGCGTACTATGGACTTAGCCAACTAGCACCCCTTTCATCTGTTAAGCCAGTCATTTGTGAGGAGACTAACGTGGCGTTATTATCCAGGCCACGCGGGAGTACATGACAATGATATAGCAGACAGGCTTGCTGGACAGGCCAAAATAAATGGCAGGCTGAGAATGGACAAGGGGCGACATTGCTAAAGCTGTATTGGAAAGACTGCGGGAAAAGCGAAGAACGGGAGTGGAGGAACAAGGTAAGTGTGAAGAGATTGCTGGAGCTGGGACAAATGAAAGGCGCTGGTAGGAAATCTAAGCTGTGGGGCGGAAAACACATCGTAAAGAAGCAATACTTGATGGGAACTATTAGCAAACACTCTTTGATGGATGCTGCGGCATGCGGCGGAGCATATATGAGGCTGTCCTGAATGCAGTGGCGACGGAGTCTGATTTTGAATATTTGAGCCCTTGAACCTTTATAAAACACAACTCTGCAGCTAAGAAACACTTGATTATTTTAATGTTTTTGGTTTCACACAGAACACACCCCTCATTTCGCGCCCCGAAGGTATGATGAAAGAAATACTGTACAAAGGGAAGTGTTTTGTTCTAGGCATATTTGTCGGGATTACAGCGGCTGTCATTCTTGTTGGTCTAAACTTACTTCAGACGAAGTCTGTCTTGCCAGTGCATATCCAAGCGTCACATGAAGAATTCGACAAAATTGTAGACGATGAATCATTTAAAGGAATACATCAGATAGAAGATCAGCACCTGCACCGTGGTAAGATGTTTGTTAAAGCTATAACTAAACGTTAAGTCATGAATTCTTCTTCTTCTTCTTCTTTGTACGCCCCTTGGCGATGATGCGTTCGTTCATTCATTTGCATGTCCCTTGCGGAACTTTGCCTCCCTAACAGCACTACTGTAGGCCTCTCGGTTGTGAGCAAGATGGCCTGCTGCTGCTGCTGCATCCATTTGCATATCGTCAACGATGTCTTGCAGCCATCTTCGTTTTGGTCTTCCTCTTTTTATTTTTTCCATTATGTATCCTTCCAATACGGTCTTCTCTAAATTATCATGACGTCTTCCGCTACCGAGGCGCCCTTTAAGTCCATTTCTGGTTTAGAGTTGGATCCCACGACGCCCTATAAGTCTTCTGATTTTTTTCGTTGAAAACTCGATGAACTTTTCATTTAGCCAACCAGAACTCTTCTGCTCCAAAGTTAAGCTATTTTAGCATCCGGTCAGGCCGGAGATGAAAGGAAAAGAAGAAGTGGATCGATTTGAGTGTAAAATTTTCAAGTTTTTTCGAGGTTGGTTGGTAGAATGGTCTTACTAATCGACTAGACCTAGCTTACTAAATGTGTTTTTCACATCTGTAGACCTGTTAGATTTATTGGATATCAAAAGCATCCGCAATTATCGATATTTATGTACCGATATACACATTGTGCATTGGATTCTGGCACATTTCAGGTATGTAAAACTTGATTTTAGTGCTCAGCCCTAAAAAATATTTTTAGCGCCAAAAAATCGTTCGATCATTTCAGATCAGTTGTTTTTTTTTTTTCCTATTCTTTGTTTTTTTAAATGATAAATAACTTCATTTATGGAATCTTCTTTCATCTCCACTTATTTTAATATGAGATACACACGTGTTGATGAAGGAGTTTGTTTGTTACAATGAATTTTATAAAGGGACCCCCTTACATGAAAACACCCGCTCGGCCATGTAACATCATCATCGGTACCAATGTAACGTCCGTGTTTTTTTACGTGGGATCGAAAGAGTTGTGTCCAAAATATTTTAAGTTTTCTCTCTCGATGATGCGTGGTACCCTGATTTTTTTAGATGCGCCTTTTGGCTGGGTACTTCGACTTCACCATCTTTCCTTGCTAGGGCAGACTGTGGTCTTGCTCGGGGAAGTTCTGAGTTAATTTCCATACTCTGCTGTGAATACATTTTGGTGGGAAAATTTGGTAGAAAGAAAATGAGAGAAAGTTGGCCTATAGCTTAAAATACGGGTTAGGTTAGAAATGAACTACTTTTCATTTTATTTAGATTTTGCATAAATATCACTTCCAGTATTGATTTGCATAAGCGTGCGAGATGTGTCAATTCAAATAGTGATGCTCTGGAGTAAAAGGGTTAAAATGAGCAATTTTTAGCATCAGCGTTAGACAGTGCAAATCATGGTCTGTCGAGAGGCAGTCTTTAGCATCAGGTTTAGACAGTGCAAAACCAGATCTGGTGAGAGGCAATCTTTAGCATCAGGTTTAGACAGTGCAAAATCCAAGTCTGGCTTGAAGCAATCTTTAGCATCAGCATTAGACAGTGCAAATCCAGGTCTGGCGAGAGGGAAGTAAAGCCATGTGTGTGTCTATGGGTCCGGACTATTGATGGGGGCCAGACAGCGCTGTTTTCCTCTTCTTTTCTTATCAGAGACAAGCTTTATAAGTACGTATAAGAGATTTACTTTCCATGTTTGGATACTGAGCTTGATGTTAACTGCTCCCGGGCTCAGATCTGGTTCTGCTGTGTTTGTCTCGTTAACCAATATTTATAAATACATTCTCTCTTTAGTTATAGGTTCCTATTCTAAGCCTTGATTTTATCTCTATATGCGATCTTCTGGTATTTTGTGATTTTATTCTATTTCATTGACTACTATTGGTGATGTTTGTGACTGGAGAGAGTGCTACGGGCCTATCTCGTTGTGAATTGTGTGTTAGGTCTTTTTATTTGCTTCATCTTTTCCCCCATCTTCAGTTACGCACCATTTGATATGGTTCCTGTTGCAGTTACACCACTGAGACAAACATTTATCATTTTTAAAATGCTAGTTCGTATGAAAATCAGGCCATTTTTGGGTACACTACTGTTGTCAGATCTTGTGGCTAACATCATGGTCAGATCTTATGGTCAACATCATGGTCAGATCTTGTGGCCAACATCATGGCCAGATACTGAGATTCCCCCCGTCTTCAATGATTTCTTTTTAGCTGATTTACAAGCATTTAAACGTTTTTTTTTTCATATCCGTGCCTTACACTGGCTGTCTTCAGGAGATTAAATGAAAGTAATCCACAGATATTGAGTGTCCTTATGGTTTAAAAAAACATTTGTTTCTGCTTCTTCTTCGTACGCTTCTATCACCAAGATCACCCCGTGCTTCTACTGAATTTACTCCTGTGATCCTCGAGATAGATCTCATTTAGGATGGGGGCTCACCGCATCAGGGGGCCGTGGCCTATACTCCTAGTGGGTAAATGAAGCGGAAATGCGTGTCACTGGTTTCCGCTGCACCAGAGAGATTCGAGTTGGACTTTCCTCAACGGAACCTCGACGTAGATCGGATACGAAATCTTCTAGATGAGAGAAGGCTGCCAAATCTGCGATGGGTGATTGATAAGTTCTCGGCATAAGGTACAACGGATTATTTGTAGACAACTTTTCTGGATTATTTCTCAACATAGTCCCCTTGCAAGTTTATGTATTTAGTCCAGCGATCGTGCAGCATACGGATTATTTCTTTGTAAAAGTCAGCATCTTGTGCCAATAGAAAGTGGTCTACAGCATGAATGACGTCATCATCTGAAGCAAATTTGCGACCACTGAACTCCTTTTTTTAGTTTACTAAACAGGTAATAGTCCGGAGGAGCCAAATCTGGGGAATAAGGAGGATGTTCAAGAAGCTGCAAGCCGCATTCATGAATGGCAGCCATTAACACCGCCGACTTGTGAACTGGAGCATTGTCTTGATGAAAGATATCTCCTCTCGTCAATTTCCCTCCACGCTTTTCCTTCAATATGATCCGCAGTTGCTTCATAAAATTAGCGTAATAGGCCCCGGTGACCGTTCTGCCCTTTTGAAGATAGTCTACCAATAGCACACCGTCTGAATCCCAAAAGATGGAAGCCATTATTTTGCTTGCAGACAGAACCATCCTTGGTTTCTTTGGAGGTGGGGATCCTTGATGTTTCCACTGCTTTGGCTGTTCTTTGGTTTCTGGTTGAAAATGATGAACGCAAATCTCATCCATAGTCACAAATTGCTGAAGAAACCTTTCAGAATCTGCAGAAAAATGGCCAACATTGTCTCTTGACATGTTGAGATGCTGTCGTTTGTGATCAGCTCCAAGTAATTTCGGGACTCATCGAGCAGAGGCCTTTATCATTTGAAGATCATCATGAATAATGATATGAACACGTTCCTGGAAGATGCCCAACTCAGTAGCAATGTACCGCTCAGTTAGTCGTCGATCCTCCATTATCATGTCATGGATTCTGCCGCTAATTTCATCAGCGGTTACCGTTCTTGGTCTTCCTGGACAGGGATCATTATCCAGACTCTCCCTTCCATGTTTAAAATGAGCTGCCCATTTCATCACAGTGCTGTAAGAAGGGGCATTCTCCCCTAGAGTCTCTACCATATCCTCATGGATCTCCTTCGATGATAAGTTCTTGATGCAGAGGTAGCGAATGACTGCCCGATGAAAGATTTTATCTATTTTCTCAATTTCTGCCCCCCTTATCAGTTCAGTAGGCTGTAAAAGAATTGATTGCAGTTAATTTCTTGAAACATAGTGTTTAATCTTACATTAACCTGATCTACAAATGCACCTACTATCAACTGTGTGTTTCAACTATTTGTATTTATGCCGATAACTTATCAATGAACCCTGTATTGTGCATGTTTTTACAAGTCACATCCTATTAGTGTCATGCATAAAAAAATGTTACCCTTATATTGGCTAGCTTTCATGTGCATGATCTTTGTTTTACTGTTTTTATGCTACATCTTATCGTGCACACCTATCATTAATCGCACAGTTTTGCCATTTTATAAAGAGTCAGGTTTTAACTGTGCTATGTATCTACAATTCAAATGTAATATCCACTCCCTATTTATGAATGCGAAAGCTGAAAAACAACTAAAGAAACAGATTGTTTGATTGATTGATCTTTATTTCAAAAGGGTTAAGAATTGGGCACGCAGACCGTCTGACATTCTGCCGTTTATCATACATCTTTCCTCTATTTCAGACATTCTATAAATATGCTGTTCATGTAACAAACATAATTAACATTGAAGCTGAGAGACATACAATAAAATATAACATTTACGTTTCGCTCTTAAACATTCACTCAGTACAGAAGTAACTACATACATATATAAATGACTATCTATTAAACAAAAATTTCGGGACTATTCAGAATAAACAGTTAACTGTATTCGGTGTCTGTAAGAACAGTTTAAGATAACTTTTAAGTTTTATGATTCATGGAGGAATGTAGTCGACATCATCAAATAGATATTGGGAAAGTTTGTAGTTGTTGGAAGGAGTATAATTTATATATTTTTTTATACAGGATGGGAGAGTATTCCAAAGATAAGCAGCAGAATAACTAAAGCTTTTCTTGTAAAGATCAAGCCTAGGTTTTGGAAGACATATGTTGTTCAAGCGTTGACTGCACTTTGCGATAAATTTAAACAGGTTCCATAGATTGGGCAGTGCATGCTGTGAAAGAATTTGATGTACTAACTTGGCTTTGCTGAGGAGGAACCTGTTCTTAATAGGCAGTATTTTGATACGTTTGTGCTGGTTAGTTGTTTGTGCTTGATCTTTGTCACTAATAAGCTTTACTGCTCACTTTTGGAGTGAGCAAAGCCTCTTTGTATTTGACACTGAGCAACCATCCCAGACTGTTGAGCAATAGTCTAAATGTGTTTGTATATGTGGTATGTAGTATGTCTTCCTTGTGTCTTGATCGATGAAGTGCTTAATTTTGGCTAACTGGTATACTTTTTGTGTGATGAGTTTTGTTAGACCTTGCACATGAGAGTTCCAGGTCAGATGTTGGTCAATAATAAGACCTAGCGTTTTGTGCTCACTAACGTTTTCTATCTGATGTTTCCGTGCTGAGCCGAAGTGTTGTTTTTGTTGTGTTTTGTAGTTTCTGTCTTGCTGTTATGAGCATTGATTTTGTTTTATCGGTGTTTATAATCATGGCATTGCTTTTGCTCCGTCTAATTAAATTGTATAACTCGACCTGAAGGGTTGATTCTAGATTAATACAATCGTAGTCACTGGTGTAGACTGTGCAATCATCGGCAAAAAGGTCACAAGAAGAGTGTTTAAGATGAAGTGGAAGATCTCTGAGCAACAGACCTAGAATAGAACCTTGCGGATCACCGGTGTCAACTTTAGCAGAATTTGATAGAGAATTGTTGAAGAATACTACCTGTTGTCTGTCTGAAAGAAACGGTGCATTTAATTTTATTAGGTCAGGGTGCAATTTATAAGTCTTTATTTTTCTTACAAGAATATCGTGGTCAGTCATATCAAATGCCTTTTTAAAGTCAACAACGATGGCACCACATAGTCTGTCGTCATTTATGTTTACTAACCTGTTTTCTGTCACTTTGGTAAGAGCTGTGTGGCAGGAATGATTGGATCTAAAGCCTGACTGACTGTTTATGAGTAAATTGTTCTCTCGCATGTGTTGTAGAGTTATTTTGTGTATGTGTTTTTCGAGTGGTTTTGATAATGACGATAATATGAATATTGGTCTATAGTTGGTAAGATTGTTGGATGAACCAGATTTAAAGCGAGGGTACACCTTAGCAGTTTTAAAAGCCTCATGGAAGTAACATTTTGCAATGCACTGATTGTAAATATATGTTAGCGTATGTGAAATGACAGATGCAGCATAATGTAAGATCTTATTACTAATATCATCAAGCCCAGCTGTAGTGTTGTTTTTTAAGGTCAAGAGATAACTGTGAACTTCACTGACTGTTAAGAATGGAATGTGTGACTGTTTAAAATCAGTACATCTGCTGTCCAGGAATGTTTGTAGTTCATGTAAGTCGCATACAGAAGCTGATATTGATGATTTAAGAACGTTGATTTCTTCTGTAAAATGTGTACTGATATGTGTGCTAGTGTATGCACGATTGATGGCTTAAAAATCAAATTCTTTTCTTTTTGATAGGGTATTTATGGCTTTCCAAATTGATTTACTGTCTGATTTATTCTGTACTAGATTCATAAAGTAATTTTTTTCTCTTGTCTTATTAAGTACTGAACTTTGTTTCTGAGTGAACGGTAGGTCCTGAAGTCCTTGATTTTGTGCGCCCGGACACGTTCTCTCATGACATGTAATATTTCAGGTGTTATCCAAGGTGACTTCATCTGGTGTTTTACTCTCACGTCTTTCAGGGGGATATGTTTGTCTAATATATCTCTGAAGATCTTTAACCAATATTTTATTGCCTCATCAGGGTCAGTTAGTTGGTACACGTGTGTAAGTGAAGATTCTTGCCAATCATTAAGGAATAATTCTAGGTTAAATTTTCTGAAGCTTCTAAATTTCATTCTAGTGTGATTGTGTTTAGGAAGTTTATACCCCTTTCTTGTCCACGTACAGCAGACTGGGTAATGATTAGTTAACGAAATATGAGGGATGTTACATTCAATAATGTTTTCTGGGTGAGCTACATATATATGATCTAATAATGTGGATGATACTTCTGTTACTCTAGCAGGTTTGGTGACAATTTGGGACACATTGTAGGATAAAATAATATTGCTTCAAGTTGGATTTGATTGTATTAGATTTATGTTGAAATCTCAAAGAACGATAATAGCTTTGAACTTAAAGGTTGAAACCTAATCCATCATAGTAGTGAAGTGATCATACCACAGGGATGATGCATTTGGATTACGGTACAAAAGTCCAATAATTAATGGACTCTGGTTTGGCAATTTAACTTCCGCCCAAATACATTTTACCTCTGATAATTCTAGGTCTTCTCTACGACTAAACTGGATAGTTGTGGAGACATATATTACTAGACCTGTTTCTAGTTTTCTGGTTGGGTCACGCCGGATCAGGCTAAAACCGTTAATTCTAATATCTTCATCGGGTATGTTCCTATCTAAACGGCTTTCAGAGAAGCCAAAAATGTGAAATTTTTATTTAATATGTGTATTACTTCAGGAATGTACCTAATAGGTGATATACATTCAGATGTCTATTCGAACTCCTTTATGTAAGACAACAAATGTAGATAACAAATCATACTCTTTTGAAAACAAATACCCCAGGAAAATACTTGATATAAAGTAAAACGAATTCAAGAACAACGCAGAGATAAGACAGATGAGCGAACAACAACCTGTCTCAAGGGTGATCAGAAAAAGATGGACATATGTCGGTCACGTGATGAGAAGATACAACCAGAGAATCCCAAAACAAGCCATGAAGTGGAACACAGCAGGCCGAAGAAAAAGAGGTCGACCATGTGAAACTCTAAAGAGGACAATATTAAGAGTGGCCAGTTTGGTGGGCATAACACCCCTTGATGAAGTTGAAAAGCTCGCCGAAAACAGACAAACTACCATGCGAGCCCTATGTGACGTTTAACGGCACAGGAAGGACGTAAGATGAAAGTAAGATGTATCTGCAGATTGTCAATTAAGGTGAAGTAGTCTAGCTTTATAGATTCTACACATGCCGTCAGCAAAATTCAAATAAATCTAGCTTTGTGAAAATGTGAATTATACCGAATCTGCAAACTAAATTCATGTAAATCTAGCTTTACAAATTTTCCTGAATTGAACTACACGGCTTAGGTATAATATACATAAGCCGTCAGCTAAATTCTAGAAAATTTGTAAATTATCCCCAAGCTGTCAGAGAACCTCAAGTAAATCTAGCTTTGTGAATTATACCCAAGCTGTCAGGGAAATGCAAAGTTGTGCAACGTTTCTAGCCTTGCGTATCTCACTCTGTTACGAAGTAATACAGTTTGCAGATCCATTAAAAAATTAGTGTGAAGATGTCATACATTTCGTGGTAATCTGCTGTTTATTACGGCTGTCTCACAGAAAGAAATATTTCTTTATCATGTATGTTCTTCTATGATTAAAGTGTAAACCGAAATGTCAAAACTGTGTGCTCTAGCTTACTAGAACTATTGTCGTAATTTTCCTTATTTTTTGGGCCTCTTTCAGAACTTCTTCATTTGATTTTCTCGCTGTCCATGGTACTTTCAGCGTTTTGCTTAAGAACCACGTTTCAGATTTCAGCTGATTTCAGCTTTCTTTATATCTCTTTATTGACCGCCAAAGTTTCACATCCAGAGAACAGTATTGGTTCAGTGTAACAGTGTAGCACTTTCTTCCTAATGCTCATTGATAGTTGCTTATAGCAAAGTGTGGATTTCAACTTTTGAGATGTGTTTACACATAGTCTTGCTGATAGCTATTAGCGTTTTCACAAAGTCCAGCTGTTAACTGTTAGCGTTTCACGTACTCTAGCGTTTTATTTATTTCCGTAAGTTTTCAAAGTGAGTTCCCCCATCCAAGCATAGTTCCGTAAGTTTCCTGAGTGGATTCCCCCATCCAAGCATAGTTCCATAAGTTTCCCGAGTGGATTCCCCCATCCAAGCATAGTTCCGTAAGTTTTCAGAGTGGATTCCCCTGTCCAAGATGTCGCGTGTAAATATCTCATATGAACAAATCAGTATTAGTTTTGTAAAACGAAGATTATGATTAAAATCATAGATGGAGCTACTGTTTCTCTTGACAGAAAAAAACCCAATTATTGGAAAACAGATTTAGAACTGTAGTTAACATTTATAAAATATGTATATTCAGACCCTAAAGTTTGTTTGTCTTATCGACGTTCTATTCCCTAAAATCATAGAGCTTATGGTTAAACGTCTGATTATTATTGACAGATTAAGTAACTCGACAGAATGATTATTTACAGAAGCATATTTTTTACTTAATCGGACTGAGCTCTTAGTGTTTTTTCCCTTCAATGCACATGCACTGATTGTATACTAGTTCATATCCTGCTTGGTTATCTGTCGAAAACTGTCAATATTTCTATTACTTTTATAAAGCGAACACTATACATTTTCATAGACGTGGAACAAAACAGTAAAGATAATCAAAATTATTTTTTGGACCTGTTATCACAGACCATATTTTAGGTTTTTAAAAAAATATCTGTCATTTCGATTATCTCTCATACTTTTTTATACATCCGGGACCATACATCATGTTAACAACGATAAACAAGTAACTCTGTGTGTTAAACTGAAGTTAAGTCCGATGTTTGAGATATGACATATTTCTACAAGCAGATTAACCATACGGAGTCAGTATTATGTCTTTATTACGCTACCACAGCAAGTATTTGTTAGTTTAATGAACCATTTGAAAAAAAAATCTTCAAACAGTTAAGCACCAAAAATCAAGCAGTGAATATCTGTGTCACCCTCTTGCACATTGAAGAACTATGTTTAACCTAAGTTTATTGTTTCTCTACATACTGTATCTTGAAAAGTTAGTTTATATCCCTTTTCACTCAAGTGTATGCTAAAGAACTCCTTTCTAATGTTCACTGATAGAGATGCACTCCACAAGATGTTTCTTATTTGATGGCATGTTCTATTCTTGACCTCAGATCACATCTGATACTGCTCGAGTGCCAAGATATTTAAATATATACACTTGTCTCAAGGTTGTTCCTTGTAACTTAACAATGCATTTAAGTTGGTTTTTCTTTCGTGATATGGCCAACGTTTCTGTCTTCTTGCTATTTTGGGTGAGTTCTTTCTTCTCACTTTCTGTCACCACTATGTGTAATAATTTCTGTAGGATCTTTTCCGTTTTGGCTTAATAGTATCATCTGTATATTGCAGATTATTCAGAAAGAAAATGCTACATTGGGCCTATCCTCCTGCATGGAAGTGAGTCACAGGCAATCGACAGATCGATTTAAAGGTCACTAGAGACAACAGGCCGAAGAAAGAGAGGTCAACCACGTGAAATTTTATAGAGGAGATTGTTAAGACAAGCCAGTTTAGTGGGCATAACAATCCTTGATGAATCTGAAAGACTCGCCGAGAAAAGGAAAACTTGGCAAACAACTATGCTAGCCCTATGTGACGTTTAACGACACGGGAAGGATACAGCATACAGAGGCAACAGAGATGTGGTTCATTTAGAGGATGTTAAAGATACCATGGACAGCTAAAATGGCAAACAAGGAATGTCTAACACAAGCAAATGTATCTTATCTTATATCTTATATCCTTCCCGTGCCGTTAAACGTCACATAGGGCTCACAAATTAGTAGTTCGTCAATTTTTTCTGTCTTCGGCGAGTCTTTCAACCTCATCAAAGAATTTTATGCCTGTTAATTTGGCCTCTCTTAACAATGTCCTCTTCAGAGTTTCACGCGGTCTGCCTCTTTTCTTTGGCCTGTTGTGTTCCACTTGATAGCTTGTTTTGGGATTCTCTGATCATTTCTTCTCATCAAGTGACCAACATATGTCCATCTCCTTTTCCTGATCACCCATGAGATTGGTTGTTGTTCAGTCATCTGTCTTATCTCTGCATTGTTCTTGAATTCATTCCACTTGATGCCGAGTATTTTCCTTAGGCATTTGTTTTCAAAAGAGTCTAATTTCTTTTCTACTTCTTTAGTTGTTTTCCAGCTTTCACATGCATAAATGAGGGTGGATATTACATTTGAATTGAATAGTCTTAACTTGGCTTTTGTGCTTATAACTTTTGAATTCCATATGTTCTCAAGATTCTTGAAGATTGATGCTGCTTTTGCAATTCTGATCCTAACTTCCTTGCTAGTGTCACCATCCTGGTCTATGTAGCTGCCAAGGTATGCAAATTGTTTGACTTCTTCAATGTATAGAAGCTTAATTATATCCAAGAGAAAACACAGTAATCACTCATTTGACATATAATGATAAGAGAAGGGCCTGGAAACATCATAACAACAGGGACGATAAAGGGAAGAGATGCAGAGGAAGACGATGATAAAAAAAATCACGGTCAGTCTAACGCGTTGGCACAACAAAAAAATCACCAACTGAGCTGATTGAAAATAACAAGGAACGAGATTTGCGAAGTAGCATGACCGGAAAACCCGACCGGCATGGCACATGATGATGATGCGTTAAAGAACCTCTGAGTGTGAGGGTCCCAGTTAAGTATTTTCCACTGAACATCTATATGAAACTTAACGGCCTCAGTTCAAAGAAAAACACAGGAGTTCATTGGTTGTCAATGCCGATACAACATAATGAATCATAATGCATCATAATTTCACATCCTTTGCATGTTCTAACTAAATATCCACTACGTCTCAAGCACTTTGCTATCTTTTCCCTTCAGTAGTTCACTCTAATCAAATTGCACTGGATGCAGGCTTTACAGCCTCACATCTGCTCCTTGTAGAATCATACAACGGATGCTCAATCCGTCTCGTGGGGCTGGGGAGTGATCGTCGCCATCTTGGTTCCAGCTGACCCCTCCCCTCCCTTGTAAACCAGTCTTTAAAACTCTGTCCCTACGGTAGGAAAAAAAACGCGAATGCTCCGACTATGCAATTCTTTGGGCGCTTATATTGTGACATTTATGGGATGGTTTGTAAAAGTCAATGTAACAAAGCAATGCTGTGTTCACAGTTTGCTTATCATGTATGAAAGTACTTGTAAATAAAAGAAGATTTCATGAACAAACTTTCTTGACACCCCCCCCCCAAAAAAAAAAAAGCTGGTGTGAAAGTATGAAAACATATTTCTGAACATTTTTGGTTCACAAAATAAAATTATGTTCTACTTACCATCAGTGTCTCATAAATCTCCCTTAGACGCCATATATTTCCTTATTTAAAATTTCACTCGATAATTATCAATAGTTTTTGCAACTATTTATAATACTTTTGTGTAAATACATAGATTTTATTACAATGTTTGCAACAGGCAGTCAGTAGCGTGTACTGATCTCGATTAAAACTTCAGAAAACTACGGACATTTGCAATGTCCGCCATTCAAACAGGGAAATGGAAGTTGTACTTTCAAACGACATGCGCAGCGATACGTTAAATAAAAGTTACCACCGTTTCTTTAACGAAACGA
Organism: Achatina immaculata; assembly: GCA_009760885.1. Taxonomy (NCBI): domain Eukaryota; kingdom Metazoa; phylum Mollusca; class Gastropoda; order Stylommatophora; family Achatinidae; genus Lissachatina; species Lissachatina immaculata. Next base: position 6,758,787 of record CM019717.1, read on the forward strand.
AGCATCGAACAATTGACTGATGGCAGGCACCAAACGGATACGCATAAATAGACCCGTAGCAGAGGAACACATCGTTGGCCGACTATCCTTCGGCTTATCAACGTCGAAGTACTAAGTGACACTAACTTTCTTCATTTACCGATAATACAATATTTTCACAGATAAGACATGAGTTTGTCGAAAAAACATAAAACTACTATGGCCGCTTGCTCTCTCTCTCTCTCTCTCTCTCTCTCTCTCTCTCTCTCCCCCCTCTCTCTCTCTTTCTTATGTCATCCTTGCCGTCATTCTCCTAGATTAAATATGCCACTCATCCCTCCCCCGATTTTCCCTTACACGAGTATATTTCGCCAGGTTCATACATCATCAGCGCTAGGCAAAAACAATTGATACTGCAGGCCTGTGCTACTTGGCAGGTGAGAAATAACCGTACAGTCAAAGACTCGACCTGAATGAGACGCTTTGGTGACACTTAATCCTGCGTCAGTTACTCACCCTGACACTTAAAGAACACGCGAACCCTAACCCTAACCTTTAACCTACCCCTAACATTAAACCCCATCTTTCGTGATTACGTAATGGTGATTAAATGAGAATGAGGCAGTAATCGGCGACCAATAACTGACTGCTTACTTTGTGATTGACGAACCTTATCAAGATCTTGTTCTACCTGTACACGTGTGCCCCCTCATGTGTGAACTGCTTGATCTAGTGGTGGATGAGTGTATGTGTGACGATTCTTGTTGTTGTAAGTACTCGTAGTGACAGCTGAACATACATCAACATCCAAATAAGCGAACTCTTCACGTAGATGTTCATTGTGAATCAGGAACAATCTCTACATTGAAGAACAGCTCTAAGCACACGTCCAACTCCAAATCTCTCATATCTCCACGTTCTCAGTGCTCATGCAGAGAGATAAAGACCTTGCATACCACCATACGTCCATCCTGGAGACTCTCTAGAGACGTCTAGACGTGTAGGTTATCTAGCTCTTGATTTTTCAATTGTTTTTTCAGACCCTGGAATATTGGATAAAGATCTTTCAAAATTTATTTGAGACATGTTCCCATTAAGGAGGTGAGAGTTAAACATCAAGTGAACTCCCCCTGGATAACATCTGAGGTATTGCAAGTCATGAGGGAAAGAGATAGGCCCACAAAAATAAGGAATTCAGTAGCTACCGATTACTTAGAAATATAGTTCAATATTTAATTAGGCAAGAGAAGAAAAAATACTTTGAGAAACTAGTTCAGAACAAATCTGACAGTAAGTCGATCTGGAAAGCAATTAACATTCCTGCAAACAAGAGAAAGCAGTCTGACTTGCAGAGTTATAATCAAGTGCCTGCTTGTGCTGAGTTCAGCAATCACTTCAGAGAAGAAGGCAATATCTTAAAATCTTCACTACCGACCCCTACTCATGACTTAGGCGAATTAAACAAGTTCATAGGTGCGCAAATCTAAAGTTACCCAGTATTCCTTTCATGTCAGTTAGTGAAGAATAACTTGTTAAGTTATTAATCTTTAAAGAACAACAGTGCAGCAGGACTTAATGAAATATCAACAAGATATTATGCAGCTCAGCCCCAGTAACTATTGATATATTAACATACATTTGCAGTCAGTGCATTGCACATTGTCATTTTCCTCAGGCTTTTAAAATTGCAGAAATATATCCTCTTTTCAAATCCGCTTCAGAGAACAATCCTTCAAGCTACAGGCCAACCTTCATTCTATTAACTGTGTCAAAACCCCTAGAAAAACATATACAAAAGACAACATTACAACATATGCCAGAAAATGATTTGATTGTTGACTGTCAATCAGTCTTTAGAGCCAGACATTCCTGCCACACATCTCTCACAAAAATGTTGGTTATCTTACTTACATCTTACATTCTTCCCGTGCCGTTAAACTTCACACAGGGCTAGCATGGTAGTTCGCTAAGTTTTCCTGTTTTCGGCGAGCTTTTCAACTTCATCAGGGGATTTTATGTCCACTAAACTGGCCTCTCTTAACAATGTCCTCCTTAGAGTTTCACATGGTCGACCTCTTTTTCCACTTGATAGCTTATTTTGGGACTCTGTGATAGTTTCTTCTCATCATGTGACCGACATATGTCCATATCCTTTTCCTGATCACCATGAGACAGGTTGTTTGCACATCTGCCATTTCTCTGCTTTGTTCTTGAATTCGTTCCACTTTATACTGACTATTTTCCTTATACATTTGTTTTCAAGAATCTAATTTCTTGTCTATTTCTTTAGTTGTTTTCCGTCTTTCGCATGCATAAATGAGGGTGGATATTACATTTGAATTGAATAATCTTGGTTTGTGTGCTTATAACTTTTGAGTCCCATATGTTCTCAAGATTCTTGAAAGTCAATACTGCTTTTGCAGTTCTAACTTCCTTTCTGGTGTCACCATCCTGGTCTTCAACAGCTGTTCCTTCTATGTATATTTTTCCTTCTTGATTAATGGGAAGTTTCATTATTTTTATTTCTGCCTTATTAATTTGAAGTTCTGTTTTGCAAGCCAGTGAAGACAAGATTTCTGTTTTTTCTTGCATCGAATTCACATTGTCATTATTTATATAATATAAATGATGCTAAATTATGTGGTACTGTCTTTGTTGACTGTAAAAAAAGCATTTGACATGACTGATCATGAAATCCTAGTCAGACAGCTTGAGACTTACAAATTGCACCCGGACTTAACAAAATTTATTACATCTTTTCTTTCCAACAGACAGCAGGTAGTTTGTTTCAAAACTCAAGTTCATCTGTGGTTGCTAATGGCGTTCCACAAGGGTCTATTCTTGATCCTCTGCTTTTTACCATCTACATAAATGATCTTCACTTAATCTAAACAAAATCATCTTGTGATCTTTGTGTTGATGACTGCGCAGTCTATATTAGTGACAATGACTGTATTAATGTTGAGTCAGCTCTTCAATTTGAAATAAACTGTTTAAGTAACTGGAGCAACAGCAACAGAGTGCTCATAAACACCAGCAAAACAAAATCTATTTTCATAACAAGACAGAAACTGACAAATTCACCAATAATAATACTACAGCTCCATGCTGGAACTTCAAAGATAGAGAATGTTAGTGAACATAAAACTCTAGGTCTCACGATAGACACTACCTCAGCTGGAATCGTCCTGTAGACAATCTAACCAAACTCATCGCACAAAAAGTTTACCAATTTGCCAAAATTAAACACTTTCTTGACACAGATACTGGGAAAATATACTACTTATCACGTATACAATACAAACACACTTGGACTACTGTTCCACAATCTGGGATAGTTGCTCCATATCAAACAAGAAAAGACGTTACTCATTCCAAAAAAAAAAAAAGAGCAGTAAAGCTTATAGACAACAAACATGTAACACATATTGCAAATAAGGACAAACATCTTGACATTCTACCCCTCAAGAAGAGATTTCTGTTCAACAAGACTAAGTTCTTTCATAAAATTCTATCACACAATGCTCCACCCTATATGTGGTCATTGTTCAAATCCAACCCAAAACACAGTCAACATTTAAGCAGAACCAAAGCGTGACATGTTTAAAAAAAGCTTCTCTTACTCAGCTGCCCACCTTTGGAAAACCCTACCAACTCATTTAAAACTTTATGTAATATGTAAAATAATATTCATTCTTATAACTTCAAACTGTGCCAATATCTGTTTGAGATGGACTGTATCCCTCTCTAATATGTATTTGTTTTTGTACGTACTTTATATACACGTATGAATATGTTTAGGTATGTATATGTGTGCATGTATATGTGCATGTGTGTATGTATATATATTTGTATGTAAGTATGTATATATGTATATGTATGTGTATGTATATATTAATATATGTATGTATGTATATGTGGATATATGTATGTATTTGTACTTACATGTGTGTATGTGCACATGTCTTTATGTGTACATACATATGTGTGAATGTATGTGTTTATATGCATATGTGTGGATGTGTTTATATATGTGTCGTGTGTGTGTGTGAGAGAGAGAATATGCATCTGTATATATTTTCTTTATGAAAAGTATAGGTGTATGTATTATCAAAGTCTAAATTAGTTTAATCTAATGTATGGATTGACTGTTGTATCTGTTAAATTGCTCCTCCAAAAATGTGCGAACATGATCAGTTTACACGAGTAACAACTCAACACTAGCACAACAATCAGCACACCCAACACAGATCCAAACAGCACAGGATTCAGTAGTGACAAAAGATAACAAGAGTTTCATGATGAAAACACAAACTTGTAGATGCGTGTTGTAAATGAAAGTGATGTCTGAAAAAAAAACGATGGAACAATATCAATGAATACAGGGGAAATTGTCTGGGCGATTAACATCACCATGGGGCACTCACACTGTCACACAAAGAAAAACTTGCTAACTTCACATGTTCTGAAACTCCAACATACCTTGCTGACTATGAATCCATCCTCGTCCAAAAAGGGACAATTCAAACACACAACTCTACATAATGACTAGCGACAATTGTCCTAAAAAGGACAAACTCCAATTTCACAACTACATTCTGACTTTAACACATATTTGTTCTAACAAGGACAACCAACCAAAACTTACAATACTAAGCAGACAATCCTAGCAAACCTCAGAACGAACTTACATACAACCTGTCTCTACAACATCTCGCACAGACGACTCCTTTAGTGCATCCCGCAGGCTCGGACCTCGTGACTCAACCAGCCAATCGGAACACGGAGATATCGTTTACTCCGTGCTCGCTTAAACAGCTGAGCTGTGGTCAAAAACCTTTGGCCACAACAACCGGGTGTCAGTTCCCCCATACTGCAAGAAACACATGGCCAACGTTCGTGTCGTCACTTGCTTAAGTGTGTGTGTGTTATAGTGAGACCTGAACAACCACGACACACCTAGTAACCCCTTTACTGCTATATGCTCCCTAGTGTTGTCCCTGGCAACAGACAACAATCTGGCCAAGCAAATGGGGAGTAGAAAGGGAAGGCAACCGTGACCGAGTAATAAGCCAACCTGACGTCGACTGTGTAGGACCGAAAGGTACAAATATCACAGCCTAGCTGCTAACTGTGACATAACGCAGCCATTTTGATGGCGAAAGAAGAAGAAAAAGAAGAAGCAGAAGAAGCGGGATCTCTTTGCCCATGTACAGGACACCATTAAGCTCGTTTCTTGCCAACCAAGAAGATAAGCCCGACCAGACTTTACTCGTATCACGCCCTGTGCTCTGCTGGTGCACGGAACCGCTATAGATCCATTAATGTAGTCTCTTCCACGTCCATTAATGTAGTCTCTTCCACGTCCATTAATGTAGTCTCTTCCACGTCCATTAATGTAGTCTCTTCCACGTCCATTAATGTAGTCTCTTCCACGTCCATTAATGTAGTCTCTTCCACGTCCATTAATGTAGTCTCTTCCACGTCCATTAATGTAGTCTCTTCCACGTCCATTACTATAGGTTCTTCCACATCCATTAATGTAGGCTCTTCCACGTCCATTAATGTAGGCTCTTCCACGTCCATTAATGTAAGCTATCATCATCTCGACCACGAATGGCCGACCTTCTGTGATAGATTTGGGAAATGATTTCTCTGTGGTAACAATTTCTACAAACGTCTGCCTCTCACTGAAACAGTTTATGGAACCGAATAGTTGCTAACTGATTAAATGAAAAAAATATTAATACTTTCCCACATATACTAAATCATGTACTTGGGGGGGGGGGGGGCTCTAAAAGATTTTCTTTAAAAAAATATTACAAATATGTTCGTCAGGTTTGTGTGGTTTATTCCTCTCGCGACCCTGCTTTTTTATCGGAAATGTTGTTTATGTTTAATATATTTTCTTAACTCTTATTCACAAACTAAAAAAAAATCAGTTCATCCAAAAAAAAAATCAGTTCATTTATCATTTCCATCAGAGTCCGCTCCAGCTCTTCTGTGAACTCTTCATGCAGGCTTTGCCCGCGACTCAGGAACGATCTCTGTTTTAAAGAACAGCACCAAGCATAAGTCCAACTTCAAGATCTCTCATATCTCCATGTTTAATCACGTTCTCAGTACTCTTGTTGAGAGATAAAGACAGGTAGTATTAGGCTTAGTAAATAAACACTACCAAGACAAGGTCTTAGCGACCGTCTGAGTTCATGAGATCGTGGCTGGGAAAAATGGACACAGGGACAAAGCTGAAGTTGTGGTGTGGCCCTGGTGTGAGAAGGATTACCGTGGTTGAGCTTTGGAGAGTATATTTGTAATCGTCGCGTCTTGGATGGAAGATCTTAAGTGTCTGGAGTTAGCGTTATCATGATGTATTTCGTCATTCTGTGAATTATTCATTGTTTGCCACCATTTTGGAATTAAACATCTCCATCTGTAGTTGATCAGCCTGCCTTGGTTGATTTGACTCTGTTAGTCTGCAGAAAAGGCTGTTCCTGTGTGTTGTTTGTCTACACGAGCGAAGATACTTTATTGTACTACAGTTTCGTCACAGTCATTATATATAACCTTGTCTTACAAAGTGCGTACGACAAAAGACAGAGAAGCATCCATTATACTGATGCCTTTGTATACTAGCAGAGTTTCGTATTAATTATTCTCTTCACGTGCTTTTTTTTTTTTAATCCGTGTGACTAGTCAGTTTGGCTTGGTCGAAATTCTGCGTTCATTGAACTGACTTATGCATGTTCTGTTTTATCCATCACCCATGGGCAGCTGCGTGTGTGTTGTGTAATAAAAAAAAAATATGATCCAGTGAAGATAGTTGTTTTCGGTCATGGTAAGCCAAATTTCTCAACATAATGTGCCAGGTATCTTTTTTTCTGCAGCTGGGTTAACTAAAAGTCGATGGAAGCGGGAGCAGAGTCTACTGACTTCAGTCTGAGAAATCCAGTTGCTATCTCTTTCGCCATTCCAATCCCCCGTAACGTGTCTGTTCTCTGCCAGTTGCTATCTCTTTCGCCATTCCAATCTCCTGTAACGTGTCTGTTCTCTAACTGCCAGTTGCTATCTCTTTCGCCATTCCAATCCCCTGTAAATTGTCTGTTCTCTGACTGTCAGTTGATTAGTTTTCTTATTTACGTTTTGCTCACTTTCAATGTTTTTTTAATTAGCAAACCTCATTGAAACAACATCGTGCAGCCATGCACAGACGATTTAGATCAATATAACCTGAATATTGAGCCGACTTATAGTTGTTGATGATTCCTGTGAACCAACCAAACCATCTCTTCGTGGTTGACTTACTCTTGTTTCAGATGATGACACAACAGCGTCGATGCTGAAGCAGAAGGTCCGAGTTCTGGTATGGGTGATGACGTCACCAAACAATTTAAAAACAAAGGCAAAGGCTGTGAAAGAAACTTGGGGCAGGCGGTGTGACCAGATTTATTTCTTTAGGTATAAAGTTCAAATTTCAAAATTCAGACAAATTCTGTTCTTTAGGTACATCATCATCATCATCATCAATCAGGTGCCGTGCCGACTGGCGTTGGCTATTATGCTTCTCCATGGTATATGATCCTTCATGTAGGCCATCAGCTCAGTTGGTGATCTCCTCTCACACCATCTTGTCAGACTGTCCAGTATCATTTCTCTTGGTTTTCCCCTTGCTCTTCTTCCCTCTATTTTTCCTGTTGTTATAATATTTTCAATGCCCCCTCTTCTCATTGCATGTCCTATGAAAGTACATCGTCTCTCTCTTATTTTTTTACACGATTTTTTTCTACCTCCAACTCCTCTCAAACATTCTTCATTAGTTATTTTTGCTGTCCAGGGATTCGCAACATTCTTCTAATAAACCACATTTCTACTGCTTCCAGTGACTTTTGTGCAGACCTGCCTATTGTCCATGATTCACTTCCATATAACCAGACAGGTTCTATATAGCATGTTAGGACTCGTTTTCCAACATTCATTGATAAGGGTATGTTGCATAATATGTTTCTCATTCTCTGAAGTGCAGTCTTTGGTTGGCCTATTCTGTTCCTAATTTCTGTTCTGCATTTCCAATCTGAAGGCATGACCGCTCCAAGGTATTTGAATTTCTGCACCTGATTTAGAATAGTTCCAGGTATAACATTAGAGGAAGCTATTTCATGCAAAGTGAAAAAAAAAAACAGAGAGCTAACTGGCAAATGGGACAATTTTGACAATCATCGTCACAATCAATATTTTGCTACTATTGTCAGTCTGCGTCACAACGAATATTTGGTTTCCTACTATGTAAAAAAAAAACAGCAAATGTTTGCAGCCTTTAACAAAGTTACCTGCTTACAGTTAATAGCAACAGTTAATAACAACAGTTTTAGTTTTACAAAACGGTTTTAAAGAGGATAAAAGTTAATTGATCTGTGGGAGGAGCCGAGTCTGTCTGATTCTACAAATATATTTCTACGATCAGCCACAGTAACGTCAGAAAATATTTGTATTATAAGGACGAGTCTCTTCGCGGCTGTGTCATCTGTCTTGATCTCGGGCCTTCTTTTCTGCCTGCAGTGATGCAGCGCCTTTATGCAGGGTTACCAAACCTGTTGCAGGATCCTCTCCCATTTCTACCCTGTGGAGGTTTTACACGTTTATTTTTCTATCAATGATTCAGTTACGGTGCACGCCGGGAGCGGCATCAGCTTTACAAGTAATTGTGGTGTGTAACTGCACAAGTTGAGAACCTTCTGACTTTACGTCTCCTGGTGTTAAATGTTCAGAACTGTCTGTCATTTGGTTATACAACATCTAAGGTTGGAAGGATTGGCTCGAAGCAGAATATTGACAAAGACTCACCCTTTAGATCTTGTTGTTTAAAGCAAAATGTTGACAAAAACTCAGCCTTTAGATCTAACTGTTTAAAGAAGAATGTTGACAAAAACTCACACTTTAGATCTTGCTGTTTAATGTAGATAGTTGACAAAAACTTACACTTTAGATCTTGCTGTTTAATGTAGAATGTTGACAAAAACTCAGCCTTTAGATCTTGTTGTTTAATGTAGAATGTTGACAAAAACTCACACTTTAGATCTTGGTTTTTAATGTAGAATGTTGACAAAAACTCACACTTTAGATATTGTTGTTTAAAGTAGAATGTTGACAAAAACTCACACTTTATATCTTGTTGTTTAAAGTAGAATGTTGATAAAAACTCACCCTTTAGATATTGTTGTTTAAAGTAGAATGTTGACAAAAACTCAGCCTTTAGATCTTGTTGTTTAATGTAGAATGTTGACAAAAACTCACCCTTTATATCTTGTTGTTTAATGTAGAATGTTGACAAAAACTCACCCTTTATATATTGTTGTTTGAAGTAGAATGTTGACAAAAACTCACACTTTATATCTTGTTGTTTAAAGTAGAATGTTGACAAAAACTCACCCTTTATATATTGTTGTTTAAAGTAGAATGTTGACAAAAACTCACCCTTTATATCTTGTTGTTTAAAGTAGAATGTTGACAAAAACTCACCCTTTAGGTCTTGTTGTTTAGAGTAGAACGTTGACAAAAACGCACCTTTATATCTTGCTGTTTAAAGTAAAATATTTATAAAAACTCACCCTTTAGATTTTGCTGTTTAAAGTAGAGCGTTGAGGAAAAACTCAGCCTTTAAAATGTTCTGTTTAAAGTAGAATATTGAGAAAAAAAGAACTCAGCCCTTAAAATTGTCTGTTTAAATTAGAATGTGAGGAAAAACTCATTTCAGTCAGTTTTTAACCCAGTAATCTATTTTTTTCCCACATGAACATATGTAATTGATTGACTCCAGGTTTCAAAAATGTGAAAAAAAAAAAACAAACTCCCCACCAAAATCGAAACTATACTCCACAGCTGGTTATACCAGAAAGTCATTGGAAGCAGCAGAAATGTGGTTTATTAGAAGAATGTTGCGAATTTCCTGGACAGCAAAAATAACTAATGGACAAAGTTTGATAAGAGCTGGAGAGACAAAAAATCTTCTAAAAAAATAACAAATAAGAAAGACAATGTACTTTCATAAGGCAAGCAATGAGAAGAAGGGGCATTGAAAATATTTTAATAACAGGAAAAATAGAAGGAAGAAGATCAAGGGGAAGACCAAGAGAAATGATACTGGACAGTCTGACGGGATGGTGTTAGAGGAGATCACCAACTGAGCTGATGGCCTGCATGAAGGATTGTGTACTCTGGAGAAGCATAATAGCCAACGCCAGTCGGCACGGCACCTGATGATGATGGTGGTGGTGATGATGGTGGTGGTGATGACGATGGTGATGATGATGATGGTGGTGATGATGATTTTGTTGGTGATGGTGGTGATGATGATGATGGTGTTAATGGTGATGATGATGATGTTGGTGGTGGTGATGGTGGTGGTGATGATGATGGTGATGATGATTTTGTTGGTGGTGGTGGTGATGATAGTGATGATGATGATAATGGTGATGATGATGTTGGTGGTGGTGATGGTGGTGGTGATGATGATAGTGATGATGATGATGATGGTGATAATGGTGATGATGATGATGTTGGTGGTGGTGATGATGGTGGTGGTGATGATGGTGATGGTGGTGGTGATGATAGTGATGATGATGATGATGGTGATGATGATGCTGTTGGTGATGATGGTGGTGATGATGATTTTGTTGGCGGTGGTGGTGATGATAGTGATGGTGATAATGGTGATGATGATGATGTTGGTGGTGGTGATGATGATGATGATGATGATGATGATGATGATGATGATGATGGTGGTGGTGGTGGTGGTGATGATGATGGTTACACCAGCTTGTAAAATGCATAAAATACTCAGACTTTAGATTCAGTTCTCAATTATATCTTAGTCTCAGTTGTGTATTAGGTTTTCTTAACCTATTATTTTTGAAAACAATTCACACAATTTTTTGGTAAAAACAGACCTAGCCATCAACTGAAATACGTATTTTTAAACAAATAAATGGTTTTCGCTAGAGATTCTTCTTGTAAATAAATCTTTAAAAAATTACAATCGAGCCACAGCATTCAACAGTTAAACTACACAGGGTTATTCATTTCTTTGAGCCATAGGCCTGAGCATTAGACTGGCGTTTTACTCTTACCGGCTGTAATCACATGCTGTGCTGTGCCTCAACAAAGCGTTGGTTGATGCCCCGTTCTGCTGTATGAAATGGGTACAAATATTTCTTGCGTTTATTCTTGTTTATCTTACGTGCTTTCCGTCTCCACAGATGTCTGCCCCGCCATGAGTCTCTATTCTCAGCTAACTTCTCAATCTTGTCAAAGGATTTGATGCCTGCCATGTTAGCCTCACTTGTTAGGGTTCTCTTTGAGGTCTGTCGAAGTCGGCCTTTCTTTTGTCTTCTTTTTCTCCTCATTTGATGGCTTGTTTTTTTTTTTATTCTCTGACGGCTTCTCTCCCCTTGCGCTTACGAATTATATAGAAAAAGCTAATTATAATATTGTGCTGTAGTTTGTTGTAACCTTGAGACTGAGTTCAACGGCGCGTCTAAGAATATTAATGATGCGGTTCCTCTAACCCCCTTTTCTAGGTGGATGATGACACCTACGTAATCATGGAGAATCTGCGATATTTTCTGTCCAGCAAAAGCCCTAACGAACCAGTGTTTTATGGTCAGCACTTCAAAATACTCCTCAAGCAGGGTTTCTACAGGTAATCTTCGAGAGTTACTTGATGAACTGTCATCATCATCATCGTCGTCATCATCATCATCGTCGTCGTCGTCATCATCATCATCGTCGTCATCATCATCATCACCACCAACATCATCATCATCGTCATCATCATCATTATTATCATCCATGTCTTTTAGGTAAACTATTGAGTAGTAGTGATCAATCCCAAACACTGCTAAAGTACAAAGACGAGCTTGATTATGTTCCCAGTTCTACGATAATTATTCCGTACAACAAAGGAATGTTCTTTATATTTTATATTCAGCTGCTGCTCGATTTACAATATTTCGTCTTTACGATATCTCGTCTTGACGATATTTTATCTTTGTGATGGTCAGTAGCAATGGCCATTCAGTGACTGTCACTCATTGAATAGTTAATTTGTTTCTGTGCTAGCTATAATCTTCTTCTTCTTCTTCGAACATTCCCAGACGACAAGTTGGATATCTCTGAAGAACACAACAGTCGGCTTCAAGATTCAACATTGCCATGCAGCTTGGTCTGTGTTGGTGACAGTGATGCCAGTCATTTTCTTCTTCTTCTTCGTTCGCACTTTGTTTTTAGCGATAATGCTTGTTACCCTGATTTTTGCGATGCGCCTTTTGGCTGGGTAACTCCGACTTCAGCACCTTTCCTTGCTAGGGCAGACTGTGGTCTTGCTCGGACTGCCATGAAGACAGTGTGGCTGGCCTGGCCAAAACTTTGTTTTCCAGCCTCTGGTGGCTGTATGTAAGTCCCTTCTCCATGTCAGATGGTTTTGAGACAGTTCCACAAAGACATTCTGACTTTGAGATGAGGAATCTGATGAGTGCTTCAACGATATCCATTCCCCGCCACCTATAGTCTACTAGCTCTGTTTTGTTTACATCATTCTGATAGCTATTGTTGTAAAGACCCGTAGGCTTGTCACGTCCTGGATTCATTGGTTTCACACCAGACTTCCCCCATCCCCGCCAGAGATCTCCATGTCCCCATCCGTCCACCATCCTGACATTACATTTTACAAAAATGGCAATTATAATTAGTGTTGATTGCTACAAGTTTCTGGGCTACAGAAGTAGGTCAGAGTTTTTAAGCAAACAGATCTATGTTCCCTGTCTCACAAACACTATGTTAAGATAAGTGTGCTCTTAACACAGTCATGAAATGATGGCTAGAGATAGGCCGTATTGTCAAACATGTGACCAGACAGAACCAATCAAATAACGCGATTTGAATAAATTTTACATAAACCAGTCAAATTCAGCCTAACATCTTGGTCTGTCAAACGTGTATTTATTTATCATATTCGCATTCCGTTTACGATATTTTCAGGTTGCGATAGGTTCATCGGAACATAACCCCATTGGAAGTCGAGGAGCGTGTGAAATATTTTACACTGTGATTGTTTTTGTTCCATTTCTGACCTCAGAAATGCATAGGAGCAAAACAGTAAAGACTTGTTGGTATTTTAAAATAAACTCATGTTGTCATGTTGCTCTTGTCTCCCCTCCCCTCCCCCCAATTCATGAATTGCGGCAAATACCAAGGACAGAGTTTCTCAACCTTTACCAGGTGTGTGCACGTGGATCCACTTTTCGCTGTACAATTTACTCTGCGGCATCCTTTTAGCTGCCTACTATGTAAAATTGTTAAATGTGTGTGTCAGCAGCGGGTTCTTTCTATTGTATCGCTAGGACACCAAGAGGATATGGTCCACATCTTCATCATTGATGTGTCGGCATATTATAGGCTAATGTGGTTAGCATCAGACCTGGCTGCCTTTTCTTCCCCAGCTCCAGCAGAAGCCAGGTACAGATTTCTACGCCTGAATGATTACGCTGCCTCTGGCTGGATTACAACCACAAAAAAACCTGAGCAATGATTGTTTCTTTTTTGTCGTGTTGTGGTCTCAGAACTCAGAAGATCCAGCGTCGGACATATTTTGAGACACTTAGTTCCAAAACACTGCTGCGCAGCACGCACGCACATACACACATACACACACATACACACATTCACACACCCAAACTTGTGTGTGTATGTGTGTGTGTGTGCGGGCAAGTCAGTAAATAAGTCTCAAATCCACACAGACTTACAAACAACTGAAAATCTTTTTTTTCATTTTTTAGCAGCAAGTAGCGGATCGAAATAAGAAACAAAGCTATATACCAGCATGCCTCAGTTATTTAACAGCAACCGTTTTAACATGTGTACAGGAGAAGAATAATGCAGAGTTATGCGGTTGTTTTTTTTAAATTGTGTGTGTACCAAAGCACTGAGCACTGAGGAAGTGCATAAAGTGTGCGCTAAAAAGTGTTATGTAACAAAAAAGCTGTGTATAAGTGGATCCTAAAATTCAGTAATGGACGAATCACGTGGTTGGTCGCCATTTCCGAGACAATGAAGACTTTGCCAGGGAGGTAACTCGCTGACTGCGACAGCAGCCAGAAACCTTCTTTGATGCCGTCTTTCATGGACTTCTGAATGGATGGAATAAGTGTCTAAATGTACGCGGGGATAATGTGGAGAAGTTTAAAAAAAAATTCAGATAAATTCTCGGATTTTTTTTTAAAAAGCTCATTTTGCGACTTATTTATTGACTTGCTCGTGTGTGCGCGTGCGTGTGTGTATGAGGGGTCATTTGGTGCTCCCACCAGTGTGCGGGGTGGGGGAAACGAGTCGCTCGTCACGTGATCGAAAATATAGGACCTATAAATACCGAGGAATGCGTGGCGGAAGGCGGAAGTTACAGATCAGACAAGCTGAGGCATGGCGGGCAAGTACGATTCGTCTGTGCTTCTGAGTATCGAAATTACTTAGCCCAGCCGACCCTCACACTGTGTAAATATGTACTGTGTATCATAATGTGCTGTAGAGTATGTTATTATCGATCATATGGATATTCTAATTGATTCATGGATTATCGTCATATCTGGATGGGCACATATCAAGATCCATCAGTACCTTCATTTGCATGGGTAATTTGTGTGTCGCAATGGTATCAGGAGATACATGGCCAGGCTGCAGAGCTGAGAAATCAACGATGTGCGTGAGCATTGAATCTGGTGGAAAGGGGGGGGGGTAGATAACTCGATAGCGGATTGTTGTGAGATTTGTTAGTACGTTAACACATCCGGATTTCATGGATTTTGGGAGTGAGATAATAGTACGTTAGTACATCTCGATTTCATGGATTGAGGGAACGAGATAACTAGTACGTTAGTACATCTCGATTTCACGGATTTTTAGAGTGATATAATAATACGTTAGTACATCTGGATTTCATGGATTTTGGGAGTGAGATAATACTACGTTAGTACATCTGGATTTCATGTGTTGGGGGAGTGAGATTAATAGTGCGGTAGCACACGGAGAGCTTAAGTAATTTACGGAGGAGCGTTAGAGGCAGCTTAACGTAAGGCGAATATGTGCAACTGGCACATGGAGATAATTCAGGAAGGGATTGTGGTGTAGTTTCGCCGAAGGTCTGCGGATTCTCTCTCTCTCTCTCTCTCTCACACACACACACACACACACATATATATATATATATATATATATATAAAACTGAGATAAAGGCATATTGCTTAGTAGGACCAGAAGAGCACAGGCCATCCGGGCACATATGTTTCAGTTATATATTAGAGACCTATACATTTATATTATATCTTATATGTTCCATTCATGATGATATATGTTGTCGTCCTATGCATGCAAGCCTGTTGTGGTGTTAAAATGGTGTGTCTGGTGTGTATAATAAAATATTGATTGATTTAAATGCTTGACTTTGTAATATGTAAATGCATGTCATGTAGTTTGTATGAATGTATGTGATTTGCTGCATAACTGGCATGCAGTATCCATGGAAGGAAGATCCTGGGTTGTAGGTTAGATATGGGTTTGAGCCTGGCCACCCAGTACGGTAGTACATAGGCCATAGAATATGAGGTTGCAGCTGAGTTTTGGTCCTGTCCCTCCCTTAACTGTCCCCAAATTGTGGACTTAGCACCCTGCCAGGTCTACATGTTTGTTAAAGTAAGTACATAAGTAAAATAATTGTACGTGGTTTGTGATGGAGGATAATGATTCACACTTTAAATCTGTGCTATTTGCGTCAAATCAGGGGTTTATTTCGTGACGCGCAGGAATAAAAGCAACTGAGGGATGTATTTCTACTGAACTCTGACCTAATGTCTCCACTTATTGCTCGTGGTGTTTCTATTAAATCTGGAGATAAATAAAATCGCTATGTCAAAATAATACCGCCAAACTACACATGGTTTTTTTTTCCTTTACAACTTTATATGCCACTTGATGCGCTACTTGTACGGCAAGAGATAATACACTGTATTTTCTTTTTATAGTTTCTGATTATAGAGAGGATAAATACTAGGACTGAGTATAAGGAGGAGAAATATCTACAATTTACGGTATGCAGAGGATACAGTCCTTCTAGCAGAGAATTCACAGAAACACAGAACGTACTAGATACGATAAACAACACAAGCCAAGAATGAGGACCAGAGATAATATTTTTTTTTAAAAAGGCCAGCGTAATGATCCGCAGAATGACCGAAAGGCACAGATGAATTATAATCATAAACAAGGAGAAACTGGAACAAGTTACAAGCTACAGTTAACAAGGATCGAGGATGTGAGACAGATATAAAGAAAAGAATAGGAATGGACAAGACACACATTCAAGAGCATTTGCTATCCAGAAATCTGTCCACAGTAACGAAAATGTGATTTATCAAATGCTGTATATATTCTGTACTGAAAGCTGATCTTAAGTAAAGAGGTAGGAGAGAATCATAAATGCGGCAAACATGCTGATTTACAGGAAAGTAGGTCATCCATCATGAAAAATGAAAAGAACCAACGCACCGAAGCTACAGGTGCAACGTGAACTTCGCAAAGAAATAAAGAAAAAAAATACTTTGGCAATATCAAGAGACATAACAATATACGGAAGGCCATATTTGAAGAAAATGTGGAGGGAGAAAAGAGCAGAGGATAGATAGAGATGTACATGGGGAAAATAACATACAAAAAAGAACATACAAAAAAGAACATACAAAAAAGAATATACAAAAAAGAACATACAAGTATGGGCAAGACTGAGTGCACCTTTAAGGCGCGGGAGAGAGGAAACTTGAGATTAATTATCTCCAACCGAAGACGATGCGCGATGATGATGATGATTAGAAAATATACTTAACTTATTTGTTCTATATTCTGTAAATATACATGTACATATTTGTTTTATTCTTTGCTCTTCGTTTAATGTAGTCTTTCTTTGCCTCACTTAATAGTATTTATTAACATTCTTTCCCTTTTAATCCGGGTTGTAGAAGATTTATGATACTAACATTCGCTGTATAAGGTATTCTTCTAAAATGACGTCTAATATTTGAGGCTTTAAATATTGAACTGAACACTTACAGAGTTATCTGATGCTTTTATCTCTTGATATTGTGTCGCCCGCAGCAACTACCACGTAGAGCGTGCATTCTTGTGCGCGCTTAATGTATTTTAAATGCTGAAATTGCCCATTCTGCTGGGATTTATAAACCGTTATCTCTTCCTTCATCATTTTTTTTCACACATGAAGAAACAAAGCATAGATCTATTTATTACTGAATATTTGCCACATTTAACAGTTCAGAATTTTTTTTTTTTTTTGGTCTTGAAATATTTCAGGGTCTTGATAATAAATAATAAGCAATAAATGTGGAGCAAGAAACTAAGAAATATCCAGAAATCAGACGTGGAGTGCTCCAAAGATGTGCCAGCACCTGATTTATTTTCCTTATACAGCGAGAACATCACGGGGCAAACAGATCAACTACCTGGGTTATCAGAGGAGGGACAGAACTTAACCTGAGATAGTCACACGACACAATTTTAATAGCAAGTGGTTAAAACAAAAAAGAACTGCAAGAATCGCTGGACATAGCAGTAAAAGAACAGGGGCCTTATCTTGAATAAAACGGAATTTGCTGTCACCTCAGAGGGAAAAAAAAAGTGATTCCTGAATGTAAAATAACAGCAAACGGCGCAGAACTGAAACAGGTGGTGGACAGGTTTAGATATTTGGGGACACCGTTGACCTCCGATGGAGGATGTCTAAACTGAGATAAAAAGCGGAATAGCTCGAGCCAAAATACTGTGTCAGAGAATGAAAAGTACTCTGTGTAACAATCACTGTTGCAATTGGGAGTAAGGAAAATAGTACTCCAGTGCTAATTTGAACCAGTTTTATTTTACGGATGCGAGGCATTGTCAGTCATGTAATGAGGTACAAAGCCATCTGGAAGCCACTGAAATATGGTTCCTTAGAAAAATGCTAAGAATACCGTGGACAGCAAACAAATCAAATGATGCACATCCGAAGGAGGCTGGAGAGATGAGGCGCGCAATAACAAAAGTCAGAAAAAGATAATCCAGATTCATAGGACACGTTCTACACCAAAGCAAGCTAGAGTACATTGTGACAACGGGAAAGACAAGATGGCAAAAGAGATCGAGGTAAACAGAGAGATTCAGGCTCAGTACGGTTTTGGCATCAGAGCAAACGAGAATATCCCATAATTTCCCCGTCGCCTGTGCCAGCGACATCTCCTGGAATGCGCAAGAACCGTCCCAGGTCATGTCCATTCACAGTGACAAAAGAGTGATCCGTGCACGATGAATGCATGCATCTCTGCAAATGTCCTCAGCAGGGAGGCACTCACGGCCAGTTCTAAGCAGCTACACGGCGCCAACCTTCCAAGTCAGTAAGAACAGCAGAATGCATCAGCCATGTTTATTAGTGACCAATCACTGGCGGGGAAATCCAATGTACCGCTGAAAGTCACAGCTCGCAGTGACGCCCCGAGCACTTAACTCAGTAGCTAGGGCGCCAGACCGGACTCCCAACCCACAAGAAACTAGCGCAGACAAAGCGTGGAGAAAGGCAAACAAAGGCACAAGCATCCGCAGTCACATTCGCCCTTCCTCCGTGTTGGAACCAGAAGTCAAAAGATAGACAGAGAGGGAAAGACAGCGAGAGAAATGCTGGACGGACTAACAAGATGGCACGGACAGAGAAGCCCAGTACAGCTTATATACTCAGCATGTGTAAGAAGACAGACAGACAGATAGAGAAACAGACAGATAGATAGATTGATTGACTGAAGAACAAAACAACTATAAAGAAAAAAAACTATAGAGAAAAAAAAAACATCAATTCTGATTTTTAGGTGGTGGTTTGTGAAAAAAAACAAAACAAAAAACTAGTACTTTTTCAGGTCGTATGGTGCTGATGTCACAAGAAAGGAATATTATTTAAGGCCAATAGTCTTTTCTTGGCACGCTCTCTGTTTGAAAACGGTAGACACAAAGATGTAGCAACAAACACAAACACTCTTAAGTTTTCACTTCCTTCTGCGTGATTGTTTTAATCGTGAAGGACAATGTACTAGAGAAATGTGCCCTAAAGTTTGGTGTTTGTACGACCTGGGGGAAAGCTTCGTGTGATAGAGGGAGACAAGAAAATCTCTTTAAAATTGAAAAAAAACTTTCATAAAACAGACATTTTTTTCTCTAAAATACCCATTCATCATGGTCGCCAAGTTGTGCTGGGAAATGCCATAATGGTTATTTTTAGTATTTACACCAGTTTAAAATTACAAACTTACAACAAACCCATAAAAGTGCTGATATTTTAAAAAAACTTAAAGCAATTTAAATGGCTCATGACAGTCTTAAGAGTTTAAACAGTGGAAGAGTTATTTATATAAGTAAACTTCATCTTTCTTAGTATGTGGTACTACGTTAAGATGGTTCACAAAAGGAATCATACGAGACCACTGGATTATGGGAAACACTGTGCCAGAGGAGTGAGAGAGTTGCCAAGGCCTGCAAATAGGAGATATCCCGAACTTTGCTATGAATCTTGGCAATACTCCTAGAAACGTACATCTGCTTCTTCAGGGCGACTAACGGAGTATGTTGGTAGAGTTATGTTTCCTGTCTCCATGGCACTGCCATCAAGATGTTTTTACGTTGTTTTCTCTGCTAGAGCGCAAGCATCCTGTCAGACAGGGAGCGGGTTACGGTTGTTACTTTTTTGTTGTTGTTGCCAGATCTGGAGTGAACCTAATAATTGTAAAAGGTTGCAACGCTGTTATAGCAGGTTTCGCCGCCATAGGGACTGTATCTGTTCCTGCACCCTTAGCGAGGGTGGAATGGGATGGAATGGGAAAATCCCATCGCAACATATGTCTGTGAGACCTGCACACTTAACAAAACAGCTGAGAAACACATAAATGCCTTTGAATGTAAATGCTGCAGAAGAATCCTCCAAATATCACCGACACAAAAAAGAACAAATATATCCATACTACAAGAATTTAATATTGAAGAAGGCTGGCTAGTAAAAAAGATTAAACAGAGAAAACTTAAATATTTTGGACACATTAAGCGTCATGAGAATTTAGAGAAGACCGTCTTGGAAGGGTACATACTGGGAAAAAGAAAGAGAGGAAGACCAAGGCAAAGATGGCTGCAAGACATCGTTGATAAAATGGATGCATCAGCAACAGGGCATCTTGCTTCTAATCTAGGGTCCTACAGGAGAGCTGTTAGGGAGGCAAATTTCCCCAAGGGACATGTAAATGACTGACTAGCTAGGATGAGCCTATTACTGGGGGCGCCAGTGGAGAGATGGGACAGGGTCTTGGTCGGCTTTGGTTTGCTGATCCTTGTACACATTTGCCCCTCATGTCTGTGCAGTGTGATCTCGTGGTGGATGGATATATGTGTGATGACTAACATTGTAAGTAGTGACAGGTCAACATATAGCACATCCACCTTCATCTAACTCCCTGAGCACGTGGGCAACCAGGGAAATGAGAGAGCTGATAGACTGGCCGGCTCTGCTATCACCGTAGATGGACAACCACGGGATCGAGCTGATACTGTTAAAGCGCTCAGAGAGATTGGCAGGATAGAGGACTGCGAAGGCAGCGAATCCACATCGCTGCTTGGACTGAAAGGGCTGGGAATACATACTGATATGTCCAGGAACGAGAGGCATATTGGACGTGCAAGAGGACTTATCAACCAACACAGACAGGCAGTATCACCCGCTGATGGATACGCTGAGGGGAAATCTGAGCACCTATTGACATTTCCGGAGTGCAATGACGATGACCTAGACCATAAACAATAGCAAATCCAATCCAGACAAATAAACGCTTCATGTTGACTCAACCCGCGACGCAGAAACGACATCTGTGTTGAAGAACAGGCACAAGCATAAGTACAGCTCCAAGATCTGGCATATACACTCCATATTTAATCACGTTCTCAGCACTCGTTTCATAATAAAGACATTGCATGCCTCCATTCCATCTTCTCGCTTCCACACATACGTCCTCTTTCCAAAAGTCTCGCCAAAAAAACTCCTCTCGTGTTCAGTAACAACTCAGTCACATGACCGGATGAACTTAAACGTGTGCCGTTGTGAAGGCCTGAACAGCCTCGGCACATCTATACACTGCTAAACCCTGATAAAAGTATCGTCACTTGAGTCATGATAAACACGAATCTTTTGAACAGACCGTGTAGACAGGAGTAATATACGAAAATCCGCCATTATTTGTCACTGTTTCTTTATATTATCAAGCATATTTTCTTTGCTTTTCTCGCTAGTGGCGGTGCAGGATACGTTCTGAGTAAAGAGGCACTGCGGAGATTTGGAAAGAACTGGGCTAACTGCACACAAGATGGAGCTATGGAGGATGTTGACTTAGCCTCTTGCATGGAGAAACTGGGAGTCAGGACGGCCAATAGCACAGACTCTTTGGGGAGAAGTCGATTTCATTGTTTCAGTCCTGAGACCCACCTGTCAGGCAACTACCAGGGTTGGTATTACAAGTACGACTCATATGGCGCAAAGAAGGTGAGCGATCGGGAACTTTTTTTTTTTTTTGAGTAAAATTCTTGATAATAGAAATGGTTCACGTGTTATATTGACCACAGACAAATAAAATAATGGATACATATTTGCCCAATGCGAAATAGGAGGCATGTATATGATAAGCACACACACACACACACAAAACGGGCTGGAAATGGACTGGTCATGGCCCCAGAAAGGACCGAAGCAACATCGCTAGACAGTGGACATATGACCGACAGAGAAAGAAAGGTCGATCAAATGCAACAGCGGTTCCCAACCTTCTTCCACTTGCAGTCTACTTCCGTAAATTGTACCCCTTAGTATAAGTAGAAGTGGTTGTTACTGTTATAGTTGCTGTTTTATTAAAAATATATTTTCCGCCATTATCTTTTTCTCCTGTAGCCCTAAACATCCTGCCTTGTACCCCCAGGGATACCCGTTGCCCTAAACGTCCTGCCGTGTACCCCCAGGGATACACGTATCCCTAAACGTCCTGTCGTGTACCCCCAGGGAATCCCATGCCCCTAAACGTCCTGCCGTGTACCCCCAGGGATACGCGTATCCCTAAACGTCCTTCCTTGTACCCCCAGGGATACGCGTGCCCCTAAACGTCCTGTCGTGTACCCCCAGGGATACCCGTGCCCCTAAATGTTCTGGCGTGTACCTCCTTGGTCACACGTACCCCTAAACGTCCTGCCGTGTACCCCCAGGGATACGCGTATCCCTAAACGTCCTGCCGTGTACCCCAGTGGATACGCGTGCCCCTAAACGTCCTGCCATGTACCCCCAGGGATATGCGTGCCCCAGATTGGAAACCACTGAAATACAACATGCCGGAGAACTGCAGAAGCAGAGATGAACAGTTTCCAACACAGCTGGGGATTCACAGAAATGTTCGCTACAGACTCTGAGAAATGGAGAGAATTTGTTGCTACCCTGCAAAATGTCACAAGGCATACTGGGCGATGATTTGCTTAGTCAGTCATCCCATGGATGGATGGGTGAGTGGGTGGATGGATGGATGGATGGATGGATGATAGATGATGGATGGATGGGTGAGTGGGTGGATGGATGGATGGATGGATGGATGGATAATAGATGATGGATGGATGATAGATGATGGATGGATGGGTGGGTGGATGATAGATGATGGATGGATGATAGATGATGGATGGATGGATGGATGATAGATGATGGATGGATGGGTGAGTGGATGGATGGATGGATGGATGGATGGATGGATGGATGGATGGGTGGATGGATGGATGGATGGATGGATGGATGGATGATAGATGATGGATGGATGGGTGAGTGGGTGGATGGATGGATGGATGGATGGATGATAGATGATGGATGGATGGGTGAGTGGGTGGGTGGATGGATGGATGGATGGATGGATGGATGGATGGATGGATGATAGATGATGGATGGATGGGTGAGTGGGTGGATGGATGGATGGATGGATGGATGGATGATAGATGATGGATGGATGGGTGAGTGGGTGGATGGATGGACGGACGGAATGGGATGTGATGGATTCTTACTGTTAAACGTATGTCACCTATGGACGCCTTTAAGGCACCTAATAGAGTGAATTTACAGCTGATTTGCATATACATATATATATATATATATATATATATGTATATTTACACATGCCGATAATTGTGTTATGTATCTTACTTATGTCCCATACGTTAGGACTTAGGACATATTCTGCTACACTGTGTGCTCATCTCTTCTGTGAAAGATATAGCCAATTTTTAATGACTTTAGACAATTAATTTTCTTTGAAAGTTACTTTCCTGTGCGTGAAGTGACTACCACTGTGCATATTAATAGTATCAGTTCGGTGTTCGGATTGTATCAGTTCGGTGTTCGGAATGTATCAGTTCGGTGTTCGGATTGTATCAGTTCGGTGTTCGGAATGTATCAGTTCGGTGTTCGGATTGTATCAGTTCGGTGTTCGGATTGTATCAGTTCGGTGTTCGGATTGCGCGTGCATTTATAAATCTCAGTCTTTGATGTTTTCCGTTGGATCTGCCTGTAATTTTCTATCATTTTATTATGTGGAAATATCTGTTGCCTTTTCTCTAAGACATTTTATGCCGTCTAGCCAAGGAAGTTTTGTTGGGATAGCCCTCCATTATGCTCTTGTCCTCTGTTTTTTTTCACAGCATGTCCGGCCAGGCTGAGTCAGACCCATCTCTCTATGTTGCTCATCCATCCATTTATTAGAATGTATGTGTCTCTGTCAAAGTTATACCATTTCGCTGTTTATTTCTTTCGCTTTTTATGTGTTGATTTCATTATTTATTCATTTCATTATTTATCCATGTCATTATTTCTCTATTTCACTATTTCTCCTTTTCACAATTTCTCCATTTTCTTATGTTTGCAATTATTTCTCTTTTAAATATCACTGAAGTCAGTACTTATTTGTTTTGTTTTCCGTCAATGGAATTAGCTCTATCTTTCTGTATATCCATATTTCAATGACTTAAGTTTTCTTCTCCATAGAATAATAATTTGAAGAATGTAGATTAGACGAAGTCACAAATTTATGTAACTGCATACATAGCACAGGATTTCTACCTTAAGACTTAAAAACATCAGTACTAATATCACTTACACAGAAAGCAAAATCAGTAGATTGTACCGACTTCAGAAAAATACATCCAGTGAGCCATGTAACAAATATGTTACTCAAAAGGTCCTCGAAAAGAGAATCAGATCACCAGTAAGGAAATGAGTGCTGAACAGTTTTGATTTTGAAAACAAAAACAATAAGTCTAGTGAAATCATATTCTGAATGAGATGGAATGAAACTTGAGAAATGCCCAAAGTCAAGCAGGATTTTTATGTTTGCTTTATTGAATACAACAATGATTTTAACACACTAAGGCGTGAAGAAGCAACTGAATGACTGAAAGAGATTAATTCAAATGGTGAAGACATCAGAGTGAGAAGCAAATTGTATTGGGAATAAACAGCAATTGTAAGATCTCACGCAAGCTGTTCAAAGCCAATTGATATAAAAAGAAAAGAGTCATACAAGGATGTCTACTACCTCATTGCTTTTTTAACTTCTGTTCAGAAAAAAGGTCTTCAAAGACATCAATGAGATGCCTGCATTAATCATCAGTGGACCAACAATATATGCAGATGATACAGTATTGATAGCAGAAATTCCAGTTGATTTAATGGAATCTTGTGACACAAATAAACGATGATATGAATATGGACAGGAAATAAATATCAGGAAGACAGACAGAGGTCGTGTGAATGAACTGGGTAGAACAATAACGATCCGCAGACATAAATATAAATGTAGACGCACTAGAACAAAAGATAACAATCAGATGTTGGGAACACATAACAACAGTTCGCACAAGTGGGAAGCAGCAGAAGAATAGGAATGAAAAACATGAAATTGTACACTTACCATACAGTGAAAAAAGTTATTTCTTGGAAACATGGAACAGCAATTGAGGCAGAGAGTTGTTAAATGTTATGTACAACACACAGTCCTCTGTGGTGTAGAAGCAGGGACATTAAATAAGAAAAGATGGGGGGGGGGGGGGGGAAGACGACTTTTTGAGGAAGAACAAAAGTGGACAAAAAACGTGCAGGTACTACCATATAGCTTTGAGTCAGTACCTTTTTATCTGCATTATCAAGAAGAAAAATGTATACGCGGAGGGTGACAATAAACAGGAAGTGTCTCATTTTCTTCATCAATTCTATACCTGCATTCTTGAGATGTGCTCCCAACCTGGTACCTGCATTCTTGAGATGTGCTCCCAACCTGGTACCTGCATTCTTGAGATGTGCTCCCAACCTGGTACCTGCATTCTTGAAATGTGCTCCCAACCTGGTACCTGCATTCTTGAGATGTGCTCCCAACCTGGTACCTGCATTCTTGAGATGTGCTACAAGCCTTGTACTTGCATTCTTGAGATGTGCTCCCAACCTGGTACCTGCATTCTTGAGATGTGCTCCCAACCTGGTACCTGCATTCTTAAGATGTGCTCCTAACCTGGTACCTGCATTCTTGAGATGTGCTACAAGCCTTGTACCTGCATTCTTGAGATTTGCTCCAAGCCTTGTACCTGCATTCTTGAGATGTGCTCCCAACCTGGTACCTGCATTCTTGAGATTTGCTCCAAGCCTTGTACCTGCATTCTTGAGATGTGCTCCCAACCTGGTATCTGCATTCTTGAGATTTGCTCTAAGCCTTGTACCTGCATTCTTGAGATGTGCTCCCAACCTGGTATCTGCATTCTTGAGATTTGCTCCAAGCCTTGTACCTGCATTCTTGAGATGTGCTCCCAACCTGGTATATGCATTCTTGAGATTTGCTCCCAACCTGGTACCTACATTCTTGAGATGTGCTCTCAACCTGGTATTAACTCTGTATCCAGTTATTAGAAATTATGTGCCTTCTTCAAAGTTGTTCTATTTCTCCAAAATCTCTCCATTTCACTGTTTTTCTCTTTCATTATCTCTCTCACTTACTGTTTTTCTCTTTCGTTATCTCTCTCACTTACTGTTTTTCTCTTTCATTATCTCTTTCACTTCACTGTTTTTCTCTTTCATTATGTCTTTCACTTCATTGTTTTCCTCTCTCATTATCTCTTTCACGACACTGTTTTTCTCTTTCATTATCTCTTTCACTCCACTGTTTTTCTCTTTCATTTTTTTCTCAAGTTCACGAGATGTATTTCATTACTTCTCTCTTTCACTATTTCTCCTCACAATCTCTCCATTTTGTATTTTCTCCACTTCCCTATTTTCCCTTATCACTGTTCTCCATTTCAGCTTCTCCATTTCAGTTTCTCCATTTCAATTTCTCAATTTCACTACCTCTGTTTTCTTGATGTTCAGGAGGATTCCTTTTTATTTCATTTATTTCACTACTATTTCGAGCATTTCCTATTGGCCTTTTGAATACATGGCTGCTACTGATGTAGGAAATAAAAATGGCCATACCGTATCGTATGGGGATACATGGTTAATGGACATATTTTTCTCGAACTCTCAGCACACATAGCAGCATTAGGCTTGACACACTGGTAATGTATCTAATATATCACCTTCCCAAAGCCTGTTGACCATCAGTCAGCATTTATGATTTTTATGACTGCTGTCAATATGGCAGTAATTTATCTGCAACTGATACAGAAAAAAAGTATGCAAGAAGAGTAGAAACCGATACCAACGCAGTCGCATTCTTCAAGAGTTTAACGGTTCATTTTTATCTGTTCTCTTGAAACTCTGATAAAGTAACAACTATCGTCATTACTCTGTTCGTCACTGGTTTATATAAGTCCCCAAAGTAAATTTCCATCTCAAATCATTTTCTTGCATCATAAAGTGGTTTATCAAAAGTGGCTTTGCGAAAGCTATCATTCTACAAGTCTTATGTCGACTTTGTGAGTTTCAGTTCTCCGCGGATATTTGCGGCTTTTCGTAAAGTTCTTCTTGGGCATCTCGTGTTCCCTTTCATCTAATGCCTCCTTCCCCAAACCTAGAAGTCTTTTTATCCACTCAAAACTGAAAGGTACATGAGACAGGAGACAAGACAAGACAAATCAAGTGTCTTGCATCTGGTTAAACTTCTAAGCAATTCACGACAACTCAGCCTGTGATTGCCAAGCTGGTTGGTAATTATTTCTGATCAAGATGCCCACCTTCAACAATGCTTGCTACTTCTCACCGATGATACTTGACGTTTCGGGTTGTCCATTACATTCTCGCTAAGTCTTCCTCTGTCAGTCCGTTCACGTATCCTTCCCTTTGTTATTATTTTTTTCATCACTTTGTCACTTCGAAAACTAAGCTTTTCTTCTGTAAATCTGGATCATTATTACATCTAATTCCCAGGGATGGTACGATGTTTTGATGCATATGGAATCTGAACAAGAAGACATATTTTATTGCTAAATCTAGAGGCAATCTGGCGAATACTTTGCCCATCTTCCCGTCTTCATTCATTTCTCTTTAACAGTGGTCTATTCATTCAATTTTCATTAACAGAGGCAGTTTTTTTTTCATTATTAAGATAATGAAATAAAATATAACTATATGTTTTCATTCCGAACTACTTGAATTTTAGTTAAGTTTCATTTCTAAACTCGTGTTTCACCCTGAGGTGAACTTGCGCTTGTGGATATTTTCTAACGGTCTAATAAGCATTTTTCTAACAATGTAAGGGACATACAAGGTGTGTTAAAAAAACGAGCGAACTTTTGTTATAACGATATAAGTGCTCATTTGACTGTCGATGCACCGTTCCCAAAGTTTCTTCCGTTGTTGGCATGCTTCCTGTAACGCACAATCTGTTGTGGCGCGCTCTTATCTTATCGCGTTTTCCCGAATCTGCACTGTGATTTAGAAACGATGTTCTTTCAAAGTAGTTATAAGTTTGGGAAACAGATAAAAGTCTGCCAGAGAAAAGAGTACATGGGGCCAACAGATGGCTGACGTGCCAGAAAACTACGGATAAGGAGTGACGCGTGATCCGTAGCCAAGTCTGATTTCCCGTACAATCCAGGTCTCTTCTTGCACACGACTTCCCTCAAACGCGCTAATACTTCCTGGTACAACTGTTTGTTTATCGTCTAACTACGTGTAATAAATTCTTAGTGGACATTGCCTTTGCAGTCAAGAAACACAATCAACAATATCTCCTGTTATGACGTTCTTAAAAAAGCTTCCATGACCATTTGCATTGGCAAGCAGTTCCTGACTGATTTCAACACAATTCTCTTTCTGATCGTCAGTCAGCAAATGCAGCACAGACGCTAAGCTTATCAAGTTTTTTTTCAGTCAAAATTTAATGACAAGATCCTATGCTGATGCCCACTTCATCAGCAACTTCTCGAGCAGTTAAACGACAATTTCCACGAATCACAGCAGAAACTCTTTCGATATGGTCATTGTCTTTTGATGTGGAAGGTCGACCAGGCCTGGGATCTTCGCTTATCGCCGTTCTACCCTCTTTAGAATGATTAAACTACTTATAGCACTGCGTTCAGCTCATACAGTCGTCCCCATATGCTTGGTTAAGCAACTGCCACTTCTCTGTAAAATTTTTACCAAGTTTGCAGCAAAATTTCACACACACACACATGTTGTTCTTCAAGCTCGTTGAGAGGCATATAAAATCCGACGAACACCTTGTGCACGTGCTCACTTCACCTGAATATAGCTTGACGACTAATGCTCTTAGCGGAACGGGCAAATGGTAGCTCGTTTTCAAGACCTGTCGTTAGGTGCCCCCCAGTAGCTGCACCGCGCCATCTGTGCCGGTTGGCGTACTATTTAAAAAACTCGCTCTTTTTTTAAAAAACACATTTCATATTTATAACAACGTAAGAGGTAGATTTCTAATAATGTAAGAGACATATTTCTAACAATGTATAGAGCAAGATTGTAATATTTCACATATTCTGCGAAAGCTCCACTACGCTTAGGAAGATTTTAGTAACATTTCTTTAGAAGGAATCATTTTGCATACATAGTAACGCCATAATTAAAATACGTAGAATCCACTTTATTTAGTAGCAGTCTTGTAACGTTTCGACCTTCGCATCGTTCAGAGGGGCAAGGCAAAAATGGAGGTAATGCATAAGGAGGCAAAAAGAGAAATAGCTTTTTGAAAAATGATAGTTAGTGTTCAGTAAAAGAGTATTGAAATATAGAGTGGATATGAACAGTGGGATTAGAAATTCTATACCATCTGCCATAAACAAAACATCGTACAATAAACGTTGTAAAAAAAGAGAAATAAAAATGAAATCTGTGTTTCGGTTCCGTCGGTTATTGTGAGATCAAATTTTAAAATACCGCGCAAGTTACATACATGCATCACATCATGTTATAAAAAAAATCTCGGGTGTGTTTATAATAAAATTGTTGGTGTGGAACTGGGGTTTTTGGTTTTGGTAGTTGAAGAGTTAATCTGTCAGAGATAAAGAAAAATGATAAGGCGTGATACTGGTGCAAAATAAGCGAACGAAACGTGGCTACATGAACAGTGAAAGTGCATGTAAGACCAACATCACCCAAGTATTCTAAATATCTCTCTCTCTGAACCTTAAGTGCCCAGGGCACATGGGGCTTCTGCAAGGGTTTTCCACAAATCCCTGTCCTTCGCCTTTTTTTCTGCTCTTGCCCAGGTGAGCCATCTATTGCTCAACATCCTTTCTGTTGTTCTTCTCCATGTCTCTTTTGGTCTACGCTTACTTCTGTTCCCCTGTGGTGTCCATTTTAGTGCTATTTTTGGTAGTGAGTTGTCAGTCATTCGGAGCACATGTCCCAACCATCGCCAGCGTCTTTCCTCAATAATTGTTGTCAGTGGCTTCATCTGCATTTCTGCCAATAAGATGTTATTTCTTATGGTGTTTGGCCAGAATATTTTCCTAATTCTTCATAAACATTTAGTCTGGAAATTCTAAATATATTAATGGGAAAATAGTTGGCGAAGTGACAAGCAGATGAATAAATAACAGATTCAATGAGTTCAAATAAAGGAAAGACAGAAACAGCCCAAAGAACCTGAGACCTTAAGAACCGGAAATAACATTTCAGTTAAATATTAGTTTAATCTTCTGGGCCAGAGTAATTTCAGTCCCAGACTCTTTTCGAGTTTTCTGATCACCAGCAAAGTTAGTTCGGACTTCAAAAGAGATGACACTTCAGCGCGATCTCCTGTGTCCCTTCAAGGGTGTTTATTCTCGTGGGAGTGTGAAAACTTATCGTAACGGAATGTTCATGATCTTCCCTCTCCGACAATTGATTTCTCACTGTGGCCGTCTGGACGGCCTCTTATAGCAATATTTGGCTTGCTGAAACTTCACTGAATCTTGCTTTACTGAGACAAGTTTATAATCTAATGGTAGAAAATTTATTTTGCACGAGAACATATTACGAACATAAATCAATCATTGCTGCTGTCGCATTGTATTACAAGTATTGCTTGAAAGTACGAAAAATTCTTTTTTTTTTTTTGTTTTCTATTTACATTTTAGTTTCCAGAACGGACGCATACTTTGATCTTTTATTCATTTGCTTCTCATATCCTGTTTCTAAGAGTGTTTTGACGGATCAGAAACAATTCATTTATGAAAACATTGGATTCCATTTGGGCAGCGTTCTAAAGCAAGAGGAAATCGAACGGACGAGAAAACTCCGCGATTGCGAGAATTTCCCGTTGGTTAGTGTTCTATTTTACATATCATTGTCGTCTAAATGGGCGATCCAAAAAAGATGAAATACTGTTCTCTTACCACAACCACCACCACCACCACCACCACCACCACCACCATCATCATCGTCGTCATCATCATCATATACCATCTTCAGTACGAAGGCTGGCGATAATGAAACTCCAGCTTCCTCACTCCCTCGTCCTCATGGTGCACCCATGCACTCTGTGTCCTGTCCACCTTCGTATGTTATCTTCCCGTCTACGTCTATGCCTGCTTCTTGCTTCTTTTCCTCCCACATTTCCTTCTAGTATGGTCTTCAGTATATTATTATGTCTTTTGACGTGACCAAAGTATTCTACATTCTTGATCCTTATTTCTTTGAGAAGTTCACATAGCACTTGTAGTTGATCTAATACTTGTGCATGTGTTCTTTTCATTTTCCATGAAATGTGACCTAATTTTCTGTACATCCATATTTCCGTTCCATTTATCATTCTCTCCAATATTTTGCTTGAAGCCCAGGTAGCACATAATAGATATAACATTTTGTAGATCTCACTTTTGTTTTCATACGTAGGTTCCCTGTTAACAGCACTGTCTCCATGTTGTCGAATGTATTATTTGCCGTTCCTATTCATTTCTTTATCTCCGTCTCACATCTCCTATTAGTAGTTAGTATACGCCCAAGGTAGTAGCTGTAGTTTGTGACTTGAATCAGTTTCTTCTTGTCTGTCTGTGGCTTTTGCCCTTTCCTGCTAAACACCATTACTTTGAACATGTTCATATTGATCTAAAGTCCCCGTTCTTGGCTTGTGTCACTTATCTTATCTAGTAAATTTTGTAGGTTATGTGAATTCTCTACTAGAATGACTGTACCAGTTGCATGTCTTACAAGGTCCGACAATTAAGTAATCAGATTAATTCCATAAAAAATAAAATAAACAACAGCTGAAGATATAACCTGTATTTTATTCAAAGTAAGCCCTTTGTGCATTGATACAGCGAGTGGCACGATCTAACAAACCTCTGCAGTTCTTATGTTGGTATGGCCCTTAAACTCGATGTTCCGGCCCTTTGGATGTCATCAGTATCGTCAAAGAAGCGTCCTTTAAATGGTAGCTTTAATTTTGGGAATAGAAAATAATCGCAGGGAGACAAATCTGTTTCTGTGCCAAAAGTTTCTGTACAACTACCGTCCGGTGATCCGGTACATTATCATGAAGAAGGAAAAAACTGCCAGGTATTGAATACTGTGGTCGGACTCGGAGAATCCTATTCAGTACGTGTTTCAAAATACTTAAATAAGCTTTGACAGTGACAGTCTGTCCCTCTGGAATAAATTCATTGTGAATAACTCATTTGCTGTCGTAAAAGTACACCAACATTGTCTTCACTTTCTACTTTTGAAGACGGAATTTTTTGCCTTTTGGTGATGATGATGACTTCCACTGAGCAGTTTGGCGTTTAGTTGTGGGATCATAGCGGAAAATTCATGTTTCATCCTCTGCAACAATCAAATTTAAGAAATTTTTATTTCTGCGACACGTTTTGATGATGTCATTTGCGTACTCAACACGCTGATGTTTTTGGTAATCAGACAACGCATGTGGTACAAACCGGCAAGCAACTTTTTTCTTGCCCAAATCTTCCACTAAACTTTTACGAAGGTGTTTCACCAAATTCATCTGCCATCATCCTCACAGTCAAACAACGATCTTTTTGTATCCGTTCTCTGACTTTTGCAATGAGTTCCTCATTACGAACAGAAATTGAGCGTCCATGTCTATTTGCATTTGTAATCGTTTCCACATCGTTTTTGAATCGTGAATACCAGCCGAATATCACGAGATAAATAACTGTCCCCATAAACTTGTCGCATCAATTCAACTATCTCAATGGCACTTTTTCCGAGTTTTAAACATAATTTAATGTTAATTTTTTTTTTTTACTCCATGCTGATTACATGACAATGCACCTCTAACTAAGTCAACAAAATGGCGGCTTGTTTATTGTCTGTTTATCGGGTGCCAAATAAAAGTTGCCAGATCATAGATGAAGGTTGCCTCTTTGGATTCCATGCTTTGCTTCATAGATGGCATTTTTGCCTTCATCATCATCATCATCATCATCATCATGTGCCGTGCCGACTGGCGTTGGCTATTATGCTTCTCCAGATATCCGATCCTTCATGCAGGCCATCAGTTCAGTTGATGATCTCCTCTCACACCATCCCGTCAGACTGTCCAGTATCATTTCTCTTGGTCTTCCTCTTGATCTTCTTCCTTCTATTTTTCCTGTTGTTATAATATTTTCAATGCCCCCTCTTCTCATTGCATGTCCTATGAAAGTACATTGTCTCTCTCTTATCTTTTTGACAAAGTTTTTTGTCTCTCCAGCTCTTCTCCTACATTCTTCATTAGTTATTTTTGCTGTCCAGGGGATTCGCAACAATTTTTGTCTTGGCCAGAATAAAATCAGTCTCATTGCTTAATTGTCGGAGCTTGTATATTGTTGACATTTCTTCCCCCATATGTTCAGTCCTGGTAATTCTTCTGAGTGTACGAAAATGTGATCTGTGGAAAGGCTGAATATACATGAAGAGGAAACACATCCTTGCCTGACTGCCCTCTTTAATGGCGCGTTTGTTGATGTCACTATGCCTTTTCTTACTGATACTTCCTGCTCCCAGTAGGGATGTGTTATATTTTGGGTGTCTTCTCCATCAAGACTGCTCCCCGAAGTGACGAAAAAAAAACAGGAAGGTCTGATAATCTGATTACAACTTTACTGCTGCGACCTGAGTAAAGCTGTCTGAACTTCACGCTTGCGAATGAGTTTCTGAACATGAGGATTTCCATAGATCACGGCGGTCTAACTGGGCCGGTTCATTTAGATTAAGCTTTCGCTGGTTAGACTGAGGGGGAAAAAAAAGAGATGGTCTAAAAGTCTTTTGTTTAACGTTACTGTTTGAATTAGATTCGACTCCCGACTCCCGACTCCCGACTACCGCATAATTTATGGGCTCTTTTGTAGGTGGTTGCGGTTGACTCAAAGAAAAAAGAACTCACAAGAACGACTTCTGAAAACAACAACACATTCATGTCACATCAACACGAAAAAATCATTACATTCATATCATTGCTGTTATTCAGTTGGAGGGAGGGGGTATCTTGATACTACTCCTCTCAACTTCACTATATCTCACAAAAGGCCTTTCTGCCCTTATGAACTTACCAAACGATTAATGAAAACAATATATTTATTTGTGCACTCCTGCATTATATTATTGTTGCACCCCTGCAAAAAAAGTATCGTTCCTCCACCTTCACAATGAGATGCCAAACTCTGTTACATGCAACAAAAGAAAAAGCCACCATCTATCAACATTTAGTTTCACATCAAAATAACATCATTTGCCAAGGTGCACTCTCTTAACAATTATATACGAGGTGGATTATATTCACGTGTAACCAACAACTCTACTGGTGTCACCTGTCGAGGATTCACATACACAGACTAATACATTACTCCCAAAAGATTAAAACATCCTTGTAGCCGTCCATACCTCTCCAGCCCCATAAACAGAAGTTCACTTGAGCTCTGCCCAGCTCCTAGCATGCCAATCTTACACATGTACGTACACACACTTGAGCTTTGCCCAGCTCCTAGCACGCCAATCTTACACATGTACGTACACACACTTGAGCTCTGCCCAGCTCCTAGCACACCAATCTTACACATGTACGTACACACACTTGAGCTCTGCCCAGCTCCTAGCACGCCAATCTTACACATGTACGTACACACACTTGAGCTCTGCCCAGCTCCTAGCACGCCAATCTTACACATACACGCTCATACACTAACTTGAGTCGAAGATCGATAAGATTATAGTTCTTATTTCGTTTTCTTACACAAGATAACAAAACCTGGAAACTGCTACCACACTAGCTAAATCACTACATAACTTCACTATTAAAAAAAAAAAGAAAAACAAAACAAAAAAACACGATAATACATTCCTTGCACACTTGGAACACCATGGAACTCACTCCATCGGCCGGAACGTCGTATTCGTTTCAATTGACTAAGAACTGATTTGTACCCTTTCACAACACTTCACTTGTCACATCACACTGTATCCCCTAAACTTCTACATACATGTATATATATATATAATAAAAGTGTTTTACTTTTCATCTGTTTCAAACTGTTCGAGTGAAATAAAACATTTTTTGTTCAAATTATAAATGTTCCATTTGTCGCTGATTTCTTCATGCTTCTGGGCGACTATTTGTAGATTACGTGCAGGTCAACAAGTTGCGTATGTTAGATATGGGACAACCCGCT
Organism: Achatina immaculata; assembly: GCA_009760885.1. Lineage (NCBI taxonomy): Eukaryota > Metazoa > Mollusca > Gastropoda > Stylommatophora > Achatinidae > Lissachatina > Lissachatina immaculata. The sequence goes on from CM019717.1 coordinate 6,793,980, forward strand.
CGAAAACCTTCCATTTCTCATAATGCCAAGAGATGGGGAGTTTTCTCCACCGAAACGTCTGGGCTTTCCAAAGCGCTGGTTCGTCCGAACACTTCCGACGTACCTGGACGAACTGGCGGCATTGTGCACGAAACCAGAATCTTGTCTTTTCGGAGATTTGAGACATGAGCATGCTGGGAAATATTTTTGCTTGTTAGAGTTAGACGGCCTGGCTTTATGAGTGGGTATCCGCCCAGCCTCCTAATCTGGTGATACCAGGTTCAGGTTCCAGAGTGGGGATTTTTTTTTCTTCTACTACCACACCAAAAGGTCACTGGATCCACCCAGCATCTAAAAATTGCTACCAGAGAAATCTGGGGAGGTAAATGTGGTCAGGCGTGGTATTGACCACGTCATACTTTCGTGTGCCGAAGGGCCTTGGAAATACAGCCCTAACACTGTATCCCCAGTATGTCTTAATGGCATAGAAAGGGTGATTTTTTACCGTTAGCTTCTCAGAGTTAAATATTTCCCTAATGAATATCTTTCTTTACAAGAAGGATCGAGCTGTCGAGAGACATGTTGAGAACTGTGGAGGACATCATTACTTGAAGCTGAAATCATAGCTGGCATTTACTACACTGAAGATTGAGAATACAGACTGCATTAGTAAAATATATATTAGTCAGTCAGTCAGTCAGTCATTCGCATGTCCTTTGCCTCCCTAACAGCTCTCCTGTAGGCCTCTCGGTTGTAAACAAGATGTCCTGCTGCTGACGCATCCATTTGCAGATTATCAACGATGTCTTGCAGCCATCTTCTCCTTGGTCTTCCTCTCTTTCTTTTTCCCATTATGTACCCTTCCAAGACGGTCTTCTCTAAATTCTCATGTTTAATGTGTCTAAAAGTTTTCTCTGTTTAATCCTCTTTACTACCCAATCTTCTTCAACATTATGTTCTTGCGGTATGGATATATTTGTTCTTTTCTGTGCCCATGATATTTGAAGAACTATTCTGTAGCATTTATATTCAAACGCATTTATGTGTTTATCAGCTGTTTTATTAAGTTTCCAGGTCTCACAGGCATATGTTTTCGTTGGGAAAGACGCATGCCCTGAAAAATCGTATTTTTGTAGTTCTGTCTGTTCCTCTCCACAGATTCTTTAGTTGTTTCATTTTTTGAAGAGCGATAGATGTCCTCCTTTTAATTTCCCTCATTATATCTTCATTATTAGTAATATATCAATAAACAGAGTTATAGATTTTTGATGATTTTAATGAAACCTAAGAAACAGAGCTACTAACTTTATACTTGGTGGTTTTAAAATGGTAAATGAGGGCCAGGTGCTGCAGAGGTCAATGTTATTTTCAGAAATAATTTCTTTATAAATAGGAAACAACGAGGCTTTCGTACGGTAAAGTAAGAGCACAATTTTTGTAGGTTTATACCTCGAAAAATTCGTAGACAAAGCACTTTAGTGAGACGTCAGAGAAACAACAATCACAAGAGAATCACCTGGGATTCGAACACGGACTCCAGTAGGACGAGCAGCCGTCTAGCCTCGAGAGAACAGCGTACTAACGAAGTGAGCTATCTCACACCTCCAACAAAAGGTGTTTTGAAAGCGAAGTCATTAGTAGTGTTCAGCCGACATGAGAGATCGTGACAGCAGGAAAGAAACAAGATCGTGACACAGAAATTCAATAGCTTAGATTCAGTCTCTCTAGCAGGTACCAATTTTTAGACAAACATACACACGGTCACCTTTTTCCATGAAGTTTGTTTCATGTATAGTTTCAGAAATAATTTTTTTTATAAATAGGAAACAACGAACCTTTCGAACAGTAAAGTAAGAGAACGCAGTTTTTGTAGGATTAGACCTCGAAAAAATCGTCGACAAAGTACTTTACCGTACGAAAGCCAAGCTCTTTTGTATCGGCTGAACACTGCTAATGATTTTGCTTTCAAAACACCTTTTGCTGGAGGTGTGAAATAGCTCAGTTCGTTAGTACGCTGTTCTCTCGTGGCTAAACGGGTGTTCTCTCGTGGCTATACGGGTGTTCTCTCGTGGCTAGACGGCTGTTCTCTCGTGGCTAGACGGGTGTTCTCTCGTGGCTAGACGGGTGTTCTCTCGTGGCTAGACGGCTGTTCTCTCGTGGCTAGACGGGTGTTCTCTCGTGGCTAGACGGCTGTTCTCTCGTGGCTAGACGGCTGTTCTCTCGTGGCTAGACGGGTGTTCGTCCTAACGGAGTCCGTGTTCGAATCCCAGGTAATTCTCTTGTGATTTTTTCTTTCTTTCACGTCTCATTAAAGTGCTTTGTCTACGATTTTTTCGAGGTCTAATCCTACAAAAACTGTGTTCTCTTAATGTTAAAAAACTGTGTTCTCTTACTTTAATGTTATTTTCATAACTTAAGTGCGTCGTCACGTATTGTCAATAAGAATCTGTTGAGAATCATAACGAGGAATAATTAGAACATGGATAAGAGGAAGATCTGGCAGTTGCGTCCTTAAGATTTTTATAATGCAAGGTAGCCGAGGAAAATTGTAAATACCCCAAGAATTTTAACGTAACAGGTCGATTTCTATGCTATTTCTGAAGTTTGGCGAAGATGACTATACACATCGGAAATGAGAGGGTAGAAGCGATGAGATGGAGTGTTTGAGAGTTGGATTAGTTTAAGGAGAGAATTTGGTCCTTGCTCCGCAGAAGTAAACCTGGCGGGTTATTTATTTATTTATTTTCTGTTTTTGCTTTTTTTTGGGGGGGGGGGGGGGGTGGGGTGGGGTTGGAGGAGGAGAGACAGAGAGCGGTAGTGGCTGAGTCGACTGGACTGATTCTATGATCAGAATAGCATTGCCTGATGACTGCTGTTCGTGTGCTCTGGCGGCCATTAAAATCGTTAGAAAGTGGTTTAGAAAGCGTCATGGAAGATGTCGTTGTGATTTTTTTTTTTATATGTGGTCATCTAGTCTTTGCAAAGCATGTAATTTCACGCTGTTTGCAAACAATGGCATATATTACATTACACAACTCATAAACTCGACTCTCTTATTTATTGATACTTACGATTTGTATTTTCTTTCCCTTTAATTTTCTTTCATCTTTTATTCCTAACACCCCCACCCCCAGTATTCAGAAACCTTCCATCAGATTAGGTTCCTTCTGTCTTCCATTTCTTTTCTGTCGTTTCCGCCTCCTCTAATATAAATCTCTAGTATACCTACAGATCCTTTGTTAACACCTGCCTAAGGAAGATCCTTTAGATTAGATGGCCAGATACCATCAGCAATGAAGAGCCATGGCAGAAAACGAACCAACCCATAGTAAAAGAAATGACAGGGAAAAGACGCCGGAGATGGTTAGGACATACAGTTCGAAAGCCTACAACTAACATAACCAGACAGGCTTTCATCTTTAATCCCCAGGGTAAAAGAAAACAAGGAAGACTTCTAAACACTTGGCGAAGGAGTCTCGAAGCCTAGATCAGAAAGATGGACTACACATCAAGATTGATAGAACCATCTGTCCAGGATAGAAATAATTAATTGGAGAGCCCTTGTTGGTGGCCTCTACCCCAGACAGAGGTTACAAACAGGCATTGATTGATGGACGGGTACCTACAGAATGTGTTAAGCTCATGTACAAATATAAAAAAGCACGCTTCATCCACTTCCAAATTTTATTTTCATAATTACTGTTTTCGTCACAAACCAACTACTAAATGAATATCACGGTCTGCCCTTATTTTAGATGCATGTCTCGTTGACGAATACATACTCATGATTCCATAATAACAAATTTATCACTCCATCGAATGCTTTCATCACTTGTTCACAGCCATAAGCACCCCATGTCCTGGATATAACATGGTTAAATGGAAACTTTGGCCGCTACTCTGCATCAGAATGTCATACAGCTGTGACATCTTTCAGCTTTCTCTTAATCAGCTTTACTGATTCCGTGTTTCTGGAAACGGAGAAATCAACAAATTATTTCCCGATCTTCCTTCTTCACCGAGTCTCTCCAGGATTAACAAAAAAAAATTAATCAGCTCTTCCACAATCAAGTCTTCCACATATAAATCCGTCCTCCTATTTTCTTCATCACCAAACTAATCTCACCGATGGATACAGAATAGACAACACTCTTCAGCTGCAGTCGCTAATCAGCCTCATTCTGAACGTGCTCATCACAACCGGAAAGCAATCTGCACCCCGCCCGCCCCCTTCCAACATTCCCAACCCTGACAAAAAAAACCAAATCCTTAGAAAAGCCGTTAAATTCTTTTCAACTTCCTCTCAGACTAAGAGCTATTCTCTCTCTCCTCCCCCCCCCCCCCCCCCCCACGTGACTATGAACGATTATTCATCTGTTATATCTCAGGTATGTTTTCGTCCATGGAGATTCTATCAACCTTTACGAAATTCTGATTACTCGTTTATCTCGTACTTGTAATCTCTAGACCAACTTGTCTATTGCCATCTAAGATTTAATGACGTTTGTAGAGGTGCACCGATACGACATGAAAGTCCCAATGCTAGGTGGATCCTGCAGAGAAGCTTGACTCTGAAGCCAAGCCACGCTGACCCAGTCTCCACAGTTACTTAATGCTTCAGAAAGCCTCATTAACAATTCATGCCCTGGCGTTTCTTCGGGTACTCGGACGCACTGCCCTTCTGATACTAGACCCGTACAAGGCTGCGAGTTTAGGACAGGGAGGGCTTCCTCTGCTTTAAGCCGGCTCCTGGTGGATGAAAACAGAATGGTTGATCATTAGGGTAGGGCGGAAGGGAGGGAGTAGAGGAAGAAGGGAGTAGCTTGTTGCACGACCTCACAAAATTCCTCTCTAAGGCCTTGCTGTACCAAGCCCGTAACTGGAGTATGTCTGATCTCCTGCAGCGAACAACGAAATATCTCGAGAAAGTATGTGTGATAGCAAGTTATGACGGAGAAGATGAAGGAAAGGGAGGAAAACAAATGAATGTGAACACTGGAAAGATTTGAAATGAACCCGGCAGTTGAACATCGCTTATTCTTCGTGACTGCGGACGGCCGACAAAGTACTGAAAATGACGGGCTTATTAGAACCATCAGAGGTTTTGAAGAATTCAGGAAATGTTTTCCATATATCGATTATCGTGGAGTCCTAAGTTTAGACAGGGGGATGGGTTTTACCCCTGCCGTCTTAATCTGTTCACGGTATGCCCGAAGCTTGCTTTAAAAAAAATCAGCAGTAAATATAGCAGTTGAAGTTAATCTCCAGAATATACTTGTAGCTATTTGTGTACTAAATATTTCCCCGGTAAAGCTTATTGCCAGTTATGGGTCGCTCAGAAACGATTCATGTGCTTAAAGGGATTGAGTGGAAAGCTTCAGCGGTTGTTGACGAGAAGGAAACCCAGGACGTGTTAAGAAATATTTCCTCTCACAATAGTGACTTTGTAACACCTAATAATTAGTGTATAGGTATACAACTATACACAAAGCACTGCAGTAAAGCTGTGATACCAACATATATAAACTAGGAAAAAAGTAGGAAGAGCTTTATTGCTTAACGATAACACACTTGTGACGTTTCGATGTGAGCCTTTGCCAAACAAAAACAAACAGGAGGAAGAATCAGAGAGAGAGAGAGAGAGAGAGAGAGAGAGGAGGGAAAGTACAGATTCACATTAATTTAATGGTAACAGAACAATAAAAAAAGGGAAAAAATAATTTTTAAAATGGAAAAAGGACTTATCTCAGCCTCTGGATCAACACAGCTAAATTAATGTGAATCTGTACTTTGTCTCCTCTCTCTCTCTCTCTCTCTCTCTCTCTGATTCTTCCTCCTGTTTGTTTTTGTTTGACAAAGGCTGGCGACGAAACGTCACAAGTGTGTTATCGTTACATAATAAAGCTGTTCCTACTTTTGTCCTAGTTTATACAATAGTAATTTTGGTCCTTTTTCGTTCTATATCTGAAGTTCATTTTGTCGGACTATTAAAGAAGAACATCTGCTATCGTCTGAACTCTTATAGTCTTCATCTTGATGTAATGTATAATTTCCTGCTCTATAATTATGCTCTGCTGTATTAGCTGCAACATGTAATACTGTGGAAATGTTATGTTCACACACTGGTTACTACTTCTGCTTTTCTCAAGATATATGCTCTTCTCTTCTGTTACTAGTTAATATTAACTTTACTTCACTCACAGTGGAGATTTTACTCTTTCACCTATAGTGCTCCAGTTTTTAAGTTAACATTTTCCAGTCACGTGGATGAAATCAAAGTAGCTAGAGAGATGGAAAACAAAGAGATGATAGCTATCGTTACATATGTAGATAAAGGTAGACCTTGATGGCTGGGTGTAAAGAGATGATAGCTATCGTTACATATGTAGATAAAGGTAGACTTTGATGGCTGGGTGTAAAGAGATGATAGCTATCGTTACATATGTAGATAAAGGTAGACCTTGATGGCTGGGTGTAAAGAGATGATAGCTATCGTTACATATGTAGATAAAGGTAGACCTTGATGGCTGGGTGTAAAGAGATGATAGCTATCGTTACATATGTAGATAAAGGTAGACTTTGATGGCTGGGTGCTCTAAGTTAGGCTTGCATGGAATTGATTTCTTTTGTTTTCTATTGTTTGCTGTTCAAGAAAAAATATTATATATGAAAGTATTCAACAACAATGTCTTGTCTTGTCCTGTCTTGTCTTGTCTTGTCTTTTATCTCTCTGTAACTGCGAGCTGGTGTTCCTTGCAGCCGATGCTGTGAAGGTGTTGGGTCACCGTGTCTCATCGACGTGGGACCGGGATATGGCCGCTATTTTTTTCAGTCCCTGAGTACAGCAGGGGGCGTGTGATACTTCTTTAGCAGACTCCACCACCATGGGGACTATGGCGATCCCTGCCCCGTTAACCAGGCCATACCTGTTACTGGGGGCACCAACGGAGGGGTGGGACAGGGTCTTGATCAGCTATGGTTTGTTAACCCTACCGGTGGCATATCAAATATGGGTCACGGGACGCCTAATCTGACAGCGTCCCCCCCCCCCGCCAATAAACAACTAAAATGCTTTCATATTTCAATAATGGAACTGTCTTTTAAAAAAATTACATTCAAATGTTTGTTCAAGTTCAAATGAAAATGAATTTAGAAAGTAACAAAGTTCATTTTAATAAATATTCTATAATTTTAGATAGGATTTACATGACATAAAGGTTAAAGTTTTCTTTAGGGCACATCAGATGGTAACATTAACCTCATGAAGGAGTGTTGAATTGAGTGTATGTGTGTGTGTGTGTGTGTGTGTGTGTGTGTCTTGGGGGTCAGGGGTTATGTTGACGAGCTGCGCAAAACTAGAACAATCTGAAAACATCTGGATATCTGCCAAGGACACACGATCCTTCAGGTTGCGTAATATCTTCAAGTGGCGTAATATCTTCAGGTAGCGTAAATATCTTCAGGTAGCGTAAATATCTTCAGGTAGCGTAATATCTTCAGTTAGCGTAATATCTTCAGGTAGCGTAACATCTTCACATTATCAACGATATCCTGGGCCCACCCCACCCCCCATTCTCGTGCTTTGTTATCAAAGCCTCAGTCTGTCTCATGTTTTCTTTATATAACTGCCACAGTATATCATTCTTGCTCGTAATTTCTACTTCATCCCCTTCTGTTTGACAGGGACCAGAGAGCATAAGCGACTACAGCGTCACTTTTCACTACGTGACCCCAAGTAAGATGTACGAGTTAGATCTATTCATCTACCACATCAGACCTTATGGCATTCGCTCACTGGAACAGGATTTGAACTAGATAACGCTGGAATATTGAACCACCCACAAGGCACTTAATGGCAATATAGGGCAGCTCTCGATGCTTAGAGAGGCTGATACAAGAATGATCAATAACAAATACATTTCTGAGAATCGATCGCTTAGTAAAGAACTGCAAGTACTGTTTAGTAACGATTACAAGTTATTATTATTATACATTATTATTATTATTAAAATGAAAAGGAGGTAATGTAGCAGGACCAGACGATATTACTATGGAAATGATAGATGCACTGAAGGGATTTAGAAATGACAAGATAACAGAAATATTCAATAACACGTACGAAAAGAAATGAAATACTCAGAGTTTGTGGCACTACTCCAGATAGCAAAAGCCACTGACTACTCAGATTTCAGAACTACAAGTCTGATGCGTCATGTGACTAAATTTCCTCAGAGTCACCCTTGAAAGCAGAAATAAAAAAAAACAAAATTGATAGAGAAGTTAGAGAAGAACAATTTTGTTGTAGGCGGAACAGCAGAACAAGAGAGGCAATTTTGTTCCTATTTTTTGTTTGTTTGCATACGAAAGTACATGGAGTAGTACATGGAAGTTCAGAAAGATATCTACACATGTTTTATACATTATACTAAAGCATTTGACAGAGTGAAGCGTGACAAACTAACAGCAAATCTGGAGGAAATCAATCTTCATTGGAAAGACATCCTAATCATATCTCCACTGGGAACAGGAAATATCGATGAGTTACGGCACAGTGATACCAACAAACATGTCCATGAGCAGAGGAGTCAAGCAAAGATGTGTTGTCTCCGTATCTATTCAAACTGTACACAGAGCACATGTCCATACATTCAGATGAACTACCAGGACTGAACATATGGGGAATATATGTCAACTTTCTAAGGTATGCAGTCTTCTAGCAGAGAATCCACAGAACCTGCAGAAGTTAGTAGAAACACAACACAATCCAAGAATAGGGGACTAGAGATCAGTGGTGTTCAGCAGGAAAGACCCAAAAGCCACAGATGGATATAAACGTAAGCAAAGAGAAACTGAACAAGTGACAAATAATAGCCACCTACTAACCGAGGACAGGAGATGTGAGACGGAGATAAGGAAGAGAACAGGAACGGTAAAACATACGTGCATTCAACAACATGAAGACAGCGCAGTCATCAAGGAATCTACGCACAAAAACAAAACTGAGATTTGTTGCGTGCTATATCTATTCTGTTTTACTGTGTGCAGCAAAAACCTTGGGTCTAGACAAAAAGATGGAGAGAAAGTTTAATGCTGCAAAAATGCAGTTCTACAGAAATCTGGGTCATATATCATGGAGATATATCATCTTGTTGGCAGAAATGCAGATGAAGCCACTGACAACAATTATTGAGGAAAGACGCTGGCGATGGTTGGGACATGTGCTCCGAATGACTGATAACTCACTACCAAAAATAGCACTAAGATGGACACCACAGGGGAACAGAAGTAAGAGTAGGCCAAAAGAGACATGGAGAAGAACAGAAAGGATGTTGAGCAATAGATGGCTCACCTGGGCAAGAGCAGAAAAAAAGGTGAAGGACAGGGATTTGTGGAAAACCCTTGCGGAAGCCCCATGTGCCCTGGGCACTTAAGGTTCAGAGAGAGAGAGAGAGAGAGAGAGAGAAGAGAGAGAGAGAGATCACGGAGAATGAAATGAATAAATGCACACATTTTAGTTCAGCTCCAAGTGCAATATGAACTTCTTAAAGATATAAAGATCCAGAAAACAAAATACTTCGGCCATATCAAAAGACATAACAACATACTGACGATCTTGCCAGAAGGAAACGTAGAAGGAAAACAAAGAGCGAGAAATAAAAGAAGATGGGGGTGGGAAGGTAACATGCTAAAATGGACAAAGGGAGGGAACTAGGGAACCAGAGATTTATTACCGCCAACCTTCGTTCTGAAGATGGTACATCATTATTATTATTATTAATGCAAAACGGTCACGCCTTGTCAACATTTATTGATGATTGAAGTCATGGCTAGACGGAGTTCACCTTCTTGTTTAACCTTACTGTGCCACAAACACTTTCTTTGTCATGGCGGTACTTTGCGTTCATCGAAAGTTTTTTGACATACTTCTTCAGTATCTACGTATTTTGATATATCATTCGTGTTTTGTCTAAAGGTGTCGGTAAGTTCACAAACCCGATGAGCATAACATCGTTACTGCTGTCGACTGGGTTTAGAGAAGGAAGTAGTTTTTGCCTAGAAAATACTAGGCAGACCTGCAAATAATACAAATGATTCTCGAATTACGATCGTTCGACTTACGATATAATCTGATCTCAGGATATGTTTGACATGTTGTTCTTTAATTAGTTTTGTTATTGTATATTAACTAAGAATAAACTGTGTGTTTGATTACAAACACCTTTCGTGTGATAGAGTATCTCAGCGTCAGATTAGAACTGAATATTTGAGGGGAGGTAACTATTAAAAGTCGTCGCAAATTACAGATTTTCCACTTAACTTTTTTTCCCTAACATACGATGGGTTTATAATTATTAGGAAGACATCTCTTCGTAAGTAGAGAGAATCCGTACATGCTGAAGATGGAGAGAGATATCGTTAAAGTGAAGAACGAACTTCTGCGACAAATGATATTTTCTCATTCAATTATTACAAGATTTTGACAATCTATGAACAATAATCGTCACCCATGTAGCAGCAAAGAGCCTTGTTGAATGGCAACCAGTAAACAGTCGTATAATGAGAGCACGATACAACCTAAGAAACGGAAGAATGACAATAATACAGTGTGATTCACCCACGAACGATGCAGATGATGAGGCAAAAGACGATTTCTATCACCAATCACAACAAATCGTCAACAAAGTCCCTAAACACGACATCTTAATTGCTATGGGAGAGGTTCTAAGGACTGCAAACGCGCCACAAACAGCCTTTGGCAGTCAAGTCCAACTCCTGGCCTTCCCGTGGCAGAACTGTTTAAACTGACAGGAGAAGGGGCGAGGGCGAATATCTGGCGCCTGAAAACCAGTTACTTAGGGTAGATGAGTGTCACGTTTGGTAGCTCATCTGCCGCTGTTGGCGAGATCTTCAGCTGCCGTGCGTGGAGCGGTGCTCTTCCCGGCCAATGAAGAAATTTGCAAATGAGGTTGCCGCGCAGCATCACTGCGGAAAAGGTGGTTGAAAGAATAAAGTGAAGCAAACAGTCAAATCACGGCACCTCTGGTCTGGAGGTCGGCCACGTCCTGAGTGCAGTCATATCGGGTGAAATGCATGAACCGGCTTGTCCCAGAGGTTAAGTCACTGCTGGCTTGACTTTTCAAATGCCGCGCGTGGAGTGAAGTTCCTCCCGGTTAAGGAAGTAAATGCGGAAATAAAGGTTGCTGTGCGGCGCCGATGGGAAAAGGTGGTGGAAAGTGAAGTTTAACCTGGTATGTCCAGTAGTATCGCTACGAGAGCTGTACCACGGCACCTCTGCTCTAGAGGCCGCCTACGTCCGAAATACACCTACACTGGTGAAATATGCCTAAACCGGCACACACCAGGGGTGGAACTCGATGGCTAGACATGTCATGCCACCTCCGCTCTAGAGGTCGGTAACGCCTGATAAACACCCATACTGGTGAATTTTGCCTAAACCGGCTCATACCAGGGGTGAATCTTGAAGGCTATGAATGTCACAGTACCTCTGCCTAGAGGTCGGTCCCGTCCCAAACATGCCCATACTGGGAAATGCCTAAACCGGCTCAACCCAGGGGTAGAAGTCACTAGTGGCGAGGATTCGTCCTCCTGGACAAAAGCTCCATCCTGGTCACAACTAGGAAGGGTAGCGGCCACGACCGCAAAATGCTGAAGTCGGAGACACTGGACCAGGGAAGTCTAGATAGGCAACCACCTCTCACCCGGCGGGGATGTCTGCGTATCCTAATCACGCTGAGGTTTTCCGGTGAGAAAGTCCAACCCTGGACTGGATGGGCAACCACCTCTCACCCGGCGGTGATACACGGGTATCTCAAAAGACGTCGAGGTTTTCCGGTGAGAAAGTCCAACTCTGGCCTGGGTGGGCTAACGCCTCTCACCCAGCGGGGATGCACTGATATTCCAAACACGTCGAGGTCTTCCGGTGAGAAAGTCCAACCCTAGACCGAACTGGTGCAATGAAAACCACGGTGTCACGCAATCCCGCTTCCGAGACCCACCAAGAATACAGGCTAAAGCACTGTGATACTCTGAATCCCTTGTGGTCCTTTCGTGGAACTCGTGTGGTCTATTTTGGACCACACAGGGGACCACGGGACCTAACGAGGACCACATGCGTGAATTCAGTAGGTTCACAGTGCGGTTTTTGGTGGTAGAAGTGAACGAAGAAGAAGAAGAAGAAGCTATGGGAGACTTCAACGCTAAGGTAGAGAAAGATAACACCGACGTTGAAAAAGTAATGGGGAAAGAATGAAATGACACGGTAAATGAGAACGGAGAAAGATTAATTGAAATATGTCTAACAGAAGGAATGGTCATTGGAGGCACAATATTTCCACACAAAGAGATACATAAAACAACGTGGATATCTCCATATGATAGAACTAGAAACCAGATAGATCATTTTTGTATTAGAAAGCAATATAGAACATCTTTGATAGATGTAAGGGCATATAGGAGTGCAGAAGTCAACAGTGATCACAATCTGTGTATAGAGAAAATAAAACTAAAACTGAAAAGCCATCACAAGAAATCAACACATAGAAAGATAAACAGCCACAGCATGCAAGAAAAGAATACTAACAGTAATTTCAATCAGGAACTTGTCAATCATTCCACAACACTCAGTGAAGTAGGTATCGATGAATTATGGAATTCTTACAGCACAGCCATAATCACAGCAGCAAAAGCATGCGCTGGACTGAAAAAACCAAATAGAAAAGCATGGATATCAGAAAACACATGGCGGTACATACATGAAAGAGGAGCAACCAGATTAGACATGTTGAATATAAAGACAAATCTTGGAAAAGATCTGGCGAAAGCAACATATAAAGAAATAGAAAAGAAAGTAAAAAGCTCAGCTAGAAGGGATAAAAGAGAATATACAGACAATATGGCGAAAGAGGCAGAGAAAACAGCAAAACCAGCAAAAATCAGTGTTAAAATACCAAAAGGGCAACTTTAGTGACTGTAACAATTGACTGTAATAATATCAGTTGTGTCAAAAATATTTTGCAAGGTCATTTTGAATAGACTTAAAGATGTAATGGATACCACAATGAGAGAAGAACAAGCAGGATATCCTAAAGGGAGAAGCTGTCTCGACCAGATCTTTACTCTAATAATAATACTTGAAGAACATATTGAAAAGCAGAAACCATTAATACTGAACTTTATAGACTTTAAAAATGCATTAGATAGCATACACAGAGATTCATTGTAGAGAATTTTAAGTCTGTATGGAATACCATCTAAAACTGTCAACATCATTAAGGACTTCTACAATGGATATGTTTGTGCAGTCAAAACAGAAAAAGGGATGTGTGAATGGTTCCAGATTGAAACAGGTGTGAAACAAAGATGTATACTGTCTCCTTTGCTTTTTGGAATTGCAATAGACTTCATAATGAAAAAAATGCTGCACGGGTAACACATGTATTGACTGGGTTCATGGGACCCAACTAGAAAATCTTGATTTTGCTGATGACATAACTCTTATCAGTAATAATGTGAATTCCATGCAAGAAAAAACAAATATCCTGTCTTCACTGGCTAGCAAAATAGGACTTGAAATTAACAAGGACACAACAAAATAATGAAACTTCCCCTTAATCAAAAAGGAAAAATACATGTAGAAGGGACAGATGTTGAAGAAGTCAATCAATTTGCATAACTTGGCACCTGCATAGACAAGGATGGTGACACTAGAAAGGAAGTTAGAATTAGAATTGCAAAAGCAGCATCAATCTTCAAGAATCTTGAGAACATATGGAATTCAAAAGTTATAAGCATAAAAACCAAGTTAAGACTATTCAATTCAAATCCACCCTCATTTATGCATGCGGAAGCTGGAAAACAACTAAAGAAATAGATAAGAAATTAGACTCTTTTGAAAACAAATGCCTAAGGAAAATACTCGGCATCAAGTAGAACGAATTCAAGAACAATGCAGAGATAATACAGATGATTGAGTGATCAGGAAAAGGAGATGGACACATGTTGGTCACATGATGAGAAGAAACAGTCAGAGAATCTCAAAACAACCTATCAAGTGGAACACAACAGGCAAACGAAACAGAGGCAGACCACGTGAAACACTAAAGAGGACATTGTTAGAAGAGACCAAATTAATAGGTATAAAATCCCTTGATGAGGTTGAAAGGCCTGCCGAAAACAGGAAAAATTGGCGAACAACCTTGCGAGCCCTATATGACGTTTAACGTCACGGGAAGGATATAAGATATAAGATAAATATAAGATGGCCTTTAGATTGAGCTTAGTAAGGGTTCCTGCCTCCTCCAACCTGTATTGTTCATTTCCTGACCTATGGTCTGAGTCCTCTCTACCTGTGATCTCTAATATTAATACAGTATATAACTTTGAATTCTTTCCAGACTAAATGTTTACGTAGAATTAAAAAAATATTTTGGCCAAACACCATAAGAAATAACATCTTATTGGCAGAAATGCAGATGAAACCACTGACAACAATTATTGAGGAAAGACGCTGGCGATGGTTGGGACATGTGCTCCGAATGACTGACAACTCACTACCAAAAATAGCACTGAGATGGACACTACAGGGGAGCAGAAGTAAGGGTAGACCAAGGGAGACATGGAGAAGAACAACAGAAAGGATGTTGAGCAATAGAGGGCTCACCTGGGCAAGAGCAGAAAAAAAGGCGAAAGACAGGCATTTGTGGAAAACCCTTGCGGAAGCCCCATGTGCCCTGGGCACTTAAGGTTCAGAGAGAGAGAGATATAACTTTGTATTATATTGACCAAACATAACAGAAGCGCCACTGTCTTTAACATAACATACCGTCCTAGTGTAGTACAGGTTGAATATCCCTTATCCGGAAATCCCAAATCCAGAATGTTCCAAAATTCGAAACTTTTTGAGCGCCTTCATGACTCCACAAGAGGAAAATGGAAAAAAAAGACCCGCCAGTTCCCTTCAGTTGCTATAGCTGTATTTCAGCGTCAGCATATTTTCTTTAAAAGCTATCCAGCAAACTGCTGTCTCATCATAAGGACGATACACGCTTAGATCGAGGGGTGTACGACCTTGACCGAAGCGTCATCGTCCACGTGATTTGGTAGTTGGTTTCGGAGGGTGGGGGGGGGAATATACAAGTATATTGAAACATTGCCTTGCATCAGATTAGATAGAGCCAATGGCCGGGTGATGTCTTGTTCCGCTGTGCTGATTGATGTGCTGTAAATTCCTGTGTATTATGGTGATCATTATTATATTCTTCCCGTGCCCACCTCATGTGGTGTAGATTATGTAGTTGTGCGTTGAACTGTGATGTAGGGTTCGTGTCATTCCATGTAATAATATAATTTGTGTCTGATTTCATTGTGATTTTCTCTGTTAATTGGATTGGTAACATGTACACTTTTGTATCATGCTTTTTTTCAAGTAGACTGACCATGTGTTTGTATCAATACAGATGCTATTGTTGTAGGTACTGGCATCAATGGCTGCGGAGATGAAAGTGCAATGTCACATATAGTCGTGGTGGATGCTACAGCCAGGCCCCAGTCAACTGAGGCCCCCATGTACATAAAGTAACTGCGTAAATATTGCAGACCTGACTAGTTTCGTTATTAAATGATATTACGCTTGACTTAATTTGCATTTTCATTGATTGTTCCTCACATTGTTTTGCCATTATTGATGAATAATGTCTTAATGTCATGTTGGTTGTCAGTGCCAGTTGTCCGTGGTTGTCGGGTTCATTGTGAGATTAAAATTGTTGTATTATTGAATTCAGACTTCGTGATTTCTACTGCATGCAGTGTACTGTATTGATTGAATGCTTGAGGATTTAGGCAAAATTATCATATCATATAACAAGGAGGGGAGAACCTGGGTTGGCGGTCATGATGGGGGGATTGGTCTCGAGCACATTGCCAAGAGGAATGTTGGTCTGTAACCATCTTGAGAAAATATTCCTCCCACTAATTATACGTACATGTAAACTTGCACCAGACAAGTTTTACACTCCCTCTAGGTCCCACTCTATTGTCCTTCAGCTGTTTCTGATGTTTCTTCTCACTTAGAGTAAAGGGTGTACAGTAATCTTTTATTCAAAACACAGCGTGGTAGGTGGAGCCTGAAAGTCTGCCGTCGTTTGTTATTGTTGTTGTTTCAACAACTGATACAAGTATTCTGGTTATGCTAAAGTGCTGCTTAGTAACCCTGAACACATTATTGTTTCATTGTATTAATGGTATGCCATATTTTTACGCATTTCTGTGTGAATAAATGTACGTTTAACTGTATGAAAATGATTGCTTATTTGTAAGGAGGGGAAAAAATAAGCAAGCAGTGACCCGGTTTTGATTGGAAATCCCACTGGCCAGAGACGGCCACGTGTCTTCTTCTTCTTCTTCTTCGTTCACTTCTAACACCAAAAACCGCACTGTGAACCTACTGAATTCACGCCTGTGGTCCTCATTAGGTCCCGTGGTCCCCTGTGTGGTCCAAAATAGCCCACACGAGATCCACGAAAGGACCACAAGGGGTTCAGAGTATCACAGTGCTTTAGCCTGTATTCTTGGTGGGTCTCGGAAGCGGGATTGCGTGACACCGTGGTTTTCATTGCACCAGTTTAGTCTAGGGTTGGACTTTCTCACCGGAAGACCTCGACGTGTTTAGGATATCAGTGCATCCCCGCTGGGTGAGAGGCGGTAGCCCACCTAGGCCAGAATTGGACTTTCTCACCGGAAAACCTCGACGTGTTTTGAGATACCCGTGTATCACCGCCGGGTGAGAGGTGGTTGCCCATCCAGTCCAGGGTTGGACTTTCTCACCGGAAAACCTCAGCGTGATTAGGATACGCAAACATCCCCGCCGGGTGAGAGGTGGTTGCCTATCTAGACTGCCCTGGTCCAGTGTCTCCGACTTGAGCATTTTGCGGTCTTGGCCGCTACCATTCCTAGTTGTTACCAGGATGGAGCTTTTGTCCAGGAGGACGAATCCTCGCCACTAGTGACTTCTACCCCTGGGTTGAGCCGGTTTAGGCATTATCCCAGTATGGGCGTGTTTGGGACGGGACCGACCTCTAGAGCAGAGGTACTGTGACATGCATAGCCTTCAAGATTCACCCCTGGTATGAGCCGGTTTAGGCAAAATTCACCAGTATGGGTGTTTATCAGGTGTTACTGACCTCTAGGGCGGAGGTGGCATGACATGTCTAGCCATCAAGTTCCACCCCTGGTGTGTGCCGGTTTAGGCATATTTCACCAGTGTAGGTGTATTTCGGACGTGGGCGGCCTCTAGAGCAGAGGTGCCGTGGTATAGCTCTCGTAGCGATACTACTGGACATACCGGTTAAACTTCACTTTCCACCACCTTTTCCCATCGGCTCCGCACAGCAACCTTTATTTCTTTTCCGCATTTACTTCCTTAACCGGGAGGAGCTTCACTCCACGCACGGCATTTGAAGAGTCTCGCCAGCAGTGTCTTAACCTTTGGGACAAGCCGGTTCATGCATTTCACCCAACATGACTGCACTCAGTACGTGGCCGACCTCCAGACCAGAGGTGCCGTGATTTGACTGTTTGCTTCGCTTTATCCTTTCTACCACCTTTTCCGCAGTGATGCTGCGCGGCAACCTCATTTGTAATTTTCTTCATTGGCCGGGAGGAGCACCGCTCCACGCACGGCAGCTGAAGATCTCGCCAACAGCGGAGAGATGGGCCAATTTCGAGACCATCGGTCGACAAAACCGTACTACATCGTTATCACGAACCTGGCTGGCTAGCCGTTTACATGCTTCGCTCGACGGACAAACCACTTGCTTCTGCATCGAAACACCTTAACTCTCGCCGTCCGGGAAGGGAGCGAAAGCCTGTCTCCCCACACACGGAACTCGAGAGCGCTTTTTCGCCAAAAGAACGCCGTGTTTAGTCGAATTAAGCCGCAGGCTCCACTCCTGGTGGTGCCCTTCCGTCAATTCCTTTAAGTTTCAGCTTTGCAACCATACTTCCCCCGGAACCCAAAAACTTTGGTTTCCCGGAAGCTGCCCGCAGAGTCATCGAAGCAACTCCTGCGGATCGCTAGTCGGCATCGTTTATGGTCAGAACTACGACGGTATCTGATCGTCTTCACGCCTCTGACTTTCGTTCTTGATTAATGAAAACATTCTTGACAAATGCTTTCGCAGTAGCTCGTCTTGCGGCGATCCAAGAATTTCACCTCTAACGCCGCAATACGAATGCCCCCGTTTGTCCCTGTTAATCATTACCTCCAGTTCCGAAAACCAACAAAATAGAACCGAGGTCCTATTCCATTATTCCATGCACCATTATTCAGGCAGCTGGGGCCTGCTTTGAACACTCTAATTTTTTCAAAGTAAACGCGCCGGCCACCCGGGACGCTCAGAGAAGAGCACCCGCGGGAGAGAGCCGGCAGACGGTAGGGCAGGAGACAACGGGCAGTGAACCGGCGCGAGCCGGACCGCCCGCCTGCGCCTGAGATCCAACTACGAGCTTTTTAACTGCAACAACTTTAATATACGCTATTGGAGCTGGAATTACCGCGGCTGCTGGCACCAGACTTGCCCTCCAATAGATCCTCGTTAAAGGGTTTAAAGTGTACTCATTCCAATTACGGGGCCTCGAAAGAGTCCCGTATTGTTATTTTTCGTCACTAGCTCCCCGTGGCGGGAGTGGGTAAGTTGCGCGCCTGCTGCCTTCCTTGGATGTGGTAGCCGTTTCTCATGCTCCCTCTCCGGAATCGAACCCTGATTCCCCGTTACCCGTTACAAACATGGTAGGCATGTCACGTACCATCGACATTTGATAGGGCAGACATTTGAAAGATGCGTCGCCGGCACAGAAGGCCATGTGATCAGCACAAAGTTATCCAGAGTCACCAGTTGGGACGCCGCGCCCCGCGAAGGGCAACGACGACTGGTTTTGAACTAATAAAAGCGCTCTTTCCACGAGGGTCGGAGCTTGGTAAGCATGTATTAGCTCTAGAATTGCCACAGTTATCCAAGTAGGATAGTGTCATCTAAGGAATCTCGACTGATTTAATGAGCCATTCGCGGTTTCACCGTGAGACAGTGTGAACTTAGACATGCATGGCTTAATCTTTGAGACAAGCATATGACTACTGGCAGGATCAACCAGATAGCTTTCTTCACCGAACCTTTGTCGGATATCTGCCGACAGACCGACGCGGGGCAAGGGAGACAGCGCTCTGCTCACAGCGGATCCCTTTCGACCCCGGCGGCGTTTCATTTCCTTTAACCGGCGGGGGCGGCTCTCTCTACTCTAACGAGCGGAGAAGAAAGCCTGGCCACCCACAAACAACACACGTTACATACTGCAGACCCGATACTCTTTGCGAGAGATGGGCCAATTTCGAGACCATCGGTCGACAAAACCGTACTACATCGTTATCACGAACCTGGCTGGCTAGCCGTTTACATGCTTCGCTCGACGGACAAACCACTTGCTTCTGCATCGAAACACCTTAACTCTCGCCGTCCGGGAAGGGAGCGAAAGCCTGTCTCCCCACGCACGGAACTCGAGAGCGCTTTTTCGCCAAAAGAACGGTCGGCCTGCGCAACAGCAACCGCCCGCGCTGTGCAGGTCGGCGCAGCTCTGCGCGGCTGACACGGCCACGTGTGAATGGAAAATCCCCAGGCTTCCGGTCCGGCGATGACCAGGTATATAAGACAAAAGGGAGAAGTATAAAGGGGGATAAGTTGAGCTCGCGAAGGTAGCGACCAGTCGTGGACGAAGGTGGTCAGTTTCCGAGAGATGGAGGCTGGCGTGTGTATTTTAGTTGTGCGCCTTTGTAAGCAGTATTGAACTCATATTATTCAAGAAAATTTTATTTGTTTATGATTTTTTTAGTAATGCCTGTTAGAAATATATGGACATCATGTGCATCGGATTTGTGATTTGTGTTGCCTTATGGATCAGAGTTTTGTAAATACAAGAATCGTGATTTTATAAAAAGGATTTGTTGTTTTCGTATTCCTGTTATTTTATACGTAAAGTGTGAACGTATGGTGTAGTCACCCTTCCACCACTCAGTACGACGGCGGCCAGACAAAAATAAAAGATTGAATAATAATTCACATCAATCTAGAGCCAAAATCATTATTACTACATATTGGTAGCACATAAATTTATGGTCAGGAATGATTGCAATGCCACATAGCCACGGTGTGTCCACACGGGTGGCTGAGATCTTTGCTGTCTAATGCTTTAGTGTACGCAGACTTTATTTCACGCAAAAAAGTATTTAAAATATTGTATAAAATTATATGCAGGCTACGCGTATAAGGTGCATATGAAATACAAAGGAGTTCCGTGCTCAGATCTGGGTCTCATATCACCCGTATATCTCATTATGTTTATGTAAATACTCCAAAATCCAGAACATTTCCAGTCTCAAGCTTTCCGGACAAGAAATGCTAAAAGTCTAATACTCGTAATACTGTAATGTTATAAATCACGTGAAGCAATAATCTAGTTTTGTTGAGTACCTCAGTACTAGGATCCTTGCCCTTTACTTTTGTCAAGTTTTTTTCCATCAGTACTAGGATCCTTGCCCTCTACTTTTGTCAAGTTTTTTTTCCATCAGTACTAGGATCCTTGCCCTCTACTTTTGTCAAGTTTTTTCCCCTCAGTACTAGGATCCTTGCCCTCTACTTTTGTCAAGTTTTTTTCCATCAGTACTAGGATCCTTGCCCTCTGCTTTTGTCGAGTTTTTTTTCCTTCAGTATTAGAATCCCTGCCCTCTATTTTTGTCGAGTTTTTCCCCTCAGTACTAGGGTCCATGCCCTCTACTTTTGTCGAGTTTCTGCCCTCAGTACTAGGATCCTTGCCCTCTACTTTTGTCGAGTCCCCCCCTTTTGATACTAGTATTCCTTGCCCTTGTGGGCCGTTGGTTTTAACCCTACAGGTCCTAATGGCTAATCTGGCACTAGCTAAAGGAAAACAGCATCAAAAGAGTCACCGGAAGCCCACTAAAAGAGTCACCGGAAGCCCACCAAATGAAGTTTTCCAACCATTTTTCACAGTTAGGACTCGAGCCGGAATGGAATCCTGGGACTTCCAGCGCGCGCGCACACACACACACACACACACACACACACACACACACACCGGACTAACCAGTATTTTGCAACGTGGGCGGTTTTATATTTAATGAGCATACAAATGTAATTATGAATCTAAGAGGGTACTTTACTAGTTTAATTCCTCATTCTATAAGTAAAAGAAGTTGATAATACATTTATAACACGGAAAATAGATGAAGATGATGATTAGCACAGCAGGGCGAAGCAGTTGCCTCTCAATGGCAGTGATAAGAAAGCACTGCTCCATCAAATCAGTGGACAGGGTAAAATGTTTTATCTACGAGGGCGAGTCATAAGGTAAACAACAAATCAAGGGACGTAACCATTGAAATAATATAGGACAAGAATTTTTTACTTGTCCTTAAGACATTTTATATATCTTTGAATGTTTACGCCCCTTGATTTGCTATTAATTTTTTTATCTGCCCTCTAATAGTCACCCAGCTGTAGAAATGGGTACCTGACTTCTTCTGGAGTTGGGGAAGGAAAGGCGGCCAGCCGTGATACTGACCTTATCACCCTCTAGTGTGCTGACAGGTCAAGGAAAATATGGGCACTAATACCATATCCCTATGTGCCTCTAAGGCATGACAGGATTACCTTTACCTTTTTTTTTACCTCAAATAAACTATAATAATCAAAGAAGAGAAAACAGAAGAAAGTTTTTTTTTGCAAGAAAAAGATTAGCTTCTTTAAAATTGCTCGAATGTTTACGTACATAATTGTCTGGTAACGAATAGCAGTAATTAAATTGTATTTAATTCATATTACAGCTTTTGCATTTTTCAAAGGCTCTTGTGCATCATCGTAAATGATATAGATGAAACAAAGGCCGAGAATTTGTAGCCAATGAACCAAGTGTACTAGTGTACCAAACGCAGGGTTGCTCCCCTTGCATTGAATGATGTGAACGTTCAAAGAGATCAGCACGGCCGACTTAAAAAGGTAGCATGAATCTGAAAAACAAGGGAAATAACCCACACAAAAAAAACTTACAAGTAGTGATTTTCGTTAAACACTAAAGTAATTTGATAATTCTGCAGTGCGGTGATGAAAACGAGATTAATTTTTAGAAAATCGCTCTCAGATCTTTAAGCAGCGAAGACGATAAAAAAGA
Source organism: Achatina immaculata (assembly GCA_009760885.1). NCBI lineage: Eukaryota > Metazoa > Mollusca > Gastropoda > Stylommatophora > Achatinidae > Lissachatina > Lissachatina immaculata. Next base: position 6,816,210 of record CM019717.1, read on the forward strand.
TCACAGAGATGAAGGAAGTTTTATAGGAGAAGTCAACAACAACAACAACACAACAACAACAAAGAGAGAACATACATCATAATCTGATCGTAATAATCTGGTGGTAAGATTATGACGTAAGTATTTTCTCTGTTATTAACTATGAAGATTTTTTAATTACTGAGAAATGACAAATAATTTACCAGTCTTAAATATAAATAACCTAGGGTTGGGGCCGGGTGGGGTTGAACAAATAATATACTAATCATAAATGTAAAAGAAGCGGGGGGGGGGGGTGTAAAAATATACGTGCAAAAAAGAGAAGTAGATAAATAATATACTCATTGTAAACAAAAAAGAGCAGTAAAGTGGGAAAAAATATACCGATCTTAAATAAGGAAGCAGGATATAGACGAATAATATACTCATCTTAAATTAAAAACAACATTTTTTTTTAATGGAGAGGGGGGAGGGGAGAAATGGAGTTGTACAAATAAATAAATCTAAGATAAATGCAGAAGAATAGAGAATATAAATAATGTACTTATCTTAAACACAAAGGAAGCAAGAACAGGGAGATAACATACCGATCTTAAAAACAAAGGGAGCAAAAACAGAGAGATGACATACCGATCTTAAAAACAAAGGGAGCAAGGACAGAGAGATAACATACCGATCTTAAAAACAAAGGGAGCAAGGACAGGAAGATAACATACCTATCTTAAAAACAAAGGGAGCAAGGACAGGGAGATAACATACCTATCTTAAAAACAAAGGGAGCAAGGACAGGGAGATAACATACCTATCTTAAAAACAAAGGGAGGAAGGACAGGGAGATAACATACCGATCTTAAAAACAAAGGGAGCAAGAACAGGGAGATAACATACCGATCTTAAAAACAAAGGGAGCAAGGACAGGGAGATAACATACCGATCTTAAACACAAAGGGAGCAAGGATAGGGAGATAACATACCGATCTTAAACACAAGGGGAGCGGGAATAGGCAAATACAACACCGACCGTATAACATTAAGAAAGGACACATAATATCACCCAACGCATCTACAATCAATATGATCACTGAAGAAAGCAACTATTAGTTATTCTCTTTATGATGTAAACTTTTATCCAATTTTTTAAAATATTTTACACAGATGTACCATCAGTAAGGAGAGTTAACAGCTGCTTTTCTCTCTTTCCCCCCCCCCCCCCTCAAATCATTAGCCGTGCTTACATCTGTCGATGGATTTTTCCCGTTTCTTGTCACGTGAATGAATTCAGAGGTTATTATTTCAAAAGTGTTTTACCTCTTTTCTGCGTCGGGGATAATGAAAAAAAACCCAACATTTTTCTGTAGTGATGTTTTACAGTTCTTCTGTAATTTTTTTTCCCATGAACTGTTTGTTGTATTCATGGAATTCATGGGTATATTACGAAAAATTTACTGAAAAGTAAAAAAAAAAAACAAAACTACTATATCCAAATTTTGAAAAGGTGGCAAACAAACATCCCATAATGACTGAAAGTGATAATGAACGGTAGAGGCTGTCTGATGCTATCGGAAGCCTACAGAAAAGTAGCGAATAAAATTAATAATTCTGAATTAATGTTGAATGTTGACATAAACACATTCCAACCACATCTCTACAAGCTTCTCAAACAGCGTTGGAGAGAAGGCGATGTAACTTCAGGACATGCCAGATACCAAGATAGTGACGATGTAGAAAATCGAAACGAAGGCGATTGTAATAACTACGGAGGAAAATCTGCTAAGCATAACGTGTAAAACTTTCTTTTGGGCTGTACTGTAGCGCCTGAAGAAATTCTTACTGAGTCGCAGCGTGGTTTCAGCACGAGGCGATCATTCAATGACATGATCTTCACGTTCAGGCAACTTCAAGAAAGTACAAGGAACGCCCCTCTTCGTTGATTATGTCGGCGTCATAAAAGGCATTTGACGCCGAGCAGAACTGCATCATTCAAAATATGAAAGATCAGGGTTCCATCATGACTGCTAAAAGCTGATTCCATCATTCTCCGAAGACGTGCAGCCCATCACGTAGTTTCGTAGAAGCACATCTGACAGTTTTGTGGCCAAGATCTAAGTGAATCAAGACAGTTTTGTGGTCAAGATCTAGGTGAATCAAGACAGTTTTGTGGTCAAGATCTAAGTGAATCAAGACAGTTCTGCGATCAAGATCTAACCGAATCAAGACAGTTTTGCAGTCAAAATCTAAATGATAAATGGCTGTGTCCTAGACTACTATCTTTGTATTTTCTATTTTCTACCCTCTTATGCCACATATTCAATGTAATCAGTAACAATATGTTCATTTGCATAAAGGTAGACGGTTCATTCTTTAAACTTTAAAAAAATCTTCAGTTTCTTAACGATGCAGCCTTTGTAGATGAGGACGAGGTTCTTCTGAACTGTTCAATCAACAGCTCGGCTAGAGCAATGGCTCCAAACCTGTAGTTCGTTGATCATAAGCGATCCTCAGAGAAAATATCAGGTGGTCTTCAGCTGGTCACTGGCATGGTATTAGTGCGATACTGCGTATAATATAGTGGTTCACAACTAATATTTAGTTTAGAACCACTGAGCTATAGTATTTTACCTACCTTCACTGGCGGAAAGTATCAGTTAGATATTAATTCTTAAATACATCACAGTCACAGCGAGAGCTATTACACGAATATCACATAGAAGGACATGTTCAGAATCTTCAGTCTACAGTTACGGCCACCTTCTCTCTGGACGAAGAAATAAACACGTAAAAAGGAAGGACAACTACCTCTTTTAGAAAACTAAGGAAAATAGCGTAAAAACAAATCCTCGTTTCCACGCTGTTAAGTCGTAGTGGGGTTACAGTGTTAGGTCCTTATTTCCAATACCAACTTATCACGCCTGACCACATTTACCTTTTTATATTCCTCTGGTACCCATTTTAAGAGTCTGGGTGATCTCTAGGGCCTTCTTTGGCGTGGTGGCACCAGAAAAAAAATCCCCACTGCCGGGACTTGACTCATGTACCACAGGATTAGTAGACCGAGAGTCTAACCACTCAGCCAGTCAGGAAAATGGCGTAGAACGAGTATAATACAAACATTGAAGACACCGTTTCTGATTTATCACGCACGCGATCTTAGCACTCTGTTATATTTATCTGAAACGTGGTTAAAATAATCTAAATGTATTTTTTTTTAATATAGTAGATTCAATCTTATCCTCAGTCACAAAATAATGATCATAAAGTGATAGGATAAAATAACCAATTCTTGGAGACTACAGTCTACAGAGCTGCCATAATGATATCAATATTCGGGGACAAAAGGCTGTCTGTAGCAATAATTTCGTTTGGGAACTTCCATGACGAGTAGTGTTAACAGGATTTTTATTATTCAAAAATTCCACATGAGCCAGCAGAACTGACCCAGACGAGGTTTTAAAGATTGAGAGTTCATTCAGCGCAAGTACTAGATCATGTTTTTTTTTTTTAAAATCATGATTGATTACGTACAATTTGGTGCAAAATTTATCATTCTAAAGAGAGATTTTCGTCACACAAACACTTTTGTTCCAAGAACACCAACAACCAATGCAATATTTTCTTAGGTTGATCTAACAAATGTATTATTTTGTCCATGACCTTCCTTTGACACAAGATAAATATTACATATAAATTGTATTTTTTCTTTCCCGTTTTTTTTTTTTTTTGGTGGGTGACACAATATATTTAAGTTCCCTTTTCTGGATATCTCATATTTTATGGACTAAATCTTGTAGCCATAGCCTTTTATGTGACATGTTCCGCATGAATAATATAAAATGTGCATCCTGTGTTATAGACCATATTTAGAAATCCTGGACATAAATTCTTCATAAATATAAGCCGTATCAAGTCCAGTCTCTTAGCATTCTTCAACCACAAGGATCTGAAAGAAGAAAAAGTCTCCGAAAGCTGAAAATATTCAGATTACGGTCTCATTTCTGGCATTAATCTTTTCTCTCTAGAAAGCACTGTTCTGTTCTCATCTGCTTTAATCATCGTGATTTAATTCAAACTTCTACTTGCCGTACACTTGAAGCCATTTTATTGGCAGAAATATGCACACAGACCTCAAGACAAACGCCGAGAGTTGTGATTTATATTCCGTTAAATGAAATAAAAATGGCAGAGAAAGAACTTCAGCTTTTCCCTCTTTAAAATATAAAATCCACGCTTTTAACAATCCAGTATTTATTTACAACTTTTTTGGTGTTATTTTCTGTATTCCCTTCGAGCATCGCAGATTCTCTACATATATTCGAGCGCTACGAGGTGTGATTGATAAGTTCTCGGCATAAGATACAACGGATTATTTGTGGACAACTTTTGGGGGTTATTTCTCAAATAGTCCCCTTGCAATTTGTACACTTAATCCAGTGATCCTGGAGCATACGGATCCCTTCTTTGTAAAAGTCAGCATCTTGTGCCAGTAGAAAGTGGTCTACAGCATCTGAAGCAAATTTGCGACCACTGAACTCCTTTTTTGAGTTTGGTAAACAGGTAATAGTCTGAATGAGCCAAATCTGGGGAATAAGGAGGATGTTCAAGAAGCTGGAAGCCGCATTCATGATGGCAGCCATTAACACCGCCGATTTGTGAACTGGAGCATTGTCTTGCTGAAAGATTACTCCTCTCGTCAATTTCTCTCGACGCTTTTCCTCTAATTTCACCCGCAGTTGCTTCACAAGATTAGCATAACAGGCTCCGGTGACCGTTCTGCCCTTTTGAGGATAGTCTACCAATAGCACACCTTCTGAATCCCAAAAAATGGAAGCCATTACTTTGCCTGCAGACAGAACCACCCTTGCTTTCTTTGGAGATGGGGATCCATGATGTTTCCACTGCTTTGACTGTTCTTTGGTTTCTAGTTGAAAAAGATGAACCCAAGTCTCATCCATAGTCACAAATTGCTGAAGAAACTTTTCAGAATCTGCAGAAAAATGGCCAAGATAGTCTCTTAACATGTTGAGACGCTGTCGTTTGTGATCAGCTCCAAGAAGTTTCGGGACCCTTCGAGCAGAGACCTTTGTCATGTGAAGATCATTATGAATAATGGCATGAACACGTTCCTGGGAGATGCCCAACTCAGTAGCAATGTACCGCTCAGTTAATCGTCGATGTCATGGAAACCGGTGGTTTCATCGGTGGTTACCTTTCTTGGTCTTCCAGACTCTCTCTTCCATGTTTGAATTGAGCTGCCCATTTCTTCACTGTGCTGTAAGAAGAGGCACTCTCCCCTAGAGTCTCTACCATATCTTCATGGATCTCCTTCGATGATAAGCCCTTGATGCAGAGATAGTGAATGACTGCTCTTATCCATTTTCTCAATTTCTGCCACCCCTTATCACTTCAGTAGCCTGTAAAAAATTGGTCGCAGTTAATTTCATGAAACTTGGAGTTTAACCTTACATTAACCTGATCTACAAATGCACCTAATATCAACTGTGTTTCAAGTATTTGTACCTTATGCCGAAAACTTATCAATCACCCCTCGTATTTCAAAATCATACTCCGATTGGCTGGTAAAGAAGAAGTCAAAGATGGAGAAAAACAATTGTATTGTGTACAAAACTTACATTACTTGTTTTTTAGATATAATCGCCACCCAAATTAATTCACTCGTACTGTGGACAAGTTTTTGCAATCCCACTCAAAGTCGGCGCTACCAGGGTGTCCAGCCAGCTGTTTACTCTATCATTGATTTGAAGACGCTAGGTAGTCACCAGGCTTTCATTTTGGCGAAGAGATGGAAAATGCTTAGCGCCAAATCAGGGCTGTAAAGGAGGGGAGAGGAGGAAATGGTCGAAAACCTCCCAGATGAGCTGTTCGAGTAAAGTCTTTGTGTAAGCAGGAGTGTAAGGCCGTGCTTTGTCGTGCACGAGAACGGCGCCCTTGGTGAACATATCGCACCTTTTGTTTTGGATCGACCTCCAAATTTTATTCTGGGTTTCACAATAAATCTTTGACATTGCTGTGATCCCTTGTGCCATGAATTCCGTCAGCAAACTTTCTTTGTGGTCCTAGAATACTGTAGACATCATTTTCGGCTAGAAAGTGTTTGTTCGACTCTCCTGGGCCTGTTTGGAGATTGAATGAGCATTGAGTGTGTTTTTATCGTTTCTCTGTCTACGCATTCACGAAATGAACTCACGCCTCCTCTCCTTGTCACGATACTCTATCGAGAAACTAACCCCCCCCCCCCCCCTCCCCTTACCTTCCTGGACGCTAAGAAAGAAAGTTAAAACTGACTCCATTCTTTGAGCTTTGTGAATGTCAGACTGCTCTTTTTGTATCCTACGTTCATGGAACTGTTGGTAATCCATTCACTCCGTGACAATTCGAAACAGACTAGAACTCTCAAAATTTTAGGAATTTCATCACAAAGATCTGAAATCGCGAAGCAATGATTTTTCAGGCTCGACTTCGTCGATGTTTTTGTTTGTTTTGTTTTTGGGGAGCAAGTCCATCAGTCACAGTTATATGTCCTCCCTCATCATCACATGTGTGCGCCCATCTCTGAATTTCCTGCACAAATCCCTCACAGAACTGTCACTCATAGCGTTATCACCGCAGAAACGGACACATTCGACTGTGAATCGCGACTGCCATTTGCCCTTCTGCTTGCAGGAAAAAATGAATCACTCCATGAACCTCACAGCTGGCGGGAGTGCTGATTACAGGGCCCGTGTTTACTAGGTCCGAAACTGATGCACGACTGAACAAAATGAATTGTGTGTCGGCATTTAGCGAGATCACACTTTACTGGTGCTAAAAGTAATGCCCTGTGTTACTATGATAACCAGTTTAGTTTTAACTCATAACAAAAATGTTCTTTAAAGAAAGGCAAATCAAAGAACGTAACTAGTGTAAAAAATATTTTAAGAAAAACAAACTGGAGAGCGAGTATAAAAGTTTGTATTTATCGTTATTTTTTTCACTGGTTACATCCCTTGATTTTCTGGTACATTTGACTCCACCTCGTTTTTCAGCATACCATAAATAATTTATTCTTCTTACATCTTACATGCTTCCCGTGCTGCTAAACGTCACATAGGGCTCGGCATGGTAGTACACCAAGTTTTCCTGTTTTCGGCGAGCTTTTCAACTCATCAAGGGATTTTATGCCTACTAATTTGGCCTCTCTTAACAATATCCTCTTTGGTGTTTCAGGTGATCGACCTCTTTTTTTTTTTTTGTTGGCCTGTTGTGTAATTTATTCTGGACGGCAATAAAAGTATTTTTAATAAAAAACAAAGTTTTCACGTAAGATTCAGATTAGGAAAAACTTGTTGAGACTGTAAGGAAAGCAGAACTGAAATTGTTTGAACACTTCATGAGAGGGCAGTTGGAGAACCTGATAATCACTTGACAATTCACAGGAAAAAGAGGGAGAGGGAGACCAAGAGAAAAATTAAAGAGGCTGAGGAAGTGATATGGGGGAGGGGGGGGGAGATGGTGAAACTGATTTAGTACACCACGGAGAACACAAAATATAGAAGAGAGGTCGTGAAGACGGGACGGCACTGCATCGAACGAATGAGTGAATAATTAATAACATTTAAGACCACTTAACCGGTGGTACCGGGTTCAAGTCCCAGCAGTGAGCATTCTTTTCTGGTACCACCCACACCAAGAAGACCTCCGGGGCCCACCCAGCCCCAAAAACTGGGTACCAGAGAAATCTGGAAAGGTAAATGCTGCCTGGCGTGATACTGACCGCATCAGACGTTCATGTGTCCATGGCCTAACACCGTATCCCCAGTATTCCTTAATGACATGCGAACGAGGATTTTACCTTTTTATACCTCCCCCAGATGTCGGTGACTCAAGTTCAGCTGTAGAAAAGGATACCCGGCTCTTTCTTTATGGAAGAAAAGGCAGTTGGGCATAGTGTTGACTACATCACTCTATCGTATGCTGGCAGATCAAAGACAATATAGGCACCAACATCAAATCCATCAAATCCTACAAAATTTGTTCTCTTACTTTAACAAATCCATTGTCATGCTTCTATAGCATGATAGGATTATATCTGTACCATTGTTAATTCCTGTTTTTTATAGTTTAGATGCTATGGCACAGAGGTAATAAAGAAACGCTTCAGATAAGATAAAGTTCTACATTAAAAACATATAACCGACATCAATATCCAGCAAAATGGGGAAAAAAAGATATTTTTTAATCATCCAGTGGCTCGCAGCCAAGATGATGACTTTAGAACATTCTAACAAAAGCGATGAGAAGTTGAGAGAGAGAGAGAGAGAGAGAGAGAGAGAGAGAGAATGAATGAATGAATGAATGAATAATCTTTATTTTTCAAGGGTAAAGAATTGGGCACGCAGGCCCGTCTTACATTCTGCCCTTCATCACTCCATCTTTCATTCTTCCCACACACTTGATTTAGTACAAAAATACAAATTAAATTAGTAAAAACATATCAAAAGAGTGTAAGATTTAACTACTACATTCAAGGTAAAAGAGAAGAAGTAATTAACCTAATAAAATAGCACTCACGCACACATACACCCGCAGACATATATATAAATAAAAATACATTGTAAATACAGATCTTCTAACATATTTTTTTAAACAAACATTAAAATAATTTCTAACAATATCTAACAAGTTGCTATGTCACTGAAGTACTTGATGGTTTACGAACCATGTGTTGAGAGAGTGCTGGGTATTTTATGGAGGCATATAATTACATGCAAGTAAATAATGAAACAGGTTTGAGTTAAAGGATGAAGTATTACCAATGGATTTTAAATTGTAGGGGAGGGTGTTCCAGAGCTGTACTGCAGAGTATGCAAGGCTTTTCTTGTACATATCAATTCTGGGTTTAGGAAGAAGACAGTTTTTTAAACGCTGGCTATGTTTAGTGTTATGAGAGAGAAAGAGAGAAAGAGAAAGAGAGAGAGAGAGAAAGAGAGAGAGAGAGAGAAAGAGAGAGAGAAAGAGAGAGAGAGAAAGAGAGAGAGAGAGAGAAAGAGAGAAAGAGAGAAAGAGAGAGAGAGAGAGAGACAGAGTTAATGGAAACCCTTAACACAGGGCACCGAGATGATGTTTATGTTTTTTATTTTTCTGTCTCCCTGGTACTACGAGCAGGATGTTTTTGCAGACGATGAGGTGAAAGCGATGAAGCACAAGGTTGCTGTCGGTTACGAGATGTAGGTTACGACGACTGTTCCTGCAGATGGAGAATGCAGCTAAACAGCAGAAAGATATAGTACATGTTGTTGTTGTTGTTGTTTAATCAAACTCCATCGCCAATATGAACCTTAGCGATTATTGCCCCTCAAGCCAGACTGACCCTGTGCTAGGCGCTCCAACGGACAGGTGGAGAGGGTCTTAGACCGCTATGGTTCATAAATCCTGACTCAAGAAGTCAACAGCAGTTCTCTAATCGATCCGTTGGATAACGTCCTTACCCCACGCAGTAAGATAGTAGAAAGCGCCATTATCCGAGATCTTTGGAAAGATATACAAGGTGTGTCTGGTAAATAATGAGACTTATTTTATTCAGCCAATCAGCTTGGACAGATTCTTCGGGCCAGAAGGTTAGTGTGGGATGTTAGGTAAAGGGTCGATATCTCGTCATTTGGCTGAGCTTTTACAGAGTGCTGATCATTTGCGAAGTTGATAGCTATTTAATCTTCGCATAACGGTCAAAATGCAGAGGAGTATCGAGCAGCGGTACGCGGTAAAGTTGTGTGTTAAACTTGAAAAATCCGCGACCAAGACGTTTGCTATGATATAGAAAATCTACGAGAAAGATGCTTTATCGAAAGCACAAGTGTTTCGGTGGCACAAGACGTTTAACGAAGATAGAGAGAGAGACATGGATGATCAACGCACATGGCGCCCATTAACGGCTTACATGCTGATAAGGTGAAAGCGGATTTGGACTCAGACCGATGTCTGAGTCTTAGATTGATAGCAGATCAAGTGGGACTTTCAAAATCCATTGTGCATGAAATCGTCACGAAGGAAATGCACATGAGGAAAAGTGTATGCCAAATTGTTCCTAAGGTTCTGAGCGACGAACAAAAGAAAAGCCGTATGTCGATTTCTCGTGAGCTTTTGGACCATGTGAGGAGTGAACCTGCTTTTTGTGAGAAGGTGATAGCCGGTGATGAAACATGGGTCTTTGAGTAAGATCCGGAGACGAAAAGACAGTGCTCCGAGTGGCACACTACCGAGTCTCCTCGATTAAAGAAGTCTCGTATGTGCAAATTGAAGATGAAATCGATGCCAATTATCTTGTTTTACTCCAAAGGTGTTGTCCATAAGGAGTTCGTACTACCTGGACAAATGGTCAACACAGAATTTTACGTGGAAGTGCTAAAACGCCGAAGAACAGAGTCGAGAGCGTCCCCTCGGAGATCGCCAACACCTGGGTTCTTCACCATAACAAGGCTCCAAGCAATGCGTCGCTGCTAGTGAGAGAGTTTGTGGCGAAACAAACCGTGGCATCGCTCCTTACAGCTCGGACTTGGCCCCGGCTGACTTCTTTTTGTTTCCCCTGCTCAAATCAAGCTTGAAAGGCCACGATTTTGGGATTGCTAATAACGTGCAAGCTACCGTGACGAGTGCTTTGAAGGAGATCCCTGTTCAAGTTTTCCAAATATGTTCTCCATTTTTTTCTCACTTTTCTCTTCCCTCTACCGCTTTGTAAAACTGTACCATACACCTCTATCTACCTGTATTACTAGAACCAGTTTTACCGCACTCGTTTTGTGTGTATATATATATATATATACATATACACATATAGAGTGAGAGAGTGAGAGAGAGGGGGAGAGAGAGGGTAGAGGGAGAGAGGGGGAGAGAAGGAGAGAGAGATAGGGAGAGAGACAGAGACGGGAAAAGAGAGAGGGAGAGAGAGGTAAAGAGTGAGGTAGAGAGAGAGGTAAAGAGTGAGGTAGAGAGAAAGGTAAGAACTAAGACAGAGAGATGGGGAGAGAGATAGGGATAGAGAGGAAGAGAGATAGATTTGAGATCGCTATGTTTCTCCCACAGACAGCTTTATGTTGCTAGCTCAAGAGAAAGAGAGAGAGAAGGAGAAAGAGAGATAGAGAGGGAAGGAGGGATCAAATCTATCTCTCTCCCTTTCTCTGTCCCTATCTCTCTCCCTCTCTCTCTTCTTCTCTCTCCCTCTCTAACCTTCTCTCTCTCTCCCTCTCTCTCTCCCTTGAGCAGGCAATATAAAGTTGTCTGTGGGAGAAACATGGTGATTTCAAATCTCTCTCACTCCCTCTCTCTCTGTCCCTCTGTCTCTCCCTCTCTATCTCTCTCTCCTCTCTTCCTCTCCCCCTCTCTCCCTCTCTTTCTCCCTCTCTCCTTCCCTTGAGCTAGCGACATAAAGTTGTCTGTGGAAGAAACAAGGTGATCTCAAATCTATCTCTCTCCCTTTCTCTGTTCCTATCTCTCTCTCCCTCTCTTTACCTCTGTCTTTCTTTACATCACTCTATCCTTCTCTTTCCCTCTCTCCCTCTCTATCTCTCTCCCCTCTCTTCCTCTCTCTCCCTCTCTCTCCTTCTTTCACACTCTCTCACCTTCTCTCTCTATCTCTCTCACTCTCTCTTTCCATCTCTCTCTCTCTCTCTTGAGCAGGGAACTACAAAGTTTTCTGTGGGAGAAACATGGTGATCTCAAATCTGTCTCTCCCTCTCTGTTCCCATCTCTCTCCTTCTCTCTCCCCCCTCTCTCTCTACCTCACTCTCTTTCCCTCCCTCTCTCCCTTTCCTTCTTTCTCTCTCTCCCTCCCTCTCCCTCTCTTTCTCTCCCTAATTTGAAAAGCTAATTTGAAAAAAAGGAAAACAGCACTCTGTCACAGAGCAATGCAGTCTACTGTAGAATACAATTAAAAGCTAATATAAACAGAAGGAGAAAACAAAACAAAAATTTATATTTACAAATATAATTAAAACAAAAAAGAGACCATCAATTAAAAGAGCGATATGACACTGTCACATTCCCTGACAGATGATAAACTGGAAGACTTGCAGAATTAGCTTACCTTATATACGACTATCTAAGATTCGGGTTGGTGCTGGCAGTTTCTCGAAAATCATGAGTCCAAGACCGCAGTCATATCCACAACCTTCTAGAAGATCCCACCCCCACCCATAGGACCCCAACCCCTTGTGATTGATAGCTGATCAACCACTGTATGGAGGCTCTCTGTTATGAAATAAACACTCTGATCATTTTTTAAATGGACGCTGGGGTGAACAACAATAGGTTGTCTTTGGTGAATCAGAAATCTGCTCCGTGTATCATGTTTCTCGTTATCACTGCCAACGGTTCGGCTTCTCAGCAGACATAACGTCATCGATTTGCGTGCGCTGACCGTCACGACCGACAATCCACAACAGGCATAAATATCACGGAAGTTACTTCCCGTCGTACAGCATAATGTATTACATCATAAGCTGACAATGTTATCTTGTAGTAGAGACGATGATGTAGAAGATGATGTAGAAATCATTATCCGTGGAACTTTCAGCTACAATATCTAATGCAGTTTAGTCCTGCAGCTCTGAGCCACGCGTATATGATGTCCCTACTACACAGTCAACACTCAACACCCACATACAGATACTAGATAGCTTGAAACTTCCAGCACTCTTTAACTTCTGTAGATAAATTTAACTGAACAAAAACAAAAAACCACAGAAGCTCTTACAGCAGAACAGACATTTCTTAGTGCTAGCTTACAGCTAATATTGTCATCAAGTCTTTTACAATTTACACTTACATAACGTTCATTGTATTGTTGATTTTTGTACTTTTTTCCATTATTTGTCAGCATATTATAAACTTAGTTAGATTCATTATCTCTACTAGCTTAAACGTATACCTATAATTGTATGATTGAAGTCTGACCAGTTATTTTATTTTTACTGAAATATAATATTTCTAACATTGTTATAGTGACTCAGAAAATAGAGGAGTGGCTGCGACACGATGGCCTACGTGTTGGCCACTTAAATGTCTATCATTTGTTAGGAAAACTCCCTGAGGTTACACATATACTTCAACAACATTTTCATATTTTTGGTTTCTCTGAAAGCAGATTACATAAAAACATCACAGACAATGATATACGAATAGATGGTTTTAATTTGATCAGGCGCGACCCAACTAGGAAGCTAGAGACAGGTTTAGTCGTTTACATTTCTAACACAATTAAATTTTGTAGAAGAGAAGACCTGGAAACATCAGAGGTTGAATGTATTATGCTAGAAATCAAAATATCAAATCTTAGTCCAAATTCTAATTAGTTTTATATACCGAAATCCAAATGCTTCAGCCGAGTGGTATGATCACTTTGCGACCATGATGGATGATGCTGTAACTCATAAATTCAAGGACATAATCATTCTAGGCGACTTCAATATAGATCTTAATCAGCCAAATCCTACATGGAAGAACATTTTAACATCTTACAACTTCTCCCAAATTGTGAACAAACCTACTAGAGTTGTTGAATCATCATCAACACTAATAGATCATATTTATGTAGCTGATCCAGGAAACATTACTGAATGTACTGTCCCTCATGTGTCGCTGAGTGATCACTACCCGGTCTGCTGTACGTGGTCACATAAGGGGTATAAAATACCGAAACACAAACATACCAGCATCAAATATAGAAACTTTAAAAACTTCAACTTGGAATTATTTTTAACTGATCTAAAAGCTTCCCCTCTTACGTACGTTTTCCAGTTAACAAATCCAGATGAGGCTATCGAATACTAGATCAAGATATTTCGAAATATTTTTGACAAGCATGTCCCCATCAAAGAAATGAGAGTAAAACACGTAACAAAATCCCCGTGGATAACTCCCGATGTATTGCAACTCATGAGGAAACGGGATGAAGCTCACAAAAGCAGAAATTTCAGTAGCTATCGTTCACTTAGGAATAAGGTGCAGTATTTAATTAGGCAGGAAAAGAAAAATTACTTCACAAATTTAGTGAAAGACAAAACTGATAGTAAATCAATCTGGAAAGCGATTAATACTCTTGTAAATAAAAGGAAGCAAACTGACCCACAAACACTTAATGGTGAACATACTTGCACTAACTTCAGTGAACATTTTAGGGAAGAAATTAGTATTCTAAAATCTTCATTACCGACCCCAAATTGCGACCTGAGCGTGTTGCAACAGTAAATGTGTAAAGCTAAAACAAATTAATATTCCCTTCCTCACAGTCGGTGAGGTTTATAACTACATCCTGTCCTTAAAGAACACTAACTCAGCAGGATGTGATGACATTAGTAACAAGATACTACGCTACGCTGCACCAGTTATCACAGACACACTAACATACTTATACAACTTGTGTATTGACAAAAAATATTTCCCTGACGCTTTTAAACTCGCCAAAGTTTTTCCTCTTTTTAAATCTGGACAGACTAGTGACCTCTCAAACTATAGACCCATATCCATTCTGTCATCACTATCAAAACCTCTTGAAAAACATATACAAAAGTTAACTCTGCTCCACATGCAAGAAAACAGTCTACTAATAGACAATCAGTCAGGTTTTAGACCAAATTACTCCTGCCACACAGCATTAACTAAAATGACAGAAAGCTGGCTGTCTAATATAAATGATGACAAATTGTGTGGTGCTGTCTTTGTTGATTTTAAGAAAGCCTTCGATATGATTGATCATGAAATTCTTGCAAAAAAGCTGGAAGGCTATAGATTACACCCTGACCTAACAAAATGTATTACATCTTTTCTCTCGCGTAGAAAACAAGTAGTTTGCTTTAGAAACAAAATATCTGGCTCGTCTGTGATTGATACCGGTATTCCTCAAGGCTCCATTCTTTGTCCTCTTCTCTTTGCTATCTATATTAACGACCTACCACTACATTTAAAGCACTCTTCATGTGATCTTTTCGCTGACGACTGTACTGTTTACAATAGTGAATATGACATCAATAGACTACAGACAACGCTCCGAAATAATATAAACAGTTTGATTAAATGGAGTAATAAAAATGGTATGTTGATAAACACCAACAAAACAAAATCCATGCTCATCACTACAAGACAGAAACTGCAAAATGCAACTAAAACTTCACTACAGCTTTGTGCTGGGACTAAGGCAATAGAAAATGTTCATGAACATAAAACCCTAGGACTCATCAATGATCAGCATTTAACTTGGAATTCTCACGCACATAACCTAACAAATTTGATTGCACAGAAAGTTTACCAATTAGCCAAAATTAAACACTTTATCGACAGAGACACAAGAAAAATATACTACATATCACACATACAAACACACTTAGATTACTGTTCCACAATCTGGGATCGATGCTCAGTCTCAAACACAAAAAGGCTCCACTCACTTCACAAGCGAGCATTAAATCTTATTTGTGACAAACACCCAGTACAGACTGTATATCAACACAAACAACTTAAAATTCTACCCCTCAAAAATAGAATCATTTTTAACAAAGTTAAGTTTGTTCACAGAATTCTGTCACACAATGCTCCGCCTTACTTGTGGTCACTGTTTACGTATAACACTAAACATAGCCAGCGTTTAAAAAACTGTCTTCTTCCTAAACCCAGGATTGATCTGTACAAGAAAAGCCTTGCATACTCTGCAGTACAGCTCTGGAACACCCTCCCCTACAATTTAAAATCCATTGGTAATACTTCATCCTTTAACTCAAACCTGTTTCATTATTTACTTGCGTGTAATTATATGCCTCCATAAAATAGCCAGCATTCTCTCAACACATGGCTCGTAAACCATCAAGTACTTCAATGACATAGTTAGAAAAGCAACTTGTTAGATATTGTTAGAAATTATTTTAATGTTTGTTTAAAAAAAACAAACATATGTTAGAAGATCTGTATTTACAATGTATTTTTATTTATGTATATGTCTGCGTGTGTATATGTGCGTGAGAGATATTTTATTAGGTTAATTACTTCTTCTCTTTTACCTTGAATGTAGTAGTTAAATCTTACACTCTTTTGATATGTTTTTACTAATTTAATTTGTACTTTTGTACTAAATCAAGTGTGTGGGAAGAATGAAAGATGGAGTGATGAAGGGCAGAATGTAAGACGGGCCTGCGTGCCCAATTCTTTACCCTTGAAAAATAAAGATTATTCATTCATTCATTCTATTTCTCTTCCTCTCTTTCTCTTTCTTTCCATTTTCCTATCTTTCTCTCTATCTTTCTCTGTCTCCCTTTCTGTCCCTGTCTCTCCTTGTTTGTCTCTCTCTTTATCTCGCCTCTCTGTGTCTGTCTGTCTGTCTGCCTGTCTCTCTCTCTCTCTCTCTCTTATATGCCTCCATAAAATAACCAGCACTCTCTCAACACGTGACTCGCCAACCATCAAGTACTAAAATGACATAGTTAGAAAAGCAACTTGTTAGATATTGTTAGAAATTATTTTAATGTCTGTTAAAAAAACATATGTTAGAATATCTGTATTTACAATGTATTTTTGTTTATGTATATGTCTGCGTATGTATGTGTGCGTGAGTGCTATTTTATTAGGTTAATTACTTGTTCTCTTTTACTTTGAATGTATTAGTTAAATCTTACACTCTTTTCATGTTTTTTCCTAATTTAATTTTTATATTTGTACTAAATCAAGTGTGTGGGAAGAATGAAAGATGGAGTGATGAAGGGCAGAATGTAAGACGGGCCTGCGTGCCCAATTCTTTACCCTTGAAAAATAAAGATTATTCATATTCTCTTCTGATGTCAGCCTTTCGGTACTGAGTATACAAATAGACGTTTTCATAGGGCTCGGCGATTTGCTTCATATAATGCGATACTAAAGCTTTCTTCATTCGACCATTATTTTGTAAAGCATCTTTCAAAAAAAAATTCTGTTCTACCGCTATGGTTAATAGTTATACGATCTTTACTCAGCCTCACATATTTAAGTTAATCGTTCATAAACGTTTAGGAAAATTGTATTTAACTGTAGATAAGAATACTAACTTGCACGTAGCGAAGAATTGATCAAATTTTATTGCTGAGACTGCTTTGACGGTCATTAATTAGAAACAAGATGGTCTTGTGGAGCACGTTATAATCACACATTGGAACATGATAAAAAAACCGGGCACATAACAAATAAAAATCAGTAAGGACACAAGGATGAATAATTGAAATAATAACAATTGGAGATTGTGTTTTCTGTCTGTGAATATTCGTTGTTTTATGTCTTTGTTTACGTGAAGTGAACGCTAAAGAAACCTGATGTCGTGGTGAGAATCTTATAACAATTTGAGCAGGGTAAGAGAAAAAGACTAACACATGTTCCATGTTGGATATGGTATAAGAAAGAGGGTCTTTCAAGACCTTACAGACTGAAATGGGTTAACTCTAACAGCTGAGCACTGTCGCGGGTTGGGGGGAGGGGGAATAGCCAGGGAAACCTATTCTAACATTTGACCCCGTTGTGGGGCTACTCTAACAGTTGACCCGCTCTGTGAGGGAAATAGCCAGGGAAACCTACTCTAACAGTTGACCCGCTCTGTGAGGGAAATAGCCAGGGAAACCTACTCTAACAGTTGACCCGCTCTGTGAGGGAAATAGCCAGGGAAACCTACTCTAACAGTTGACCCGCTCTGTGAGGGAAATAGCCAGGGAAACCTACTCTAACAGTTGACTACCGCTGTGAGGGAAATAGCCAGGGAAACCTACTCTAACAGTTGACTACCGCTGTGAGGGAAATAGCCAGGGAAACCTTCTGCAACAATAATCCATAAATAATATTTGGTAAGTGAAAACACTACATTTGATATCGTATCTTCTCTCCCGTGAAGCAATGCCGCAGTTATTTCAAAGAGACGTTCATACTTGTTTCAGACTCTGTAATATTTTGTGACGCTCTGTTCATACTTGTTTCAGACTCTGTAATATTTTGTGACGCTCTGTTCATACTTGTTTCAGACTCTGTAATATTTTGTGACGCTCTGTTCATACTTGTTTCAGACTCTGTAATATTTTGTGACGCTCTGTCACAAAATGTAGAATATATGAACTCTAGGAAGTTATATTCTAAATGAAGATTGTGTTCACCGTTCACTGGTTGCTTAAAAACTTGATAGTGATTGGATAGATTTCAGCGCTCATGTTGAGATCTTTGCGCAGTCTGAATGTTAAGGTTTTAGAGTCTGCCATCTCCAAGGAATATTAGTCGACGAAAGCTGAAATGTCAACACTGTATAAACTGGAGATGAATACTGTGACAAGCTTGTTAACTATTAACATTAAAACCACAGCGACATAGAAACTTAGCTAACAGATTGATGCTGAAGCTACTTATGTGGGTTTACAAGCTGATGATGATTGTGACTAGTATTGAGCTACTGCCATTTCCCCCTTTTTGACTGTGGCAGCTTGTGGTTAGTTTATGAGTAGTTTGTTAAGACCATTACTGCACTTCTGACAAGTCTAC
Organism: Achatina immaculata; assembly: GCA_009760885.1. Classification (NCBI taxonomy): domain Eukaryota; kingdom Metazoa; phylum Mollusca; class Gastropoda; order Stylommatophora; family Achatinidae; genus Lissachatina; species Lissachatina immaculata. The sequence continues at coordinate 6,834,708 of CM019717.1, forward strand.
CAGCATTCATATCCTCTCCTTAGTATATAGCTCTGCACTACGTTAGTAATGACAGAACTGCTAAGCTGATTTACAGTTCCAGTGTCTTAACAGATCTTTGCGCTGGTACTCAATGCACACACACACACACACACAACTATCGATCAATTCCCTTTAGCAAGCTGTCATAAGATAACAGCCATTTATCCGTACCAAGGTAAGGACGGATCTTCGGTTGTCTGGTATTCAAGACAGCGGTATCTCATCTCTTTTATGACTTAGAACAGAGGTTCTCAAACTTTTTAGATTAAAGTAACTCTTGCATTAGAAAAAAATACATGCTAGAGCCCTTCCAAAATTTGTTATACTAATTTAAGAACATTCGTTAAAAACAGTACACACTAACATTATAACATTCCATTCAGTAAAGACAGTGCACACTATTATCATTAACATTTAGTAAAGATAATGTAAAGGCAGTGTTGCCGCAACTGCTATTATGCAGTAACACCACCTATGAAGAACAAAACAAAAACTTACATGTTCTGGCTGCACCTTTAGCAAATGTTCTTTATTCAGATTTTAAAAAAAATGACATTCCTAGTTACTGATGCTCTTTTATTGTGCGAAAAAACAAAATTTTGTCTAACGGAGTTTAAGAGAGATTTGTCGGATCTCAAGAGCTCCGCGAAGTACAGTTTGAAAAACTCTCAGAATATACTTAGACATTCTTAGTTAGAGTGAACATTCATTAGTCTTATAATATACTTAGACATTCTTAGTTAGAGTGAACATTCATTAGTCTTAGAATATACTTAGACATTCTTAGTTAGAGTGAACATTCATTAGTCTTAGAATATGCTTAGACATTCTTAGTTAGAGTGAACATTCATTAGTCTTAGAATATTCTTAGACATTCTTAGTTAGAGTGAACATTCATTAGTCTTAGAATATGCTTAGACATTCTTAGTTAGAGTGAACATTCATTAGTCTTAGAATATACTTAGACATTCTTAGTTAGAGTGAACATTCATTAGTCTTATAATATACTTAGACATTCTTAGTTAGAGTGAACATTCATTAGTCTTATAATATACTTAGACATTCTTAGTTAGAGTGGACATTCATTAGTCTTAGAATATACTTAGACATTCTTAGTTAGAGTGAACATTCATTAGTCTTAGAATATGCTTAGACATTCTTAGTTAGAGTGAACATTCATTAGTCTTAAAATATGCTTAGACATTATTAGAGTGAACATTCATTAGTCTTAGAATATATCTAGACATTCTTTTGGCTTATGACTCTGTGGGAGTGGAATGAATGATTTTTCTTTAACATAAAATGATTAAGGAAGATGATGAAAGTGGAAAGACCACTGGGAACCATAATTTGTTTTTATGTCAAGACTAGTTTAAACTCTTTATTTTGTTTCGCTTCACTGACTTTTATAATTCTTCACAAGTTCCAAAATCAAGAACTTTGAACTTAAAATAAATTAACATTAAAAGTAAACTTTAACCTGAACCGTTATGGATTGCATGTTTCCAACTAAATATTTACTAACAGTTAAATATATGGATAAGAATATATTTTAACAAGGCAGAAAGCTTAAAATTAAATTCTGAAGGCTACTGGTGTGACCTCTGATATTAGATGTCAGTTTACATGCACTGAAGAAATTTGAAGCAAACTAATACAGTAACGGATTGACTACCACCCGGGTCTCCTAGGGTAAGTTTAGTAAGGGCTCACCACCTGGGGGCCCTAGGCTACGTTCAGCAAGAGCCCCACCCTCTGCAAACTATACCATCCATCTCCTGATATAAATTTCTTAAAACAATAATCTTCCTTCACGCTGGATCCCCTACTCTAAACGGGCCTCTAGGCTTTCAGTCTAATGGATAATCCACCCTGAATACATAATGTTCTGAAATTTTCAGTGCACGGAGCCGCTTTCATGTCCTTGGTGTATACTCGTAATCTCCAGAAATGTCATTGAAACACCTTCCCTGAATCCAAGAGCTGCTGATCCTACTTTTACGGGCGATAACTCACTGTAAAAATTCCACAATACTTTTAACAAAAATGTATTCGTACAGCAGTAATGTAAATCTGGGAGGAGATGACTTCAGATAATTATATTAAAAACACACACAAAAAAATATTCCAGGGTAATAAATAAGACACAAACAGTCTGGAAATGAATGATTAAACAATTGAGCAAGTAGAAAATGTTATTTATCTTGTATTTGTTTAAACAGCTCATAGCACAGATGATGTCAAATGTGAAGATGGAAACGAAAAAGAGAAACGTGGTGGATAAATGCACTTTCCACAAAATAAGACAAAATTCTTATTGACACACAAATAAACTGAGGGTTATATAATCTATGCATAATCAGCGCAATTCCATGGAAGAAGCGCATGAAACTAAGCAACATAATACTGAGATGTTTAAAAACAGGATTAAAAGTACAGACAAAAGGAAAAAAGGCACAAGAGAAAAAAAATCACACATGGCATTTTAATTAGACAAGAACAAACAAAAAGAAGCAAAAAGACATTTGTCTGCTTTGTATGATCAATTCGAGTAGATGATGATGATGATGATGAGTTAATGCGAAATCCGTGAATATTATTAACAGCAGTAAGCAAATAATGTAATGTATAGATCATGTTCAAAATGTGTATATAAATGAATGGTGAGATTTTCCCCTAAAACTCTTAAGTGTCTGTCGTGTATTATTATACAGGTTATATGAAAGTCACGTGTCCTCTTCAGACAGGCGACGGCCTGGGGCTATGTGATATGCATGACGTCATCCTCAGAAAATGGCACCGAAATTTTTTGGCGCTAAGAAAATATAAGTAGAAATTCACTGCATGCGTGGAGTCACAGAGGACGTAAGCTATCTGGTTTATGAGATACTTGATAGCATAGCCACGCGTCTGAGGTACCACTCGCCAATAGCCATTCGCCACTTGGAAGGCACATAAAGGAAACAAAAACACAACAAACACAAGAGTAGACGTGAAGAGCATGAACATGATCTGGCGTTGAACAGACATGTAGTTACAGCTCGACCGCCTTTTGATGGTCATTGTGTGAACATCTCTCATGGAGCTTTGGATGCGAAAAGATTTCCTTATGGCGCAAACAATAAACAAGTTACACAGAGCGAGGATCACGAACGGAATGAAGGCAAACAATAAGACGTTCACCCAGTATAAGATGACTGTCATTTCCTTGATATCCCTGTCGAGAACGCATAGCCATTTCTTTTCGTTAAAGTACGAAATCCAGAGAATTGGGGCGTACAAGCCTCCAATGATAGTGCCTACACTGAAGATAGCCATCGAAGACTTTCTGCAGCCCAGATATTTCTTAATTTTAAGAGGGTATCTGACAGCAACCAGGCGCTCCACAGCCATCAGCACAAGTATCCAGTTTGCAAATGTTGCGAGAAAATTACCCAGGAAAAATAAAGTACGGCAGCCCGCTGTTGTAATGTTGATTTGATTCTCATACAGCTGGTACAACATAGTCTTCACGGCTATTGCCAGGTTGTCTACAGTTGCCAAAACAGCGACGTAGAAAGTGAAGGAGCCAAAACTACGCATGCGGACGATAGTAGTTATTGTGGCCATGTTGCCAGGGAAACCTACTGCAACAATAACCCACAAGTAATATTTATTAATTACAAATGCCACGTCTAGTATTTCCTGGTATCCGTTCTCCGATGCATAAATGCTGGACATGTTAGAAGACAGGTTCTTACTCATTTCGGACTCTGTAATATTTCGTGACATTTTAAAAATAACTTGATAATCCAAAATTCAGAATAAATAAACACTAGTAAGTTCCACGAAAAACGAATTAGGCTTCCAAATGATTCCTCGTCTACCTTATTCTCCAGACTTGGCCCCGTGTGACTTCTTCCTGTACCCAAACTTGAAAATTTGGTTCGGTGGGAAGCAGCTCTCGTCAAATGAAGATGTCATCGCCACCGTAAACTCGTATTTTGAACATCTAAAAATCACCCTATGAGCTTAAGCACTGAGAATCAATCCAGTATATCACACAGACATTGTATCCATTTTGCAAAGGCAGTAAATATGATCCCAGAGGAGGGTGGCAGTGGAGATTAACATTTTACGCAGCAAATATTATCGAGGCTTTATACTATCTAACTCACAACTTTTCAGCTACTGAAATGAGACGTCATCCAAATAGGCCCGCGCGTAGTCCGAGCCAAAAGTGGCATTATATTGCCAAAAAAAAAAAAAACGTAGTCCAATCTTACTCACCGACAAAGAAAAGTATTGCATCAAACAGTTCGATCTTGGACCGGGTAAAACTTTTTTTTGCCAGATGGCCAGGGCAATAATCACGGAATATTTAACATCAGCTTACTGTGTGTAACTTAAGTCCTTGAAAAAAAATGTTAAGTAAGCCCTGACAAGCACAGACAAGACCATCCTCCATGTTTTAATGCCCATGGGCTCTCAGGAGTCGTACATAGGATCTGGGAGAAGAACAAAAGAAAACATTTGTTAAAACATGATCATTAAAGTAGGCAACAACAAAACTGCACTGATATCCTATTCCTTCTAGTTCTTTTACTGTCTTTTGTTGTTGTTGTTGTTGTTGCTGTTGTGACTGTTTTATAATGCTGCACATTCTGTAGCTGATATCAGTACTACTGTTATCACTAGTAAAGGAACATTACTTTATATTACTACTACTACTACTATTACTACTATTACTACTACTACTACTACTACTGCTACTACTACTACTACGACTACTGCTACTACTATTACAGCTGCTTCTACAATTATAAATGCTACTGCTGCTGCTGCTACTACTACTACAACTCCTACAACAACAACTACTACTACTACTAATTACGACTACTACTACAGGTGCTCTTACAATTATAAAAGCTGCTGCTACTATTAATGATGCTATTACTAGTAATTCTTCTGCTGCTACTGCTACTACTACAGGTATTAGTGCTACTACGACTACTACTACTACTTCTACCACTGCTATTAGTGTTACTACTACTACTATTACTACTACTACTACTACTACTACTACTACCACTACTACTACTACCACTACTACTTCTACTACTACTACTACTACTACTACTACTACTACTACTACTACCACTACTACTGCTGCTGCTGCTGCAACATTTCCGCCAAAACAACTTCTGTTACTTAGTCTCCTTCTCCATCTTCCATCTTCTCAGTCAAAATTGTTTATTATTATTTCTTTCCTTTTTTTAAAACAGAACACAGATCGTCTCAACGAACTTCCACATCATCGTAATCTTCATTACTTCATCCAGTCAGCATCTAGTTTCCTATACCACTTATCTACTTTATGATGATCAAAATCTTTCCTACATCAAAACACTGATCGGATTTCCTTTCTCTGTGATATGTGCTATCTATTTGACGCTGGCGTTTTCTCTTCTGCATCCTCTTTAAACCAGATCTACGGCTCTGTATGTTTATTATAATGATCTTTTTTTAATAATGGTAAAACAAATGACACAGAACGTAAACAAGAAGAAAGGCAGCTGCACCGAAATGGAAAAGATTACTAAGACGCATATTAGCTGGGACAACCCCATTGTTTAAAATGATTGAAATTGCACGGAATAATCTCAGAGGGGAAAAAAGAAAGGAAAAGACGTCATAAAATGCTTGGGAAATGGAAGAAGAAAAAAAAACTGGACAAAAAGAAAAGCAACGAAATGATGATGCCGAAGGTGAAGTTAGTTCTTTTTGTGAGTCAATCGATACTTTCTTAAGGAGCTAAATAGCAAACTATCCATTTGTAAGCTAGAACCGGCTATAAGACTTGATTATTGAAGATCTGTATGCCAGAAACGTCACCATTTGTGAGATTGGATTCTTGGCTTTCCAATTTTCAGTACGAAACATATCGGCAAGTTAACTATTATTAACTGACGCCATCATCATCATCATTAACTATAGTTAACTTGCCGAATACTGAACTACTGATTTTTCTCAAGATGTATATGGCCTGGACACTTGGCGTCTTGGTGTTAAACTGCACTTGTCGTTGATGAATCAAGAGTCCGTGTTAGCGGGACTGCCAGCATCGCGTTTGGTTTGCTTGATGAGTTCGTGAATTCACTTTCTTTGACTTTTTGCTAGGGCGAAAAACTTGTCCTTCTCAGGTCTTTACGAGCCGCTGGGAAAAAGTCAGACACTAATTTCAACATCTGTCGCGGGGGAAAAAAACATCATCATATCAAAATATGAGTGCTAGGAGGCCCCTCCCCCTACCCCCAAGGGGGCGGGAATAAACGCCTACATGATCACAAAAGGATTTATTGTAATTTACGGATTTTGACGAAGAGATCATCTGTAAGTTTTTTTTTAAATTAAAGTTGTTCGTCTTGAAATGTCATCGCGACTACTCAAATTACACTCAGTGGAAACATAACAATGGGGATTTTTCCTTCTAGACTTCAGTTTCAAAGGAGACAGAAATTCCTCTATAGAACCCGCAGAGCTTTATTTTGCTGTGCAAGTTTCTCTCAAGGCCGGCTAAAATTATATAAGGAAAAAAAATCTGAAAACCTGTAGGTAAGAATAAATATACTGACTCAGATACACATTTTGAACAAAATTATAACGCTGATTATTAGTTCCACTGGACAAAAACCAAGGAAGGTTCCAAGTAACACCGAGAAGCGTTTATAAACCAACTCACAAACCTCAGAGAAGGAAGACTCCAGAAGTATCTTCAACATTGAGAAGCGTTTATAAACCAAAACCTCACAGACCTCTGAGAAGGAAGGTTCCAACAGTAACACCGAGAAGCGTTTATAAACCAACTCACAAACCTCTGAGAAGAAAGATTCCAGAAGTATCTTCAACATCGAGAAGCGTTTATAAACCGAAACCTCATAGACCTCTGAAAGGGAAGGTTCCAACAGTATCTTCAACATCAAGAAGCGTTTATAAACCAAAACCTCATAGACCTCTGAGAGGGAAGGTTCCAACAGTATCCTCAACATCGAAAAGCGTTTATAAACCAACACCTCACAGACCTCTGAGAAGGGAGGTTCAAACAGTATCCTCAACATCAAGAAGCGTTTATAAACCAAAACCTCACAGACCTCTGAGAAGGAAGGTTCCAACAGTATCCTCAACATCGAAAAGCGTTTATAAACCAAAACCTCACAGACCTCTGAGAAGGGAGGTTCAAACAGTATCCTCAACATCAAGAAGCGTTTATAAACCAAAACCTCACAGACCTCTGAGAAGGAAGGTTCCAACAGTATCCTCAACATCGAAAAGCGTTTATAAACCAAAACCTCACAGACCTCTGAGAAGGGAGGTTCAAACAGTATCCTCAACATCAAGAAGCGTTTATAAACCAAAACCTCACAGACCTCTGAGAAGGAAGGTTCCAACAGTATCCTCAACATCGAAAAGCGTTTATAAACCAAAACCTCATAGACCTCTGAGAAGGGAGGTTCAAACAGTATCCTCAACATCGAAAAGCGTTTATAAACCAAAACCTCGCAGACCTCTGAGAAGGGAGGTTCAAACAGTATCCTAAACATCAAGAAGCGTTTATAAACCAAAACCTCACAGACCTCTGAGAAGGAAGGTTCCAACAGTATCCTCAACATCGAGAAGTGTTTATAAACCAAAACCTCACAGACCTCTGAGAAGGGAGGTTCAAAGATTCAAAATCAGACTCCGACGTCATTGCATTCAGAACAGCCCCATATATCTCGCCGGATGGCGCAGCATCCATCCAAGAGTATGTCTGCTAATACTTCCCATCAAGTGTTGGTCCTTTGCCATGAGCTTTCTGCCATACAGTTCAGATTTCCTACCAGCACCCTCAATTTGAAGGAAGGTTCCAACAGTATCTACAACTTCTGAACGCGTTTTATAAACCAACAACTAATAGGCTTCTAAAAGTCATGATCCACCGCTCCCCTCAACCCCCGCCCCCGCCATTATCTTTAGAGCGTCAGAAGTTTAAACAGTCGAAACGCTTGCTTCTGTGAGTTTTTTTCTGCATGATCTGAGAAGTTGTGATCTGGTTATGCTCTCTTCAGTTTATTTCCTGTCTATTTAAAGACGAGAGAGATGGCCAAAGAAGTGTGTCACTGTGGAATTCTTGACCATTGATCATAGTTTGACATAGTCAATCAGTCAGTCAGTCATTTGCATGTCCTTTGCAGAAACTTTGCCTCCCTAACAGCTCTCCTGTAGGCCTCTCGGTTGTGAGCAAGATGGCCTGCTGCTGATGCGTTCATTTTGCAGATTATCAACGATGTCTTGCAGCCATCTTCACCTTGGTCTTCCTCTCTTTCTTTTTTCCTATTATTAACCCGTTCCAAGACTGTCTTTTCTAAATTATGACGTTTAATGTGTCCAGAATATAATATTTAAGTTTTCCCTGTTTAATCTTCCTTACTAACCAACCTTCTTCAATATTAAGTTCTTGTAGTATGGATATATTTGTTCTTTTTGTCTCCATATTTGAAGAAGTCTTCTGTAGCATTTACATTCAAAGACATTTATGTGTTTCTCAGCTGTTTTGTTAAGTGTCCAGGTTTCACAGGCATATGTTGCGAGTGGAAAGATGCATGCCCTTAAAAATCTTACTTTTGTAGTTCTGTCTGTTCCTCTCCAAAGCTTCTGTTTTATTTTTTGAAGAGCCACAGATGTTCCTCTTTTAATATCCCGCATTTGACATAGAACGCATCTGTTTTTTTGCATATATCTTTCGGGTTCCCTCTTACACTGTTGTCTCCACATGTTAGAACTAGTCCTTCAGATTCCTTGAGCGACTCCTACAGTATCTGTACCAGGGCCATTTCCGTCTTGTCGATTAGATATTCATTAATGTTTGTTTTAAAAAATATGTTAGAAGATCTGTATTTACAATGTATTTTTATTTATGTATATGTCTGCGGGTGTATGTGTGCGTGAGTGCTATTTTATTAGGTTAATTACTTCTTCTCTTTTACCTTGAATGTAGTAGTTAAATCTTACACTCTTTTGATATGTTTTTCCTAATTTAATTTGTATTTTTGTACTAAATCAAGTGTGTGGGAAGAATGAAAGATGGAGTGATGAAGGGCAGAATGTAAGACGGGCCTGCGTGCCCAATTCTTTACCCTTGAAAAATAAAGATTATTCATTCATTCATTCATTCATTCATTTTCAGGATGTTCCACGTTTCGTTTACATCAGCGGTTCTCAAAAACTTTTCTTTTTCACGGTCCCCTCTTTAAGTATCTTTCTTCGTCGTGAACCCTGCCCCACACCAGATCTATCTTAAGATCTAAAATCCCGAAGTTCAACAAGTATTTGTTTAAAGTTGCTCATCAAGGGTCGTCAGCTTTGTAGAAATATATAAATGCAGTTTTATTGGTGCAGTCCAGTTCTGTGATGATGATGATGATGACGATGATGATGATGATGATGATTATGAACATCTAAATACGATCTTATTGTTTCTTATTAATGAATTAAAGAGATGCCCGGTTCTGCAATTCACTTACACATGGTCTCCGACATAGTCGGGAGTTCCCTTCCTACTACCATCTTTTAAGTCGACTCTAGTCACTAGATGACGCTGTTTTCTATTTATCGGCAATATTACAGCCATTTATCTCAGTGTCTCTTCACACATTCGTTCCATGTTTCAGAAGGTTAGAAAACATTAAACATTCTATTTTTTTAAAAAATACATTGTGGCATATCAGCTTATTCAAGAGAATCCACAAAGTAAATATAAAAATTCCAAATTCAAATCAACTGTGTTTGTCCTAAACATTATATAACCTCCCCCCCCCCCTTTTTCTAAGCAGATTCAGTGATACTAATACACTGTAGGATATTCTAACTCTTCCAGAAGCCACGTTGTGTTAATGGAACATCCTTCCGTTTAGGCGATTGCCTCAGCAAACCTAGACCACGGGTAAACTTGCCTTGTAGGTGGCGACTGCACTGTAGTCTGCTGGCTGGATCAAAACTGTAGTCCTGGGAGGGCAGACACAACACCTTCACACCTGGATTCACGTCACATAACACATGTCACAGGTCGTTAAAACGGTGGAGAGAGACAATTCCTCCCTCACCTGCAATTACGCTGAGACTTCCTTCCCAACATCCTAGCGATTAATGATTTTCATCTTCATTGTGTCTAGAAACCTTCTCACTCTTCGTTGAATCAGCAGTTTCAGCAGAATGTGACTCCTCTTACTAGAAGCTTTATCTTGAGGTGCATGAGAAATGGAGGTTTTTGGAGAAACTTTGTCCTGAGGGTGGCTTGAACTTCAACGACCGACGCACCTGATCTTAAGATCATCCTTCCGATTGCTAGAAGCACCAACAAGACAGTCTCATTATAATCTTATAATGAAAGTCAAACTACCACCGTTTCTTCCTTTGTAATCTAACTGGCAGCTTGTCCAATCTTCAAAGACTATCTGTACCTTTAAAGTTGGGAATTTCAACGTTAATATCGCTCACTTTGATCTTTTAACGACAAATGTCAAAGAATTTCTTCTCTGGCGTCGGTTCTCACACTGAAAATCTAATCTGGCAGATTTTTATTTCTAAAATTTGACAATATTTTAAAAAATTTAGGCAGCCGACAATCATAAATGCGAATCGTCGTAAATCGAGTAAGCCGTATTTCGGTGGCCATTTGTACAAGCCTAACAATATCGGGCTCAATAGTTGAAAGTTGTATTCAGAGTTCTGACTCTCTACGTTTTTCAAACGGTTCTTATATTTACTTCTAAGATAAACGAGAACAGAGGGTGATCTTTTACACAAGTATGTCGTTACGAAAGACATCAATACTCTCACATCTTGCTTCAGTGGTTTCGGAGAAGAATGCTTATAAGTGAGCACAGAAATTAGGAAGCAACTGTTCCTTGAACTGCAATTTCGGAGCGCCATTTGTGGATGTTCTATTATCTTCTCTTCCTCTGCTGATGTGAGTCCGTTTAGTTCATTCACATTAAATAAAAATCAGGTTCTATCTGAATCAGAACAGAAAAATTTTCGCGGGAACTGCGATGCAAATCTTTCAAATGTCGTGCGATAACTAATGTCCTCTTCTGACAACTCTTCGTTGGTGGAGCCATGAAAATTTGTGAGATTTGGAAATGTCTCAGAGGTTCGGCCAGACAAGTGATAAACCTGCAGTTCATCATTGCTTCGGGTCTTGTCTTGAATTTGAAAAACTAGTTGTTTTTTTTCTTCGTGGAAGATATGTTGAGTGTATTTAAATGGGAGAAGATATCGGACAGGTGAGCTTTTTTATAAGGAAAAATTATTCGAACGACTGCTGAGATGACCTTGCTGCTTCATGAGAAATAACCTTGACTCGTCTCTCAGTTCAAAGACAGAACTTTTCCTCGTAAACAGCTGACGAATCTTCGAGTGTAGCAAAAGTTGACGTTCACTGTTCATATCTTTGCAAAAGCTGCTCAAAAAGGTCTTGAAACGAGTGATTTTTTAAAATCATCATCATCAAAATCATCATCATCATCATTTTCTTCAGTGGGAAGATTGGAGGTAATCTAGCACCTTCTCTCCGTCGCCTTGGTAGTGCACTCAGCTAGGCCGTATCATATCCCCTCCTGTATGTTACCTTCCCATCTTCTTCTCTGTCTACATCTCTGTCTATATTTAGCTCTTTTTCCTTTCTACCTTTCCTTCTAGTATGGTCTTCAATATATTATTATGTTTTTTAATGTGGCCAAAGTATTTTGTTGTCTTCGTCTTTATTTCCTTGAGAATTTCACGTTGTACATTTGTAGCTGTTCTAATACTTGTACATTTGCTCTTCTCATTTTCCATGATACGACCTACCTTTCTGTTGATTCACATTTATGTTGTATTTATCCTTCTCTCTGAAGTTTTACTTAGTGTCCAGTTTTCTGCTCCGTACAGAATACAGAATAGATATTATATGGATACTTTAGTGCCATAACCCATCAGACTTACATGTCGAAATATCTGAGCAGTCTTGATTTTTGCATTCTTTGGAAGTGCCATTGTAAGGGGAATGAATGAAGGTGTCGAGTGACTGCGAGCGACTGGCGGGAAGTGTGACGTCAAAGAGAGAGAGAGGGAGAGGGAGAGAGAGATGCACGACGGCCACTAGCAGTGTGTGTCAGCTTTACATGCTGTTGCTAATCGTGAATATTGGGCCAAAGATTTCATAGGTTTGCATCATATAATATTAAATAAAGTGACAGTTGAAGTAAGCAAGTGACAATGTATTCGGCAACTGGTGATAGAATAAACTGATCTGACACTGATATGTGGAATGTAGTTTTCTGTGACAACTATATGTGTGTGCCCTTGTTGAGAACTTCCCTACACCATAAACTCTGAGTGTTTCATTTACTTATGTAAATATCCCAGTTCGTATATGTTATTGCGCGTTTCCTGTTAACTTGTCAAATCCGAATTCCTTCGGTGTTTTTATCATTCCTATGGAAATGCCATTTGATCTCGCTGCTTTTCCTCCATTCATCTTGTTCATGGCCCTTTCAACTTCTGTTCTCATTATTGGTTTATTAATGTTTATTAGGGCTCTGTTATCTTCAAACAGGTCTCATATATTATGTCCATTTTGTTGCTACTTCGCCTTTTTCACTTGTTATCTGACTTCTTGTGCTTTTGTTACATCATCCACTCTTTGTTAAGCGCATCATTGTAATACGTGCAATTTCATTAACACTCTTTACTGTTTTGTGAATGTTATTCATTTCTCCTATGACAACAGACTTTTCCTTTTATTTGGCTTGTTTGCATATACAACATATTTCTTTTGCTGATCTCCTTATAAGTCCTGTGAGGTCATCGCAGGCCCCTCGTGAGAACATCGTGGGCTCCTCTGTGAGGACATGGGGGAATCCATTGTGAGGACATCGCGGATCCCTATGAGGACATCGTGGATATCCTGTTTGGGCATCATTGGCCCATTGCTAGGAAGCGGTGGACCCCTGTGAGGACACCGCGGATCCCCTGCGAGGACATCGTGGGCCCTTGAGAGTCCATGAACCACAGATTACAAGAACCGCTGACCTACTTTGCTTTTGCTCTCTACCTTTTTTTCATTCAAATGTTATTGTATATATATTTTTTCCAAGGTGTCTTTCTTTCTCAGACTAGTGTGGTTATGGCGCTGATCTGAGACCCGTGTGGTTGTGGCGCTGATCTGAGACTCGTATGGTTGTGGCGCTGATCTGAGACTCGTGTGGTTGTGGCACTGATCTAAGACTCGTGTGGTTGTGGCACTGATCTGAGCTCGTGTGGTTGTGGCACTGATCTTTAGTTTTCTTGTACCAAAATAAATCTAATGTTCTGCATCCGGTTTTTTTCGAAAGCCCAATAAATGGTGGGTGAAAGCTTTCCTATACTAATAACACAGCTTTATTATACCATAGGGCCATCTAGAGAAATAGCTACTAAGGCAGTGTGATATTTCTATTTTCTTGTTATTCATTTCCTTTTACTGCCAGTAAAAAAGTTCACTTAACGACGTGTCACTTGCATCCTGTATACAGGTATTTCAACGCGTCTTAAACACTGCCATTGACCTACTTCCATTTACGCCCAGGGGACTTCCGCTCTGAAAGAAATAACAGAATGTCTTTCAGTAAAAAGTTGTTGTTCCTACGCTTGTCTTGTTCCTTGTTAAGTTTAAATTACTTCCCATGGCTACTTTCTGCGGTAACTTTTGTGAACACTTCCACATTCTAATTCTGTTGTAGTTTTTCTATCCTTTAAATCGTTAATCCCAAGTCGATCAGGAGATATATCTGTTTCCTTGGCTGTATATCATTTATATGTTTTCTTCATATTTCACTGAAATGGAATGCAGCATTGTTTCCTCTTCATATTCCTCCACATTAGGCATTATGTGCAGTGCTGCTTGTTTCTCTTCATATTACACTGCAATGGAAGGTAGCATGCATTACTAACAACAACCTCCATCTGCCTGCCTGTCTGTCTGTCTGTCTATCTATCTGTCTTAGTTACCTCAGACTCTCTTAGTAACTCTAGTTCAAGACACATTTGCCAAGTCGACAACAAACTAGGTTATTGCAGCCTTTCATATATTTCTTACTGTAATAATTTAGCAAATTGAGCAGTATTTTTTACAGGAGATGGCTGTCACATGCAGCAGAAAACCGAATGTGAACCCCCCCCCCCCCCATATGACTCATATTTGTGTTGTCACGCAGCAAAAGTAAAGCCACAATAAGTTCCTCCAGACAGCTCTAAAGCTTCAAGAAATAAATACATCGCGAACATCCCCCATTTAGTAATCGAGCCCTCGTGTTTGAAATAGAAATTGTTATTCAAATATATGAAGAAGATACTCAGCCAAGCAAAAGAGTCTCATCTATCTATAGATACAGATCACGGACGAAGCTGGAGATTCTTGAGTGTGTGGTGAACTCTAATAAACACAACTTTAGTGGGTATATCGGGAGATTAGATTTTGCTTTCTCCCCGGCTTTTGATGAGTCAGTGAGCGGTGCTGGTCAATAGGTTTAACATTGTTGAAAACATGTTTTCGTTGTGGAGAGAGCATGAAATATTCATGAAGGGAAACGGGCATTTTAACTTTCTACTTCTACATTATTAGGCAAAACAAAACTAAATGTAGCGCATCAAGGATGGATGGGTTTTGTGACAATGAGTCGGGGGATTAGTGGTTAGGCTGAGCCCAGGTAAGGTAAGGAACGCGACGTCAAACTCTGCAGATATAAATTATTATTTCAAGTGACAATCATTTATAACTATTTACCGCTGCACTAGCGTGTTGTGTTATCCAAAAGACAGTGGCATGCCAGTTGTGGTTAGTCTATGTATGCCAAATCATACAGTGGTCGAAGATATCAGTTAGGCTTTATATAGGGAAATGAACGGTATAAGCCGGATGGGGCGTGAGTTCTAAGAGTTTAAGCCAGTAGGTCACACTTGTCACAAATGTGGGACGAAATACAAGAATTTGTTAAATAAGAAGCAGAGTGAACTGCATTGTATTATAGAACTGTCTTGGAGTAACACTGTATAATAAAATGCATTGTATTATAGAACTGTTTTGCGTTATAGAACTGTCTTGGAGTAACACTGTATAATAAAATGCATTGTATCATAGAACTGTTTTGTGTTAAAGAACTGTCTTGGAGTAATAATGTATAATCTTCTTCTTCTTCTTCTTCTTCGTTCGCATTGTCTGTCTATATCTGCAGTCCTGTCTCTTGGATAAATTTCATTGTTTTTTGTAACTCATGTATGGAACCGTAGAGCTTATCTTCTTTAGTGGTTTCACTGGGCCAGTAACTTTTTCTCAGTGTCTCATAGTTGGTGCAGTTCTGGAGGATATGTTCCACAGTTTGGGGCACCTGGGCACATGTACATAGATTAGTAGTACCAACCTTAAACTTTGTATACATATGACTTCGGAGTCGGCTGTGTCCTGTTCGGAGACGGAAGATGGTGACTTGTTCCTTTCTGTTTAGCATGTGGTGGTGTTTGTGGCTTCCTGTAGGTTTTTATCATGCTTTTCTTCTGCTTATAGGTGACTGGTATGTCTGGTTGCTCCATTTCAGTGCCCTCTTTGGCCAGATGGTCAGCTTTCTCATTGCCTGGTATCCCACAGTGGGAGGGAATCCATTGCAAAGTGACTCCATGTTGTAAGCCAATTTTTGACAAGGCATCCTTAAGGTCTGGTAGTTTGTTGCACTGAAGAGCCTCCAGTACTGATCTTGCATCTGTGAGAATTACTACAGGACATGTATCAATTCTGGAGTCTGATAGTTTTTCAACTGCAGCAATAATTGCCCTAACTTCTGCATCAAAGTTGTTGCAGTATTTACCAGTGGGTATGGAAATCTTGTCAATGGTGTTGTTTGGATATTCAATATATGCTCCTGCCCCTCCATTCTTTATGGCATTATGTGCAGATCCATCTGTATACACACGTATCCAGGTGTCACATGGATATCTGTCATCTAGAACAGTAAGTGTGGCTGTTGATCTTACAAGACTGCTCTGCATCTCACCATTCTGCACACCTTTCACTTCAGTCTGAATAGTTATTTGTGTATAATCTGCTTCTTTCCATGGTGTATGCTCTGGTACAGATGATAATGGAGCGACTACAATTGGAATGTCAGGTATCAGCTTACGCATACGCTTGGCCTGATGAATGAAGCTGCTTCTTTTAAGCCGTCCTAATGCCAAGTTATTGAATCTCTCCTTCAGGGGATGGCTTACAGAGCTAAGGAATTTTTCTCCCATGGTCATGACCTTTGTGTCTCTACGTTCCTTTAGCGGTTGAACACCAACTATTTTCTGCATTTCTACTATTGGTGTGGACCTCATGGCACCTGTGATAATCCGTAGTGACTGATTTTGAACCTTGTCTAGATTATGCAGCGTAGTGTTTGATGCTGTGCACCAAGATGTTGAGCCATATTCTAAATGTGGTAGAATACTTTGCTGATATACATTCTTGAAGATTCTTTCACTAGCTCCCCATGTGGTTCCACTCAATTTTCTTAATATGGCTAGTTTTCTTCTGGCTTTTGCTTCTGCACTGTTGATGTGTTGCTTCCACGTCAGTTTTGAGTCAAGAGTCACTCCTAAGTAAGTGGGTTGGTTGTCCATCCTTAAGGGTATTTCATTTACAAAGATCTTACCTGCTTTCTGTTTAGATGAGAGGGTGAACAGAGTGGTACTTGATTTCTCTGTGTTGATACTTACACACCATTTGTTTGTCCATGATGTCAAGATGTCTGCTGCTCTTTGGAGTCTCTGTGTAGCAACTGTCGCATATTCATCTGTACACCACATGACCAGATCATCTGCATACAGTGCCGCTTTGATTCCATAGGGAAGTTCCTTGACCAGGTCATTAATGAATACAAGGAATAGCGTAGGCGACAGGACTCCTCCTTGTGGTACACCATGTCGCAGAAGTACTTTCTGGCTTTTGTGTCCATCCATTACTACTCTAGCTCTTCTATTGTGTAAATAGGACTTTATCCAGTTTTACAGTCTTCCATTCACATTGCAGTTTCTTAGTTTCCACAGCAGACCTTTTTTCCATACTTTATCAAAGGCTTTCTTCAGGTCTATCCACGCTGCTAGTACAAGGTTTTTCTATTGGAATGCATCCTCAATCTCTTGAGAGAGATAGGTCACTTGATCTTCCGTACTGTAGTACTGCCTAAATCCTGCTTGTTGTGGAACGAGAAGGTTTTCACTTTCTAGGTACCATTTTAGCCTCAGGTCAATGATGCGTTCCATCGTTTTGCATAGGCAGCTAGTGAGACTGATTGGCCTGTAGCTGGAGGCAGTATCACTGTTTTTCCCTGGTTTTAGCAGTGGTACCATGCTTGCTTCCTTCCAGATTTGAGGTAACTTACCTGTGCTCCAGCACATATTGAAAATATCCAACAGCTTTCTCATTGCTGCCATTCCCAGGTTCTTGATCATTTCATTGGACACTCCATCTGGTCCTGGTGATTTCCTTGGTTTCAGTTTACTAACTGCTAGGTCTAACTCACTGCGTGCGATTGGTGCATCCATGACCTCCACTTTTCTGACTTGTTCCTCCTCTTTCTGTGGCTCGATGCGCACTGTACGCTCCTTCTCTGGATGGATATCAATGTTGCAGTCCTGTGCAAACATGCGAGCAAAGTGATCTGCTACCTGCTTACCTGTAAGAGTTTTCCCATCCTCTATTAGTGTAACCTTTGTACTTCTTCCAGTACTCTCATCATTTAACTGTTTGATTAGTTTCCACAGTTTCCTTCCATCCTTTTCAAAGTTTAGGGACTCTGTTTTCTCTCTCCAACTTTCCCGTCTGGCTTGCAGCTTGGCTCTCTGAAATTTGGCCTTAGAACGTTGGTAATTATTGTGGTGTTCTTGGCATGGTCTATTTTCTGCTTGCTTTCGAGCTGCTTCCACGTCATCATGGAGTTTTCCCAGCTCACTAGACCAGTATGGTTTATAGTCCCTACGAGCTCCTCTGGGAATGGTTTCACGAGCGGCCTGAAGGATACAAGCATTGAATTCCTTCACTATGCTGTTAATATCCTTACCTTCTATGGACAGCTGTCCCACCAGGATACCTGTACGATGTCTGTACATTGTCCAGTTTGCTTTTTTATAGTTCCATCTGGGGAGAGGGTTACTGGTGTTAAGGAGTTCATTTTCTATTGTCAGGAAGACTGGTCGATGGTCGCTACCTCCAAGTTGTTTTCCAACTTCACGTGTAATGTTCCACTTCAGATCCGGAGAGTGGAATGCCAGATCTGGTGTTGATTTTGTATGCCACGCCCTTGAGTAAAATGTTGGGGCATCCATTGGCTGGTTGATCAGGAGAAGTCCATTATCATCCTGCCAGCTCTCAACTTCCTCTCCTCTCTTGTCTATGTGGTCATAGCCCCAGCTCTGGGAATGACTGTTAAAATCACCACAGACCATCAGTCTCTCTTTGTGTGGGATTGTTCCTAAAGCAAATGGGCGGTCATTAGGACAGTAATAGTTAAGGAGGTGGAAATCTGTATTACTACTTTTTAGATGGATCATCTGGTATTCGGCTCCTTCCATGTACACTCCCACCTGACATGCGCTGATGTTATTCTTAACAAGTGTGAGTACTCCTCCTTTTCTTCTGTCCTGTCAGTCTGATCTAAAACACTGGTAGCCTCTGATTTTAAAGGTGACATCTTTGGTTAGGTGTGTCTCCTGTATGCAGCATATACTTACCTGCTCTGCAAAAAGTATGTTCTCTAGTTCAACCTTTTTGCTATAGCCATCTCTAACACTGCTGACACCCTCAGCATTCCACTGCATTATTTTAAGTTCTTGCTTTTTGGCTGTTTTCTTCTGTTGTATTTTTTGGCCAGTAGCTCTACTCTCATGTCTCCTGACTCCACAAGACGAACTGAGAGGACCTCCAGTAGCACTGGGTGGACCCTTTCGAGGCAGGGGGCCCGGCACTGCACCTGCCTGGTTAGTCTTCACAGGGCGAGCACCATGTTTGAAAACTGCAGATAGAGACATTTCATTAGCGATAATGCGTGTTACCCTGATTTTTGCGATGCGCCTTTTGGCTGGGTAACTCCGACTTCAGCACCTTTCCTTGCTAGGGCAGACTGTAGTCTTGCTCGGACTGCCATGAAGACAGTGTGGCTGGCCTGGCCAAAACTTTGTTTTCCAGCCTCTGGTGGCTGTACTTAAGTCCCTTCTCCATGGCAGATGGTTTTGAGACAGTTCCACAAAGACACTCTGACTTTGAGATGAGGAATCTGATGAGTGCTTCAGCGATATCCATTCCCCGCCACCCATAGTCTACTGGCTCTGTTTTGTTTACATCATTCTGATAGCCATTGTTGTAAAGACCCATAGGCTTGTCACGTCCTGGATTCATTGGTTTCACATCAGACATCCCTCATCCCCGCCAGAGATCTCCATATCCCCATCCGTCCACCAACCTGACATTACATTTTGCAAAAACAACAATTACAATTAGTGTTGATTGCTACAAGTTTCTGGGCTACAGAGGTAGGTCAGAGTTTTTAAGCAAACAGATCTATGTTGACCTAGTCATAGGTGCATTGTTATGTAATCAGCATGGAGCAAAAACCTAACATTAAATTCGGTTTAAAACTCGGAAAAGTGCCATTGAGATAGTTTAAGTGATGTGATAAGTTTATGAGGATATTTGTTTATCTCGTGCACAGATATTCAGGTGGTATTCGCGATTCAAAAGTGATGTGGAAACGATTACAAATGCAACTAGACATGGACGCCCAATTTCTGTTCGTAATGAGGAACTCATTGCAAATGTCAAAGAACGGATTCAAGAAGATCGTTGTTTGACTGTGAGGATGATGGCAGATGAATTTGGTGTTAACCGAGAAAGATTTTAGTGGAAGATTTGGGCAAGAAAAAAGTTGCTTGCCGGTTTGTAGCACATTTGTTGTCTGATGACCAAAAACATTAGCATGCTGAGTACGCAAAAGACATCATTAAAACGGGTCAGAGAAATAAACTTTTCTTAAATTTGATTGTTGCAGATGATGAAACATGGATTTTCGGCTGTGATCCTACAACTAAACGCCAAAGTGCTCAGTGAAAATCATGATCATCACCAAAAGTAAAAAAAAAAATATTCGTCTTCAAAAGTCTAAGACAGTGTTGGTGTGCTTCTACGACAGCAAAGAATTTATTCCAGAGGGACAGACTGTCACTGCCAAAGTTTATTTAAGTATTTTGAAACGCTTATTGAAAAGGATTCTCCGAGTTCGACCCAAGTATTCAACACCTGGCAGTTTTTTCCTTCTTTATGATAATGCACCGCCTCACTGGGCGGTAGTTGTACAGGAATTTTTAACCCAAAAACAAGTGTGTGTTCTCAACCATCCCCTCTGTTCTCCATTTTATCTCCCTGTGATTGTTTTATATTCCCAAAATTAAAGTTACCATTGAAAGGACGCTTCTTTGACGATACTGATGACATCCAAAGGACCGTAACATCGAGTTTAAGGGCCATACCAACATAAATACTGCAGAAGTCGTTCTAGTGTTTGTTAGATCGTGCCACTCGCTGTATCAATGCACAATGGGTTTATTTTGAATAAAATACAGGTTATATCTTCAACTGTTGGTTTATTTTATTTTTTTTAAAATGTAATTTACTTAATTGTCGGACTTTGTATTATAAGAGTATTGTAGAGCTTTTTTTTTTGTATTATAGACTTGTCCTGTGTTACAGAATTGTCTTGAACTGTCTTATATTATAGAACTGTCTTGGAGTAACATAAAACAGAGCACAAATATTAACAGTAACAAAATCAAGCTACGAGAGTGTTTCAACTGGTACCTTAAAAGCGGAATAGAAATTCTAAGCCCCGTCCTATCGTCATGTGAGTTGACAGCCACGTGACTAATGGCCCAAGGAACGTCCTACAGGTGGCAGCATCGACAACATTGTAGCAGTGTAGAGGTTTCCTCTCCTCTAGAGACTCGCACGAACGTGGTCCGGCGTTTTGTCGTCTGTTTTCTTCGTCTTCTTCTTCTTCTTTTCTTAACAGACGTGATATGCTGAACTGCGACTAATATTCAGATCTGCTGCTACTTCTTTCACCGTCACTAGACGATCTTCAGTCACAGTTAAGTTCAACTTCCGCAGTCGACTCAGAATTCACTGCTCAGTGCGCCTTGACTTTACCAAGAGGGTCAGATACAGATCTCGGGTCATTTCAGAACTTTTACTCCACCCATAGAGTAAGACAAAGCAGTTATTTTGTGCACATTTATATATTTAGTTGTATGCACACTTTAAAAAAAAATTGTTCGTGTATTCCACGCAAAAATTTCCTGTAATGACAAACATGCATCACTGTGCTCAGCCTTCTTTCGGCGAAAGATAGAACGCTGTTGCACTTTCATGCATGTCTCTAGAGAAGCAGCCGTCTTTACACTGCTTCTATAATGTCATGTCGCTCATTGGCACTGTGCTGCCATCTGCAAGACGTTCTTTACGTCATTAGTAACGATGCTGCCAGCTTACAATGCGATGGGATGATTCTTAAAACTTCTATTGCAATTTCAAGCTCTTCATTTGAATCACCCTGGCATATGAAATGACATACGTCGATAACGATCTTATTTCAAACAATTGTACAACATCTCACAAAATTTCTGCCTAGAGAGCACTTTTCTGTTTTATTTCTTAAACATTCCTTGTTAACCTCGCATCAGGGATTGCGTTATCTTCAGACAGCAAGCTCTAACAGGGAGGATGCCTGCATAATCACTAGCTGCGTTTTTTGACTCTGCTAACCCTGTTTCCATATGCTAACGGCTTCGTGGAATTCACATGCAGTGTTTAAATTCTGTCATAACAACGATCTTTGTTTTAATGACGTCGTGTGGGAACTTCTATGAGCAGATCTGTCCCTTTCAGCTTCATGACTGCTTTTATGACGTAAGCAGAAATGTTAAATATTCGTTTTAAAATGTTTGCAGCCTTGATATAGTCCGTGAGTGTTGAACATCGCAGAGTATTCCTCACATTTTGTTGGAACCGCCTTTTTTTGTGAACAAAAATTCATTAACCTGTTACATGCATTGATTGCACGATAGTGCATAAGCGTCCGGCTGTAAGTGGTTACAACAGAGAGTGCTGTATGCCCCAGAAACATACAGACACTTGGAGTGTTAATTTCCTTACTACAGTTTTTTTCCCTAGTATTTTATGTTCAAAGTGGCAAGTGTTTATAGTTTTCAAATATACTTTGGCACTTCAAATGAACAGACGAAAAAAAAAAAAAGATATTTCTGATGTCCACAATCAACAGTCTTCTTGCTTTTCTTTTCTTTGAGCAACTGCTGAATTCAGCAACTTTACAAGCCACTGACTCTCATTGCTGCAGACAAGACACTCAGCAACTTTACAAGCCACTGACTCTCATTGCTGCAGACAAGACACTCATAAACTTTACAGGCCACTGACTCTCATTGCTGCAGACAAGACACTCATAAACTTTACAGGCCACTGACTCTCATTGCTGCAGACAAGACACTCATAAACTTTACAGGCCACTGACTCTCATTGCTGCAGACAAGACACTCATAAACTTTACAGGCCACTGACTCTCATTGCTGCAGACAAGACACTCATAAACTTTATAAGACACTGACTCGCACTGCTGCAGACAAGACACTCAGCAACTTTATAAGACACTGACTCGCACTGCTGCAAACAAGACACTCAGCAACTTTATAAGACACTGACTCGCACAGATACATCTAAATTTCTCTCTGTTGTTGATTTTTTTTCTTGCCAAATGTCGATTCCAAGATTAGGTTTATCTTCTTCTAAGTTGTCTTGGTCTACCCCTTTGTCTATCCCCTTTCATCACTTCTGTATAGCCCATCTTTGTTTGTCTATCCTCCTCTGTTCTCTCTAAATGCCCGAGCCACCTCAGTTTGTTGCTTTTTTCCTTAATGGCTGTTACAAGAGGAGGGTTAAACAATATATAGACTTCTTTGTTACAGCCTACTTATGTGTAGACGTTTGTTACAGCCTTGAGTGGCGAAGTGGTTAGTGCACTGGTCTCTCATGGGGAAGGTCGGGGGGTTTGAATCCGGCCGGAGGCACCCCAGTCACCCAGCTGTAGAAATGGGTACCCGACTTCTCCTGGAGTTGGGGAAGGAAAAGCGGCCAGGCGTGATACTGACCATATCACCCTCTAGTGTGCTGGCAGGTCAAGGAAAATATGGGCACTAACACCATATCCCTATGTGCCTCAAAGGCATGACAGGATTACCTTTACCTTTTTTTTTACTTATGTGTAGACTTCTTTGTTACACAGTATATTTACCACTTTTGCAGGGTTTTTTCATTATTAAAATGGGCATGCAGGACATACTTTATTTTCTAACATCTTTTCTATATGATCTGTGTGGAAAATACATCCAGTTGTGAATCTACTTTTTTAAATGAAAGAAGTAAGAAAGTGTCAATTTATACAGCTGGGTTTTGAAGCCTATGGGGAAAAAGGAGGGGGGGTGGTTTGATGGGAGGGGGAGAGAAATTTGAACCACAGACCTTGCGGTGACAGACTAGTAAACTAACCACTTTAGTGACTCGAGAATCTTGGCAACCTATTGTAAGACTGACCTTGTAACATTTACAACAAGTTACGGTGACATGCACTTCTAATGTAAGACTGACCTTGTATCATTACAGCGAGTTACGGTGACATGCACTTCTAATGTAAGACTGATCTTATAACATTACAACAAGTTACGGTGACATGCACTTCTAATGTAAGACTGATCTTATAACATTACAACAAGTTACGGTGACATGCACTTCTAATGTAAGACTGATCTTATAACATTACAACAAGTTACGGTGACATGCACTTCTAATGTAAGACTGATCTTATAACATTACAACAAGTTACGGTGACATGCACTTCTAATGTAAGACTGACCTTGTAACATTACAACAAGTTACGGTGACATGCACTTCTTGAGATTTGAAACTCAGAGGTCGACTTTCATTGTTAAATGGCTGAGTTGAGATAGATTAGCAAATGTGATTGCTAACGTGATTTCTCTTTCTTTTCATTTCAACAGAAATAGGAAAGGCCCTAATGAGTAAAGCTCGAGGATGTGATGGAACGCAAAACGAATTAATCAGATGTGCGAAAGAGGTTGGAGTAGCTTTTCTTCACAGACTTTATAGCCCGGTATGGGGGAAATAAGAAACACCGTAGGACTAAAGAAAAGATGTAATTACTCAAGTCTGAAAGTAAAAGAAAGGGCAGTAAAAGAGACTGCAGCCAACATAGGGGCATCTCACTACTAAGTCAAACTGGGAAATTATTCTGACAGATACAAGGGATGGTGACTGCAGTAAAACTGGTTTAAATAAAAAAGGTAGATAGAGGTGTATGGTGCAGTTTTACAAAGTGAGGGAAGGAGTGAGTAAAGTGAGAAAAAATGAATAGAAAGTATGAGAATGTATAAATGAAAAACACAACATCCGATATTTCGGCATGAGCCTTTTTCGAGGATTACATGCACAACGAGACCAAAAAAAAAACACAACGAAGAACTTATCTTAATATGGCCTCCTCCAGAAGAGGATAAATTCTTCGTTTTTTTTGTCTCGTTGTGCATGTAATCCTCGAAAAGGGCTCACGCCGGGTGGTGTATGTTTTTCATTTATACATTCTCATAGTTTCTATTCGGAAAATATTCTGCAAGATCTTAGACTTAACCACAGTTAAATGAAACTCAGATGAGATTTAGGAAAAAATAGAAGCTGTACAGATGCCATTTTCTCCCTGAGACAACTAACAGAAAAATCAGGTGAACACAATCAGATGCTGCACATAGATTATATAGTACAAGAAAAAGCATTCGACAAAGTAGCTGGACACAGGCATATTATAACGCTATGGAGGGAGTGCACAACTATTTTCATACTTAATAAACCATAATTGTTATCAATATCCCGAATGTTCACTCCATAAAAGCTTGGCTTACTCAGACACACCTCATAAAATTCACAAGTAATATTTCTCCTTCTAACTCCAATTTTTTTTCTGTAACATATCGCCTGGAGGCGTCTACTTTCCTCATTACTTTGAGTTACCTAACGATTGTGTTTACAGAATAGACACAGTAGCCTTGTAAGTTTGAGTTGCCCGATGACTGTTGAACGTTTACAGAATAACTCTATAGCTTTGAGTTGCTTGATGACAATGTTTACAGAATACCTGCAGTAACTATATAGCTTTGAGTTCCTTGTTGACAATGTTTACAAAATACCTGCAGTAGCTCTATACCTATGAGCTAATTGAGGACATTGTTTACAGAATATCTGCAGTAACTCAATAGCTTTGAGTTCCCTGATGACTGCTATATGTTTACAGAACAGATGCAGTAGATTTGTTAATCAGACTGCTGTCTATATGTCTAGAATAAATGCGTTAGAATATGGAAACATTTGCATATCACGTACTTAGTTCCTTGGTACAAGTGACTGTGTTGATAGGAGGTTTCTGTATAAATGTCTTGTCGTTTTACTTATGCTTATGGTGATTATACTAATTGACCATTTGTGAAAAAGCAGAATGCTATTCGTGCCTGCATGCTCAATTCTTTACCTTTGAAAATAAAGTTCTTTCATTCGTTCCTTCCTTCATCCTGTTCAAATAATCATCATCATCATCATAGGCGTGAACAAAGTGACGGACTCAAATTAAAGAGAAAATTGTAAAACACGGAATTTCCGGAGCTCTCGGGGACATCGATCTGGCCAGAACAAAGGCATGTGATCGAAGACGTGATCTTGAAAACAAAAGTATGGGGAGCCGCAGAGGGATAGGACAGGGGGGGAAAGTGAACGGAAGTGAATGGAGATAACGATCAAGCTTTAGCTGCGAATAAAACTAGACCTTATGACCTGACCTCAGAAAATATAAATCGCCATAGAGAACAATAGATTTCTTTGTGAAGATAGTGAGAAGTTAACTCGGCATTGGCTGTTAGTGAACATGGTAGCATTAATTCGCAATGTGCGCACTTGTTCACAGATGTAATGTTCAGTCCCCTAGACCGATTTTATGATTACACTCTTTTCTTTTCATTCAAATTTATTACATAAGCAAAGAGACTTGCACACAATAGTTTGAGAGAGCATAGCGTGTAGGGTTTGTTCCAAATAAGAAACAAAGGGGGATGACTTGTGACCTGAGCTAGCTCAGTGGCTTTTATACAATCTTGGTTTCCATATGCGACGCTGCTTGTAGTAGAGTTTGTTATACGCTTTCTTGTAACAGAATCTTATATCCTTCCCGTGCCGTTAAACGTCACATGGGGCTCGCAATTTAGTTCGGAAAGCTTTTCAACCTCATCAAGGGATTCTATGCCTACTAAACTGGCCTCTGTCAACAATGTCATCTTTAGAGTTTCACGCGGTCTGCCTCTTTTTCTTCGGCCTGTTGTGTTCCAACTGATAGCTTGTTTAGTGATTCTCTGACTGTTTCATCTCATCACCTGGCCAACATTTGTCCATCTCCTTTTCCTGATCACCCATGAGACTGGTTGTTGTTCAGTCTGCTTTATCTCTGCGTTGTTCTTGAATTCGTTCCACTTGATGTCGAGTATTTTCCTGAGGCATTTGTTTTCAAAAGAGTCTAATCTCTTGTCTATTTCTTTAGTTGTTTTCCAGCTTTCGCATGCATAAAAGAAGGTGGATATTATATTTGAATTGAATAGTCTTAGCTTGGTTTTTGTGCTTATAACTTTTGAGTGCCATGTGTTCTTAAGATTCTTAAAGTTCGATGCTGCTTTTGCAATTCTAATTCTAACTTCCTTTCTGGTGTCACCATCCTGGTCTTTGTAGCTGCCAAGGTATGCAAACTGGTTTACTTCTTCAACAGCTGTTCCTTCTATGTATATTTTTCCTTCTTGATTAATGGCAAGTTTCATTATTTTTGTTTTTTTTTCCTTGTTAATTTCAAGTCCTATTTTGCTAGATAGTGAAGAAAGGGAATCTGTCTTTTTCTTGCATGGAATTCACATTGTTACTGATAAGAGTTATATCATCAGCAAAATCAAGAAATTCTATTTGGGTCCCATGTACGCAGTCAGTACTTGTGTTAGCTGTGCAGTATTTTTCATTATGAAGTCTTTGGCAATTCCAAAAATCAAAGGAGAAAGTATACATCCTTGTTTCACGCCTGTTTCTGTCTGGAACCATTCGTTTACTCCTTCTTCTGTCTTGCCTGCACAAATATATTCGTTGTAGAGATCCTTTATGATGTTGACAATTTTAGACGGTATTCCATATAGACTTAAAATTCTTCACAATGAATCTCTGTGTATACTATCAAATGCCTTTTTAAAGTCTATGAAGTTCAGGATTAATGGTTTTTGCTTTTCAATATGGTTTTCAAGAATTATTCTTAAAGTAAAGATCTGATTGAGACAGCTTCTCTTTTTTCGAAATCCTGCTTGTTCTTCTCTCATCGCAGTATCCACTATATCTTTAATTCTATTCAGAATGACTTTGCAAAATGTTTTTGACACAACTGATAGTAAGGTTACTCCTCTCCAATTGTTACAGCCACTAAGGTTGTCTTTTTTTTTTGTGTGCGTATTTTAACAATAACTCCTTTTTTCCATTTAGAAGGGACCTTTATTCCTCTTTCCAAATCTTATTAAAAAACATTCTTTGTAGTTGTCTTATGTTGTCACTATTGATAGTTTTTAACATTTCGGGTGTTATTTCATCTTCACCTGCAGCTTTGTTGTTAGCCATTAGATTCACTGCTGTTTCAGTTTCATGCAATGTAATTGAATTGAATTTCATCTAGGCTGACAATTAGTTGTGGGAATGTAACAGAATAGGATAAGCAAATGGTTTGGATAAGGGAAAAAGAGTAGTGTCCCCTGTAGATAGCTAATTTTGGAAACTTATAGGCTTGCGCAGCAAGCGAATCAGTGATGTAAAGTTCACACGTATTAGTACACACTGTGAACGAATTGGAAGAGACGTACAGGAAAAGAGCAGACGAAAGAAAACGAAGAAAAGTCAACGGTTGAGACAGGCAAGGAAGGAGCTCCGAAAATGTAGGATCAAGCAACTTCCTCTTTTAGAGTTAGAACTTTTTAGTTGGGGTGTCGAAAATGTATAGTTTAGGTTGTAGTCTGTCTCTTTGTAGGGAAGTGGTTAGAGTTCGTTATTTTGTCCCTTTTGATGACAGTTTTTCTAGTTTTTATGTAGAGTTGAAAGTAGACTGCCCCTCTGGACCAGTTGGTGAATTAAGTTTGAGGAAGTTATGTTTTCTGTTGTAAGAAGTTAGACGTGTCTTTAACATTTTGTTTTGCTTGAGAAAGATCGTCCCATGGCGATGTTAGTCGCCCGGACACTTGTATCATGTTACTGTGTTTTCATTCCATTCCCATTGAAAACATGCATAAACAAACGCGATTTCACCAATAAACCTGTTCTCGTGTAACTGCTGGAATTATGTGATGACTGATCTATGTTATGCCTCAACTGTGGAGTTAATAGAAATTGAAATGTTGATTATGGCTCAAGTTTGTGTATGAATCTAGTGTTTTTACTGATCCTGGGTTATTGAAGTTCATTCATTCATTTATTTGCTTGTCCCTAGCGGGACTTTGCCTCCCTAACAGCACTCCTGTAAGCCTCTCGGTTGTGAGCAAGATTGCCTGCTGCTGATGCATCCATTTGCAGATCATGAACGATGTCTTGCAGCCATCTTCATACACTTCATTTATCCGTTGCTTGGTAGTTTCAGAGACTTTCACACATAAAAAGATTTGAACTTCATTTCACACACATTCTATTTTTCACTTCTCCGTTGTTCTCAACTGCAGTCAACAGTGCCTATTTATATAATAAGTAAAGCAGTTTAATTTAATGCGCTTTAATATAATTAGTAAGTCAGTGTAAAAGTAAGTAAACTTACTAAGAACCAGCATATAGTTAGTGAGTAAACGTACTAAGAACCAACATATAGTTAGTGAGTAAATTTACTAAGAACCAGCATATAGTTAGTGAGGAAAATTTACTAAGAACCAGCATACAGTTAGTGAGTAAACTTACTAAGAACCAGCATATAGTTAGTGACTAAACTTACTAAGAACCAGCATATAGTTAGTGACTAAACTTACTTAGAACAAGCATATGGTTAGTGACTAAACTTACTAAGAACCAGCATATAGTTAGTGACTAAACTTACTAAGAACCAGCGTATAGTTAGTGACTAAACCTACTAAGAACCAGCATATAGTTAGTGACTAAACTTACTAAGAACCAGCATATACTTAGTGACTAAACTTACTAAGAACAAGCATATGGTTAGTGACTAAACTTACTAAGAACCAGCATAGCATCATGGACACAATTTCTCAGCTTCTTGGTTCCGGCTATCACTGAACTCAGGCTGCCAACTGAACGACGTCAGACGTGAATTATAGATCTGTCCAGCATGTCCTATAATCCATTCTTCCATGCCACTAGTCCGTGATGGGCTAAGTAATCACTGCCCGATACGTCTATGTGTCTTACAGGGCAGCAACAAATTCATTTCTCACCGTTCGCGGCCAGCCTTTCTGCTGTGTTTCAGATGTGTTGCAGGCTGCTCGTTTCTGCTTGTACAGTTCTCTGCCAGGTAGCTTTTGGTTGGCCTCTGTTGCTTTTTTTTCCTCTAGGATGTCCATCTCCTGGCTGTTTTAAAGAGTTGCTTGGGTCCCTTTGGACCATATGACCAATTGATTTCCAACTGTTTTTGTTGTGTTTTATTATTATAATGCACATGTCTTCTTGCTCACACTAGGCAAGTAGATGCATGTTATGTTTTGTCTCTGGCTAGTAAATATTCCTGATCTTTCTGATGCAATTTATGTGAAAGAGGATAATTTGCCACTTTTCTTTTCAGTTGTTCTCTGGCATTCTGCTGCACAGAGGAGTGTGGATAAACAGACAACTTTGATATGGTTTTATTTTAGTTCTAGTACTGTACTGGGAGGACTTCCAGATGGTTCTAAGATTAATGAACGCTGTTCTCACTTTATTTATTCTACTCTTTATGTCTTTATTGTTTCCTCCATCAAGTGTTAGTATGTTGCCAAGGTGTGTGTGTGTATGTGAAGGTATCTGTTTCTGGCAGGTTTTGGTCATTAATGTTAATAATTTCTGTTATGTTTTCCATGTTTACTTTCAATATTTCTGACTTCTTTTTATTGATGTCCCTCTTGTCTGCTGATTGTGTCTAGAGTGATTGTTTTCTCGTGTATGCCTCGGTGAGTGTGTGCTAACAGGAGGGTGGAAAGAGAGGGGGCGTTGAGGAAGTGGCCCTGTAGAAAGCCTGGGAAACACTGGTCCTAGAAGTTAATTTCTTTTTTTTTTCGGGGTGGTGTAGGATGGGCTGCTGAATTCTGAAATTCACTAACCTGAAAATCAAATAGGTAAATGACATCTTAAATAAATCCTCTGGCCTCCGAGTGTTCGTTTTGTCATTGGAAAACGAATTTTTCTACGTTATTAGTCCCCCCTTCTCCTCAGTTTCCAAACCTTTCAGTCATCGCTTTGTGCCGAGACTACAAGTAAACACTGGTGATAGATGTTTCATGAAACAAATCAAATACTGTTCGCCCAATAGCTCAATTAAAATTTCAAGAGAAGACGAAATGAAAGCGAGGAGATTAGGAAGATCTCTGTAAGAAAAGAAGTAGTAAAAAGCGTTAGTTAGTAAAGAAATAACGAGAAATTTTTAGTAAAGAAATAACGAGAAATGAGACATACTTCTTTGGAGATAAACCGGCTACAAGGGGATAAAAGAGATGGTGTAAAGCAGGAAGAGAGTAATGTTTAAAACATTGTGAATCAAAGAGGCCGTGGGCATCTTAATTAATGTAACACATCGCGATACGCTCCTGGCTTATTTTGACACTCTCTTGGACATCTTAATTAATATAACACATCGCGATACGCTCCTGGCTTCTTGTGACACTCTCGTGGACATCTTAATTAATATAACACATCACGATACGCTCCTGGTTTATGATGACACCCCCGTGGACATCTTAATTAACATAACACATCGCGATACGCTCCTGGTTTATGATGACACCCCCGTGGACATCTTAATTAATGTAACACATCACGACACGCTCCTGGTTTATGATGACACCCCCGTGGACATCTTAATTAATGTAACACATCACGACACGCTCCTAGGTTATGCTGACCCTCCCAGAGACACCGCTAGGATTTTTCGAAACCGGTACATGATGTACCTGTCTATCACCTTGCGTGAGCTACTTTCCGAAACTATCGGTTTTGTCGAGGCAACATTTAGTATCTTATACTTTTCTTTCTGTTTCTTTAATATACAGTTAAATACGCATTACAATTATCAGCAGGAATTTAACGTTAGTGTGAAATTACTCTTACGTTATTTGCTGCGAGATTTAATCTTTATATAACGCTCACATTCTGTACCAAACTCAAAACTGAGTGATTCTCTTCCATGCAACTGAGCATCATCAGTCTACTGGTCTGATTATCCCTCAACCGATTTCCCTGATTGTTTTTTTTTAATTAAGTGTCTGATAATCTAAACCGGTTACAGTAACTGATGACCCCCGAAAGTTATGGTTTTTTTTTCTCGTTTTTTTTTAATCGGTGATTTACCGGTCGGTAATTGCCGGTTAACACGATCACTGGACAGACATTCCCACATTTCGACAAGACGGTTTTTTGAAGGAGACAAATGTTAGCTTTTTCTGGGTGTGTGGAACATTGTTTTGCTGAAGAATTTCTCTCGTGACTGATTCTACAAATATTTGACTTTTGACCAGCCAGGGTAACACCGAATGATGTTTGTCTTGTAGAGTCTGATCGCCTTTTTACAAGTGTCTTTTATCTTCATTTCAGAGAGAGAGAGAGAGAGAGAGAGAGAGAAATGGACCGAACAAACACAGGATCTAATTCTTTTTGTAAATGCTGTTATACCAAAAATAAAAAAAAACTGTTGTTTTGGTAGTGGAATATAAAAAAAACAAACATTAATAACAGGGTATGTAATAGTCAGGTCGAATAGAAAGAGACGAACTATAAGTAAATATAATACTCCAACTATCGTATTCGATTTACCATTATTGTTCTTATTTATAGTAGATATAGCACTGGAGTTTTCTGGAGAAGGGTGGGCGAACAGAACAGCAAAAGTCGCGTTTGTTCATGAACGAAATAATTTAGCCCTAATACCAGGATGAAGGACGGGATGAAGGACGGGATGAAGGACGGGATGAAGGACAGGATGAAGGACGGGATGAAGCAAACGCCGCTGCTACTACATCCACGACCAAACTGATCTGAAGTTGATTCACGGGTTTCTGGAGAGGGGCGCTTTCGATTTCTTTCCTAAAGTTGTTTCTGTTATTTCAATTAACTATCGATTCTGCCCAGATCTGGCTGCCACGTAGACGTGCCGAAAGAGGGCGGGGGTGTTGCCATTCAGCGCCAGGGGCAACAAGAGGGCGCTGAAATCTGAATACGTGTTTAAAGTTGACAGTTATTTATTATTGTGCTTGCGGGCGTGTGTGTTCGTTTGGAAGGGGATGTAACAGCAGTAACGGAACATTTATTCCACGTAATTGAAGCTTGCCCTTGGCCGTTCCACACATACAAACACGCGCGCGCATGCGCGCACACACTCACCCACACCGTTAATTACTGAAATCAATTATTCACGCAAGTAATTTCCGATGCCACACGCAGGGCAGAGATTTCTGTACGCTACAAATATCGCTGTCTCCTGTGGGTACAAAAATGAGCATCCGTCAACATCTGTAGAACGTTACCAGATAAAATAGGAAAACGGTGAAGGAGCTTATATAATCAGTAATACATGTAGCAGAGAACCATCATCATCAGTCCTCTCCACTCCCATTGGAGCATAAGGCATCAGCAAAGGTTCCCCAGCCAATCCTGTCTTTAGCAAGTCGGGATACCTTAAACCGTGTATTTCTGGCTTCCTTTAGATCTTCCTGTACTCTGTGTCTCCATGTTTCTAATCGCCTGCCAGTTGGTTTTTTTTTTGGGGGGGGGGGTGTTCTTGAGGTGCCCAAGTCAAGGCAGTGTAGGGGCATCTCTTTTTTTTTCATTCGT
The DNA here is from genome assembly GCA_009760885.1 of Achatina immaculata. Taxonomy (NCBI): domain Eukaryota; kingdom Metazoa; phylum Mollusca; class Gastropoda; order Stylommatophora; family Achatinidae; genus Lissachatina; species Lissachatina immaculata. The sequence continues at coordinate 6,868,000 of CM019717.1, forward strand.
AGTATGTGGCCCAGCCATTTCCAACTTCGTCTTTTGACCTCTTTACTAACGTTCTCAGTGTCCGTCCGTATGGTTATTTCCTCGTTTGTCACACGTTCTTCCAGTGTACTCTTAGAATTTTTCTGAGTCATATTTCTTCAAATCCTCTTAATCTGCTTTCGATTCTCCAACAGGTTCTCTGTGTTTCGGCTGCATATAATAAAATGAAGCGTACATTAGATTTATACATTCTGATCTTGAGGTTCCATATGTTTGTTAACTTGTTAAAGGCCGGGAGACGCTTGTCCACTTCTTGAGAATATTTCCTTCTCGATATTGTTATCTGTTGAGGCTTCCAAGGTATTTGAATTGTTCTAGTTCTTCAACTTCTCTTGTCCCAGATGAGATTATTACCTTCTTTATCTATTTATTATTTTTTACATTGATTTTCCTGATCTTAATCTTGTCTGGATGTATATTCAGACCTAATGATCTGGCTATTTCGTAAATCCTAGTTGGTCTTCTTCTGTGTATCTCTTTAATTAGGTGAGAGTAGACGAATATCACCTGCGAAGTCGCAGTCCTCAAGGTGATTCGTGAGCTCCCCACAGGTTAAATTTCAAGGAGATTATTTAGCTCCCCACAGGTTAAATCTCTAGGAGATTCTTAAGCTTCCCACAGGTTAAGCCTCTAGGAGATTCTTGAGCTCCCCACGGGTTAAGCCTCTAAGAGATTCTTGAGCTCCCCACAGGTTAAGCCTCTAGGAGATTCTTAAGCTCCCCACAGATTAAGCCTCTAGGAGATTCTTGAGCTCCCCACAGGTTAAGCCTCTAGGAGATTCTTGAGCTCCCCACAGGTTAAGCCTCTAGGAGATCCTTGAGCTCCCCACAGGTTAAGCCTCTATGACATTCTTGAGCTCCCCACAGGTTAAGCCTCTAGGAGATTCTTGAGCTCCCCACAGATTAACCCTCTAGGAGATTCTTGAGCTCCCCACAGGTTAAATTTCTAGGAGATTCTTCAGATGCCCACAAGTTAAATCTCTAGGAGATTCTTGAGCTGTCCCCAGGTTAAGGCACTAAGAGATTCTTGAAGTGCCCCCAGGTTAAACCCCTAGGAGATTCTTGAGCTGCCCCCAGGTTAAGGCACTAAGAGATTCTTGAAGTGCCCCCAGGTTAAACCCTCTAGGAGATTCTTGAGCTGCCCCCAGGTTAAGGCACTAAGAGATTCTTGAAGTGCCCCCAGGTTAAACCCCTAGGAGATTCTTGAGCTCCCCACAGGTTAAGCCTCTAGGAGATTCATGAGCTGCCCACAGGTTAAGCCTCTAGGAGATTCTTGAGCTGCCCTCAGGTTAAGCCTCTAGGAGATTCTTGAGCTGCCCCCAGGTTAAGCATCTAGGAGATTCTTGAGTTGCCCACAAGTTAAGCCTCTAGGAGATTCTTGAGCTGCCCCCAGGTTAAGCATCTAGGAGATTCTTGAGCTGCCCCCAGGTTAAGCATCTAGGAGATTCTTGAGCTGCCCCCAGGTTAAGCATCTAGGAGATTCTTGAGCTGCCCCCAAGTTAAGCATCTAGGAGATTCTTGAGTTGCCCACAAGTTAAGCCTCTAGGAGATTCTTGAGCTGCCCCCAGGTTAAGCATCTAGGAGATTCTTGAGTTGCCCACAAGTTAAGCCTCTAGGAGATTCTTGAGCTGCCCACAAGTTAAGCCTCTAGGAGATTCTTGAGCTGCCCACAAGTTAAGCCTCTAGGAGATTCATGAGCTGCCCACAAGTTAAGCCTCTAGGAGATTCTTGAGCTCCCCCCGGTTAAGCCTCTAGGAGATTCTTGAGCTGCCCACAAGTTAAGCCTCTAGGAGATTCTTGAGCTCCCCCCGGTTAAGCCTCTAGGAGATTCATGAGTCCCCCCCCCCCCAACCAGGTAAACGCCTCCTGGTCTGTCTTTGGTGGCAGTCTTCATTATCCGGTCCATTATGATCAGAAAAATATGTAGGGAGAGTATACATCTTTGTCTTTACTCTTGCTTTGATTTGTCATGTTTCATATTCAGAAAATAAGGTTTGTTTAGTCATCTTTAGTATATAAAGTATTCTATATATAGCATATACCTAGCAGGTAGAAAGTACGAGATGAAGCTAACAAACAATACCCATGAATATATATGAGACTTATTTTTTTATGTTTGATGGGTTTTTTTCCCTGCTTGAAATCAGTAAATGTCACTTACTAGCTTTCTAAAACGATCATGAACTACTTTCATTACTCACATCTACTCGTCTAAATTATACTTTGAGTAAACGCGTAAACACAATCGCTGATGGAGGTGAGTCACACAAGATAACGTTGAACGAGACACTTTTGCTTCCTGTGCCTACATCTGAAGGTAAAGTATTCCCTTATTAACAAGAAAGAAGTAACAGGAGAAGATGCTTCTTCCGGTTAATGCAGAAAGTCATTTGTTTCCCTAGTTTATTTAGAGCTGCTGTTAGGCTGGATGTGATTACACTTCTTTCATGTCTAGACCTGGTTTTACGGAAGTAATCAAGATGAAAGCCTGATTTTTTTTTAAAAAACCGACAGAAATTACCCATGATCCAACACCTATATAGGCAATACCTATGTTATAAACCTCATTTTAAAAAAAAACTCATAAAAACGTATCTTAGATAAGAAATCCCATAAAAAGAAACATGTCAGATAGAAAACCTTATTTTTAAAAGGTTTTTTAGATTGGTAATCTTATAAAAATGTGTCGTACACGGGAAACATCATAAAAACGTGTCCTAGGTCGGAAGCATCATAAAAATGTATCCTTCATGGGGAAACATCATAATAAGCGTGTCTTCAGATCGGAAACCTCGGTAAATTTTTACCAAAAAAAAATTTCTTAGAACGGAAACCTCCCAGTAATCGCATCCTTTATGGGAAACTTTATTTAGGTCAGTGATACAAGACGCTCTGTAATTTTTATGTTTTTTTTTCTTATTTAGATTCAGACGTGATAATAATTCATTCAATAATTCACCTCTCCTTCCTAACTAACCTTAATAGCAGGAGATTAATCTACTTCAGTGTGTCTTGATGACATCTTACAGACAGCCTGTGGCAAATAGTATTTATGGAGATTGGGTTTTGTTGTTGTTGTTGCTATTTCTGTCACGCTAAGGAAAGGATCAAGAAAAAAATAAAACAATGACAGTGGTTTTGAACAGGTGATAAATCCGATGCTCTACTACAGTGGTTCCCAGCTTTTTAAATTCCAGTGACCACTTTTGTAAGTACATTGTACGTTGCGCATTGCCAACTTGCAAGCTTTATTGCCTTAATTGCTTTTACTATGTTGAGTCAAAAGTTCGTCACGTTTTTTGTTTTTTTTGCAGTGAATTTCACTATAGCGTATCGAACAGGCCTCGTCGGGCAACCGCCTCTGCCACCTGGCCTAGCTGGAGCCATTGGGTACCTGTGTTGAGGTACAACGTTAGATTCATTTTTTACCCCCAATGGAGAAACCTTTTGTCGAATGATTTTACAAACAGTTGACGACAGACATCAGCCTGTCTCTGTGCTCGCTGGGGAGTGAGGTAGTGGAGACTCGTCGAGGCTGCCTGCTGCAGAAGCGGAGCTCGTGCAAAAGGCGAACGATGGTGCTCTGAGAAGAGCCCAGCTGGGCTGACAAAATGTATAAACTAGGGAAAAAGTAGGAACAGTTTTATTAATTAACGAGCACACAGTTGTGACGTTTCGACGTGAACCTTAATCATACAACAACACACAGGACAAAGAAACAGAGAAAGAAGATAAAATATGAATTGACACAAATGATATGTTAAAAAGTAGAAGTTGAAAAAAAAAAGAGTAAAATAAAATAAATGGAGCATTTAGCTGTAGCTTGTAAGAGGCTGTGTCCAGAAGTGCGCACGGTGAAGTGTTGAGAATGTTAAATAGAGACTTGTGATATGTAATAGGTGAGTCATAAATGGAGAAGGGGGAACCGCAGAAAGGGGAGAGAGTGATATAATGGTAATCTAGGAAATATGCTTGTTGGAGAGAGGGAATGTTAGGTGTAACTGAATTGTGAGTTTAAACCATGTGGTTCCAGCATCTCGTATTTCTGAATGTAGCGGTTCTCAAGTGCTATGCGACTTCTGTCATCACCATGACATTGTTTGATGGCTGTTACCAGAAAATCCTATTTGCCTCTATGGATGGGGCCATTGAAATGATTAGGGACTGGTTTCACAGCATGCTGGGTGATATATACAGATGCTTCTGCGTGCAGTCGCCTAATCTGAGACCAGTATCATCAATATAAATTATCCTGCATCACTTGCATACGATGCATATATCATGCAACGGGACTCCCATGTAAATCCCTAATGGAGACTGAGGATAGTTTTGGGAAAGATGGTCGTTTTCGTTTCCCAAAACAGGGGAGGTAACACACCGAGGGCAGTTACATTTGCTGGTGTCAACATATTCAAGGTTCCGCTTCAGGTGGCTCTGGACGAGGATGTCCTTATGATTTTGTTACCGTTTTTATCCTGATATGGGTGGATCAGAGAAGATGTCGCGAGTATCGGAGTCGAGTTGGATTAGCGGCAGATGGCGATTTTCTTAACCATCTGACCATGTGGGTGAAATGGAAATACTGATTTGAGTCTGTCGTATGAGGTTACAGGTTTTTTTTTCTGGATGTCTCTTTGCAGTTACCTTTTTTTTTTTGGATACGGTTGAATGCTTTCCGAAGGATATTTTCTGGATAGTGGCCATGACGAAAAAATTCTAATAATTTGTTGAACTGATCTATAAAGTCCAAGTTTTCCTGACATAGGCGGCGAATTGGGAGTATAGGATGGAGTTCCTACAAGTTTCAGGATGGGAGGGGGTGTAAAATAAATAGATGTGGCTGTCGGTGGGTTTGTACAAAACAGAAGTGACAAGACTGCCCGTGCCAAGTGATATTTTTACCTCTGAAACGTTGACAGGTACTTGTCAGAAATTTCATAGGTGAATTTGATGTTCTCATTAAGTGAGCTGGCGAATTCGATAAAACTTTCTAGCTCCTCCTTTGGCATACATGTGACTCCAATGCCATCATCGATGCACCTTTTATAGAATTCTGGGAGTCTGCCAGTATATGTTTCCCATAATTTGACTTTCAGGAAACCCATAAATAAACATGCATAACTGGGACCCATTTTCGTTCCCATGGCGACAGCACTGATTTGGTCAAAGTATTCGCCATTGAATTCAAAGGAATTTAGATTGAGCACCAGTGTTAGTGGTGGGATGAGGGTCTTTATCAGGAAAACAGCGGAGTGCTAAGAGTCCCTCCTCGTGGGGGATAGAGGTGTAAAGGGAACAGACATCAAGGAGAAAGATATGATAGGTGTGGTGCTGAGAGAGGTTGATCCCATCAAATGTTGTTAAGGCTGTTGTTGGTATCTTTCACATGAGAGGGTAGTTTGTGTACTGGGGGCTGGAAAATGCTGTCCAAAAAGTCAGAAATGTGCTCAGTGGGGCATGAACACGCTGATACAATGGGACGTCCAGGATGAGCGGGTTTATGGAATTTAGGAAAAGGCAGAAAGTGGGTTTGCCTAAACAGCTGTCTTTAATGTGAAGAGAAGCAGTTTGGGGCGGGAGGCCACCTTCGTTAATCAAGTTTTTTATGGTTGCTTCCACTACGTCGTTATTGTAGCAGGTGGCATCGTTTTTATGTGGAGCACAGAACTCTGTGTTACTGAGTTAGGACATTCTTTCCTCAGTATATAAATCGTTTTTCCACACTACGAGATTTGATGTTTTATCGGCTGGTTTTATCACTATGCCCTCTCGACGTCGGAGTTTAGACAGCGCCCTGGATTCTGTCTTGGTGAGGTTGAAATGTCGAAGTTTTGGTGGCCGGAGGTTTTGGATTTCAATCTGGGCTGACATGAGCCGAGTACTGGTACTGTGTCTTCAACAACTTCTTGCGGGGCTTCATCGTTGCTGACTGAGTAGCGTCTCGACATGGACTTGTCTTTGATATGTCGGTTTCCCCAGAGTTGAACTTCGGAACCACTTCCTTGCATTGATGCCATCAACTGTACCTTCCCCTTCCACCCTGCAAATTTCAGAGGCTGTTGAAGAGGCATTCGGTTCTTTCTTCCTATAATAATGCAGGAGGATATGAATGGACACCCTTGCTGTCCGCCATATTTCCTTCTGCTGATCAGTTATCTTGCGGTTTATTGCCTCAAAATGGGCATATACGTTTTCAGCGTGACGCAGCACATGACGTCAACATGACGTTACAAATGCCAGTTACAACGTATAATTCGGGAAACTTGACCGAAATTAGATTATCGAAAAACGTCACGAATATTTTTGACTCACCGTTGTATACAGCCGATGACTGACTATCAAACTTAAGGTATCCGCAAGAACGCATGTTGAAAACCACCGCTCTATTTCCTGCTTATATAAGCTTGTTAGTTCATCATGCTCATATGAAAGTAGCCCGTAGCCAGAGAGAACCCGTTATATCTAATAACTTTCAGTAGCTGCTGCCCTCAGCAAGTTCTTAATATGCTTTATTTATCGAGTAATATTTGCTTCATAAATAGTGGGGGGGGGGGGGGGGGGGGGTAAATAGGCAAAGAGAAACTTCTTTTAAAGGAGAAACTTCCGTTTTATAAAGTGTCTGGAAATTTTCGTTCATTGGCGTAAAATGCCATGAAAATCCTTTCATAGAATCAGAATAAAAGCATGCAATAGATGCGCTATCAGCTTCACCATCATTTTACCTCATTTGTCTCTAATTGTTGGCCCCGTGCGATTTTATCCCAGAATCCTTTTCTGAGCATGGGGTCTTAATATGAATGGCTTGTGGTGATTTATATCCTAAAAAAGAATTGCAGTCCTTTCATTATCTGTAAAAAAAAAGAGGAAAGAAGATATCAGGAAAAATGGGATATAACGCATTGATAACAGGGACAAACTAGGCTTCGGGGCTTCAGTGGAGGAGAAAATAACGAAAACTTTGTAAACAACAGCAACGAAGAAATCAGTGTGATCCCGATGTCCAGGATTTAAGAAGTCACGTGAGGACTATTTGGAGTCTGAACGTTAATCGTCAATTCTACCAGAAAAAGAGCAGTTGTACAAAGATTATATACACTAAACTGGTTTTAGCTGCATGTTATAATGATATATTATATTTACTTACTTAATTGTTATTTTCGACTTTTTAGCTACGCTACAGACGCAAAACTCTCTTACTAAAGTGCAACCAGAACTAAATTAGATATAATCTATAGTCCGCTTCTGCTTGACCAGGCCGGGAGAAAAACTGACGGCCACTTTTCTGAAAGCATTACAACTATATCCTAAAATATGCGGTAATAAATCGTTCCCCTTTCGATAAAACTAGCTCAGATATACGCACATTATGGCGATCTCGTGAGAAGCAGTGTACAACTAGGCTTTTCTCTGTTTAGAGACACTTGACGCCGTCATGCAAGAAAGATATACCAGGGAGCCGATCATGATAAGTGAGTACATGCAAGGCGGGCAGAATAAATGAATCTTAAAAGCTCACTGCAACAACAAAAGTCGCGGGCAGCGCTGTAATAAAGTGGACGCGCCATGTCTTGTATTGTCTTGCCTTGTATCTCTCCGGAACTTTCGGGCTGGTGTTCTTTGCAGGCGATGCTGAGAAGATGTGGAGACACGGCATCACGTCGGATTGGGGGCTGGTTATGGAAGCTATTTTATCAGTCTCTGAGTGCAGATAAAAAGCAGGAGGGTGTGCAATGCTTCTTTAGCAGACTCCACCACCTTGGAGGGGGGCTATGACGATCCTTGTTAGCCAGGCTAGGCCTGTTACTGGAGATACCGGTGAAGAGGTGGGACAGGGTCTTGATCAGCTGTGGTTAGTCAACCCTGACGCCAGCGTGTCAACTATAGGTCGCTGAATGACATGTTATTATGTCATGTCAAAGCAAACATATACACACAAAACTGTTTATCTATACACATGAGGACGAGTCAAAGAGTAAGCACAAATGAATGAGTATAAACACTGAACATTGTGAGGGCAAATACAAAAACGTAACCGCCAGTCAAAGGAAGTAACCATGAAAAAATATATATATATAAAAAACTAAAAAGCGGGTCGAAAAGTTTTCCCATATATTATTCAGTAGTTACATTCCTTGATTTGTGATTACTTTTGTACTCGCTTTCGTATAATGACAGTCTTCTAAACGTCACATAGGGCTCGCAAAGTAGTTCGCCAATTTTATGACAGTCTTAGTAGACTACTTTTATTAGGGAGAATTTAGCTGTTGTGAAGTTTGCTAAAGATCATTTTACTGAACAGCTCCTGCAGGTTTTAAAACTTGCACCAGCAACCAAAGTACTAGACAGTAATGTTTGTGTTTGCAAGGTGAAACAGTATGAGGACCGTCTCTCTTGTGTGTTCTGTGGTGGAGCGGGCACTCTTTACCAGGGCCGTGTCGTGACGTTGTTGTGCTGCCTTTGCGCGTGTGGATACCAAGTTGCACATTCATCTTGAAGCGGAGTTGCTGGATTTATTATGCACAGAATTCCAGCCGTCAACTTCAGTTTTCTGGATTAGCTAAACACTATCTCCAGCCATGCTTCACTTCCAGGCTTCACCTCACGCTAGCAACCAACTGGTACAGACATCAAGCAAGTCCTGGGTAATCTTACCATGAGGATTTTATTCATGGAAATGATGATAATGCTGATGGAGATGACAATAATCCTACTGCCGGAAAGTTACCCCTGCCTTGTGGCGAGTCCATTCATACTACAAAAGTCAAGAACAGATATAACGTCCACATACTCCACAAAGACATCACACAAAGCGCCCACACCTTTCACATTCAGACGTAGACTCAATCACTCAGGCTTTCTCCCACAATTCTCAGTCACGGGATTCTCAAACCACATGACCTTCTCGTTCGCAATAAAGCCTCATAAGGCGAAAAATGCTCTTTCTGTAGAGAAAAAACAAATTATCTCCCATACTGCTACAAAGGTAGAGTCTCCTTTTCCCGTCATATTTTGTAGGAGTGAAGGCGCAGTACACAAGCTGAATGAGACACATCAGGTTTGACGAACCATAGCCGGTCAAGACCCTGTTCTGCTTCCCAGTTATCCTCCTGGAAATAGACAGTTGCCTGGCCAAGTGAAGAGGGATCGCAGTGGGAAGACGGACCCGGTCTTAAAAGTGTGTCCAGCCAAAAGTCGGATGTGCGTCCAGCCAAAAGTCGGATGTGCGTCCAGCCAAAAGTCGGATGTGCGTCCAGCCAAAAGTCGGATGTGCGTCCAGCCAAAAGTCGGATGTGCGTTCAGCCAAAGTCGGATGTGCGTCCAGCCAAAAGTCGGATGTGCGTTCAGCCAAAGTCGGATGTGCGTCCAGCCAAAAGTCGGATGTGCATCCAGCCAAAAGTCGGATGTGCATCCAGCCAAAAGGCACGTAACTGCGACATAGTGCAGCCACCGCCATTCTGAGGAAGAACGGCGAAGAAGAGAATATATTTTTGTCTTCATCTTTGACTCTTATTTTCTTTTTAAATGATGCTTGCTCCCTAACGATCTCCAGAAGATTAGCTCTTTCGCCATTTTTTAAAAAGGTCCGCGTGCAAAGCTTCCGTTGTTTGCCGCTAGGACGCAGCAGTAGCAAATATGGCGTTCAGTAAACGTGGGCAGTCATTTTGTGTTTTGGAATACGCAAGAACATCGTGCCTTGTGTCTGTGCAGCGACGATTTCGAGTGGAATTCCGAAAGGCAGCACATATTTTCAACAGTACCAAGAAGTGTTATGCGAAATTCCTGGATGAAGGCAGGGGCTTCTCTGGTTAGCTTCTCTAACACAGTTCACAGTTTCTTCGCTTGGTCCTGGACGTCCCTTCCGAGGAGCTGTGCGGTCCTGCTTTTGTCTTCCTTGCTAAAGGCATATCGCCGAAATATTGGTTTGCTACTCTTTGTTTTACATGTCTACGTGCTTAACTCATTACCTTTTTTGCCATTTCTTATCACGCTTACTTCCTTTTATTCTTTTTTTTTTGTAAAGCTGCAACATACACCTCTAACTATTTCTACTCTTCTAAAACAAGTTTACTGCAGCCCTCATCTCATCTGTCTTTTACAAAACTTCCTTTCTTTCGTTAAATGAGGTTGTTGTGGGTGCAAACATGATTACTGTCGATACGTACTTTTAGTTGGGAGTGATGGGCAAGTGAAGGGAGTGATCTCGAACTCTGAACCATTGTTTCAGTCCTCTTTGTTCTTCTACCGCGTGCAGCACTCTCCTTCCATTAGTATCTGCCCTGAGCTTTATCCAGGTTTTATTTTCATCATCTTTCTGTTTTATTGTTATAATGTTTAACATTTTCGTTTTTTTAACTACACATCTAATGAATATTCATTGTTTTACCTTCTTGGAGTTTTAATTAGAATATTTTTATCGTGTTTTGTCTGCTATATTTCATTTAGCTACCTTATCTATCCAATATACATTTATTAATCGTTCGAGCGATGTTCTTTAAGTAATGCTTCTAGTGCATGTCTGGCAGCGGGATAAGGTTGACCTGGGCGCTAAATTATCGAGGGGCATCATCTATGACAACATTTTGGAAAATTCGAGTTCTTTACGGTTCCCTTTTTTTTTTAATCAAATTCATACTCTTTTCACGAGCAGCCATTTAAAATAAAATTATTTGATTTGGGCGCTATTAGTTACACTTCTGTAAGCGAAAAGGTGTTTATCTAAAATGGCAACGACTAGGTAAGTTATCTTCGACAACGCGCGGCAAGAAAATGTTTTGTTGTACTAAAATGAGGTCAGGGAATAGATCAAATGACCAGAGTGACCGGAGAAAGTAGAAAGTTCATACTCGTGAGTTTCGGGGGGAACTGTTTAGATCAGTTCAGGTCGAGCCCAGGGGGTTGCAAAAGAACTGGAGCAAGAAAAAACACAATCTTCACCCACTGCTGTTATGAACATTTCTCTCTACTCGTGCTCTTTGTCCCTCATTTTCTGTTTGAAAGGTCAATATCTATGTGCCTCTAGGCCTAGGATGTCCTTTCTCTCCTTGTCGAGTCCAGTTCATTGTTTCACTCTTTGCTCCTGTTTGTTTCTTTGGGTTTTTTTCAGGGCAAGTATCTGGTCAATCCCCTTCCTTGTTTGACGTTAAGATTACATATAATAAAATAATACAGCCTTTTTTATTATATTACGAGGTATTACTTTGATTGTTTCCAACTGATTTTCCATATTACTATAAATCAGCGGTTTCAACCCATTTTTAAGAGTGACCCTAGACCAGAGTGAACCTCGGTCCTGAAAATGACCACAAATATTGAAATTTTAAAAAACCAACAACTTTCACTTTGTTGCGTACAGCGTGTGTCGCAGTAGTGTAGTAGTTTATGCACCCGCCTGTCGATCAAAAGGTCTCTGGTTCGATTTCGCAATTGGACGGAATGGTTTTTTTTCCGCACCAACCAGCACCGGGTCAACCCAGTCTCAAAAGAAGTTGGTACCTGGGCTTTCCCTGGGGAAAGGAAGTCATCGAGGACAGGTGCTGACACCCCTACCTGAGATACTGTAGTGGCCTAGAAATGTGAAGACACTCACACTTTACATTCCTAAGTCATGCGAAAAGAGTAAGGAGAGTGATTGCTGTTACTTTAATATTTACATGTGAAAATATAAAAAAGTACAAGAATTTTCCTAAAATCCTGTAAATTTTAAAAACTTTCGCTAATGCACGTCAGACCCCCGCCCGCCCCCGCCCCCCAAACCACCACCACCACCATCAACGACCCTGATATTGGTCGCAACCATTTTTCTAAATAACCAATTCTGCGTTTTGACAATAAAACCTTTGAAAACATATATACAGTAAAAATATATATTATATATATACACACACACACACATATATATATATATATATAAGTTTAATATAGTGTGCACTTCACAAGAACTTTAATTCCGTGTTTTATAGCGTGATTAACTTCTGCTTAAAAAATAAATTCTGGACTTCCGTATCCGACACAAGCCGTTTTGAATTGGCTCTAAAAGTCACGTGATCAAGCACGTGTTAAAGACTAGGTACTTGGACGAGCTTCGTGGGCTTTTTTTTTTTTTTTTGTAAAGTTCCTTACGATTCAGTGGTCAGTGTAAATCTTCTTATGTCTAGGTGATTGTGCTCGTCTACTAAAGTTCATGATTCCAAGCATTTTCTTTTTTTTCTGTACATTTTTTTTCTGTGTCACGCTAACGTGCTTGCTCAATACATTTGCAACACTAGTCCTGCATATTGCAGAATCTCGGCTTATTCATTATTTCAGTCTAGTTTACGAAATCTCTGCCTGGTTTCCATGTGTAAATTGTCACGCACTGACGTCAGCTATCTGTTTAGGACGTGGTGACGTTTCTACAAATCTCGTAAACAGCAAGACGGGGGGACCTGACTCCAGGTCGTCCTCGTTCGTGTCTCGGGCTTCTCGCCGGTATACGGAGTACATGCACTGTGTTCTTCATAGGAAGAGACGGGGGCAGTTACAGACTTGTCATGTGTGCATTGATGACAACCAGTTATTTTAACAGTCACAAGCAAGCATGCGCACACGCATACCTCCATTAGATAATACCAAATTTAATTTATCCTCTACTAAAGGTTAGGGGAAGCGACAGTCTGGCGGTGAGAGAGCAACATGCCAAGTGGTTGGTTTTTCTGGAGCAGTGTTTCCCACGCTTGTAGAGGCTGCCGTCCCCTTTTCTTCCAGCCCTCATCTTCAACGTTCCATCCCCTTTCCCCCCCCCCCATGTTAATTCGTACAACGACCTATTAAACTAAGAAATGCATTACACAACTAAAAAACGTCTGCTAGCAAACCAGTTTAGTTAATAATATGAAGGAGCACATTTATAACTCACCTACTGCGTTATTTTCTCAGCTTTTAATGTGATGGATGAGTTTCATGTAGGGACACACGTTTCTCAACATCAAATAGAAAAGTGCTAAGAAGGAAGATATTACTGACCCTGTCTGCTACTTCGTTTTCTCTCAACACCCCCCCCCCTCAACTGCCCCCTTTTCTTCCACAGCCATCAACTAATCTTTTTTTCTCTCCTCCCCCCCCCCTCGCCCGGGGTCCTTTCAAACGTTCATGGGGGGGGGGGGTGGCGTTATCGCCCACGTTGGGAAACACTGTTCTAGAGGAATCCTTGGTTTGAACCACAGTTACCAGCCGCAGAGTATACATACTTTGTTCTGTTTTTTTTCCTCACGCCTAAAAAGCGTTATAGTTGTCTAGGCTACCACAACTGTTATCTCTTTACTGTCAGCAAGTCTCGGTCTTGACCACTTCGTTAAGTTTGTAGAATTAAAATGTAGCGTTTGTTGACAATTTTTATTCATAGTTTTAAAAAAGATCCTACTCCGAAAAACAGGATTAAAAAAAAAACAAAAAAACTTCAGTCAAAAGTGAATTTCCGACAAGGAGTTAAAACTGTTTTTTTTTTCCCTCTCCCTCTCTCTCTCTCTCTCTCTAATGATCTGAATCTAAACCACTGACAATCTCAAATTTATTTCATGCTTTTGCGTGATTTCAGTAATGGAAAAATAAATAATTATCACATATAGTAGTTCCTTTAAGATTTAAATATCAGAAAAGGAAAAAAAAAACGAGAAGTTCTCTCATCTAGACACCGAGTATTAAGTGGGATTCTAAAGAAAATATGACAGGTCTAGCAGATCAAGTTGGATTACAAAACTGCGAAATATCAGCACAATAAGAAAAAACAGGTGGGTTAAACAGATGAAACAAGTAATAATAAAAAAGCTTATAACATTGGTTACAAAACAGGGAGTGTGGAAAGACAGAATTGATCAAACTCTTATGCAAACAAGGACAAGTCCTAAATGAAGGCACTCATTTCATCATGAGAGATCAAAGACGTACTATCAGGAACAGAGTAGGTGAAAAAAATATGTTACGTTCGATATATTACAGCATATTAAAGTAATGTATCTTCCTTTTTCCTCAGTGTTTGGTTGGGGGGGGGGGGGATAAAGAAATGAGTTCAGTTTAATTTGATGAAAGGAATCCCATGACATTGCGAACTCAGAAAGTAGTTCAAGGAAAGTGAGAAACAGTGCGTTCTGAAACCGTTTCTACAAATCTAGAGAGACAGATAGACAGACAGACAGACAGACGAACAGATAGATAGAAATTTTCATTAAAAAAATATTGTCCTCCTCAGATATTTTTGTGCAGAAAAACTTTTTTGTACAAAAATTCACTTCTAACAATTTACTATATTTCTTGAAATATAGCCTCGGTAAAGGACACTTTTCTAATGCAACGCTTTCCTAGAATAACACTTTCCTATAGGACAGTCTGTTACTAGAGCGATTTCCTGTAACAAAACTTATATGTTGAAGAACACTTCATTAAATAGTCTCTTATCTAAAGGCTTAACCTGTTAAGCTTGATAGATAATCTCCCACTGAACTTAACTCACCAGAAAAACGTTTATCAGGAAAAAAACCCAACAGTTATGTCTGTATACCATACATTTATATCACAAAATGTACTTACGGCACATAAAGCCAAGGCTAACTTCATTGTAACAAGTAGAAATGTTGAAGCTCCTTTATAAAGTCCCTAATGTATCAAAAACTCCGTTCACATTGCATTAATGTACACTGGACAGTAAAACGTTTTCAACTTTGACATTTATTGATAACTCTAGAAAATGAAACAAAACAAAACAAAACTTTTATAAACTTTTAAATAAAACATTTCTCCTTAGGTCTAAATTCTGCAGCACGAATAACCCCCAGGATTTTAAGATAGTCGCGGCCGCAGACAGAAAGGTTGATGATCAACTCCGCGATTCCTTCTCTCGCGTTCTGAAGTTAGTTCCGCGAAGCGCTGGACACTGTACAATTGGTCGACTGCCAGAGTATAACGGAGAAATCAGGAGATAACGAAAACAAAAACAAAAAAATGAGTTCAATGAATATGAGACGTCATCTGAATTTCTTGGGAGTGGGCGGAGGGCTGGTGTGTGGGAGTGTGTGTAAGAGGAGGAGGGGGGGGGGCGGTTGTAGGGTGAACGGAATCAGTAGCTCCGCTTACGCCAAAGTGAGATATTCTGAGAACATTTGAGAGTGAGAACTGTCTGATTTCCAATGGTGATAATCAGGTGCCAGAATCCCAGGTCTGTCCATCTTCTTTGTAGCTCTAAGAATCTATATATATCTTCATTAAAATGTAGCTCTAAGAATCTCAAGTCTATCTATCTTCATGATAATGCATCTGAGAGAATCTCTTGTTAGAGATATTCTGCGCCTGGATAATAAACCCTGGTCAGAGATATTATCTATTATTGTAATCTGCTTTCCGTACTAGACTCTGGTCAGAGATATTATCTATTATTGTAATCTGCTTTCCGTACTAGACTCTGGTCAGAGATATTATCTATTATTGTAATCTGCTTTCCGTACTAGACTCTGGTCAGAGTTATTATCTATTATTGTAATCTGCTTCCCGTACTACACCCTGGTCAGATGTATTATTTATTATTGTAATCTGCTTCCCGTACTACACCCTGGTCAGAGATATTATCTATTATTGTAATCTGCTTTCCGTACTAGACTCTGGTCAGAGACATTATCTATTATTGTAATCTGCTTCCCGTACTAGACTCTGGTCAGAGACATTATCTATTTTTGAAATCTGCTTCCCGTACTAGACTCTGGTCAGAGACATTATCTATTATTGTAATCTGCTTCCCGTACTAGACTCTGGTCAGAGACATTATCTATTTTTGTAATCTGCTTCCCGTACTAGACTCTGGTCAGAGACATTATCTATTATTGTAATCTGCTTCCCGTACTAGACTCTGGTCAGAGACATTATCTACTTTTGTAATCTGCTTCCCGTACTAGACTCTGGTCAGAGACATTATCTATTATTGTAATCTGCTTCCCGTACTAGACGCTGGTCAGATACATTATCTATTTTTGTAATCTGCTTCCCGTACTAGACTCTGGTCAGAGACATTATCTATTATTGTAATCTGCTTCCCGTACTAGACTCTGGTCAGATACATTATCTATTTTTGTAATCTGCTTCCCGTACTAGACTCTGGTCAGATACATTATCTATTATTGTAATCTGCTTCCCGTACTAGACTCTGGTCAGATACATTATCTATTATTGTAATCTGCTTCCCGTACTAGACTCTGGTCAGAGACATTATCTATTTTTGTAATCTGCTTCCCGTACTAGACCCTGGTCAGATACATTATCTATTTTTGTAATCTGCTTCCCGTACTAGACTCTGGTCAGATACATTATCTATTTTTGTAATCTGCTTCCCGTACTAGACCCTGGTCAGATACATTATCTATTTTTGTAATCTGCTTCCCGTACTAGACTCTGGTCAGAGACATTATCTATTATTGTAATCTGAGCCAGGTAATAGAAGCATTGACTGACGATTACTTATGCTGTTGTTGATGTTGTTGTTGTTGTCGGCGTCGTCGAGTCTCATTTAGTCTTCATTTATTTAAATATCATTCTGCCTGTTCAGTTTTCTTTTCTCTTTCGTCTTTTCGTTTTCTGTCCATGGACTGTTAACGAGCACGTGTAGGACTTTGACACTGTCCTTCCATACTCTGTTTGTTGACTGATCTTATATATAACCTGGAGAGACCTACAGTGCGGCTGATACAATCAACACTTCTATCATAAAATCAATACGTCTGGTCGCCAACATGAATCAGTCTGAATGCGCAGTGAAAGAAACAAATATGTGAATCACACACCGTTGAGAAACAAAACTATACGAATCACATCAACCATGGAGAAACAAAACCATATGAACCACATAAACCATGGAGAAGCAAAACTACGTATATGAACCACAAAAACCACGGAGAAGCAAAATTATATGAACCATATAAACAACGAAGAAACAAAACTATATGAACAGCATAAACCATGGAGAAACAAAACTATATGAACCACATAAACCATGGAGAAACAAAACTATATGAACCACATAAAGCACCGAGAAGCAAATTTATATGAACCACATAAACCATGGAGAAACAAAACTATATGAACAGCATAAACCGTCGAGAAACAAAACTATACGAACCACATAAACCATGGAGAAACAAAACTATATGAACCACATAAACCATGGAGAAACAAAACTATATGAACCACATAAACCTCGGAGAAGCAAAACTATGTGAACCATATAAACAACAGAAAAACAATTATGTGAACCACATAAACCATGGAGAAGCAAAACTATATGAACCACATAAACCATGAAGAAACAAAACTATATGAGCCACATAAACCATGGGACGATCCATGCTGACATTAGCTTTCACGGTGTGAGGTCTCCATCTTTTGCTTCTTTTGTTGGATATACAGAAACTGCGTTTTATTTGTAACACAATCCTACTCAGTATATGCGTTTCTTTTTTATCGCTATGAGACCTCTGTATATTGCTGTAGGCGTTCCTGTCTCGAAGTCTATTACAAGTATTTTCCTCAATTTAAATATCAAAATATCTGCTTTCCTGTTTCAAGATCAGACATATATTTTGCAGTCTAAAGATCAAAGTGTTTATTTTTCTTGTCTAAACTTCAAATATAATGTTTCGCAACCTAAAGTATCAAAACGAAATTTCACGTACAAAGATTAAAACACGCCCGTTGTCGTCTGTGATGGATAAAATTCATTCTTATCTGCCATAAGTGACATCTTGAAATATTCACGGAATTGTGGGCATTTTTTTAAAAAAATGTACAGACTTTATTGGCTTCCGCGCTCAACACTTGCTCATATTGACTGACATGCACCTGACATGCTCTATTAGAATCCCCTTCACTCTCCTTTCACCTCCTTCCATTAAGAGCAGAAAACTTTAAAACAAAATGTCTTCACAGTTTCCATGGCTTCATTTAACGTGAGCGTTTTTGTTTATCTGGGTTTTGCTGTCCATTAATATGTAGAACTGTAAAATGTTTCTTATTTATTTTGTCACAGATTCTATTTTTTTTTTTTTTTGTCGAGATTTTTTTTACTGACGGTTTTAAGTGTAGACATTCTATCTATTTAAATAAAAAGCGGAATTTATATTTATATAAACACACGAAATTTATATACTGAAAGAAAACAACTAAAGAAATAGAAAAGAAATTAGACTCTTTTGAAAACAAATGCCTAAGGAAAATACTCTGCATCAAGTGGAATGAATTCAAGAACAATCCAGAGATAAGACAGATGACTGAACAACAACCAGTCTCATGGGTGATCAGGAAAAGGAGATGGACATATGTTGGTCACTTGATGAGAAGAAATGATCAGAGAATCCAAAAACAAGCTATCAAGTGGAACACAACAGGCCGAAGAAAAAGGGGCAGACCGCGTGAAACTCTGAAGAGGACATTATTAAGAGAGGCCAAGTTAACAGGCATAAAATCCTTTGATGAGGTTGAAAGACTCGCCGAAGACAGGAAAAATTGGCGAACTACTTTGCGAGCCCTATGTGACGTTTAACGGCACGGGAAGGATATAAGATATAAGATATAAGAACACATGGAATTTATATTTATATAAAGGCACGTAATTTATATGTGTATATTGATAAACACAGGGAATAATTTATATTCACATACAGATAAACACACGGAATTTATATTTATATATCGATAAACACGCGGAATTTATATTTACATACTGATAAACACACGGAATTTATATTTATATACTGATAAACTCGCAGTCATTGCTTTCCTATTCTATGGTTAACAAGTACAGTATATGCTTTTAGAATATTCTTTTCTTTTATCCACCACATATCTGAAGTTGTTGATATTATGACCTCGTATTTTTTTTATTTATTTCATGTTTTTGATGTTTTCACGATGTTTTGTTTGTGTAATGAAAATAGATCAGGTGACAGTACTCATCCTTGTCTTACCACTCGTTTTATATCCTGATACTCGCCAGTGTCATTGCTCACTCTCACACTGGCTCTTTGATTCCGGTATAAATTCTTAATAATTCGCATTCCTTTTCCATGTGTATTAAGTTTTTCTAACTTTTGTTATCATGTCTAACTCTGTCAAAAGCTTTCATGCAATCAATAAAAGCACAAATATAAATCTCTGTTTTCCTCTAGAGATCGTTCCATTATAATTTTATTATAAAAACTGCATTACTTTCCTTTTATTTTCCTTTAGCAAACCCAAATTGTTCTTCTATGATTTAAGTATTATCTTATCACATATTCTCAAGTTAATGATTATTAACTATATATATATTATATATATTATATATTAGCTAAATGTAGTATTTTTGTAATACGGCTCATTAAATTGATTGTGTCATATTGATCACATACTGTTGTTCCAGCTTTGTTTGGAATTGCGGCTAAAACTGATTTGGACAGACCTGATAATATATGTCACATGGAATCAATCATTTTTAGAAGGCTTGTTACTTTTTTATGCTGATATCATCTACAGTCATGATCATCTCTATTGTGGTGTTATCTGCTCCTGGTCCCTTCCTCGCCTGCATCTCTTTGATTGCATTTCTTACTTCCGTTTCCAGATTGCTGGTCCTTCATTACTCATGCTTACATTGAACTGCTCATTTCTCTGGTCCTTCATTACTCATGCTTACATTGAACTGCTCATTTCTCTGGTCCTTCATTACTCATGCTTACATTGAACTGCTCATTTCTCTGGTCCTTCATTACTCATGCTTACATTGAACTGCTCATTTCTCTGGTCCTTCATTACTCATGCTTACATTGAACTGCTCATTTCTCTGGTCCTTCATTACTTATGCTTACATTGAACTGCTCATTTCTCTGGTCGCTGCACATGTCTCTTATGTGCTTTTCCTAAATAAGTTTACCTTCCTATCTTTTCAAACAATCTGTTGCGGTACTTGGTATTTTCCCACAAAGATCTTTTATCTTTTTCTTACACTCTTTGCCATTATCCAACCCTTTTTTCGATCTCACGGCACTGCTCCAACAGTCACGTTTTCTGGATCTTCTTTGCACCGCTTTCTGATTTCTTCGCTAATCTCTTCAGACATTGTTTGGTTATGTTCTCTTCTTCATCAAATTTATAAAATCGTCTTTCATCCATTTTTTTCTTGGCTTTGGAGCTAAAGCTTTTAATGCTTGGAGGAAAGATTCTTTTAAGAATCATGTAGATTTTGAAATAATATTTCGTAATCTGATAATGAATCGTTTGTATACTGAATTTCTCTTTTATTTCTGTATCTGCTCCTTGCACGTTTATCTTTAGTTTAGAATTGATTTCACTGTCTTCAATTTTAACTTTAATTTCCTATAGTCACTGTGGCAATCTGCTCTAGGGACCGCTTTTGCCGTCTGGAGACCATTTCTGAATCTTTTATTGATAAGAATATTATATATCTGGTTCAGGTTCTTATTGTCTGAACTTTAGAAGAATACTGAAGAGAGCACTAAACCAGATTTAGAGCTACACAGCAACAAAACCGAAACAATGGTAATATCACAAAGAGTAAGTATACCTAAGTGCATCATTCTTTTAAACAGGAAGGCACTGACACAAGCGTATACATTCAGTTATCTTGGAACAAGAATAACACTGATGACAAGTGCACAAATGGAATAAAATCACGAATAGGTAAGGCAAAAGCAGCTTTTTATGGCATGAAAAAGATACTACCAAATAAGCATATTCCATAAAAAAAACGAGGAAAGCCGGTAAACAGTGCTATGTAGACAGTGCTCTGTAGAACCAGTAGTCCTATATGGTTGTTAAACTTGGACAGCCAACAAACAGATGATTTAAAAAAAACTGGAAACAGCAGAATGTGGTTTTGCCTGGAAGATGCAACAAATGCTCTGGACAGACAGAAAAATAAACGAAGAAGTCCTCAAAGAAGTTTCAGAACAACGAAAGCTAATTAAAATTAAAAGAAGACAGTCAAAAAAAATTGCTGTAAAAGTCAAGGAAAAAATAAAGAAGAGGGAGATCAACACAGAAAAATATCTCAGGACACTGTCCACGTGGCTTGAAAAAACAAAGCTTTTGACTTGATTGAAACACAAAGCACCGCACAAGATTGTGAAGAATGATCGCCAGGGCTATTCCATGCGGCCCAAAGAAATAAAATGCTGCGTTTACACACACGATAAATAAATGAAAACAAAACAGACAGACAGAGAGATAAATAGAGAGACAGACAAACAGAAAGACAGACAGTGTGAGGACAAATCAGTGACCGATGAACAGTGAATGAAAGACTACAGCAAGCAATGTAACAGACAGATAATCTAAAGCTAAACAGAGGTAATGTGAGGACAAACACGTAGGCTGGCGAGAGACATGTTGGCAGACAGACAATCAGACAGGTGTACAGGCAGTCAGGCAGACAGACAGACAGACAGACAGACAGGTAGACAGGCAGGCAGACAGACAGACAGCTAAGCGTAATTTTAAAACTTTATTTTCAAAGAGTGATGAAGAGAAGAATGATCTGTCAGACAGATAGATAGATAGATAGATAGATAGATATAGATAGATAGATAGATAGATAGATAGATAGATAGATAGATAGATAGATAGATAGATAGATAGACAGATACGTTGAGAACTCCGGGTGTGAAACGGTTCGTGTTTTTTTTTTTGGAATCGTGAATAATTCATAGACTCTGCAAGACGTCTGCTTATTCCAGAAAGAAATTCTACTGAAATAATACAATTGTTGCTGTGGTGCTGAAATAATATAATTGTTTCTGTGGTGCTGAAATAATATAATTATTGCTGTGGTGCTGAAATAATATAATTATTGCTGTGGTGCTGAAATAATATAATTATTGCTGTGGTGCTGAAATAATATAATTATTGCTGTGGTGCTGAAATAATATAATTGTTGCTGTGGTGCTGAAATAATATAATTATTGCTGTGGTGCTGAAATAATATAATTTTGCTGTGGTGCTGAAATAATTAATTGTTGCTGTGGTGCTGAAATAATATAATTATGCTGTGGTGCTGAAATAAATAATTATTGCTGTGGTGCTGAAATAATATAATTGTTGCTGTGGTGCTGAAATAATATAATTATTGCTGTGGTGCTGAAATAATATAATTGTTGCTGTGGTGCTGAAATAATATAATTGTTGCTGTGGTGCTGAAATAATATAATTATTGCTGTGGTGCTGAAATAATATAATTGTTGCTGTGGTGCTGAAATAATATAATTATTGCTGTGGTGCTGAAATAATATAATTATTGCTGTGGTGCTGAAATAATATAATTATTGCTGTGGTGCTGAAATAATATAATTATTGCTGTGGTGCTGAAATAATATAATTATTGCTGTGGTGCTGAAATAATATAATTACATCGTAATTATATTATTTCAGCACCACACCCGGAGTTCTCGACGTCTCTGACGTGCATATCTATCTATCTATCTATCTATCTATCTATCTATCTATCTATCTATCTATCTATCTATCTATCTATCTATCTATCTATCTATCTATCTATCTATCTATCTATCTATCTATCTATCTATCTATCTATCTATCTATCTATCTATCTATCTATCTATCTATCTATCTATCTATCTATCTATCTATCTATCTATCTATCTATCTATCTATCTATCTATCTATCTATCTATCTATCTATCTATCTATCTATCTATCTATCTATCTATCTCTATCTATCTATCTATCTATCTATCTATCTGTCTATCTATCTATCTATCTATCTATCTATCTATCTATCTATCTATCTATCTATCTATCTATCTATCTATCTATTTGTCTGTCTGTCTATCTGTCTGTCTGTTTGTCTGTATGTCTGTCTATCTATCTGTCTGTCTGTCTGTTTGTCTGTATGTCTGTCTATATCTGTATGTATGTCTGTGTCTGACGGATCTGCGTCCATATTGTTTTTCTCTTTTTTTATGTTTCTGTCACAACAAAGTGCTATAAGCAGATTTTTAAAATCAAATTCAGTCTGAGTAATTTGTATAAAGATAAACGAAAGATCATGTTTCTTTTTAGCAGCCCGATAATACTGATAAATTAAGCCATTATCTATTTTCTTAAATCGAAATTGTCTTGACGTTAATCAGTTTTTCCCGGTCTTTCTTTTTTAGATTGCAGCTGGTAAAAATAGTGCCCAGAATGAACCAAAAATGAGGGAAATGAGTCTTTAATAAGCCGAATAAAACAAAATCCATTTAAAAGTTAAAAGTGCATCTTTTGCATATATAATATGTTATTTAGACAGTTTTCATTCTTTAAAAGTAAAAATATACTGACCATAATAAACCGCAGTTTATCTTATTTTATATCTTATATCTTTCCCTTGCCATTAAACGTCACATAGGGCTCGCAAAGTAGTTCGCCAATTTTTCCTGTCTTCGGCGAGTCTTTCAACCTCATCAAAGGATTTTATGCCTGTTAATTTGGCCTCTCTTAATAATGTCCTCTTCAGAGTTTCACGCGGTCTGCCTCTTTTTCTTCGGCCTGTTGTGTTCCACTTGATAGCTTGTTTTGGGAGTCTCTGATCATTTCTTCTCATCAAGTGACCAACATATGTCCACCTCCTTTTCCTGATCACCTATGAGACTGGTTGTTGTTCAGTCATCTGTCTTATCTCTGCATTGTTCTTGAATTCATTCCATTTGATGCCGAGTATTTTCCTTAGGCATTTGTTTTCAAAAGAGTCTAATTTCTTTTCTATTTCTTTAGTTGTTTTCCTGCTTTCGCATGCATAAATGAGGGTGGATATTACATTTGAATTGAATAGTCTTAACTTGGTTTTTGTGCTTATAACATTTGAATTCCATATGTTCTCAAGATTCTTGAAGATTGATGCTGCTTTTGCAATTCTGACTCTAACTTCCTTTATAGTGTCACCATCCTGGTCTGCCAACTGTATATATATATATATATATATATATATATATATATATATATATATATATATATATATATAAAGGGGCAGATATATATATATGTTGATATATATATATCAACAATCTTATGCGGCTTTAAACGCAGTACTTTAAATGTTGACAGACATAGTCTCTCGATATAGGACTCATTTCAGGAACTTTCTGCGGTTAAAATATAAAACTTCTGTCTCTTGATGAAAGGAAACGAATTAGCTTCTATCTTTCGACGAATTACCAGCGTTCCTTTGATGAAAGGAGATGAATTTGTTTATGAAGTATACATTTTTAAAAGAAAATTTTATCCGTTTTTTCTTTCTTCTCCGCTTAAGTTAAAGATTCGGTTTTACCTTAATCTTTACCTTATCGTAACTATAGTACTACTCTCATCCTCTTTTCTTTACCTGTTTCTTATACTTTAGGTCCTTCAATCAAATCATATTTATTCAGTTTATTCTGCTCAAATGTTACTTATACTCTGGGCCTTTCACTGTAGTTAATTTATTCAGTTTATTTTGTTCATCATTATTTTGGCATGACAGCATTTAGATAAATGTGATGTTTCTAGCGATGTTATAGAGAGAGGCCCTAAGGCGGTTGGTTCTTTGGCGTTCCCTGACTCTTCAAGATTTTCAGAGTTGTGTACCTTGTCCTTCCTCTTGAACAGAGCTGGCCGGGGGGGGGGGGGGGGGGGGGGTGGTGGGGGTGGGGGTAAACAGTGGACCTGACATTTCCCTATACGCAATGCCAAGATTAAGCACTATATGCTGTAATTATATGCACAGCGAAGAAGAAGAGAGAGGAGCAGAGAAGATAGTACAGCGAAGAGCAACAGAGAAACACGACAGAGAAGATGGTACAGTGAAAAGAAACAGAGAGAGTCCTGACAGAGAAGATAGCACAGGGAAGAGGAACAAAGAGACACGACAGAGAAGATAGTACAACGAAGAGGAACAGAGAGACACGACAGAGAAGACAGTACAGCGAAGAGGAACAGATAGTTATGACAGAGAAGATAGTACAGCGAAGAAGAACAGAGGGACACGACAGAGAAGATGGTACAGTGAAGAGGAACAGAGAGACACAACAGAGAAGATAGTACAGCGAAGAAGAACAGAGGGACACGACAGAGAAGATAGTACAACGAAGAGGAACAAAGGGACACGACAGAGAAGATGGTACAGTGAAGAGGAACAAAGAGACACGACAGAGAAGATAGTACAACGAAGAGGAACAGACAGACATGACAGAGAAGATAGTACAACGAAGAGGAACAGGGAGACACGACAGAGAAGATAGTACAACGAAGAGGAACAGGGAGACACGACAGAGAAGATAGTACAACGAAGAGGAACAAAGAGACACAACAGAGAAGATAGTACAGTGAAGAGGAACAGACAGACACGACAGAGAAGATAGTACACAGCCTGACTCGATGATATAACTGAAAATCACGGACTGATGTGATGGAAAGCATCACAGACTGTGGATCATGAAGAAATATCATAGACGAAAGTTAGAGAACTTAGTTATGGCTGTAAAAGTCACGGGAAAAAGAAGGAGGTCCTCTTACATGGGGGAGATAATACTATCATAGTGGGAGGTGAGGTAACTTTGTCAGAGATGGTACTATCTTACATGGAGGATGTAATAATTTTATCCGAGATAATACTGCGACCTGAGGTAGCCTTGTCCGAAATGATGCTCTCTTACATGGACTGAAAATAACCGTGATACCACTATCATAACCGCAGCTCTGATGTAGATTTATCAGAGATAACAAATATAATGTATAATATTTGAAAATAACATTGTCAGAGCCATCGAATCAAAGCTAATCAATATCTGCCTTTACTTCACATTTTGCTATTGAAATATTTCTTTACTTCACGTTTTTCTGTTGCAAACATTTCTTTACTTCACATTTTGGTATTGAAAACATTTATTTACTTCATATTTTGTTGTTGAAAACAGACTGCCATGTTTTTGTAGCCTACAAGAGTAAGAAATATCACACTTTCGTGTGCCGAAGGTCATGGAAAATAAGGACCTAACATCATATTCCCCAATATGCCTTAATGGCATGGAGAAGGAAATTTTACCGTTACCTTTACAAGAATAAAAAGGCGCGGTATAAACTAGCGCTGTTTCTGTAGTTGCTAGTACACATTTGAGATCTCAGAATATAAATGACAGACCTTCCGCTTATAACTGATATTCCGGAAAATGTGTAGCGTGTACTTATATATGAACAAGAGTTTAATTTCTACACTTCTGCAGAGGCCACTGGACAAATTTCACTGATACAGATGAAATATCATCAATACTTAGTCATCGTGACTAAGCTCTGGTACTATACCATCTTGGCCACGTGAGCTATGGCGGAAGTTCTGATACGTTCTTGACTCGCGAATTGCTTGGTCTTAAATGAAACATTTCTAAGACACTGTCGTTACTCTCAGTTACAATAGGCAATGGTGAAAGAGTCGTATCTCTAACAATGTCATCTTTGCTCTCATATATAGGGATTGAGGATTGATGCGTATCTCTAACGACGTCGTCGTTATTTTTAGTTATAATAAGGAATGATGAAAGAACTGCACTTTTAACAGTGTTATATTTGCTCTCAAAAAATGATAGAGATTGAAGAAAGTTATATCTAAAAATGTGATTTTCGTTCTCAGATATAAGTGTTTACGAAAGAGCTGTTTATCGAACAATAATACCTGTTCTTCTAAGTGTGAATAACATTAAATATCAGTTCAAAGAATCCAAGTATTTGAGATTTACCTGAGGTTTATATATATAGGTAAACTAGCTGATTACCCGGCGTTGCCTGGGTATTTATTTATCCCAATCAACAAAATTCTATTCATTTCCACAACCTTCTAAATGGTTCTACAACATTTTATTCATTTCCACAGCCTTCTAGAAGGTTCTACAGAGGTATATTCAGTTCGACAATCTTCTAGAAGGTTCCACAATGTTCTATTCATATCCACAACCTTCTAGAAGGTTCTACAGAGTCTAGACGAGAATACAGAGTTATTCCTCCTAAACGTGGGCTTAATTGTCATCAGGACTGTCACCAATCAGCTTAGCTACCCCGAGCACTATGGATTCGACACTAATCTCAGTTAATGTGGACATTTTATATTTCACCACTTCTCACCCCCCCCCCCCATATGCCGATGGGTGCTAAACTTACGAGTGCCAGTATTCATCTCAGTGACCCAGAAAACTATGGATTCGACACAAATATCGGTAGTTTTCGATTATTTGTACATGTCACCTCCATCCCACCCCCACCCCTAGGGCCCCATGCCGATTGGGGCTGAGCTTGGACTTAAACGGCATCGGGAGTGTCACTATTCTTCTCAGCGACCCAGAAATCTACGGTTTCGACACAAATATCGGTCGTTTTCGATTATTTATACATGTCAACTCCATCCCACCCCACCGCTAGGCCCCCTTCCCCCTTTGCAGATGAGGGCTAAGCATCGGGAGTGTCACTATTCATTTCAGCGACCCCAAAAACTATGGATTCGACACTAATATCGTTCGTTTTCGATTATTTTTACATGTCACCCGTCATAAAGGTATCCTACGGTGATCTAACCCGGAGTGTACTTTGTCCAGATTGTAAGTCATATGTGTACCAAGTTTGTTTGAAATTGCTCAAGCGTAATGCTGGGACGGATGTAAGTATTTCACATTTTTCAGTTTTACATTTCTTTTTTTTCTTCTGTTGCTTACTTCAGCTTTTTATTGTATTCTATAATGGATTTATTCATTATAACACCTTTTTTATTTCTGTGAAGAGGTTTACAGTTCTACACGGATGTAAGTACTTTATGATTTTAACTTTTAATTTTGTGTTTTTTTCCTATTTTTGTATTATATAATAGATTCATTCATTAATCTTTATATTTTTAAACGGATGACATGCCATTAGTCTTGCCATGGGAAACTACAAATGCTTCTCTTAGACCAGTACCTCTCTATTTAACGATTATATCCCTTAGACCATTGTTTGTTCCTCTGTGACTTTAGTGGATAAGACCTCTACCCCCTTCGTATCCCTCTCCCAGTGCAGATAGCGGTGTCTTAGCCCCCAAGTTATACATCTCCAGATCGTACGTCATATGTGTACCAAGTTTGGTTGAAATTGCTCCAGGCGTTCCAGAGTGATGCCGGGGCATACATACATATATACATTTATATATATATATATATATATATATATATATATATAATATATATATATATATTATAGCAGCAAAAAAGGTAAAATTCTCGTTTCCATGCCATTAAGACATACTGGCGATATGATGTTAGGGTCGTATTTCCACGACCTTTGGCACATGAAAGTGGTGGACCCCGGGGACATTTTGGTGTGTACCAGAAAAAAAGATCCCAGTGCTGGGACTTTAATTAAGTACCACCGGATTAGTAGACCAAGCACCTAACCATTCAGCTAACCAGGCCGCCAACTGTTATAGCAATCAAACAATTATTTAATTATATATAATTAGCCAAAAATGTACGTTGTCTTTCGCCAGCAGCACCATTGGCAATGAAGAATACCAAATGAGTTTTGTGCTTAATTTCATCAACGTGCCATAACAAAAAAGATTTATGTGATACATAGCTTTAAACAAAGTTTGTATACTCTGAGAAATTATTATTCTCATTTTATTTCGGGCCGAACATAGATTAAAACCACATTGACAACAGATGAATTCATATCTGGTTTTGTTGAAGTGTGAATATAGAGTGTTTTGTTTTTCTCTTACCTTGTGAACGGTGAGTATGTGGTTTTGTTGAAGTGTGAATATAGAGTGTTTTGTTTTTCTCTTACCTTGTGAACGGTGAGTATGTGGTTTTGTTGAGGTGTGAATATAGAGTGTTTTGTTTTTCTCTTACCTTGTGAACGGTGAGTATGTGGTTTTGTTGAGGTGTGAATATAGAGTGTTTTGTTTTTCTCTTACCTTGTGAACGGTGAGTATATGGTTTTGCTTACTTCACTGTTTTCAGATTACCTAATTTACCAGGCGACCACGTTTATAAAACCAGAGAAAATGAGATAAACGTAGCACTTATAAAACAAAAAAGGAGGGACGGATAAAATGGGACACTTTTCGAAGTGACATTTGACTGCTTCAGTAGGTAAAATAAACATGATTTACTCATATCTAATTTACTAGCGCCAAATAGTCATAGCATGTTTAAAAAAGAAATTACGCAGGCTATTCACACATTTACAGCTGTCTCGGTCTTACATTAACATTGTCAAAATATTCAAGTCTTTGTTGGGCTGATGGTTTGAGGACAGGTGTCATGCCCGATGGTGTTGGCGATCATATCTCTCCACAGTTTCCGATGTTTCGTGTTATTCATCAATTCTTTTGTGCCTGGTCCACGCCATTTTGTCAAGCTATCTAATATCTAAGCCATCTCTTGGTCTTACTCTCCCTTTCATGTCTCCAATTTTCCCTGTTGTCACGATATTTTCAGTCCCTCTTCTAATTATGTGGCAAATAACCTTGACTGTCTAAAAAGGTTCGTTGAGGACATACATTACTAATATCTTTGCCATATTTTTCAGATGACAGAATTTCTTACAGAATGTGTGGATGTTCTCTTATGGTGACAGAATTTCTCACAGAATATTTGCCTGTTCTCTTATGATGGCAGAATTTCTCATAAAATGTTTGTCTGTTCTCTTATTATGACTGAATTTCTTACAGGATGTTTGGCTGTTTTCTTATGATGACAGAATTTGTTGCAGGATGTTTAGCTGTTCTCTTCAGGTGACAGAATTTGTTGCGGGATGTTTGGCTGTTCTCTTATGATGATAGAAAAACCTGCAAAAGTTAATACATCTCTTTAAAATATGTTTTTGTTATTAATATTGTCTGTATTATTAATAGTTTCAACAGACAATTGTTTCCTTTCATCGGTCCAGAATGTCTTCAGTAGACAAAACACTCTTCACATGAGCTTTTGTGCCAGGTGTTGATAAATCAAAGCTCAGAATGTGAACTATGTTCCCAAAACTAACGTCTTTTTTTTTCGTTGTCTGCATTGTTTCAGTCCACCTCTACAAGACGTTACATTACATATTCTTCCAATGATTAATATTAGATTCACATGCATTCTTAACATAATTCACTTTATCTCAGTATTTTGGGATCCGTTCCGGGCATATTTTCGACACATGGGTGAACACTGTGCCAAGAAGGAGGGATATTCAATAAAAACCCATTTGAAGTCACAAACCTCTGTACAATTCTTGGCCCAGTTTTCCACGTGTTCTAGGAACATATTGCAGACATTTTTTGACAGTTTCAATAAACCCAGACCCTCTGATGACATCAATCCCCTCTTGGGCGGTGCTTGAGACCCAGGACAGCAGATATGGACACACACAAAAATGTTTCATTCTATTGAACACTTATTCCGTTATGGAATGAGTTCTTCTGCCACTCCAGTGCCACAAATGCCGTCTTTTCAATCCTTTTGATTGCATTATTACAGATTTTAAGTTGGATGTGAATGAATCAGAACCATAGAAAGGAAAGTGGATTATTTTTAAAAAGTCCCCCCCCCCCTCCTTTCCACAAAGAGTTTTGGGCTTTTAATCTTGTGATGGAAAATATGACTTGAGACCGCCAAATATTTCAGTCATTCTTTCCACCTCTCCACTGCAGGTAGCATAGAAAGCCGTCTCGTCTTCACACTAACTAAAATGTGTATGTATCCTATTTTAACAAATTCACAGGATGACTTCAATGTCTCATCTATAACAGTGAAAACAAGAAGATATTGAAACACTTCGTTAACAACTGTTAGCACATCAACTGCCTCCAAATCTAAACTTGTTTGCAAAATTGTATGCACAATGTGTGCGCCACAGTCTGCTTCCAGGATACTCATTTTGATGCTCTTGCTGAACTTTACCGTTCCTGCCTTTGTTCTTGTAATGTCGCTGACGCTGGATTGCAATTGTCGCCATAAAATATCTTATTGTTTAAGTTATACTTCTCCAGTATGGACAGAACGCGACCTGCCAGCACCACACACCGATGTTTCTCCTACTACATTTTGGAACTTCAGTGGTGCTGTTTGTGTTCTTTACATGCATGTAAAGTATCTCACCAAAACTGGAATCGGCTTTAGGCTTGAGTGATTTGTTGAATCTACCATAGCAGATACATATTTTGCTTCGTTTTATCGCTTCAGTAAGATGGAGAGGATGTAATACATTCATAACTATACCTTCCCATTTTGTTCTTACGTATGTGTGTGTGTGTTTTTTTTGGGGGGGGGGAGAATAAGTTTCGTATGATGGTCAATATGCAAAACACTGATCTAAACCAGTGGTTATGCTTAACACTATAGAAGGTTAATAACACTGGTAAAACACACACATGTTGGTGCCTCAAATGTTAGAACTGTTTCTGGGTATATTTGACTTGCAGATTCCAAAATTGGCATAAGTTCCCCCCCCCCCCCCACCAAATCAGCTCTAGTATTTGAGATACAGAACATATGCCATATACCACTCTTCACTCTGTTCGCCCGTAACAAATCAGGATATTTTAATGTGGTGTTGAAATTAATATCTTTAAGCATGAAGGAAACATATTCATTTTTTAAAGTGTACTGCATGAAAATCTACATTTTCATAAAAAAACACAAGTTTATGATACAAACTTTTCACTCATTCGACAAGCGCGAACCTTCTTTTGTAAGACTTCCGAGAGTGGGATCTGCATAAGATTCCAGCAATAGTCTGCTATCATATGTGCATCCCGTCTTCCTCGGTGTTTGGCTTCTATTGTTTTTAATGTCTTGGTGAAATCTTTCACCTTGTTCTTTGCTTAAGTCACCAAGGTTCTCAGGAAAGCGATCTAAGTGACTGTGCAGACAATGGATTTTAACAGTCACGTTACAGCCAAGCCTGTTGAAATGAAAGAACATATTGTGTATAGATGTTTGCTTTCTTTTTACCAAGAAAGCTTTTCACAACAAGAACACATGCAGACCTGGCATATGATTCGATTTCATTTATTGCTGCTACGAAATGTGGGTCATTTATAAGTTGTCTGATCTGTGGGTCATCGAAAACTCCTGCCTTCAGTTTTTCCATGGTAAGTCCAGGTATGGATTTACGTGCACTATGTATTCAATGCACGAACCGTCTTTATTCAAAGCCTTTACAAAACTGTTTCATCAGACCTAGCTTTATATGTAGTGGTGGCAGTGCGATTCTATCTCGCGCTACCAAAAGTTCATTTATTACATTTTGTTTTCCAACCATCATA
Source organism: Achatina immaculata (assembly GCA_009760885.1). Lineage (NCBI taxonomy): Eukaryota > Metazoa > Mollusca > Gastropoda > Stylommatophora > Achatinidae > Lissachatina > Lissachatina immaculata. Next base: position 6,900,349 of record CM019717.1, read on the forward strand.
TATTACCTCGGAGGCCAATCTTTTCTTGCCCAATGTTCCCAATGGCATAAAAAGTAAGGATACTTTGTGTATCCACTTTGTGGACCAAGAAGAAAATTAACCGTCTTCAAGTCTACACAAATCACTCTTTGATGTTCTTGATAATTTATCTTTTCCAAGACTAAAGAGATAGCTTTGTACTCTTCTTTCATCCTGGTGGAATGACCGATTGAAAAATAGAACCATATTTGTTGCTGTTATTTAACAAGAACAGATTTCAAACTACGTTTTGAACTGTTAATGGAAAGATGCCACTCACTTGGGTTATATTTTAAATGACCAATTTTCTTCACAAGGTTTCCGATGTCATTGCAGAATACTAAGTTGTTGTCTTCGGTAAAGAATGGCAGCAAATCCTTTTCTCTCTTTCGATAAAATGTCATTTTTTCCCAAGCTGAAGTCTATTCTTTTCCTTTATTCTGGAAGCAAACATATCAGAACACTCCTTGAGGGTCCCTGATCAGATCACTCAATTCATTCCGATCAAAACGATCACTATGCGAAGTTGTTTGGAATTCACTGTCACTGACCCCACTTTCTTTACTTTGTGCGATATCAGACATGCAAGACTCATCCTCTGAGAGCTTTGGTAGTTCAAGGAAATGTGAAATGGGTACAAGATCCGAGTCGGAACAGGTCTCCTGGCTGAAGGTAGATCAGGGTAAGACCACTTGTCACGATTATTTCTTTTGATGTCTGTGATTTTAACAATTCAAAAATAACAGTCATCGAAGTAGTTTTTCGGTTCCCTCCACACCATTGGTACTCCAAATTTCAGGCAGCTTCTCTTTCCATTTGTCCACTGGCGCAAATGTTCTGTACAAGTTTTGCATACAATATAAGGAGCCCATGGCTTATCTTGATCTCCAAGCTTGACACCAAAATAACCTACATATGCTCTTTTTACAAACTCAGAAATAGGTTTCCTACTTGCTTTCAGTGTGTACTCCCCATGTAGGAAAACATTTTTGATGGGGGTAATAGTTGTGTGTTAGTTATATGATGTTATATATGTATTTTTATTTCTTGATATTTTATTATTTATACGTAAAATTAAAAGGAGAAGGTTACATATGTTAACACATTCACAACTACACCACGACATATTACACAAAATGAACAGAAAACAATTGAACAATTCTTCAAATAATCATAAGTTTCTATTGTCACAACATCTTTTCACAGTTAGTAAAATCATCAATTTTTATGTTATCAACGTAAAATCGCTATAACAATATTTTCATAAATATTTGGATTCGATTCAGCCTGTAACCACGTAACTAAATGGCAAGAATATATTTTCAAATGCATATGCATTTAATCAGTAATATATTATTAAGTGCACATAAAAAAAACACTTCCACATTACACAAAAGAATATCAAGATCTTACATAGAACAACTACGCCTCCACTGAGTTATAATTATTCATTACCATACATAACCCCAATCCTAACAAAATGTTTACCTAAATGGATCGGGATTAATCCAGGGAGCCGACTGCACAGCTTGCATTCATCCACATCACATAATAACAACCCATACTATCCTAACACATATTGTTTCTCATCCGACTAAATAAAATTTCTCATCTGCTCTAACAGTAACATGGCTTCATACGTGCTTAGCATACAAAATCCCGACCGATTAAACTCTCTCATGTTATCTTTATATACTGGGCAAGTAAATTTTTTTGTCAGAGTTGCGCACCTGTAAAATGACCGATAACTGATCCATTATTCCTACTCTTAGGGTTGCCATCCAAACCCTGGTAGCTATGAGCTTATCTATTCTCTACACCCACAAATATAGCAAAATATATCGGGATGATTCAAGCAGATCTGTTTTGCGTAGCCATAACCTCTACGGCGTTCGATTTTCAAAAATGAAATAATATGAGAAGGAATATACACACACCTCTTATACAATCATGACTATTATACAGCGCAACTGTTTTAAACAAATCAGTTTGAGAAACCTTTGAAAGACAAATTTATGTAGTCTACGAAAACAGCGAAGAGCAGAACCTCTATCTTAATGCGAAGAAAACTAAATTGATGACAACTCACAAAACAAACAAGGCAACTGAAATATGTATCAATGAGGAAAAACTGGAAGAAGTAGAGAGTTTTGAATATCTTGGATCGCTACTAACTAATAATGGAGATACAATGAGGGAAATTAAAAGGAGGACATCTATCGCTCTTCAGAAAGTAAAACAAATAAAGAATCTGTGGAGAGGAGCAGACAGAACCACAAAAATAAGATTTTTAAGGGCATGCATCTTTCCCATAGCAACATATGCCTGTGAGATCTGGACACTTAACAAAACAGCTGAGAAACACATAAATGCCTTTGAATGTAAATGCTACAGAAGAGTTCTTCAAATATCGTGGACACAAAAAAGAACAAATATATCTATACTACAAGAGCTTAATATTGAAGAAGGCTGGCTAGTGAAGAGGATTAAAGAGAGAAAACTGAAATATTTTGGACACATTAAACGTCATGATAATTTAGTGAAGACCGTATTGGAAGGATACATAATGGGAAAAAGAAAAAGAGGAAGACCAAGACGAAGATGGCTGCAAGACATCGTTGACAAGGTTTTTTTGTCTGTCCAGCTCTTCTCATACATTCTTCATTAGTTATTTTTGCTGTCCAGGGGATTCGCAACATTCTTCTAATAAACCACATTTCTGCTGCTTCCAATGATTTTTGTGCAGACTTGCCTATTGTCCATGATTCACTTCCATATAACAAGATAGGTTCAATATAGCATTTTAGGACTCGTTTTCTAACATTCATTGATAAGGATGTGTTGGTTAATATGTTTCTCATTCTCTGAAATGGCAGTCTTTGCTTGGCCTATTCTGTTCCTAATTTCTGTTCTGCATTTCCCATCTGAAGTTATTACTGCTCCAAGGTATTTGAATTTCTGCACCTGCTTTAGAATAGTTCCGTTTAATTTAATACTGCATGCTGGTGGATTCTGTTTCTTAGATATAACCATAGTCTCTGTCTTTTTGATGTTCAAAGTAAGGCCTTTCTGTTCACTTTCTTTGGCGACTTTATCCAAGAGATTTTGCAGGTCTTGTTGGTTCTCAGCTATCAGTACTGTGTCGTCAGCATACCGAAGGTTGTTAATATTGTATCCTCCAATTTTTATGCCTGGTTCTGTGATGATTGTTCTTAGAATATTCTCGCTATACAGAGAAAAAAGGTCTGGAGATAATACACATCCTTGTCGCACCTCTTTTTTTATAGGTTGATATTTTCCAATTCTATTTTCAACTCGAACTGCTGCTTCTTGCTGCCAGTATAGATGTTTTACAATCCTCAGGTCTTTGCCGTCTATATTGATGTCTTCAAGAATTTTAATAATTTCATTATGTTTCACCTTGTCAAATGCCTTGGTGTAATCAATGAAGCATAAGTAGAGATCTTTCTGTACTTCTAAAGCTCTTTCTGTTAGTGTTCGTAAAGCATAAATGGCATTGTGTGTTCCCTTTCCTTCAACAAATTCAAACTGTTCATCTGCTATTTCCATTTTTATCTTTATCCATGATAACCACAGGAATAACCACATGAACCCCTAAAAACCAAGGAACCATGAAAAAAAATTTTTTTTTGTTGGGCTGTGTAATCCTTCATGTGCAGTGTGTCGGTTATTTTGTCATGACAGATGTCAGTTTATAGCTTGCATCTTTCGCTATTAACTGCTCCTTTATACTTCTTCTTAACAATGTGATGTGTGATGTCTGAACGGCCATCATGAACAATAGAAAAATTCGGCTCTACAAACAGCGCATGCAGTTTTACTACATTACTTTATTTACTTTACTGCATGGACTTTCTGCTAGGACAGTGAATTCTTGTTTAAGAGCATCTGTGAAACTACAACTTTTACTTAGGCACCTTGTAACATTGTGTTAAGTAACGAGTTTATAAAATTGTTTTGCAAAGTTTGAATGATTACCAGCACGATAGACTCTGAAAACAAAAAAACGCAGAACGAAAAACGTTTATATACAATGGTTTTCATTTATGGACTTTGCCATTCGGCAGGCAAGAACCAACATTCGTAGTGTCAACATTTTGCATTCTAAACTCTCGTGCAAAGACATCTGAATCACTTTGGAAGGATTATTGTACCATTTTCCATAATCAAATGGAAACAGGATAAATAATTTTACTAAATGCAACAGATTGCGTGACTAAGTTAGGAGTTTACAGGGGGAAAAAAGAATTGGAGAGGGGGGAGGGGGAAGGGGATTGGAATACACTTTTTAAAATGGACATTTAGCGTCTCGTGGAGATTTTCTCGACACAATGTGATCAGCATGCTGAAAAAAGGGGGACAATCTCATTAACAACGGGGCGTCTGGCCACCCTACACTCTCTATCTCTTTTTTTTCTTTGCTGCTTTGAAGAAAGTAATGTCGTCTATTCATCATGAAAGTATGACTACCCTTGCGGGCCAAAATACATTTTTAAAAATTGTTTTTATATTTTATGTTGGCTTTGAGAAGGCTTCTTGCGATAGGAATGTCGGTTGTCTTGTTTCTCCCCTTCTCCCTTTTTATCTTTATGTGAAATGACTATACCCACATTCATCCACAGTTGTTGTACTTCTCCTGAGAACAGCTGTGACGTTACTTGCGTAGCAGATGGACAATTTTTGTTCCATATTTTCCTGGCGCAATAGCTGGCTCTAGATGAAGCCAGTGGCACTTACTTCGCCTCAAGAAGGAAGTGTTATTTAGACAATTATCGATTTTCTTTTCAAGTTTTGACTTTATTTGAATATTTTTTGGGCATCTAAATAAGACCGCTTGTAGCCAAAAATATTGTTTTTATCTTTTTTTCCCTCTTTAGCTTTCATCTTCGCTTTTATACAATCGCTTCAAACGCTTTCGTCTGTTAATTATTGTTATTATTTTGTGTACAGCTCTTATAAGAGCCATCATCCTTAGCCGTCTTATCATCTTTTGACGTATGAGTACAAGCAAACCTCGATATATGCAGTTTCGATTAGTGTAGTGTTTGGTTAATGCAGTCATAAACATTTATACCATACCTCAGTATGTGCGCCTAAAATTTGGAATAGCACGGTTGGATATTGTATTGTATTGTATTGTATTGCATTGTATCGCTCAACTGAAAAATATTCGTGCAGCAGTATACTGGCACTCGCTCAAACTCTGTTAAGCCACACAAACAAACAAGTCAAAAAAAAAAACAACAACAGAGCCTTCTAAATAAGTGTACTTTTAAACTAAGTAATAATTAACACTGTGTTAAAACCTTATTTTTAACTGTAGGATAGGAGAGTGTTCCATAGGAAATTTCGTAAGAAAAAAAAACTTTAGCAGTTGTTCCAACTATGGAAACTAAAAACAGCTATTTAAGGATTTGGGACGGAATGTGAAAACAAGGATTGTTAGCTCATCGAAACCTAGAAAAGCGCAAATTTTATTAAGTGAAAAAGAAAGACCATTCAAGCGACGCTTGACAACTATTTTTCTAGACCAGTGTTTCCCAACCCTTTTTTTCAAATCATGCCTTACCTCAGTGCTCTAAGATTTTGATGCTACCCCCTCCCCCCTTTTCCTCGCAGATAATAGTCAGCCAAGTTCTGAAAAAGTGTAATATAAATATATTCTTATTGTTCTGCCCCCCCCCCCTAAAAAAATCAAACTGTTCCCTTTGGGGCATACACACAAAGTTGAGAAGCACTGTTCTATACAGTAACATATCCATGTTTGCTCGTTTTGTGTTGTATCTCATTTTCTTTAATAAACGTTATTTTTTAAGCTTACAACCCGTTTTTAGCTTACTTTTCCCGATACTTTGTGCTCCTAAGTGGGTGCAGTTTTTGTTTCCTTGGTCTGTGCTCCTAATTACGTGCACAGTTACTATTTCTTTTAAATGGCTAAATTAAGTCATGTCATGATTATTTTAAAGTGTTAAAAAATTCTAAATAAAAACTACAGTGAAATATAACACAAGCTCATATTTACTACACAGAAAATATCAACCATTTCCAGAATATTTTGACACTACCATGCAGCTAAAAGTGGATTCATGCAATGGAATTAAGTATTTTTTTTAAAAAAGATAAAATATTTCAATAATCAAATGGAAACAGTTTTTCCTCGATAAACGCAGTATCCCTGCTGCACGTGTTCATTCATTCATTCATTTGCATGTCCCTTGCGGAACTTTGTCTCCCTAACAGCACTCCTGTAGGCCTCTTGGTTGTGAGCAAGATGGCCTGCCCCTGATGCATCCATTTGCAGATCATTAACAATGTCTTGCAGCCATCTTCGCCTTGGTCTTCCTCTCTTTCTTTTTCCCATTATGTACCTTTCCAAGACGATCTTGTCTCAAATTCTTCCCCAGTGTTAAAATTAGATCTATCTGGCCTGAGGCCTCACCACCAGATCTTTTTCCTATTTGACTTTCCATGATTGCTGTTTGGGTTTCTTGGTTTATTTTCAGAAGATAGTTTACCATTGCTTTCCTTCCGGACAGCCACCGTACTAGCCATTGTCCCTACATTGAGATCATCTGCCTACCATCATAGAATGGTGACCATAACCAACATTATCTGTCGGCTGCTCTCCCATTCCATCCACCACCTGCTCCCATGGCTTCACGTCACCCTGATCGGGGGCTATACGGGTACTCCACCTTGCCAAAGGGTGTCCCGTAGACTGACGGAGGTAAGTAGGCGTTTACTTCTCCTTTGATAGGGGAATTAGCCCCATATATTGAAGTGTATCTGTAGTTTTATGTACTGGGATCAAAGACGACTTCATTAATTGAAAAGGTATAATCCTGCTTGACTGTAAGTCATTTCATTTACATTTTCTGTTGGGACCTTGATTCTTATCCTTTTTTTAGGGAATGGGAGTGGAGGAGGGTCGGGTCGTGGACCCCTTTTGCGGTCTCAGAACAGCTGTAGATTTTTTAAAAAAATTAAATTAAACAAATTAAGTAATAAATAGAACTTCGTCGATGGATCATCCTCATTGCACATCAGACATTTAGTCCATAAGCGCTCTCATCCTATCTTCAGTTTCCACTGGTGTTCGGCGGCTGACGAGAAAAGTTCTGTGTTGATTAACCGGTCGTCTTTGCTTTTTTATGTAGAGTTCTCGTCCGGCCACTCCACCTTCGTGGTGTTTGAGCAATCTGTTCATGGTTGCAGATCCAGAACTGTTGCTTGAATCAGTAATTTGACTAGCTTCTGTGAGTGCATCCAGGATATCAGCCCGACTTGTCCGCCCTCCGCTGTAGCCATGCCAGCAAGTCTGTCTGCTTGTTCGTTATCTTTCACCCCCCCCCCCCCCCCCGCGTGACCTGGCACAAAAATGAAACAGATTTTTTTTTGGTCAACCGTTATCTTCTCAGTGACTCCAACCAGTGCTTTGGCACCCAAACCTACTCCGTCTTCCTAAGCGTATTTATTAAATCGCTGAAAATGCATTGGCGGGTGATGGTCCGTGCCTCCTTGGTTATTGCCATGACCTTCACAGTCAGGCTACTTGTGGTCATAGCATCACCTTTCTCCCTCCGACCTGCGCCATAACGGCCCATGCACTTTCGCTTGTATCTGACAGCTGACCCGTCTGTGTAGATAACCATATCAGACTCCGAGGAATTCTCGGCAATCAAGGTCTGGACCTCTGCCTCTACAACCAATCGGTTTTATTGTCTGCATTCTCTATCCAATGTGATGCGTACTGAAAAGGAATTACAACACTGGTACCAAACCCATTCTTCACTGGGTTCTATGTCCTCACATGGACGGACATGTTGAACAATGTCCTCTGCTTGCCTCATCCGGAATTTCCTTCTTAGAAGACGAGCGATCCCTAAAAGTATCCTATAAGGCTTCGGGCTTTCTTTTGTTGACAACACGATGTTACTTTTTATTTAACCAGTTAGAACTCTTCTGAATCCAAAGTTTAAACCAATGTTTTAAACATGGGGGATAAAGACGCATATTGGATACATAGATTTGGGGGGGGGGGGTAAAATTCAAGTTTATTTCGAGATTGAGTGGTAGAATGGTCACACTGACCGACTAGACCTAGCTTACTATATGTGTTTCTCGTAACTGTAGATCTGTTAAAATGTATTGGATGTCACAAACATCCTTAAATATTGATTTTTCTGTGTTGAAATTTGAATGACTATGTATTCTATATTGGATTGTGACACAGTTAAGGTAAGTATAAAGTAGATTTTATTGCTAAGCCCTTAAATTTTTTTAGCGCTAAAAAATCGATCCATCGTTTCATATCAGTTTTTTCTTGTCTTTGTTTTTTTCTTTTTATGACAAATAACTTCGTTTATGGAATCTTCATTCATTTCCACTTATTTTAATGTGTGATACACACGTGGTGATCATGGAATTAAGTCGGTACAATAACTTTTACACAGGGACCTCCGTTCTCCAAAATGTCCGCGTCGTCAGAAACTAAGGAACGGTTTGGAAGTAACCGGTCTCGAAAGAGTTAATCTGGCACATTTTTTAACTCATTACCTCACTGTGCAGTTGGCGGTGTATGCCAGCGCTGACTCGGAAGTATGGCCGTGCTCGGCAAGCTACTGCTCTGTCTATCATGATCGGGAAAATGAAGATTATGTTTAATAGCCCTGCACGATGTGTCTTTTATGCATCCAAATATGATTCGCATTGCTAACTTAAATAATGTGAATTTTTGTTTAATAAAACCAATCCATTTCCTGGTCCGTGGACCCCCAAAAAATCCCAAATGGACCCCAGATTAATAACAGCCATGTTGATTAGTTTTGGTACATTGCTTAATAGTTGGGCAGAGTGGGACAGCGACAGGTGCATCCCTTTCTAAAGAAGACATAACGCTTTTCTTTCTCTTTCCACTTTAATATCAACACTCAGTCATCATTAGGGGTAGCACAGCTTGCTAGCGGTACAAATGTTGACTTCAGCGTGGTGCAAGCACTAACACATGAATAATTTATAACAAGGTTAAGTTAGGCAATCGTATTTTTAAGATTCTACACCATCCACAGTAATTGGCATGGGGTTCTGTCTCCAACTCTGCCACTGTAAATTAATCAGCACCTTGTTCCTTGGGGAGGTGAAACGTCCAATAACTTACTCATCTAAGGCAACGAACTTTTAAGGCTCTACTAAACACGAGAACGGAAAGGCATGCACCAGTAAGTGAAAGCTATGTAAAGGTTTGCATAGAAGAATGCGTCAACGAAAGTTATGTATGTGAAATTTTCTATTGAGAGTGCTAAAAGAAAAACTTCAAGATGCTGTTTCATAAACTGGTACATAGTCCGTCTCATAACAAAGTTTCCAGGCGTGTATACTACAGAAAACATTCACGATAAGAATACAGGGAAGCAGAGAGGGGATGAGGGAGGAAGAGAGAAATGAGAATGTGAGGAACAGAGAAGGGAGAGGAAGAGAGTGAGGCAGAGAGAACGAGAGAGAGGGGAGGCAGAGAGAGAGAAAGAAAGAGGGGAGAGAGGAGGAAGTGAAACAGAGGGGAAAAGGGAGAGCGAGAGGAAGAGAGAGAGAGAGGGAGAGAGAGAGGAAGAGAGAGACATAACGTAATCCACTCAGAATATTGATGAATGGAGTAACAGAGCACCGATTATAGGCCGAGCCCTATAATGAATTATACACGCCCCACGACACAGCGAGATGTACAAAGTAGGAAACAAGTTGAAACAGATTTATTACTTAACGAACACACAGCTGTGACGTTCCAGTGTGAGCCTTAATCATACAAAAACACTCCGGACGAAGAAATAGAGAGAGAGGATAAAACATAAATACACATGAATGCTATGTAAAAAATAGGAATGGAAAAAAATAGAATAAAATAAAATGAATGGAGCAATTAGATGTGACTAGTAAAAAGCTATGACCGTAAGAGACTGTGTTCAGAAATGCACATGGTGGAGTGTAGATAATGTTTAAGTGGAGACTTGTGATGTGTGATAAGAGGTTCTAAACTATGTATTACATGTGAGAAAGGAGTGGAACTCGGTGCAGAGGGAGTATGATTGTGGAAGAGGGGAATGTTGGATGTAGCTGAACTGCGAGTTCAAACCATGTGGTTCCAGCGTCCCATACTCGTGAATGTAGCGATTCTCAAGCGCTAGGCGGCTTCTGCCATCAGCGTGACATTTTTTTATGGCTGTTACTAGAAAATCAGATTTGCCTCTGTGGTTGGGCCCATTGAAATTATTAGAAACTTGTTTCGAAGCAAGCTAGATGATATCGTACAGATGTTTCTGCATGCGGTCATCTCATCTGAGATCAGTTTCACGAATATGCATCTTTTGCATACGATGGTATATATATATCACATTACGGGACTCGCATGTGAATCCCTCATGGAAAGTGATCATAGCTTTGGGAAGGGTGATCGTTTTCGTTTCCCAGACTACAGGGCAGGCAACATAACAAAGGCGGTTACATTTTCAGGTGCCAACATATGCAAAGTTCCGCTTCAGGTGACTATGGACGAGGATGTCCTTAAGGTTTGGTTCACGTTTGTATGCTAATAGGTGTAGATCAAAGAAAATGTCACGAGTATCGGGGTCAAGCTGGATTACTGGCAGATGGCATTAAAGGATTTTCTTAACCATCTGACCATGTGGGTGAAAAAGAAACGACACAGCGATACGCTTGAAGAAGGAGGCAAGACAAATTGAAACAATGCAGTTATATAACAGTTTCACATTTCTCGGGCGCTTCTCTCATATCTGTTTTTACTAGAATTCAGGCTTGTAGGATTTCTTGCCGCTGTTTTATATCTTTTCAAATTGATTTTGATCTCATTGACGCACTCCATTACTGATGGATTTATACGGCCCTTTCATCTTCTAATACCTCGTTTATACACATTTCTTCTACCCTTTTGAAAACAGAACTTTATAATTGGTTTCTTCTTTCTTTCTTGCTTCTTATTTAGCATTCACAATTTTTTTACTTGAATTTTATTTATTTACAAAGTTAAAATCTTTATGGATCTGTCTTCTTCTTCATCATCATCATCATCTTCTCTTCTTCTTCTTCTTCTTTTTCAACATCATAATCTTGTGTCTATTTTTTTCTTCATTCTACGCTTTGGTTGTGCCATTTTGTATACAGTATATTATGTGAAATAACTGAACAACATTACCTGCAGTATTCAGAATCTGATAATAAATGAACAATTCATGCCAAGAACAAAACAACAGTTACGTTTATTTATTGAACGGGCAACGTTAAAGCCTTTGAAAGGGTCCGTCATAAACAATTGATTGAATTCCCGAAAAAAAATCTATTTTAATGGAAATAGCAAATGAGCGACCAGGCATAATGACTGCCACAATCCTCCCCCCCCCTCCTCCAGCTCCTGTTCATATCTTTGACAAGTTAAACAAAATACTGTAAGGCCGGTCCTTTGCTTGTTTAATCTCTGTATAAAAGATTTTCATAAATATAAAGAAAAAATGGCTGACTAACTACAACGTAATAAATAACAAAACTTCATATTTAGTACATGGAAAATCTCGGCGACTACCAGAATTCTTTGACAACAACAACATACAACTAAAACTAGATATATGCACAGGGAATAAGCATTTTAAAAGGATGAAAATATTTCAGCAATCAAATGGAAAGAGAAAAGATCTTCAGAAATTGCAAGAATAAATGATGACAATTTTAACCACTCCTGGAACGCTATATGTGTCGTGGTTACATTATATGTGTAGTGGTTACATTATATGTGTCGTAGTTACATTATAAAGACACTGCAAAATGTGAAGTGAAATTAGAAAGAAAACAAAAATAGCTATCTGAATTTCAATATAATGAAACAAAACAGGATATTTAACGTTGAACTTTGACATGTAATGTGTTTTCCCAACTCAGCTTATAAATATGAGTACTTCTGAGGAAACGAAAATCCATGGCAACCCTGATGCAACAATAGTGACTTTCATTTGATGAACCAGTGATATCCCTCTCTAGATGTATATATGAGGAGGCACGTCGACCAGTTTTGAAATATGTCAGCAGATCAGATTAAAGGTGGCCACTCTTTTAGAGAAATGGGCAAGAGAAGAACAGAGCAGACATTCATTTCTTGGGCAGTTCAGGCAAGAAGCCTGCAGATATTCATTGCAGAATGAAGTGGCAGTATAGGGACACGTGTATGTGGCGGCGGTATGGGGACACGTGTATGTGGCGGCAGTATGGGGACATGTGTATGTGGCGGCAGTATGGGGACACGTGTATGTGGCGGCAGTATGGGGACACGTGTATGTGGTGGTAGTATGGGGACAAGTGTATGTGGCGGCAGTATGGGGACACGTGTATGTGGTCTCATCAGGTATATGAATGGCACAGGAAGTATAAAAGTGGGTGTCAAATTTATTGCAAAGCAGCTCGCTTCTGCTAGCCTCACACCGCGAATAGCCCTCACGCTAAAGTTGAAGTGGAACGAATGAAATGGGAAAACCGGTGAAAACAGATAAAATAGTTGTAGAATTGAAGATTAGTCATGGTTTGATTTACCACAACATTCACGAAGTGCTGCAGTACCGAAAAATCTTTGCCAAATGAACATTTGTACAATTCATCCCCGCTCTGAAAGAATATCGCGAGGATGTTTGTGAAATTCTTTTACAATGTTTTTAAACTGAAGGAAATGGCTTTCTACGAGGTATAGTCACTGAAGACGAACGCTAGATGCATTACTTTCAGGCAGAGACAACCCGAGCCAGAAAATAGTGACGACATTCTTCATCGAAACTAAAGACGTTCCATTGGCTGGAAAATTGATGGTCATGTTCTTCTGAGACTGTAAAGGCCCAATCCTAGAGCATTAAATGCCAAGAGAATCACTATCAACAAAGAAGCACACTGTGATCTGCTTAGGAATCACCTGAAACCTGCAGTCACGTCAAAATGTCGCGGTTTTCTCAGTTTGGTGTGTTGTTACAGCAGACCGCGCTGTCTCATACAACACGTACAGCAGATCAGTAAATTACGAATCTGCATCTGGAGTGTCTTCCACGTCCTACATATTCACTCAGTCTAACACTACGAGATTATCATGTATTTAAATCCCTCAAGGAGGCACTGGGCGGGACGAAGTACGAACGAAAGGATTAATATTCATAATGTTTGTATAACAAATTTTATGAGGGCTCTAGCATGGATTTTTTTTCCGATACGATGGCTCCCTCGGTCCAGAAAGAAGTGTGTGAATCCCCGCACGACGCGATAACGTCAGCATCACGCTTGGCCGCTTTTACCTTCCCAGTTCCAGAAAGAGCCGATGACCCGTTTCTACAGCTGCTTAACTGGGATTCTTCCCACCGAACTTAAGCCACTGATCTTCCGTGAAAGACAAGCGCGCAAACCCCTACGCCACTTAAGCACATGTCTTCATAATCCCTTGTAACATTTCCACGTGGAACGCTGGCTATAACAGGTTTCCCTCTTGCACTGTCGACTGCTTTGCCTTTTCTGTACACCTGGCTCTGCTGATCCTTCTTCATTTTTCTATGGTTCCCTCTATACAGCAAAGTGATTCAGTGATATTGTATTGTTAGCGTTCTAAAAATAGTAGCGAAGCTTTTTTAGACGTGAGAGAAAGAAAGCTGACAAAAGAATGACCTGGGACTCGAACCATGGACTCCGGCAAGGCGAGCCGCCGCCTCGTCCATCTTACATCTCGAAAAAAAAAGGGTATTTGAATAGCACAGTCTTTATTGTGGGTGAAAATCAGTCGTGACACCCGGAAAGGAATCGAGGTCGTTACACAGAAATTCCATCACTTAAATTCAGCCTCCCGCAGGTATCCAATTTGAAACATAAACATACACACATGTTCTCCTGCAAATGTCTGGTGCCACCCGGAAAACATTTCAATTGCTCCAATATTTTTTCCTCTTTTTCCCTGCAGAATTTCCCATTTACGGTTTCTTATCGTCATCATCCCCCGCCCTATACAAACCTCTACCCCAGTTGTTCCAGCTTACTTAATGAAGATAAGTCACAAACGAATGAACATAAAGATACGAGGGAAAAGGAATTAACAGTAATTTCATAACAAGAAGAACAAAATGAAAGTGAACAAATAGAATGTATAAAACAGGAAAAAGTAGGAGCAGCTTTATTACTTAACGATTACAAAGTTGTGACGTTTCGGCGTGAGCCTTAATCATACAAAAACATACAGGACGAAGAAGTAGAGAGAGGAGATAAAGTATGGATTCACATGAATGCTATTTAAAATAATTTTTTTTTAAAAATTAAATAAATAAATAATTTTTTTCTAAAGAGTACTTAGCTGTAAATTGTAAGGTGTGGCTTGTCCGGCGGTGTGTGTCAGGAATGGATTTAGTAGAACGTGGAGACTTTAAATAGAGACCAGTGACATGTGGTCGGTGGGTTGTAACTGGGGGTGGTGGATGGGGAACCGGGAAAGGGAGAGAGAGTGTGTGATGCAATATTGACCGCTACAAACGTGAGCCAAACCTTAAGGACATCCTCGTCCAGAGCCACCTGAAGCAGAGCCTTACATATGTTGGCACCAGAAAATGTAACCGCCTCCGCTGCGTTACCTGCCCTGTAGTCTGGGAAACCAAAACAATCACCTTTCCCAAAACTATCCTCACCTTTCATGGGGGATTCACATGCGAGTCCCGTAATGTGATATATGTCATCGTTTGCAAAAGATGCAGGATAACATATATTGGTGAGACTGGCCTCAGATTAGGGGACAGCATGCAAAAGCATCTGTACGACATCACCCAGCATGCTTTGAAACCAGTCCCAAATCTTTTCAATGGCCCCAACCACAGAGGCAAATCTGATTTTCTGGTTACAGCCATCAAACAATGTCACGCAGATGACACAAGCCGCCTGGCACTTGAGAACCGCTGCATTCAAAATTATGGGACGCTGGAACCACATGGGTTAAACTCGCTGTTTAGTTACACGTAACATTCTCTTCAATCATTACAGTACCTCTCCACAAAGTCCACCCCTTCTTACTTTTCAAACTTCCTCACAGCATCACTCTGCAACCCCTCTTCCCCAATCATCTGTTTCAACTTCTCCTAGCTAGGTCAATATTGCATCACACACTCTCTCTCCCTTCCCCGGTTCCCCATCCACCACCCCCAGTTACAACCCACCGACCACATGTCACAGGTCTCTATTTAAAGTCTCCACGTTCTACTAAATCCATTCCTGACACACACCGCCAGACAAGCCACACCTTACAATTTACAGCTAAGTACTCTTTAGAAAAAATTTTTTTATTTATTTATTTATTTATTATTTTTAAAAAATTATTTTAAATAGCATTCATGTGAATCCATACTTTATCTCCTCTCTCTACTTCTTCGTCCTGTATGTTTTTGTATGATTAAGGCTCACGCCGAAACGTCACAATTTTATAATCGTTAAGTAATAAAGCTGCTTCTACTTGTTCCTGTTTTATACATTCTAGTATCACAGCTTTACTGCAGTGCTTCGTGTATAGTTATATACTTATACACTAATTATTGTGTTAGTGAACAAATAGATAATTTATGTGTTTTCTGTGAACAAACAGATAACTGATGTGCATTCTGTGGACAAACCGTTGACTGTTGTGCTTTCTATGGACAAACCGTTGACTGTTGTGCTTTCTGTGGACAAACAGTTGAATGTTGTGCTTTATGTGGATAAACAGATGATTGTTGTGCTTTCTGTGAACAAATAGATAGCTGATGTGCATTCATATGATCTTTTTGCTGATGACAGTACTGTTTACAATAGCGACTATGACATCAATATCCTACAGACAGCACTCCAAAAATGACATAAACAGTTTGATTAAATGAAGTAATAAAAATGGTATGTTGATAAACATCAACAAAACAAAATCTATGCTCATCACTACAAGGCAGAAACTGCAGATGCAACAAAAAATTCACTACAGCTTTGTGCTGGGACTAAGGCAATAGAAAATGTTCATGAACATAAAACTCTAAGACTCATCATTGATCAGTATTCAACTTGGAATTCTCACGCACATAACCTAACAAACTTGATTGCACAGAAAGTTTACCAACTAGCCAAAATTAAAGACTTTATCGACAAAGATACAAGAAATATATACTACATATCACGTATACAAACACACTTAGATTACTGTTCCACAATCTGGGATGGATGCTCAGTCTCAAAAGGCTCCACTCACTTCACAAACGAGCTTTAAATCTGATTTTTTCCACACATCCAGTACAGACGGCAAATCAGCACAAAAAACTCAAAACTCTACCGCTCAAATATAGAGTCATTTTTAACAAAGTTAAGTTTGTTCACAGAATTCTGTCACACAATGCTCCGCTTTACTTCTGGTCACTGTTTACGTGTAACACCAAATATAGTCAGCGTTTAAAAAACAGTCTTCTTCCTAAACTCAGGCTTGATCTGTACAAGAAGACCCTTGCATACTCTGCAGTACAGCTCTGGAACACCCTCCCCTACCATTTAAAATCCATTAATAATACTTCATCCTTTAACTCAAACCTGTTTCATTATTTACTTGCTTGTAACTATATGCCTGCATAGAATAACCAGCAATCTCTCAACCCATGACTCCCAGCCATCAAGTACTAAAATGTCATAGTTCGAAAAGTAACTTGTTAGATATTATTAGAAATTGTTTTACATTTTGTTAAAAAAAATATATGTTAGAAGATCTATATTAACAATGTATTTTTGCTTATGTATATGTTTGTGTGTGGGAGTGTATGCGTATGTGAGAGCTATTTTATAAGGTTAATTACTTCTTCTCTTTTATTTTGAATGTAATAGTTTAACCTTACACTCTTTTGATATGTTTTTTTCCGAATATAATTTGTATATTTATATTTAATCCAGTGGGTGGGAAGAATGAAAGATGGACTGATGAAGGGCAGAATGTAAGACGGGCCTGCGTGCCCAATTCTTTAACTTTTAAAGAATAAAGATCATTCATTCATCCATTCATTCATTCATACATTATGTGAACAAATAGATGATTGCTGTGCTTTCTGTGAACAAATAGATAACTGATGTGCATTCTGTGGACAAACAGATGACAGTTGTGGTTTCTGTGTTTTATATTTCTCTAAGACAACGCTTCTGAGAATTATTCTGATAGAAAAAAAAAGTGAGAGAAGTTTTTAATTTTAATTTTTGTTTTGTTTTGTTTCTTCCATTAACTATTTCATTTTCTTTTAAAACCATTTTCGATATACCAATTCGCTGTACGTAATTTTTTTCTGTGATAGAAGATGCTCATGTCTTTTTTTAAAAAATCATTATATAAGAACACTGAAAAGAATAAACATTGAAATACGATAACCTGTACTAGTAAATTATTTGTTACTTATTCTGTATTGATATGATTGCAAAATTCACATATCAACAGGGAGAAAGGTTTCGAAACAGCAACAATAATAACAACAACAAGAGAACATTAACTGCCGGGACGATTAAGATGTCAGTTACTTGTTTTCTTCAAAGACACGTCAATATGTTGGGGTTTTTTTTTTCTAAACACGAAAAATCCCAGAGAAGACGCCAAAATAGAATCCATAGACACAATTCTCAACGCCAGAAACTTAGAGATCCGCATTGTTTTGCATCGATCGATCGCTGCTAATTCTTTGAGAATGTAATACCGTATTTTGTGACACATACTTCATTGAAAGCTCGAATTATGATCTCAAAGATGCTATCTTTGCCTCTCAAGCTACATTTTGTTTTGTCCAGCAGCGAAAACATCCAGATTTATGCTCGACAGGACAACGGGATGGTGGTAAATCAGTGTGGGCTTTTCTTGGGCGTGACAGACTAACTAGGTAAGCCTTCTGGTCGACGATAAATTGGCCTAAGTGAGAAAATACGTTAATGACCTCTGGACAGTGAAAGGACAGTGAAAGGAAATTGAAAGGAGGAAAATATAGTGAGAGATAATGTTGATCATGAACTAAAAGGCAAGATGTAAAAAAGAAAGTAGAATAATTTTTGTAGATGAGAAACGAGGAGGAAACAGACAGGGATAACCCGAGTAAGCCTCGATTTTTAACTTTTCCTGGTTTCTAATGTTAGTGAAACAGGGACAAATTCTGTAAGATGTCTTGAAATGGACGACCAGACTGACCATCAAGCAACACTGAAAAAAAAACAAACCCAAGCCTTTCTGAAGCTAAGTCCTGAGATTAAGCGACCTACCTAAAGGTCGATCTACTTGAGAAGGAAAAGTATTTCAACCCTATGAAAGATGGATAGAAAGCAGAAGGGAATTAACCATAAAAGCATCCACCCTCTGAGATTCTTATTTGACTGCGACAAGATAGGGAGAAACGAGGGCATGAGAATTTGTCAGTTTTTCGTCTGAATATGACTCAGTGACACAAACTTTGCGGGAGTTCCACCTTCTTTAATCGCAGTCCCTTAACAGGGCGTGGAGGTGGAGATATTTCGGTCAGTCATTTGCATATCGTTTGTGGAAGTTTGCCTCCCTAACAGCTCTCCTGTAGGCCTCTCGGTTGTAAGCAAGATGCCCTGCTGCTGATGCATCCATTTGCAGATTATCAACGATGTTTTGCAGCCATCTTCGCCTTGATCTTCCTCTCTTTTTTTCCTATTACGTTCCCTTCCAAGACGGTCTTCTCTAAATTATCATGACGATTGATGTGTCCAAAATATTTAAGCTTTCTCTATTTAATCCTCTTTACTAGCCAATCTTCTTTAATATTAAGTTCTTGTAGTATGGATATATTTGTTCTTTTTTGTTTCCATGATAATTTGAAGAACTCTTCTATAGCATGTACATCCAAAGGCATTTATGTGTTTCTCAGCTGTTTTGTTAAGTGTCCAGGTCTCACAGGCATATGTTCCGATGGGAAAGATGCATGCCCTTGAAAATCAGATATTTATGTTTAGATATAAATAGATGAAACACATAAAGCAAAGTTTTATATTTCGTCTACATAAACCTCCCTCACAACACGAGAAAGAACTGATCAGATATAATCACATTTTTCCATCCTGTCGGACGGATGATCGTGCGCTTTGAACACTGATTTCTATAACACAGAAGACACGGGTTCAAATCACACTACGGTCATGGTTTTTTTCTGCCAAGGGTAAAATTAAAAATACCCGCCTGCACACGTCTTGGCGACTGATCTAAATAAGTGACCATTAGTCTTTTATTCTGATAGTATCCCCACCGTCCCACTGCCTTTCCAAACGCGGATGCTGGAAAACCAATATCAGTCATTTGTATGTCCTTGGGGAACTTTGCGTCCCTAATACCTCTCCTGTAGGCCTCTCGGTTGTAAGCAAGATGCCCAGCTACTGATGCATCTATTTGCAGATCGTCAACGATGTCTTGCAGCCATCTTCGCCTTGGTCTTCCTCTCTTTCTTTTACCCATTATATTCCCCTCCAAGACGGTCTTCTCTAAATTATCATGACGTTTAATATGTCCAAAGTATTTAAGTTTTCTCTCTTTAATCCTCTTTACTAGCCAGCCTTCTTCAATATTAAATTCTTGTAGTATGGATATAGTCGTTCTTTTTTGTTTCCATGAATTTACTTCCCTAAAAGATTCTGCCTCTGTCTGAACTAGAAACTACAATAGCCCTCGCTGTATCATTGCGCTGTAGTTTGTAATAGAAATCAGGAACTTTTTTTTCCAAAACTATCATCATACTCCATGAAGCGAGTCACGCAATGTAATATATGCCACTGTGTGCAAAAAAAGTGTGTGATACCTTATATTGGAGAGACTGGTCTTAGCGTGGGCATACAGAAACATTTTTATGGCATCTCCCAGAATGCTTCTAAGCCAGTCTCTAATCATTTCAACGGGCCTAGCGCAGAGGCAAGTCTGATTTCCTTGCAACGTAATTAAATCAGTGTTTCCTATGCTTGTTCGGTTGCCGCCCCCTTTTCTCCAAAGCT
The DNA here is from genome assembly GCA_009760885.1 of Achatina immaculata. NCBI lineage: Eukaryota > Metazoa > Mollusca > Gastropoda > Stylommatophora > Achatinidae > Lissachatina > Lissachatina immaculata. The sequence goes on from CM019717.1 coordinate 6,920,422, forward strand.
CACATCCTCAACGCCCCCACTCCTTATGTACTACTTGTACAATGACATATTAAACTATGACATGCATTACACAACCAAAAACAAGCAAAGCAATTTACTTAACAATATGGAGGCGTACATTTATAACGCACCTACTACGTTATTTTCTCAGCTATTAGTGTGATGGCTGAGTTTCTTGTAGGTTCACAGGTTTTTCAACATCAGATTGAAAAGTGCTAAGAAGAAAGATATTACCGCCCCCATCTGCTGCTTCGTTTTCCTTCAGCGTCCCCTTACTGCCAACTTTTCTTCCTATTGACTCTTTTTCTTTCAGCGCCCCCTTACTGCCAACTTTTCTTCCTACTGACCCTTTTTTCTTTCAGCACCTCCTACCGGTCCTCTGCAACTCCAATCCGGGTGAGGGAGGGGAGCCATTATTGCCCACTTTGGTGGGAAAAAAATGGTAAAATTCCTGTTTCCATCCCATTAAGGCATATTAGGGATGCGGTGTTATGCCCGTATTTCCACAACCTTCGGCACATGAAAGTCTGATGTGGTCATTATCACGCCTGGCAGCATTTACCTTCCTAGATTTCTCTGGCACCCATTTTTAGAGGCGGGGATTTTTTGGTGTGTACCAGAAGAAAATCCCATTGCTGGGACCTGAACTTAGTACCACTGGATTAGAAAATCGAGCGGCTAACCGCTTAGTCAGCTGGCCACTTTGGGCCAGTAAACATTGTCCCTGATGACAGAACCCGTCTGGCGCTCGGGAACGCTTCGTCCAGGACTATGGGACATCGCCTAGCCACGAGAATACAAGGCACGAACAACTCGCCTAGAAAGAACTTCATACCAAAAAACAAAGTGCTGTACTCAGACCTCATTGTTTCCCACTTTACTGTACATTTATGAAGTAGAAACAGAGTACGGGTCAAAATTGTAACGCTGTTTGCGTCTGTTCAATTTTACACCGCGTAGGACTGTCCCATAATCTATTTTGAATGTCCTGTATGTTGTGCAGATTAATCCCCCTTCTTTCACTATCCTACTCCTACATTCCCCCTCTCCGAAATCATAAAACAGACATTATTTATAGCCGAAGCAATATGGGTGGACGAAAATAAAATGTCACTTATTTTTATGTATTCAAGTTAGAAATAATCAAGCAATGTCGTCCACGTAGAAGTGCTAACTTACCGTCTTGTCTCGTTCTTAGGGAGTGTTGTGTGACCTGCAAGTTCATCGTATGACTAACATACTGTCATGTCACGTGCTGATCTAGTGCTGTGTGACCTGCAAGTTCATCTTATGACTAACATACTGTCATGTCACGTGCTGATCTAGTGCTGTGTGACCTGCAAGCTCACCGTATGACTAACATACTATCATGTTACGTGCTGAACTAGTGCTGCGTGATCTGGAAGCAGAGACAGATTGCATCTGCAATAATGAACTGAAGAGACAGACAGACAGACAGACAAACAGATAGACAGACAGACAGATAGATAGATAGATAGATAGATAGATAGATAGATAGATAGATAGATAGATAGATAGATAGATAGCATTAGCATCAAAAATAATTCCATTATAACCACCTGGAGATTCTTTGTCCTTAATCATACTGACCACACAACACTGTGCTCTGTTAACTTTATTATAAGACGGCCAGCTGTTTCCTATATGAATAAAAATATGTGCGTCTTTACTTCTCTCGTTATGATCAAACCCTCTGCTGTCAGTCTATCCTATTTTACAAACCCCCACTCCTATTTTACAAACCCCCACAACGGCACTGAATTTCATAAACAGTTTGTCATATGCTTGTTGCAATGGATTTCACGACGTGAGAAATTGATTTTCTTCTCACGTTAATTTATTTGAGCTTTTATTTAAACTTTGTTAATTTTAATAATTCAGATCTCAAGCAGCACATGCGGACTTAACGTCCTTACAGTGTGATCCTACAAGGGTTTGACATTGATTTTCCGACATTTCTGTTGTTCGTCGACGCAGACAAAAAATTGCATACCAGGAGCGCGCTGTTAATGAGGAAAGTGCCTTGCTCTGAGAAGAGCAGCTGAGTAATTGGCACAAGGATGCTAACTTACCGAAATATCTGTTGCTCACGTCTTCGTCAAAAGTATCTTCAGCTTCAGCAGCGGTTCGTCTTAGACATAAAGATATCTGCCAGAAAGAAGTTCGTGAAAGGCTGCTCCATCTTTCACAAGGACCTGGAAGATATGGCTAAAGACCTTGCTTAAAGGAATAATAATTATCCTCTGAGATATTGCGTCTTTTTTTTTTCTTCGAGGCGAAGGGGATGGGAGAACTGAAAGACAAGGGACCACAAGAGTAAAAAGATTAAATATTATTTATAATTTCTTATCTGCTATTGCTCCTTCGAGGTGTACCTTTCAAAGTCGTATCCGGTTGAGTAGCTCTGGCATATTTGAATTTCACAGGCACTCCCTAAACATCCGGATAACTTACCAACCCATGCATAACTTACCATTTATTTTATTCTTAAGCTACAGGTCAATAGCTTTCACCGTTGATCTGTGAAAGTACAAGAAATTGTGGCTATTAATTTAATGATTTTCCACGTATAGTACTATTTTGCACCTTTTCTTTAATTTTTTTTTCGTTTGGTGTTTGTGTCATTTCAACGGTTATCCTGCTATTGTATTTGATATTATCATCCCCATTAAATGATATAACAGGTATACTATCACCGTACCTCTTGATTGATTGATTAATTTGATTGATTGATTGATTGATTGATACCAGGAGATAGTGTGACTGCAGTCATGACATTCTCATATCGGCTCCTCCACCTCTTCCAGTAACTATCGTAAGCTGTATTTACTGACTATTTCTGCTGCACCTTGACTGTGGTTCCCTTGCGACTGTATCTCTTGCTATTTTGTTCATCGAACAATATAACAATCAAAATATCACCATATTTCTTACTGTTTTTTCCGCAAACAGTATAAGGCTCATAATCACTATATCTAGCATTACTCGTATTTTACACAATAGATAATTTACCTGTTAAACTATCATTCCTGTTCTTGTTAATTTTCTTCCCAAACATTCACATTGGAGGACTGATAAGGGATGCTGATTAGTCACGACTGATGGGCTACACATATCTGAGATTAATTTTTTAAAGCTGAACCTACAAGCGTTAATTAAATCATCTTAATTAGACCGCATTTCAGATTTTAATTTAATGAAGCAGCGCCAAATGAATGAAAGTTCATTAACAGTACCGGCAGGTCATCCAAGGTGAACTTTATCGGGTCATTTCCTATTTTCTTTTTCGTCTTTCTCGTTCGCGATCCCGGTTGGAGATTGACTGACTGACTGATTGATTGATTGATTGATATTTATTTCCAAATGGTTAAGAATTGGGCACACAGGCCCGTCTGACATTCGCCCTTTATCATACAACTTTCACTCTGTTCCAGACAGTCTACAAATATGCTCCTCATATAACCAACATAACTAACATTGGAACGCTGAGAGACATAAAATAAAATAAAATATAATATTCACATTTCACTCTTATTCATGCACTCAATACAAAAAGTAACTACATACATATATAAATGACAACAGAAAGTAAGTACATACGTATATAAATTACTACAGAAAGTAACTACATTCGTATATAAATGACTACAGAAAAAAAAATATATATAAATGACTACAAAAAATAATTACATACCTATATAAATGACTACAGAAAGTACTTACATGCATATATAAATAAATACAGAAAGTAACAACATACATATATAAGTGATTACAGAAAATAACTATGTACATATATAAATGACTATCTACCAAACAGAATTTTGGTGCTATTCATAATAAACAAATGACCTAGTTCCATGTCTGTAAGAGCAGTCTAGAATAACCTTTGTGAATCATGGAGGCATGCAATCGACATATTGATTGGAATCAACATAGATATTGGAAGAGTTTGTAGTTGTAAGAAGGAGTATAGTTTATGTTTTTTTTTATAGGACGGGAGGGTATTCCAAGTATTAGCAGCAGAATAAGTAAAGCTTTTTTTGTAAAGATCAAGTCTAGGTTTTGGAGGACATATGTTGTTTAAGCGTTGGCCACACTTCGGACTCTCTGTGAGAGAAGCAATATGTTTCCTACTCAGTGATTCTTCCAGTTCCCCCCTCATGAAGAGAGTGGCAGTATCTGATCATGGATGACCCTGCCAGTATCCTACGTTTCAAGAATGTGTTTTTGACGGATCTCGAAGGAAGACAAAACTGAACCATAATCTCTCGCGAATGAAAATCACAACTTCGCTGGACCGGCGTTTTCAAAATCTGAAATTTGGATGGAAAAGGGCAGAAGAATGAAGACTTGGCAAGAGCTGAAAGTTCGTGTGGAAAGTCTGACATTGATCAACACACACCAGAAAAACCACACCGAAAGAAAAAAAAAAGCAAAATGCAGGAACTTTCATGAGATTCTGAATATGAGTCACTGATACCTCACTCCTCCTATACGAAAACAGTTTCTGAGCAATAGAGACATATATGCAACACAGTGATACTCACTTGGATCCATTACACTGGTGTGAACGCAATGTCAATGCTTCAGGAGGACAGATACCCTGGTTCTGACTAAGAAGTTACCTAGAAAATATTTAGCACCCCCGACCGCTTCTGTCCTTTGTGAACGTATTTTCTGTATCTGGATATGTTGTTAATTTTTACAAAAAGGAGCATCCCTTGAGCCGACGTAGTGTAAATAAAATGGTATGCTTAAACATTTGGCTCAAAAAATAATTTTATAGTCAGAGAATAAGTTACGTCTCACCTTTATATATTTTCAAAGAATCATCATTGACAGAACTAGTCGAAGTACTAGACTAATTGTAAAAAAAATTTTAAAAAGTTACTTTTACCTGCTGACTAATTATTGTTTCACTGTTCATATATATATATATATATATATATATATATATATATATATATTGTATATAAGATATATATGTGTGTGTGTGTGAAATAATCCTACCATTGCATTGACATACAACTGACTCCTCTTTCTATAAAAAACTTTTCTCAAAATTTCCATTTTGAAAAATCATATTTCTATGCTCATATAACTCACATGAGATTACATAAATGTAACATTTAAAAACTACTCTTATCAGGCCAACGAGATAATTAAATCACACTGAATGTTACAAATAATGTACATTACTTCCAGTATTCACAAAGACAAGATGTTTGCGAAGTTTCCTAGCGAAGACCTTCGATTGTGACATATTATGTGTGGTTTAGTGACTACGATATGTAGGGCATCTGCCGATCACACGTGGAGAAGTTTCCTCTCGTGTAACATTTATCACCATTCAGCGTTAGTGTATGTGTATTCTGTTGTTAAACAGAGTTTAAAGCGTTTGGCGTGTAATAACGGCGATTTGCTTATTTCAGTTTATTCCCTATGGTTCTTTCAACTGTGAAAAGTATTTTTTATTGAGTATGTCTTTAGAGAAGGCAATAACTGACTTAGTGCTTAATCTAGATATAGCAAACAACGATACCTGAACCGATACTACGCTATTGCCAAGGAACTTACCGAACACCCTGTATTTTAATCACATCACGGTTTTTGTCCAATTATTGTTGGAAAATTTTCTTTACTCGGTCGTTAGGTTTCTTGTGTGCTCATTTTCGTTTCTAATTGTTATTTATTTAAATATTTAATGTTGTCCACATCGGCCTTGGCATTGGTCCGTGCGTGCTGCAGGAGGGTGCAACTTCATAAGACCCAAGGACAACAACTGTGGCTCGCTTCGAATGACAAGGTGCGTCTATAATTCATTCAGTTTTTACTGAATTACATAATATGCTGCCGGGAAATTTTACTATCTAGAACTCGGATCATTTCTTTCTTTCACAGCACAAAACTAAAACTTATCGTTTCTTAGTTAACATTATTGTGTTTAATAATTATTATGTTTCCTTTTTTTCCTCTACACTTCCATAAGCATTCAAATCATCACTTTCGTGACGAGTTCTTGCATCTTCATCAAAAATAATTCTACGGTGTACCATGTACATGCATACATCCAAATTTATATAGTCACTAAATGATATGGCGGAATCCGGTGGTACCAGGTTCAAGACCCAGCAGTGGGATATTTTTTTCTGGTACACACCAAAAAGGCCTCGGGTTCCGCCCAGCCTCTAAAAATGGGAACCAGAGAAATCTGGGAAAGTAGCTGGGGTCAGGGTTGATACTGACCACATCACACTTTCATGAGCCAATGGTTCTGGAAACACGCGTTTTAACACTGTATCCCCTTTCTGATTTAACGGCATGGACGGGGGAATTTTGTCTACCTGCCCACTAAATGGCATGTTAAAATTACCTGTAAATAAGTAACCTTTGGGGGGAAAAAAACAAAGAAAAGAAACGAAATAGTTGCGAGATAAGACTCACTAATGACATTGTCAGGACGGCATAACAGAATGCGTGTGGTAGTCAGTCATTTGCACGTCCCTTGGCGGAACTTTGCCTCCCTAACAGCTCTCCTGTAAGCCTCTCGGTTGTAAGCAAGATGCCCTGCTGCTGATGCGTTTGGTAATCCTTTGGGAAAATACCATACCAGCAAACCTGTGAAATTCTTTGTCTGTTATTTTTCACAGGATAACCATATACACTCTTTTATATTACTTTACTCTGAGAAAACCTGAGCATTTCTTGCCTGAAAAAAAAAAAAAGATACAAACACGGTTTTTTGTTTTTCACGACAGTAGACAAAGGGACAGAATCCTGTAACAGCTGTAAAAAGGAGTTTAAAGTTTCACGTTCCGTGGCCTCGTGAGATAGGTACAATGCCCCCCCCCCCCAACCAATCGCCGCTTGACACTGGTAAACAGGAAGTTGTTGTGACCAGGCAGTATGTCTCTAGGTTGGAGATGTGTGTCAAGTATGTCAAAATCTTACTTGTCAAACTTTTAACCGAGCACCAGCTTTCTCGGTGTTGCTTTAGTTTTCTGCTTGTAATTTCTACACAGTCCATTTCGGTATCAAATACATTTAGAACATAACTGTGTCGCTTTACCTACGTATTTTCATATCTTGCTCAGATTTTTCGCGTTTGTATATAGTATGTAGGGGCAATGGCCACGATCACTGACTAATACAGTCACTGCCTGAAAGGAAAGCAATGGTAAACTACCTTCTGGAAATATACCAAGAAACCCAAACAACAACATGAAAAGTCAGATAGGAAAAAGATCTGGTGGTGAGTCCCCCAGGCCAGATAGATCTAATTTTAACACTGGGTAAGAGTGTGGGACAGAGGTCAGTACTAGTAATTGTGATGACGGACAAAATCCTGACGGTGTTACTAAGGAAAACCCCTGCATCAAACTGAAAAGAAAAATAAGAGTAGGAACATGGAGTGTGAGAAGTATGTATGAAGGAAAGTATCAAATAATAAGTGACGAGATGAAAAGAACGGGGATACACATTTTGGGAATCTTCGAACATCGATGGAAAGGATCAGGACACTTCAAGAGCGAGAATGATAATATCTTTATATACTCTGGTGGAGAATTAGGAGGAAAGAATGAAGTGGCTTTTTACTTGGACAAATCAACATCAAAAACATTACTATGCTACAATCCAGTAAGTGATAGAATCCTCACAATCAGACTTAAAGGCACTCTTAGAAATGTAACAATCATCCAGATATATGCACCTACATCAGCAGCAGAAGAAGAGGAAGTAGAAGACTTTTATAACACACTGCAAACGACGATAGACCAGGTACGGAAAAAATAATATTGTATTAATAATGGGGCATTTTAATGCAAAGATTGGTAAGGAAAGAGCAGAAGATGAGGGACATGTTGTAGGGAAATTTAGCATAGGACATAGAAATGAAACAGGTGACAATCTAATGGCGTTGTGCATGGAAAATGAGCTAATGATTGCTAATACACTTTTTAAACAACATCCAAGAAGACTTTACACATGGACATCACCTGATGGGAAAACCAAGAATCAAATAGATTACATTTTAGTGAAAAGAAGGTGGAGATTAAGTATAACATCAGCAAAAACTTTACCAGGTGCTGATTGTGACACGGATCATGAGTTATTAATAGCAGACATGAAGATTAAGATAAAAAAGATAGTTACGGGATCAAGACCACTTCGCTTTGATTTTACAAAAATACCAGAACAGTACGATATAGAAGTGAAGAACCGTTTCAAAATCCTGATGGCTGTACAGGAGGAGATGACACCAGATGATTTGGCTACGCAGGCCAGAGAAAACTTAATAACAACAGCTAAAGACATGGTTCCAGTAAAGAAAACACAAAAGAATAGATGGGTTACAGCAGGCACACTAGAACTGATAAAGCAACTTAGAGAAATAAAGCCACAATGGAAAATAACAAACAACAACAAAGAGGAATATAAATCTTTAACAAAAGAAGTAAGAAGAAACATAAGAAAAGACAAAAAACAATACATACAAGATTGTTGTGAAAGAACAGAAGGACATAAGAAGTGTGGAAGAGATAGTGAAATATTTAAAGAAATAAAGACATTGACGAGAAATGTCACACCTAAGATAAATGTAAGTTGTGACGAGATGGGGAATACCTTGACAGAGACAGAGGAAATTCTAGAAAGATGGAAGGAATATTGCAGAGGAATGTATGAAACAACCGAATGTGACAGCAGAAATCAACAGTGTGAATTGTTATTGGAGGAGAAAAAACCCAAACCGACAATAGAAGAAGTTTTATGGACAATAAAGAATCTGAAAAATAGTAAATCACCAGGATGTGATGAGATAACAGCTGAACTTATTAAAGCAAGAGGAAAGGAATGTGCAATAGTCTGTCATGCACCATGTAAAAAGATATGGCATTCAGGTATCTGGCCAAAAGAATGGAAAAGAACTGTATTCATACAACTGCCAAAAAAGGGTAACCTGAAATTATAACTACAGAACTGTTGCCCTGATTAGTCATGCCAGTAAAATTCTGTTAAAAGTCATAATGGGTAGATTTCGTAAGAAATAGAAGAGGAAGTCAATATGGTCCAAAGCTGGTTTCAGGTAAGGAAGAAGATCAAGAGATCATATATTCAATATAAGATTAATAATAGAGAAATGCAGAGAGTTTAATGTGAATCTATATTTACGTTTTATAGACTACTCAAAGGCATTTGATTGTGTACAACACCAGAAACTTTGGGGAATAATGGAAAAATGTGATTTCCAACACATTTGATACAATTAACATCACTGCTGTATCTAGACCAACAAGCAGCAGTAAGAATAAATAGTGAAGCAGCTTCGTTTGACACAAAACAAAGGGTCCGTCAGTGGTGTATATTGTCGCCTTACTTATTTAACTTGTATACTGAAAATATAATGAGGAATGTTAGAGAAGATGTACACAAAGAATATTACGATGCCATAACAATTGGAGGTTACGAAATACCAGAGATTAGATATGCTGATGACACAGTATTACTGTCCACATCACAAAAAGGAATGGAAAAACTAATTATGTCAGTCCGTAAGAACAGCGAAGAGCAAAACATCTATCTTAATGCGAAGAAAACTAAATTCATGACAACTGACAAAACAAACAAGGCAGCTGAAATATGTATCAATGAGGAAAAACTGGAAGAAGTGGAGTTTTTAATATCTTGGATCACTGCTAACTAATAATGGAGATACAATGAGGGAAATTAAAAGTAGGACATCTATCGCTCTTCAGAAAGTAAAACAAATAAAGAAGCTGTGGAGAGGAACAAACAGAATTACAAAAATAAGATTTTTAAAGGCATGCATCTTTCCCATAGCAACATATGCCTGTGAGACCTGGACACTTAACAAAACAGCTGAGAAACAAGTAAATGCCTTTGAATGTAAATGCTACAGAAGAGTTCTTCAAATATCATGTACACAAAAAAGAACAAATATATCCATACTACAAGAACTTAATATTGAAGAAGGCTGGCTAGTAAAGAGGATTAAACAGAGAAAACTTAAATATTTTGGACACATTAAACGTCATGATAATCTAGAGAAGACCGTCTTGGAAGGGTACATAATGGGAAAAAGAAAGAGAGGAAGACCAAGTCGAAGATGGCTGCAAGACATCGTTGAGGATCTGCAAATAGATGCAGCAGCAGCAGGCCATCTTGTTCACAACCGAGAGGCCTACAGGAGTGCTGTTAGGGAGGCAAAGTTTCGCAAGGGACATGCAAATGAATGAATGAATGAATGATATAGCACTTCCATGGTAACGGCAACGTCTCATATGCTTGTCAGACAGATGCTAATCCTTGTTTGTTTAAAAATGAATTTAAAAATTCCTTAAAATAATTTATTAATTTTAAATTTCCTGCAGGATCCCTACTGAAGAATGAAACTAATCCAGGTTAAAAAGTATTTTTAAAAAGGTAAAGGTAATCCTGTCATGCCTTAGAGGCACATAGGGATATGGTGTTAGTGCCCATATTTTCCTGACATGTCAAGCACACTAGAGGGCGATATGGTCAGTATCACGCCCGGCTGCCTTTCCTTCCTCAACTCCAGAAGAAGTCGGGTACCTATTTCTACAGTTGGGTGACTGGGATGCCTCCGCCCGGATTCAAACCTCCGACCTTCGCCATGAGAGACCAGTGCACTAACCACTTCCCCATTCAGACATCCTAAAAAGTATAGCTAACGTATTTTAAGAACATTTGTATTATTCAAGTGTTGACATCTTCTGTTGCAACGCGAAATGATGAATTATTTCCCCTGCAATTGCGGATTTACATCTCTCTTCCATTAAGCAAATCAAGGGGACATTATTTTGACAGAGTTGAATATACTGTACTGAGATCTCGATATTATATTTGTTCTTTTAACAGGGCACTTTTTAAGATGATATTGACAAGGATATAGTAAAAACGTCTGAGAACTTGTGGTAATTCTCTGGGTAATAGCTTTGAGGCAGAGTTTGTAGTTTCAAAAGTTTTCTCCCTTGCCACATTTGTAAAAGATGCAGCTAGTAAATACAAATAAAAATTAGAAGAAAAAAAAAGATTGTGTCACAGAGGACTTAATGAACTGGACTCTGAGCAGCTTAATAATATAAGGCATTAGAATTAAACGCTGGGGAAGATTGATAATATTCTGGGTTCAACTGGATACAGTTTTTCCAAGCAACATCAAAGCCTATACTTTGACCATATCAATTTTTTCCAAACTATAGCAAGCCCTATACCTTGAACATATCAGTTTTTCAGTTTTTCTAAGCAATATCAAGGCCTATACCTTGACCATATCAACTATCCCAAGCATCATATCAGTTTTTCCAAGCAACAGCAGAGGCCTTTACATTGATCATATTAGTTTTTCCAAGTACTGTTCACCCTATGTTCTGGCCATGCAAGTTTTTCTAGATATCATCAAGGCTTATTTCTTCGTTCTTCGTCAGGTAAGTTTTTTTCCCTAATGCCATTAACACCTGTATGTTGATAGGGCCAGATATTCCATCAAGCCGTTATGCTGGTCAGACCGGTTCTTCCACGTACAACCAAGGTCCTTATCAGCAGACTCATTTTGAGGAGGGGAGGGGGGTGGGGATGTTTCCAGCCTGTAACATTGCTCAGGAAACTGGAGGGCTTCCCCTTTTCGAAGATCCAGAGAACTTCAAGGTAGCCCCGTAGCTACTGAAAACAGTATGGCTAATCAGTGGCGTAGGTGGGCGGGGGGCCTAGGTTGAGAAAGGAATTTTGCACGCCTTGGAAAATTTCTCTCGGAGACCTTGCTGGTCGTACAACTGCTTTGCTTCTTAACAACACAGTGTTACCGCCGGTCTTCAGAGGAGATCCGTTCTGTTCAGTTTTAAGCTTCTTCGTGGTGTCTGTAATGGCGTCATCTAAACAAAACAAAACAAAAAAGGGAAATCTTTGCTCTTGTGTGAGATGTATCTCTTGCACTGGTGGACGCAGATTGAGGCGCTACAAATACAACAGTGTCTTATCATCAGCCATCACTTGTTAACAAAGGAGAATGTAAAGGTCCAATGTATAACTGATATTCTGATATGCAACAGAAATAATGGAACGAATTCAAGACTAAAGCAGAGATAAGAGAAATGAGTAAACAGTCTCAGCAGTGATCAAGAAAAGAAGGTGGACATGTGTGGGCCACATGATGAGAAGAAACAGTCAGAGAATCACAAAGCAAGCCATCAAATAGGAAACATCTGGAAAAAAAGAAAAAGAAAAAAAATAAGTCGACCTCGAAAGACCCTATAAGGGAACACTGACAAGAGAGGCTGAGATGACTGGCATCAAATCCCCTGCTAAGATGACTGGCATCAAATCCCCTGATGAGATGACTGGCATCAAATCCCCTGATGAGATGACTGGCATCAAATCCCCTGCTAAGATGACTGGCATCAAATCCCCTGCTAAGATGACTGGCATCAAATCCCCTGATGAGACGACTGGCATCAAATCCCCTGATGAGATGACTGGCATCAAATTCCCTGATGAGATGACTGGCATCAAATTCCTTGATGAGATGACTGGCATCAAATCCTCTGATGAGATGACTGGCATCAAATTCCCTGATGAGATGACTGGCATCAAATTCCCTGATGAGATGACTGGCATCATATCCCTTGCTGAGACTGAGAAGCTTGCAGAGAAGACTCGTGCAAGACACACTGCGAAACCTATGTGGAGGAAAGATTGATCTTCACTGCAGTTACATAACGAGTGGTCTCGAAATCCGAAGGAATTAGTTGTTGAATACTTGTAATATATGACTTTCTTCCGTTTGTCCCGGTTAAGTTCTTGGAGAAGGAAGGTTTTCAGACCCACTTTCTCTCCCTCCCTCCCCCATTCCCACAAAAAAGAACTGAGGATATCATTAGGAGCCTATGATTTCGTGGTTTCATTGGACGTCTAAGTAGGGGAAAAGGTTAGAGCATGAGTTTCCCCATAGCGAAGGTGAGTGGTTCGATACTTGCCTCAGGCATTCCAATAAATCTGTAAATGGATACATGCATGCTTAGTTTCTACTGGAACTGGGGATTGGGGATGGATTGGGGGTGGGGGTGAGGATAGAGAGAGAAAGAAGAAAGATAAATGAAAATGACACTGATCACATCACCCTCCGGTGTGTAGAGAGGTCAAGGAGTTTATGAACACTGACATTATGTTTATCTCCTAGAAGGTCCCAGTGGCACAAAACATCATCCTTGGCAAGTCGTCATTTAGGCCCGAGCATCTGTGCTGTTCAACTGAGAGCGAAAAGCATATCAGGGATAATTCTTCACAGTAAACAATGAGGAATGATCACTGAACAATGAAGAATGATGAAGGTCGTTGCTGAAAAATAAGAGCAGGAAGACACTTTGGAGGAAAGACTGATGAATCACGTGACACAATTCACTTGGAAAATTTTCCAAATAGTTTCTGGACTGAAAGGGACCGAAATAAAAATGGAAGTGAAAAAGTGGGCCAATTAAACCGTCTGTCTGAAGACGCTCCACTAATCTGAAGATTTATAGGAAATTAGATTTATGAGAAGTAGTAAAATAGCACTGAAATGGTCACCTCAGGGTACAGAAGTAAGGGTAGGTGAAAGGAGACATGGGGAAAAACAACAAAGAGGATGTTGATAGAGGGCTCACCTGGGCAACAGAGGGAAAAAAGGCAAAAAGGGGGGGGGGGCATTTGTGGAAAACCCTTTCGGAAGTTCCATGTGCCTTGGCCACTTAAAGGTTGAGAGAGAGAGAGAGAGGATGTGGAGGGAGGGGAAAGAGGAAGATAATACAAATCAGTTAAACCGTGTGTTAGAAGACGCCCCATTAATCTGAAAAATTCTAGGAACTGAGATTTATGAGACGTAGTGAAAGTCCGTTAAACCGTCTTTTTAAAGATGCTCCACTAATCTGAAGATTTATAGGAGCTGAGATTTATGAGATACAGCAAAAGTCATCTAAACAATCTGTCAGAAGACGCTGCACAAATATGGAGATTTACAGAAACTGAAATTTATAAGAAGTAGTAAAGATCAGTTAATTTGTTAAACGACCTGTCAGAGCGCTGTGAGTGAGTGAGTAAGTGAGTGAGTGAGTGAGTGAGTGAGTGAGTGAGTTAATATGTAAGGAAATGATGGAGTTTAAATATATAAACATACATTGCTTTTTTCTTAGCATACCCCCTCCCCCTTAAAAAAAAGGCACTCCAGGACGCCTAGCCTTTGGACATAAACTTTGTGAAAGATTATCTCACAGAGGATTTGCTCAGCGCAAAAAAAAAAAACAACTGTTTCAGAAATGATATTTAATCGCCAGCAAAGATTCGATAGTCCCCTTGTAAACATCCATGCTGAGCTTGGTAAACAGCCACGAAAGGTGGTTGATGCGTGTCGCTCACGTGACCGAGGGAAGAAGGAGGGGAGGGAGGGTTGTGAGTAATCTGAGACACGTTAAGACAAGTAGACCTTTCCTGGAGGAAAGTAAATAGACACTGGTTGACCGCATGAAGTCGTCAGCTGCCTGCGGGGAGGCAAAGTTCAGAGGTTAAAAACTGGATAGTGACCGTAAGGTATTGTACAATTTTGAAGATCGAAGAAAAAGATGTTTGAACAATTCAAGAAGGAAGAGTATAGCACCAGAGAAAATGATTATATGGGGGGGGGGGGGGGAGGAATAGGAGTGATTTTCTTTAATTACTCAGTAGTTAGTACTCAATCAATCAGTTAGTTAGTCATTTAGTCAGTCAGTCAGTTAGTCATTTAGTCAGTCAGTTAGTTAGTCATTTAGTCAGTCAGTCAATTAGTTAGCTGATTGGTTGGTTGGTTGGTTGGTCGGTCGATCGGTCGGTTAGTTAGTTAGTTAGTTAGTTAGTCAGTCAGTCAGTCAGTCAGTTAGTTAGTTAGTTAGTCATTTAGTCAGTCAGTTAGTTAGTTAGTTAGTTGACTGGTTGGTTGGTCGGTCGGTCGGTCGGTCGGTCAGTTAGTTAGTTAGTTAGTTAGTTAGTTAGTTAGTCATTTAGTCAATCAGTTAGTTGACTGGTCGGTCGGTCGGTCGGTTGGTTGGTTGGTTCAGAAGAACCATCATCCATGCGCTCCGGACACATCCTTAGATGCTCCAATCTCATCTTTAATATCTCCTTCAGCGAAAAGTAACTGACGACACCCGTCATATGTTGGTTGTCCACAAGCCTGAACTGACTGATTAGTTATTAATTTCTTGCTACACCAAATTTCACCCAAGATTAAGCACTCAATAAAGGGAGAGAAAACGGATGTGGTCTAATAAACGTGGCGTTTGTTTTTCTTGAAGAATTACACACACGCGCGCGCGCACCCTCGCACGCACGCACACACGCAGACACACTTACTTAAGATAAAGTTTGAAATATATTAAACATTAACTGCTTATGATAAAGAACGTACTGCCAAGAGAAGAAACTAATTGAACTAAGCGAGAAGGAACACGAATGGAAGGCACAGGTGCGTATTACAGCGGAACAGGTAAAATACAGAACTACACCAGCAAAAAAAATTGACGAGATGGGGAAACAGAAAGGGAGGTCCAAGACCGGGTCAGATGGAGAGTTTTCGTTGGTTGAAGTGGTTGGTGAACTTTGCCGAGCTAGTTTTCTTTAAGATGTCCTCTTTTGGAAAAGAACTTATTCTTATTTGGTCACATTAAACGATTATAATGGCTTAGAGTTTAAGGATAAATTGAGGATAGGGTGCAGGAAAGGAGAAAAAGGGCTACAGTGTAAACGATGGGCCCCATGGTATCACTGACACTCTGAAAACCATACTCGCTGGGGGTAGACAACAAGTCACTCAAGACTGGCTGTAAGGTTGTGATGACAAATTAAAGAGAAATGACGAATACGGTAAAACTGGTTCTAGTAATAAAGGTAGGCAGAGGCGTATAGTTCCGTTGTACACAAAGATAGAAATAGGGAGGAAAGTGGAAAAAAAAAATGAAATTGGCAGAAAATATCTACTTCTATCTAGGCGGGTTTTGTGCCCGCCTTTCTTGCGAGGAGCGTATCAAAGAGCTAAGTGCTTCATTATACATTTATTTTTCGTATTTTAAAAAAAACATCTGTGGTGTTGTTTTTTGTATGAGGTCACAGACAAAGCCATTTGCCGAAATATTAGACTGTTGTATGCTCTTCATTTATATGTGCTCATCTTCCCTCACTCTTTCTATCTTTCTTATAAAGCTGAATCATACACCTCTGCTAACCTTAATGGTGATAAACTATCGTCTGTGAGTTATTTTTATACATGACGTTTAAATTAATTGTTCATTGTTCTTATTTCAACACTGACGTTCTTTCACAGTACGGAAGGTATGCATATAGACTTGTAAAACATCATGGACAGGTTGTAAAATCATCATTAGGTTTATTATCTATCCCAGGACCCAGTTAAGCGATAAGTCAAGTTATGAAGATGTATACAGCAGAACAGGTAGGTTCTCTGCAGGTTTAATAAAATGTTTACAGATCAGTAGCACACTGACTTGAATTCTGAGTGACAACACAAAGCTGACGATCTGACTGAGAGTTCTTCTTAAACGCTTGCTCAGATACTCGCATGCTTTCGCTTTAAGATGTTTCATTTGTCGGCTGGTGTAGCATAGCCTTGTAAGTAATCATTATAGTTATTATTATTATTATTATTATTATTATTAGTGATATGATTATGAATATAATTAAAAATGTATTGTAGGCAAAATAGTCAAATCAAACAGCGACAGAAAAGTAGATAATTAGAAAAGGTAAAACGCTGACAAAGATGGGAGAGGTAAACTCCCGCGATATAATATTAAGACGGGACGCTCCGAAGAGCAGCTACTTAGAAATGCAAAACACTAATCAAAGGTAAACAGAGGAGGCAAAAGACAGACACGGCGACCTCCAAGAGATAGTAAATTAGTCCAGTACTAACAACACGATGACTCGAAAACCACTCGAGAACACATAGCCGAGGTGGAAAAATAGACACTGACACTTGACTGATGTAGCAAGGGCCAAGGGTCTTTATCGACAGAATAGAGAACGGACTAATTTCTAAAGCTTACTCCGCGAAAGAGATAGCCGGCTTAATTAGAATAACAATTTGACTGACCGAATTGAAGCGACGTATGGCTTGTTGCTAATTTTAGGACGCTATTTGCGATCGGTTTTGGAAACAAAGGAAGGTCAAATGACCAATCAAATACTTGGAGGCGTGGTCTATTTGACAATTAACTTACGACATATAAGTCAGGGAAGTGGACTGAGGAGATATAGATAGAGAGAGCGAGAGAAGGAAGACGGTAGAACATCAGGAGGACCCGAAAGGGGAACACAGGCAGTCTGGTAGAGGAACAGGAAAGAGAACGAGAGGTAGCGTTAGACTGAAGCTGTGTATCAAGTGATGTTGCAGTTTTGTTACTTTGAAACTTCGAGCACAGTGATTTAATGGAGGAATTAGTAGACCACAAGTTGCAGATCTGATATAGTAATGAGTATTCTTGTATGAAATACTGAATATTGTGAAGTTGAGAACACTGCTGAAATACTGCATGTAGAATATGAGAAAGTTTGATAATGTGAACAAATGATTATGTGCTACAACGACGAATCTAACGAAATGTATATAATGTTACATCTTATTCCAAGAGATGTTGTCGATGATGGCCTTGGTCTTATTTGTCAAAATAAACGATTTCAGTGAACTTTTCATCAGGCTTGATCTATTGTAATGTTTGTGAAACCTAGACGTGTGATGTATTAATTAAAGAACACATCTTTGTTAAACTGGCCAGGCACATACTTAGCACCTACTCACTGACTGCTGCTTAACTGCGCCTAGTTTCAACAACAACAACAACAACAACAACAACAACAACAACAACCCCCCTCCTCACCCTGATCGTGGACCAGCGTGCACAGATCAGCAGATGTCAACGTTTGGTAACTGATCAAAATATGTTGTAGATCTTCTGTTCTTGGCAGGTCTTTCTATGAGATAGACACTTCAGCTCAGCCTCTCATGTTTCAGTCTCCATATGACAAAGTTACATGGCTACGACAGAGCAGTCTTCTAGAAAGACAATCCACATGGCTGGCTTGAGCGTTTCCTTCTCTAGATAAGGAATGGATAAGAAGGACTTAATGCGAAGGCCGTGCTGGACATACTGCAGGAGGATGAAGACAGGGAGTGACATACTGCAGGAGGATGAAGACAGGGAGTGACATACTGCAGGAGGATGAAGACAGGGAGTGACATACTGCAGGAGGATGAAGACAGGGAGTGACATACTGCAGGAGGATGAAGACAGGGAGTGACATACTGCAAGAGGATGAAGACAGGGAGTGACATACTGCAGGAGGATGAAGACAGGGAGTGACATACTGCAGGAGGATGAAGACAGGGAGTGACATACTGCAGGAAGAAGAAGACAGGGAGTGACATACTGCAAGAGGATGAAGACAGGGAGTGACATACTGCAGGAGGATGAAGACAGGGAGTGACATACTGCAGGAAGAAGAAGACAGGGAGTGGACAGACAATGTGCTTGTACAGAGATTGATGAAGTTAGGACAGACCAAGATGCCGGAAGAAAATCCTAACTAAGTGGGGGAATAAGTAAAATTTAAAAAAAAAAACAACATTTGACGGAAACCATTAGTAGACAGACTTTTGGGTGTTGGAGTATGCGGCGGAGAATGTATGGCAGTGTCCTGAATGCTATGTTGGCGGATTCTGAATTCTGAAATCTGAAGTCTAAAATTCTCTAGGTCTAGATCCGATTTTCTTTTCTAATTTTTTTTTCTGTTGGTTCCACAGTTGTTGTATCGGAATCCGCTCTGCTGAAATTAATTACGTTTACACTTCTGGTTCTATTCAAAGCTAAAGGAGCGCAATAATTTGCAGTTTTCAGCAATGACGGGCATATCCCACTTTTTATGTGCATCTGCTAGGGAGAGTCAAACAGCAACCTTAATTGTTTTTAACTTAATCATCATCATCATGTGCCTTCTCTAGAACAATGGTTGGTGGTAATGAATCTCCAGTTCCCTCGTGTTGATTGTGCACTCAGCCAGGCTGTATCCTGTCCATTCTCGAATGTTATCTTCCCATTTAGTCTTCCTCTTTCTCCTTTTCCTTCCACCTTTCTTTCTAGTATGCTCTTCGGTATATTGTTATGTTTATTTGAGTACAATGTACTGAGTACAGATGTGATTGAAAACTCCTTATCACTTTTAAGCATAGTCCCCACCACGCTCAAAGTCAGGTCTGTCACTGCTTCACTAATGCTTGGATTCTTCAAGGGAAAAAAATATTCTGACTGACACTGCAACCAACTATACACAGCCTCTAATATCTCCGTCCGTGCTAACTTTCCTCCCATCTAGCGCCTCCTTGATGAGTTCAAAAACATGAAAATTACATGGTGCGAGTTTGGGTGAATGTGTAAAATGTAGAAGACACTCCAAACGCAGATTCGTAATTTATTGAAACTGCTGCACGTGTTTTTTCATGGTGTAACAACACACTAGAATTGAGCAAACTGCCACGTTCTGCCTGGTTACAGGTTTCGAGTGGTTCTCGAGCAGATCACAGTATAATTCGCTATTGATAGTGGTTTCTCTCAATCAATAAATCAAGTGCCATGCTGCATGACGTAGGCGATCATTTCTCTCCACAATTCCCTGTCTTTAGACTTGATTATGAGATCCGCCAGTGACTTTCATCCTAGCTACACTGACAGCCCATCCAGTAACTTCTCCCTGTCTTCCTCTGTCTCTTTTTCCCTCAATTTTTTCCAGTTGCCACAATGTGTTCCAATGTTCATCTTCTCAGAAAATGTCCTACAAATCTTGTTTGTCTGCCTCTGATCTTTGTTGCAATTTGCCTTTTAACTCCAGCCTCTCTTAAGACTTCTTCGTTGGTTTTATTAGCTGTCCATGGTACCTTCAACATCCTTCTTATGAACCACATTTCCATGGGCTCCATTTCTCGTTGTACTCTCTTATTTATGGACCATGCTTCGCATCCATAAAACAAAATTCGCTCGATGTAACATTTAATTACTCGGAATCTTGTTTCCATTGATATGGATCTGTTGCACAAGATGTTTCTCATTTTCTGGAATGCTGACTTGGCCTGAGCACGTCTGCTTTTTATTTCGTTGTGACATTTCCCATCAGCTGTTATAATCGCTGTTATAAGTAGCTGTTCCTCTGAGCATGTAATTTTCAAGGATTGGGACTTTGTAGTCCCAGAAAATCTTGAGCATCAGTTTTTCAACTGACGGAGTTGTATGAAACTTCTTTGTTTTCGGCGAGGAAGAATGTCGCCACTCCTTGCTGGCTTGCTTTGTCTCTGACTGGAAGTAGTGCACCTCGCATTCGTCTTCAGTGGCTATGGGCCGTAGAAAGCCATCTCCTTCAGTTTCTAAACATCAGACACTCGAGAAGCGAAAAACTGTGCGCTGTTCTTCTCTCGCGCGTGCTTCCAATGGAGTGTCCATTTTTGAGCTTGTACTCTTGAGCCTGACGTCGTATTTTCGAAACGACCTTAATCCCTCATATCTAGAGAGTTGACATAACATATCTCTATTACAATTTTCCACTGTTCAATTCAGACTTTTTAGTGCAAAATTAAGGTTACTTTTCACTGTAGACGTGTGTCAAAGAATTGATTAAAGATGAATATAATGGCGATTGTTGTAAAAAAAAAAAAAGATACTAGACGAACAGAGTTTTTGTGCATGGTGAGGTTTTATACTAAAGGATTAAACAAAACAAACAATCTTTTACCCATCCTCGTAGTTTGTCTTGCATATGACATGACAGCCGGTCTATATTTGTATCAGTATATAACGGAATAGAAAATATATTTGTAGATGTTGGCATAATAAATAATACAGTGAATTTTATGAAGAATACACATGCATTTGTTAAGAGTAAGCTTCGAAGAACCATTAAGCTTATCCATAAATGTCGGCTTAGCAAAACAGAATCTTGATTTGTCTCTTTCTTCGGGTACATCACAGTGCCCAGGGGATGCAGAATTGTACACTTCTTGGTGACTCTCTTCACAGAAAGAGATATTTAAGATTTCTGCTATTCCATCCCTTCATCTGTTACGTTGTCGACCTCTTCCTCTGCTTCCAGGCCAGATTTGAGAGGAAGATTATGTTATATAAGCTTTTTTTTTCATCGATCAGCAATGTTCACGGTCATATAAGCATTGTTTCCGAGATCTCGCGGCACGTTCCACTTTTTAACTATCTCACGCCAAACCATCATTGGCATTGCTGGTAGATCTTGCATACCTATGTCAATCAATGCTTAGAGCAATATTAGGCAAAGTCAAAATAAAAAGAAAAGTGGCAAATTTTTAACCTAACCAATATTTAACCTTCCAGTTTTTTTCCGCCTTAATTTCTTACCAAAATGTATTCCAGCAGAGCATGGAAGTTTAATTAGAAGCGAAAGAGTTAAGCATATTCGCAGCAGAGATATGTAGTTTTGCTTTTAAAACTTACAAACTTGTATGGTCGGTGTTCATGTTTTGGAAAGAACATAGCTTAGCAATTTTGCGCTTCGCTGATAGAATGTTTTAGCTGGTACAGACGCTTCAAACTGGCCATAGGTAAACTGTGCACCCGAAAATAGACAAGAAGACGAAGTCAACATGAATCGGAACATGACATGAGCCCTCCATAATCCTTGACCGCACGACTTAAGATTCTCGCCGTGAGTCGGGAAATGTCGAGAGGTCAGGTATGTTCGAGACGGGCACAAAGGAAGAAGTTTTAACTTAATAAGATCCCGTTGGAAGCCCACACTGGCGTATTTGAGCACGGCAGAGCGACAGCACCTCGCGAGGTCACAGTGGCTGTTCGAGTTTTTATTATCTCTTGTCGCTTGGGGGGTGCAAAAAATATATCAGGGGGTTTCCATTGAACTTCCCTTTCAAAAATAACTTCTCTTTTTTAGAGAGCTTAAAGGTACAAGTATTTAAAGTTGATCACGATCATTTTACTGCTGCTACAACTGAATCACTTACTATCTACTTTTTTTTACTGTAACATTTAAATGTGAAAGCAACAGAACTGTGTTGCATATATTGGAGTCTATCAAGAATAGACCCATATATGCATTACAAAAATACGCAATATTTTGTCATAGATCGCTCATTTTAGTTCATATAATGAGATATCATTGTGATATTTATAAATGCTCTGTTTTCAATATATGTATATGATTAGTTCTGTAAAAGTATAAATTTCAAATACTGACATTTAAATGAAGCTATTCGCTTTGACAATTATTTTTTTTTCTGTAAGTATTTATTAAAATATATTCTCTTGACTGCAGGATTCAGTAAAGATGTTATAGAAGGAGGTCATGCTAATGTCATATTAGTCAGTGCTACAAACTGTAGACCTTTTTTTTTAAACTATGGTGACCTTTTAGTTAAGAAAAAAAAACGAAAGAAAAGAAAAGCATGTGTGATCGATTACAGAGTGAACCATGAGGACTTGTTAGTCGAGGCCAATTTTCACTGTGGACAAGTTTGGTAATCGCCTTCGCCTATATTCGATACTCTAGCTAGGGAGACAATATGGAACACTGTAAAAAGGTAAGTCCAGTTACGCATATACGTTAGCACACAAATCTTCGGCAAACATTTGGTAAACCTTTGGATTAGAGACTTATTAAAGATGGATAAAGGTATATGTGTGCAGCTGTAAAGTAGTTTTGATGATTAGCAATGAAAGAAAAAAAGAAAAGAGGAGATGAAAACAATCAATATTTCAGCCAAAAACCTTCTTCACGGAAGAGGAATAAAGAAACAGAACAGATAGGAGCTTATAAAATTTAGCAGGCACTTTAGATATAACAGAAAGAAAAGTAGTAACAAAATGAAGAGTAACAGAGCTCCGGATTTCAGCCCGACGAGCGACTGTCTTAATAGAGAGAACGTCGCGCTAACTAAACACTCGACCAAGTAACACTCGCTAGCTACTTCGTGCACAAACTAAACAGTCAACCACGTAACACTCGCTAGCTACGTTGTAAAATTCTATGTAATTCAAGAAAAAGATTGAAAAACATATAAATAATAAATCAACAAATGAACACACGCCGAAAATTTTTAATGTTTATATTTTTCCCCTGACGTTTATAAATCGTGACTCAAAGTCCTATATTTGTGTTGTGTGCTTGCTCTGTATATAGATTTATCCACATTCTGGGTCATTTTCTCTGTGTGTATATGTGTCTTTCTCCCTACCCATCCCCCCCTCCACTCCACCAGTGTGCTTGGCAAGTACTCATTGACATAGCTAGCTGACTGATGACAGCAGCTGACTGAAATTGTTCAGTCAATGAGGGGCCCCATATCGGCCGGCTGGCTCTCATCCACGTTTCAGAATGAAAAAATGGAAGCCATTCATAATGGACGTCACTCGTCATAATGAAACAGCTCACGAACAAACAGGATTTTAGTAAATTGTAAACGAAGCCTTTCCGGAGATGAATGTAAACTTTGCACCTGTGAAAACACCAGATATGCTGACGGAAGGTCAGCTTGTGGAGGGATTGTTGGAAGCAGTGCTGTCCTGTTGAATAAGCATGTATCAGAGCCAGGAAATTAACCAAGAAATAATATCGGAATGTCAATACTATTTATAAGAAAGTACGTCTTCTTGTCCAAGGCCATGTCGCACAACGTGGAAAATCGGATAATCGAAGGTTGGATAATGGATACCGCTGTAATCGAAAAGAAGTTTTTGGAAAAAATAAACTCGCTTATAGAACTAAGCTTTGCCGAAGTCGGTAGGGTGGGACATGAAGGTGCAGATATCACAGCCAAGATGTAAACCGTGACATAATGCAACAGGCGTCATTCTGAGGGAGAAAACCAGAAAAAGAAGAGGAAGGAGGAGGAGGAGGTAGAGAGCTGGAAGAAGAAGAAGTAGGCGGAGGAGGAGGAAGAGGAGCGGGAAGAAGAAGTAGGAGGAGGAGGAGGAAGAGGAGCGGGAACAAGAAGGAGGAGAAGGAGGAGCGGGAAGAAGAAGAGGAGGAGGAGGAGCGGGAAGAAGAAGTAGGAGGAGGAGGAAGCGGAGCGGGAAGAAGAAGTAGGAGGAGGAGGAGGAGGAGGAAGAGGAGCGGGAACAAGAAGAAGTAGGAGGAGGAGGAAGAGGAACGGGAAGAAGAAGAAGTAGGAGGAGGAGGAAGAGAAACGGGAAGAAGAAATAGGAAGAAGAGGAGCGGGAAGAAGAAGAAGTAGGAGGAGGAAGAAGAGGAGCGGGAACAAGAAGAAGTAGGAGGAGGAGAAGAGGAACGGGAAGAAGAAATAGGAAGAGGAAGAAGAGCGGGAACAAGAAGATAGGAGGAAGAAGAAGAGGAGCGGGAAGAAGAAATAGGAGGAGGAAGAAGAGGAGCGGGAACAAGAAGAAGTAGGAGGAGGAAGAAGAGGAGCGGGAACAAGAAATAGGAGGAGGAAGAAGAGGAGCGGGAAGAAGAAGAAGTAGGAGGAGGAAGAAGGGGAGCAGGAACAAGAAGAAGTAGGAGGAGGAAGAAGAGGAACGGGAAGAAGAAATAGGAGGAGGAAGAAGAGGAGGGGGAAGAAGAAGAAGTAGGAGGAGGAAGAAGAGGAGCGGGAACAAGAAGAAGTAGGAGGAGGAAGAAGAGGAACGGGAAGAAGAAATAGGAGGAGGAAGAAGAGGAGCGGGAAGAAGAAGAAGTAGGAGGAGGAAGAAGAGGAGCGGGAACAAGAAGAAGTAAGAGGAGGAAGAAGAGGAGCGGGAAGAAGAAATAGGAGGAGGAAGAAGAGGAGCGGGAAAAAGAAGTAGGAGGAGGAAGAAGAGGAGCGGGAACAAGAAGAAGTAGGAGGAGGAAGAAGAGGAACGGGAAGAAGAAATAGGAGGAGGAAGAAGAGGAGCGGGAAGAAGAAGAAATAGAAGGAAGAAGGGGAGCGGGAAGAAAAAAGAAGTAGGAGAGGAGGAGCGAGAAGACGAAGAACAACAACAAGAAGGAGGAGGAGAAGGAGGAATGAGGAGTAAGAGTAGGAAGGAGGAAGAGAAAGGAGCAGGAGCAGGAAGAAGAAATAAGGAGAAGAAATACTGAGAACTCAAAGATCGCCGGGTTTTAGTCATCTCGATTTTTTTTCAATTAAAAGATCCATAACAAAACAAAGAAATAATTGATATTTAAACAAAAAAAAGCACACACTCTAAGATATTTCTTTGTGGTGACGGTATCAAAGTATTTTTTTTGTAATGAAAACATTTTACTTGCCAGTTGTTGGGGGCGAAAATGAGTTTTTAAAAACGCCCTGCGGAAGGGAAAATCCAGTAGGAAAATAATGTTTATAAACATCTTCAAAGACTGAGCTACTTAACCAGTGAAATCACGAGAATCCAGCATCAAATGTTTCCACAGGAAGGGAATTCTGTAGCAACACCCATGAAAACAAAAAGCACATACAACAACAAGAATGTTAAAAATAGCTCCGTTCTTCCCTCCTGCTTCTTCTTCTTCTTCATCACCATCTTCGCGCCGCCAAAGATGGAGCTCTGGTTGAGAACAACACAATTTTGCTTCGAAGAGTCGATCATGAATAATTAAAGAGCATGAATCGTTTAGCAAATAATGGAAACCTAGACCACTGTAAGAGAAAGTAAGATTTAAAAAAAAAAGCTAACATTGCAAACAAACAAACAAAAATAGATATTTCTAGCTGAGAAGAAAACAAAATAGACATTACCAGCCGAGACAAAAAAATAGATATTTCCAGCCGAGCAGAAAGAAAATAGATATTTCCAGCCGAGACGAAAAAATTGACATTTCCAGGCGAAAAGAAAAAAAGAAACAAAAGAGGGAGGGGGGAGAACAAAACAGAAGGAAAGCCGCAGAAAAACAGAAGGAAAACCTCAGAAAAACAGAACGCTTTCAAAGTTTGGCTAACAACACGAGAACGCAACATTGCCGACATCATCATTAATAATGACAAACCGGCACATTCCGTAAGATGAAATCTGAAACGCACTTGCGCGAGTGCGAGTGGAGGATGCAATGAGCTCTAATAACATCAAAAGAGGAAATGGCTATGGCCTAAGGAAATGGCTACGGCTATACGAAATATCTACGGGCAACAGAAATATATGTACGTATATAAGGTTCTGTCTAAATCAATTTTCATCTCGCTGCCAAAGATGTGCTGGGGCTCTGAATGGGAATAACACATTTCTACCCCCGAAGAGTCGACCATGAGTAATTAAAAAGCCTGAAGCTAGAATAATAATGGGAACCTAGACTACTGTAAGAGAAAGTAAGAAGGGGGAGAAAAAAGGGGTGGGGGTGGAGGATCTAACACTGCAAAAAATTTTAAAATAGATATTTCCAGCCGTGAAATTATCAGAAATAAGCAAAAACGTTTGTACTGGACAAAACCTAACTCGAAGATTAGCGAGATCCAGCTGTACACTTCCGTACTTTGGTCAAAGATAATACTTATAGGATATTAATCGTAGATTAGAGGCTGTAGTAGTAGTAGTAGTACTAATAGTAGTAGTAGTAGTAGTAGTAGTAGTAGTAGTAGTAGTAGTAGTAGTAGTTCATGTGCAAAAGTGCAACTTCGTGACGTAAGAAAAGGACAAAGAGAAGAAATTGTACGTGTGGTCGTATGAAGATGCAAAGATGCCTAGAATTTGGCGGTCTGGTTGGCTGAGCGGTTAGTCACTCGTTCTACTAATCCGGTGTGTGAGGATTCTTTCCGGTACAAACAAACTAAAAAGGCCCTGGGGTCCACCCAGCCTCTAAAACTGGGTAGCAGATAAATCCGGGAAGGTAAATGCGGCCAAGCGTGATACTGACCATACCACACTTTCATGTGCCGATGGTCTTGGAAATACGGGTCTAACAACGTATCTCCATATGCCTTTATATCATGGAAACGGAGATTTTCCCTTTTTATAGAATGGACATTGAAAAGAACAGTTTTAAGCTGAAAAAAAAAAAGATTGAAACGTTTTCTATCCACTCCTTTATCCACTTCTCACAGTGGTGATTCGGTTCACCCAGACGCACTCAACATATTGTATGCAGGTTTACTATGTATAAAATAATCAGAACAAAATTAAAGGCACTTTTACCATGTGTCCTCTTATCTTCTTATATCTTATATTCTTCCACTGCCGTTAAACGTTACATAGGGCTCGCAAGGTAGTTCGCCACGTTGTCCTGTTTTCAGCGAGCTTTTCAACCTCACCTAGGGATTTTATGCCTACTAAGCTGACCTCTCTTAACAATGTCCTCTTTAGAGTTTCACGTGGTCGACCTTTTATTCTTCGGCCTGTTGTGTTCCACTTGATAGCTTGTTTTTGGGATTCTCTGACTGTTTCTTATCATCACGTGACCGATATATGTCCATCTCCTTTTCTCGATCACCCATGAGACTGGTTGTTGTTCAGTCATCTGTCTTATCTCTCCGCTGCTTTTGAATTCTTTTCTCTTTATGCTGAGTATTTTCCTTAGGCATTTGTTTTCAAGAGAGTCTAATTTCTTGTCTATTTCTTTAGTTGTTTTCCATCTTTCGCATGCATAAATGAGGGTGGATATTACATTTGACTTGAATAGTCCTAACTTGTTTTTTGTGCTTATAACTTAACCTTAACCTTAACCTCTTAACCACACACAAAATAAAAACGACATGTTGAATTGTAAATGTATAAACAGAATGACAGACAATTGTTGATTCAAATAATCTCTGTTATATATTTTAACTTTTCACGTAGTGAAGAATTCTAATATTGTCTAGTTAATACACAATCAGAAGACATACAAGCCTCTGAAAAATAAACATTAACTGAGTGCACGGTGAGACCCACTAGATTACACTGCACACATGGAACTCTGTGAGTGCATGTAGAAATATATATTACACGTAACTTGGTGCAGTGAAAGTGGGAATTAGAATTACACTTGGCGGATAGGGAGAATAATAAAGAAATAACCTAAGTAAGGAATTCACTGAAAGATATACTGGAAACAAGTTTAAGTAAAGAATAAAATAGGAACATATCAGGGAATCTAGCACGGCGTTAGACAAGGATTTTATGTCAAGTGATAGTGATATGTTCTCTCTTTACAGTGAAAACATCATGAGATCAATAATAGATTATCCATAAATAAAGGTAGGAGGATATAGTTTAAATATTTTAAAAAGATCTGCAGGACATGTTGAATATTGTAGTAACAGAGAGTGAAACCAAGGGCTCTGTCTCAACATCAAGAAAAAGGAGACAATGGTTGTATCTAAAAAAAGAAGTGCCCACCAACGGTACACTTGAACATCAGTGGAACAATACTGCAACAGGTGAACAAATTTAAATACCTCGGATAAGACGTTGATGAAAGATGTATCAGAGAAATTACAAGCAGAATCAGTCAGTAAGTCATTTGCATGTCCCTTGCGGAACTCTGTCTCCCTAACAGCTCTCCTGTAGACCTCTCGGTTGTAAGCAAGATGCCCTGTTGCTGATGCATCCATTCGCAAATCATCAACGATGTCTTGCAGCCATCTTCGTTTTGGTCTTCCTCTCTTTCTTTTTCCCCATTATGTATCCTTCCAAGACAGTCTTCTCTAGATTATCATGACATTTAATGTGTCCAAAATATTTAAGTTTTCTTTGTTTAATCCTCTTTACTAGCCACCCTTCTTCAGTATTAAGTTCTTGTAGTATGGATATAGTTGTTCTTTTTTTGTGTCCATGATATTTGAATAACTCTTCTATAGCATGTACATCCAAAGGGATTTATGTATTTCTCAATTTCTTTTGTTAAGTGTCCAGGTCTCACGGGCATACGTTGGAATGAGAAAGCAGAGTATGCCAGACAAAAGCGCCATTTCAGAAACTGAAAACAATGATGTGCAATAAGTCATTGTCATTGAATGTGAGAGAAAGAACTGGAGGGCTATATTGAAGCTGTTGTGTTTTATGACCGTGAATCATGGACTATTGGCAAGCGGACGAGTAAATCATTGGAGGCAACAGAAATATGGTTCTTGAGAAGAATGTTGCGGATCCCATGGACAGCCAAGATAACTAATGAGCAGTGTCTGAAACAAGCTAATGAAAAATAACAAAGATAAGGAAAAAGTAATCATCATTCTTGGAGTATGTGATTAGAAGAGAAAAACTGGGACAAAAAATCGTAACAATAGGCAGAACTGAAGACAGGAGAGGCAGAGGACAACCGAGGGAGCAGATGTTGGAAGGCCTGAAATTATGGCTTAAAAAGAAATCAGCAAGAGAGTTATTCAGAAATATGAAGGACAGAGATCTGAGGAACAAAATGACCGCCCATGCCACAAGGCATGACACGTGATGATGATGATGATGACGATGATGATGACGATGACGACGACGACGATGATGATGATGACGATGACGACGACGACGACGACGATGATGATGATGATGGCGGTGGTGGTGGTGATGATGATGATGATGATGATGATGATGCAATTCCCAAGAGTTAAGTGTATTGTTCAATGGAAAGCTTCTCTGTTATTGGACAGGGCTGAAAGAGAATCTAATGCTATGTTTTGTGTCTGCAGAGCGTTTTGATGACGCCGTGCGCGCATTTTTGTATGTATGTGAGTGTGTGTGAAATGAGAGAGAGAGGGAAAATGAGAGAGAGAGAGAGAAAGAGAGAGATTACTCTGTATATATTATTAATCAATCTTTCTCATGTTTTTCTCCTATCTCTCTCTATCTCTATCTCACTCTCTCTCTCTATCTGTCTATTCTCTCTCTCTCTCTCTCTCTGTCTATCTATCTATTTTCGGTTGGTTTTTTTTTTGCAAATCAAAAGAGTTGCTCATTCAGAGCAAGGCAGAGAATAACACGTTTTAATCTCTTATCTCTTAAAATTTCAAAGTCTCTCTTTCTCTTCATCACTAGCACATGCTGAAAGTCTCGTCTTTCTCTTCATCACTAGCACATGCTGAAAGCCTCGTCTTTCTCTTCATCACTAGCACATGCTGAAAGTCTCGTCTTTCTCTTCATCACTAGCACATGCTGAAAGCCTCGTCTTTCTCTTCATCACTAGCACATGCTGAAAGCCTCGTTTTTCTCTTCATCACTAGCACATCATGAAAGCCTCACGTTTCTATGTTTCCTGCTACCATTTCAGGCAGTGTTAGCGACCTTCTTGATGGTACTGATGCTCATTGTAATGACTTTACAAAAGACCTCCCTAATAGTGTCCTTGAGGATGATACTTCACCCTGAAGTGACCATGGAACAAGGGTTAGTATTTGATAAACTATTTTTATGAAAACAGATCTTCTTCTTCCTTCTCCCTGGAACTCCGAACTTGATGTTCTTTGCAGCCGATGCAACGAAGGTGTTAAAGCCTAACATTGTGTCGAATTGGAAGCTGGTTAAGGCGTCTACATTTTTTCCAGTCCCTGCGTGGAGGTAAAAAGCAGGGAGTGTGGCATACTTCTTTAGCAGACTCCACCACCATGGAGACTATGGAGACCCCTGCCATGATAGTACGGCAAGGCCTATTACTGTGGGGTACCAAACGGAGATGTGGAACAGGGTCATGCCCGGATACTGTTTACCAATTCTGATGTCTGCGTGTCAACTATGAGTCACTTACTACCAAATCAGACGGCGATTTTATCCCCTTTGGAAATGGATAACAACAGGAAAGATAAATTAGAAGAAAAAAATTCAGAGGAAGCCCAGGAGAGAAGACCACGGGCAGTGTAACACGATGCCATGGTTAAGTCACCAAAGGAGTTTATGGAAAATATCAAGAATTGAGGTCTTTGGAGAAGCATTGCCACTAGTAACCTGATGGCCGGTCATATGATAATGATGAGGTAAAAGTAACCGATCTGATGTCAGACTAACTGCAAGTTATGCTTGGGTTTTCTGAACAACAATTTGACTGTAGACTGAAAATTACAAATACACCAGCGTCAGAAGGTGAAAAAGCTCCAATTCCCTTGCGTTACATATTAGCCTCAGCTTGATCTTTCTCTGGGAAGCGTCCTCTAGGAGATGGAAGGAGGTCTCAGAGAAGTTCCCCCAAGTTAAAAGTTAGCCATGAGTTTCCAACAGACAGCCACGCACCAGCTAAAGTTCCGCTTCAGTGTTGGGAGATCCCGTGAAATCAAATCCTACAGAAGCATTTCCAAAAATGTAATTAAGACGTCGTATATACACCACAGGGGAACAGAAGTAAGGGTAGACCAAAAGAGACATGGAGAAGAACAATAGAAAGGATGTTGAGCAATAGAGGGCTCACCTGAGCAAGAGCAGAAAAAAAGGCAAAGGACAGGCATTTGTGGAAAACCCTTGCGGAAGCCCCATGTGCCCTGGGCACTTAAGGTTCAGATATATATATATATATATATATATATATATATCGTACATTAATCAGTGTTAGTGCAAAGTATGTAATGATTAGCCTTGAAAAACTGTAGGCGAAGTGCTTCAGGCATGAGAGAAAAAGGAAACAGAAAGTAAGTGAAAGTGAGATTCTGACCCTGAAGACAGACAGTCGTCCACCCACTATCAAACTCGACCAGCGAAACATCCCAAACTGTGTAAAACATAATGTTGTCTTCAACCTGTTAAAACTGTGACCGCACATGAGTTATCCAAACCCAGAAGAAAATGAAAGACGCTGATTGGGAAACTGTGTATGTAAGCTTTAGCCTCCTACTTAGAACTAGAAGAGGCGGGAAAGACATGGTCTGATGTATTCATGTTTGCTCAAGACAGGACTGGCTGGAGAACCTTTTTTGATGCTTTATACTCCATTGGGAGTACAGAGGACATGATGATGATGATGAACTTCATACTTCCCAGAGCTTAGAGCAGTGGTTCCAAAAGTATGGGGTACCGCCCCCCTGAGAGCAGTGAGAAGATCCGGAGAGGAGGAAAGGGGGGGGGGAGTTGAAGGTAAAGATGGGAGCACACTCTGCTTGGGAACTGTGATCATGAAGAAAAGAATGGAACAGCAAGGAAGCATCAGAACCAACTGAGCAAATAAATATTTAGGGTGACCTGGAAGTCACGTGAGCAGTAGCTCCAAAACGTTGTGGAACCATTGTCTTAGAGAATCTTTGATAACTTTCTCTCTATTAATGAGAAAAGTTAATGAAATGCATGTAGTCAAATAACAAGAAGTCTCAGTATTCTTTGCATTTCAATTATCACTGCAGAAACATCTTTTTTTTCAAGGTATCCACAAGTATTTCAGTATATATTTGTATTTTTGCATACTTTTTTTCCCTAGGTACTGCATCATAACATTGATCCTCGTAACGCCGTACTTGTTTGCCATGTTCCTCATGGCTTGGAACATTCCATTTTTGAGGAAATGTAAAGGCTGTACGCTACCCTCACCAAGGATCATCATCCTGGTACGTGCTGTCCTTGGTGTTAGACCCAGTTAATTAAATGTTACTTACTTCTGAGAGTTCTGAAATGTAGTGGAATCCTTTTTGACATTTTACACATTCTTGTGAACTAGTTATCACATAACACACAAATTTATGGCAATTAATTTATTTTCAAATGTTTCTGCCTACTTCAACATCTGTAAACGCGAATGAACATTCAGAAGAACTCAGGGGAGTATCTCCAACTGGTTTAAAGCGAAACCGGGTATCGGCCAAGGTGTGTCCTACTGTCTCTCTTGTTCACAATATACATGGAAAGCGTGAGTAAAAACACAAAGGACTGTTTACATGAGAGGCCGCCAACCTACTGTCATAGACTGGATCCCATCCGCCACACGAATCATCCGACCAGCCGCTCCCCCAAAATCTTGTACTTGTAACTGCGAGCTGTTGTTCTTTGCAGCTGATGCTGTGGAGGTGTTGAGGCACAGCATCGTATGGGCGAGGAGCAGGTTATGGCAGCTGCTTTTTCAGTCCCGGAGTACAGCTAAAAAGCAGGGGGTGTGCAATGCTTCTTTAACCGACTCCACCACCATGGCGATCCCTGCCCCGTCAGCCAGGCTAGGCCTGTTACTGGGGGTACCACGGAGAGGTAGGACAGGGTCTTGGTCAGCTACGGGTCGCGGTTTGCCACATCGGTCAAGCTTCACCCCTGTCCACCAAAATCATAATACCCACCCTGCTCTGGTAGCGCCAAAAGAGATCTGCGTTCGAACTTTTGCAGTAATGCGAACTGTAACTGTTAATCCACCGAAAGATTTTAACAACTCTATCACCATTTGCTTTTTAATTTAGCTATTTTAATGTATATATTACTCGTGTTCCCGAGATAACATTCCTTGCACGTGGAACATGTGTTTCCCGAAGATTTTGCCCACTTCATTACCCATGGAGGAGATCACTAAGTAGCTCTTCTTATCATAAACACAAGGAAGGGGGGGGGGAACTGTGACCGGAGAAGCAAACTCAGAAAATGTTGTATACTTTGATATGGTTGAGAAAGGCACGAAGTAAGATACGACGCAATAGGGTGAGAAATGACAGTCGATCCATCATATTAATAACGACAGTGCTACAGCGCATTGAACGTCAACTGATGACCTAGGTTGGTCATCTGATGAGAATATGCCCTAAACATCCACCAGTACAAGAGTATCACCAAAACCTGACAGGAAACAAAGAGAACGAGCCAGAAGAATATGGTCAGAGGGAGCAAACGACTTCTTAAACTGTGTAACAACGCTCTGTAGAATGTACACTTTGTTATTTTGGAACCAACGAGGTGTTTGAGGCCCGCCCTGCACATTGACTGCCGGGGGTAAGGTCCGCATCTCGTTACGGGTGGGCCCGGCTTGCAGTACCACCGGGTCACGGCCTGTTGTTTTCGTTGTCTCAAAAAAAAAAAAAAAGTAACAACGCACCAAGTCCATCACCTGGCTTAGGCGTGAATCACTGGTCAAACTATGCAGCGAAGAAGAAGAAGAGGAAGAAAATTATTTTTAAAAATCAAACATCTGCATATGGATTATGGGCACACATTACAACAGCTTGTAACTGTGATCACTACTGCGTCCCTCTAGGGTGTGCACTCTAAGTGGCTGCCCATTTGACCCGGCGCTAGCACCATCTGCCATGGTTGTATCACGTGTAAAACGCTGTACCTATGATAAATGCTTCAGGAACAAAAACAAACAAACAAAACTATCACCAGACAAATGTGCTTCAGATCCATAATTTTTCCAGGGCTGATAATTTATAAATAATAATTCCTCTGACGGCCTCAATACATAATTATCCTGCCTTTTTTTTTTTTTGGTCTGGTTTACCCCTCCAGGGAACTCAGGATACAGACGAGATCAGAATAGCAGCTGCAGATTATCGATTATATTAGTCACGAGGACCAGAAATGTTAAGTCTGTTCTAAAGTAAAATGTAGATGTTATGTTTCCAGGTGTCACGGTAAAGCATTAGAAACTACACAAATATAACAGCCCTAAAGAGACTGCGAACATCCAGTCATCCTTTCCCAGTCCTTTCTTCTAAATTTCTAAACCAGTTCATGATATGCACCAGGACAGCTGGATACCTCGCTTCGGTTATTTGTCTTCTTGCATCTTAATTTCTATAGATGATGACCTAATATTTAGAGGTCTAAACATATTTTTTAAAAACATTCGTCGAAAACTTAACCTCGTCTTACAAGAATCTCTATCTGAACACTTGAGAAAAGAAAAGCTGTGTTCTTAGTGCTGGACTCTCGTGCAGTAGACCATACACTTTTATGTTTGTAGCATTTTCAAAGCATATACACTACATTGACTTCATATATATATATATATATATATATATATATATATACTCTTTAGCAAAACATTAAGACCAATATTAAGTTTTATTATACAAGGCACTCTCTTCTGTGTCAAATACGAACCCGATAAGAGGTACAGATCTCTAGTCATTTCAGCTAGCGCCGGTTTGGAACTAATAACCAAATTGCTGTTTGAGTTCTCTGCCCGGCGGGTATATGTCATATACATCAGTAAAAAAATGTGCTGCAAGTTAGTCAGAACTATTTATTACTCTTAAAACTGGACGCCACACCTCTAGTCCTCTCGTCGCACACCACTGTCCCTCGTCACACCCTTGGAAAAATGTATGTTTAGAACCCTATTACACGCTGTGCTTCGGGACCGTGTGAAGTCAATACGGGCGTAAAAACACACAAACAAGATCATGACTCTCGCCTTGAGGGGTCAGTTAGAGACCAGCGTAACATTATCGTAATATATTTCTTTAAAATTCTGTTGATTTCTGAAAGAAAAAATACATTTTTGTGGTGTTTATTTCAGGGTGTTTTTGCTGCGGCCGTTGAAGCTTCCTGCCTTGTGACCTTCACAACCCGCGTCATGGCGTTACTTCCGGTGTACGTGGCTCTCCCAGCGACCCACGGAGCTTTGGCCATCTCTGCAGCCGTCATGTCATTCAGTCACTGTCGGGTACTTTTCTAGATAAATCATGGGCGAACACAAAGCTTTCTAAACTCCCCTCTGAAAAGGTCTCCAGGTCTGCGACCCAGTGAAAATTTCCTTCGTGAACCCAGTATCAGCCACTACGAGGAAACTAGACACAGACCTTTTGTCCTTATGGTGAATTTCCTTTAGTAGTGATCCACTAGAGCAATGTTTCCCAGGCTTGTTCGGACTGCCATCCCCTTTTTCTCCCAGCCCACATCTCAATCCCCCCTCTCCCCCTCATTTTTAACAATATGAAGGAGTATATTTAAAACTCATCTACTGTATTATTTTCTGAACTTTTAATATGATGGATGAATTTCATGTAGGAACACAAGTTTCTCAATATCAGGTGGAAAAGTAATGAGAGGTCTGCTGCTTCATTTCCCTCAACGCCCCCTACTACCCCCTTTCTTTCACTACCCTCCCTACCGACCATTTTTCTTTCACTGCCCCCTGATACCTTTCAACGCCCATTGGGAGTGGGGGGGGGGGCTATTTTGGGAAACACTGCACTAAGATGATTCCCCGGGTATATCATGGAGTGCTCGCCCTTGGAACAACTGTTTAACATAAAACTAGTGCTGGATTTTGGTTTGGTGAGACACTAAACTATGGTGACAGATTTAGAATTGGTGAAGACCTACGCTTGGGGCCCTTCTCTTTAAAAAATTTTTTTTAAGGGAGGCCTGTGAATTCTGAGGACCTAAGCTGTAACTAATCCCTAGATCCGGAACTGAATAAAACAATTGTTTTTCAGACATTCATTCATTCATTTGCATGTCCCTTACGGAACTTTGCCTCCCTAACAGCACTCCTGTAGGCCTCTTGGTTGTGAGCAAGATGACCTGCTGCTGATGCATCCATTTGCAGATCATCAACGATGCCTTGCAGCCATCTTCACCTTGGTCTTCCTCTCTTTCTTTTTCCCATTATGTACGCTTCCAAGACGGTTTTCTCTAGATTATCATGATGTTCTCTTTAATTCTCTTTACTAGCCAGCCTTCTTTAATATCAAGTTCTTATAATATGGATATATTTGTTGTTTTTTGTGTCCATGATGTTTGAAGAACTCTTCTGTAGCATTTACATTCAAAGGCATTTATGTGTTTCTCAGCTGTTTTGTTAAGTGTCCAGGTCTCACAGGCATATGTTGCGATGGGAAAGATGCATGCCTTTAAAAATCTTATTTTTTGTAGTTCTGTTGTTCCTCTCCGTAGATTCTTTAGTTGTATCTCTATTATTGTATCTCCATTATTAGCTAGTAGTGATCCAAGATATTCAAAACTCTCCAATTCTTCCAGTTTTTCCTCACTGATACATATATCAGCTACCTTGTTTGTTTTGTCAGTTGTCATCAATTTAATTTTCTTCGCATTAAGATAGAGGTTTTGCTCTTCGCTGTTCTTACGGACTGTCATAATTAGTTTTTCTACTCCTTTTTTTGCGTTGTGGACAGTAATACTAAAACACAGAAGACACTGTGAATGAGAAATAGAACTCGCATATTCTGGTTTTGAAGTTGTTAAAGCTAAAGAGAATATCTCACTCAAAATAAAGAAAGAAAGAAAGAAAGAAAGAAAGAAAGAATTTTCTCTAATACTCACAGATCCTGATAAACCAGTTTCAATTATTTCTATTTTTTGTTGTTCCAGAAATCGTCAGCTGGAATGACAGTCACAGCCGAAACTACCCGTGCGAAGTGGATTGACCGATCTTTCCTCTGTGGTGCTTCAAAGATCACTGCTTCTGTTCTGTGCATTCTGATATCCCCAGCAGTAGCCTGCTACCTGTACTTCATAGGTCTAGTAGACATTGTTACTGCGATAAGTTTGACCATTGTCTCATCAGTTCTTGGACTGATCTGGACTCCAGAATTCCAGTTCTATATACTAGACCCTTCGGGGAATAATCTACTGTGTCATAAAAGGCTTCAGTTGTTATACGGTGCCGTTAAGGTTTTTGGCATTTTTGTTTTCATTTACCTGGAAATGTACATCAGAAGCGATGTTTCCAAGACCGACGGCCTCATTCACAAATTCATTCAAGGATTTTCTGTATTCAAAGACATACACCTTTTAACGCCTATTGTTGTTCATTTCCTTACTAGCCTCTCGGCTTTCGCCTTGTCTTATGTGTCACTAGCTCTATGCCAACCGCTGTTCGGCGTCTTGATCCCATCTTTATTATCCATGGTAACCAGTATTGTTTTATGCTCTATTTTGGCGCCATCAGTGTACGGCATTGACGAAACAAATTATTTCGGATCTTTTTCTCCGTTCTTAATTTGTTCTGCCGCCCTAGCATGGACATGGGCCTGGCCTTACATCCTTAAGTCATCCTCTTTGCTACAGACACCTCAGCACCTACTGACCCCTTACAAAATTTTGTTTAGGGGATATGAGTGGAGCCCAGTGTTCCACGAGCAGAAACTGATTCTTGGATACGACTCTAAGCATCTTCTTGACATTGTGACGTACGAACCTAAGGTTAAGAGCAGGATTTACATCTGCACTACCATGTATAGAGAAGCAGACTACGAGATGGAGCGTCTCTTGATGAGCTTGATACAAATTTCTTCGCACCCAGTTCTTGAGGATATTCATTTTGAGAGCAATGTCTTCATGGATAACGGCTGCAGCGGCGAGAATCTGAACGAATTCGCTCTCCAGTTTGTCGCCCTCTTAATCAATAAGGCCAGCGTCATGCTGGACAAAACCAGGTGCTGGCTAACACCTTACGGCATACAGATCTTCTGTAAGCTTCCCTGCGGTCTGCCTCTCTTCTTACATCTCAAAGATCCTCAAAAAGTGAAGGCAAAGAAGAGATGGAGTCAGTCCATGTACATAAACTATGTTATGAGATTCAGAAAACTTTTGTGGCAAAACGACAGTGACAACAGCGCAGCTTTCGCGTTCGACGCTTCAGGAAACAAAATCATGTCCATTGTGACGAATTTAGTTCAGAACCCGGAAACAAAAGAGATGAACTTTATTGGGCATAATGAGCAATTTATGCTGAGGCGAATCAGTAATGTGGGATATCCCACTCTCTCAGATTTCAGGATTGGGTCCTCTGACAGTGACAATGGAGGAACCTCTGTTGAAGATTCCACTCCTCCCAACAGTGATTCTGGATCACAGGTTAGAAAAATAAAAGAAGTTGAGGTGAGATTGGGATGGAAGTAGGAAGAGAGGGAGAAAAAAAAAAGAGAGGTGAGAGGGAGTGATAAAGAGAGAGAGAGAGAGAAACTGAGAATAAAAGGGATAAAGGTATTTGTGGGGATGGGGGAGTGAAAGAAAGGGAGTGAGAAAGTGAGAGAGAGAAAGTGAAAGAGATAGAGAAGGAAAGTATTAAAGAAGAAGGGAGAGAAAATGAGATAGTGAAAAAGAGAAAAAGAGAGAGAGAGAGAGAAAGTAATAGAGAAATTGAGACAGCGGAAAAGAGAAAGAGAGAGAGAGAAAGAAAGAGAAAGAGAAAATAAGAAAGAGAGAGAGAGAGAGAGAGCAGAGTAGAAGATGTCTACTAAAAGACGTAACTGAGGAGATTAAGTGCAACGAAAACTGAATACCGCTCTGAATTTCGAGCGTAAAACTCATTGCTTTTTCAAACACCCAGTTCCTAATTGCCCTCTTTATCACTAAATATGAAAACCTACTTTTAACAATTACAGTAATGAACTATATAGTCTATACTTCCGACAAATTTACAACCGAAAGACAAGGCAAAATATCCCACGAGAAGGGTTATTTCACTGTTTAAACGTTAGTTCAATATGTTTACCACAAAGAGCACAATAATATCATGTATGGCTACAGAATGTTACAATAAAACTATCACACTTTGATACGATGCCCCTGATTAACTCTTTGGTAAATATTACCTCTGATAAATAAGTGTTAATAAGGAAACGTAAGTAATTTATAATTTTTCTTAGCAGTTCTTTGTTTCGCAAAGGGTTAATATTTCTCTTTATGTAAAAGGGGCAGGAAAGTCAATGGGTGAAAATGAACAAACGATTTTATACTTCTTCTTGCTCCTGATTGGCCAGGGCTTTGCCTACAGCTCCAGCAAGGAAAGCTCAGATCTGGAATCTCTACCCGAAGACAGAGGTCGAGATGCCCCCAGGACGGGATGTGTTAACCTTGGGTTTCAGCCGGACGAGTGCACCCAAGGGGGTCAGTCTTCAGAAGCGGCAACTGTTGGTGAGCTGTGACAGAGACTGCTAAGATGTTTTATCTATGAAAATTAAAACATTTGCTTATGTCGCTGGAAAATAGTGAGAAAATAGTAGTAGTAGTAGTAGTAGTAGTAGTAGTAGTAGTAGTAGTAGTAGTAGTAGTAGTAGTAGTAGCGGTAGTAGTAGTATTAGTGGTGGTAGTAGTAGTAGTAGTAGTGGTAGTAGTAGTAGTAGTAGTGGTAGTAGTAGTAGTAGTAATAGTAGTTAGTAGCAATAGTAGTAGTAGTAGTAGTGGTAGCAGTAGTAGTAGTAGTAGTGGTAGTAGTAGTATTAGTGGTGGTAGTAGTAGTAGTAGTGGCAGTAGTAGTAGTAGTAGTGATAGTAGTAGTAGTAGTAGTAGTAGTAGTATTAGTAGTAGTAGTAAATAAGGCAGCAGCAGTAGTAATAGTAAAAGAAGCATTGCCAAACTCTGCGACTAGCGGTAATATTTTAATATCCGTTGTATTACTTGTAATAGGTGTAGCAAATGCTTGGAATTGTTATACTACTTCTTTTGATTTTTGTAATACTTGCCGTGAATATACACTAACATTAAGAATGATAACCGGCGATTCTTCTTTCGTACTTCAGACACTCAAGTTCGCGTCGACGAAGCCTCGCCCATTGTTAAGTCCAGCACCTTCTGTTCTCTGGATTCCTACACCGATATCTCTATGGACGAAGCGGCCCTAGTGGACGATGACCACACGTTCATCTTGGCCACTGATGCCGATATGGACTTCAACGCCGGCGCTGTGAAAGAGTTGCTGGATTTGTGCAACAGCGATAAAAGAGTTGGCGCTGCTTGTGGCCGCACGCATCCCATAGGCAAGAAGTGCAGTCCCATCGTCTGGCATCAAGTTTTTGAATACGCAAAAGGTAATGGAGGGCCATGGGATAGTAATGTGCCTGCATTAACCTCAGCGGTGACGTCTGTCCTCTCATTTATCCATTTGTCCACACATACAACATTCATTCCATTCGTCCATCCATCCATCCATCCATTCATTTGTCCATGCATCCATTCATTTGTCCATGCATCCATTCATCATTTTTTTCCCATCCATCCGTTCCTCCTTCACCTGTTGCTCATCCGTCTTTCTACTTATTTATCTTTCCGCCATTACTTTACATCTTACATCCTTCCCGTGCCGTGAAGCGTCACATAGGGCCCGCATGGCAGTTTGCCAAGATGTCCTGTCTTCGGCGAGTCCTTCAATCTCATCAAGGGAATTGGCTTCTCTTAACAATGTCCTCTTTAGAGTTTCTCGTGGTCGACCTCTTTTTCTTCGCCCTGTTGCATTCCATTTGATAGCTTGTTTGGGGATTCTCTGATTGTTTCTTCTCATCACGTGACCAGCATATGTCTATCTCCTTTTTTCTGATCAACCATGAGACAGGCTGTTGTTTGCTCATCTGTGTGATCTCTGCGTTGTTCTTGAATTCATTCCATTTTATACCGAGTATTTTTCCTTAAACATTTGTTTTCGAAAGAGTCTAATTTCTTGTCTATTTCCGTCATTATTTATTTCTCTGTGCGTGACTTCTTTAGGTATGTAGTAGGGGAAATGCCGCGGGCACAGATTTTGCGAAACTAGGGGTAAAACTGTAATGGAAAGTCTCCAGTTTTGTCTCTCTGCCACCTCCGTCCTCAGTGAAAACAAACTTGTATTATCTCACAGCCATCTCCATCCTCATCAAAGCAATTTTTTTTATCTTAATGACAGTAAACGTTTATTCCACTGTCACTTCCGTCATGACCGAAAACAAACTTGTATCTCACTGTCACATTCATCCTCACTGAAAAATACATTTTATCTCATTGCTACTTTGCATAAAACAATACACTATCACACAAAGTTCATGCATCTTCAAACACCGTCATGAAACACAGCTCTCTTTTCATAATGAATTCTGTCTTTGAACTGATCCTTGCACTTTAGACTTTCATGTACAAACAAATTTCTTCCTTAATAGTTTTACAAATTACCCGTGTGGTACCCGGGATCTGCAAAGAATAGGACCACTGTACCCTACCATGCATGATCGTAAAAGGCGACTAAGGAGGGTTCAGCATAGGGCCAGCAACCCTATCTGGTAAAAAACTATCAGACTGCTACAGAAACAGAAGCAAGGGAAAAAGCAAATGCAGGTGGAAGGAGAAATGCGTATCAGGAAACTGAACCCATGAAGGTTGTGGATGAAAGCCAGCCACTGGAAGTCCCCAGCCCGACTGCAGACCTCCTGGAACCTAAACAAAAGATGCATATAGGCAGCTGGAATGTAAGAACACTAAACCAGACTGGAAAACTAGCACAAACCATCAAGGAAATGCACAGATACAAACTAGACATACTAGGAATACAAGAAGCAAGATGGACAGGACAAGGCAGAAGGAAATTAACAACACAGCACACAGAAGATACAATAATATGGTCAGGTAAAGAAGATCTTCATGAAGGAGGAGTAGCATTGATTATAACAAAAGAAGCATCAAGAGCATTGCTGAAATGGACCCCAATAAATGAGAGATTATTATATGCACGGTTCAACTCAAGATTCACGAAGCTGTCTATTATAGTTTGTTATGCACCAACAGAAGCAGCTGAAGAGGAATTAAAAGAAGATTTTTACAACAGCCTCCAAGCCACAGTAGAAACAATACCCAAGCATGATATGCTACTCATCTTGGGCGACTTCAATGCAAAAGTAGGTGAAGGAAATGAAGATAGAAGAAGAATCATGGGAAGAGAAGGAATCGGAGAAATAAATGAAAATGGAGAAAGACTGTGCAGTTTCTGTGAAGAAAACATGATGACCATCGGAGGGACAATTTTCCAACACAAAACATCCATAAGGTGACATGGAGGTCACCAGATAAAACCACAGAAAACCAAATCGATCACATACTAATAAACAACAAGTGGAAACGGTCACTACAAGATGTGCGAGCAAGGAAAGGAGCAGATATAGGAAGTGATCACAACCTTCTGGTAGCAAAAATAAAACTAAAATTAAGGAAAGCCAGAATCGGAGAACACAGAAAGATACATTTTGATACAAGAAAACTGATAGACCAGCAAACAAGAAATGAATTCTCAATAATACTTAAGAACCGCTTCAGTGTCCTACAAGACGAAGCAGAAATGTCCATATTAGAGTTCAGTAAAACACTACAGGAAACAGCAAAAGAGGTGCTGGGATTCGGAAAAGGAGAAAAGAGGAATGGATAAGTGAGACCACATGGGAAAAGATAGAGCAAAGAAAAGAAATCAAGAAAAAATTACTGAACACCAAATCACAACGGCTTAA
Source organism: Achatina immaculata (assembly GCA_009760885.1). Classification (NCBI taxonomy): domain Eukaryota; kingdom Metazoa; phylum Mollusca; class Gastropoda; order Stylommatophora; family Achatinidae; genus Lissachatina; species Lissachatina immaculata. Next base: position 6,963,509 of record CM019717.1, read on the forward strand.
AGAACGAGTTTTAAGTAATTATGCACAAAAAGACAAAGAAGTGAAGGAATCATGCCGTCAAGATAAACGTCAGTATTATGACAACTTAGCAGAGACAGCAGAGAAAGCAGCATATACAAATGACATGAAAACCATATATAAAATCACAAAGCAGATGACAGGTAACTTCAATACAAGATGTGAAAGTGCAGTAAGAACACAAAATGGACAACTGGTCAGTGGAGAAAGAGAAAAAATTGAAAGATGGAGGGAACACTTTAACACCCTACTAAACAGAACACAAGCAGCACAAGCAATAGATATACCTGAAGCAAAAGCGGAACTAAACATCAATACAGGACCAATAACAATAAATGAAGTAAAAGAGGCGATAAAGATGCTAAAATCAGACAGGGCACCAGGTGAAGATGAAGTGACTGCTGAGATGTTGAAAGCAGAAGAAACAGAAACATCAAAACAACTTTGCCGGATATTACAACAAATTTGGGATTTAGAAAAAGCCCCAGAGGAGTGGAAAACTGTTCTTATAGTAAAACTACCAAAGAAGGGTGACCTCAGAGATTGCGGGAACTGGAGAGGCATTACCCTACTGCCACTCACTAGTAAAGTATTTTGCAGAATAATCATCAACAGAATTGTACCAACACTTGAAAAAAAACTTCGGAAAGAGCAGGCAGGATTTAGGAAAGGAAGATCATGCATAGACCATATATTTGTACTTAGACAAATATTAGAACAGGCAAATGAATGGCATAGCACAACATATGCATTATTCATAGATTTTGAGAAAGCCTTTGACAGTGTCAACAGAGATGCACTGTGGAAAATCCTAAGATGGCATGGCCTCCCCCATAAAATAGTTAATGTAATCAAAGCCCTATACGAGGGTTTTCAGTGCAAAGTTATCTGTGGAGAACATACCTCCAGCAGCTTTAGGGTACAAACAGGAGTGAAACAGGGATGTGTACTATCACCAACATTATTTATCTTGGCAGTAAACTGGTTAATGAAGGAGGCAACATCAGACAAACGCAGAGGATTACAATGGACCCTTAACACAGTGCTGGAGGACCTTGACTTTGCGGACGACATTTGTCTATTATCAAGCAGTCACAAAGATATGCAAGATAAAATAAACAAGTTAACCCAGAATGCAAACAACATAGGACTAAAGATCAACGTAGGAAAGACAAAGTTAATGAAGCAAAATGTGAACAACAGAAATGTACTCAGAGTAGATAACAAGTTAGTGGAGGAGGTCAACGAATTTGTATACCTTGGCAGCAGAGTAGTAGAAAATGGAGACAGCACAGAGGACATCAACAGCAGACTTACTAAAGCAAACCAGGCTTTTGCAATGCTACAGAATATATGGAAATCAAATAAACTAAGCATAAATATGAAAATCAGGATATTTAAGAGTAATGTTCTAAGTGTACTACTCTATGGAAGTGAATGCTGGAAAATCACCAAAACCATAGAAAACAAGTTGAATTCTTTCCAGACTAAATGTTTACGTAGAATTTAAAAAAATATTTTGGCCAAACACCATAAGAAATAACATCTTATTGGCAGAAATGCAGATGAAACCACTGACAACAATTATTGAGGAAAGACGCTGGCGATGGTTGGGACATGTGCTCCGAATGACTGACAACTCACTACCAAAAATAGCACTAAGATGGACACCACAGGGGAGCAGAAGTAAGGGTAGACCAAAAGAGACATGGAAGAACAACAGAAAGGATGTTGAGCAATAGAGGGCTCACCTGGGCAAGAGCAGAAAAAAAGGCGAAAGACAGGCATTTGTGGAAAACCCTTGCGGAAGCCCTATGTGCCCTGGGCACTTAAGGTTCAGAGAGAGAGAGAGAGTTTTACAAATAACTGGAGTCGACATCTAAATTGTCACTCATTTTTAAAAAATATTTTTATATACAACATTTTGCTTTCAGAGATTTTATTCTCGTACTAATTCAAGGCCAGAAACATGCTTCTTAAAAACTAACTCTTTATTCACTTTCTTAATTAATAAAACTAACTCTTTGTTCACTTTCTTAATTAATAAAATGAACTCTTTATTCACTTTCTTAATTGGCGGGAAAGAATTATTCGAAGTGTTGTGTCCAATATGCACATAATTAAAACCTGCATTCATTATTTGTATATCGTCATCATCATCACAATCATCATCGTTATCATCACCATCACTTTTCACTCCCTTGAGAGCATAGGCCACGGATAAAGGCCTGTTCTTGGAATTATTCTCTGCCTCCTTCCCATGTGTACACCTTGTCTCTGAGCACTATCATAATTTCTCTTCTCCAAGTAAGCTTAGGTCTTCCTCGTTTTATTTCCTTGAGGATTCCGTGTCAGTGCTGACATATATTCATATATGTCTCATATATTCATATATGTCTTTGCTTTATAGGGCAGGAAGAACCAGTACTCATCTTGAATGAAACAGAGGCCAGCAACCCATTACTAACTATGTGAGTCAGGGCAGGCGAACTGTAATTAGTCAAGACCATACTCTGTGCCTCAATGGTGATCATGGAAACAGACAGTCTAGCCAAATGAATAGGGATCACAATGAGAAGACGAATCTGGTCTTTAAAAAATACACAGAGACGAAGTCGGATATTTTGGACCGATGGAGGCATAACTGCGATACTAAGCACCCACCGCTCCAAAAGGCGAATGCTGAATAAAAGAAAATTCGCTTTTATTGAATCATCTTATTTTAAGTCCATTTCTTTCGCTCTAGAAATTAATTAATTTTTTTTTTAACTTTACCAGATTTCTGGATGATCAAAAACGCTCAAAACATCATTGGGTCTGTAAGCTGCTGTCCCGGCTGCTTCAGCTTGTACCGGGCCAGCGCCATACGGGACGTTATGGACAAATACTCCAGCCCAACCAAGACACCTTTCACTGTCTACGTGAAAGACACCGGTACGGCAAATACATTAGCAAATTCTCCACTAATGCGGAAACTTCTATACAAATTTCGAGGGGTGATTGATAAGTTCTCTGCATAAGGCACAAATACTTGAAACGCACAGTTGATGTTAGGTGCATTTGTAGATCAGGTTAATGTAAGATTAAACACAAAGTTTCAAGAAATTAACTGCAACCAATATTTTTTAACAGGCTACTGAAGTGGTAAGGGGTGGCAGAAATTGAGAAAATGGACTCCCTTCGTTTCACGAAGTTAAATTGTACAATACATACGAATTGCTGTATCTCTTTTCAAACATGTTAAACGTGTGTTTGAATGTAAAGAAATAGTTCTTTTTCACTCGTTCATTTCAGTCTTCTATAAATTTTAACACGTTTAGTAATTTGTTAAGAACTTTAATGTTTTTATAGGATACTTTTTTTTGTCCTAAGTTCCCAGCATTCTCTGCATCCTGTATCAGACAAACAAAGAAAGGTTTTTAAATTATGCATCTTTTTGCGAAAGAGTTTATTTACCAATAAAAAGGCCAACATTGGTTAGGGGAACTTTAAGATGCGTGTTATCCACTTATCATAGGTCGAGTACCAGCTTTTTTTCAGATCTGATAAATAGCCATAAACAAGTCATGCCGTTTCGTTGTCTAATAGAAGAAAGAAAGAGTTGGATGCGAAAGCTCAAGATGAATGAGATAGAGGCTAGCTACCCATAGGTGATTGCTTATCGAACTAAAGCTAAACAAGACCCAGTTCTACCTCCATGTGGTGCCTTCCCCACACGCGGGTGAAATGCCACAGTCTGTTCGAACTGAATTAGGAAAGAAATAGGAAGGCAAACCCACTTTCCACAATAAGCCATTGCTGAAGACAGATGTATCGGGCAGAAAAGCTCTGATATCTCACCCATTTTGCGAACCGTCACTCAAAGCAAATGACGACATATAACTGACAAGCGCAGAAGGTAAATTAAAAGCATATCGACAGTTCCAAGAACTCCGCCTGTCTGATATGATCTTAATAACTAGACAGAAGACGTTCAAGTTTACTAAACATGCTGGAGAATAAGAAACTTATTACGTCAATTTTCTCTGATTACTGTGTATGGCATTGAAAGCTGTTCAGAGTTATGTGGCCACTTGTGATTTCACTTCGCTTTGATTTCGCCCACAGGAGAAGATCGCTGGATGGCAACCCTGATGATGATCAACGGTTGGAGGATGCGGTACTCACCCTTTGCAGACAACAGCACGTATTGTCCAGACACGTTTGAGGTCCTGAAAGTTGTGAACTGAGATTTTGTTGTTGTTGTTGTATCAATGCTTGCATGAAACCTCGATGAAATCTAAGAATTGTGATTTCTTCATCGCGTTTCAGTTTTAAGCTCTTTTTTTAGTCAATATGAAATGGAACTAAATGTAATTTTTAAAAATTTTTTGTAAGTGGAATCAGCTGAAGGAGTTACCTCAGCTTTGAGAGTGCAAAACCGTTAGAACGCTATTAAGTCTACATAATCACCGGTCAGAACATTGATAATCACGTATAACGCTATTAAGTCTACATAATCACCAGTCAGAACATTGATAATCACATATAACGCTATTAAGTCTACATAATCACCAGTCAGAACATTGATAATCACATATAAAGAACAGTTAGAACATTACTAAAACTGCATAATCATTGATTAGAACACTGCTAAGATCACATAACTAATAGATAGAACACTGCTAAGATCGCATAACCACTAGTTAAAACACTGCTAAGTTCGCATAACCACTAGTTAAAACATCGCTAAGATCGCATAACCACTGGTTAAAACACTGCTAAAATCACATAACCACTAGTTAGAACGTTTCTAAGATCAGATAAAGATTAGAAGACTGCTAAGATCACATAACTAATAGATAGAACACTGCTAAGATCGCATAACCACTAGTTAAAACACTGCTAAGTTCGCATAACCACTAGTTAAAACATCGCTAAGATCGCATAACCACTGGTTAAAACACTGCTAAAATCACATAACCACTAGTTAGAACGTTTCTAAGATCAGATAAAGATTAGAAGACTGCTAAGATCGCATAACCACTAGTTAGAACGCTGCTAATATCACATAACAACTAGCTAGAACGCTGCTAAGATTACATAATCATTAGAAAGCTGCTAAGATTACATAATCATTAGAACACTGCTAAGATCGCATAACCTCTAGTTGGAACAGCATGTATTAAGGCCGTATGGCTATTAATTAGAACACTGCTGAGACCGCATAGCCACTACTCAGAACATTATAACAACCACATACTCACTAGTTAAACTACCGTTAGGAACATTTAACCACTTAAAAACACTATTAAGGTCACACAAAAAACTAGTTATAAACACTAGTAAGACTGCATAACCGTTGGCGGCTAGAATAGCGGTACGATGATATAACCACTAGTGAAAGCACTGTTATATCTACATAACCAGGTATTAAAACACTATACGCCTTTTAACCTCTAGGAGTATTACAAGCAGCGACGCCGCTGGATTCTATCAGACATGGCTAACGCCATCTTGGTTGTTCAAAACCTGTTTCGGCTGGTGAGAAACAATGACTGCTTCAGCTTTGTGTATGTTGTTTATCTGGTGAACATGTTCCTTAACAACGTCATCACCCCAGGCACTGCCATCGTCATGATAACTGCAGGTGAATACGAATTTTGTGGTTGCAGCTGTGATACTGGCATCAGTGTTTCTTACGTCTATATTGCGAACTCATATTCCGTTAAGAAAATTATTTCTTTTCATTTTGACTGGTTGGTTGGTTGGTTGGTTGGTTGGTTGGCTGGCTGGCTGGGTGGCTGGTAGGTTGGCTGACTGGTAGGTTGGCTTACTCGTAGGTTGGCTGGCTGGTAAGTTGGCTGGCTGGTTGGTTAGCTGGTTGATGGGCTGATTGGTTGGTTGGCGGGTTGGCTGGTTGAGTGGCTGTTTGAAATGTTTGCTGGCTGGTTGCTTGCTTGGCTGGCTGGTTGGTTGGCAGACTCTTTTGCTGGCTGGTTGGTTGGCAGACTCTTTTGCTGGCTGGTTGGTTGGCTGGCTGGCTGGTTGATTGGCTGGCTAGCTGGCTTGTTGGCTGGTTGGATGACATTTGTTAGCTGGCTGGTTGGCTGGTTGACTTGTTAGTTGGATGGCTAATTTGCTGGCTGGTTGGTTGACTGGCTGGTTGATTGGTTCGCTGGCTGGCTGACTGGTTGGTTGGCTTGTTTGTTTGTTGGTTAGTTGGTTGGCTGGCTGGCTGGTTGACTGGGTGGTTGGTTAGTTGACCGGTTTGTTTGCTGGCTAGTTGGTTGGCTGGATGGTTGGCTGACTGGTTGGTTGGTTGGATGGTTGGCTGAGTGGCTGGCTGGCTGGTTGGTTGGTTGATTGGTTGGTTGGCTGAGTGGCTGGCTGGCTGGTTGGTTGGTTGGTTGGTTGGTTGGTTGGCTAGTTAGTTGGTTGGTTGGTTGACTGGCTGGCTGGCTGGCTGGCTGATTGGTTGGCTGGCTGGTATGTTGTTTTGTTTGTTGGTTGGTTGGTTGGTTGGTTGGCTGGCTGGCTGGCTGGTTGGTTGGTTGGTTGGTTGGTTGGTTGGTTGGTTGGTTGGTTGGTTGGTTGGTTGGTTGGTTGGTTGGTTGGTTGGTTGGTTGGTTGGTTGGTTGGTAATAAATAGAAGCGTGTGATTCTTCCTATTGTCATCGTGTCAAGACGAACCCAGATCTTAATGTGCAAAAAATCTAGCGCTGGTTAAAATTGAACTGTCAGTTTCTAATCTCAGAAGCGGTTTGTCTGAGTTCGTTATCATCTTTCAAATTAGAGTGTTACTGTAGTTCTTAGCATTTTAAATCTTCACAGGATTATTGTTCTTAAACGAGAAACGTTAATTCTCTTGATGATGTTGATCTTCTTCTTCTTCTTTTTCTTTTTCTTCTTCTTTTTCTTCTTCTTCTTTTTCTTCTTCTTCTGTCTTCCTAGAATTATGAGCTAGCTTCTTTTTTTTTTGCGGCCGATGCAGCAAAGGTCATTGAGATACAGTATCGTACCGGATTGACAGGTTGCTGGGACTATTCTTTCAGTTCTTGATAGGAGCGAAAGAGCAATTCTTTTTCAATAGATTCCCCCACAATGGGTATTATGGGGATCCTTGCCCCGTTAGCTAATGTCTAATATTGTTTATAATTTTTAATTTTTATTCTAGTTTTAATTTTATTTTTAGTGTCCAATTTTGTTTATAGTCTAATTTTAAATCTAGTGTCCAATTTTGTTTCTAATATAAAATTTTGTTTGTAGTTTCGAATTTTATTTCTAGTGTCTAGTTATATTTGCAGTGTCTGATTTTGTTTGTAATGCCTATTTTTTGTTTGTAGTGTCTAATGTTATTTCTAATGTCAAATTCGTCTTGGGCAAGGTTTATTTTTCTTGGAGTTTATTATTGGACCCTTATTTCATTTTTCAACTTAAATTAGACCAAATTTTCAATGCGTCCTTACATTACCAGTTACTCATGGTGGCCCTAGCTCTCGCTTAACATGCGTCCTAAAAAACATTATCTCTGTGTTAGCAAGTTGAGAAACTTTGGGAAATAATGGAAAAAATGGGATTTCCAACACATTTGATACAATTAACATCACTGCTGTATCTAGACCAACAAGCAGCAGTAAGAATAAATGGTGAAACAACAAGTTGGTTTGACATAAAACAAGGGGTCCGTCAGGGGTGCATATTGTCACCCTACTTATTTAACTTGTATACTGAAAATATAATGAGGAATGATAGAGAAGATGTAGACAAAGAATATTACGATGCCATAACAGCTGGAGGTTATGAAATACCAGAGATTAGATATGCTGATGACACAGTATTGCTGTCCACAACACAAAAAGGAATGGAAAAACTAATTGTGTCAGTCCGCAAGAACAGCGAAGAGCAGAACCTCTATCTTAATGCAAAGAAAACTAAATTGATGACAACTGACAAAACAAACAAGGCAACTGAAATATGCATCAGTGAGGAAAAACTGGAAGAAGTGGAGAGTTTTGAATATCTTGGATCGCTACTAACTAATAATGGAGATACAATGAGGGAAATTAAAAGGAGGACATCTATCACTCTTCAGAAAGTAAAACAAATAAAGAAGCTGTGGAGAGGAGCAGACAGAACCACAAAAATAAGATTTTTAAGGGCATGCATCTTTCCCATAGCAACATATGCCTGTGAGACCTGGACACTTAACAAAACAGCTGAGAAACACATAAATGCCTTTGAATGTAAATGCTACAGAAGAGTTCTCCAAATATCGTGGACACAAAAAAGAACAAATATATCTATACTACAAGAGCTTAATATTGAAGAAGGCTGGCTAGTGAAGAGGATTAAAGAGAGAAAACTTAAATATTTTGGACACATTAAACGTCATGATAATTTAGAGAAGACCGTCTTGGAAGGATACATAATGGGAAAAAGAAAAAGAGGAAGACCAAGACGAAGATGGCTGCAAGACATCGTTGAGGATCTGGAAATGGATGCAGCAGCAGCAGACCATCTTGCTCACAACCGAGAGGCCTACAGGAGTGCTGTTAGGGAGGCAAAGTTCCGCAAGGGACATGCAAATGAATGAATGAATGAATAGCAAGTTGAGCTTATCTCATATAAAACTGATCATGCTGGACTTTACGAAGACATGTCATACATAATACTCATAACTCGTTTATATTTTGTCTGCATTTTTGTGTAAAAGCCATTACCTCCTTTCCACATTTTAAAAGATGGATGTGGATTATGAACAGTGGCGGATTAACTACCCCTCATGCCCCTAGGCTAAATTTAATAAAGACCTCATTCAAAACCTATGAGATAAATTTTATAAGCTGGTAAAACACCCTGTATGAACCTTGTGGAACTTTGCCTAACTAACAGCTCTCCTGTAGGCCTCTCGGTTGTAAGCAAGATGGCCTGCTGCTGATCTGTCCATTCGAAGATCATCAACGATGTCTTGCAGCCATCTTCACCTTGGATTTTCCTCTCTTTCTTTTTTCCCCATTGTGTACCCGTGTAGTTATTTTCCATTCTTTTGACCAGTTACCTGAATACCATATATTTTTACATATTTCATGATAGATTGTAGCACATTCCTTTCCTCCTGCTTTAATAAGTTCAGTTGTTATCTCGTCATATCCTGGTGATTCACCATTTCATTTTTTCAGATCCTTTATTGCCCATAACATTTCTTCAATTGTCGGTTCGTGTTATTCGTCTCTTCCAATAATAATTCACAGTGTTGATTTCTGCCTTCACAGTCGGTTGTGTGAGGGTCATACCGAAAGTCTTGAGCAAAAATTGTTTAAAAATCAGAATTTATATAAATGTATCACCTTAATGTGCACCCTTTTCGTCGCTTTTAAACAAAATCTCCGTTTCATTTCTCTGCACACATTTTCCCATTGCTCTGCAAGTTTGAAAATACCCTCCAAGTAGAATTCCATTCCAACTGACCGACGGCACAGACTTTCTGGACATTCTCCCCTGTGGGACCCAGCGGGCACAAACTTTTCTGTAGCCTAGAGTTTCAATCATTTCCTGTACTCCATTGTGTCCTATTCCAAGATTTACAGCGATTTTAGATACTTTGACACCTCTGTCTTGTTTAATGGTATCGTCAACCCTTTCTACGTTGCGTTTAGTGGAGGCAGTTCGATGTCGACAGCTGCGAGGCATATCTTGGATGCTCGTGTTTCCATCTTTGAAATGCTTCACCCACCTCCTAGCACTGGTGGCACTCATACACATCTCCATAAGCAAGTCTTTGGTGAATTTCAGCAGCGGGGATTTCCTCTTTAACGAGGAACTCAATAACAGCACTTTGACGAAACGAAACTTCAGCACCCGCCATTTTGTTTCTGGTCCGCATGGTCACGTGACACATGATGGTGACGTCATGTGACCTCTACATGAAGTGCAAAGGATGCAAATTAAGGTGATATATTTATATTTTCTCTGTCTGTAAATTCTGATTATTAAAAAAGTTTTGTTCACGACTTTAGGTATCACCCTGGCATTATACATTCCTCTGAAATATTCCTTCAGTCTTTCTAGAATTTCCTTTGTCTCTGTCAAGGTCTCTTCTCCATCTCGTCACAAATTACATTTAGCTTAGGTGTGACATTTCTCGTCAATGTCTCCTTTTCTTTAAACATTTCACTATCTCTTCCACACTTCTAATGTCCTTCTATTCTTTCACACCAATCTTGTATGCACTGTGTTTTTTTCTTATGTTTCTTCATATTTCTTTTGTTAAAGATTGATAACCTACCTGTTGTTATTTGTCACTTTCCACTTCGTCTTCATTTCTCTACATTGCTTTATAAGTTCTAATGTGTCTGCTGTAATCCATTCATTCTTTTGTGTTTTCTTTACTGGAACCATATCTTTAGCTGCTATTATTAAGATACCTCTGGCCTGCGTAGCCATTTCATTAGGTGTCATCTCCTCCTGTACAGCCATCAGTATCTCAAAACAGTTCTTCACTTCTATACAGTATTATTGTGGTATTTTTGTAAGATCAAAGCAGGGTAGTCTTGATCCTCTAACTGACCGATACCCCATACCCCTCTAGTTGCGATCTCTGTTTTATTATACGACTCGTATTACAGAAATAAAAGACAATCGGTACATCACTGTCTTTTGAATAACGTAAAAAAGTAATGTAGCAATAATAGTTACAGATAGCTGTCATATTAAACACTAATATTTATTATGTAAAGTAACATAACACTGTACTGTATGATTAGAACTCTAGAAAAGTATAGATAAAGCACTTTTAGACCTGAGAGACAAAACAAAAATGACAAGAGAATTACATGGGACTCGAACCATGGATTCCAATTCGACGGGCAACCTTCTAGCCACGAGAGAACAGTGCATTAATCAACTTAGCTATCTCGTACCACCATTCCCCCCCCCCCAACCCCTAATTGGTGTTTGACAGCGAATGTCTGGTCGAAAATCGTGACATCCAGAAAAGAAACGAGGTCATGACATACACAGAAATTCCGTCGACTAGTTTCAGTCTCCCACAAGCACCAGATGTTTCTCTCTCTCTCTCTCTCTTTCTCACACACTCATACACGCACACACAGAGGTGGTCTCCTGCAAATGTCTAGTGCATACTGAACAACAATAACAAACACTTTTTTAAAGCATTAAGTTAGTTTCTAATCAAACAATAATGTGCTCCACTACTTTACCGTGCGAAGGCCTCGTTGTTTCCTATTTGTAGTAATCTTTATTAGGAGAGCTTTCTCTTCCCCCCCCCCCCTCCCGTCCGACGTAGGGCCCCCTCTGACTTAAACTTGTTCTGCCCAATGGTTAGTCCGCCACTGATTCTGTGTTCCGTTAAAGCCAGATATGGAATGCACACGCATTTTATATTAATTATACATTTCGTTGTCTTTTGTTGCTGTATCTAAGGTCTGGAGCTAGCATTCGAGATCCCCTATGTGTACACGACCATCCCTCTGGCAGTCATTGTGTACGCGTACGCCTTTCTGTGCACCTGCACTAGCCCTAGGACCCAGGGACTGCTCACCAGTGTCCTCACAGTTGTCATGGGCAGTATGTTCTCCTCTGTTGCTATTTATGGCTCCTACAAGATCACTTCTGGGATGGTGGCAGGTGAGTCTTCAGAACAAACATTCGGGTTATCTTCTTCTTCTTCTTCTTCAACCTCACTGGAACTGCGAGCCTGATGTTCTTTGCAGCCGGTGCAGTGAGGATGCTGAGGCGCATCCTCGTGTCGGATTAGGAGTAGGTTACCGCGGCTACTTTTTGTTCAGTCCTTGAGCGCAGGAAAACGGCATGGGATGTGCAGTACTTCTTTAGCAGAGTACTTACCCTGGGGGAACTATGGCTATCTGGCCCCGTAGCCAGGCTACGCCTGTTATTAGGGGTATCAACGGTGAAGTGGGACAGGGTCTTGGTCAGCTATGGCTCACTAGTCGTAACGCTAGCGTGTCGACATCATCATCATCAGGCGCCGTTCCTGTCGGCTTTGGCCGCTATGCTTCTTCACAGATCTCGGTCCGTGATATTTTCCATCAACTTCGCTTGTGAATTTTTACTATGCTATGGCGTAAGATTGTTCATGACTTTCACAAAGGACAGAAGGTCCGAAAATAGTTTTGTTCCACCTTAAGAGATTCCTTTTCAACGGCCCTAAGGGGCGTGATGTTGAAAATTTTGTTATTATTTTGTTATTATTTTTATTTTCGGGTAATAGGGACTCTTTCATTTTTAGCTCTTCAAGGCCCGAAATAATTCCAATGCTTTGATGGGTAATTCTGGCGGAAAGAAACTTGAAGGAAGTTATTGTGTAATTTAGAAATATGGGAAGAGCTGGAAATTTGCTGCTTTTTCATTTTATTTAGACTTTTGCCTATATGTCGCTCTGAGCAGTTATTCTAATAGGTGTGCAAGATCTACTAACCCTGCCAGCGTTGTTTCGGAGTGAAAGAGTTAATTTATAATATATATATCTTGAAGCTGAACTTTGGACCTTATTTAACTAGTTATGCACATGAGATTCTTTCATCGTTTGATATGATTTTTTAACCCTTTCACTGCAAAGAAACAGTCGTAGTAGTGTTGGTAAATCTATGCAGACCAATGCTCAGAATTAAATTCAGTTGGTCTAGATAGAATGAAAAATTGCGCACTTCTAACCTAGCCCATATTTTTAAATTATAGAGTTAATTTCGTTCCAGTTTCTTTCTACCAAATTTCTCATCAGAATATATTCTGACAGAGCGTGACAATTTATTCAGGAGTGAAAAGGTTAACACTAGTTACTCGTCGTACATTTCTTTCGCTAGCGAAAATGATCAGAATATTTGCATACATAAACCATTAGATTGTTTTTATATGCTTAAGTATACTCTGTGAAAACATATTAAAAAGTATTTGGAAATATATAAGAATGTAGTGTAACTTTAGTGAGCTTTGATTGAAAAAGCAGAAATGTCATAAAAATGCCTTCACAATTCTTATAGCAGTAGTAATAAAACTTATCATTCATTCTACAGTAGAAACGTTTTTAAAGGATGTTATGGAATTAAAATATTTGATCCGTTAGAATATGCGTTTATGTAGATCTTTAAAAATCTCTGTACCACTCAAAATTTGGAAGCCACTACTGATCTGTTTTCGTATTAGCATTTCAGAAAGCAGATGTATATCAACATTTAACAGCCGCCATGTTGCATTGTTCCAGAAATCAATGCTGGCCACTTCCGATTCCAGCAACACTACGTCATCATGCTTCTTACACTAAGTCTGGTGTACGCTGCCTTGATGCACCCAAAAGAGAGTCATCAGATTATATACGGCTTCGCTTATCTCTTCATCTTCCCTGCCATGCATGTTCTTCTGCCCATCTACAGCATTGCTAATATCATTGACCAGAGCTGGGGTACCAGAGATTCGGTATGCATTTTTTTTATTTTGTGGAAAGTCAGAAGGTGTGCTTTGGTGTGGAATGAACTTTGATAGATATAAGGTCTGACAGCAGAGGATGGATGGATGGATGGATGGATGGATGGATGGATGGATGGATGGATGGATGGATGGATGGATGGATGGTGTTTTCTTCTCTTTATTTCTGAATCATGAAAGATGATCATAGTAAAATGTTGGTTGGTTGGTTGGTTGGTTGGTTTTTATTTGCAAAGGGTAAAGAACTAGACAAGCAGGCATTCTGCCCTTTATCATACAACTTTCTCTGTACCCTATATATTCTACATCAGACAGCAAGCATGCTGCGCTTATACCAAACATCTTTAAAATAACAATCAGAGATAAAGAAGTGCTAGGCGAGAATAAAATAGTAATAAAACATAATGAACTGTCATATGGATAGCACAGGCTCAAAACATCTTGAAAGATAGAATTTTTATAACTACGACACACATCATCTATTAACTGCTCGTCAGAAAAAAAAATTGTTTTTATTTCAAATATCTTCAGCTTTTAAGAAATATTTAAAATTTCAATTCATTCTCTACTTCGAAACTGCATCAGAGATGAATATAAGATAACAAATGTGTGTTTCCAACTACTCTAGAATAATGCCAAACTGCCAAAGATATCTTGTATGACAGCGCTTAGGAGAATGAGAAAGCAGATGAAGAAGTCCAAACCAAGGGAATGCGCAAAAGGTGAAACTCTTTTCATTTTGATCCTGTCTTAAGATTATTTGATCAATTCTGAATTTCATTTTTTAAAATCATATTTGTAGAACCAATTGTTGTTTTAAAGTGGATCATATCAAAATAAAATCTGTGTTATGCACCCCAATAAGGTTTGCGGTAATACCCCCAATAAAGTTTATGATAAATACCCCAAATACGTTCGTGGTACATGTCCCAGTTAAGTTTGTGTTACATAGCTCGTTTAAGTTTGTGGTACATACCCCAGTTAAGTTTGTGTTACATAGCTCGTTTACGTTTGTGGTACATACCCCAGTTAAGTTTGTGTTACATAGCTCGTTTAAGTTTGTGGTACATATCCCAGTAGAATTTGTTGCGTGATGAACAGTTTCGATCTTTGCTTCTTGAATTTTGGCCAGTTTTACTACAATTTTTCACGGTGCAATTCTGCATCCAATTCTTGTACTTTTTTTCTTGAGCTCATCCAACTGTTTGTGCCTTCTGATGTTATTGTGGCTAAAGAAAAGCAGCAGAGATCATTTCTCTGGCGATCAGACGGTTTTTTCTACTTTGCTGTCGTAATTCACTCATTCATTAACCTTTCCGAGCCATTGCAGCTCATTGCGGGTGACAAGACTTGTCTCCATTCTTTTCTGTTCTTAGTTTTCACCTGCTAGTTGTCCGTTTCCAAGGCTTGTATGTCTTCTTCCACGTAATCACGCCACCGTTGTCTTGATCTGCCTCTTGGTCTATTTCCGTTTTAACACTTTTTATAAGCTCTTTTTTGTCTGTCTATTTTCATCCAGCCCCTCCAAGTTTGCTGTCGTATATTAAAAGCAATATCCAGCCTCTTCTTCTTCATGTTTGTCGCTCTTCGGTCCTTCCTTGGATGTTTCAAGTGTAATCTGTTCCTCGCCTAAGAGGTAGAAGGTTAGGTTGTCCTATCATATACTAGAGATACTTAGGTCTCGTTTTCCTGGAAGTGCTAGCAGGACTTTTCCGTTTTGTTTTTCTAACATCCGATTTGGTTAAAGTGTTGAAGTGCATGCATCACGTGGAATAGGAAGACATGTTCTGGCGTGCAGCGTGCACACCAGAAGTGAAGCCAAAAACCAGGGGAAAGTTGGAATTGTTAACTCTCATGGAGACCGACTCCTTCCCCTTTGTCTATGCAGAGCCTATTACCAAAGCGCCAGTGGAGATAGGGGGCAGAGTCTTGGCCAGCTATGGCTGCTCGATAGCCTTGACATCTGTGCCGTCATGCTAAAACAGTCATCTTAACTCCCCGGAGGCGTGGTATTAGTGCCCATATTTTTCTTGACCTGTCAGGATACCAAAGGGTGCTGTGGTTAGCATCGGGCGTAGCTGTCTCTCCTTTCCCAGATCCGGAAGTAACCAGGTACCCATTTCTGCAGCCAGATGGTGACTAGGGCGCCTCCGGCAGAAATAAAACCATCCACCTACCCCATGTGCATCACTCATTTCGCTACTCAAGAGCCCTTTCAGCACATTTTAAAATGAATATCTTCTCTTCTGGACTTCCTGTAATATACACCCTTCAACTGCAAGTCAGTCTGACAGCCACGGTCTTATACACAATTAGGAGACAGTTTCGAATTGCCTGATGTTGTTAGACATAACGTTATGTCTTTTGTCACTGATAATGAGATAAATTGAAATCTGACATCGTTGCTTCCTCACAATAAACTGATATCTGACACTGTGGCTTCTCACAATCTGTGACGTTTCCACAAGATGAAGGAACTATGCCCTCCTTGCATTGTGCTATGCCAGTCTCCTCGATAAATTTCATAGTGACAGGGGATTATTTCCATTCTTACCTAATGTGTTGACGGCCTGGTTAGCTGAGTGGTTAGGCGCTCGGTTTGCTAATCCGGTGGTGCCGGGATCAGTCCCAGCAGCGGGATTTTTTTTCTGGTACACACCAGAAAGTCCCCGGGGTTGCCCCAGCCTCTAAAAATAGGTACCAGAGAAATCTGGGACGGTAAA
The DNA here is from genome assembly GCA_009760885.1 of Achatina immaculata. NCBI lineage: Eukaryota > Metazoa > Mollusca > Gastropoda > Stylommatophora > Achatinidae > Lissachatina > Lissachatina immaculata. Next base: position 6,979,693 of record CM019717.1, read on the forward strand.
GCGGGCAGACGTGATGCTGACCACATCACACTTTCATGTGCCGAAGGTCATGGAAAACATGAGCCTAACACCGTATTTTCCAATATGGCTTAATGGCATGGAAACGGGAATTTTACCTTTTTACCTAATGTGTTGGGTTATACCATTGTCAGAAAGATATGTATATGTATATTATATATATATATATATATCTTTTACCAGATGTGTTTACCAGATGTATTTACCAGATGTGTTTACCAGATGTGTTTACCAGATGTGTTTCACCATCCGTAGGTTTAGAACGGGTACCTAGTTCCCCGCGTAGACCTCACAAAGCTACAGGTGTTTTTTGTTTTTCTGGCTTTTTTATCATCCGCTATGGACCTGACGAAATCTTGAACTTGTTAAGTCTTGTCTTGACATATCACGTTTTCCCGCTCAATTACTGACACTCATGCGAAGAATACAATCCCGTATGCCTCGCCTTGGAAGTAAATATTCCCAGGCAGAGGGAGGATATTTTCCCCAACACTCGTGTGCCTAGTACTCATTTTATATGCCCAGGTCGACTAGTGGGCAAGGAGTAGAGGGTAATGAACCCACAACCTTCTGAATGAAAGGCCAAGTCAATATCAAGTAGGGAAGTGGTTCCCAACCTTTTTTTTACATCAAAAGACCACTTTTCTAACTACACACACTGCATTTACGTTACGGACCACCAGGCTGTATGCAATATCTCAATACTATAAACTCTTAATTGTTTGTTTTCAGTAAATAGTATTTTTATTTTCAATAAATAGTACTTAATACTAAATTAGTAATTCAGCTGCAGACCACCTGATACTGCGCCACTAATCACCTGTGATCTGTGGCTACAGACTGGGAACCGTTGGACTAGGGTACCCATGTCTTGAACAGATGATATGACGCGGAGAAACATTGTTACTTATTTCTGTGCGAGCCCTATGTGGCGTTTAACTGCACGGGAAGAATATAAGATAAGATAAGAAGACACTCACTACCTAACCTACGGCTCACGAACTGTAATGAAGGTAGACAGAGTGGTATTGGAGAGTTTGCCGAAAAGGTAGAAAGAATGAGAAAAGAGGGCAGAAATAAAAATGGCAGGAAGTAAGCAGGCTAATCACAAGCAATTTGAAAGATGCTGTCCACAGTCTGAAATTTGTTTCGTAGGACAGGAGTCAGGAGCAAGCTAAAACTCTGAATCTACCTGGATTGCCTGGTTTGTGTTTCTTAGGAAACAGATAAAAGGTTGGCTTTCCTAAGCAGCTGTCGTGGTTGTGCAGATAAGTAACAGAGGAAGGAAGACCAGCCTCACGGATGGGCAAGGGGCATTGAATGTTGGGTTGCTCATCTGAGTCATGGCCTTTCCAATGTATAATTCTTTTTTTCCGACAAACAATACCCCCACCCTTGTGATGATGATGTCTCGTCTGCGCTGGAGTTGTGAAAGTGCTCGATGCTCTCCTGGGGTCAGGTTAGAGTGTTGTACACGGGGAAGGCGAGGCTTGTTATTTCATGAAGGATGCGATCAATGTAAAGCTGCAGAGATCGAGACGCTCCGGCAGATGGCGCCCAGCTGTTATTGTGAGACACGAGAGAAAGAGCCATCGTCAGAAACAAACTGAGATGGTGAAGACCGAGCGACGCCTTGGAAATGGAGTTTCCAGAGCAGACTACGAGGACACTGGTGGATATCCTGAAGGAGTGAGAATTGATCAATGGATGGACGGAGAGGAACAATTTGTAAACATTTACCTCATTCATTCATTCATTCATTTGCATGTCCCTTGCGGAACTTTGCCTCCCAAACAGCACTCCTGTAGGCCTCTCGGTTGTGAGCAAGATGGCCTGCTGCTGATGCAACCATTTGCAGATCATCAATAATGTCTTGCAGCCATCTTCGCCTTGGTCTTCCTCTCTTTCTTTTTCCCATTATTTACCCTTCCAAGACGGTCTTATCTCGATTATCATGACGTTTAATGTGTCCAAATATTTAAGTTTTCTCTCTTTAATCCTCTTTACTACCCAGCCTTCTTCAATATTAAGTTCTTGTAGTATAGTATAGTATAGTATAGTATAGTATAGTATAGTATAGTATAGTATAGAAAACAAATAAAGAAACTATGGAGAGGAGCAGACAGAACCACAAAAATAAGATTTTTAAGGGCATGCATCTTTCCCATCGGAACATATGCCTGTGAGACCTGGACACTTAACAAAACAGATGAGAAACACATAAATGCCTTTGAATGTAAATGCTACAGAAAAGTTCTCCAAATATCGGGGACACAAAAAAGAACAAATATATCTATACTACAAGAGCTTAATATTGAAGAAGGCTGGCTAGTAAAGAGGATTAAAGAGAGAAAACTTAAATATGTTGGACACATTAAACGTCATGATAATTTAGAGAAGACCGTATTGGAAGGATACATAATGGGAAAAAGAAAAAGAGGAAGACCAAAACGAAGATGGCTGCAAGACATCGTTGACGATCTGCAAATGGATGCAGCAGCGGCAGGCCATCTTGCTCACAACCGAGAGGCCTACAGGAGTGCTGTTTGGTAGGCAAAGTTCCGCAAGGGACATGCAAATGAATGAATGAATGAGTATAGATATATTTGGGGTTTTTTTTGTGTGTCCATATTTGAAGAACTCTTCTGTAACATCTACATTCAACCTTTACCTAAGACAGACAATTTGTCATCTGCTTACTTTCCTCACTCTTTCCATCTTTTGTAAAACTGTAACATACACCTCTATCTACCATCATTACAAGAACCAGCTCCACCGCAGTCGTCATTTCTCTTATCTCCTCACGAATTGTGCAGTTTTAGATTTACAAATTTTTTTCGTTCATTTGTTTGTTTGTTTGTTTTTTTGTTTTACCTTTCCGCGTCCTGAACGTGTCCTTTTTATAGTTTCTAATGAAAATGTTTATCCACATGTTCACATATGAAAGTTTGGTTATTTCTATTCAGATCCACACATGAACCGTGAAGCCAGTACAAAAACAGAGCTTCAAGACATCTTATCCTCTCTCTTGGTGGACATGTCAAAGGGCGACCACCAAGCCAGAGAAGAGCACGCGTTCTGGGAATCTTTGACTTCATCACGTCTGGGAACTGACATCAATAAAGGACTAGGGAAATCCGCGCTTGCTGAAGGACTGAGAGTTTTACGTAACCGTCTGCTAGCTGGCTTTCTTCTTCTCAACGCTCTGTGGCTGGGATTCCTGTCCTACTTTTACCTGGGCTTGGACACGCCTCTGTCCAGGCTTAATATTTATGGGATCATAAGTGGTGCTCTTTACGGATTTACGCTCATTATTCAGATACTGGGTCTCACAGCAGGCAGAGTAGAACAAGTCTTAAGACGAGTAGCAAAGTACGTCTACAAAGACCAAGTTCCTTTGTGGGTATATGAGAAAGAATAATAAAGCTACCAAAGACATCTTACATACATATATAACAGTTACCTCGAAAGAGCAATTTTTAAATGTTTAATATATTGTAAAATATAATGCGCATATCAAGTGTTTAACTCTTGTGCTCCAAAACAACACTGGCAGAGTTGGTAGATCTTGCACGCTTATGCAAATAAATACCAAAAGTGATATTTAGCAAAGTCTAAATAAAATGAAAAGTAGCATATTTATAATCCAACCCATGTTTTCTTCCGATTATTGAATAGCTTCCTTCAGTTTCTTTCTGTCGATATTTCTTAGTTAAGTTTATTCTGTAACGGCATGAAAAGAGTTCAGGAGTGGAAGAGTTAAGGTGCTGCTAGTATGGCATGTATATTACTGAATACACAAATAAAATGTCATTTTTCAGCATATAACACTTAATTGTATAATTATTATAGTATGATCTCAAAACTCAATATGAAAGCAAACTGAGGGCAGTTTGTATCTTACATCTTAAATCCTTCCGTGCCGTTAAACTTCACATAGGGCTCGCATGGTAGTTCGCCAAGATGTCCTGTCTTCGGCGAGTCCTTCAGTTTCATCAAGGGATGTTATGCCCACTGAATTGGCTTTTCTTAACAATGTCCTCTTTAAAGTTTCACGTGGTCGACCTCTTTTTCTTCGGCCTGTTGTGTTCAATTTGATAGCTTGTTTGGGGATTCTCAGATTGTTTCTTCTCATCACATGATTGACATATGTCCATCTTCTTTTTCTGATCAACCATGAGACATGTTGTTGTTTGCTCATCTGTCTGATCTCTGCGTTGTTCTTGAATTCGTTCCACTTTATACCGAATATTTGTTTTCGAAAGAGTCTAATTTCTTGTCTATTTCTTTAGTTGTTTCCAGCTTTCACATGCATAAATGCGGGTGGATATTACATTTGAATTGAATAATCTTAACTTGGTTTTTGTGCTCATAACTTTTGAATGCCATATGTTCTCAAGATTCTTGAAGGTCAATGCTGCTTAGGCAATTCGAATTCTAACTTTTTTTCTGGTGTCACCATTGTGGTCTATATAGCTGCCGAGATATTCAAAATGGTTTACTTCTTCAACAGCTGTTTCTTCTAAGTATATTTGTCCTTCGTCGTTAATGAGAACCTTCATTATTTTTCTTTTGTACTTGTTAATTACAAGTCCTATTTTACTAGGCATTGAAGACATGGTATCTGTTTTTACTTGCATTGATTTCATATTGTCGCTGATAAGAGTTGTGTCATCTGCAAAATCAAGATCTTCCAGCTGGGTCTCACGTACCCAATCAATGCCCATTTTACCTTTGCAACATTTTTCATTATGAAGTCTATAGCAATTCCAAAAAAGCAAGGGAGATAATATACATCCTTGTTTCAAGCCTGGAACCATTCACTCATTCCTTCGTCTACACAAACATATCCATTGTAGAGGTCACTAATAGTGTTGACAATCTTAGATGGTACTCCATATATTCTTAAAATTTTGTATACAAGTGTACAAATTTGAGTGTCTGTTATAGTCATTTCATTGTTTCTCAGTTAGGTTCCTGAATGCTAGTGGTCTGGCGTATGCAAAGGAATTAGTATATGTTTGTAAGGATCCAGATGCGAAACCTCGCACACGGCATGGATGTGTTCAGAACTGTCCGCATTGTTAATCTTTTGTTATAGCAACTTTCGTCTCTATATTTTAATAAACATTATATCCTGCTGTTACTTGGATTCGTAATTTGTTTGTGTAATGACTGAGTTTTTTCCCTTATATTTACAGAAATAAGATGATAATTAACTATATGGTTAATTTATAAACAACGGTCTAAACTATACCTTATCAATAAATCCTTGTGTAACAAAATTATATAAATGATTTTAGAGATGACATGATGGGAAATGAGCTGAGAGATGACGTGATGGGAAATGAAGTGAGAGATGACATGATGGGAAATGATGTGAGAGATGACATGATGAGAAATGATGTGAGAGATGACATGATGGAAATGATGTGAGAGATGACATGATGAGAAATGATGTGAGAGATGACATGATGAGAAATGATGTGAAAGATGACCTGATGGGAAATGATGTGAGAAATGACATGATGGGAGATGAGTTGAGAGATGATGGAAACAAAGACGAAAGTGAAAGTGCCAGCTTTCTCCTTCAAGATCTGTAGACATAGAAAAACCTTATTCCAGTCAATAAAAAAAATTCAGATAACCAATGAACATTAATAACAAGTGTAATGAAAACGGTAGTCTGCACAATAAATTTGAAATAATGTAACATGCCTGTATAAAATGGTATCAGGGATGATTTCTAGAACAGCTGAAAACAACAGTGCTCCTAACAACATACAGCTTGAGCCAAGAAAATGGTATCAGTTGACAGTGCGTAGCTAGGCGGTAGCTCTTCATGCATGAGTTCCGTGGTCTGATTTTCAATTATTCTCTTCCTGCATTTGTTTTCTTACTTCCTACATTGTAAATTGCTTAGTTTACACTTTTTCGACGTACTTTTCTCCAAAGTGTACTGTATATACAACCGGAAGCACCGCCATCTTGAAGCTGTGAAAAAGAGTGCCCAGCTCTTTCGTCACATTGTTGTGCGTCGATATTTTATGAAAAATTATGGGCAGCAGCAACGCCATATCAATGGATGCGTATATGATATGATATGAATATGTTTTAAGTATAATACTGAGCACAGCTGCTGTGTTTTTTAAAATTATAATAATTCAGATATATCTTATATTTTATATTCTTCCCCTGCCGTTAAACGTCACATAGGGCTCACAAGATAGTTCGCCAATTTTTTCTGTCTTCGGCGAGTCTTTCAACCTCATCAAGGGATTTTATGCCTGTTAATTTGGACTCTCTTAACAATGTCCTCTACAGAGTTTCATGCGGTCTGCCTCTTTTTTTTGGCCTGTTGTGTTCCACTTGATAGCTTGTTTTGGGATTCTCTGATCGTTTCTTCTCATCACGTCACCAAAATATGTCCATCTCCTTTTCCTGATCACTCATGAGACTTGTTGTTCAGTCATCTGTCTTATCTCTGCATTGTTCTTGAATTCGTTCCACTTGATGCCTAGTATTTATTCAGATATTTACTAATCAAATAATTCAGATATTTACTAATCAAACGGCTTATAAACACCAAAAATCTCTAGAGACAGTTTTAAAAAAATATATAATAAAACATTAAATAACAACATTTGTTAAACTGATTCAGAGAAAAGCAGTTAGAAAAAAACTCCCTTGTGGTGCTCATATATATATATATCTTGTTTCTTACATCTTACATCCTTCTTGTGCCGTTAAACGTCACATAGGGCTCGCATAGTTGTTTGCCAAGTGTTCCTATTCTCGGCGAGTCTTTAAACTTCATCAAGGGATGTTATGCCCAATAAACTGGCTTCTCTTAACAATGTCCTCTTTAGAGTTTCACGTGGTCGACTTCTTTTTCTTCGGCCTGTTGTGCTCACTTGTTAGCTTGTTTTGGTATTCTCTGATTATTTCTTCTCATCACATGGCCTACATATGTCCATCTTCTTTTTGTGATCACCCATGAGACATGTTGTTGTTTTCTCATTGTCTTATCTCTGTGTTGTTCTTAAATTCCTTCCATTTTATACCAATTATTTTCCTGAGGCATTTGTTTTCACAACAGTCTACTTCTTCTTCTTCTTCTTCTTCTTTTTCTTCTTCGTTGGCTTCTACCACCAAGACCGCCCCCATGATCCTCCTCATTTTACTCCAGTGGTCCTCGATAGGTCCCGTGGTCCCCCTATGGTCCCCAAAAAGGACAACACGATATCCACGAGAGGACCACAAGAGGTTCAGAGTATCGTAGGGCTTGAGCCTGTATTCTTGGTGGGTCGCAGAAGCGGGAATGCGTGACACCGTGGTTTTCGTTGCACCAGTTTAATCTAGAGTTGGACTTTCTCACCGGAAAACCTCGAAGTGTTTTGGGATATCCGTGTATCCCCGCCGGGTGAGAGATGGTTGCCCATCCAGTCCAGCGTTGGACTTTGTCACCGGAAAACCTCAGCGTGATTAGGATACGCATACATCCCCACCGGGCGAGAGGTGGTTGCCTATCTAGACTGCACTGGTCCAGTGTCTCCGAATTCAGCATTTTGTGGTTGTGGCCGCTCCCCTTCCTAGTTGTGACCAGGATGGAGCTTTTGTCCAGGAGTACGAATTCTGGCCACTAGTAAGTTTCACCCCTGGGTTGAGCCGGTTTAGGCATATTATCCCAGTATGAGCGTGTTTAGGACGTGACCGACCTCTAGAGGGGAGGTACCATGATATGAATAGCCATCAAGTTTCACCCCTGGTTTAAACCGGCTTAGGCATATTTCACCAGTATGGGTGGAGTGGTATGAGTAGCTCTCGCCGCGAGACTACTCTACATACCAATTAAGCTTCACTTTATCTTTTCCATCACCTTTTCACATCGGCGCCGCACGGCAACCCTAATTTCTTTTTCGCTTTTCTTCATTGACCGGGAGGAGTTTCACTCCACGCGCGGCTCCGAAGAATCTCGCCAGCAATATCTTAATCTTTGGGTTAAGCCGGTTCAGGCAATTCGTCCCATATGAGTGCACATAGGACGTGGCTGACCTTCAAAGCAGAGGTGCCGTGATTTGAGCAGTCCTAACCTCGAGACTACTGATTAATTCGCTTAATCCTTTCTTTCACCTTTTTTCCACAGCGGCGCAGCGCGGCAACCCCATTCGCACTTTTCTTCACTGGCCGGGAGGAGCCCCACTCCACCACGGCAGCTGAAGAATCTCCCCAGCAGAAAGGAGTCTAATTTCTTATCTATTTCTTTAGTTGTTTTCCAGCTTTCACATGCATAAATGAGGAGTGGATATCACATTTGAACTGAATAATCTTAACTTGGTTTTTGTGCTTATAACTTTTGAACTCCATATGTTCTCAAGATTTTTTAAGGAAATGCTGCTTTTGCAATTCTAATTCTAACTTCCTTCCTGGTGTCACCATCCTGATCTATGTAGCTGTCAAGGTATGCAAATTGGTTTATTTCCTCAACAGCTGTTTCTTCTATGTATATTTTTCTTCTTGATTAATGAGAATTTTCATTATTTTTGTCTGTCTTTGCTAATTTCAAGACCTATTTTACTAGCCAAGGAAGACATGGAATCTGTTTTTTCCTGCATCGATTTCACATTGTCACTGATAAGAGTTATGTCATCAGCAAAATCAAGATATTCTATCTGGGTCCCATGTACCCAGTCAATGCCAGTTTTACTTGTACAGCGTCTTTCATTATAAAGTATATGGCAATTCCAAAAAGCAAGGGAGATAATATACATCCTTGTTTCACGCCTGTTTCAATCTGAAACCATTCGCTCATTCATTCTTCTGTCTTGAATGCATAAACATATCCGTTTTAGATATCTCTAATGATGTTGACAATGTTAGGTGGTATTCCATATAGTCTTAAAATTCTCCACAGTGAATCTCTGTGTATGCTATCAAATGCCTTTTTAAAGTCTATATATATATATATATATATATATATATATATATATATATATATATATATATCCAGAAACTGAAGAAGATAAAGATCAAATCCTCATAGGACTTGAGACTTGGCAGATCGTTTCATTTCAGGTACAAAGGAGCACTTATTTTAAAAATAACCCAAGTACTTATCATTCAAGACTAGCAATACATTTATAACGAAACAGTAAGACAATAAAAACAAGCTGGATTAGCCTAAAAAAAAAAAAAGAAATTAATAAGCGCTTTAGATGTGAGAGAGAGAACGATAGCAAGAGAATAAATGAGAACATAAGCCTGTACACCAGTAGAGCAGGAGACAGCCTAGCCAAGAAAACACCTCCATTACCGTTCTTGTTTTCCGACTTTGCTGGAAAATTATTATGAAAGAACAGAACTGCAGCTGTGCTTGATAGTCCTAAATGTTTGCTAAACGCACTTGTATTCTTCATTTCTGCCAATCGCCTTTCTTTTTTTTTTTTTGCACTCCTCGCTTTCAACTCCGGATTTAGTTTTTTGTGAACTCAAAATAGCGCGCGTGAAAATCTATAATTTTTAAAAATCAGATTTCACTCTGATTGCAGATTCAAAGCAAATACCGCTCTAATGTGTATGAATACAAAAGTAGGAAAGGGTGAGAAAGAAAACAAAACAAACACAAAATTTCAAATAAAGAATGCGAAACAATACCAGCACTGCATGCACGCTGTACAGATAAACATCGACGAAAATCCCAGATCCATTTTATACAGTTTGAGTGTGCGTCTATTATAAATACTTGCTTTTTTTTTTTTTGTTTGTTTCTTTCGCCTCATGGTCGGTTTTTTCTGGTTTATTGCTCTCTCTCTCTTCCTTTATCTCTCTTCCTTTCTCTTTCATTCATTCTCTCCCTCTCTTTCTCTCTCTCTTCCTTCATTTCTCTCTCTCTTCCTTCCTTTCTCTCTCTCTTCCTTCCTTTCTCTCTCCCTCTCTCTTCCTTTCTCTCGCCCTCTCTCTCTCCCTCTCTCTCTTCCTTTCTCTCTTCCTCTCTCTTCCTTTCTCTCTCCCTTTCTCTTTCTCTTTCTCCCTCTCTCTCTTCCTTTCTCTCTCCCTCTCTCTCTTCCTTTTTCTCTTTCCCTCTCTTTCTTTCTCCCTCCCTCCCTCTCTCTCTTCCTTTCTCTCTCCCTCTTTCTCTCTTTCTCTCTCTTCCTTTTTCTCTTTCCCTCTCTTTCTCTCTCTCTTCCTTCATTTCTCTCTCTCTTCCTTCCTTTCTCTCTCTTCCTTCCTTTCTCTCTCCTCTCTCTTCCTTTCTCTCGCCCTCTCTCTCTCCCTCTCTCTCTTCCTTTCTCTCTTCCTCTCTCTTCCTTTCTCTCTCCCTTTCTCTTTCTCTTTCTCCCTCTCTCTCTTCCTTTCTCTCTCCCTCTCTCTCTTCCTTTTTCTCTTTCCCTCTCTTTCTTTCTCCCTCCCTCCCTCTCTCTCTTCCTTTCTCTCTCCCTCTTTCTCTCTTTCTCTCTCTTCCTTTTTCTCTTTCCCTCTCTTTCTCCCTCTCTCTCTCCCTCCCTCCCTCTCTCTCTTCCTTCCTCTCTCTTCCTTCCTCTCTCTTCCTTTATCTCTCTCCCTCTCCCTCCCTCCCTCTCTCCCTCTCTCTCTTCCTCTCTCTCTCTCCCTCTCCCCCCTCTGTCTCTCTGAACATCGCCTAAAAAAATGCTCCACCAGTTCACGAACGTCAATGAATGGACAGGACAAATTCGAATAGACAGTAAAGACTGAGCAAATCACGCGTGGTTGTCAAACAATAAACAGACCATTTGTGAGGAAACATTCAGGCTTTGTTACGGGAATTACAACAACTATTTATATCATTACAAGATTCAAGATCAGAATAAATCGAAAATGTTCCACTCCAATACACAAGAGTGAGGTTATGTCCAGGCCATTTTAAACATAACTGCCTACTATATTTTGCAGCTTTACAGCAGAAATTAAAGAGGATACAAGGACATACGAAATTATGACATGAAAGGAATAAAGAGACAGAGAACTAAACTGTTACTGTTTATTCTGCGCGGACAAGAAATCCGTCTGCTTGGCTATAGAGAGAGAAGGAGAGAGGGAGGGAGGGAGAGAGAGTCAGTTATGACTAATTTAATCTTCTTCTTCTTCTTCTTCTTCTCTGTTTATGCCATTAGCGTTGCAGTGAGTTTCAGGCATCGGTCCAGAACAAGGTGAGAGCTGTCTTGCTATGCTTCCTCAGAGACCTTCACCCCATCAATCCACTTTTTCTTCTTGAATTATATTGACAGATATGAAAGAGACAGATATTAAATAATATTTATTGTTTTAAGAGGCATGTTTACAGAATATTGTGTTTAAGAGGCATGTACAAAAAAATATTGCTTTTAAGAGATATGTACATGGAACATTGCTTTTAAGAGACATGTACAGAGAATATTATAGGCATTGGTAACACGCCCAGAAGAAGCTGGGGGCGCTCTTGTTTGTTAATAAGAAGTAAATACTGCCAGCAGATGCCAAATCCTACAGTTTTGCTTATGGCTTTGGGGAGACGGGGTGGGGGGGGGGGGGGGGGCCTTGATAGAAAACACAGATGCATTACAACGGGTGTCCAGCGCTTTCTTTTGGTCTGGCTCATACGAAAAATTTAGTACTATGAATTCATATGAGACCTTTTACATATGGGCTCCAAGTAGCATACTTGGCTAGCGTGCTCATTTTTTTCCCTCAAGGTGAGATTAGTGGTTCACCTGTAGAAATGGAATCCAGACTCCCTACGCTTTCTATTTTTCCATATTTTGACACTCTCTGCAGCAGTATCCGATTTTTATGGAGTTTTTAACTTATAATCGAGAGCTACCCATCAGAGCTGTGAAATAGCTGATACATAACATTAGCTACATAAGACACGCCACATATTTAAACAAGGTCAATAATGTTTTATAATTCGGGTTGACAGGTTCCATAAACGAAAAACCTGAACAATTTTTTTCTCAGACAGAACTAACAAAAGAAGTTACTCGAATATCATCACTGTTAAAGAGCATCAACACAGTCGGCACAGTAGGCAGTGCTTTTACCTTTATCTATAATGTTTTCTCCTAGTGCATTAACGCAGAAATCGCTTCTTTCAGAAGCAGTTTCACTTTTTTAAACAAACCTAGTTTAAGTACTTTCATGGTCATATAATTTTTATGACTAAAGTACTGAACAATCAATGCGAACATTTTCTCGGCATCATGGCTACTAGTCGCAGACTAGTCTGATTACTAGTCGTAATACAACAATAACAGGCATTGGCTAAATCATCATATAATTGTTTGGTAGTGTCAGAAGCTAAAATGGTTTTTACTATTGCCATATTTTTATTTATTTATTTATTCATGAATTTATTTATTTTTGCTGTTTTGGAAGTATCAAAAACTTTAGAGCATAACTTTGTAGTTATTAAACGACATAATGATGTTCCATTGTGTGAGATGCACATTGTCAACTCCGCCACTTGTACTAATTTTTATTGGGCACAAAATAATTGTCCAATCGTTTTACTTCCAGAGTAGTCTTATAACTTATATCCTTCCAGGGCTCACAAGGTAGTTCGCCAATTTTTCCTGTTTTCGGCGAGCTTTTCAATCTCACCAAGGGATTTTATGCCTATTAATTTGGCCTCTCTTAACAATGCCCTCGTTAGACTTTCACGTGGTCTGCCTCTTTTTCGGCCTGTTGTGTTCCATTTGATAGCTTGTTTTGGAATTCTCTGTTCGTTTCTTCTCATCACATGACCAACATATGTTCATCTCCTTTTCCTGATCACCCATGAGACAGTTCAGTCATCTGTCTTATCTCTGCATTGTTCTTGAATTCGTTCCCCTTGATGCCGAGTATTTTCCTTAGGCATTTGTTTTCCGAAAGAATCTAATTTCGTATCTATTTCTTTAGTTGTTTTCCAGCTTTCGCATGCATAAATTAGGGTGGATATTGCATTTGAATTGAGTAATTTTAACTTGATTTTTGTGCATATAACTTTTGAATTCCATATGTTCTCAAGATTCTTGAAGATCGATGCGCTTCTGCAATTCTAATTCTAACTTCCTTTCTGGTGTTACCATCCTGGTCTATGTAGCTCCCAAGGTATGCAAACTGATTGACTTCTTCAATATCTGTCCCTTCTACGTGTATTTTTCCATTTTGATTAATGAGAAGTTTCATTATTTTTGTTTTGTCTTTGTTAATTTCAAGTCCTATTTTGCTAACCAAGGAAGACAGGAATCTGTATTTTCTTGCATGGAATTCACATTGTTACTGATAAGAGTTATGTCATCAGCAAAATCAAGATCTTCTAATTGGGTCCAGTGTACCCAGTCAATACCTGTGTTACCTGTGCAGCATTTTTTTTCGTTATGAAGTCTATGGCAATTCCAAAAAGCAAAGAAGACAGAATACACTCTTGTTTCACACCTGTTTCAGTCAGGAACCATTCGCTCTTCCGTTCTTCTGTTGTTACTGCACAAATATATCCATTGTAGAAGACCTTAATGATGTTGACAATTTTAAATGGTATTCCATATAAACTTAAAATTCTCTACAATGAATATCTGTGTATGCTATAACATGCCTTTTTAAAGTCTATGAAGTTCAGCATTAATGGTATCTGCTTTTCAATATGTTCTTCAAGTATTATTCTTAGAGTAAATATCTGGTTGAGACAGCTTCTTCCTTTTCGAATTCCTGCTTGTTCTTCTCTAATTGCGGTATCCACTATATCTTTAAGTCTGTTCAAAATGACCTTGCAAAATACTTTTGACACAACTGATACTAAGGTTACTCCTCTCCAACTGTTACAGTCACTAAGGTTGCCTTTTTTTGGTATTTTAACAATGATTCCTTTTTTTCCATTTAAAAGGGACCTTTTCTTCTTTCCAAATCTTTTTAAACATTCTTTGTAGTTGTCTCATGTTGTCACTATTCATAACTTTTAACATTTCGAGTGTTATTTCATCTTCACCTGCAGCTTTGTTGTTAGCCATTAAATTCACTGCTGTTTCAATTTCATGCAATGTAATTTCATCTAGTTTGACATTTGGTTGTGGAGTTGGTAAGTCGGTTTCAAGGTTTAGCAATTTTTTTTTTGGTGTGGTCGATTAAGTATTTCTTGGAAGTGTTCAGCCCATCTTTGCTTTTGGTCTTTATTTGATGTTAATAGGGTTCCAGTTTTGTTAAGGATTGGTCTTTTTTTTTAGATGTAATAGTACCTGTTAGATTCTTTTGTATGTTATATAAAGTTTTGCTGTCTCCTGTTTTTTGCTGCTTTCTCTGCTTCTTTCGCCATATTGTCTATGTATTCTCTTGTATCCCTTCTAGCTGAACTTCTTTCTTTCTTATCTATTTCTTTGTATGTTGCTTTCGCCAGATATTTTCCAAGATCTGTCTTTTTAATTTGGTTGTTCGTCTTTCATGTATGTACTTCCATGTGTTTTCTAATATCCACGCTTTTCTATTTGTTTTTTTTTCAGTCCAGCGCTTGCTTTTGTTGCTGTGATTATGGCTGTGTTATAAGAATTCCATAATTCATCTATAGCTATCTCCTCTACTTCACTGAGTGTTGTGGAATGACTGGCAAGTTCCTGATTGAAATTACTGTTAGTATTTTCTTCTTATAGGCTGTGGCTGTTTATCTTTCTGTGTATTGATTTCTTGTGTTGGCTTTTCAGTTTTAGTTTTATTGTCCCTATACACAGATTGTGATCATTGTTGACATCTGCACCCCTATATGTCCTTACATCTATCAGATATGTTGTTTATTGGTTTCTAGTACAAAAATGATCTATCTGGTTTCTAGTTCTGTCATCTGGAGATATCTACGTTGTTTTATGTATATCTTTGTGTGGAAATATTGTGCCTCCAATGACCATGCCCTCTATTTCAATTAATCTTTCTCCGTTCTGATTTACCGTGCCAGTTCCTTCTTTCCTCATTACTTTTTCGACGTCGGTGTTATCTTTCCCTACCTTAGCGTTGAAGTTCCACCATAGCAATTATGATGTCTTGTTTAGGGACTTTGTTAATGATGTGTTGTAATTGGTGATAGAAATCGTATTTCACCTCATCATCTGCATCGTTCGTGGGTGCATAACATTGTATTATTGTCATTACGCCATGTGTTAGGTTGTATCGTGCTCTTATTATACTACTGTTCACTGGTTCCCATTCTACAAGGCTCTTTGCTGCTATATTTGACATAATTATACCTACGCCCTCTTGATGTTTCCCCCGTCGTCTCTGCCTGAATGTACCATCAACTTACCGTTTTCCTCCTATCTTTTACCTGCTTCTGGCCATCGCATTTCACTGATGCCCAGTACATCTAGGTGATATCTCTCCATTTCTTTGATGACCTGAGTAGTTTTTATTGGTGCTGCCATCGTTCTTACATTCCAGAATCCAATCTTTGTCACATGTTTAGGGCCGACGAATGAGCTCTTCGGAGCTGGCATAACTGATGATCGATTGGTTTCTTTGCGAGTTTCCATAATGAGTATTTTTCCCATCTAGAGTCGCCTCTAGATAGGTCCCAGGATAAGATTGTTAGCCTTATGCCCAACTCCCGATACAGGATATGTGACAGATCAGCGGAATTCCGCTGATTTCTGCATGCCGGCAGAGCGTTAAAAAAACGTCCCCCATCTTGCACGTCACATCGGAAGATTCCAGAATGGTACATGTTTGATTTTTGCTTTTCGTTGAAATGATAAACACTATAGATTACATACATGTTCTTTCTTTGTTGTATGAATCAAAATGTACAGATAAGACACATTTTTAACTGGAACAAAAACTGAGCTCTGTTGGTGGATCAACTGTAGAAACATCAATCAATCAATCAAATGCCGTGCCGCTTGGCGTAGGCGATCATTTCTCTCCACAATTCCCTGTTTTTAGACTTGATTATGAGATCCGCCGGTGACTTTCTTCCTA
The DNA here is from genome assembly GCA_009760885.1 of Achatina immaculata. Classification (NCBI taxonomy): domain Eukaryota; kingdom Metazoa; phylum Mollusca; class Gastropoda; order Stylommatophora; family Achatinidae; genus Lissachatina; species Lissachatina immaculata. The sequence continues at coordinate 6,995,644 of CM019717.1, forward strand.
CCCGCACTGACAGTCCATCCAGTAACTTCTCTCTCTGTCTTCCAATGTCTCTTATTCCCTCAATTTTTCCAGCTGCCACAATGTGTTCCAGTTTTCATCTTCTCAGAAAATATCCTACAAATCTTGCTTGTCTGCCTCTGATCTTTGCTGTAATTTGCCTTTTAACGCCAGCCTCTCTTAAGACTTTGTTGGTTTTCTTAGCTGTCTATGGTACCTTCAATATCCTTCTTATGAATCACATTTCCATGGCCTCCATTTCTTGCTGTACTCTCTTATTCATGGACCATGCTTCACATCCATAAAACAAAACTGGCTGGATGTAACATTTAAGTACTCGGAATCTTGTTTCCATTGATATGGATCTGTTGCACAAGATGTTTCTCATTTTCTGGAATGCTGACTTGGCCTGAGCACGTCTGCTTTTTATTTCGTTGTGACATTTCCCATCAGCTGTTATAATCGTTCCTAAGTACTTGAATCTATCAACTCTCTCTCTCTCTCTCTCTCTCTCTCTCTCTCTCTGTCTGTCTCTGTCTCTCTCTCTCTCTCGCTCTCGACAATGTATTTTTGTTTATGTATATATGTCCGTGTGTGCGCTTGTATATGTGTGAGTACTATTTTATTAGGTTAATTACTTCTTCTCGTTTACTCTGAATGTAATAGTTTAATCTTACACTCTTTTGATATGTTTTTTGTATGTAATTTGTATACGTGTATTAAATCGAGTGTGTGGGAAGAATGAAAGATGGAGTGATGAAGGGCAGAATGAAAGATGGCGTGATGAAGGGCAGAATGAAAGATGGAATGATGAAGGGCAGAATGTAAGACGGGCCTACGTGACCAATTCTTTACCCTTTAAAAATAAAGATTATTAATTCATTCATTCATTCTCTCCCTCTGTGTGTATATTTCTGCTTGTCTGTCTGTATCTCTGTCTGTATGTGTCTGCCCGTCTGTCTTTGTCTGTCTGTGCCCGTGTTTGTCTCTCTGTGTCTGTCTGTCTATTTGTCTACTTCTTCACTTCGAGTAGAAAAGACTAAACGACAGATAAGTGAGTACGTCGCTGATTAATTATGGAAAGAAAATGTTACGGTCAGCAATTTGAACCATCAAGTGACGCCATGTGTTGGATGTTTGTAAAGATTTCATAATGTCAGGCAGCACGAAGGTCTTGTCTTATAACCAGTATTACATATTCAGTCTTGTTACAGAGCCATAAAGGGGTCGGAGTAGTACAAATGTTATTTATAATTGAAGAAAAAAGTATCAGTTCTGACTCCAGCTTCAAAACGATAAACTTTATTAACCTGTTTTAAAAGATGGTTACTTGGTCGTGCTTTAAAAGGTCGTGCTCGTGTGTCACTTCTAAGATATTTCGTTACTAATAAAATTACCGTGATGATTACGGCAGAAACTTTTACAGAAAATAATCATGGAACTTGTTACACAGCCTTTATCATTATTTACACGACCTATTTTTCTGTGTTTGAATGGAGAAACGATCAGCAAGACGTGTTGTTTTCTGTAGAAGGAGACAGCGTTGGATGTTTGTCTGGTATCCGTCTGGCCAGATTTCACTAATAGCCCCCCCCCCGCCCCCTCTCCCGCACCTCCCCACTCCCACCTCTGAAGGAAAAATCAAAACAAAATAAAAACAAAAACAATGGGATTACTGATTAATTCTTCATTTGCCAGGTTTTTGTCAAAGTCCAGGCCTGAACCAGAAAGAACTTTTGACTTTGACTTTTCTGATCTCCGGGTTTATGAGTCCATTCTTTTTTCCCTTGTGTCGAATAGTAGAATGTATAAGTCTTTTTCAGCTGCTCTATATCTCCCTACGGAATGTCCGGATATGGAGAAAGTTTGTGGTATCAGGTTTTTTCCCGATTATCTTTAGATTCGCTGCAGTCCAGAAGGTGGTGATTAACAAACAACTTCTTCTTCTTCTTCTTGTCTGTTGCAGTGCATGCAGTATGGTATGTGGTCAGAGGTCACTTGATGTAAGTGCTTATTGTGGGTGGTCTGTCCCGTGCGCAACCTGAAGTTTGTGCATTGGTCTCTACGACGTAATTGATGATGTCGCCGGGGTTTGGCTTTGGTAGATAATCATAAAGAGGATCATCTAGTTTTGTTGCTAACTCAGCTGTCCACTGCTGCTTCCAGCTGTTGTATTTAGGGTTTCCAGATACCGTAAACGATAAAACGGTAAAAGTTATTCGAATATTATCACTAAATACTAATAAAGATTATCACCATAATTCGTATTTCCATTGTCGCCACAGAACACATTTACGTTTTTTTTTTTTAAATAGCACAGTAATTGCTTATTTCAGAAGCAGTTTCACTTTTTTTAAGGAACCCAGGTTAAGAACTTTTACAATCATAACATTTTTAGGACAAAGTACTAACAATTAATGTGAACATTTTCTCGACATCATGGTTACTAGTTTAGGTTACAATATCAAAACAACGCCCATTTGTTAAATTATGACATAATTGTTTGGTAATGCCAAGAGCTAAAATGCATTTTACTATTGCTGTTGCTTTATATCTCACCAATGCCACTTTTTCTGTTTTGGAAACAAAGTTTTAGAGCTTAACTTTGTAATGCAATTGTTGAATTGAACGATATACAATGTTTAATTGTGTGATAGCACATTGTCAATTCCGCCGCTTGTACTGATTTTTTCTGTTCAGAAAATCCGAGGATAAAATAACTGTCCAATCTTTTAGAAGTGCTTGCAGAATAAAACATCTCTTATGTCCACTCTTTCGCCGTGCGCAATGGCAATTTAACACATTTTACATTCTGCTTCATGGTCATTTCTCTTTCGTTTTATAAAAAAAAGAACATTCCTGTGAATGTTTTTTTTTCTGAAATAAACACTTTCTCTTAGGCATTTTGAAAACATTTCATGCAATTATTGTAACATCTGTAATTTTTTTTTAAAAATGGGTTTCTCTCAACAATGACATTAGTGAAAAAGCATTTATTGTTCTTTCTTTCACTGGTCATATATCTCAAAGAGATGACAGCCAGAAATACATTACCGATTTTCGAAGCTACGGCGCGGATAATGGTAAAACAGATTCACCAAACCGTTTGAAACTTCCAACCACTGCAATCTCAGAAAAAACAACAACAACAACAAATAGACTATAAGACACTGAACATGGAAGATGTCGCACCTTAACTGAAGTAATTCCTTGGCAAAGTTTGAGTTTTGCCATACAGGTCTTCGTTTTTTTTCTTGACGCAGAGCCGCTAAGGAAAATTCTCTCGCGAAGACAACCGAGTGTGAAACGAAATGACACAAAACCACATGAAATATGAGGCAATTCCAACTCGGAGGCAAAGGATAGCAAATTAAGTTTCCACTGTATTGTTGTCTTTTAAAAATGTGTATTGCAGTCCTGCCAACCTGAAATGTTAGAAAGAGAGAAGTACTCAGATGCAAAAGTCTTTAATTTGAAAGGGAAAACAAAAACAAGGACAAATAGGTGTCCCGAAACATTATTCGGGACAGTGAAACCGGGACTCCCCTTGAAAACTGGGAAGCCTGCTAAACAGTGATAATAAATGAGTTATTTGCTACAGTTTTTTTATTCACTTTCATTTCAAATATATGCGTACAAACTGTAATGAAAAAATAACTATTAGTGACTTAAGCAAACTATTAATAATTTAATTTTTGCCTTTTATCCGCTTCCAATTTTTAATACGGACAAACAGGAAGCAACAACAACGAGTGTAAATTATGAACAGTTGATTATGGACGGAGAACGTTCGATCAAGAATACTTTCCCGGATTACTATCGTATTCCCTTACTCGGCAACGATAACAAGGTACTTTAAATGCATTTTTCTCATATGTGCCTCAATTGCTTCATTTTATTCAGGCTGCAATGGCAAATGGTATGGCTATTGCGTATCCATTTTCTGCTATCACCTGCAACGGTGCTGATTTTCATACATATTGACCACGACCTTCATTGTTAACTGATCAGTAGATTGCAAGAGAGGTTTGGTGCAGCAAGGTTTGGGCAGTTAAGTCTCTGTAGAGATTACAGGTCTGCAAGAAGATTCTGGATTAACTTCAAATATAGATCTGAGAATAGCTCTAGCAAACATTGTGTATATCTAAACCGGGGGGGGGGGGGGGACACTTAAGATTTTAAGAAGAATGGAGCGACACACGATAATACAAAGGCTTAGAAAGCTCATTGCAGCTATCATCTAACTTTTTAAAAACAAGATTTGGTAGTATTAAATTCCTCTTTAATACTTTCCTTGATGAGTCTTATTTATTCTTGTGAGGGTCCAGAGTGTCACTGAAAGTGATCTCAGCAGAAGAATTAAATTTAACCATGAAAAAGAAATTTTTTTTTAAACGAAGTCTTTGGCAGTTTCCCAGAAATGGTTGAAGAATTGGGACACTTGAGTAAGAGAAATGTAAAATGAATCAATGATTTGTAAATAAGTATACCCAGATTGCATAGCCCTCAGTTTGTCTTATTTCCAGCTGCATGGATCCTGCATAGAAAAGATTCTGCCAGCCATCAACAGGTTGCTGAAAATTCTGGATGACAATGCAGCTGACGATGGCAAGGACTACACTATTTACACTGGGGCAGCAGGCAAGACTTACGGCTAATATTTTAAATTTTATTTGCAAATAATCTTTTGTTTCTTTTTTTTGTGTTTATTTTGCATTTCCTTAAAGAGTTAACACATAATATTTTGCATATATTAGAACATTTTTCCCCTAATCTCATATGGCACATTCTGATCATAATTTGTTGTATATGAGAGCTGAGTGACAATTAAATGAATGTAGCCTCAACAGTAAATTATATTCTAAACAGGTTTCGTGTTTGTAGCCTTCAGCTTTTGACTTACACTGTAATCTGGATTATGCAAGAAACTCTTTACTATAGAAAGCATTACACAGCTCCATAGATCATCAGAGGAAGCACTCCCCTGTCAGACAAGTATTCTGGCCCTTTAAATTTCTCACACTGTAACAGGAATAGGCCCCTATGGGTCAAGACTCCCAGGGGTTTGTAAGTTGATTATTTATTTTGTTTTTTCTGTTCCTGGGTGAATCACCATTTCCCTGTTGACAGAGAATCTTGAAGTGCAGCTGAGATATTCTTCCACACAGGACTGGTGTCAGAAGTGGCAAATTAAACTGTTTAAGTTTTGTCATTGCTTATTGCACATGCTCCACACCCAGCATGAAGCCTTTTCTGCTGTTCTAAAAGGTTCTTCAGTGCTCTTGTTCTTGCTTGTTCTCTGATATACTAAGTTGCTTGTGTAAGTCTTAAGCTGATGCTGTTGCAGATCCTCTAGCTCCTACTTCTACAGCTATCACATATCCTCTAGCTCCTACTTCTACAGCTGTCACATATCCTCTAACTCCTACTTCTACAGCTATCACATATCCTCTAGCTCCTACTTCTACAGCTATCACATATCCTCTAGCTCCTACTTCTACAGCTATCACATATCCTCTAGCTTCTACTTCTACAGCTATCACATATCCTCTAGCTCCTACTTCTACAGCTATCACATATCCTCTAGCTCCTACTTTTACAGCTGTCACATATCCTCTAGCTCCTTCTACAGCTATCACATATCCTCTAGCTCCTACTTCTACAGCTATCACATATCATCTAGCTCCTACTTCTACAGCTATCACATATCATCTAGCTCCTACTTCTACAGCTATCACATATCCTCTAGCTCCTACTTCTACACCTATCACATATCCTCTAGCTCCTTCTACAGCTATCACATATCCTCTAGCTCCTACTTCTACAGCTATCACATATACTCTAACTCCTACTTCTACAGCTATCACATATCCTCTAGCTCCTGCTTCTACAGCTATCACATATCCTCTAGCTCCTACTTCTACAGCTATCACATATCCTCTAGCTTCTACTTCTACAGCTATCACATATCCTCTAGCTCCTACTTCTACAGCTATCACATATCCTCTAGCTCCTACTTTTACAGCTGTCACATATCCTCTAGCTCCTTCTACAGCTATCACATATCCTCTAGCTTCTACTTCTACAGCTATCCATATCCTCTAGCTCCTACTTCTACAGCTGTCACATATCCTCTAGCTCCTACTTCTACAGCTATCACAAAATATTCATTTGTAGCCCACTGGTTAAAGCACCTCTACCTGATGAGCTAAGGGTCCTAGACTCATATGTTACTGCAAAGTGAGATTCTTCCATCCTTGGTTCCATCAGCTGTGCTATGCCCTTCGCTGATCACTAGATTGATGAAACCTGACTTCCAGCCTTTGAAAATAAAGTGAGATGCACCAAAGTTCACAGTAAATACAGTTTTCAGTGCATTAAGGAAAAACAAATATTCACATAAAAATAAGTGCCATATATGAAAAAAAAATGTGGCCCTGTCATCCTATAGGGATAGTGTTATGTCCATTATTCCTTTACCTGTCAGCACATGATGGTCATGCATGGTTGCACTTTCTTTTCCATTTCCAGTATGTGCCAGGTATCCGTTTCTGCAGCTGGGTGTCTGGGACATGCACAGCTGAACTAGAACCACTGACTTTGCCATGAGCAAGAGTGTATTAGCCACTGTGCCGCTTGAGGCCCATATATGAAAGGACTTATCTGAGACTGTAGTAGCAGATGTGAAAAGCAGACATTATAGTAATATAAGACTTCACAATATTCAAGTGCAGCAGCCTTGACTTCATGCACTGAACTGAATAAAATTAATGTTAACATTTTTGTGCAGTGGCAAATATTTCATATGAGCCCAAAAAAAGAGGGGGTGACATTATTTCATTTTAGGTCAGGCATTGCTGCATCTCTATCTGCATGACAAGCTGCCAGCTGTAAAAGATGACAGACACTTACAGCAGGCCTTGACCTGGCTGACACCATGTTTATCTCGGCTGAAAGGGGGATCTCGCTACTCCTTTCTCTGTGGAGATGCCGGTCCTCTTGCCCTTGCTGCGGTTGTCTATCACAAGTTGAATGACACAAAGCGTGCTAAATCTTATATTGAGAGGTACAGTGTGTGTTGAAACATGAATGATTCAATCTGTTCAGACCATCATGTTTATTTGCTAATAGTGGATGCAACATATCCTTCTTAAGTACTGGGTTGTGTTAAATCTGCAGCTCTGTTATCAGATGGAAGTCTGCTGCTTACTCTAACTGCTTCAGCCCTGAAATGTCTGTCTCAGATCCAGACATCTGGCCAGGTCCAGCTGCATATGCTGAACATTGGTAGAATCATGAATGCAGTGTATCAATAGAGATGACATAATTAATAGCCAGAAGCTATTGACTTTAATGCGTCCAGATTGGGGCAGTAACTGAATAAGAGATACAACTCCTTAACATCTTGTATAAACTAGGGAAAAAAATCAAATAAAATGAATAGAGCATATATAAACTTCTTAATTATACACCTGATGGCCAAATATTCTGTTGTCTTTTAAAGCTTTCTTTCATATTTTTATTCTTTTTATTAAACAATTTTGTACTCTGCCTCTCCACTATCATATATATATAGACTATCATATCTTTTGTGGAACTGTCTTCTGTTTCTGTATTCCTCCATTTAGTTTTGTGTCTCCTATCAATATATGTATAGGTATATAATAGGTTTTTTTTTAAAAATTATTGTTATATTAGAATTTTCTTTCAGTTTTTTAATTACTAGCTATCCATCTATTGACATTTTCTGAATCCATACTGGTACATGATAGGACTAGTGATGATGATGATGACGATGATGATGACGACAACAACGATGATGACGACAACAACGATGATGATGATATCAACAGTTTGGCAAAAGAGGTGTGGGGTCATATTGAGTCATCCATTGGGGCTCTGTAATTGTAAAAAGGTTAAGAACCCCTGGATTAAGGTAAAGATGATAAGAGCAAGTTTTATCTGATAAAAAGACACCAGTGTGGCACTTTAGCTTTTACCAGTATCTTGTAACAAGAGAGATACAGAATATGAAACAAATACAAATCTAGCCATATAATTTCCTAAGTTTATAGCTCACTGTGTCTACATCACAGATCTACAATTCTTTTTATGCTGTCATAATTATGAGGTTACAAGTCCATAATTGTTTACAATCTATATTTAGAATAGTTTATATATGTACATGGACCTAAAGGCATTTATTATGCAAAAGTTCTGTCACCCTTGCAGCTGCTTTCTATTTTGACTGCCATTTTAGTGAAAGATGGAGTTGCCTAAAGCCTTGAGTCATGATGAAGATGGCAAAACTTATTATCAACAAAACGTCAACATCTTTTGAGTGAAAAGAGTCTAGAAACACAGGCACAATATCAGCCTGGACTTAATTAAGCTGCAAAAAGGTTCAAAATTAAATTCTGAAACCAAAGAGAATTTTTATGAAATGGCATGCTTGAGAAGCTGAATGAGAAGGACAAAAAAAAATCTGTGAAAAATTCAGGCTCAGTAAGCAGGAAAAATAAGAGATGAGAGTCTTTATTTTAAAAAAAAAAGTTTGTGACAAAAAAAAAATGTATACTTCAATAAAACATACATAGTTTTAAGTAAAAATATTTTCATTTCTTTTCCTATCATTTTTGCAGGTTGCAGCTAGTGCTTTCATAAAGACATTAGCATACAGTATGTGACAAAAAAATGAAAGTAAATTTAACATTTAGAGACTGAATGGAAAATATTTTTGAATATCTACAGGGTTGAATCTATGTGCAGCAACGTCTGTGCTGACACGGATCTGCCTGATGAGATTCTGTATGGCCGTTGCGGTTACCTCTCTAGTCTCTTCTTTCTGCAGCATAACATTGGCCAGGACTGTGTGCGTGCAGACAAAATACAGCAGGTCTGGGAGGGAGATTTTTTTGCACGAGTTTTTATGAGCACTTTGGTGACAGCTTTTGTTTTTTTTCTTAGATTAAATGACTGTTTCCTACAAGGTGTCTTCGAGTTACATTCTGCGGTGTCATTTTTTTGTTTTCAGTCCCCATCAAGTCCTTGGGTGAAAATTCATAACTTATTACGTCTTTATAGCACAGAAGCTGTAACTTCTTAAGAAGTTTCCTGTCTGTTTATTTTATACTTTTAGTACTTTAATTAAAGTTGTGGATGAATCGATAATGACATGGCTTCTCAGACTGAAGCATTGGGTCCTGTCCTCTCCACTGTTGCTGTCTAGTTGAGCAGGATGTCGGAATCACTACTTTAATTTGTTTTTACTAATCTTTAGACTTATGTAAGAATTGTACTGGGTTAGTGAATCAATATGAATAATGATAATAGTGACATTTCTCTTGAAAGACAGTTTAGAAGCAGATGTATGTTATTTGTGGGTTTTTCAGAGAATCATTTTGCTGAACAACTCTTTTCACTCTGTCAGTACTGGACCACAATAACAGCAAGCAATGTTCTTGTTGTAAGGACTACTCATCTTGCACCTAGATCTTATGTCTTCAGATTTGGTCCTTTTAGCCTCTTCTGACAGGTGTATTGCAGACCACAACACCCTCTAGTATAAGCTGCAACACCACATTCCTAAGTTAGTCAGTCAGTCATGTCCCTTGCGGAACTTTGCCTCCCTAACAGCTCTCCTGTAGGCCTCTCGGTTGTAAGCAAGATGCCCTGCTGCTGTATCTTCCATTTGCACATTATCAGTGACATCTTGCAGCCATCTTTGCCTTGGTCTTCCTCTCTCTCTTTTTTCCAATGATGTACCTTTCCAATACTGTCTTCTCTAGATTATCATGACGTTTAATGTGTCCAAAATATATAATTTTCTTTGTTTAATCCTCTTTACTAGCCAGCCTTCTTCAATATTAAGTCCTTGTAGTATGGATATATTTGTTCTTTTTTTGTGTCCATGATATTTGAAGAACTCTTCTGTAGCATTTACATTCAAAGACATTGATGTGTTTCTCAGCTGTTTTGTTAAGTGTCCATGTCTCACATTCCTAAGTACCTCCTCAAATAAAAGCTGTACCTTTTTGCAGAGTCACTGTCCACATGATTTGATCTTTTTGCCAACTCTTCCAAGTCCTCGTTCCTGACTGAAAAATCTGTAATGGATGACTTAAAAATATCCTTGTATCTCAGTTTATGAACAGTGTGAAGCAAAAGAAAGTCAGTTTTCAAGCCTTTTACTGAACGATTCTGTGTGCATACTCCTGTTTTTATTCTTAGTTTTTAGGTGCTGGGTGACACAACATCTAGAACTTTTATCACTAGGATAAAGTCTGCAGTTTTGTTTTGGTTCAGTAGCAACCCCAGACCAGCAAAGTTTGTTTTGTTGTGTAAGCCTGCATTAGTCACTTTACTCCAACAAATCATTCCTTGTCGAATATTGTAATGGGGGGGAAGGGAGGTGAAGACATTGTTTGATTTGCCAGCTGGTGACCTACAACCGATATGCTAGCATCAGGGTTAGTGAACCATAACTGACCAAGACCCTGCCCCACTTCTCCATTGGTACCTCCAGTAACAGGCCTGGCCTGACGTATGGGTTAGGTATCATCATAGTCCCCATGATGGTGGAGTCTGCTAAAGAAGTATTGCTCACTCCCTTGCTTTTTTTTTTTTTTTTGGCTCTATCAGGGGCTGAAAAAATAACCAATGTAAGCTACTCTTAGTCTGGCGTGGTGCTGTTCTTCAGTACCTTCACCACATCGACTGCGAAGAACATCATGCTGTCAGTTCCAAAAAGATGAAGGAAAAGAACATTGTAGAACAAATAATTGTAACGAAACAGCATTTTTAGAGTGGTATGACATTTGATTTAAAGTAATAAATTTTATTATATGAAGTGGTAACATTTTATAATTTTGTGACTAGGAGCTGTTGTGTGATTTATAAATTCTGCTTTATGGATTTCTAATGTGACAAAATGTAACAGGATTTGTTATCATAATCTTCAATCATAGGCTGTTATCCTAATTTACAATCATAGGTTGTTATCCTAACTTATGATCATAGGTTGTTGAGGCTGTGTTGAAATCTGGGGAAAAATTGGCCAGGCAAGGGAAATACCCCATCCCTCTCATGTACGAATGGCATGACAAGGTTTACCTCGGAGCAGCCCATGGGCTTGCTGGGATTTTCTACATGCTCTTGCTGGTTAGTAATGTTTGTTAACGCTTGGACGTGCTAGAGTATCAGGATTCACACAGATCTCATAGTTGTTGTAATGATTCCTGCATAATTCTGTTTAAATATGTGATCTGCAAACAGTTGTGGGCAGGACAGCAAAGCTACCATATTGTGCAAACAAAATGGGATGGTGAACAAAGATATTAGGGTAACATAGAGAGAACTAGCAGAAGATAATATAATCGGCAGTAATCACAAATGTTTGTTTATTTCTTTTATTTTTATCTGTCTCCATTTGTAAGTTCCCACTTTTTTTTCATATTTTCTTCTCAGTGCTTTGTCTTTCTTTTTTTTTTTTTTATTTAAACAATTTTTTTTAGATTCATCCATTTTAAATTCACCTGACAAGTTTCACTGTATTTTTTTTCATTTTTTGGCCAGTGCAGCACTGTTTTTGCTGTTTTGTTTTTCAAGGCCAAATATGTAGTAAATTTATGTGATTTGGTAACAGATATTTCGTATAAGTAGATATCTTCGTATGTAACTATAAAGTATTTTATATCCTTCCCGTGCCGATAAACGTCACATAGGGCTCGCAAGGTAGTTTGCCAGTTTTTCATGTCTTTGGCGAGTCTTTCAACCTCATCAAGGGATTTTATGCCTGCTAATTTGGCCTCTCTTAACAATGTCCTCTTCAGAGTTTCACGCGGTCTGCCTCTTTTCTTTGGCCTGTTGTGTTCCACTTGATAGCTTGTTTTGGGATTCTTTGATTGTTTCTTCTCATCACATGAACAACATATGTTCATCTCCTTTTCCTGATCACCCATGAGACTGGTTGTTGTTCAGTCATCTGTCTTATCTCTGCATTGTTCTTGAATTTGTTCCACTTGATGCTGAGTATTTTCCTTAGGCATTTGTTTTCAAAAGAGTCTAATTTCTTTACTATTTCTTTAGTTGTTTTCCAGCTTTCACATGCATAAATGAGGGTGAATATTACATTTGAATTGAATAGTCTTAACTTGGTTTTTGTGCTTATAACTTTTGAATGCCATATGTTCTCAAGATTCTTGAAGATCAATGCTGCTTTTGCAATTCTAATTCTAACTTCCTTTCTGGTGTCACCATCCTGGTCTATGTAGCTGCAAGGTATGCAAATTGATTGACTTCTTCAGTATCTGTCCCTTCTACATGTATTTTTCCATTTTGATTAATGGGAATTTTCATTATTTATGTTTTGTTCTTGTTAATTTCAAGTCTTATTTTGCTAGCCAGTGAAGTATACTATGAAGTATGGCACATGATAATTTTTCATGTGATCTCCAGAGTGCAAGCATTTGTACCAACATGGCACCAACACATCAGTTTCATGTTAGAAGAAACTGGTGTCCAGCTCCTCAAGCTTGTGTTACGTTGCTGTCTGCATTCTGTTGTCAGTCGCCAGCCACCAGCCAGTGTGATGCCTCGTCAGAGGTTGGAGGAGCTGGAGAGCCAGGCCAGGTGGGTGGTCAAGCACCCCCCATGCATAGAGCCATAATAAACCACAAGTGCATCAAGAGTTGTGTGACTATACATACCACAGCAGAATGTGATGTTTTATCACAGATTATTGCCGGTTGCATGCTGTCACATATAGTTGCACATGACTCACATACTGAGTACCTAGTTGCTCTATGCTTTTGAAGTCCTGGAAGAAGACTTGGTATGATCTTCTGTGCTGGAAGAATTCAAAGGTATTAGAGGCAGTTATTGACAGCCTGTATTTCATGATTGATAATAACACTGGTTGGTATAACAACAAAGATGAGGGAACACTTTATTATGGAATAGCTAGGAAAGAAGATGACTCAGAGATACTACAGTAGTCTGGACCAGTAAACCATAACTGCTAGATTATCTTACCACAGTATCAGGACTAGTTTATCGTTACTAACCTAGATTCCCCCATTCTACTGCAGTGTTAAACTACATAGATCCTATGCTGCCAAAAGACTACTCCTGGAAGTAACTGTTGTAATATTTCAGTCTTAAAGATGGACATATTTCTTCATGGAGATGATGCAAGAAGGCATACTTTCTGTTTGCTGTTGGAAGTTGTGCAAACTGTTATAACCAACTTTTTGTTATCTGAGCCCCCCAATGTCTGCACATCACCTGCTCAAAAGGTCAGCTTCACAGTTGCTGGGAAATCCTGCAGTGACATAACATCAAAAAATAACTAAATTGGTTCCAGAATTGGAATAATATGCAACCATCACTGAAGACAAAGAGATATATGAATCCTCAGAAGAGTGATGAGTTCTTTTGGACGAGGTGACTAATGAGAAATTGCCTGAGAAAAGGCACTAAAAGAAAGGAAAATGTTTTAATTAATCATGATCAACATTTTTGGACTTTTGATATGAGAAAAAGGTGTTTAAAATATCATAATAGCAAGGGAGATAAATGGAAAGATGACAGAAAAGAGGGTATTAAAAAGATGACAGATTGTCCTGATAAAAAGTCACAAATTGAACTCTTGGAAAGACCAGTGTTCAAGGTCTGTGGGAGAAGCATAATTGCTCATATCATTTGGTTTGATAATGTATGTTGATAACATTATAAGTATTGATTAAGCTATAATCTCTCTTGTAATACAACAACAGGACTGTCTCTTCCTTATAACTTGAATGCACTGTAATGAAAAATTTGTGTGTTCTCAGATTAAAGAGCCTAGCCTACAGAGACGGATCCAGAGTTTGGTCCGACCATGCATAGACTACATGCTGACTTTAAGATTCGCATCTGGTAACTGCCCATCTTCCCTTGGCAGTGCAGGAGGAGATAAGCTGGTACAGTGGTGTCATGGAGCGCCAGGCTGGGTTCACATGTTTGCTCTTGCATACAAGGTAGTGTAGCTTCAAGTGCTATGTATGTTGTTTTAGAAGCTTCTTATAAGTGTGATTTAGAAAATCACATTTTTGCTCTTGCATACAAGGTAGTGTAGCTTCAAGTGCTATGTATGTTGTTTTAGAAGCTTCTTATAAGTGTGGTCTAGAAAATCACATGTTTGCTCTTGCATACAAGGTAGTGTAGCTTCAAGTGCTATGTATGTTGTTTTAGAAGCTTCTTGTAAGTGTGGTATAGAAAATCACACATTTGCTCTTGCATACAGGGTAGTGTAGCTTCAGTGCTCTATATGCTGCTGTTTTAGAACATTTGTATAAGTGTGATTAAGAATATTACATTTACTTTTGCATGCATTGAAGGTATTATAATGTCAGTGTTCTGTTTGTACAAATGGCATTTGGTACCTTAGAGAAGGGCTTGCATTGAAGAGATCATGTTTGATAGGAAGTAAGTTTTAGTATCTTTACTTTGTTTTTCTGGCATATACCTTTTAATTACCTACATCATGTACTGTTAGAACCATGTGTATTTTTTTGTTGGTTCATTCAATTATTAGAGCTGATTTTTACATGGATGCATGTTTTTCTGTTAATCGCCAACAACTATATCCATATGAACATTGTACTGTAGTATGCCTCACCCTTCAAGCAAACATTCTGTGATTTTGGAAGAAGTTTTCTCTTTTGGAATTGAAAGCAGTTTTGGTCAAAATCAGAGTCAGTAGAAGCCGAGCCTGTTACTGAGACATTAACAGAAAGGTGAGACAGGGTCATGATCAGCTGTAGTTTGCCAATCCTGATGTGAGCAGTCAGCTTTGGGTTGCTGACCACTGTACTGGGGGCATCTTCACTCCCGGCATGGCATTTTAAAATGAGGGAAATTCGAAGTATGAAAAAAATGAAAGAATTTTTCATTGCCAGCATATAAGCTTTTCTGTGAAATGTGATTGACAGATTTTCAAAGACAAGCAGTATCTTGAAGCTGCCAAAGATTGTGCAGATGCATGTTGGCAAAGGGGCCTTCTTCGTAAAGGATATGGCATCTGTCACGGCACTGGAGGGAATGCCTACACATTCCTCACGATGTTCAAACTCACGGGCGATGAAAGATACCTTTACTATGCTTACAAAGTAAGTTATATTGTAGTTATCCAGCTGACTGTGGGGTCTCTGTCATTTGGCTCAGTTGATACAAAGTTTTTCCCAGCTGCTTTGTTGTTGTGTATGTGTTGTGTTTGCCATGTTAGTGTGTTTGCCATGTTAGTGTGTTTGCCATGTTAGTGTGTTTGCCATGTTGGTGTGTTTGCCATGTTGGTGTGTTTGCCATGTTAGTGTGTTTGCCATGTTAGTGTGTTTGCCATGTTAGTGTGTTTGCCATGTTAGTGTGACAGGAAAGTAGTGGTACTAGTGTCATTGTGAGCTTAGAGTTTAGTCAGGGAGTGTAGTGTGCTACTTTTCTATTCATAACACCATATGGTGATGTCACAGTTTTGTAGTCTGCTGGTCTGTTTTCAGCTTTGTTGATGTTATTCTTTTAGATGGATTGGGGGAATTCCCCAAATCCACATTCTGTTTATTGTATGGATAATTTGTTGTGCTATTTTCAAGGGTATGGGTCATCTTAGTTCCACTCTTATTTATAACAAACTGAGAAATCAACTTAAATACTCACATTGTTGTCTTGTCAAAGCTGACTGTCTTTATTTTTACAGTTGCCTATTTCACATGCCTGCCTCAGTGACATATGTAAATATATGAGCTCTTTCAGCTTTGTAACTAACTTATAACAGATGTATTCTAACTATATCAACTGCTTCAACCTGAAGGAAGAGATATTTTTAAAAAGAAATAATAATTTGCAAATACCCCAATCCTGCTAACTGTTGAAGGATTAAAGAATGTTCTGTTATTGTTTTAATGAGATATTTTTGCCCTGTGTCATTTTAGTTTGCAGAGTGGTGTTGTGATTATGGAAAGCATGGCTGCCGAACACCGGACAGACCATTTTCAATGTTTGAAGGTAAGATTCTCTATGTTTTCATCATCATCATCATCACCTTTTGATGTGATTAGATATTTCAGACATATTTCAGAGCTGTTCTAAGCCCACAGTGGAAAAGTGCTTTTTTTTTTTTTTTTTTAAATAGCCATAGTACGTGGGTCATACCAAAAATTGTGAGCAAAAAAATTTTTTAAATCGGAATTTATAGATGGAGAAAATATAAATGTATGCATCCTTTTCTTCATTTTTCAACATAATCTCCATTTCTCTGCACACATTTTTCCCATTGCTCGGCAAGTTTGAAAATACTTTCCCGGTAGAATTCTGTTCCAACTGACTGATGGCACAGGCACACTGCTTTCTGGACATTCTCTCCTGTGGGACTCGGTGGGCACAAACTTTTCTATAGTCTAGGGTTTCAATCATTTCCTGTACTGCATTGTGTCCTATTCCAAGATTTACAGCGATTTCAGATACTGTGACACGTCTGTCTTCTTTAATGATGTCGTCAGCCCTTTCCACATTGCGTTTAGTGGAGCCAGTTCGAGTGTGACCACCGCGAGGCATATCTTGGATGCTCATGTTTCCATCTTTGAAATGTTTCACCCACCTCCTAACACTGCTAGTTCCCATACTTATAAGTATATAAACAAGCTGAAGTCTTTGGTGAATTTCAGCACTGGGGATTTCCTCTTTAACAAGGAACTCAATAACAGCACGTTGACGAAACAAAACTTCAGCACCCACCATTTTGTTTCTGCTCCGTGTGGTCACATGACACATGATGGTGACGTCATGTGATCTATATGAAGTGCAAAGAATGCAGGTTAAGGTGATACATTTATATTTTCTCTATCTATAAATTCTGATTTTTATTGAACTCTTAACTTACAATGAGCCTTTTTCATGTCTTTTAAAGAAATTAAAATAACTACAGTTATTTGGTTTTGTTTCAAAGTCAGTAGTTGATAATTTTAGATTGCTGCCAATGCTAACAATAGGCACTGCAATATTTCTTGTTGAAACATCCAGCAGTAATTTTTTTTTTTTTTATTGCAGAGCAAGTAGGTGTATCATGAGGATTGCTTAGTGGGTTAAGAGTTAACTTTCAAGTACCAAACAGTTCTTGAAGAACCTTGATCGTATCAAACAAAATTTGCCTGTAAAAACTGTACAGACAGTTGTTCATTTACAAACATATTTTGGTATACAAGTCTGAACATCTTACATCCTTCCCATACTGTTAAACATCACATAGGCCTCGCATGGTAATTCGCAGTTTTCCTTTTTCTGGCAAGTTTTTCAACCTCATTAGGGGTCACTCTTGACTCGGTTGGTTTGTTGTGAGTTTCCATAACAATTCCGTTTTTTTTTTCCCCCATCATGTCTAAACATTCATGTGTTAAATATTTTCCATGCTGAAGGAAATGAATGCGTGTTAATATTTTTATGTCACAATTGAAACATGTTAGAAATGGTAGGAAAAAAAACCAGAATTTTTTACCTTACCAACTAGAAGAAAGAGGCAGACAAAGATGCCAGCTGGTAGTTCCTGATCTTTTTCTTTCAAAGCTGGGACAGAGGACAGTGAAGAAGTGCCTCAAGTGATTGTAAAAGTGAAAGAAATTGTTATTCTATACAAAAATCTGATGATGCTTTTGAAAAAAAAAAATTTCTGAAAAAAATTTTCAAGGAAAATGCTTTTATAGACAGTTCCATATGACACCAGACAAGCAGGAGTCTTAGAAGTTGCTCAGAACTTCTAAATACAGTTATCTAGTTGAATATTAAAGAGATGGTGTAAAGTGGGAGCAAAGAAGTTTCTTCAATATGTGGCCAAAAAAAAAAAAGAAGGAAATTGATGTATAAGGCAAGCAGGATAAAGAGCTGTGCGGAAACCACGGGTGAGGCTTCATTTTGGTTGCTGGAAGGTGAGGACGGTCCTGAGGCAGCTAGAGGATGTGCTAGTGATTACATCTTCCTTGGACCTGTTGGCACGCCAGAGAGTGATGTGGTCAGTCTCACATCTGTCCTCCTTTCCTCCTCAAACTCCAGAAGAAGCTAGATATCCATTTATACAGCTGGGTGACTTGGGCATCTCCAGCCGGATTTGAATCACTGATTTTCATCATGAGAGACAGTACACTAACCACTATGCCATGCAGGCACCTGAAATGAGTATGGAAGACCTAACTATAATATTTATTTTATTTGTTTCATTCTGTGCTTTTTCAGGTATGGCTGGCACAGTGTACTTCTTGGTGGACATGCTGGATCCATTAAGTTCAGCTTTCCCGGGATTTGAATTCAAGGATTAAAAAAATGTTGTTCTTTGAAACATTAAAATGGGTTGTTTGGTATAAGCTGAGAAAAGCTTACATTTCCATAAAGTTTATGAAGTTTACATCGGTATGAGCTGATGAGATTTACATCTTGAAAGAAAAGAAATGCAAATATTTATGTATGTCTCATTTTATTTTGCTATTTCAAAAATATATTTTTTCCCCCCATTAAAATGAACTGGGAGATTAGAGTAAGGCAATAAGAGTAAAGTAGAAATGTGGTTCAGTTTTAAAAAAAAACACCCCAGAAATGAAAATAATTAAGCTTTGTCAGTATTCATTTAAGAAATCATTAAGCTTTGTCAACGTACATTTAAAAAATCGTTAAGCTTTGTCAGTATACATTTAAAAAATCATTAAACTTTGTAAGTATACATTTAAAAAATCGTTAAGCTTTGTTAGTATACATTTAAAAAATCGTTAAGCTTTGTTAGTATACATTAAGTTCACAGTTATTTA
Source organism: Achatina immaculata (assembly GCA_009760885.1). NCBI lineage: Eukaryota > Metazoa > Mollusca > Gastropoda > Stylommatophora > Achatinidae > Lissachatina > Lissachatina immaculata. The sequence goes on from CM019717.1 coordinate 7,014,462, forward strand.
TTTAATACTGCACCAAACAAAATTTTTTTCAACAAGGACAAAATGTCTTGTACTCTGATTCTATATACAGTTAGCTAAACATGTGAACTAGTGAAATATTTCTGGTAGAATTAAGACGAATTTTTTCATGCTTAACTGTACTGGTTGTCAAAGAATACTGTTCCTTAAATCTTTGTCATTTTTTGTGTTTTTTTTTTATCTGCATGTCTGGCACAAGTATTAATTTAATGATAAATTAATGACATCTTTCTGTCATACTAGCACCCTCTGTCATTTTCATCTGCTGGTGTGACTGCATGCTTACTGCACAAGACCATTTTTTTTTTTTCAGATGAAGCAGTTAATGCCTTGCGTGTGCTCAACCTTACAGTCTGGTCAGCTCGGCAGGGCACTCTTCTCATGTTAAATACAAGTTCTCTACTGAGCTTTCTCAGACTTCTATAGTGAGATAATATTCTAAAAAGTTGCTTTACTGAGACCTTTTGTTTTATTCATGGTTATTTATTTCAACACAAACTCATGTAAATATGCTCACTGTATGTATATTTTAATATGCCCCACATTGTCTTTTATTTGGTAATATGAATGGAAAGACATTAATGATATGCAGATAGCATTAACAACAGCAGGTTGATGATTGTTTTAATGCACATGTGAAGTGATTTACTCCTATGCTGAGGGTAGAAAAACTTATAGAAGAAAAAAAACTGTTTTGTCATTTTACTTTATTTTGCTTAATTTAGCAAATAAATTATGTTATGCAGCTCCTGGTTATGTCATATGAATTTAAGCTGTGATGTCAGTTCATTAAGACAAAATAACATATATAAATCATTCATGACTGTCAGAGTTTGTATGTAATGTTAAAAAAAAAAACCACTGAAAAAAAAAAAATATATTAATAAATATAACAAAGAAAGAAAAAAGAACTCAAAGAGAACTGTGTTTTAGAAAAAAAAATGTATAAAGGGATAAAAACATCAATTTTATTACCATATTGTTTTCATTATAAAGTGCTCAAGAAGTAAAGAAACCTACAATAGAGAACAGTTCTAAGGCACATGAAGTACAATTATCTTTCAGTTAGACAGAATAAAGGTGAATGGCAACTACAGATATCTTGCAAACACAATTAACAACAAAAACAAAATTACAAAGTAAAAAGGAAAAAAATGTTCTATTAAGTGAAATATCTCCAGTTAGAATGGCATCAATTGTGTCTGATGACAGATTTCTTGATGCAGAAAGAAGTCATAAAATAATCTATTAAAGTTGTGATGTTTCTTTATGGGGATCTCAATGGGAAACAAAACCTCTGCAACCTTTGCTTGTCAGTCAGCAAAACTGCCATCTTCACATTCAAACAGTCAAGAGGGCGGTTTAAGTGGCTGGGTGTGGCACTTGAGGAATCTTGTTTATGATGTCATGTCTTTTCAATTCATCTCCCACTATTTTAGTTCTCCTCACTGCGCCAGGTTCTTACAGATGTTCAGAGACAAGCAGTATCCTGAAGCTGCTAAAGACTGTGCTGATGAATGGCAGAGGGGGCTTCTTTCTAAATGATATGGCATAGGTCATAGTGCCAGAGAAATGCTTTACACATTCCTCACAATGTTCAAGCTTATGGGCTTGAATGCGACATTGTCTTGTCTTTTCTTCTATCTCCCTGTAAGTGCAAGCTGTTGTTCTTTGCAGCCGATGCTGTGAAGATGTTGGGGCACAGCATCGTATCGGCGTGGGAGCAGGGTTATGGTGGCTATCTTTTCAGTCCCAGAGTACAGCTAAAAAGCAGGGGGTGTGCAATGCCTCTTTAGCGGACTCCACCAGCAAGGGGACTATGGTGATCCCTGCCCCATTAGCCAGGCTAGGCCTGTTACTGGGGGTACCATGACAACAAACTTAGCGAAATGCATTTCATGTTGTAATCTGAAAAAAAAAAATGTAATAAATCACTGATTATAATCATGCACCAAATCTGAAGTGTGCTTTATGTTTCACTTTGGTCCACAGGGTGCACACATGTGTTGGTGAATATTTTGAAGCAGACGTTGCTATCTTCTCAGATCAGGGGGGGGGGAAAGAAGGGACATGCAGTGGAAATATCCAGGGGGGACAATTAGGAAAAACAAGCCAGCAAGGGGTGCTAGCTATGTAGTCTGCATCTCAAAGGGGCAGAAGTGTGAAAAATTTGGGGAACCACTGTCTTAGATGATGGTAAGGTGCCAAGTGCAAATGGAATTTATATGGCCATAATCTATGCTCTGAAAGCTGAAAAAGAATGAAATATAGTAAATTTTATTCTGTAACCCATATTTTAAAAAAAAAATTTACAATATAAATGATAGGGAAGTATCTAAACAAGCTGTTCAAGAGACTCAGAAAAGAAATGTAAAAGATTTGATTATAAATACAACTGTTCACAAAAAAATACTGAAGGATGATCACCAAATCCTATCAGCAGGTCACCTATTAAAGAAAAGGAAACAAATGAGGTTATGTACCATGTAAATATTAAGTACCATCTGATGTCTACGTCATTACATAAAAAAAACCCCACCTAAATATGTAAATAAACAGTGGAGAAACGCAACTAAATTATAAATAACCTATAAATATTTATCAGGATTCCATTTATAAGGCTTAACTTTGTTTTTCTTCTTCTCCACAATTTGTGATGAAGAGATGGATGGTGGCTGCCAGGGAACTGGATTGTAGAAACTAGGCTCAGGGTAGGCACATCGGTCATGGTATCCTGCCGCCGGAAGAGATAAAAGGTGGATATAACAAAAGTTAAACCAGTGTTAAAAAAGCTTTTTCAGAGATGTTAGCAGAAAGGTGTCCAAATATAAAGATGATCTGGGTGAGTGAGGGGGGGGGAGGGACTGTCTGGTTTAGCATTCAGTGACCCATAGCTGACATGCCAGCATCAGGGTTGATGAATCATTGCTGAACAAGACCCTATTCCACCTCTCCATTGGTACCCTAGCTTGGCCAAAAGAGCTGGGCTTGTCATGGTCCCTATGGTGATGATGAAGTCTGCTAAAGTACTGCACACACCCTTGCCTTTTTAGCTTCACTCAAGAACTAAAAAAATAGCCATAATCCTCTTCCAATCTGGCACCTTCACCACATCAGCCACAAGGAACATCACGTTCACACTTCCATGGAAATAGGTTGAAATTGTGAAAACGGTGACCAAAGAATGTGACCCCGTCATCAAAAATAGGTATTAACTTTCACTTTGTATAGTTTTGTAAATATGAGCTTTGATGATTTACAGGGAGCAAAAGATATCTGCCCTGAAGCCTAGCATGGCATACCATAGTCAATTATGATCCTAAATTGATTTTTTTCAAAGTACTGGATGTGACCTAATAGCCTATGTAATGAGATAAGGGTTAACACAGCTGCTTCCCCCCTCCTATCAATTCGCTTTCATGGGATAGACCCATCTTCCTCTGTGCTCCCTGGGAAAGATGAAAAGCTATGACAGTTATCTACCATCATCAAAAGATATAAAAGTAGCAGGAAATGGGAAAAAAAAATGTTAATGACATTTATCTATCATCATCATCATCAATAAATAGCACAGCACCAGGAAAGGAGAAAATTTATGACAATTACCTTCAGCCGTCATGGATGGAAAAGCATCAGAAAAAGCTCTGACGGTCAGCTACCATCATCAAAGGATAAGAAAGCAAAGCACTCAGTTCCACAGTAATCGGAGCAAGGATAATGAATCACTGACACAAACCATAAAAATCATTTCGGGTTTCTACAGAGTAAGAAGATGGCTGCAAGACATCGTTGATGATCTGGGAATGGACGCATCAGCAGCAGGGCATCTTTCTTACAACCGAGAGGCCTATAGGAGAACTGTTAGGGAGGCAAAGTTCCCCAAGGGACATGCAAATGACTGACAGAGTAAATTAAAAATTATAAACATGAACTAATAAAGCTGAACTTCTAATCCTTGAAACTGAAAACTGTTCATGTAAATAACGCTGATCACTCACCGGTCACCTTCCCTGAGAGATAACCAAAGCTGTTTGGAGCAGTCTTGGGTCTGTTTTGAGCCATCTTCAGCCACTGCTGAAACTTTTCTCCTGCAAGCACTTTCCTCTGGACCTCAAGCAGTTTTTTTGCTTTTTCTTCTTCTTTCAGCTTCTTTCTTTTCTCTTTTTCTTCCTCTTGCTTCAACTTCTGCCACTTATCAAACTTTTCAGCTGCTTTTTCCTTTTTCTGTGCTTCTGTTTCTTCATTTTGTCTCTTCTCCTCTTGTATACGCATTTTCTCCATTCTCTTCTGAATAAGCATTTCCTCACTTTTCTTTTGCAACCATGAGCTACGAACGGTCTCGGCTTTCAAAATCCTGATATGTTTTTCCCGCTCTTGTTCCTCTTTTGCAACTTTCTCTCGTTTCTTCTTTAATCTTTCTTTTTGTTTCCTTTGTTGATCATTTTTTGCCTTTTGAATTATCCACAGTTCCCATGCTGATAGGCCACTGTCTGATGACTTGGATCTCACCTTCCTTGCTCTGTAGATAACAAGAAAGTTCTTTTTAAACAATTCATTCATCCCTTTTACTGTTACAAGCTAACACCTGTATCTTCTTTTTTTTCTTCTATTTTCCTGGAACTGCGAACTGATGTTCTTTGCAGCTGACGTGGTGAAGATGTTCAGACACAGCATCATGCTGGATTGGGAGAGGGTTACAGCAACCAATTTTCAGTCCCTCAATGGAGCCAAAAAAGCAGGTGGTATGCAGTATTAACAGACTCCACCACCATGGGGAACATAGTGATCCCTGCCCTGTTAGCCAGACTAGATCTGTGACCGAGGGTGCCAACAGAAAGGAGAGACAAGGACTTGACTGTGATTCATTAGAACTAATGCCAGCTATGGATCATTAGGACTTGACTGTGGTTCACTAGAACTAATGCTAGCATGCCAGCTATGGGTCACTAGGACCTGACTGTGGTTCACTAGAACTAATGCTAGCATGCCAGCTATGGGTCACTAGGACTTTGCTGTGGTTCACTAGAACTAATGCTAGCATGCCAGCTATGGGTCACTAGGACTTGACTGTGGTTCACTAGAACTAATGCCAGCTATGGGTCACTAAGTGCCACATCAGATGGTATCTTCACCCCCTAAAACTTATATCACAAAGTTGTTACTTGTACCCAAGTTTGAAAAACAATAACTATAAAACAAAATCTGCCAATTTTTTTTTCAAAAAGATTTCTTTTAGTGGTGTCTATTTTAGATTTTAGCTTTGGTATTATATTACAGACTCTTTCTATTACAGTTATTAAGCCTGCAATGACAACATTCTACAATGATTTCAGAGTCATTAATATCTTACCAATACTCGTACTAAATCAAGTCACTGATTGAGTAATCTGGATCTAATATATTAGCCATCTATTAGGCATATACTATATTCTTCACCTTCTGACAGTAGAAATTTGTTCATTATGTGCCATGCTAAATAATGTTGCTCATCAGATTTACTCCGTCTTATGTGGTTAATGGTTTATTTTTTTCAGTCAATTCAAATGTTCTTTTCCTGTGCCATGTAGTCAGTCTCTTGAAATATTTTTTTCTCCATTTTCCTCTTCTTTTTCCTTTTAGTTTTCCAGTGATTATTAGGTTTTCCTTCTCGTGTCTTCTCATGACAAAACCAAGTCTAATGTCTAAATTTTAAATCTCATAATGAACTGCTCTGAAAGTCATTCAGTTGTTAGTTGAAACCATCATGGCTGATTCAATGAAACATCAAGCTTCGGTTCAGATAATCTGTGCCATCTGAATTTTGTCATTTCTTCTTCGAGTAATGTTAGATTTCTAAAGGTCTGACTTAGTGTACTGGACAAGGTTGCAGAATTCTGTCACTTTGGGATGCACTTCCTTTGTTTTGTTTTTTTTTTTAACTAGGCATGCTAACTGTTTAGACTTTTAGAACAAAAGCAACTTTGAAACGTAACTTTACAATTAATTTTTTTTTAAGATCGTGACTCAAAATAGAATTCTAATAGTTGAGTTTGTAGTTTAAATCATGAAAATTTTGTTTTAATGTGCCCATAAAATATGCATATTTGCCACTTTTGTCTGAATGCATCAGCAGCAGGGCATCTTGCTTACAACTGAGAGGCCTACAGGAGAGCTGTTAGGGAGGCAAAGTTCCACAATGGACATGCAAATGACTGACTGCCACTTTTGTCATGCTTGTTATGGGTATGCCATTCCTAGTCGAGGTTATGAAAACATCAAGAAAGTGAAAATTGATTCTTTGGACAGTAACTTGTATGAACTCCCTGTAACTGCGAGCTGTTGTTCTTTGTCGCTGATGCTATAGAGATGTTAAGGCACAGCATCATATCGGAGTGAGAGCAGGTTATGGCAGCTACTTTTTCAGTCCCAGATTACAGCTAAAAAGCATGGAGTGTGCAATGCTTCTTTAGCAGACTCCACCACCACAGGGACTATGGTAATCCCTAAGCCTGTTACTGGGGGTACCACAGAGAGGTGGGACAGGGTCTTGGTCAGCTATGGGTCACTAACCCTGATGCTGGCATATCAGCTATGGTTTGCTGATTACTTTATTGGGCATCTTCACCCCTCTTTGGACAGCAAGAAGAAAGAAAAAAACCTGTGAAGGATATTTATACATCGATGGAGATCTCATAAGTTAGGTAAATGCATGAACATGCAATGAGATATAGGCATGCACATATGGAAATACTAGATGAGCAAAACCAATCACCTTTGAGATTCTTGTGCATTTTCTGAGATTATTTTGCACTGCTGTTCTTTGGTCCACGCTTCACTCATGGAATCTGTCACATCAAAAGTCTTCTCTGAAAAGTTCTCACCAATATCTGAGGCATTATTGTAACTCTCGTGATCTAGAAATGAAGTTAACGATGCTGTTGAACCATTGGATTCAACAGACCTGCTGCGGATTTTTCTCATGGCATCTGGATTAGGTATCTGCATCCATCTGGAAAGAAACAGATTAAACTTGTAATGTTAATAAATGTCAAACTTTTAATCTGTATTACAAAGTAGTTAATAATTGTCAAAGCCTTAAGCCATATTACAAAGTAACCTGTCAATGAACAAGTTTTAAAATAGATCATTATGCTGTGAAGAAGAGAAGTGAAAACTGTAATCAAAGAGGAGAAAAAAAAAAACGAAAGAAATCCATACTTATTGAACAAGTAAGTGAGTTTTCATTTACGTGCTTGGCTACTATTTGTCTTTTCTATTTCCCTTGACAAGGGTACATTTTATATATTTTCTCTCTCTAGTTCTTAACCCTTTTGAAATAAACATCAATCAGTCTTTTTTTTTTCCCTTGGATCTTCCCACCTTTTGTAAAACTATATAAAAAAATCTCAACTACTATATCAGTTTTACCAGGGCCTCTCAATCAGTGTGGAATTTTAGGATTTCGAGTCAGAGAAAGAAACTAGGACTTCAGACTGACAGACTCACACTGTAAAAAAATCAATCTTTCTACAAACTACAGTGCACATTTTGAGTCAGGCAATCTTTTATCACTGTTACTGTAACACATACTGAAAAGGGTACATGGGGCACAAAAGGCTGAGAACCATTGAGTTTTACTTAGACTGACTGATATGTATGCATTGGTTATCATTCTTTCTCTGCACATTCCCTGGTGTTTCTATTTAGTTCATGTATCTTTTTTTTCCCATTCAATCTGGTCAACTGATTCAGATATTTTGCTCTTGGCCTCCTTCTCTTTCTTTTTCTGTGGAGTTTTCCACTGATTATCTGGTTCTCAACTTCAGCTTGTTATGACATGTCCTAAGAATATTGACTGTCTTTTCTATATGATTTTAATTAGTTTTTTTATGTTCTGCAATTTTTATTAGAACTTAGTTTTGCCGTTTTCTGACTATCCAGGGAATATATTGCATCTTTCATCACAACTATAAAGGTATTGCTGAGAAGCAACTACTTAATCACCAAATGAGACAACATCGTTGAAGATAGATTAAAAACACTGCATTACAAATTGTTTAAGATTGATAAAAACACTACATTCTTACATCTTACATCCTTCCCTTGCCATTAAACGTCACATGGGGCTCGCACAGTTGTTTGCCGAGCTTTCCTGTTTTCGGCACGTTTTTATCAAGGGATGTTATGCCCACTAAACTGGCTTCTCTTAACAATGTCCTCTTTAGAGTTTCACGTGGTTGACCTCTTTTTCTTCGGCCTGTTATGCTCCATTTCATAGCTTGTTTTGCTAAACATTATTTTGTGTTATTATTAAATAAACATTCTTATATATCTTATATCCTTCCCGTGCCGTTAGACGTCACATAGGGCTCGCAAAGTAGTTCGCCAATTTTTCCTGTCCTCGGCGAGTCTTTCAACCTCAACAAAGGATTTTATGCCTGTTAACTTGGCCTCTCTTAATAATGTTCTCTTCAGAGTTTCACGCGGTCTGCCCCTTTTTCTTCGGCCTGTTGTGTTCCACTTGATAGCTTGTTTTGGGATTCTCTGCTCATTTCTTCTCATCAAGTGGCCAACATATGTCCATCTCCTTTTCCTGATCACCCGTGAGACTGGTTGTTGTTCAGTCATCTGTCTTATCTCTGCATTGTTCTTGAATTCATTCCACTTGATGCCGAGTATTTTCCTTAGGCATTTGTTTTCAAAAGAGTCTAATTTCTTTTCTATTTCTTTAGTTGTTTTCCAGCTTTCGCATGCATAAATGAGGGTGGATATTACATTTGAATTGAATAGTCTTAACTTGGTCCTTGTGCTTATAACTTTTGAATTCCGTATGTTCTCAAGATTCTTGAAGATTGATGCTGCTTTTGCAATTCTGATCCTAACTTCCTTTCTAGTGTCACCATCCTGGTCTATGTAGCTGCCAAGGTATGCAAATTGATTGACTTCTTCAATATCTGTCCCTTCTATGTGTATTTTTCCATTTTGATTGATGGGAATTTTCATTATAAACATTACAGGCTGTTTATTATCTAATTTTGTTACTTGTACTAAATCTGCAGCTTTAAACTCATAATCATTTTTTACATTTTTTTTTTCAATAGTCTTCAGCTCTGAATTTATAATACATGCTTTTCTGCAACAGTTCTTTTCCTTCCTGTCTCACATTTTATCCCTCTGACTAAGTCTTGTGACACAGACCTGCGTGAGCTTACACTTGTTAAAGTACATATTCCAGATTCCACCTTTCACTAGTGTAAGGGAATTTGCAAGACACTAGAATCCATCCATTCATGTCCTTGGTCGCTGATTGGTTAAGCAATCATCACCAAGTATGTACTATGGCATACTGCAGGACAGAAACAAATTCTCTCCAACTCTCACAGTCTGTGGCCAGCTTTTGTATTATGCCCCAGCTGAGCTGCGTATTAATCAAGTTATCCGCCAAGTAGTCTCTGGCTGCCCTCTCTTTAATGCACTAGAAGGTTTGGTATTCATTTTTTTTAACATAGAAGTAGACTTCTAGGACCAAGAACAATAACTCCAATAACAACTGGAATAAATTACATCAAATGAATCATACCGCCATAAAGTTATAAATATTAAAATATACAATATATGAGGATAAGTCAAATGAAAGCATTAAAAATATAATAACAAAACTAAAAAAAAGTTTTCATTTACTAATATCGATCACATAGACATCTATTTGTGTCTGACATCTCATTCATTGCAATACTTCTCAAATCATGTCATATTACTATATTTCTGGACCACACAATGAACAATTTCATGGAAGGGTTTCATCTGCAATGAGGAAGTTCTGACAAACTGTGCATGAGTTGCACTATTTATAGCAAAAATATTATTCTTTCATCTGGACTATATCCATTAATAGAGTTCTGAAAGTTAGCAAAACTGTTTAAAGCAATGAAAGTGTTGGAAACTGCAATAACAGAATGAAGTACATTTTTTTAAAATAACATATAACATCTTTCATAAATAAAACTCTGTGATAATAATTTTGTGTAAAAAATAAAATAGGTTATCAGGAGTACATACTTGGGTTTTGTCACAGTTGCTGTCACAGGTCGAGGCCTGCCTGTCATTGACGTCTGCATTGTCAAAGTATCTGAGAAGTTAAAAATGAAACAAGGTTTTGTTTGTGACAAACTGGACTGAGGAACCTCACTTGCTGCTATTTCTCTCCCTTAGCTATATGTGATACCAGCTTCTAATATGATCCATAAAATGCAGAAAAAAAAATTTTTAATTCACTATTTGTATTTTTATAGTTTTATATTTTGTGGTTCTGAACATTCCTGGGCTTGTTCTAAAAAAACTACCAGTAATTTAAAACTACATTTACAAAGATCAATGCAGATGTTTGTCCACAGCGCTTGTACAGTCTTGCATTGGCTGCTTCAAGCTGAGAACTGAATACGTAAATCTGAAGTATCATAAGCCATCATTTTTAACACTGGTAGCATAGGACAGAACAGATGTGTTTTGTTACTCTGTGTAACACACAGGATGTGTGGTTGAATTCTGGGAAGGGAGAAGTGAGGCATAGTCAAACAATTCTTTATAACAGTATCATTCTTTATGATAGTGTTTCATGCCAGTCTTTCTGGGTTTTTATTTGGGGGGGGGGAGATTAGAATATCAGGTATTAAAAAAGGATGAAGCACTTCTCTGAAGTCTATATTCCTACCTTCTCTGATGATGTAAGTAGTTGTTTCACTCTTTATAATAGGTTATTGTATACATTTTCATTAAATGTTTTGTTCTTTTTGTCTAAGTATAGGGCACATTCCTAATTCTCACATATGTTATGGTGAAAGAGCAAAGTTTCAAAAGTATATCACATTACATGGCCAAAGACTGAACAAAGCCAAATATAAAACCAAGTAGGAAAAAGGCTGTCAGATGAAGGTATCTACCATGAGCTTGTAGGAAAGAGGGTGTCAGACAAAAGTATCTACCATGAGCTTGTAGGAAAGAGGCTGTCAGGTGAAGGTATCTACCATGAGCTTGTAGGAAAGAGGGTGTCAGACAAAAGTATCTACCATGAGCTTGTAGGAAAGAGGCTGTCAGATGAAGGTATCTACCATGAGCTTGTAGGAAAGAGGCTGTCAGGTGAATACCATGAGCTTGTAGGAAAGAGGGTGTCAGACAAAAGTATCTATCATGAGCTTGTAGGAAAGAGGCTGTCAGGTGAAGGTATCTACCATAAGCACGTAGGAAAAAAACCGTCAGGCGAAGGTATCTACCATGAGCTTGAACGAAAAAGGATGCCAGATGAAGGTATCTACCATGAATTTGACTGAAAAGGAACAAGTTAAGATATTCAAACTTCACACGGGACACAACAGACGAAGAGATCGCATGTATGATTGGCTGAAAATGGGCACAGTCAATGAGGGCATCTGTGGCACCGGAAAGATAACAACAAAAAACTACTGCAGGATCGCCGCCCAGCAAACGAGGATCGAAGAACACACACATAGCCATTGCCAGTACCAACCCAGGTTTGTATTTCGACAATCTTATGCGAACTGCTGCTTTAGGAATATATGTTCAAAAAATGAGAAGATTAGCTTCTTTGCGTTTAGAATAGCAATCTTTGTTTTCTGAATGTGATAAGCGTCAGTCGCAAATTCAACCGCAGATACACTGCAGAATATACATTCTATCGATAACTGGTGACTTAGTGTATTTTAGAACGAGCAAAAAAAAAAACTTCTTACTGCCATATATACCAACAATAAACAGGGGTCAGATTAAAAATTTTTCAGTTAATAAAATAACTGAAAGACGACTGTCTTTTGCGTCAGTCGAACAACTATTGTCAGATGTTATGTCTGCGGAAGTAGTGAAAATTCCGTCGTCTACGAAGCTCAATCATCCTGCACTCGCTGCCAAGTAATCGTAACGTAATTAGAAAAAAATAAATAAGTCAAATAATATTTTACAACTGATATTACTATCATAATACACAAAAATATTGTTTCAATGGTAAAAAAGGATATCATTATTTAAACACTGATAAGGTTTTTTTATTTGCTGCGAAGTACAACTATGTACAGTATTTAGTCTTTTATTATTAAATTCTTCCCGTGCCGTTAAACGTCACGTAGGGCTCGCATGGTTGTTTGCCAAGTTTTCCTGTTCTCGGCGAGTCTTTCGACTTCATCAAGGGATGTTATGCTCACTAAACTGGCTTCTCTTAATGTCCTCTTTAGAGTTTCACGTGGTCGACCTCTTTTTCTGTTGTGCTCCACTTGACAGCTTAGTCTTACATACTTGTACCCAAAAACTTATTCTGAGGTTTATACTAGTTTGTCAAAGCAGACACATTTACGGACTCGAGACTAGACCTGACTGATATTTGAGGTATTTCCCCCCCCCCCCAACTGACCTAGGACCGACCTTGGCAAATCCAGGGCGGGCCCAAGACATTAAGATACTAAGCTCTCATCATTCTATACCCTGAAAATAGAATGGTGTGTGGTACATTTTTACAAAAAGATAGAAAGAATGAGGTGAACGGATAGAAACAAGAATGGCAGAAAGCAAGATGAGTACATATAAAAAAACGGACATACAACAATCCAATATTCCGGTTAAAGCCTTTTTCAAGGATCACATACAAAAACAACAAAACAGATTTTTTAAAAAACACGAAAAAAAATGTATGAAAAATATACAGACTTAGCCTTTTGGCCTCCTCCTTGTAAGAAAGTCCGGCATGAAATGCGCCCAGATAGACGAAGTAGAACACAAAGCGAAAGCCAATGATTGGCTGAGAAATGTAAAGGGGTTATCACAGAGGATACTCTATATGGTATACAACATGGCATTATGCCACAAATAGCCATAGCTTGCCACCATCGGATACCCATGGCCTAAACAAAGCCGCCTAGTTGGCGGAGATAATAAAAGAGTGAGATGACGTAATGGGCATGGGTGGATGAAGAAAGGTTCAGAAGAAAATAGTACATTGAGAGGACAAGACTGCTTGCTATGCATGTCTAGACAAGGGAGCTAACAAAGTCTACTATGGACTAGAGAGGAAGAACAGAAAGGGGTGGAAAATAAATTGCCTCCGGCAAGAATGAAGAAATGCGCCGAAGTGGACAGTATTAAGAAAAGAAAGAAATCTGGGCATGAAAAAGACAGCAACAAGGCAGAAATGTAGTTTAAAGAAAGCTGAGTTTATTGTTCATTCCAGCTCTGGGTGGAGACAGCCAGTCTGAAAAATAAGATGCTGTTCCTCAGCTTTCGGAGAGAGTTCATCAGAACAGGAACGGATTGCAGTTACAGAGATGTCCCGTTTTCCCTGATGGTTTCTTTGGCAAAAGTGCTTGACGACCGGTGTCATTGTCCTCTTGGATATGTCGTTCAGATGCTGGCGAAACCGATCTCCTAAGCGTAAGCCAGTCTCCCCTATATACTTCATATCACAACAACGCTTGCATACATTGGCATAAATGGCGTTTGCGAGAAGTGCAGGTAAAGCCCTCCTGAACTGATAACGTGGACTTAGGGAAGGAAACCTGGTTTGTCTGAACAGAAAGTATTTCATCTACGGCGACCGCAAAGTTTGGTACCAGAGAAAGTCGTGTCCGTCGACTTGAGGCGACGTCTAAAACCTTGAGGTTTTTGTCCGGTTTGTATGCCACCAGTGGTTGTGATTTGACAGTTTTATTCGGTTGACTCCACAGATGTTTGTAAATTGTTTCTCTCTCTCTCTCTCTTCCTTCTCTCTCTAGAATGGGAAGCATGATTAGTGCACTCAAAGAAACAATGAGGTCATTGCTTTGTAAAATATCATGAAACTGAAAACATTCATTCATTCATTTGCATGTCCTTTGCCTCCCTAACAGCACTCCTGTAGGCCTCTCGGTTGTGAGCAAGATGGCCTGCTGCTGATTCATCCATTTGCTGATCATCAACGATGTCTTGCAACCATCTTCGCCTTGGTCTTCCTCTCTTTCTTTTTCCCATTATGTACCCTTCCAAGGCGGTTTTCTCTAGATTATCATGACGTTTAATGTATCCAAAATATTTAAGTTTTCTCTCTTTAATCTTCTTTACTAGCCAGCCTTCTTCAATATTAAGTTCTTGTAGTATAGATATATTTGTTGTTTTTTGTGTCCATGATATTTGAAGAATTCTTCTGTAGCATTTACATTCAAAGGCATTTATGTGCTGAAAACATATAAAGCTTAAAATGATGCATATTTCTGCATGTTGCTAATGGTTATGTGGTAAGCAAAAGTTGGGTGTCCTTAAGGAGATTAGCTGCACTTCAGATTAAGTGAATCCAATGACATTTCTCTTCCCACTCGCTGCGTTGTTTAGTTTTCCTGATGCCGCTCTCGCCGTGAGTCACTTCCGGCCCCGAGTTCTTTTGGTTACACGGTGTGATGGCCTCTTTTACCCCCGGTCACTATACCGTTTTTTTGTTTTTGTTTTTTTTTTCTTTGTTTTCTCAAACCTTTGAACTTCTAGTATCACGTTTCTCAGATGCCCACATAAACAAACTGAAGCTGCAACAAATCTCTTATCTCCCCATTAGGTCAAATGCTTATATAATTCACACCTCATTTATTTATGTGTGTGGGTGGTGGTGTCCGTGGTTGGTGTATCTATGAGTGTCTGTGTGTGCATATGCGTGTGCGCGCGTGTATGTAAAGACGTGTCAACGTTCACACATACACACACATGCCGTGCGTGCAGGAGCAACACATTAGTGGACTCAACATCTGCATCATGGAAGTTGGTTAGTTACACTCCGTTACATCTCCGCTTTGTTACACCGATATGCTCTATATAACTTCAACAACCCAGGATCAGTAAGCACTAGATTCATACACAAACTTGGGCCATAATCAACTTTCAACTTTATCAACTCCATAGTTGCGATATAACATAGATCATTCATCACATAATTCCAGCAGTTACAAGAGAATAGGTTTATTGGTGAAACCTTATTTATTGGTGCATGTTGGCAATGGAAGTGGAATGAAAAGGCTGATATAAATCACAACATGAATTAAATGTCCGAGCGATCGACGTCGCCATCTTTCTCCCGGCAAAACAAAATGTTAAAGAACATTTTTAACTTCTTACAACAGAGAACACAATATACTACCTCGATCTGAATTCACCACTTGGTCCTGGGGAGCAATCTACCCTCAACTCTACACAAAAACTGTCCTAAAAAGGACAAATTAAACCAACTCTAACCATTTCCGTACAAAGAGACAGACTACAACCTAAACTCTACATTTTCGACAACCCAACTAAAAAGTACTAACTCTGAAAGAGGAACTTGCTTGAACCTACATTTTCGGACCTCCTTCCTTGCCGGTCTCAACCGTTTTTTTTTTAAACACTTCTGCTCTTTTTCTGTGTGTCTCTTCTAATTCGTTCACAGTGTGTACCAATACATGCGAACTTTACATCACTGATTTGCTTGCTGCGCAACCCTATAAGTTTCCAAAATTAGCTCTCTACTCTTTTTTCCCTTATCCAAACCATTTACCTATCCTAATCTGTTACATGTGTATGAGTGAACTTGTGTATGTGGGGTGTCTGTGAGAGATCAGGACACTGTACTCATCATGAGTATGTAATATTTCTGTACCGTCTGCTCAGTTATTTCTTTGACTGATTATACCACTATATCATTTCATAGTGATTATAGCACTATTTCACATTTATTTTTCCTAAATAACATCGAGATATTCTCCTCCATCTCGTAATCATTTAGTCACCGTTTATGATCTGGGTCACCATCATTGCACCCCGACAGGTGCTCAGATCCCTCCCCTCCCCCTCAAATCAGGGTCCTGCAGCTGAGAGCCTGTCCTGTGTTGGCTGACAAGTACCCTTGTGCATCCAGTATGCCTCTCTTTCCTAGCTGTGTCAGTGTGTACTCCCAGCTCTCTCAGTCTAAGCAGCGGTGTGCATTTGTTGCTTTTGAAGTCCTCCACTCTGCCTGTCTCTCTGAAAGCATTAACAATATCAGCTCGATCCAGTGGCTGTACATGTGCAATGATGCCAGAGACAGCCAACCGATCAGCTCTCTCATTTCCCTGGATGCCTGTTTGCCCATTAACATAGATGAAGGTGACTGCGAATTGTTGATCTCTACAATTTAAAATGTTTTATTAGCTTCCTTTCTGCTATTTCCTTCGCTCTATTCACATACAAAAACAAGCAATGGATGTACTCTAGAGTACAGAGGAAGTAGACAGGGAGCCTCATAAACCTAAAGGGATGGATGGAGACTGAAGACCAGATTGGATGGAAAGTTTAAATCCCTGTTTTGTGAGCTTCAAGATGTGGCAAGGACTTGGTTAATTTCTGTGTGTTTATTTTACTTATTTTTCATACATTAGCCATAAACTTACTGGTCCAGATTCATGAGAACAATTTTTATATGATAATCTATTTTTACTTTCATGCACTGACAGTGCCTTGTGCTGCTGGCATGTATTGTCTATTTTTCAAAGTCAGTTTTCCCAACAAAAATATATCAGATACTTTTTTTTGTTTGTTAGCAGACTATGGTACTATAAGAATATAGCACGACTCTATGTCCTCTTGTACCATGGCATAAAGTGGCTATTCAAACATTGTTCATTTAGCTTTTTCTTTAAGTGTACATGCATGTTACTAGCTGTGTGCTTACATACATGTGTGTAAGCACAGAAGAATGAGCACTGATCTTTGTGGAAAGGTGTGTGAGCTTTAAAGTGAAGGCCTGTGTGTGATTTTAACATCGTCGTCGTCGTCATCATTATCATCATCATTGCCTTTCACTCCCTTAGGAGCATAGGCCACAGATAAAGTTTCTCCAATTGTCTCTGTTCTTGGATTTACTCTCTGCTTCCTTCTACGTGTATCCCTTGTCTCTGAGCACTGTCATAATTTCCCTTTGCCAAGTATTTCTAGGTCTTCCTTTATTTCTATTTCTCTGAGGATTCTGTGTCAGTGTTTCCTCTCTTTGTTTCTATATCGTTGCAATTCTTTTTTTTTTTTTTCAGGAGAACAAGTCATTGACCTATCCCCCAACCTTCTGAGTTGCCTCTTACAACATATGCAGAAGATGGCAGTGGTCCTATTCTTTTCTCCCCAGACTTAGATCTGGGCACAGGGAACCACATATGATTCTGACATTACATATATGAAATTGCATGACAATATGTGCATAATGTGTGTAGCTGAGTGTCAATACCTGCACATGCATTCATCACTTCCAGTTCTCGAGTCTTCTGTGCAAATTTCTCATTTAAATAAAAAAAAAAAAATGAAACTCATACTATCAGTTTCAAGTTAAAAGAGACACTTTAATAACAGCATAAGAATAAAATGTAAGACTTATACAATATCATTACATTTATCTTGCATTCATTACTGTTCTTCCAAATATAGTTTTTCCTTTGTCAGATGTTCACAAGTCATAGATTCCCCCTTGCCAAGCTTTTCATTTGTGGTAATATGAACACATTGTGCTTGCCGCCATACAGCAGCACCTGCTTGAGTGAATATCATCTATTATAAAGAGGAGGGGGAAAAACCACAAAATATGTAAATGCCAGAGGGAACATACAAAATAGTCCTTTATAAACCATAACAAAGTCTGTAGAGAAAAAAAAACAGGGAATCACCATTCGGTATAAGAAACTAAACAAATATTACTAGTAAAGATTATAAAGTGCATAGGTGTCTTTAAAAAAAATGTTACTGGAAATATATTTTTGATTTGTTTTAATATATAATATGACAATAAAATGTGATTTCTTACTTAGTACCCAGGGGCCCCCCACCTCTCCCTCAGGATGACCCCAGTGTGCTCTTTTGAGTGCAGATTTGTCTCAGACTTAGGACTAAATGTTTGTTCTGAACAGATATATTAACAGCACATTTATCTGTAACAATTTTGGGATCGTATCAGTCAGTCATCTGCATGTCCCTTGTGGAACTTTGCCTCCCTAACAGGTCTCCTGTGGGCCTCTCGGTTGTAAGCGAGATGCCCTGCTGATGATGCATCCATTTGCAGATCATCAATAGTGTCTTGCAGCCATCTTAGCATTTTCCCATTATGTACCCTTCCAAGACAGTCTTCTCTAAATTATCATGACATTTAATGTGTCCAAAATATTTAAGTTTTCTCTGTTTAATCTTCCATACCAGCCAACCATCTTCGATATTAAGTTCTTGTAGTATGGATATATATGTTCTTTTTTTGTGTCCATGATATCTGAAGGACTCTTCTGTAGCATTTACATTCAAGGGCATTTATGTGATTCTCACCTGTTCTGCCAAGTTCCAAGTCTCACAGGCATATGTTGTGATGGGAAAGATGCATGGCCTTAAAAATCTTATTTTTGTAGTTCTGTCTGTTCCTCTCCATAGCTTCTTTAGCTGTTTTATTTTCTGAAGAGCGGATGTCCTCCTTTTAATATCCCTCATTGTATCTCCATTATTAGTAACGATCCAAGATATTCAAAACTCTCCACCTGTTCCAATTTTTCCTCATTTTCCTCATATATTTCTGCTGCCTTATTTGTTTTGTCAATTGTCATCAATTTATTTTTCTTTGCATTAAGACAGAGGTTTTGCTCTTCACTGTTCTTATGGACTATCATAATTGGGATTGTATACAAGCATAATAATCTGGGATACAAAACCCAGACCAGATCATTTTAACTTAAAAAAAAAACAACTAAACTAAACAAAACAAAAACCAAGTGATCGTGATTTAGAAGGTTTACTGCCCACATTTCATAAAACCAGCTAGAAAGGATTTTATTAAAGCTGAAACTTACAAAAACCTAGTGTGGCCAGCCATTCAGAGCTTCTACATCATGCTTCAAGCAAAGATGAATCAATTCTTTCATTCTTACAGAACTCAATCAATACTTCCACTAGATTTATTGTCCATACTAGATTCCCCTGCTTCTATATTTCCACTATCTGATGCTTCTTCAGGATCATGGTGGGATGTATCCATCTCACCATCTTCTTTTCCTCGCCCTTTACCATGATGTCTTCCTTTTCTCCTTCCTCTCCCTCTTCCTTGACCATCTCCTCCCTGCTTTTGTCTTTCTGCCTTTAGTTGTTTATTCTTTTCTCTCTCTTCCTCTACCTGATCAAAAATTGAAAAAGAAATTTAAAAAAAAAAAAAATCATATATCAGTGGTTCCTAAAATGGGGGACACCACCCCCTCCCTCTCCACACCCTGAAGTGGTGGGAAAATCTAGGGAGTGGTGAGGAAAAAAAGATAGTGGTAGGTGGTATCGGAACTATCGAAAGGAAAAAAACATGTTTAGGGAGTGCTAAGGATGTGAACTGGGATGTAAAGGAGGTGGCAGTCATAAAAAGTCTGGGAACCACTGATTTACATCATATCACATATGTACATTATAGCACAATAAGGTCTCTGAGCTGTCCTGAAATAATACCTCTTTCTTGCCTTACATAATTTTCCTTTTTTTTAACGTCTTAAATATTGTGAACCCAATTATCACACGATCAGAACGTAATGCACCACATCATTTATTTCAGCTAATAATGAAGACAGAAGCATGAAATTTTGCACACTTTAAATATGGCATGTGCTGAATGTGTAAACCAAATTGCACTGCAACTGGCCAAAGAATATGGCTGCCCTAACCATTGAAATGTTAGCAACTTGCGGTATAAGCAGCGAACTGTGATAGAATTTCTCATTGCAAGGAAACTGTTGTGAACATTCACAAGTGTCTATGTGATGTGTATGAAAGTTTTGCAGTCGACATGAGTACAATCAGTCATTGGGTTCAGAGAATCAAAGAATCGATAACTGGAGATAAGAAGTTGCATGATTGGCAGCGCTGTGGATGTCCTGCCACAGCCACCAAGGCAGAAATGTTGAAATGCGTGGAGGGCATTATTCTTACTGATAGGCATATCACTACTCAACAATTGGCCTTAAAGCTGTCAGTCAGCAATGGTAGTGCAAATGCAGTTATAAAAGCTCTCAGATTTTCTAAGGTTTGCGCAAGATGGGTTCCTTGAAGTCTCACAAATGAACATCGATTGCAAAGGAAAGCAATTTCTTCTGAACTGTTGGAGCGTTTCAATGCTGAGGGAGAGAACTTTTTGGCTAAGATCGTAACAGGTACGAAACCTGGGCACATCATCTTGAACCTGAGATAAAAAGACAGTCAAAAGAGTGGCATCATCTGCAATCACCACAAAGAAAGAAATTCAAGACAAGTCTTTCAGCCGGAAAGGTCATGATCACTGTCTTTTGGGACACTGAAGGTGTGATTCTTGTGGATGTTATGCCAAGAGGAGAGACAATCAATTCACAAGCTTACACTGACAAAACTCAATCAATGTTTTCACAGAGTTCAGCAGCATAAGAATCCAGCAGACCTGCTTCTCCTTCACGACAATGTGCACCCTCACACAAGTCTGATAACATGGGAAGTAATCACCAAATCTGGTTGGACTGTACTACCCCTTCCACCCTCATTCATTCATTCCTTTGCATGTCCCTTGCGGAACTTTGCCTCACAAACAGCACTCCTGTAGGCCTCTCGGTTGTGAGCAAGATGGCCTGCTGCTGCTGCATCCATTTCCAGATCATCAACGATGTCTTGCAGCCATCTTCGTTTCGGTCTTCCTCTTTTTCTTTTTCCCATTATGTATCCTTCCAATACGGTCTTCTCTAAATTATCATGACGTTTAATGTGGCCAAAATATTTAAGTTTTCTCTCTTTAATCCTCTTTACTAGCCAGCCTTCTTCAATATTAAGCTCTTGTAGTATAGATATATTTGTTCTTTTTTGTGTCCACGATATCTGGAGAACTCTTCTATAGCATTTACATTCAAAGGCATTTATGTGTTTCTCAGCTGTTTTGTTAAGTGTCCAGGTCTCACAGGCATATGTTGCGATAGGAAAGATGCATGCCCTTAAAAATCTTATTTTTGTGGTTCTGTCTGCTCCTCTCCACAGATTCTTTAGTTGTTTTACTTTCTGAAGAGCAATAGATGTCCTCCGTTTAATTTCCCTCATTGTATCTCCATTATTAGTTAGTAGTGATCCAAGATATTCAAAACTCTCCACTTCTTCCAGTTTTTCCTCATTGATACATATTTCAGTTGCCTTGTTTATTTTGTCAGTTGTCATCACTTTAGTTTTCTTTGCATTAAGATAGAGGTTCTGCTCTTCGCTGTTCTTGCGGACTGACATAATTAGTTTTTCCATTCCCTTCCACCCTACAGTCCTGATTTGGCACCCTCTGATTTCCATCTGTTTGGTCCACTTAAAGATGCACTCTGTGGGGTAAGATTTGAAGATGATGAAGGAGTGACTCATGCAGCAAAGAAATGGCTACATAATCAAGAGAAAATCTGGTACGGGCTAGGAATACATGCACTTGTTTCGCGCTGGCGCAAAGCCATACAAGTTGATGGGGATTATGTTGAATAATACCGATGTTTACATGACATATATGAGGAAAAACTGGAAGAAGTGGAGAGTTTTGAATATCTTGGATCACTACTAACTAATAATGGAGATACAATGAGGGAAATTAAACGGAGGACATCTATTGCTCTTCAGAAAGTAAAACAAATAAAGAATCTGTGGAGAGGAGCAGACAGAACCACAAAAATAAGATTTTTAAGGGCATGCATCTTTCCTGTCGCAACATATGCCTGTGAGACCTGGACACTTAACAAAACAGCTGAGAAGCACATAAATGCCTTTGAATGTAAATGCTATAGAAGAGTTCTCCAGATATCGTGGACACAAAAAAGAACAAATATATCTATACTACAAGAGCTTAATATTGAAGAAGGCTGGCTAGTAAAGAGGATTAAAGAGAGAAAACTTAAATATTTTGGCCACATTAAACGTCATGATAATTTAGAGAAGACTGTATTGGAAGGATACATAATGGGAAAAAGAAAAAGAGGAAGACCGAAACGAAGATGGCTGCAAGACATCGTTGATGATCTGGAAATGGATGCAGCAGCAGCAGGCCATCTTGCTCACAACCGAGAGGCCTACAGGAGTGCTGTTTGGGAGGCAAAGTTCCGCAAGGGACATGCAAAGGAATGAATGAATGAACATGACATATCCAAATATATCTATACTACAAGAGCTTAATATTGAAGAAGGCCGGCTAGTGAAGAGGATTAAAGAGAGAAAACTGAAATATTTTGGACACATTAAACGTCATGATAATTTAGAGAAGACCGTATTGGAAGGATACATAATGGGAAAAAGAAAAAGAGGAAGACCAAGACGAAGATGGCTGCATGACATCGTTGACGATCTGGAAATGGATGCAACAGCAGCAGGCCATCTTGCTCACAACCGAGAGGCCTACAGGAGTGCTGTTTGTGAGGCAAAGTTCCGCAAGGGACATGCAAATGAATGAATGAATGAATCCATGTATAAGGTAAAAAAAGGTAAAGGTAATACTGTCATGCCTTAGAGGCACATAGGGATATGGTGTTAGTGGCTACATCCATGTATATTGTGTATAAATTTCATGCTTTTTTAATAAACAGCTCGTGAGAAAAACAATGTGGTGCATTACTTTCTGAACGCCCCTCGTATTTCAGACAAATCATAAATCTGAGTATCCTGGGAAGTGGATGAGTGAGACAGAGCAGCACTCTTATATCAAAACACAGTAACTTTGTGAGTCTGAATTTCTACTAGAAGATCATTATGTCAAATGGAAAGAAATATCTTCCTGGTCATTTCTGACACAGCTGTGCTGGTCATTTTGTACTCCCAACAGACCTGAGGTTCCACTAGAAAGTGACTTCTGAAAATGCAACAAGGTTGTTCATCCTACTTTTGTGAGAATTTTTAGTTCAGTAACTGTTTCATTTCATATACAGCCATGCACTCTCTCTCTCTCTTTCACTCATCTAATTCTGTCATAATTCTACCCTCAGTAGCAGAATTAAATAAGCACTCTCAGATATGGCTTCATATGTTTTATATCACGTAAATGTAGACCTTCTTCATCCTGCATGTTTTTGTTTGAAACATTACAACTATATTAACTCTTCCCGTGCCACAGGAAAAACACGGACGTTCAGTTGGATGCCAAATTAAAAGCGCAGGTCTTGATATGTTAGGGGGTATAGTTGTAAAATTGAATGAAACACAGTATTTCCATGTACTACTGTGTACTTATTATGTTTCGAAATATAACTAACTGTATAAAGATTTCATAAATGCAGAGTTTTTTAGGAAAAAAGAAGTAATGTGATGTTTTTAGACAATGATTGTGCTCAGCTCAACATCGGCTAGGTCTAGATCTACACTACTTACCATCTGAGATGTCTAGATACTTGTCGATCTCGTATTGTGATTCTATGTATTGTGATTCTTGCTAAATTAATGTCTGAAATAACCTCTTACCTACTTCTTCAGTCGTCTAATATGTCTAGATCTACTTATTCAAGAGCAGTGGGGTGGTCACAGGCCATGTCCATACCCCTATCTACATCATCAAAGACTGAAAATTTTCAATGTTTCTCTTCTTTTTTCTCGCTCGTCATTGCTTGTAACTAAGCACTCTTTCACCATTTTGAAAAATGTCACCGGAAATGCGAACGAAATATGTACAATCTAAATGTTACGCTGGTTGTTTTATTGAAACAAACCAAGAGTCGCTATATCGACCCTATGTACAAATTGGAAAACCGGAAGGGTTGCTACAGCGATCTGAGGCAGGGGAAGACTTAATGAATAAAGCTTTTCCTAGCATTTTTCTTAAAGTCTAATTATTCCATATGAAGGACCATATATTCATTTTGCCAATAATCGTAACAACTCACCAATTTCATATGATTTGCATAGTTAGTGTAATTCTCTGGCATGCCTACTTTCTGACAGTCTGGCACTGATATGCCCAGAATCTCTTCCAGCATGTATGGCTTCAGCCACACCACCAAGGGAGATGAACCAAACATGTAGTGGGTTCTTTTGTGGTAGAACAAGAGCCCATCAATCTGAAAGTTTACCACTTTGTGTTAATATAGGAGGGGTGATTGATAAGTTTGCGGCCTAAGATACATCAGATTATTTGTGGACAACTTTTCGGGTTATTTCTCAACATTGTCCCCTTGCAAGTTTATGCACTTAGTCCAGCGATTCTGGAGCATATGGATCCCTTCTTTGTAAAAGTCAGTAGCATCTTGTGCAAATTTGCGACAACTGAGCTCCTTTTTTAGTTTTGTAATCAGTTAATAGTCCGAAGGGGCCAAATCTGGGGAATAAGGAAGATGTTCAAGAAACTGGAAACCACTTTCATGAAAGGCAGCCACTGCCACCACTGACTTGTGAACTGGAGCATTGTCTTGCTGAAAGCTCCTCTCGTCAATTTCCCTCTATGCGTTTCCTTCAATCTGACCTGGAGTTGCTTCACAAGATTAGCTAATAGGCCCCAGTGACTGTTCTGTCCTTTTAGTCTATCAATAGCACACTTTCTGAATCCCAAAAGATGGAAGCCATCACTTTGCCTGCAGACAGAACCGGCCTTGTTTTCTTTGGAGGTGTGGATCCTTGATGTTTCCACTGCTTTGACTGTTCTTTGGTTTCTGGTTGAAAATGATGAACCCAAGTCTCATCCATAGTCACAAATTGCTGAAGAAACTTTTCAGGATCTGCAGAAAAAAATGTTGAGATGCTGTCGTTTGTGATCAGCTCCAAGATGCTTCGGGACCCATCGAGCAAAAACCTTTGTCATTTGAAGATCATTGTGAATAATGGCATGAACACATTCCTGGGAGATGCCCAACTCAGTAGCAATGTACCACTCAGTTAGTTGTTGATCCTCCATTATCATGTCATGGATTCTGCCAGCGGTTTCATCTGTGGTTACCGTTATTGGTCTTCCTGGATGAAGATCATCTTCCAGACTCTCCCTTCCATGTCTGAATTGAGCTGCCTATTTCTTCACTCCATTTCTTCACTGTGCTGTAAGAAGGGGCACTCTCCCCCTATAGTCTCTAACATACCCTCATGGATCTCCTTCGATGATAAGTCCTTGATGCAGAGGTAGCAAATAACTGCTCGATGAGAAATTTTATCCATTTTCTCAATTTCTGCAACCCCTTACCACTTGAATAGACTGTAAAAAAAAATTGATTAGAGTTAATTTCTTGAAACTTGGTGTTTAATCTTACATTAACAACCAGATCTACAAATGCACCTAATATCAACTGTGTATTTCGAGTATTTGCACCTCAGGCCATGAACTTATCAATCACCCCTCGTACATCATTTCTCTTGTAAAACAGCTATTTTTATTCTCTTCGCTTTAGTAATTTATACAAGCTGAGACATATCATTAAAACATTATTAACTGACAAAATAAATAAGGCAGCTGAAATATTTATCAATGAGGAAAAACTGGAAGAGGCGGAGAATTTTGAATATCTTGGATCACTACTAACTAATAATGGAGAAACAATGAGGGAAATTAAAAGGACATCTATCACTCTTCAAAAAGTAAAACAACTAAAGAAGCTGTGGGGAGAAACAGACAGAACTACAAAAATAAGATTTTTAAGGGCATGCATCTTTCCCATAGCAACATATGCCTGTAAGACCTGGACACTTAACAAAGCAGCTGAGAAACAAATAAATGCCTTTGAATGAAAATGCTACAGAAGAGTTCTTCAAATATCATGGACACAAAAAAGAACACATATATCCATACTCTCTGTCTGAACCTTAAGTGCCCAGGGCACATGGGGCTTCCGCAAGGGTTTTCCATAAATGATATCCATAATACAAGAACTTAATATTGAAGAAGGCTGGCTAGTAAAGAGGATTAAACAGAGAAAAATTAAATATTTTGGACACATTAAACATCATGATAATTTAGAGAAGACAGTCTTGGAAGGGTACATAATGGAAAAAAGTAAGAGAGGAAGACTAAGATGAAGATAGCTGCAAGACATCGTTGATAATCTGCAAATGGAACATCATCAGCAGGGCATCTTGCTTACAACCGAGAGGCCTACCTGTCGATCTCATCTTATGATGATATGTTGCATTCTCACTAAAATAATGTCTGAAATAACCTTTTAACTACTTTTCCAGTTGTCTAATATGTCTAGCTCTACTAGGGATACATTCAAGAACAGTGGTCTGGCCACAGGGCATGTCCATATCCCTATCTACATCACCAAAAATTGAAAATTCTCTATGAAAACTTTGATTTTCTCCCTCGTTACTAAGCACTCTTCGGCCATGATGAAAGGGGTCACTGGGCATGTGCACTATATGTTTACAATCTAAATGTTACGCCGGTTTTTTAATGAAACGAAGCATGTAGCAATATAGCGTCCAAGGCACTCGAGTAAAAAACTGGTAGTGTTACTATAATAATACAAGGCAGGGGAAGAGTTAAGCTTCTGACGTTCTAAAGGGTGCGGGCCCCTCTGGGTCACGATTCTCAGAGGTCTGTGGGTTCTCGATTTGTAACCACTCCACAAGGCTGAAGATACTACTCGGATGTTCAAGTCTGTAACTTTCCAAAGTTCCTAGCTGTTTGTTCAGTGGATATGCTTTCTTTTATTAGTGTGCCTGCCCATGACCGTGCTTTGTGTTTTTTGCCCTTGCTTGTCCAGCGCATCACGCTTGATGATTTTGTTTGACATACCCTGAGGGAAGCAGACACACGACCCACTTTTTGTTGCCCATTGAGATGATACAAGAAGATATCTTCCAAATACTTACAGAAGAAAAACAGTTTGCACAATTACAGTGTCAGCAGTGCAAGCCAGCATAATTATAGTATCAGTAGTATGATCCTGCACAATTATAATATCAATAGTACAATCTAGCACAGTTGTAGTATCAGTAACACAATCCAGCGATATTCTGGGCATGTCAAGAGGCACAATAGTATACTGAAAACCTTTCTTGAGGGCAAGATTGAAGGAAAAAGATATGTACATCACAGCATAATAAAGAGTGAGTGAGAGAGTGTGTGTATGTAAAACCTTCTGTGGGGAGACAGCATAAAATGATGATGAACACAATTCAGCACAATTATACTATCAATAATACAATCTACATCCTGTGGCTTTTGCATGCGACAGGGGTGTGAACTATTAGTGTCTTAACACTTCTTGGCTACTACAGCTCTTGGGATGGGGATGCCAGCACCAGTCCTCCCTGGCTTCATTTTCCTAGGGGAAATGCAAAGTGACCATTTTTTTTAGGCTGGGTTGACCCCAGAGCATGCTGGTGCAAAAAATATCTGCCCAAATGTGAAATCGAACTAGGGACCTTTTAATCAGCAGGCAAATGTATTAACCACTACATTACCACAGCACCTAATAATACAACCCATCACCTGGCCAATGTTGCCATTGAGATATTGGATTCTTCACCGAACTTTTTAGATTCTCTCTCTCTTCTCGCGTGCGCGTGTATATACGTATATATATATATATACGTATACATATATAAAACAGAAACTGCCACTCTTCTAATTTCTGAAGAACTTTCTCTAGTTACAGGCTACATGTCTTTGTTTTTGAATGGGTATGTGGCTTTTCAACATGTGTTAATACGAAGTACTCAATAAGCTCAACCCACATCTCACCTGAAATGTGGCAGCCACTGTGGCGGTGCTGATTGCTTCTTGTGTACAGCAGAAGCTTGGCAGCCCAATAAACTTGTACTGAGGATAGGAGAATTTATTTCTCTGTGTTTTGTTGGATAAATTATTGATATATCAATTCTGGAAAACGACTTCAAATTTAGGAAAGAGAGGAATTAAATGAATAATGAGAATGCTAAAAAACATGGGGGAAAATTATATTGACTCCCATTTTACATCTAAATCATGAAATTATGTTTATTTCACTTATACTTCTGTATAATGAAATTACATTATTTCTCTGAAAGAAAAAAAAAAAAACTTCATAAACTGCGTCTAAATTGTCCCAATACTGCATGAAGAAACTGAAACTTGACTGACACAATGATCTTTGGCCTACAAGTGTATAAGAGCTTTTTGGCTGGCTTAGATTTCTTTAAAAATATAAAAAAACATAGTTATAATATTTGTACTTGATGTACATACTGGATTTTTACTTGATGTCTCCGATAAATTTGAGTATTCCTTAAGTTTTTCATGCAGCCAGTAGAATCGAAACTCAGTCTGAAAAAAAAAAACATAAAAAAACATTTTAATGCTTGTTTTAGCACAATTTTAAAAAAAAAATGCAGTTCCTAATTTAAATGCAAGTTGTACAGATACTGTTGAATTTCCTTTTAAAGGACACTGGTCCTATGTTGGAGAAGAGGAGATCAAGATGTATGAGGACGAGTTATGGTGGCTTTAATTTCTTCTAGAAAGCATGCTTCATAACGCTCTCCACCAAAAATGAGGAACACATTGATACCTTAATGTAAAATATGGCTGAAACAAGTTTCACTTAGTGCAACAAGATGGTACTGTTTTGTTACTATAATTTGTTGCTGCCTTCACATTTGTGGACATACATACATACATACAGACAGGTGGTCGCACCTGCTCACACACACACACACACACACAGACATACATACATACAGGTGGTTGCACCTGCTCACACACACACATACACAGAGGCAGGGAGATAATGATCCCTATTATACTGGCCAAGCACCACAATACCATATTACTGTGAATACCACATAGGTAGATGAATGACAAGGTCCTCAACCAACTTTAACTTGATAACCCTTAAGACAGTAACATTTCTGGCACACTTCTTTCTTGCAACCAACGCAGCTAAGAACAAAAGGAAAATCGCCTCGAAAGAAATGAAAAGCTTGATGAGAGTACTGAATGTAACAAGAGGAAAAAAATCAGAAATGCCGCCATCAAGACAAGAGTTAGATAAATCCAGTACTACAATACATCCAGCAAACATCAAGTCAATTGGTTTGTCCATGTTATCCAACTAGACAATTGGATACCATAGACAGTATAGCAATGAAAACATTCATGCTGAGAAATGTAGGAAACAGAGGGACAGGGTTTCCACTCAGAAGGTGGATAGAGGAAATAAGAGAAACCTTATATCCCCTGATACAAAGCAAACTTTTGAACCCTATCAATAAGCCCATTTGCCTCCTTAGCACTGAAAGGTACATGAGGAAGGAGACAAAATAAGACAACTAAATTTTCACACTTGTTTAATTTTTTAAAAAAAAAAGGTACCTTTTTCAGGTCTAATTATTTTTTTTAAAATCTATTAAAAAATCAAATGATTTATTTTAGCTCAGTCAGTCATTTGCATGTTCCTTGCGGAACTTTGCCTCCCTAACAGCAATCCTGTAGGCCTCTCAGTTGTAAGCTCACATCTGTCAATATCTTACTGCTAGCTGCCAATGTTAATGAATTTAGTATACACTGGAGATCTGATGATAGAAGACTGTACTATCAAATAATTACTGTATGATACAAGCTGTATGACAGGTAACTTCAACACAAGATGTGAAAGTGCAGTAAGAACACAAAATGGACAACTGGTCAGTGGAGAAAGAGAAAAAATTGAAAGATGGAGGGAACACTTTAACTCTTCCCGTACCGCGCTACCCTTTAAGTCCAGTTCCGGTTTTACCGTCGGATCCCACGCCACCCTTTAAGTCTTCTGATTTTTTTTTCGTTAAAACTTGATGCAACTTTTCATTTAGCCAACCAGAACTCTTCTGCTCCAAAGTTACGCTATTTTAGCATCCGGTCAGGCTGGAAATGAAAGGAAATCACGAAGTGGATCGAATTCAGTGAATTTTTTTCTACTTTTTTCGAGGTTGGTTGGTAGAATGGTCATACTGACCTACTAGACCTAGCTTACTAAATGTGTTTTTCACATCTGTAGACCTGTTAGATTTATTGGATATCAAAAGCATCCGCAATTATCGATGTTTCGGTTCCGGAATAAACATTCTGCATTGGATTCTGGCACATTTCAGGTATGTAAAACTTTGATTTTAGTGCTCAGCCCTAAAAAATATTTTTAGCGCCAAAAAATCGTTCCAGCTTTTCAGAACAGTTGTTTTTTTTTCTATTCTTTGTTTTTTTTTTTAATGATAAATAACTTCATTTATGGAATCTTCTTTCATTTCCACTTATTTTAATATGAGATACACACGTGTTGATGAAGGAGTTTGTTTGTTACAATGAATTTTATAAAGGGACCCCCTTATATGAAAACACCCGCTCGGCCATGTAACATCATCATCGGTACCAACGTAACGTCCGTGTTTTTTTACGCGGTACGGGAAGAGTTAACACCCTACTAAACAGAACACAAGCAGCACAAACAATAGACATACCTGAAGCAAAAACGGAACTAGACCAATAACAATAAGTGAAGTAAAGGAGGCGATAAAGAAGCTAAAATCAGACAGGGCACCAGGTGAAGATGAAGTGACTGCTGAGATGTTGAAAGCAGAAGAAACAGAAACACCAAAACAACTTTGCCGGATATTACAACAAATTTGGGATCTAGAAAAAGCCCCAGAGGAGTGGAAAACTGGGCTTATAGTAAAACTACCAAAGAAGGGTGACCTCAGAGATTGCGGGAACTGGAGAGGCATTACCCTACTGCCACTCACCAGTAAAGTATTTTGTAGAATAATCATCAACAGAATTGTACCAACACTTGAGGAAAAACTTCGGAAAGAGCAGGCAGGATTTAGGAAAGGAAGAGCATGCATAGACCACATATTTGTACTTAGACAAATATTAGAACAGGCAAATGAGTGGCATAGCACAACATATGCATTATTCATAGATTTTGAGAAAGCCTTTGACAGTGTCAACAGAGATGCACTGTGGAAAATCCTAAGACGGCATGGCCTCCCCCATAAAATAGTTAATGTAATCAAAGCCCTATACGAGGGTTTTCAGTGCAAAGTTATCTGTGGAGAACATACCTCCAGCAGCTTTAGGGTACAAACAGGAGTGAAACAGGGATGTGTACTATCACTAACATTATTTATCTTGGTAGTAGACTGGTTAATGAAGGAGGCAACATCAGACAAACACAGAGGATTACAATGGACCCCTGACACAGTGCTGGAGGACCTTGACTTTGCGGACGACATTTGTCTATTATCAAGCAGTCACAAAGATATGCAAGAGAAAATAAACAAGCTAACTCAGAATGCAAATAACATAGGACTAAAGATCAACGTAGGAAAGACAAAGTTAATGAAACAAAATGTGAACAACAGAAATGTACTCAGAGTAGATAACAAGTTAGTGGAGGAGGTCAACGAATTTGTATACCTTGGCAGCAGAGTAGCAGAAAATGGAGACAGCACAGAGGACATCAACAGCAGACTTACTAGAGCAAACCAGGCTTTTTCAATGCTGCAGACTATATGGAAATCAAAAAAACTAAGCATAAATATGAAAATCAGGATATTTAAGAGTAATGTTCTAAGTGTACTACTCTATGGAAGTGAATGCTGGAAAATCACCAAAACCATAGAAAACAAGTTAAATTCTTTCCAGACTAAATGTTTACGAAGAATTAGAAAAATATTTTGGCCAAACACCATAAGAAATAACATCTTATTAGCAGAAATGCAGATGAAACCACTGACAACAATTATTGAGGAAAGACGCTGGCGATGGTTGGGACATGTGCTCCAAATGACTGACAACTCACTACCAAAAATAGCAGTAAGATGGACACCATAGGGGAACAGAAGTAAGGGTAGACCAAAAGAGACATGGAGAAGAACAACAGAAAGGATGTTGAGCAATAGAGGGCTCACCTGGGCAAGAGCAGGAAAAAAGTGAAGGACAGGCATTTGTGGAAAACCCTTGCGGAAGCCCCATGTGCCCTGGGCACTTAAGGTTCAGAGAGAGAGAGAGAGAGAGAGAGATGCAAGCTGTGCACTCTAAAAGATGCAGTATCAATGAACAAGTATATAAAGGCCAATGATGAGTTAAAGACACCTCATGATGAACTTTATGATACCTAAAAGGTATCACTTACTTCACTGTCATAAACTGCACATCCATTCCAGCACATCAGATCCAGAATGTAATAAGTCTGGTCAACTTCACTGAACAAGCAATCAAGTATTGTTGTGCCTAAAGGAGCAAGCAGTAAGTAAGGTATATGTAATGGAACAAGCAGGTGTATCATATGACAACTAATGACTCATGTTTTCACATGTATCTTGGCATTCAGCAATAAAATTATTGTAGTAATTAGTCATAAGGCCACTATGGCATTTGAAGTAGGGATGCCAGCACCTGCCTTGTTGCTTTAGTTTTCTCAGGGAAACCCCAGGTACACACTTTTTCTAAAGGGCGGGTTGACCCCAGTGCTGGCTGGGCTAAAAGAAATTCTGTCAGTGTGAAATCAAGCCAGGGACCATCTGGGTCAACATGCAAGTGAATTAACTACTACACCATTCCTGCACCATATATATATATATATATATCTGAACCTTAAGTGCCCAGGGCACATGGGGCTTCTGCAAGGGTTTTCCACAAATGCCTGTCATATATATATATATATATATATAATACTTTATTGTTTGTAACTAAATGCATTAATCTGTCATGATCTATGAAAATAAGCAATAAGCATACCAATACAAAAATCAATAATGGCAAATGAGATAGGACTGGTCTACAGAATGCTACGAGTTTTCTTGTAATTTGTAATGGAACTGGACACCCTTCTCTTTTCACCACACATAAGTCTTGATATTTCCAGCTACTGATTAATGAGATGAGGCTGAGGTCTGATACCACTGGAACAAGCATTCAGCTCTTTTGCCCAGCCTCTACTGTCCAAGACCAAATGACTATGGTGCTCAATAAGACTCATGTGGGAATGGCATGGTGGTGGTTGTCTATGCATTTTTTAAAGACCCACGGCATGGTACAGGCTATGGAGGTTATGCCAGCTTGGCTTTGGTGAAGGTGCTGGGCTTGACATTGATCAGGGGCTACTACTGATTACTATAGCATATAAAAATTCAAAGGTTGCCATATGACTGCTTTACAAATCATTTTTTAAAAAAAGACAAGATTTTTTTCTAAAACATTAATTGTGACAAATTTCAGACATTACTTTTCTCTCTGTTTGTCCGACATCCTCCTGGAAGATGAGATGGGAATGAGTTTATGAAGAACCCACTTCTGGCATATGCTTTGGTTTTCCCCTAGAAATCACATTTGAACAGTGATAATAAATGTTCATGAAGAAAAGTTCAGTTCTGTAAAAACTCCACTCATCTTTCACTAACACTCTCAAATCCAATGAATAACTTAAAATTTCTAATTATCTAATCACAATAAAATCCTCTAGAATGAAAATAAGCAACCAACAAGGCACAAGTCATTCTAATAGTTGGCCAGTTCTGGAGATTGAAAATGTGACATTCCTCATTATTTAGCAAACATCTTCACACTATAAAACTAGATCAAAGTAGAAGACTTATATAAAAAAAATATATAGATACAATACCAACCCTTGATGCCACAACAAGACATCGTTTGGCTACAGGACAAAGAACTGTAAGCCACTCTGTCTGAAAATCACTTGGCACTTCCACTAACCACTCACTAAGCATCAGCTGGGGGTAGTTAAAGGAGAAAATATTTGCAAAGACATACTGAACTTCTTAATATACTTGTTCATCAAGAAAGTTACCACTCAGTGTTCACATGTAACACAGATGTATCATATTTTACTTCCAATAAGTTAAGGCAACTTAACTTAAAACCAGGAAGTCAGAGTCTGAATCAATTTTAAGTGCAATCAGTAAAAATGTGTTATTTATGTAGCAGTGCAGTAGAAAAATAGGAGTCACAGTCAAAAGCTGTGTTCACTGCTGTTCTCTGCTGCTATATTTTACATTAGTATTTATCTGTTTTTATTATGTAGAAAAATGCTTTCATATCCTTTTTTCAGTTTGTAGCAAGAAAAAATCCACTGTTTGCATGTTAGGCCTGTCGCAGCTTCACTAGAGACCCTTTAGCCAACTTTTTTTTTTAGGGTTATCCAGACTGGGGCATCTGAGCAGCAAAGCGGTTAGTGAACTGGTCTCTCACGTTAAAGGTTGAGGGTTCAAACCCTGTTGGGAGGCATCCAGACACCCAGCTGTTGAAATGGGTACCCAACTTCATATGGAGTTGGGGAAGGAAAGGCGGCCAGGCGTGATACTGACCACGTCACCCTCTAATTTGCTGACAGGTCAAGGAAAATATGGGCACCAACACCATATCCCTATGTGCCTCTTAGGCATGACACGGTTACCTTTAGTTTACCTTTTTTGTTTATCCAGACTGCCATCATGGTTACTATGTGGCATCATGAGATAAACCAACACCATACTTTATCCAACCCAACAATCCCCTGTCTGGCTGTTACCCTCTCTCCCACAAATTACATCATGAACATCACTGAGGCCACTCATATGGCCAAAAATGTCAACTGCACCTCTCCTTGACACCTCACTGTACAGGAGGAAGGATAAAGTAAAGTAAAGTAAAAGAAAAATAACTGCTATCTTTACAGTTGCTTTTTTCAATGCAGTTCACTTACTTCCACACACAATATCAAGAAATTTTGATCTCAGAAGAAAAATTTT
This sequence comes from Achatina immaculata, assembly GCA_009760885.1. Lineage (NCBI taxonomy): Eukaryota > Metazoa > Mollusca > Gastropoda > Stylommatophora > Achatinidae > Lissachatina > Lissachatina immaculata. Next base: position 7,049,133 of record CM019717.1, read on the forward strand.
CTGTTGTTGCTTGTTTTCTGAGTGCCACCATGGGCATTTATACTAAGGCATTTCTCATTAATAATTTATTCTGATGACATCTATCTCTGTTTCTCACCTTTTCTCTTTCTCTTGACTGCCTATGTCAAAAGAATTTCTTCATTTCTTACATCTACTACATCATCCACAATAATCCACTATGACATGACAGAAATCTAACAAAATATTTTTCAAACAGGATTTCTTAAATCAAATTTACCTGCGTCAGATATCTGGTGGCAATTTCCCAGTTTCATATGCATGTAAAATGAAAACCTACCTGGTTTTTATAGTAGCGTCCTGGTTTGCTGAACTTGATCTCAACCTCCATTGATTCATCATTTCCCTCAGTTTCTTCAGCATTGTCTTCCTCATTACACCAGTCATCATCAGTCAATCTCCTCACATGATTCATAAAATCAAATCTTCGACTGAAAAAAAAAATCCACCAAAATTTAATTAATATTAAAAAAAAAACTTCTGTCTACTCCTACTCCATCTGTAACATACACCTCTGTCTACTTCTACTCCACCTATACTATACACCTCTGTCTACTTCTATTCCACCTATACTATACACCTCTGTCTACCCCTACTCCACTTGCACCATACACCTCTGTCTACCCCTACTCCACTTGCACCATACATCTCTGTCTACCCCTACTCCACTTGCACCATACAACTCTGTCTACCCCTACTCCACTTGCACCACACACCTGTCTACCCCTACTCCACTTGCACCATACACCCCTGTCTACCCCTACTCCACTTGCACCATACAACTCTGTCTACCCCTACTTCACTTGCACCATACAACTCTGTCTACCCCTACTCCACCTTTACTATACACCTCTGTCTACCCCTACTCCACTTGCACCATACACCTGTCTACCCCTACTCCACTTGTACCACACACCTCTGTCTACCCCTACTCCACTTGCACCATACACCTCTGCCTATTCCTACCCCACTCATACCATACACCTCTGCCTATCCTTACCCCACTCATACCATACATCTCTGCCTACACCTACTACACAAGTACTAGTTTTTTGTAACACTGAACCATACACCTGTCTACCTCTACTTCGATACAACCATATACCTCTGTCTACTCTTACTCCACTACGACCATATATCTCTGTCTACTCTTGCTCCACTAGGACCATATATCTCTGTTTACCCATACTCCACTAGGACCATATAACTGTCTACCTCTACTCCACTAGGACCATATAACTGTCTACCTCTACTCCACTAGGACCATATATCTCTATCTACCTCTACTCCACTAGGACCATATATCTCTGTCTACCTCTACTCCACTAGGACCATATATCTCTGTCTACCTCTACTCCACTAGGATCATATATCTCTGTCTACCTCTACTCCACTAGGATCATATATCTCTGTCTACTCTTACTCCACAGATACTGTTTATACTGCTTTTTTTTAAAAACTAAACCACACATCTTTATCTACCTCTGCCTCACCAGTACCAGCTTTACTTTAGTCATCTTCACATTTATCTTTCATTCCACATCTGTAAAGATTCTGCTCTTAACTGTTGCTTTGCCTCTTTTGTCCTCTGATATTTATGTGTTTTGTCAGTATTCTCCAGACTCATTCTGCTATCTCCAGTTCTTGAGTCTACAAGCCTAATTCTGAAATTCTAGTCAGAACCTCTACAGGAATGATGACTGAAGAAGTCATATAATAATTTGCAAAAGGAAAACATTTTCCCTCTTACATGATTTGAAATAACTGTGCAGTCTTGAAAAAAAAAAAAAAAGAAGCCTATCTTCCTTCTGAGAATGTTAACCAAGTGGCACAACTCTCACTCTAAACAATAACCATGAAAATCCAATAAATGGCTATAGACTGTGAAGATCAGGCAGAGGCATGCTGACACTGGTAGTGCCAGGCTAACTGACACATGGCATGTTATGTATTCATTTTATAGTGACAAATCAAACACTGCCATAGGTGACTTGCCCTTTCTGAATTTCAAGTAACTGTTTTCTCCTGGAGTTCTGATCACTCTTGCATGTCTTCTCTTTGTACTGTGAGAACCTTGGATGTGGAGCTGAAGTTCTGTTTGGTTCCAGAGTGATTGCAAAACTCCCAACAAAAGCTGCTGTTAGATCCTCCATGTTTACCTCCTTCTATACACATAAAATAAAAAAATTTTAAAAATCTGTAAAGTGGATGTATACATTTTTTTAAAAAATCACAAATGCGTTTGATCTATTTTTTTTTTAAAATGTACATTAAAAACTTATATTACGAGGGGTGATTGATAAGTTCTCGGCATAAGGTACAAATACTTGAAACACAGTCAATATTAGGTGCATTTGTAGATCAGGTTAACGAAAGATTAAACACCAAGTTTCAAGAAATTAACTGCAACCAATTATTTTTTACAGGCTACTTAAGTGGTAAGGGGTGGCAGAAATTGAGAAAACGGATAAAATTTCTCATCAAGCAGTCATTCGCTCACTACAAGATGTGCGAGCAAGGAAAGGAGCAGATATAGGAAGTGATCACAACCTTCTGGTAGCAAAAATAAAACTAAAATTAAGGAAAGCCAGAATCGGAGATCACAGAAAGATACATTTTGATACAAGAAAACTGATAGACCAGCAAACAAGAAATGAATTCTCAATAATTCTTAAGAACCGCTTCAGTGTCCTACAAGACGAAGCAGAAATGTCCATATTAGAGTTCAATAAAACACTACAGGAAACAGCAAAAGAGGTGCTGGGATATCGGAAAAGGAGAAAAGAGGAATGGATAAGTGAGACTACATGGGAAAAGATAGAGCAAAGAAAAGAAATCAAGAAAAAATTACTGAACACCAAATCACAACGGCTTAAAGAACGAGTTTTAAGTAATTATGCACAAAAAGACAAAGAAGTAAAGGAATCATGCCGTCAAGATAAACGTCAATATTATGACAACTTAGCAGAAACAGCAGAGAAAGCAGCATATACAAATGACATGAAAACCATATATAAAATCACAAAGCAGATGACAGGTAACTTCAATACAAGATGTGAAAGTGCAGTAAGAACACAAAATGGACAACTGGTCAGTGGAGAAAGAGAAAAAATTGAAAGATGGAGGGAACACTTTAACACCCTACTAAACAGAACACAAGCAGCACAAGCAATAGATATACCTGAAGCAAAAGCGGAACTAAACATCAATACAGGACCAATAACAATAAATGAAGTAAAAGAGGCGATAAAGATGCTAAAATCAGACAGGGCACCAGGTGAAGATGAAGTGACTGCTGAGATGTTGAAAGCAGAAGAAACAGAAACACCAAAACAACTTTGCCGGATATTACAACAAATTTGGGATTTAGAAAAAGCCCCGGAAGAGTGGAAAACTGGTCTTATAGTAAAACTACCAAAGAAGGGTGACCTCAGAGATTGCGGGAACTGGAGAGGCATTACCCTACTGCCACTCACTAGTAAAGTATTTTGCAGAATAATCATCAACAGAATTGTACCAACACTTGAGGAAAAACTTCGGAAAGAGCAGGCAGGATTTAGGAAAGGAAGATCATGCATAGACCATATATTTGTACTTAGACAAATATTAGAACAGGCAAATGAGTGGCATAGCACAACATATGCATTATTCATAGATTTTGAGAAAGCCTTTGACAGTGTCAACAGAGATGCACTGTGGAAAATCCTAAGATGGCATGGCCTCCCCCATAAAATAGTTAATGTAATCAAAGCCCTATACGAGGGTTTTCAGTGCAAAGTTATCTGTGGAGAACATACCTCCAGCAGCTTTAGGGTACAAACAGGAGTGAAAAAGGGATGTGTACTATCACCAACATTATTTATCTTGGCAGTAGACTGGTTAATGAAGGAGGCAACATCAGACAAACGCAGAGGATTACAATGGACCCTTGACACAGTGCTGGAGGACTTTGACTTTGCAGACGACATTTGTCTATTATCAAGCAGTCACAAAGATATGCAAGATAAAATAAACAAGTTAACCCAGAATGCAAACAACATAGGACTAAAGATCAACGTAGGAAAGACAAAGTTAATGAAACAAAATGTGAACAACAGAAATGTACTCAGAGTAGATAACAAGTTAGTGGAGGAGGTTAACGAATTTGTATACCTTGGCAGCAGAGTAGTAGAAAATGGAGACAGCACAGAGGACATCAACAGCAGACTTACTAGAGCAAACCAGGCTTTTGCAATGCTACAGAATATATGGAAATCAAATAAACTAAGCATAAATATGAAAATCAGGATATTTAAGAGTAATGTTCTAAGTGTACTACTCTATGGAAGTGAATGCTGGAAAATCACCAAAACCATAGAAAACAAGTTAAATTCTTTCCAGACTAAATGTTTACGTAGAATTAAAAAAATATTTTGGCCAAACACCATAAGAAATAACATCTTATTGGCAGAAATGCAGATGAAACCACTGACAACAATTATTGAGGAAAGACGCTGGCGATGGTTGGGACATGTGCTCCGAATGACTGACAACTCACTACCAAAAATAGCACTAAGATGGACACCACAGGGGAGCAGAAGTAAGGGTAGACCAAAAGAGACATGGAGAAGAACAACAGAAAGGATGTTGAGCAATAGAGGGCTCACCTGGGCAAGAGCAGAAAAAAAGGCGAAAGACAGGCATTTGTGGAAAACCCTTGCGGAAGCCCCATGTGCCCTGGGCACTTAAGGTTCAGAGAGAGAGTCATTCGCTACCTCTGCATCAAAGACTTATCACTGAAGGAGATCCATGAGGATATGATAGAGACTAGGGGAGAGTGCCACTTCTTACAGCGCAGTGAAGAAATGGGCAGCTCAATTCAAACATGGAAGGGAGAGTCTGGAAGATGATCCCCATCCAGGAAGACCAAGAATGGTAACCACAGATGAAACCACCGGCACAAACCATGACATGACAATGGAGGATCGACAACTGAGCAGTACAATGCTACTGAGTTGGGCATCTCCCAGGAACGTGTTCATGCCATTATTCACAATGATCTTCAAATGGCAAAGGTCTCCGCTCAATGGGTCCCAAAGCATCTTGGAGCTGATCACAAATGACAGTGTCTCAACATGTCAAGAGCCATTTTTCTGCAGATCATGAAAAGTTTCTTCAGCAATTTATGACTATGGATGAGACTTGGGTTCATCATTTTCAACTAGAAACCAAAGAACAGTCAAAGCAGTGGAAATTTCATTGATCCCCACCTCCAAAGAAAACAAGAGTGGTTCTGCCTGCAGGCAAAGTGATGGCTTCCATCTTTTGGGATTCAGAAGGTGTGCCTGCCATTGGTAGACTATCTTCAAAAAGGTAGAATGGTCACCGGGGACTATTACGCTAATCTTGTGAAGCAACTGCGGGTCACACTGAAGGAAAAGTGTCGAGGGAAATTGACGAGATGAGTCATCCCTCATCAAAATAATGGTCCAGTTCACAAGCTGGTGGTGGCAATGGCTGCCATTCATGAATGCGGGTTCCAGCTTCTTGAACATTCTCCTTATTCCCCAGATTTGGCCCCTTCAAACTATTAACGGTTTACCAAACTCAAAAAGGAGCTCAGTTGTCGCAAATTTGCTTCAGATGATTTCATTCACACTGTAGACTACTTTCTGCTGGCACAAGATGCTGACTTTTACAAAGAAGGGATCTGTATGCTCCAAAATCACTGGACTAAGTGCATAAACTTGCAAGGGGACAATGTTGAGAAATAACCCAAAAAAGTTGTCCACAAATAGTGCACTGTACCTTATGCCAAAAACTTATCAATCACCCCTCGTATAGTCAAGTGAAATTCTTTTCCGCTTACATGTATTTAATGAGTCTCTCTGTTATTTTGTAAATATCTGCTTCAAAAAAAATTCTTCAATTTATGTATACTCCTCTATCACCTTGGCTTTTAACTCTCACAATTGCCAAGCCATCTATGTTTGTACCTTTTCAAGAATGATATTCTTCTGGCTTTCATTTATGTCTTCGTAACTTTAAATACTTTTTCTTTTTTTTAACAGTCGCCGTGGGCAATTTCGAAAATGATTCTGTTTACAATATCTACTTACAAAACACTCTGGATCTTCTCTTCTGTGCTAAGAAGGCTGACACTAAATCACCCTTTGAAATCGACAAAATCAGATGATTGTGGAAAAACGAAATGCCCAAGCGTGAATTTCACGTGGATTCTTAAATCTAACTCAGATCGACAAGTATAAAGTTCTCCAGGATCTTACAACTGCAAAGGGTAGGTCACATGAAAAAACTATTCTGTCGGCAGTAATAAAACTATAACTTAAAACTGAAACTGATTTCATCTTCACTCATTGCGTTTTACGAACATTTTCGGCGTATGCGTTAATAAGAATCTCTTCCTAGTTCAAAGTTGAAAGGTCACAGTCAATGCGCATATTGTGCCGCAGACGTGAGTGCGCTTTTTATTATTATTATTATTATTGGAAAGTAGTAACTCCCCGTCATTATTACAAGCATGTGTAATAAAACTGGATATTAATCATCTCACTTTGCAATAACTGCTAGGAAAAAAAACCCAGATATCTCAAACATTCAGGATAAGAATTGTACACAATAAAGTACTCTGTATAGTGTAGCTATCGCTTTGTAAAGGTCATTCATTCATTCATTCATTTGCATGTCCCTTGCGGAACTTTGCCTCCCTAACAGCACTCCTTTAGGTCTCTCGGTTGTGATCAAGATGGCCTGCTGCTGATGCATCCATTTGCAGATCATCAACGATGTCTTGCAGCCATCTTCGCCTTGGTCTTCCTCTCTTTCTTTTTCCTATTATGTACCCTTCCAAGACTGTCTTCCCTAGATTATCATGATTTCCAAAATATTTACGTTTTCTCTCTTCAGTCCTCGTTACTAGCCAATCTTTTTCAATACTAAGTTCTTGTAGTATAGATATATTTGTTCTTTTTTGTGTCCATGCTATTTGAAGAAACTCTTCTGTAGCATTTACATTCAAAGGCATTTATGTGTTTCTCAGCTGTTTTGTTAAGTGTCCAGGTCTCACAGGCATATGTTGTGATCAGAAAGATGCCTCGCCTTAAAAATGTTATTGTTGTAGTTCTGTCTGTACCTCTCCACACCTTCTTTAGTTGTTTTACTTTCTGAAGAGCGATATATGTCCTCCTTTTAATTTCCCTTAATGCATCTCCATTATTAGTTAGTAGTGATCCAAGATATTAAAAACTCTCCACTTCTTCCAATTTTTTCCTCATTGATACATATAGCAGCACCCTTGTTTGTTTTGTCAGTTGTCGTCAATTTAGTTTTCTTCGCATTAAGATAGAGGTTTTGCTCTTCGCTGTTCTTACGGACTGACATAATTAGTTTTTCCATTCCTTTTTGTTTTGTGGACAGTAATACTGTGTCATCAGCATATCTAATCTCTGATATTTCATAACCTCCAATTGTTATGGCATCATAATATTCTTTGCCTACATCTTCTCTAACATTCCTCATTATATTTTCAGTATACAAGTTAAATAAGTACGGCGACAATATGCACCCCTGACGGACTCCTTGTTTTATGTCAAACCAAGTTGTTGTTTTACCATTTATTCTTACTACTGCTTATTGATCTAGATACAGCCGTGATGTTAATTGTACAAAATGTGTTGGAAATCCCATTTTTTCCATTATTTCCTAAAGTTTCTAATATTGTACACAATCAAATGCCTTTGAGTAGTCTGTAAAGTATAAATATAGATTCTCTGCATTTCTCTATTATTAATCTTATATTGAATATATGATCTCTTGATCCTCTTCTTTGCTTGAAACCAGCTTGGACCATACTGACTCTATTTTCTTTCGAAGTCTATCCATTATGATTTTAACAGAATTTTACTGGCATGACTAATCATGACAACAGTTCTGTAGTTTGTGCATAATTTCAGGTTACCCTTTTTTTTGGCAGTGGTATGAGTACAGTTCTTTTCCATTCTTTTGGCCAAATACCTGAATGCCATATCTTTTTACATAGTGCATGATAGATTGTTGCACACTCCTTTCCTCCTGCTTTAATAAATTCAGCTGTTATCTCATCACATCCTGGTGATTTACCATTTTTCAGATTCTTTATTGCCCATAAAACTTCAATTGTCGGTTCGTGTTCTTTCTCCTCCAATAATAATTCACAATGTTGATTTCTGATTTCACAGTCGGTTGTTTCATACATTCCTTTGTAATATTCATTCCATCTTTCTAGAATTTCCTCTGTCTCTGTCAAAGTATTCCCCATCTCATCACAAATTACGTTTAGCTTAGGTGTGACATTTCTCGTCAATATCTTCATTTCTTTAAACATTTCACTATCTCTTCCACACTTCTGATGTTCTTCTGTTCTTTCACAACAATCTTGTATGTACTGTTTTTTTTTTTGGTCTTTTCTTATGTTTCTTCGTACTTCTTTTGTTAAAGTTTTATATTTCTCTTTGTTGTTGTTTGTCACTTTCGATTGCGTCTTCATTTCTCTACGTTGTTTTATCAGTTCTAGTGTACATGCTGTAATCCATAAATTCTTTTGTGTTTTCTTTACTGGAATCATGTCTTTAGCTGTTGTTATTAAGATATCTTTGGCCTGCGTAGCCAATTCATCTGGTGTCATCTCCTCCTGTACAACCATTAGAATTTCGAAACGGTTCTTCACTTCTATACCGTATTGTTCTGGTATATTTGTAAGATCAAAGCGGAGTGGTCTTGATCCCGTAACTGTCTTTTTTATCTTTATCTTCATGTCTACTATTCATAACTCATGGTCCGTGTCACAATCAGCACCTGGTAAAGTTTTTGCTGATGTTATACTTGATCTCCACCTTCTTTGCACTAAAATGTAATCTATTTGATTATTCTGGAAATATACCAAGAAACCCAAACGGCAACATGGAAAGTCAAATAGGAAAAAGATCTGGTGGTGAGGCCCCCAGGCCAGATAGATCTAATTTTAACACTGGGGAAGACTGTGAGACAGAGGTCAGTACTAGTAATTGTGATGACGGACAAAATCCTGGCAGTGTTACTAAGGAAACCCCCTGCATCAAACTAAAAAGAAAAATAAGAGTAGGAACATGGAATGTGAGAAGTATTTATGAGGGAAAGTATCAAATAATAAGTGACGAGATGAAAAGAACAGGGTTACACATTTTGGGAATCTGCGAACGTCGATGGAAAGGATCAGGACACTTCAAGAGCGAGAATGATAATATCTTTATATACACCCAGTAAGTAATAGAATCCTAGCAATCAGACTTAAAGGCATTCCTAGAAATGTAACAATCATCCAGATATATGCACCTACATCAGCAGCAGAAGAAGAGGAAGTAGAAAACTTTTATAACACACTGCAAACGACAATAGACCAGGTACGGAAAAATGATATTGTGTTAATAATGGGTGATTTTAATGCAAAGATTGGTACAGAAGAGCAGAAGATAAAGGACATGTAGGGAAATTTAGCATAGGACATAGAAATGAGGCAGGTGACAATCTAATGGCATTTTGCATGGAAAATGAGCTAATGATCGCTAACACACTTTTTTAAACAACATCCAAGAAGACTTTATACATGAACATCACTTGATGGGAAAACCAAGAATCAAATAGATTACATTTTAGTGTCAATATGGTCCAAGCTGGTTTCAGGCAAGGAAGAGGATCAAGAGATCATATATTCAATATAAGATTAATAATAGAGAAATACAGAGAGTTTAATGTGAATTTATATTTATCCTTTATAGACTACTCAAAAGCATTTGATTGTGTACAACACCAGAAACTTTAGGAAATAATGGAAACAATGGGATTTCCAACACATTTGATACAATTAACATCACTGCCGTATCTAGACCAACAAGCAGCAGTAAGAATAAATGGTGAAACAACAACTTGGTTTGACATAAAACAAAGGGTCCGTCAGGGGTGCATATTGTCACCCTACTTATTTAACTTGTATACTGAAAATATAATAAGGAATGTTAGAAAAGATGTACACAAAGAATATTATGATGCCATAACAATTGGAGGTTATGAAATACCAGAGATCAGATCTGCTGATGACACAGTATTACTGTCCACAACACAAAAAGGAATGGAAAAACTAATTATGTCAGTCCATAAGAACAGCGAAGAACAGAACCTCTATCTTAATGCGAAGAAAACTAAATTGATGACAACTGATAAAACAAACAAGGCAGCTGAAATATGTATCAATGAGGAAAAACTGGAAGAAATGGAGAGCTTTCAATATCTTGGATCACTAATAACTAATAATGGAGATACAATGAGGGAAATTAAAAGGAGGACATCTATCGCTCTTCAGAAAGTAAAACAAATAAAGAATCTGTGGAGAGGAGCAGACAGAACCACAAAAAGAAGATTTTTAAGGGCATGCATCTTTCCCATTGCAACATATGCCTGTGAGACCTGGACACTTAACAAAACAGCTGAGAAACACATAAATGCCTTTGAATGTAAATGCTACAGAACAGTTCTTCAAATATCGTGGACACAAACAAGAACAAATATATCTATACTACAGGAGCTTAATATTGAAGAGGGCTGGCTAGTAAAGAGGATTAAAGAGAGAAAACTTAAATATTTTGGACACATTAAACGTCATGATAATTTAGTGAAGACCGTATTGGAAGGATACATAATGGGAAAAAGAAAGAGAGGAAGACCAAAACGAAGATGGCTGCAAGACATCGTTGATGATCTGCAAATTGATGCAGCAGCGGCAGACCATCTTGCTTACAACCGAGAGGCCTACAGGAGTCCTGTTTGGGAGGCAAAGTTCCGCAAGGGACATGCAAATGAATGAATGAATGATACTCTGGTGGAGATTAAGGAGGAAAGAATGGAGTGGCTTTTTACTTGGACAAATCAACATCAAAAGCAGTACTAGGCTACAGTCCAGTAAGTGATAGAATCCTCACAGTCAGACTTAAGGGCACTCATAGAAATGTAACAATCATCTAGATATATGCACCTACATCAGCAGCAGAAGAAGAGGAAGTAGAAGACTTATAACACACTGCAGGTGACGATAGACCAGGTACGGAAAAATGAAACTGTATTAATAATGGGGGATTTTAATGCAAAGATCAACCACCTCTCACCCGGCGGGGATATAGTGATATCCAAACACGTCGAGGTTTTCCGGTGAGAAAGTCCAACTCTAGGCTGGATGGGCAACCACCTCTCACCCGGTGGGTATATGCTGATATCCAAACACGTCGAGGTTTTCCGGTGAGAAAGTCCAACTCTAGGCTGGATGGGCAACCACCTCTCACCCGGCGGGTATATGCTGATATCCAAACCACGTCGAAGTTTTCCGGTGAGAAAGTCCAACTCTAGATTAAACTGGTGCAACGAAAACCACAGTGTCACGCAATCCCGATTCTGTGACCCACCGAGAATACAGGCCCAATCCCCGCGATACTCTGAACCTCTTGTGGTCCTCTCGGGGATCTCTTGTGGTCCTCTCGGGGGCCACAGGAGTAAATTCAGTAGGATCACGGGGCGGTCTTGGTGGTAGAAGTGAACGAAAAAGAAGAAGAAGATGAATGCAAAGATTGGTACAGAAAGAGCAGAAGATGAAGGACATGTTGTAGGGAAATTTAGCATAGGACCTAGAAATGAGGCAGGTGACAATCTAATGGCGTTTTGCATGGAAAATGAGCTAATGATTGCTAACACACTTTTTAAACAACATCCAAGAAGACTTTACACATGGACATCACCTGATGGGAAAACCAAGAATCAAATAGATTATATTTTGTAAAGGTGCAGAAAGGAAATTACTAAAACCTTTATGTCCTATTATTGGAAGCAAATCGCCAAGAGTGGTAAAGATGTCTGTACCTCAACAGTCTTCTTCTTCGTTCGCGCAGACATCAACGCCAATTTCTCTCACATATCCGGTTGTCTGTCTCAGGTTTTTAGCATCACCGTAGAGCTTCTCTTGTATGGGAGCTGGGGGTCTGGCCACATCCTTTGCCTGAGTGAGTTGTTTAGCTGGTAACTCTGGAGATGTAATGAGGTGTCTGCTGTTCTTTGCCGCAGGCGCTTATGTTGTGCCAATTTTCAGCTTCTGGTATAGATGGTGCCTCAGCCTGCGATATCTTGTTCTCAGACGGAAGATTATCGTTTGGTCATTTCTTGAGAGTTTATATTATTCATTATCTGTTTTTGCTGTGGGGTTTTGTTTTGTCCATTTGTCTGTATATACGGCTTTTAGCTGTTTTTTCTTTGTTCATATGTTGTACTTCTATCAATTTGTTGCAGTCTTCCTCCCTCTGTTGCCAGTCTGTCTGTCTCCTCATTTCATTGGATGTTACTGTGAGCGGGTATCCACTGTATGACTGCTTTATTGAATGTTGCACTTGCTAGTGATAGGGCATCTGTTAGGTTGCCCATGTCAACATTTTGGTGTTTCAGTGCTTGTATTATGGACTGTGGATCTGTGAAAAAGACCATTTCCTTCTCGACATGGTTTCGATGTTCTGTTATTTTCAGTGCTGCAGTTTTTATTGCTTCTGGCTCAGTTAATGGAGTAGGCACCTGTTGGTATTGTTTGTTCTTTTTTTTAACGTTGTAGATATGCCTTCACATCCATTTTATATGGCATTTGTAGCTGATCCATCTGTGTATATGTGTCTAGTTCTTTCTGGGGTAGTTTTTTTGTTATATAATATTTCTTCTTATTCGTTCGCTTCTACCATCAAGATCGCCCCCTGATCCTACAGAATTTACTTCTGTGGTTCTCGCGATAGTCCCTTTTAGGATGGAGGATCAGAGCATCGAGGGGCTTGGGCCTATATTATCGGTGAGTCACAGAAGCGGCATTATGTGACACTGTGGTTTTCGTTGCACCAGTTTAGAGTTGGACTTCCTCACCGGAAAACCTCGGCGTGGTTTAGATATGAATATACGGCCATCGGGTGAGAGGCGGTTGCCTGTCTAGACTGCACTGGTCGTGGCCGCTACCCATCCTGGTAGTGACTAGGACGGAGCTTTTGTCGAGGAGGGCGAATCCTCGCCACTAGTAAGTTTCACCTATGGGCTAAGCCGGTTTAGGTGTATTATCCCAGAATGGGTGTATATAGGACATGACCGGCCTCTAGAGCGGAGGCACCATGATATCAGTAGTCATCAAGTTTAACCCCTGGGTTAAGCTGGTTTAAGCATATTGCCCCATTATGGGTATATAGGACGTGGCTGGTCTCTGGAGCAGAGGTAAGCATGTATTAGCTCTGGAATTGCCACAGTTATCTAAGTAGGATCGTGTCATCTAAGAAACCTCGACTGATTTAATGAGCCATTCGCGGTTTCACCGTGAGACAGTGTGAACTTAGACATGCATGGTTTAATCTTTGAGATAAGCATGTGATTACTGGTAGGATCAACCAGATAGCTTTCTTCACCGAACCTTAGTCGGATATCTGCCGACAGACTGACAGAGCTCTGCTCAGAGTGGATCCTTTTCGACCCCGGCGGCGTTTCATTTCCTTTAACCACCGGCGGCGGCGGCGGCCGGCCGGCTCTCTCTTTGCTCTAACGAACTAGAAGAAAGCGCGGCTCCGACAACCAACGCACACTGCAGCCCTGATACTCTTTGCGAGAGATGGGCCAATTTCGAGACCATCGATCAACAACACGGTAGTACACCACCGACGCATCTGCAATGCCATTTATATATATTATAAATAGAGTAGGGGACATGACTCCTCCTTTGGGAACTCCTTGCTGAAGGCTCATTTTTTGCAATGTTTTCCTTGTAGTTGCACTCTTGAATGTCTGTTGTTCAAATAATCTTTTATCCAAGTGTACATTCTTCCATGTATATTATTTTTTCTGAGCTTTAGCAGCACCCCCTTTCTCCAGACTTTGTCAAATGCTTTTTCCATGTTGATCCATTTTGCTATTGTGTTTTTCTTTTCTTAGAATGAGACTTCAGCCTTTTGTATTATGTGCACTACTTGGTCTTCAATCTCTTGTACTATGTGCACTACTTGGTCTTCAATCTCTTGTACTATGTGCACAACTTAGTCTTCTGTTGATCGATGTTGTCTGAAGCCTGCTTGCTGTCTTCTTACCAGATTTTTGCTTTATAGGTGCCATACAAGTCTTATATTTATGATTCTTTCCTTAGTTTTCCTACAGTGCTTAGCAGAATAATAGATCTTAGCTATGTAGGCTAGTTTTGGTTTTTCCTGGTTTGTGTCTTGGTGACTTTACAGCATCCTTCCAATATCTGTGAGACTGTACCTGTTTTCCAGCTGGTGTTGAATATTTTAAAGATTTTGCTTTTGCTTCTGGGCACCATGTGTTGTAACATTTCATGTGTGATACCATCTTCTCCTGGGGATTTTCCACATTTCAGGGATTTTAGAATTGATTCTAGCTTCTGGAGGGTAATGTTTACTGACTGGTGTTCTTCCATTGCTGTTGGTTTGTTGTCAGATTCCTTAAGTTCTTTGTCTACGTCTCTTTTTCTTTGGAGTGGTACTTTGACTGCACTGATGTTCTTGTGTTTTTCCATGAGAGCATTTGCTGTTTGCTTTCCTGTTATGGTTTTCCCATTACTTTCTATGATAATTGGCTTGCACTGTGTGTCTTCATGGTTTAGTGTTTTTATAAGTTTCCATAGTTTTGCACCACTTTTATCTAGGTTTAAATTTTCTGTTTTCTCAATACAACTTCTTCTTGCTGCATGGTTAGCTTCTTTCCTATACCTTGCACTTGTTTCTTTGAGTCTGATGTTGCTTTCAGTGTCTTGTTAAGTCTCTGCTAGTTCTCTTGCAGCTGTCAGGTTATCTTCAAGTTTTTGAAGCTCTTCTGTTCAGTATGGCTGGTAGTTTTTCCTTCTTCCTTGTGGTATGGTTTTGAAAGCTGCTTTTAATATTGCTTCACTGAGTTGTTTGGCCATTTTGTTACAGCCTTGTGTCGGGTGTTTATGTTTTCACAGTGTAGGTCTGTAAGTCTGTTGAAATTTCCCAACTGGCTCTTTTGTAATTCCACCTGGGTAGTGGATTTTGTGTTGGTGTTTTGTAGTTAAGCTCTACCTTTAGTTTTATTGGTTTGTGGTCACTTCCTCCTAGTTATTCAAGTATCTCTCATTTGTTTTGTGTGCTATATCTTCTGCTGCAAGTGCTAGGTCTGGGGTTGTGGTAGTTCTCTATCTCCTTGAGTAAAAGTTTGGCTTGTCCTCTGCTTGATTGATTTGTAGTAGGTTGGTATCTATTCCCCATTCCTCTGCTTCCTCTCATCTGCTGTCTGTTTCATTATATCCCCATTGTTCTGAGAGACTGTTGAAGTCAGCTATGATTAGGTACTGAGACTGTAGTTTCTATTTCTGTAAGCATCATGAGCTTTCCTTGGTGGGGGGTGGGGGGAGCAGTATATGTTGTATATTCTTAGTTGTTTCCCTTGTATTATTATGTCTAGTCCTATCATTTCAGTGCTTTCTCGTCCTTGTTGTTTTATTTCTTTGGCCGCCATTTGGTTTCAGATCAATGTCATAACTCCTCCCTTGTGTCCTTCTCTATCTTGTTTGAATGTCTAGTATCCTCTTATTGTGAATCTATTGTCTGGTTTCAAGTATGTTTCCTGTATACATGCAAGGTCTATGTCCTGTTCAGCATGTTTATTTCTGACTCCTTCAGCATTCTTTTGTGTCTCAGTAGTTTCCCCCCCCTGGTCTCTGTGTCCTGGCTGTGCAACATGAGGTAGGGTGGCCACCAGTCACATTTGAGGCTTTGGGTGGATCCATTCGAGGCTTTGGGTGGATCCATTCAAGGCATTGGGTCTGGCATTCTCTCTGCCTGGCAGGGCTCCACAAGTAGAACACCACGTCTGGATGAGATTGAATATGTCATTTTTGCGAGAGTTGCGTTGTTCTGTAGTTCTTGGCTATTCTGTGTCACTTTGTGCCCTAGGCCCAGTACATCCACCTTCAGCACACATTTCCTTCGGGTTTGGTTCATAGCCTTTGACTGTCCTCAGCCATCTTGCAAAGCAGCAGGGTTTGAGTTATGCTTTGTCTGACCTCTACCCTTAGACTTGTCTGGCTTGGGTAGTCCTGTCAGGAGCTGTTGCTCCAGCCAGCCTAGCTCTTTGGGTCATAGGGACACACAAGCTATCTCATCACAACAAGCTAACAACTGAGAGCACCTCAACAGCGAAAGGTAAATGTGGAAGAAGGCAAGTTAGTACTGAAGAAAATTACCTAAGAAAAATAACTAACTATTTTGATTTCCTCCTATCAATTTTTGACATTGAAACATTATTTTAAACTTTAACTGTAACACCAAAAAGCAAGGCATGTGCAATACTTCTTTTGCAGACTTCACCACCATGGGGACTGTGGTGATTCCTGCCCCATTTGCAAGGCTGGTCCTGTTACTAGAGATGCCAATGGAGAGATGGACAGGGTCTTGATCAGCTTTGGTTCATCAACCCTGACGGTTGTATGTCAATTATGGGTTAATGATTACCAAACTGGACAGCATTAGATAAAGAATGAGTAATATAAACGTTGTTATACTTTTTCTTTTCAAGTAATGAAATAATGAAGTGCTGTAATGAAAATGCACCTTTCATTTGGAACTACAATAGTCTGCAGAATTACCATTATGTCTAAGAGACACTATTTTGTGTTTCAACAATGTATGCTAGTGTGTGTCTGTGGCAACTGGAATATTACTACAGATTACCGTACTGCCAGAGCATGTCAAAGAAATTTTTTTTAACTCTAACATCATTTTCTATATATGATGAATCATTGCTTTTACCGCTTCCATATAACTAACATATGGTGCTTAGCAAAACGAAAGCTACACAATACAGAGGATTGAATTCTCACACAGACAAATAACACAAAGATATTAAAAGTTGATAAAACAGGAAAAGAATAACCAAAAAGAATGTCTTTTTCCAGGTTTAATTTTTACAAAAAAAATTTAAATTTTTTTAAAAAAAGATATTGCATCACAAGCAACACAGGCTTTGCTACAGTGCAGAAGTACAAAACTAAGTTGTGAACAAGCAAACTAAAATCAGAGATCAAGTATTTAACAGACAAACCCAAATGAAGGTTAAAAAAAAGCAACAAAATCTATAAAGACAATAAATAATGCAAGTGTTACATCATAATTTAAGCCCACAATACCCAATGTAACTTACAGTATTGACTCTATGAATTTTAACTTCACAAAAAAACATCCACAAACTGCACTATGTAGACATAAAGAACATATGTAACATATTGCAACTTCAAAAAAAAAAAAAGAAGAAAAAAAATCTCCAAAGTCATTACTGCGATTTATAGATTAATAAATAATGGAACAATATTTAATAACACCTGATAATACAGTGGACACAGTGCTGATAATGGAAAATCCAGAAGATTTATAAAATCTTGTGAAGCAGGTAAAACAACAAAAGCCAGGAATATTGACTGGAAATAAATTTAGAAAGACAAATATCAATCAGCAGGGTAGAACAAAAAAAAAAAAAACCATCTGTAAACATTAAATGTAAAACACTATAACATGTTAAAAAAATTCATATATATGGGACACCTGATAAAAGATGATGAGAAATGTGAATTCGAAATTAACAGAAGAATAGGAGGGGCTAAATGCACTTTAAACAGAATGAAAAAAAAAGTTCTTCAAAACATGCAGCACAGCAGCAGAAGATGAGAGTTAACAAGTACTATGCAATCTCCACACTCCTCATAGTTAACAAGTGCTATGCAATCTCCATGTTCCTCATAGTTAACAAGTGCTATGCAATCTCCACACTCCTCAAAGTTAACAAGTGCTATGCAATCTCCACACTCCTCATAGTTAACAAGTGCTATGCAATCTCCACACTCCTCATAGTTAACAAGTGCTATGCAATCTCCACACTCCTCATAGTTAACAAGTGCTATGCAATCTCCACACTCCTCATAGTTAACAAGTGCTATGCAATCTCCACACTCCTCATAGTTAACAAGTGCTATGCAATCTCCACACTCCTCATAGTTAACAAGTGCTATGCAATCTCCACACTCCTCATAGTTAACAAGTGCTATGCAATCTCCACACTCCTCATAGTTAACAAGTGCTATGCAATCTTTACACTCCTCATAGTTAACAAGTGCTATGCAATCTCCATGTTCCTCATAGTTAACAAGTGCTATGCAATTTCCATGTTCCTGCACAGTACAGAAAATTGGACATTAAAAAAGGTCGAAAAGAAAACTGAAGCTCTTGAAATTTGAATATATAAATATATGAGATGTATTTCATGTGAAAAAAAGAAAAAGAAGTACTACATAAACTGAAGATAGAAATAATGAAAAACATAACCAAAATATTCTTGCCATATCAGAAAAGATTAATACAAAGATTTAAAACAATTTTAGAGGGAAAAGTTGATGGTAAATGAGCAAAATGATAACAATATAGATGGTGGACAACACCAAGAGATGGAGGAGATTCAGCTTCATTGGGTGTACCATAAAAACAAGGGAGAGAATGAGCTGGAGATCCATTGCCAACTTTCCCTGGGGAGATATTACAAAATAATTATGATAAGAACCTGCCTTAAAACATATTACTAAGTACCTTATAATCATCAGTTCTGTAGGCAAAGCCTTAGTTTATATCAGTTTAATGATGAACAACTACAAGTAACTGTAAAATTCTTTGCTATGGCATCAACTGCAAAGAGCTCTTATCTTGTGGTCACTGGGAGATCCACCATTATTCCTTGTGTGATGAAATAGATGATGCTTTGCTTCTAAGATAAACCATCACCATCATAATCTGCCATGCCAGCAGGCGTTGGCTGTCATTGGCTTTTTTTGTGCCATAGTGTTAGACTGCCATCATAAGATGATATTATATCACAATATAATAAAACATAGAGCACTATAAGTTTAATGCTTCCTGTGCCACCAGCCTATTCGCAGGCCGCATACGGTTTCCATTCTTTTGCTGGGAGCTTTTATATAGGCCTCTGGTTTGCTTCGGTGTAAAATCGGTTGAATTTTTAGATCGCATGTTATGTGTACACATCAAATTTACCCAGCATTCTTTTCACAAAACGTTATTGACAACGGGGTCAAATGACAGTCAAATTCAATGTTTTCAATTGAAGTTTTCAGCTTTTTTGTGTGACTTCAGAGGCAAACATGTCCCCCTACGACTAGAGCACTGTTCTTGAATGTAAAGTAGATCTAGACATATTAGATGACTGGAGAAGTAGTTAGAAGGTTATTTCAGACATTATTTTAGTGATTTTTGGCACATATAATCACAATACAACATCGACAAGTTGATCTAGACATCTCAGATGATAACCAGTGTCGACTCCACCTATCCAATGGTAAGTAGGACACAATTATTGTCTAAAAACATCACATTAATTAATTTTTCTAAAACATTCTGCATTTATGAAATCTTCATACAGTTTTAGCTATTTTGAAACATAACAAGTACATTGCTAGCGTGGAAATACATGTGTCATTCACTTTTACTAATATACCTCTACTCATATCAAGATCCACGCTTTTACTCTGGCACCCAGTTGAATGTCTGCATTTTCTTCCTGCAGCACAGGAAGAGTTAATATTATAAAAAAAAACACATCCATGTAAAAATGAGTCATAAATATACTGGCTATGTCCTATGTTTAGAAAGGGGTAAATATTTTAAAAAAAGAAAAGAAAAAAAAGTAGAGTATTAAATACAAAAAAAGGTTTAAGTGGGGACAAAAAAAACTTAGCTTCTGACTGTGGCAATACAGCCCACCCTCATGAATTAGAAAGAAATAATACAGTCAATTCACTTTCATTAATAATGTATGAACATTTTCATGGCAGTTCTGTGTGAACTGTAGCTTCGAATTAAGTTTTAACAATCAGAATTTTGGTTCATTGTTTAAATATTAAAACAGCCTTTCTCTCAGTGTTGTATAACATGGTTTTTTTAAAAAATATAACTTTTACATTCAGCTGTCACATTTTTAGAACACTAAATGTATTTACAAAAAACAAACAAAAAAAATCAGCAAAGATCTCACATATTTTCTATTTCTTATGAAATTTCTCATGTTTTAGTTTCCATTAATTTTCTAGTGCTGCGACAAACAATTCTGAAGCAGCACCACCACCAAAGGCAACATTTGCCAAACTCTCTCTGTACTGGATGCATGTGCTCCTTATGGTAGTGAATCAACTTGAAAATCCATCATCCTTAAATAACTTATGATGTTCATAAAGCAGGAACAGTAACTGAAAACCCAACTGGTGATCTCCTTTCTAACAATAAATGTTTAAACCTTAAATTACAAACCAGAAAGCAATAAAACGTGATTATCTTACATTTAGGAGAAAAATCTGACACTACTCAGAAAAGAAAAATACAAGTACTATACAGCAGCCTAGATAAACACTGTATGTCTCCATAGAAACTGGTCTATAAGCAAAGGTTTATTAAAAGTTATAGTTAAGTGGAACAAAATGATCATGAGTGAATAAAAATTATTTAATATCAGTAATGAATATTAATTTTTCATAACATGCAAGATACTCCAACTGAAGCATGTTAAAGTGTATAATGGAACCAAAAGATAACTGGTAAGTATTATTTACTATTAATTTTTTTTAAAAATCTGATAAACACTTCATTTAGTATTGTTCAGGATGTCTTGAAAATAAATTTCCCCCAAAGCTTTTTTGCCCAAAGCTCGTGTCCTCTGGTCATGTCTCACGCCTCAGGTCCACATGGTTTGGGAACTCTTGAAGGAACCACAATGGTTTTTTTTTTTTTAAATTATTGAGTACTTCCTTTGTTTCTCTTACTCTAAATATACAGTGCCAAACCCAGTGACTGCATTAACCAGCAACTACTGGTAAATTACCGATTAGAAAAGAGAAAACCCAGAACTTTTGGAGGCCACTGGTTACCATAAATGGTGTATATTACAAAAAAATCTAATAAAAAAAACAACCAGCAAGATCAGCTGGAAGATAATCTGACTAGCAGGATGGCGATGCCCAATGTACATGGAGGAGATTCTGCCAGTTTTGACTTCGATTCAGCATGTGACCATTTTGTAAAGGTTAAATTAAAAAATTAAATAATAAAAAAATTCACATGAACATTTAATTCCCAGTAATGTGTGTCAAGTGTGCTGAATTTTACCTTAAACGTACAAGGTACCAAATGTCATACTGACAAAACTGGCATTTCAGAAAGTACTTCATGCAAGGTGAAAGACAGCTACAGTTTTAAAAAATCTTAATGTGATCACTGGTCAAAACAACATCAAAGATCATGCTTACAACTAGAAAGGACATTGCTGTCATATACAAAAATCTTACTGTATCAGTGGTAACTTGAAAACAAAAGACATCTTATTGTATCTATCAGTAATAACTTAACAACACAAAGTTAGTGATACATAAGTGGCACATAATACACAACCAAAAACAGTCTGAAAAGTACTGGTTTAAGTAATGATGTAAATCATGTGAAGATCCACAAAAAATACAAAGAAATGCCTTAACCCTGATAATTACCAGTCTTTATGATGGACAGAAACTATAATTACAAGTATCACAACAAATATTCTTTCAAAATTCTGTAATACACTAAAGGAAGTTTAACCACAGCAGGAACAAAGTGATGCAAACAAGAGAACCAGAATAACTGATATGTATCATAATGAAGGACCATTTGGTCATTAAGAAATTCATTCATTCATTATGTGCCTTGCTTAACAGTGTTGACAAAAATGCTTCTCCCTCTTTAGTCCTTGGTATTTTGAAACAATTCAAATGCTGTCATTTTCCTGTGTCATTTGGTCAGCCCACTCAGATATTTGTCTCTCGCCCTCTCTCTCCTTCGTTTTCCCTTAAGTTTCTCGATGTTCTCTAATTTCTGTACTCTTATGACATGCCCAAGAAATTATATTTGTCTTTCTTCTTATGAATGATACTAGTTTTTGGTGTTCTGCAACTTCTTTGAGGACTTCCTCATTTGTCTTTTCTGACTATCTAAAGTATCTGTTGCATCATTCTCTAGAACCACATTCTCATCTGTCTGTAAAATGTCCAACTTTTGCAGGCACACAGCAAATGTAGCAGTAACTATCTGAATAAACAGAACAGCCTTTTTGATCCATTTGATTAAACATGCGGAATACCACCTGATGTAGACAGATACACTGCAACAACAAAATTCTTGAAAATGATAAATCTACACACAAAAAAAAGAGGATAACACTGCATTTTTCTACATATGGTAGTAAAGCAAATGGACATTTTCATACACTCTTTCAATCTCAAAAAATTCTGAGGAATGCATGTCAAAATGTTGAAAGACGCACCACTTAATCTATTCTTGACAATCCTATTCTCTACTATAGTTTTAATTTGCACTATTCAAAATCCCATAAATAGTCAAAGATTTATGCATCACTCAGATTTGGAGTCGTATAGATGTAACCAAAATAGGCACCTTTAAAAACCAGGGAATAAGCAAGTTTGCACCTGAATCACTACTCTATATCCCTTGAGCCGAGTCTTAAGTCATCTTTAAAATGACGCAAGTCTGAGTCAATAAACTCACGGCTTCAACTCTGATGAGATTTATGTCTGTGG
Organism: Achatina immaculata; assembly: GCA_009760885.1. NCBI lineage: Eukaryota > Metazoa > Mollusca > Gastropoda > Stylommatophora > Achatinidae > Lissachatina > Lissachatina immaculata. Next base: position 7,071,865 of record CM019717.1, read on the forward strand.
TATGGACAGGCATAGAGATCTGTATGCACAAATGTTCAGTTCCACCTATAACCAACAACCTACAGAACCAAGGGCTAATCAGAACGATAATGTGATGATATAATAATAATATAGGTACAAATTTTGGTTTAAAAACCCACAATGATATAAAATAACTAAAATAAGTAACCTTAAGTACACTTTACTTCTCATAAGTCATCCTTTTCTCTTTACAAGCACTGTTTTGCTTTCTGCTACTATTCTGTTTCAATTCAAAGCACAATTTCCTCTAGTACTGAAACTCTGAAACTGATAGATTTATTCACAAATATAAAAAAAGTTCATGTGATATTTATAATGCCCCTTTCTCACTTTATCATCCTCTATATCAATGGTTCTCAACCATCAAAATGGACTGGCTCAATTATAAAAAATCTTGCCATCATCTGCATTCTATTTATTGCTTTATTTTTATTGAGGGGTCCACAGTTGTTCTCAGACAAAAAAGGGGGGTCCATAGTTAAAAAAACTGAAAATCGCTGCTATATATGTTTCAGGGAGAATCTGAGATAGATTTCCAGGTTTCTTCCTTTTTTTTTTTTCCACTCCACAATCCAATTACAGATTAAGTAAAAAAAAAAAAAAACCCACAGTAATAAGACAAATGAGCAAGTGGTTTTTCTGATGATGACCATGTTTTATAAAATTATTTTCATAAGCTTGCAGAACAATCATTCACATACAACATATTACCTGCAGGTAATAATGGACAAGTCCACCTGACACACGAGACACTGAGGATAGATTAAGTCACTAAAACTGTGTGCCAGCAAAGATTGATGTGTGTTCTATACAATCAAAGACTGCTGCATCTGGTTACAGCTGTAGCTTGTTTTGTAACAAACTGTTTATGTTTAGTGTTTCTTACACTTTTCTGTGTACACACGGGATTTCAGAATGAAGCTTATCTGGTGATGACCGTGTACAGTCAAAGATTGCTGTATATTCTGTACAATCTATATTTAAAACTAATTTATTGATTTGTTTTATCTATTAAAAGAAAAGAAGAAACGGATTAAAAAAACCAGACAAAAATAAAGTGAAAGCATCCACAACATAGCAGATATCGGAACAGTAGCTTGACATGCAGACTTATGCTCTGTGACGACAAAATATTTTTTAAAAAAATGTCATGGAATCTTTCAAATCTTGGATTTACAGTAAAGGTAACAACTGGTAAAATTCATGGTGATAGAGTGACAGACACAAAATCTGGTGTTTAACTCCCATCAAAATGTCAACAATGGTGGAATTTCATGACAAATTTAATTTTCTTTTCTTAGTTCCTAGAACTCTGTGCACTTGCTTCACTGTGTTAAAATAAGCATTCAAGAACTAAAACTGACTACCACATGCGCGAGGTTAAAATGTCTTTCTGTGAATCGCCTTGACACCCTCCTCATGGTACTCTCTCTTGGAAACCCACATCTTTTTGAATGTATCTAATGAAGCAAGAATGGAGCCACTGAAATGAAGAAAGAATGAAGTTATTGGTGTAAATGCTCAGAGTTCTTCCATGTCATTAGTTCTAAAAACTTAAATATATGGTCTCATGTACTTCCTAATTAGCTATGTAGAAATGTTATATTTCATAATTAAAGAAACAATATGTGAAGAAATGTTATCTTTCATATTTAAAGAAACAATATGTGTGTGAAGATAACTTCAGTGATCATACAATTACCGTGGTTTTTTTTAGATAACTTCAGCAATTGTACAATTATCAGGGCCATTAAATCGGATCTGGCCAAGTTTATCCAGAATTACTGAAACGTTCCTGAAAAGAGGTTATTGTGTTACTTTCAGACTAGCCAGATGAGCATGGCCCGACTTGTTCTTTGAGTGATGGACCCTACATTAGCTTCATGAATTTAAAACTAGCCTCTTCAGCTGACTCAACTGTCAGTTTTTTCCCTCCCCAAGATCTTCAAGACAACATCACAGATCAAGCAACTGAGTTAACTGCCACATGGACCAAGCAACCATTGAAAAAAATAACAGTTACAACAGTTTGAGAACAAACATCATGTTGACCGGTTTCATTATACAAATACTACTTGTCAGAGCACAGCTACTCACCCAATCCAAGTTGAATACAGCCTCTCCTGTGGAGCAGATATCTGGGAAGAAAAATAGTTTTTTAGAATTCATTTACAGTTTTTGTTAAAAGAATCTCCTGCCTTTAGATCTGTTGTTAAAAAAGCCTAAACACAGTTTAACAAACACTACTCTGACAAGTGAAGTAAGCCCTTTAACATTAAACTGCACAAAACATGACTAGACATTAATTTGTAAAGTTAGGCTCTTAAATACTAAACTGCACAAAATATAATTCTTCTTATATATTACATCCTTCCCGTGCCGCTAAACATTACACAGGGCCTGCATGGTAGTTCGCCAAGATTTCCTGTCTTTGGCGAGTTTTTCAATCTCATCAAGGGATGTTATGCCCACTGAATTGATCTCTCTTAACAATGTCGAGTTTCACGTGGTCGACCACTTTTTCTTCGCCCTGTTGTGTTCCACTTGATTCTCTAATTGTTTCTTGTCATCACATGACCGACATATGTCCATCTTCTTTTTCTGATCACCCATGAGACAGGTTGTTGTTTACTCATCTGTCTTATCTCTGCATTGTTTTTGAATTCGTTCCACTTTATACAGAGTATTTTCCTTAGGCATTTGTTTTTGAAAGTCTAATTTCTTTAGTTGTTTTCCAGCTTTCACATGCATAAATATTACATTTGAATTGAATAATCTTAACTTGGTTTTTGTGCCAAATGTTCTCAGAATTCTTGAAGGTCAATGCTGCTTTTGCAATTCGAATTCTAACTTCCTTTCTGGTGTCACCATCCTGGTCTATGTAGCTGCTAAGATATGCAAATTGGTTTACTTCTTTAACAGCTGTTCCTTCTACGTATATCTTTCCTTCATGGTTAATGAGAAGTTTCATTATTTTTGTTTTATCAAAATATAATTAGATAACCATTAATTTGTAAAGTTAGGCTCTTAAACACCAAGCTCCATAAAACAGGATTAGATACGCATTAACTTGTGAAATTAGGCTCTTGAAATTGTATAAAACATTAACTTTCACTGTGTGAACTCTTGACTCTAAAATAAAACTGCACAAAAAAATAATCACACAAGGATTAAATTAAATAAATTAGCTCTCAACAAGAAAAAATAAAGAGAACAGATAAGAAGTGAAACAAATGAGCCAGAAAGACTAGGAGCAACAATGTTCAGTTGTTTTTGCTTTATTTTTTTTTCCTAACATTCAAGGGAAGCCATTTCTGAAGCTTGAAGTGCTCTATAACCACATATGATCTTATTTGTTTCTTATCATTTAGAAAAAAAACAAACTTGATTCACCATATTTCTGCATGCTAATTACTCTCACTGAACATTTTGTCAGCAGTCTTTCAAAAACATGAAAAATGATGGTTGTTGAGCCACTAGTAAAATTTATAACGGCTTTTTCTTAACACTTCAATTGCAGTATGCAATATGTGCAGTTTTGAAATATCAGGGCCAAATAGTGCGCTGCCCACCCAAAAAAAGGGCGGCAATTTTGATAGTCAGTTACCAGATATGATATGACAAATATTGTTTTCAATGTTATAAATAATTTTTTTTAAAGCCACAGAAATATCCTACTCCTATTATAGACTTCAAATCATAATGGACTTTAACAAATACTTAAAATAAATCGAGTATTTTGCCTTATGATCAAGAGCAAGCATAAAACTCACCCTTAACTTGACATCTCTTGGTGACAATTTCTTCAGTTCACTTAGAAGCCTGTCACCAAACCCTGCAAGAAACACAAAACCCACACTATGAAATATAATGAATGCTACACATTGCTCATCATCATTACATCTTTACAAAGACCATCAGCAACATCTCTCTATTGCCTAGTCCACTATGCAAGTTTCAGTCTGGTTGCAGCTGTAGCTTGTTTTGTAACGAACTGCTTATGTTTAGTGTTTCTCACACTTTTATGTGTACACAGATTTCAAAATGAATCTGGTAATACCTGTGAACAGTTTTCACAGAGTGTGTTCTGTCCAGCTTTGTTTACAACTTTATAATATCTCTATAAACTTCTAAACCTACCATGAGCTGTTTAACTCTTCCCATGGCCACAGGAAGAAACACGGACATTCAGTTGGTGCCAGAATAAAAGCGCGGGTCTTGATATGTATGGGGGGTTTAGTTGTAAAATGGAATGGAAAACAGTATTTCCATGCACTTCCATGTACTTATTATGTTTCAAAGTATAACTAAATGTATGAAAATTTCATAAATGCAGAGTTTTTTAGGAAAAAAAGAAGTAATGTGATGTTTTCAGACGATGGCTGTGCCCAGTTCACCATCGGCTAGGTCTAGATCTATACTACTTACCATCTGAGATGTCTAGATCTACTTGTCGATCTCGTATTGTGATTCTATGTTGCATTCTCGCTAAATTAATGTCTAAAATAACCTCCTAACTACTTCTCCAGTCATCTAAATATGTCTAGATCTACTTGGGATACATTCAAGAGCACAGGCCATGTCCATACCCCTATCTACATCATCAAAAATTTTCGATGTTTCTCTTCCTTTTTTCTCGCTCGGCATCACTCATAACTAAGGACTCTTTCACCATTTTGAAAAGTGTCACCAGAAACGCAGACGAAATATGTATAATCTAAATATTACACCGGTTGTTTTATTGAAACAAATGAATTGTCACTATAATGACTATGGCATGCAACTCAGTAACCGGAAGTTAGCACTATAGCGACGACGGCACGGGATGAGTTAAGCAGTTTTTAAAATACATTTTTTAAAAAAATCATATGGTTTTGTTTCACAGTTCATAATATGAAATAACCAGAACCTGCAAAAATAGATCTTGCATCATCTCCTGGTATAACATCATGCTCAAGATTAAAAAAAAAAAATTAATTGAAAAAAAAACTGTTCATGGACCATGGATGCTGGCTGGGCCATGGATGCTAGCAGGAATTTATGATCTGTAGTCTTATTCTGGAGCAGATGATAATAAAAGCCTATAACTTGCTTTCACAAGACTCCATGTGAGCAGAGACAATCATTTTGGACAGATGAATGACATGGATATCAGTGCCCATGAATCACAGATGGTGCAGACTCTACCGCAGACTGTTGTATCATTTTAGTCTGGCCAACTATGCGGGGGTAATGTGTCTCCTTGATGGTGGAATTTACTGGAACACTTCTGTCTTAGGTCTTCTCTGGTAATTAAAGAAGCCACCATAGTGAACTCATGGTGTCATTTGAAGAATGTAATATAAAATCTTTATCATGATATCAGTTGCTGAGAATTAAGGAATACAGCTGCAAGAAGATCCTACATCAACGTGTATGTCTACATGGAGTCACAACATACTCCTCACTTATCTATACACCACTTTCATATTCTGTAAATCAGTGGTCCCCAATCTCAGGTTGTGACCCACATTAGTGTCATGGGAGGTCTGAGGCAGATTAGTGAGAAGATATTATGAAAAGCATACAAAAAATGTTACAAGTGGATAAGTATACCACAGAAAACACTCACTCAGATTTCTAGGTAACAGAGGAAGAGGTCATCCATGCAAGTGATGTAGGGAGGAAATTGCAGAAACTTTAAATATCCTGTTACAAGAAGCAAACTGATAAGCCCTATCAAGATGGGGTTTTTTTTTGGTCCTCTCAACACTCTCTACAGTGAAGTCTGAAGCATTTCATAATAACATCTTGAAAAATGTTGGATCATTTAAGAAGTGGTACTATACATCATTTTAGTGATCAGTGGCACATCATGTTAGAAGAACTTTTTTTTGGGGTCGCAGATCACCTGTCACTACTCGTTTAGGATCATGCTCACAAGAGGTTGAGAACCACTGCAGTAAATTATAGACTCGTGACAAATAGTATACAGCAAGCAGAATACATCAGAAAATTCATTTTCAATGTAAATTTTCGCAAAATTAATGCATCAGCCTCACAGCAATATTAGTTTCTGAAAATGAACAATGTACAATCTCTGGTTGCTAATGTAGTACTGCTATAGTTTATTTTTAACTTGCTGACTGTGAACCAGCTAACCCACTAACATACTCCAGGTACTGAACATCTCTCACACAACAAAAAAAAGTTTACATTTATCAAGTTTCCTTGGCTGGAAATCTTAATAAGCATAACAAAGACGATGTGTAGGCATTTCAGAACTGAAATTAGCATCTTACATTTAAAAAAATCTTATTACAGATGTTTGAGAAGCACAACCCTAACAAGTACATCACATTTTCCAGTCACCTAGAACAACACAATAAACGCTCATTTATTCTGCTTATTCAGATGTAGAATATGGCATATTCCAAGTCTTTTAAATCTGGCTAACTGACCTTTTAATATCACAGATATATGGCCTTTCACTGGCATACTCATGAAAGCGTCATCATTCTATTCTAAACATCCTTGTCATGCGGCATTTAACAATAAATACCTTTGAAAAGTGTGGAGCCCCCGCTGAGAACAATGTTAGAATAGAGTGTTTTCCTTAAATCCAAGTCTGATTTGTGAATGGAGCAGGACAATACTTCATGAATCCCCTCACACTCTTCGCCTATCAAATCGGGCCTGAACAGCAGCTCTGGTGCTCGGAATCGGGCTGGCCCAACCTGTAAAAGATATACAGAAAAAAAAAAACATGGTTCCCACTGGGATACTTTACTGTTTCCCCCCTACCCCCAAAAGTTTCTTAAACAGGAAAATATCTCAAAAGTACAGTTTCCATTCTAAAATTTTAAAACACAAAGATTTTAACTTTTTTCTGACTTCTCATTTTATATATGTTGATTTTTTTTTATTGTTCATTGTTTACTTCTTCTTCTTCTTCTTCGTTCGCACTGTCTGTCTATATCTGCAGTCCTGTCTCTTGGATAAATTTCACTGTTTTTTGTAACTCATGTATGGAACCGTAGAGCTTATCTTCTTTAGTGGTTTCACTGGGCCAGTAATTATTTCTCAGTGTCTCGTAGTTGATGCAGTTCTGGAGGATATGTTCCACGGTTTGGGGCACCTGGGCACATGTACATAGATTAGTAGTACCAACCTTAAACTTTGTATACATATGACTTCGGAGTCGGCTGTGTCCTGTTCGGAGACGGAAGATGGTGACTTGTTCCTTTCTGTTTAGCATGTGATAGTCATCATGTGGTGGTGTTTGTGGCTTCCTGTAGGTTTTTATCATGCTTTTCTTCTGATTATAGGTGACTGGTATGTCTGGTTGCTCCATTTCAGTGCCCTCTTTGGCCAGATGGTCAGCTTTCTCATTGCCTGGTATCCCACAGTGGGAGGGAATCCATTGCAAAGTGACTCCATGTTGTAAGCCAATTTTTGACAAGGCATCCTTAAGGTCTGGTAGTTTGTTGCACTGAAGAGCCTCCAGTACTGATCTTGCATCTGTGAGAATTACTACAGGACATGTATCAATTCTGGAGTCTGATAGTTTTTCAACTGCAGCAATAATTGCCCTAACTTCTGCATCAAAGTTGTTGCAGTATTTACCAGTGGGTATGGAAATCTTGTCAATGGTGTTGTTTGGATATTCAATATATGCTCCTGCCCCACCATTCTTTATGGCATTATGTGCAGATCCATCTGTATACACACGTATCCAGGTGTCACATGGATATTTGTCATCTAGAACACTAAGTGTGGCTGTTGATCTTACAAGACTGCTCTGCATCTCACCATTCTGCACACCTTTCACTTCAGTCTGAATAGTTATTTGTGTATAATCTGCTTCTTTCCATGGTGTATGCTCTGGTACAGATGATAATGGAGTGACTACAGTTGGAAGGTCAGGTATCAGCTTACGCATACGCTTGGCCTGATGAATGAAGCTGCTTCTTTTAAGCCGTCCTAATGCCAAGTTATTGAATCTCTCCTTCAGGGGATGGCTTACAGAGCTAAGGAATTTTTCTCCCATGGTCATGACCTTTGTGTCTCTACGTTCCTTTAGCGGTTGAACACCAACTATTTTCTGCATTTCTACTATTGGTGTGGACCTCATGGCACCTGTGATAATCCGTAGTGACTGATTTTGAACCTTGTCTAGATTATGCAGCGTAGTGTTTGATGCTGTGCACCAAGATGTTGAGCCATATTCTAAATGTGGTAGAATACTTTGCTGATATACATTCTTGAGGATTCTTTCACTAGCTCCCCATGTAGTCCCACTCAATTTTCTTAATATGGCTAGTTTTCTTCTGGCTTTTGCTTCTGCACTGTTGATGTGTTGCTTCCAAGTCTGTTTTGAGTCAAGAGTCACTCCTAAGTAAGTGGGTTGGTTGTCCATCCTTAAGGGTATTTCATTTACAAAGATCTTACCTGCTTTCTGTTTAGATGAGAGGGTGAACAGAGTGGTGCTTGATTTCTCTGTGTTGATACTTACACACCATTTGTTTGTCCATGATGTCAAGATGTCTGCTGCTCTTTGGAGTCTCTGTGTAGCAACTGTCGCATATTCATCTGTACACCACATGACCAGATCATCTGCATACAGTGCTGCTTTGATTCCATAGGGAAGTTCCTTGACCAGGTCATTAATGAATACAAGGAATAGTGTAGGCGAAAGGACTCCTCCTTGTGGTACACCGTGTCGCAGAAGTACTTTCTGGCTTTTGTGTCCATCCATTACTACTCTAGCTCTTCTATTGTGTAAATAGAACTTTATCCAGTTGTACAGTCTTCCATTCACATTGCAGTTTCTTAGTTTCCACAACAGACCTTTTTTCCATACTTTATCAAAGGCTTTCTTCAGGTCTATCCACGCTGCTAGTACAAGGTTTTTCTCTTGGAATGCATCCTCAATCTCTTGAGAGAGATAGGTCACTTGATCTTCCGTACTGTAGTACTGCCTAAATCCTGCTTGTTGTGGAACGAGAAGGTTTTCACTTTCTAGGTACCATTTTAGCCTCAGGTCAATGATGCGTTCCATCGTTTTGCATAGGCAGCTAGTGAGACTGATTGGCCTGTAGCTGGAGGCAGTATCACTGTTTTTCCCTGGTTTTAGCAGTGGTACCATGCTTGCTTCCTTCCAGATTTGAGGTAACTTACCTGTGCTCCAGCACATATTGAAAATATCCAACAGCTTTCCCATTGCTGCCATTCCCAGGTTCTTGATCATTTCATTGGACACTCCATCTGGTCCTGGTGATTTCCTTGGTTTCAGTTTACTAACTGCTAGGTCTAACTCACTGCGTGTGATTGGTGCATCCATGACCTCCACTTTTCTGACTTGTTCCTCCTCTTTCTGTGGCTCGATGCGCACTGTACGCTCCTTCTCTGGATGGATATCAATGTTGCAGTCCTGTGCAAACATGCGAGCAAAGTGATCTGCTACCTGCTTACCTGTAAGAGTTTTCCCATCCTCTATTAGTGTAATCTTTGTACTTCTTCCAGTACTCTCATCATTTAACTGTTTGATTAGTTTCCATAGTTTCCTTCCATCCTTTTCAAAGTTTAGGGACTCTGTTTTCTCTCTCCAACTTTCCCGTCTGGCTTGCAGCTTTGCTCTCTGAAATTTGGCCTTAGAATGTTGGTAATTATTGTGGTGTTCTTGGCATGGTCTATTTTCTGCTTGCTTTCGAGCTGCTTCCACGTCATCATGGAGTTTTCCCAGCTCACTAGACCAGTATGGTTTATAGTCCCTGCGAGCTCCTCTGGGAATGGTTTCACGAGCGGCCTGAAGGATACAAGCATTGAATTCCTTCACTATGCTGTTAATATCCTTACCTTCTATGGACAGCTGTCCCACCAGGATACCTGTACGATGTCTGTACATTGTCCAGTTTGCTTTTTTATAGTTCCATCTGGGGAGAGGGTTACTGGTGTTAAGGAGTTCATTTTCTATTGTCAGGAAGACTGGTCGATGGTCACTACCTCCAAGTTGTTTTCCAACTTCACGTGTAATGTTCCACTTCAGATCTGGAGAGTGGAATGCCAGATCTGGTGTTGATTTTGTATGCCAAGCCCTTGAGTAAAATGTTGGGGCATCCATTGGCTGGTTGATCAGGAGAAGTCCATTATCATCCTGCCAGCTCTCAACTTCCTCTCCTCTCTTGTCTATGTGGTCATAGCCCCAGCTCTGGGAATGACTGTTAAAATCACCACAGACCATCAGTCTCTCTTTGTGTGGGATTGTTCCTAAAGCAAGTGGGCGGTCATTAGGACAGTAATAGTTAAGGAGGTGGAAATCTGTATTACTACTTTTTAGATGGATCATCTGGTATTCGGCTCCTTCCATGTACACTCCCACCTGACATGCGCTGATGTTATTCTTAACAAGTGTGAGTACTCCTCCTTTTCTTCTGTCCTGTCGGTCTGATCTAAAACACTGGTAGCCTCTGATTTTAAAGGCGGCATCTTTGGTTAGGTGTGTCTCCTGTATGCAGCATATACTTACCTGCTCTGCAAAAAGTATGTTCTCTAGTTCAACCTTTTTGCTATAGCCATCTCTAACACTGCTGACACCCTCAGCATTCCACTGCATTATTTTAAGTTCTTGCTTTTTGGCTGTTTTCTTCTGTTGTATTTTTTGGCCAGTAGCTCTACTCTCATGTCTCCTGACTCCACAAGACGAACTGAGAGGACCTCCAGTAGCATTGGGTGGACCCTTTCGAGGCAGGGGGCCCGGCACTGCACCTGCCTGGTTAGTCTTCACAGGGCGAGCACCATGTTTGAAAACTGTAGATATAGACATTTCATTAGCGATAATGCGTGTTACCCTGATTTTTGCGATGCGCCTTTTGGCTGGGTAACTCCGACTTCAGCACCTTTCCTTGCTAGGGCAGACTGTGGTCTTGCTCGGACTGCCATGAAGACAGTGTGGCTGGCCTGGCCAAAACTTTGTTTTCCAGCCTCTGGTGGCTGTACTTAAGCCCCTTCTCCATGTCAGATGGTTTGAGACAGTTCCACAAAGACACTCTGACTCTGAGATGAGGAATCTGATGAGTGCTTCAACGATATCCATTCCCCGCCACCTATAGTCTACTGGCTCTGTTTTGTTTACATCATTCTGATAGCCATTGTTGTAAAGACCCATAGGCTTGTCACGTCCTGGATTCATTGGTTTCACACCAGACTTCCCTCATCCCCGCCAGAGATCTCCATGTCCCCATCCGTCCACCAACCTGACATTACATTTTGCAAAAATAACAATTACAATTACAATTAGTGTTGATTGCTACAAGTTTCTGGGCTACAGAGGTAGGTCAGAGTTTTTAAGCAAACAGATCTATGTTCCCTGTCTCACAAACACTATGTTAAGATAAGTGTGCTCTTAACACAGTTGTTCCCAGGGGAAGTTCATTGTTTAAAAACTCAGTTTGTTTCTTGAAACAAATATGAAAATGAAAAGAAAAAAAAATCTGTTCTTTGTTTAATATCTGGGTTTGGTTGTGGCAACAATTATGTCATAAAGGAAACCATTTCCTTGTCTTGGTTTTGATACAGCAACTATAACAATGTTCTTAATGAGAGCTAGACAAAAGAGTAACAACGAGTATCAACTGGTAATGTTCAACATAAAGAGACAGAAAGGAAGGCACCTTATCCTAGCATGATATTATTCTGTGATACACAGTGAGCTAAGATGAAGGATCTACAGCAAAATCTAAATGACAAAGCATCATCTCATGCAAGCACTTATTCATCTGCATTTTTACACACTTACCTCGACAACATTACCATCTGGCAGGGAATACTGCACCTTCTCTGTTTCCATACTCTCCTCTCTCATGGGATTAATTGATAAATAACATATTCTCTGTAGAAAATAAAACATGTTATATTTCATTCATTGACCATTATTCTTCTTCTTTCTCATCTAAATCAAGGATACTCTTTGCTCCTAATGCAAAACTCTTCAACTGATTTCAGTTAAAAAAAAATGAACTAAAACATAAAGTTCCACCAGTGATCGTACCAGGATTTTTTGAAAAACCAGTACAGCTGTACTGTCTTTAACCATGCAATAAAATACTTTCTAAAATACTAGTTTTGTCAATACAATTTTAGGTACTTTATATATATATATTTTTTTTTTAAATGTAGAATTAAACACTTTGCAAACATCAGTGGAAAGCAAATTTTAGTGTGAATCTTATTTGCAGTGAGATTTATTATTGAAAAAATACTCAAAACTGGCTGCAAATTCAGCATCACTAGCTGCTGGCCTGATTATTCTCCAACTGACTTCACTGACTTTTTTTTTTTTTAACCAGGTTACAGTAACTAACAACCTCCAAAAGTAATGCAGTGTTTCTTTTTTTTCTCTTTTTTTTTTTTTTTTAATCTGTAATGCCGGTTAATGCAATCACTAGTTTACATCTTCAGATCCTTCTTCATAACACTTAACTCTTACTTCCTTTAAACTTTGACCTTCTGTCTGTTAGTTTTATCTGTAATAATCTCATATTATCTTCTACCTTTCTCCAGCTGACCTAACCATCTAATATTTATTGGTTCACAGTACATCACTATTAAATGACAGTCTATTTAAAAACTTATTGCCATTGTTGACAGAATTAAAAACCTGGACCTTAGTTACTGAGTAACTCTGCTGAGTGATGCATCTGGGATAATAGTTCACAGAGATAAATGAATATTATTTGTGGCCATTTTACTGTAATTTTGAAATGCAGATTTTAAAAAAATCGTTAAAATGCCTGGCTCTGATCTATTTTTGTATTTGGGGAAAAAAACTGGGTAACATAATTCATAATTCTGACACGTGCATAAAAATCATGACCTTGAGGAGTTTGGAATTATTTTCATAAGTTTTTGTCAGAAGCTTAAGAGCCTATTAATTAAGTAGTAAAGTTATGGAGAATTCAAGGCTAGTACAGGAGATATGAGAAATGAGCATGCGGGAAACAGTCTCAGCAGCGGTCAAGAAAAGAAGGTGGGCATACGTGGGCCACGTGCTGATAAGAAACAATCAGAGATTCACAAAGCAAGCCATCAAATAGGAAACATCTGGAAAAAGGAAAAGAGGCTGACCTCGATAAACTCTAAAAAGAACACTGACTAAAGTGGCTAAGATGGTAAGCATCAAAACCTTGGATGAGATTAAGAAGCTCATTGAGAAAAGGAAGACTCACGGCAAGACACAGTGAGAGCCCTGTATGATGTCTGATGGTATGGGAAGGATATAAGAAAGTTATGGAGATAAATGAAATCACAGAGCATGGGTACAATCTAGGAAAGAAAAGGAATGAGACATACAGATTCAGATGTTATAAACTGGTAATGTGTATGAGAAATTGTATATAAACTTTTTATATAAACTGTGTAGTATAGTACATCTTTACCTATTCTGTACTCATTATAGATTTCAAATGCCATTTTATATATTCATGCATATAAACATTCTTAAAAAAAAAAAAGATCTAGCCCACTGCAGCTGATTAAGGTTCAAGATCACAGTTCTGCATAACTTACACATTTCATGCTTTTTGACTGTGTTCTTGATTTATAAATCGCTTTAAGCATTCTATTTCTTGTTCTGAGCTACCTGAAAGAAAACTAACACTCACCCAAAGAAACTAAACAGTTATAGTGCACCATAAAACATGGCCATCTACTACACAATGCACATTAAATGCCTTAAGAAAATGGAAACTTTTATAATATCCCAAACAATGCATTCTATTGCAGTCATAAGAGGAACCTTCACTGCTTAAACTCTGTTTAACTAGATTCTGAACGTACCAGTTTTGTTGAACGGATTATTTCTTCTAAATATAAGGCAAGCACCAAAGTGAAGACGATGAACGGCAAGAGAACAGAACAATGATAATTGTCAGTGCCAGTGAACCATATATGACCAATCAATAGGCTCAGCCTGGCCAATGGAGCAAGGACTGATATGGTTCCCATAGCAACAGAGTCTGCCATGAAGAATTTCACTTTTTCCTGGGTTTGCTAGCTAAGTACAAAACCCAGTCTCCATTCAACACAATGTCTGTGCTTCAACAAGTTTAGCCTAAAGTGCAAGTTTCAGGCTACTGTGACCTGCTTAGATGAGTTTTTAATAAACTTGGAAAAAAAAAACAAAATAATAATAATTGAAGTTACAATTTCAAACTGCAGTGAAAGCTAAAAATATATGTCGCACCATAAATGTTTATGTATCATAGGTGTTGCTCACTAGTCTAAAAATTAATTTTAAAAAAATTCTGATATTAGCTTTCTTGCCAGTGTTTCCTACCTCTTTAAGCTGTCTGACAACTTCAAACTCTGCTGACGTGTGGAAATCAAAACCTTCCTTCCTCAACAGCAGACGGAGGTATCGTGTGACATCCCTACCAGCTATATCCACCCTCATTATGCTATGAGGCATAGCAAAACCTTCATATATTGGCACAGCATGTGTCACTCCATCACCGGAATCTAACACAACACCCGTTGTGCGACCTGTTGCGTATCTGTGAATAAAATTAGATCCTAAACAACAAATCAAAAGATTCAGAAAAACCCAACTAAGAACTGCTGAAACTAATGTCCTTTTCTGAGGGTGAACTCCAACAAAAGGACAGCACAAACATACTTAAAGTAGAACTGTTATCAACCACTGCAACTCCCACATAAATCATTAACTTCAAAGCATCTCTCTCTCAACTTTAAGTGGCCAAGGCACATGGGGCTTTGTCCAAAATTTTCCACAAATGCCTGTCTTTTGCCTTTTTTTTCCACTCTTCCCCACCTTACTCAACATCCTCTCTGTTGTTCTTCTTCATGTCTCTTTTTGTCTACCCTTTACTCCTGCTTCCCTGAGGTGTCCATTTCAGTGCTTTTTTGGTAACGAGTTACCGGTCATCTGGAGTACATGCCCTAGCCATCGTCAAACTTCACATCTCTCAGTGAAATAAGCAACTTAACTATATGCATGTCTGCTGAATATATTGCTGTAGGTCTAAGTCCACCAGATTTTTTTCATAAGCCCATAATTCTATTAATGATATCAAGCTTATGCCCTTCTCTATCTCCAGGGCATTGAAACTAGATGCTTGCCTCAGAAAACAGAGAATATCTCCCTTTAAGGTCAAGGTAAACCAGACTACACTCTGCAAATAGATAATCACTATATCAAGAAAAGCATCTACTTACATATACAGCTTCATTTATAAGGTATTACACACAAGCTGAAAGCAGGCAAATGAAGACAAAATCTTAAAAACAACACAAAGTACTTTCTGAAAACAGAAATACTGCCTTTTCTATTGATCGGGGACTAACTGACAAAATAATCTGGAATATGAACACTTACAAACTCAGAACAGCCTGCATGGACATAAACAGAGCTGGAACGTTGAATGTCTCAAAGAAAATTTCTGCAGCCTTTTCTCTGTTTCTCTGTGGGTTTAGAGGTGCTTCTGTCAGCAACACAGGATGCTGAAACAGACAAGTTGGAGCAGAGCTTTAGTAAATCTGCCACATACTATTCCATTCTGAAAGACACTATTTATGTTTTACCATCTATATTTTCACAACTATCACATTAAATGCATTTAACCATATGAACCACAATCACACACAGAGAAAAGTTTCCTTTCTATTATATGCCTTATCCAGTTCATGTGCTATGCTTTAAGTTTTAGATTTATGTGAAATATGTTATAATAAGAGGATGTTTAAAAAGATATCATGTATGAGATACTCTATATACAGAAAGTACACTGAACAAAATAAGCTGCTTATAAGTTATTAGTTTAACTAATTCAGAAGTGCTGGAAGTGAAATCGGGGCATTTCATTTTTGTGGAATTAAATGCGCAGGTCTTGATATTTACAGCATATAGCTGGAAAACTGAACGTAACAAAGTATTTCCACATTAAAAGTATAATTATTATACATCAAAATAACTGTAAATGTATGAAGACTCCATACCTGTAGAGTTTTTTTAGGAAAAAAGAAAATGGGAGAACATTTTTAGCACCAAACAAAATGTTTATGATTGATAAATAAAACTGTGTTCTGCTTACCATCAGCACTGTATATATCATCTTGCGATGGTGTATATCTATTCGTAACAGTTCAGAAATGCAATATGTCTGAAATAACCTTCTAGCTACTTCTACAGTCCGTCTAATAGGTCTAGATCTACTTGGGGTACATTCAATAATGGTTATCTGGTCATAAGCACATCCGTATGCCTACCTAGTCACAAAAAAGTTGAAAATACTCCCCAAAAACTTTGAAAAAAAAACAATGGTTGCTACCCACGCTTCGAAAGGACGAGGAGAAGGTCACTGGACATGCGCACTAAAAGTTTACAATCAAAATTTGCACCTGTTTTTTTAATGAAACAAAGCATGAGCCAGAAAACTGCTTCCAGCACAGAACAGGTGCACTGGAAATGGCAGAAAACTGATGCTAAGCATGAAAAAAGTTCATATTAGTTTTTAAAAAATGTAACTTGTTCGAAATATTTATATGGTGCTGCATATTATAATAATAATAATATACTATGCTTTACAGTACCTACATTAAATAACATGGTGTGCTTAAAATTATTAATAATTATTATACTTTTCATAACCTGATAATTTGACAATAAACCATGAATGTGTTCAAGGTTAAGTCTTTGACTTATTTCTGAACTGAATCAAAATTCCTTTCTCCTTTTGGGCAACTCGCACTGTCCTTGTTACACAAACTCCCTTTACATATATATAGTTTGCATAAAAAACTGACATTCTCAAAGATATGACACTACTAAGAAAGATTTGAAATTCTTGGAACAAAAAAAAAACAACTATAACACCAAGTCAGTCATAACACTGTGTGCCTTACATATTACAGAAATGTAATCTCTTAACTCTTCCCACACCACAGAAAAAAACGCGGACGTTCCGATCTGTGCCAGACAAAAAACATGGGTCTTGATATGTATAGGGGGTATAGTTGTAAAAGTGAATTAATAAATTATTTCCATGTTAAAAAGTATACGTATTATGCATTAAAATACCTGTAAATGTAAGAAGATTTCATAAATGAAGAATTTTTCTTTTTAGGAAAGATGTAGTGTGATGATTTTAGCTGATAATTTGTGTATTACTGTCCATCAGGTAGGTCTAGGACTAGCATCGATCGACCAGCGATGTGTAGATCGACTTTGTTTTATCCGATCTCGTCATGTGTTGCTTGTTATGTTGCATGTTCACTAAAATAATGCCTGAAATAACCTTCTAACTACTTCTCCACTCCATCTAATAGTCTAAATCTACTTGGGGTACATTCACGAACAGTGGTCTATACTGATTGATTTTTTTTTTTTTTTACCGAAACGCTGTATTAACCCCTGTTGTTATGACGCTTTCAAAATGGCGACAAAGTTCTCTAGACATGCGTACTAAACTGTTTACAATCAAAAGTTACACCAGGTTTTGAATGAAACAAAGCTAGGGTCCCTATAAGGACCTTGGCAAAAACTGGACAAACCGGAAAAGACCCTTTCGAGACCCTGGCATGGGAAGAGTTAAGTACTACAAAACTGATTCAAATAAAAATATTGACTTTCTTAATCTTATTCAACTTTCTCTTAACCACCAGCGATACTTGCCTCTTCTGAAATGGTCTGCAACTGGTCTTTTGAATAAACATACTGCCATATTTGTTCCATATCATTCCAGTCCTTCACGATGCCATGCTCCATGGGGTAGCGAATTGACAACAGACCCCTGTGTTCCTGTTATGAAAGATAAATACATTGATTTAAAATAAGGAAACATGACAAGAAAAAAATTTTAAATAAGAAATATCTGGAAAATATTTTTTAAATGTAAATGATATCATATTAAAGTGATGTAAAAAAAAAAAACATTTTGTGACTTGACTGCCAAGATCCTGTATAAAATTCATTTATTATTCATGATGGACGTGATTTTAGAAAGATCTGACTGCCTTGTGTCATGGACCATATTCAGCAGATAAGAACTTTTCTTAACAAGGTCATCTATATCCATGATTATTTCTAAATTTTATCAGATCTATGAGTCCCTCCACTTCACGCGCGGCATCCAAAGAATCTCGCCAGCAGTGTCTTAACCTCTAGGTTAAGCCGGTTCAGGCATTTCACCCGATATGAGTGCACATAGGACGTGGCCGACCTCCAGACCAGAGGTGCCGTGATTTGACTACTGTTTACTTCGCTTAATCCTTTCTTTCACCTTTTCCACAGTGTTGCCGCGTGGCAACCCCATTCGCACCTTTCTTCACTGGCCAGGAGGAGCCCCACTCCATGCACGGCAGCTGAAGAATCTCACCAGCAGCAAAAAATTCATGTTAAAATGTTCAGTTATCTTTTGAAATTCTTCGCATCTTTTACCTGACCCTTCTTTTAAATTTCTTTTTTTTTCCTCTCCTCATAAATGTTTCACACTCTCTGTAATGAGATTCAAAACCTCCATGCTAATACAGTACATTTTGGTGCTGGCAGAAGCTCATTTAACTCACTTTCATTGCCAAAGAAAGTTAAGAAGAAATTTACTTCAACTTTACAAGATTTCAGTGACCCATATGCACCCTGCTGCAACAACAACCCCAGCGGTTCAGAATACGCAGTAGCAGAAAGAAATTAACTCTTTATCCCCTGAAATTATATAATAAATTGGGAAAAAAACAAAAACACAATAGACAAACACTACAATAATACAATAATTCTCATACACATGATTAATATAAAGACTACTTTACAGTGAATTTCATCTTTTCACCTCAGCTTCAGGTCCAAGAAATATTTCCCCTTCCAGGGCTCCTGCCATTATACGGACATGCTTCGGTCTTCCAATACTGAGAACACACACAAAAACATTAAATCTTTAATAAGTGATAACGTTCAATGAAATAGTACCATCATAGTGCATTATTTAACTTCTTCCCACTCCATAATGGTGCAACAAAACTTTGAATTAGATAGCAGAGATAAGAGTGAAAAAAATAAAATTGATGTTGGGAAAAATTTACAGGAATTGTTGGTAATGCCTGAAAGGGCCACAATCCCATTTATAGTGAAAAATAAGTGACAGATTTGAAATTTCTCTTCTCTTCATTCTTAATGCTGTTTGCTATGCTAGAAATGCCTTCTGGCTAGAACTTGACTTACAGAAGCCCATCTCCTTCATGCAAACCAGAGCCTCTATCACCTGCAGACCTTGCAGGCACAGTTAACAAAAAGTCAATAACAGTCACAGATAATCATCAGAAAATCATTAAATCATTAATTTAAATTAACTGAATCATTAAAATTCAAGATAATGACATGGTTCATTGAAATTTAAAATAACGGCACAGTTTTATTTATTTATTTGTATTTTTAAAACACTGAAAATATAGAAAAAAACTCACTAATTTGGAAATATATACTTGGGAACTTGGTCACCTGCAAAACCTGCTTTGATAACACCAGAGCCCTGTTAAAAAAAAAAAACACATATACAAAATACTGGCACACACCTTGAGTAAAATATTCCAGCAAACCATATTCCTGATTGATCCTTTAACAAAAGTATTTTCTGTGTTTCCCCCTCAATTCCTTGGAACCAAAACTGCCTTGTTTTCATGAAATATCCCTTCTACATTTTAATGTGCTCTAAATAATACAGGCGCTCCTCGAGTTATGATGCACTGACTTAACAATATTTCAACTCTATGACGGTGTGACGGCAATGCAAATTCAGTTACTGTACATGTATTTATAAGACAAAATTAGCACCCTTAAGACTCAGAGCTTCATCATCAGATCTGCTTAAGACCTTCTGCCTACAGGCTCCAACCAACAGTACAACAGTATGCATCAGAAGACACAAGTGCCCCCCTCTGCAATGAAAGACAAACACTGAGCATGTGCTGTCAGCATGCAGAGTATCATTAGTTCAAGGATGACAGATGTGGCAGAAAAAGAGATTGCTGCAGGAACTAGTAGCCATTGTAGACAGAGCAAAAGATAAAGCAAACAACAGCAAAAGAGTTACGGCCCCATCTAAGTACTTCATTGGTGCTGGAACAACACCAAATATTGAAATCAAGGCCATTCCCTTGCCATCATTGCTAGATGGTGGAAACAACTGGGATGTGATAGTGGACCTACCAGGAAGAAGAGAAAACCTGGTTGCCATCAAGAACACAGGAAAGCAACCAGACATTGTAGTGTACTCCACAACCAAAAAAGGAACTAATAATCGAGCTTATATTTCCATATGAAAAAGAATAGAGAAGCAGCATTTATTCAAATGTGAGAAGTAAAAGATCTGATCAAGCAACTCAGGCAGGGGACAGGAGCCAAGGCAAAAGTGATAGCTGTTGAAGCAGGAGCGAGAGGATTCATAGCAACATCAGTATACGACCTATGTAAGCAAATGGGCATAAAGGGACAAACAAAGAGCAAGGACACTGAAAAGCCTTTCAGAAACAGCAGAAAAGGCTCAAACAAACAACAATGCTCTGGAAACAAGCACTGAGAACATAAATAATTTCATTTGTCACATCTAATACTTGCTCTCCTTAGTTTAATGGCTAAGATGCATTTTGAAGTGCAGTGCTGTTTGGAAGATTGTGGGTTCAATTCCAGGACAGGACAAAATAATAATATAATAATAAAACAAAAACAACTCACAAGACCTCTATGATTCATGACCCACCCCCTTAGTGTCAAGAGTTTAAAAGGTCAAAACACTTGTCTGAGGTGGGTTACTTCCTCTGATCTGAAAGAGTTGTGTTGTTTTTCTGCTCTCTACAGTGGAGAGCTTCCTGCATACAGGCAAAGGAATATCTCATAACAAAAAGACAATCAAAATTTCTCTGACGCATCAGCAGACATGACGGTCTCAAAAAATTAGTCACGACTGGAAAGAGAGGGCAAAGAAGCCAAAAACACCTGCATGGTTTGGCAGGAAAACAGCAATCGACTTGATTCAAGACATAAAGGATCAAGTGAGATGGAGGGAATCTATGCCTATTAGCATGGCACTATGAGGTCTGACATTTCTACTGACTCCATTCTACCTTGTCTTTTGTTATCTCCCTGTAATTGCGAGTTGATATTCTTTGCAGCCAATGCTGTGGAGGTGTTGGTATACAGCATCTTATCAGCAATGGAGCGATTTATGGCAGCTATTTTTTTCATTCCTAGAGTACAGCTAAAAAGCAGGAGGTGTGCAAAGCTGCTTTAGTGGACTCCACCACCATGGAGACTATGGCGATCCCTGCCCCATTAGCCAGGCTAGGCCTGTTACTAGATGTACCAATGGAGAGATGGGACAGTGTCTTGGTCAGCTATGGTTTGCTAACCCTGACGCTATCATACCACATATGGGTCGCTGATTGTCTAATCGGACGGCGTCTTCACCTCTCCCCCCCCCCCCCATTTCTACCTAAAACTGTTTCTGAATATGAGTTCTCTATTTTATCTGTTCTCCGATTTCAGCTCTGTGCAAGACATGCAGCAAATCACAGTGGTATAATCTTTTTTTTTTAAATATGCATCTGTGGCGGAACACTGTTTAATTCAGAGTTATAATCACGGCCTGGTAAGTATGCAACAGAATGTGCTTTATCTGCCACAAAAACGGCTAAAAGCATGAGTCATTCGACTAAGTGTTGAGCAGCGGTACAAATCAATCATATAAGTTGCGACAGATGTGTTCGAAAACCGACGACAGCAAAAGAAAAATTTAAAACAGGAAAAAGAAAGCATTCTCTTTTGCACTGTTTTTATGTAAACATATACAAAAAAGTACATACATTGTCAATAACAACGGGCTGGTTAGCAATAACATCATATGAATCCATTCTCTATCGGTTCTCACCACCGGGTATCTTGTAAACAGGGTCTAACTCTCAACAGGAAGTGGAACTCTCTTGCCTCTTTGACAACTCAAAACTCTCTAGCTCTTTTTTTTGCTTTCTCGCCGAGGTAGATTGTGGGTAAAACAATTTCCGGCCTTGCATTAAAAATGGGATAACTCCATAAAGGATAGTCACAAGTCGGGAAAGGTTGGGCAGAGGACCAGCTATCCAATTCTGTAAAAAAAAACAAAAAACTTCAGCTACGAAAACGTCAGCAAGATGAGAAACAGCCCAGGATAGAAATAAATGGAGAGCCCTTGTTGATGGCCTGTGCCCCAGATATGTATAAAATCGGAAAAAGTAGGAGCAGCTTTATTACTTAACGATTACAAAGCTGTGACGTTTCGGCGTGAGCCTTAAACATACAAAAACATACAGGACGAAGAAATAGAGAGAGGAGATAAAGTATAGATTCACATGAATACTGTTTAAAAAAAAATTTTTTAAGGAGTACTTAGCTGTAAATTGCAAGATGTGGCTTATTGTGCCCCAGATAAAGATTGATTGACTGATCTTTATTTCAAAAGGGTAAGAATTGGGCACGCAGGCGAGGACGAAAGGAAGGAAATGGGGGCGAGTTTCGCCTGTAGTGCTACATCAACTGAAATTAAAAGACAACGCTAAAAAAAACATAAGAACATACATTTTAAAATATTTCGGTTATATCAAGAAATGTAATACAAAAATGAGAACCGTAAAATGTAGCATGGCCTTGTAAGTAATTATCATATTATATTTATGATTATGAAAATATACTGTGAACAAAATAGTAACATCGAATAGCGACAGATAAAAGTGGGTAGGAAAGGAATAGAAAGTTATAGAACTTCCATGACACTAGAACAAGACTCGGACAAAAGTAAACAGTGAATAGAAAAAGACGAGACTCAGTGACGCTGACATATAAGTATACAAAAGAAGGACGCCAGAAAGTAGGATGGTCCAGTGATAACAAAGCGGTGACTGGACGTTGACACGTGTAAACAAAATAGAAAAGACGAATAGAAAAGGCAGACACAATTAAAAGCGATGACACAATAAAACCTCCGACACGAAAGAGTAAGATTTACTTAGGTAAATGACAACTGTATAGACAGAGTTGACACCTATGAGCGTTAGGGCGCTATTGCACACGGTTTTTAAATAAAGGAGTAGACGACTCGGCCAGCTGACCAATTAAATATTTAGAGGCGTGGCCTATTGGACAATTGACTTACGAGAGATAAATCATGGGCAGTTTGAATGACGGACAATCAGAACGCTCACGGGAACAAGTGGACATCTGAAGGGTGGAGCCAAAATACTTGAAGATAAAAAGGCGAACGGAGAGATAGGAGAGAACCAAGAAGTATGGAAGTAGAGGAGAGGAGATAGAGGAGGGAGCCTGAAGACGGAAGAACAGACAATTTAGGATGAAGAAGTAGAAGAGAGAGGAGACAGAGGTCATAGCCCGAAGACGGAAAAACAGACAATCAGGGACGAAGAAGTACGGAAGTACAGGAGAAGACGGAGAAATACTGAAGTACAGGAGAGGACGAAAGAAGTAAGGAAGTACAGGAGAGAGGAGACAGAGGAGGGAGCCTGAAGACGGAGGAACAAGTATGGTCAGTGAAGAGAGACTGATCCAGACAAGAGAAGAAGAGAAGAATAGCAGAAAGAGAACACACTCCAGAGAAGACACGAGAGAGAGAGAGAGAAGACGTAGGTAATGACAGATGGAGCAGATGGACAATTAGAGCAATAGATACTCAGGAAATGCAGTTTTGAAGAAATAGTTTTAGGACAGATTGAAGATGTGTTTCAAATGATTCAAGTGATTACGAAGAACTGATACTTTTGAAACTTCGAGTACAGTGATTTAGTCGTGTAATTGACTGACCACGTGTTGTAGATCTGATATAATACTAAATTCGAAAATGTTCTCGTATCAAGTGTAGAATATTGTGAAGTTGAGAACATTGCCGATATGCTGTATGTAGAATATGACAGATTTTGAAATTGTGAACAAATGATTAAGTGATTCAATACAATTGATGTTGTCGAGAATACATCTTGAACTTATTTGTCAGAATTAAATAATGCAGTGAACTGTATTTGTTGTCATCAGACTTGCTCTGATTAGTGAAGTGAAACCCGTGAGGTGTTAATAAAAAAGCACCTGTAAGATTCAGTACTATAGAACTATTCTATAATATAGAAATATTCAGAACTGTATGATACACAGTAATGATGCATCAGCAGCAGGCCATCTTGCTCACAACCGAGAGGCCTACAGGAGTGCTGTTAGGGAGGCAAAGTTCTGCAAGGGACATGCAAATGAATGAATGATACACAATCTTCAATATTATACAGATGGGTGAGCGACATAAACAGATGGACTCGATTCAGCGTGGTTAAGTGAACTGAATAAAAGGGGCAGAGCAAGTTGGATAGTCAACCATCAGTTGTAGTCAACAGGATGATGATGAGTTTTAAGGCAATTTGAAGTTCAGTGCACGAGCAAATTAGTTCCTGGTTCTGTCATAAAGTCTAGATTGCTACTGAAAATTAAGGAATTCTTCGTTTTTCTGTCTCACTCACACAAAATTAAAAGTATAAAGAGGGTTATGAGTTTTGTTTTGAGAACAATACTGAAAAGGTACAAAATTCGAAAGTGAACCAAATCATGGAAAATAAAACAGATAAACGCTCTTCAGAACCTTATCATCCCTGTTTAGCAAAAAATACATTATTGTATACATGTTAAAATCTAAATTCATGACCCGTAGCATTTGCATAGCGATGTACTTGGGCTTAGCTTTTCTAGACCGCTACGGCATTCGAGTCACGGATATCAGCACCAGTCCGTGCTGCCTCCGTGCGAAATTGAACCAGGGGCATTCTGATCAGCAGGCGATTGCACTAATCACAACACCCAGTACAGACTATAGATCAGCACAAACAACTCAAAATTATATCCCTCAAATACAGAGTCATTTTTAACAAAGTTAAATTTGTTCACAGAATTCTGTCGCACAATGCTCCGCATTACTTGTGGTCACTGTTTACGTATAACACTAAACATAGCCAGCGTTTAAAAAATTTAAAAAAAAAAAACTGTCTTCTTCCTAAACCCAGGATTGATCTGTACAAGAAAACCTTGCATACTCTGCAGTACAGCTCTGGAACACCCTCCCCTACCATTTAAAATCCATTAGTAATAGCTTTAACTCAAACCTGTTTCATTATTTACTTGCTTGCAATTATATGCCTCCATAGAATAACCAGCAATCTCTCAACCGATGACTCGCCAACCATCAAGTACTAAAATGACATAGTTCGAAAAGTAACTTGTTAGATATTGTTAGAAATTATTTTAATATTTGTTAAAAAAAACATGTTAGAAGATCTGTATTTACAATGTATTTTTTGTTTATGTATATGTCTGGATTTTGCGTGTATGTGTGTGAGAGCTATTTTATTAGGTTAATTACTTCTTCTCTTTTACTTTGAATGTAATAGTTTTAATCTTACATTCTTTTGATATGTTTTTTTTTTCGAATGTAATTTGTATACGTGTATTGAATCGAGTGCGTGGGAAGAATGAAAGATGAAGTGATGATGGGCAGAATGTAAGACGGGCCTGCGTGCCCAATTCTTTACCCTTTAAAAATAAAGATTAGTCATTCATACACCACCGCAACACTTAAGTTCAAACAGCACCACTAATTACGATGCCGTCCTGTGCCATGTCTCTTGGGATGGCTGCCTGCCTGCAATGGCCCTCCAACTTTTTTGACTGATGTTTAAAAGCAACCAACGTCCTTTATTATATGAGATAGTATCGTATATTGAGAATTTACCCCAGCTAGGAGTTCTATTACGTCTGTGGGACGCCTAAATATCCTCTATTTTAAAATACATGTCCCACACTGTCCAGTATTCTCATCTTTAATCTTCGAATGTTTGGAAATAGAGGGAATTTCAGTGTTTGTGTGGATGGCGGAACGGGAAATTTTCTCCTCCCCCCCCCCACCCCAACGTGATTGAGTGGCCCATATCTGAGCTTAGAAAATATGGTCTGGCTAGTTTTCGCAGTGCATCCGACATTTAAACTTAGACGGTTGTGCTGACATGCAAGTCTTCGAATTTTAATTGTATATTAATCAGCAACCCGTCAAACTGAAGGGATAAGAAACGAACAGTCGGGATCTCATGAACTATCAGCAAAATTTGCATATGATGCACGTCTTGACACACAAACACACATACGCTGTATAACGTATGATACACGCCTTGACACACAAACACACACATGATGTATGACGTATGATACACGTCTTGACACACAAACACACATATGCTGTATGACGTATGATACACGCCTTGACACACAAACACACACATGCTGCATGACGTATGATACACGTTTTGATACACAAGCTGTATGACGTATAATACACGTCTTGACACACAAATACACACGTGCTGTATGACGTATGTGTGCCAACCTTAGACAGTGTCGTTTAATGCTGTGCTACTGATTAACTTGTTTTTAAAAACATTTCTGTCCTATTTCTATTTTGTGCAGTCCATTCTTATCAACAGGTACTAGTAAAAGAGTCCTGGAATGCTACACGAGCCAGTACTACTATATGGAAGCGAATCATCATCATCATCATCATCATCGCCTTTCACTCTCTTGAGAGAACAGGCCACAGATAAAGGCTCTCCAGTCATCCATGGGTTTTTAAAAAAATTATTCTCCGCTTCCTTCCTTGTGTATCCCTGTCTCTGAACACTGTCATAATTGTAAAAGGTGTCCTGGTACTCAGTTCGGATATCTGTTTTGCAGCTTCCTTTCCGCTTTGACTGCACAACATCGTGCGCTTTGTTATCAGAATCCCTTTCTTTTCTAAGACAACGTTT
Source organism: Achatina immaculata (assembly GCA_009760885.1). Classification (NCBI taxonomy): domain Eukaryota; kingdom Metazoa; phylum Mollusca; class Gastropoda; order Stylommatophora; family Achatinidae; genus Lissachatina; species Lissachatina immaculata. Next base: position 7,098,745 of record CM019717.1, read on the forward strand.
CCTGGTTTTCCTCTCCGCGTTTCTGTAACGCTCCAATTTTTTTTACAGGGAACAGGTCGTTGGTCTATCCCCCAACCTCCATAGCCGCCTCTTACGACATACGTGGAAGGTGGCAGTGGTTCTGTTCTTTTCTCCTCAGATCTGGGCCCCGGTAACCGCACAGGGGAAGCGAATCATGGTCATTAACAAAAACAACGAGAGCATTAGAGGCAACGGAAATGTGGTTCCTACCAAGAATGTTAAGAATGCCATGGACAGCTAAAATAACAAATGAGGAATGCCTAAGGAAAGTCAAATGGAAACGAACCTTAATAAACACACTACGGGGTAGACAACATAGATGAGATGAGCAGGAATCGAATATATCGTGACAACAGGAAAAATTGGCGGCAGGAAAAAAAAAAGAGGTAGACCAAGAGAGAAAATTTTAGGTGGCACGGGAGAAGAATAACGACAGATCTGACGGGTAACATGAAAGACTGAAAACTGTGGAGAGTCACGACGGCCTACGCCTTCATAATGATGGTTTATCTTAACTGTCAGATGAATATCTTATTTCTGTAGTAATCAGTTACTGTATTCCTGTATCGTTCAATGCTACCCACTGCTGTTTGTTTTCTTGAAGGCCCCCCCCCCCCTCCAATAGCGTTACTTTGTGAAGTTATGGCCGCGCAGTGTTGTTATTCTCCACCACTTGAACCCTGTTGCTTCTACTTATTTATCATCCGCGTAGCGTAAAATTATATGGTGCTAGCTTGTCCTGTTGATTGCGTGCTTGACAGCTGCAGAGTTATATACATTCTTTAAACTCTCAAAGAAACGACCAAGTGATTATCTCCCGACTGAGGGTAGGACATTGCAGACTGAGACACCATCTGTGCCAGAAGCTGAAAATTGGCCGAACACGACGATGTGCTACCAGCACAGAGCAACAAACACCATGCTCACCTCCTCCAGAGTTGCACGCCAAACAACTCACTCAGGCAACGGGCTTGGCCCTAATGGTAACACTATATGGCGACGCTGAAAGCCTGAGAAGAACTTCCGCATTTGTGAGATAAATGTCGATGTCTGAACCGAAAAGTGGAGTAAAATACTCGTACAAAATACTTTTAGCGTCAAAAGTATTATCATTGTCATGGATAGTCTTTGTGTGTTTCGCGATATTCTAGCAATAAAGAAGAGAGCCGCGCTAGTGCTATAGATCAGACGCTCGTTTGCCCACACGGCTTCGATTTCCACCCACCATGAGGTGGCGGTCAGACCGTGGCATGGTAAAAACTACATCCAGGATTCACTCAACCTCGGTACCAGAGTTAACGCCCCAGGAAGGAAGAGGAATGACGCCGCTAGCCACGGAGTTGGTGTGACTGGCGGACACTAGCTGGCAGTTTCTGGTCAACTGCTAACTGGGCAGCAGAGCACTTATCATGTGTGCTTTCCTGGTCTGGTTCGTAACTCATGAACAATTACCTTTTAGCTGTAAAATGTGTTCCTTTTTAAAAATTGTTTCGCTTTAACTGATGCCGGATGTAACTATTGTTCAAACGTTAAAAAAAAAAAGGCTAGTGCACGTTTCTCATAGAGAAGTAGGGCGTTTCAGCTGGGCTCGACGTAGAGTTTGTATTCTACAGCAGTAACTTCTGTGATAATTATTCTTCTGTGATAATTCTTCACATATGGAATTTATATTCCACAGCTGTAACTTCTGTGATAATTCTTCACACACAGAGTGTATTCTGCAGCACTAACTTCTGTGATAATTCTTCACATATGGAATTTATATTCTACAGCAGTAACTTCTGTGATAATTCTTCACACACAGAGTTTGTATTCTACAACCATAACTTCTGTGATAATTCTTCACACACAGAGTTTGTATTCTACAACCGTAACTTCTGTGATAATTCTTCACACACAGAGTTTGTATTCTACAACCATAACTTCTGTGATAATTCTTCACACACAGAGTTTGTATTATACAACCGTAACTTCTGTGATAATTCTTCACACACAGAGTTTGTATTTTGTAGCAGTAAAGTTTGTGATAATTTGTCATACAAACTGCACATGCCCAAATGAAACTGAAATAAATATGAATAAAAAGAAGCCAGATCTGTCAGTCAACAATCAGTGTTTACTAAGGTAGTCTATGGAATCAACTGCAGCATGGGAAGACATAACTAAAATACAAGGACATATAAATACATGTATGTACAAACCAAAAGCTTGCAATCATATTCATACCTAATCATATTCAAAACAAGTATCAACACTTATACCATGCCTTCATACTGTTTCTCAATGTTTTTAATTCACATCAGAAAAAAAATAATGATGGAACATCACACACCCACAATTTCTGTCATTCTAATGTTGATGAATATTCACATAAACAAGATCATATGCTTATATTTGTGCGCATTTAACTTCTAATGCCTGAAGATGTAAAATGATAATTCTGGCATAAATACACAGACAGGGTTGTATGCAGGAAACTCTCTACTGCAGAGAGCAGAACAACAACACAACTCCTTAGATCCCTCCCCTCAGACAAGTGTTTCAGCCCTATTAAACTCCTGACACTCGTGGGGGGGGGGGGCCTCTGGGTCATGACCCCCAGAAGTCTTGTGAGTTGCTTTTGAGTCTTAAACACAAGGAAACTAGAACCAAAAACAAACACATGCATACACAAAAATCTCATGAAGTTGACAGAATCTTCCAGATCATTATTTGTATACATGTATACTCTTACCAAATCCCTTACAACAAATGTTCCTGGCACTCTAAAGGAAGTGTAAAGGCCCCTCTCCATAATTTTAAACATTACAGCTTTCATTCATCACTCATATTATTTTTCTGTAGCTTGATTATCGTGAGGGAACAACTAAAATGTTGCTGCTTCATATCACATTTGTACTTGTATGCAAACATACAGTTGACCATCACTGCCTCATACTTGATGTTCCCACAGTTTGTGTCCTTTCACTGTTATGAGATGCCTGACCAAAAATAGGCCCATGTCCCCTCAATATGTGAAAGCAAAGAAATATCTACACATACGAACAGTTTTTGGGTACAAATATACATAAAACTAAATACAGTATACAAATGCACACAAAACCATCGCAGTAAAGTTGTGAGTTTGACCTGAAACTCAGCCATACTTAACCTTTCCTTTCTCCATAATCATATTCCCTCTCTAGCAAGTTTTCATATACCTTTTCCTCTCCTGAAACTGATGTTCTAGCACCTTTCACTGCACCATATTATAAACCCTCTACCCCAATCACATTCATCTATTCCACCCATCCTTTACTCAGCCTGATAACCGTTGTATCCCTTTCTTTCCTTTCCTCTATCCCAACCCTCTCATTACCACTGAGCCAGACTGGCATCACACCTCACAAGTCTTCATTTAAACATTCACATTATTTCACCACATGCACTTTCAGATGCAACTTCATGCAAGTCACAGCTAAGTGCCTTTTTCTGTTATTTTTTTCCCTCCATTCCTATTTGTTATATATCACTGATGTGGAATTATATCTCCTCTTCTCCTATTTATTTGTCCTTTATGGTTTTTTTGTATGATTAAATTGTAAACTGAAACATTGCAGCTGTGTGCTCTTTATTTAATGAAGTTGTTCCTGCTTTTTTTGTTTTAAATGATCTCAGCACTTTATCTACTTAAGCATACATATACCACACTAAATACTGCAATTTCCATTTTTTACTTGTACATTTCAAAAACTGCTATTTATATAATACTGTTGCCAAAATTAGGCAGTTTTATAATGTCACATCCCTTTAAGTAAGTTCAGCTTAAAGAATACCGGCTTTTCTGTTAGATGAAAACAAAAGTTTTAGTCTTTTCTCATTAACGTTGCAAAAAAAAAAAAAAAAAAGTGCAAGACATCCCAAAAAATACAATTTGTATGACAACCACTGCTGTTGCAATGTCTATAAACATTCTATGATGAACACAAAAGTCACTGAAGAAGTCTGGAAAAGTATTATTTAAAAATTAAAGTATGAATTAAAGTATAGTCGAAGTTCCACTTCTCAAGCAAAAAAGATCAGGATTGTGAAGTAATTGTGCAATCACAAAAAAAAAAAAACCACAATATTTTAATCAGTGACAACTGAAAGGCATATGTGAAATCAATGACTTCATAATTTTTAAATTCACATGCTGGAAAATCTGGCCAACCATATGCTCTCAATTTTGGTCCACAAAATCATGCATAATCTGAGAATAAGGTCTAATTAAGTACATATAACATCACTCTGATGAAACAACCATGTGCTGAAGGCCTAACACATGTTCAAGTGGTTGGTTATTTGTTGGTACTTGAATGTGTAAAAGTTTGCTAAGAATCTGTAGGAAAACAAGGAAGACCAAAAGATCACATGAACTCAAATGCTGAAAGATAAAATCATATACATATGACATAACCAATTTTTATCATGAAAAAAAAAATGAAATGAGAGTGTAAGGACAAATCATTTCAATACACTAATCTCATAAAACCAAGCAAAAATGCACTATGTGCAACAAAGGAGGACAAAATTTTAATGCAAAGCAGACTTCTGAAACGGTTGAGAGCATACCAAACTGTGGAGACCAGAGTCTTTCTGTCCCTGTTACAAACGTCTTTTTTCACTTGGCAGAAGACCTATGCAGTTCTTTTAAGAACATTTCTAAATGAAAACTGCTGTTGAGTCTTGAAAACAAGGGGAAAAAAAAACTTCCTCGTCTTAATATAAAGCCAAGCTGATTCACCTCTCATACAAATTACTATTTTTTATTTCAGTGAAAAACTCAGCTGAATCACAAAATAATAAATGGCTACATTTTCAAAATAATTGTGAAGACTGAAAGAATGAATTACGAAAAAAAAAAAAAATTTGGTGACACTCAAATGTATGCAGAAAATTTAATTCAAGGAAGATAACTTTTGTTTACCTGACAGGCATACACGACTTACAGAATATTAAAATTCACTTATTTTATTTTTGGACATTGCTATAATTTGAAAACCCATGTCAAAGATCTAAGGATTATTAAGAACACATATAGGAACTAAAGTCCAGTAAAGCAGAATGAACAATGACACAAGAAAAAAAGATTTAAAAAAAGGTTAAGAAAAAGTTCTCTCACTAGACCGCGAAAATACGAGAGGAATGAACAATTTGAAAAAGGAATGAAAACAGAAATAACAATAAGCAGATGATACAGTGCTGAAAGCAGTTCATGAAAAAACTGCTAAACTGTGTTGCCATAGTAAGCAGCAAGATGATCAGAATAAACTGCAACAAGACAGAAACACTGGCATATCAAATGCAGGTAAACCTTGATTTATGAGTTTTGATCAAAATGAGTTTTTGTTTAACATGGTCACCAACATTTATACCATTCCTCTATGTATGCCCCCTAATATTTTGAACAGTATGGCAGATGATGAAACAAACTAAAGAGTTGAGTTAAATATATGCTCCAAAAAAAACTATGACCTGTAAACAGTGCTGCCTGAATGTTTTGTTTTGTTTTTTCTTGCCATGTCATTATACTGCTATATGCTCAGTTTCTCAGTGGCAGACATGCCAAAAAGCATTTTCCCATTAACATATTTCAAGATAAGTAATAAGAGTTTATAAAAGTTCACCATGCCCTAAAGGAAAAGTGATATATCAGTGGAATACAATAAGAAGAAACAGAAAGTTATTACTTTTTAGATATGAAACTTGACATTATTAAACAGTGATGATGGTCAAAGCAAAGCAAGCATTGGCAGAAAAATTTGCAAGTGATGGAGAAGAACATGTAAAAGGTAAAATTCCTGTTTCATGCCACTAAGGTATATTGGGGATACAGTGTTAGGCCCATATTTCCACAATCTTCAGCACATAAAAGTGTGATGTGGTCAGTATCATGCTTGGCTGCATTTACCTTCCCAGGTTTCTCTGGTACCCATTTTTAGAGGCTGGGTGGACATCAGGGCCTTTTTCGTGCATAACAGTGAAGAGAAAAACCTCTATCTTAATGCGAAGAAAACTAAATTGATGACAACTGATAAAACAATAAGGCTGCTGAAATATATATCAATGAGGAAAAATTGGAAGAGGTGGAGTTTTAAATATTTTGATCTATTAACTAATAATGGAGATACAAAGAGGGAAATTAGAAGGAGGACATCTATTGCTCTTCAAAAAGTAAAACAACTAAAGAATCTGTGGAGAGGACCAGACAGAACTACAAAAATAAGATTTTTAAGGGCATGCATCTTTCCCATTGCAACATATGCCTGAGAGACCTGGACACTTAATGAAACAGCTGAGAAACAAATAAATGCCTTTGAATGAAAATGCTACAGAAGAGTTCTTCAAATATCATGGGCACAAAAAATAACAAATATATCTATACTACAACTTAGTATTGAAGAAGGTTGGTTAGTCAAGAGGATTAAACAGAGAAAACTTAAATATTTTGGACATGTTAAATGTCATGATAGTTTAGAGAAAACTGTCTTGGAAGGATACAAAATAGGAAAAAGAAAGAGAGGAAGACCAAGGCGAAGATGGCTGCAAGACATCGTTGATAATCTGCAAATGGATGCATCAACAGCAGGGCATCTTGCTTACAACCGAGAGGCCCACAGGAAAATTTTTAGGGAGGCAAAGTTCCACAAGGGACATGCAAATGAATGACCAGAAAAAAATCCACTGCTGGGACTTGAACTCGGTACCACTGGATTAGTAAACCAAGCATCTAACAACTCAGCCTCTAAGCCACAACAGGGTTACCTTTATCTAGAACAGCATATTTTAAAGAAAATGTTATTATGGGAATTTGAGGAGATCTTTACAATTTTAGGAAACTAAGGCACCCCTATAATACCTTGATCTGGACACTTCAGGGGAAAAGAAAGTGGGGCAAGGACATCAGGGATGTGGAGACTCACAATACAGGAAGAACCTGACTTGCTCAAGACAGGATTGGATTATCATCAACCTTTGTTGATGCCATATGCTCCAATGGGAGTACAGGACTGATGGTGATTTGACAACAAATTCTGGATTAAGATCTGAATGAGAAAAGAAGCAAACTAGTTTGCAGATCCCTAGAACAAGCACTGAATTAGCTGCTGTTGTAAATTTTATGAAGTTAAAAAAAAGAAGACCACATGTGTTACAGCAACACTGGATACATATTTTTCTGAAAATTTACATATTCTGTTTTTCAGTCATGTTGTTCCTCATTTCTTTAATAAATATTAAGTGATTTTTCATTATCTTTCATACTTTTATCTAAGCATGTAAATGTATTACAGGCACAAATACGAGAATATCATTCAATCAAATCAATCAAGTGCATAGGCAATAACTTCTCTCCACAATTCCCTGTCTTTAGACTTGATTATGAGATCTGCCGGTGATTTTCTTCCTAGCCACACTGACAGCCCACCCAGTAACTTCTCTCTCTCTCTCTTCTTCCTTCAATTTTTCCAGCTGCCACAATGTGTTCCAATTTTCTTCCTCAGAAAATGTCCTACAAATCCCACTTATCTGCCTCTGATCTTTGCTGTAATTTGTCTTTTAACTCCAGCCTCTCTTAAGACTTCTTTGTTGGTTTTCTTAGCTATCCATGGTACCCTCAACATCCTTCTTATAAACCACATTTCATGGCTTCCATTTCTCACTGTACTCTCTTATTCATGGAGCATGCTTCACATCCAATAAAACAAAATTGGCTCGATATAACATATAAGTACTCGGAATCTTGTTTCTATTGATATGGATCTGTTGCACAAGATGTCTCTTATTTTCTGGAATGCTGACTTGGCCTCAGGACGTCTGCTTTTTATTTCGTTGTGACATTTCCTACCATCTGTTATAATCATTCCTAAGTACTTGAATCTAGCAACTTGTTTCAGATTTGTGCCACTGATGGTAATGCTACAATTTGGTGGTATTCTTCTCTTTGAGATGACCATCACTTCAGTCTTCCTTTTATTCAGGCTGAGACCTTTGCTTTTACTTTCACGAACCACAATGTCCAGAAGAGCCTGTAGCTCCCCTTCACTTTTAGCAATCAGAACTGTGTCGTCTGCATATCTTAAGTTGTTATAGTTGTACCCTCCAACTGATATTCCTGGCAAGCTCTCTATTTTCCTCATTATTTTTTCACTGTACAAGGAGAAGAGGTCAGTAGATAGAACACATCCTTGTCTCACTCCCAATTTTATGTCTTGGAATGCTCCTACTTGGTTCTCAACCTTCATTGCTGCTGATTGCTGCCAGTATATGTTTTTGATGAGTTTCAGATCTTTCCCATCTATGATGATGTCTTTCAGCATTCTTATAAATTCTATGTGTCACACACAGAATATCACTAAAACTAAGAAAAAAAAGTGAGGTTTTGCTGTTATTATTTAAAGGCCAAACTAAAAGGAACAGAGATATGGTTTTGAAGAAGGATACGATGTATACACTTGAGCCTTGATCAATGGTTCTCAACTACTGGTCCTAAAAGCATTACTCTGCGGCTACATTATCAATTTGGCATTAAGTGAAATCCATTGATTAAAAACAATTAAGGGCTTATGGCACTGTGATTATTATACATAAGATGGTAGTTTGAAACATGTATGTACTTGGAAAAAAATGGCCTTTGATATTAAAAGGTTGGAAACCACTGTCTTAGAAGCAAGAAAAGAAGGACTTAGAACAATGAAAAACTATTACAAACCACAAACAAAAGATTAATCCTAACTATTCAAATATTTCATGAAAAGACAGCAACAGTTACAGAATCTGATAATCAACGGACAACTCAAAACACAAATGAAACAAGGGAAAATAAGAATCTCGACTGGGCTGACCATGTGGAAGAGGAAAATAAAATGACTGACCTGATCAGTCTGCCTATCTGATGATGCCAATGAATAAATATGTACATGTAAATCTCTCTTAATGTATGAGTCCATTTTTATTTATGTAAAGATTTAAAAATTGTTTGTAAAACATTGTTCAGAAAATGTATAAATTCCAAACAGTTGACAAAAATAAACTGCTTATCCATCTCCCAGTCAGACATTCCTGATATTTTTTTTTAAAACCACAGTGCTGCTCTTTGTAAATTTATGTTCTGGACCACCAATATATGCTTTCACTCATGATGTGCCAAAACAAGTGCTGGTAAATGCAAACTACTATCACTTGCTGCATGACATGAACATATTGGGGTACATAAAATGTGATCTCTAAATCTCACTGTTTCTTAGACTTCAGTCATAAATGATTCTGTGCGTGAATCATTAGATTAAACTGGCATTTCCAGTCTGTGATTTGTAACTAAAAACAATATGTAACTAGTGGTTGCTACATTTTGCACTGACTGGAGAAGAAAATAACAGCAAGCTTTATTGAACCATCTTTTAATAATCTGTAGTCAAATAAAGACAACCTACAAATATTCCATTTCTACTAGAATGACTGAAATGAGATTAAAACGTGTAAGGAAAAAAAAAAAAGGACACGGGAAGTGAATTTTGTTGTTTTAAATGGTGAATGCTAAAACTGTCTATATTTTAAAAAAAAAAAAGACTTTCTTTGCATGGCACCAGGAAATTTGTGTAGTAAACCATTATTTTTTTTTCTCTCACATATTTTTTTACTTTACAAAAACTTAACAAAAAAGGAAAAGAAATTATTTCCAAAGATGCTTAAATAAAAGTATTAACTCAAAAAATATTCTTCTTAAAGATAATACAACCTGACAGCTACAACAATAAATTTATTATCAAATGATAAATATCCCTTTTATGAGTTAAAATCAAAGTGCTACAACAATAAATTTATTATCAAATGATAAATTTCCCTTTTATGAGTTAAAATCAAAGTTCAGCAAGACTTCCACTGCTGTATTAGGCTTATGCTAGGTAGCCAGCACTAGTATCGTATGTAAGACTACTACTTTGAGCGTACATTTAGAGTGACATGACATTCCTAAAGACTTGACAGAAGAATTGACAGAGTAAAGGCATGAAACTGTCATTTTCAAAACTATGTCATTTTCCGACAGTTGACAAGCTTAATTTAAAAAAAAAAAAAACCCAAAGAGAGAAATAAACCACATGTTTTGGGATGCTGAACTGTCTGTTAGAAGGACAGCAACTCTGAAGCATAGCCACACAACTTTGTTCGGATGATGAACCAAAATGAAATTCTAGAGTTGCTGGAACTGCATTTTCTTGTTGTCAAGAAATTTGTGTGCTGGCACTGGCTAGCCACCCCTGATGTGTAGTAAAATGTCAGTAAGTTAATGACATAAATACTTTTTCAAAATCTGTTTTATTTAACTTACACTGTTTTTAAATCCTGCATGAAATGTAAAATTATTCACAATTTCAAACAAATAATTATCTTTATCTAAATCAAAGTCTATACATTCATAAAGTTTTTTTCTGAAAAATAACACAGTCAAAATATCAGCAGCAACAGAAGTTGATTTACTAGAACTACAAATATCTGAAGCAGATTAAAAATACCTAATTTCATCTGAGGAGTTTCTGCTGCAATTATACTTTCATCATACTCTGCAACACATCACTCTCATTAATTATGACGGTAATGAAGGATTGCGTCACGTGATTAACAAATAACTTTTATTCCAATGTTCCCCTGGGAACAACTGTGTTAAGAACACACTTATCTTAACATAGTCTCTGTGCGAGAGGGAACATAGATTTGTCTGCTGAAAAACTCTGATTTACTTCTGTAGCCCAGAAACCTGTAGCAGTCAACACTAATTGTAATTGTTATTTTTGTAAAATGTAATGTCAGGTTGGTTGACAGATGGAAACGTGGAGACTGCTGGTGGGGATGAAGAAAACTGGTGTGAAACCAATGAATCCAGGACGTGACAAGCCTATGGGTCTTTACAACAATGGCTATCAGAATGATATAAACAAAACAGCCAGCAGACTATAGGTGGCAGGGAATGGATATCGTTGAAGCACTCATCAGATTCCTCATCCCAAAGTTGGAGTGTCTCTGTGGAATTGTCTCAAAGCCATCTGGTCAGCCAGCGTTGCATGCTGGATCTGACACGGAGAAGGGGCTTAAGTACAGCCACCAGAGGCTGGAAAACAAAGTTTTGGCCAGGTCAGCCTACACCACTGTCTTCACAGCAGTCTTAGCAAGACCAGTCTGGCCTAGCAAGGAAAGGTGCTGAAGTCAGATCTACCCAGCCAAAAGGCACATTGCAAAAATCAGGGCACCACGCATCATCACCAGTGTGCATACGAAGAAGACATTTCAATGTATATCAAAACATCCCTCCCCCTTCCTATTACACACATAAAAAATAATTATTATCAGATTTTTACATTTTAAAGTGTTTCCTTTCTCTCTCACTCTCTGGTCCATGCTTGTTAGTCAGGCGCTGGTTGTCATTAATTTCCACAACCATCTATACGTTGCCCTTTCTTATAAGATGTGTGTTGGATCGTGCTCCACGCCACTCTTCAAGTCCATGAAGTATCTTGTTTCATCTTCCTCCGTCCCTCTTCAAAATCAAAAGATTTCTGCCTGTGTTAGCTGGTTAGCTCTTCAAACTACACAACCAAGAAACATATCAGCTTCTAATATACAAGAAGAATGGCTCTCAAAACTCAACCCAAAATAAATCTTAAATGTTTAAAGAACTTACATGTTACAAAAACACCCACAAAAACTTCGAACTTATAAGACATGAAAGTGATGAGCTCATAAAGCTCAACATCTACACACATTTTCTGCACTTCATGAACTCAGAAATGAATTGAAGAAAAATAAGACAAAAATATATATTAAGAAAAAAATGGAAGGCCATCAAAAGACACAATCACAATGCTGAATTCATAAACATCTAAAAGGCATTAAATAATGATGCTTAAAGGTATATTTTTAAACAAATGTGTGACCTTTTACATGTCTTTTGTACCAGCAGAAATATTCTTGAACAAATGATCTATTCCTGAAGGAACATTACTTCATCTTATGTGAGGTGCAGTCCAAAAGTTTGGGGAATTTAAACAATGCACAGGAACCAGCTGTTGTCTGCCCTTTCACCATTAGATGTGGCTAGCTGCATGATTTGTGAATCATTATGCCAAGGGACATCAAGGTGATAGGTTATGTTTTTAAGTCATGTGCATTTCTATGAGGCTGTTTGATTGACCTGGTGAATTTTCTTTAAAAGTGATGAGACAGATTTCAAGAAGCAAAAAAATCTGCATCAAATTTTGTTACGATCTTAAAAAAAAACTGTTGCAGAAACTCACCAAATTCTACAGGAAGTCTTTGGTGACAAAGCCACTGGTTAAAGCTAGACTTTTTTTTATGGTACAAACATTTCTAAGGATGGATTATCATCTGTCAACAATGATTAGCATTCAGCACAGCTATGTCAAGTTCATGCCGATTCCACAAGGAATTCATTTCCCCTGGTGAAACTGTCAATGGCAAGTTTTACTGTGAGGTTTTGACCTGGCTGTGGGAGGACATTTGACACACGCATCCAGACAAGTGGAAGAACAATTGGTTTCTTCATTATAACAATGCACCTGCTCACACATCACACCTTGTTCTATAATTCCTGCTTCCAAAAACATTACACTCACCCGATTTGCCTGACCAAACTGTCCCACCCCTGCAACTTTTTTATTCCCCATGATGAAACTACAGCTGAAAGGATGTTGTTTTAACACAGAATCTAGGTAGAATGACAAGATGCGATAGGCACACTCACACCTGATAGCTTCCAGGGATGCATGAAATCACAGGAAACATGCTGGAATCACTGTATACAAGTCCAAGGGGACTACTTCGAAAATTGTGGTGGAAACAAGGAGTTTCGGCAACAAATTAAAAATTTTTTTTTTTAATTGTCACATTTCCCAAACTTTTGGGTTGCACCTTGCATATTGCAGGCAAACATGTATTAACTGGACTGAACAACATATTCAAAGAACTTTTACATTGCTAAAATGTTACTCAGTTGTTATAAGGACTAGTTTTACAGGTTTTACCTCTCATAGTTCACTGCAGTAACTGAGTAGTAAAGATTTACAAAAAAAATTTGTAAAGTATAAAATCTATGAAGAGTTTAAAAAAAATGCAAACCCATCTTACTAATGGTATTCTGAGTCAGAGTTTAAACCTATGAATACTCTACCTGCCAGTGAAACTATTACGACTATCTGCTTTTTAGAAATTAAACTGTTGCTTATATTTGGTGCAACTAAATGCATCTATTATCTTTTCTGTTTCTTTATTGGTGGACTTTTCTCAGCTTCCTTCTTGCTTCTTGTGTCTCTGTTAGATGGCAAAGAACTCGACTTGCCTCTTGTCAGAGGCCTGGACAGTTCCTGCCGCTGGTGCTGCTGAAGCCTGGTTCCTGGCCGAGACATGGCAGTACTGGAAATGTCATCAACAATGCTCTGGTTCCCCCTCCTTCTTCTTTTGGGTACGCTCTCATTTGAAGCAGCACTTGTATCTGATGAATTGCCGGAGTCCTCAGCCAGGCACTTTCTTTTTTTGGTCATGGGACCAACAGATGTTGCTTCACAAGCATCTTCTGATGAAAGTGATCTCTGGCCTGGAGACTGCACAGGTGCAGCTTTGAGCTCTGGTACAGGAGCTAAAGTACCAGAATCAGGCAGTTCTAAATGAGCTTCACTAACTGTGTCTGACATGAGAGCAGATGATGATGTAACAGGTTCTACACACTTTGGCTTCATCGTATTATGGTCAGCTGATGAAGGTGTATTAATAACCTGTTTCTGAGAATATAAACTCAACTGATTTTCTATATTAGGCAAAGCTTCCTTTGAAGAAGATAACTCAGATGAATCAGATTTTGTTGAAGGAATGTTTTCCACTACAGCATGTGAAATCATATGTGATGCTATTACTTCTGTACCATTTGAAGTTTGTTCTGAAAGTGAATTCAAAGTAGATAAAGGTGGTGGGTAAGCATCTGCTGATGTCAAAGGCATATCTGCTGTTGCAGAAGAATCAGCTGAACATGAACTAACACTGGATTCAATAGAAGATAATGAGGCTGTAACTTGCAAAGCACTGGGATCTCCTCTAGAATTAATTTCTTCATAACTAGTATAATTTTCATTCTGTTCACAATCTACATTTAATATCAAGGGTTGTAAAACTATTCTTGGTGGTTCAGGAGTAACTGCCTGTTCTTGAGCTGAGAGACCAATGAAAGGCACTAGTGGTGATCCTCCTTCCTGCCTGGTCAAACTGGGTGGGTCAAGGGAACACAGTCCTTCACCTTTTTGTGGTGAGGATATTTTCTGTGAAGAGATGCTTTCTTGTAACAGATGTGGGGGCTCTGGGGTGACAGGAGCTAGTGACACTTTTTCCTTTGGTGTCCTGAAATGTTCTAGTGTGTCTGTGCCTTCAACAATTAAACCTTCCTTCTGCTTGTCAGCAACCTCACACGGATGAGATTTCAGTGTGTGAAGATCTTCACTGGTTGTGTCACATCTGAGGAGACAATCTGTGTCACTGAACTTTGACTGTTCTCTTATTTCTGATTGTTCTTGTTTTTCTGACATGATTAGACCAGCTGGCTGTTCTATTGGAAGAGAATGACCTGAACCTGTTTCAGAAACATCTGTTGAACTTGATGCCTCTGAAAAGTATGACGCTCTCTCAGTGTCCACAACAAACATGTCAGAACTTGACTTAGACACAACACAAGTTTCAATACCTACTTCCACTTCTGAATTTGACTGAAGTACATTTCCTGCCTCATTTACACTTATTTGTGAACTTGACTGTTGTACAAGAGGGATCTCTGTTGCCACATTGGAACTTGATTGAAGAATGTCAATAGTTTTAGTGCCTCCTATTATCTTTTCCGTACCTGATTCTTTTAAAACAGTACTTGACTGTGGTGCAGTTGCAGCTTCTGCAGCTATTTCTGAATTTGGCTGATGCACAAAAATTTTTTCAGTATCTTTCACTGTCAAGTCTAAACTTGACTGGGATATGAAGGCTTCTGTACCTTCTACTTTTGAATCTGAACTTGACTGATGTATAATGTCATCTTTCACAAGACTGGTTGCTGTACAATCCAAACATGACTGAGATATAACATCAGCAGCCTTTTCCACTGTTACATCTGAACATAACTGATATACATTACATGTTATGTCCTTCACTGCCATGTCTGAATATGACTTAGGTGTGGCTACAATTATGTCATCTACTGATTTACCTGCATCTGACTGAAGTATATTTGTTGGTTTTTCTACTTTCACATCTGAATCTGACTGAATTGCTACATTTGTGTCCTCCAGTGTCATGCATGAATGAGTTACATCTGCTGTATTATCTACAGTAACATCTGAACTTGACTGCTGCACAAAATTAACAGTTTGTGAACCACCTAGCAACATGACTGATCTTGGCTGAGGCATAACTACTGCTGTTTCTTCCATTGCAATACCTGAACTTAACTCCTGTACAAAAGTTGTTGCATTTCCCACTGAACTTGACTGAAGCATATCTCTTGTTTTCTCTACTGCAATGTCTGAACTTGACAGAGATATAACAGATGGTGTGTCTTCTATTGTTCTGTTGGGACTTGATACCAAGGCAGTTTCTTTGTAAATAGTGCCTTCATTCATGCACATATTTATTGATGATGGGTTAAGCTGCTCTGAAATATTTGGATCATAACTTACTGCACTCTCTGCTGCAGTTTTACAAGTTTTAAGAGAGAAGGCAGACAGTTCTGGGTCACATTTTGGTTCACTTTCATATGCATGGACTGGTGATGAGCACTGTAGCTCATCCTGTTTGATTCCTTCCTGTGTTTTATATCTTTCTGAAAATGTGTGATCAATGGATTTAGAATTTTTACAGCTGCCATTTTCTTCCAGATATTTCAGATTATTGGAGACTTCTGATGGCAACTGCTCACGAGCTGCTCGGCTGTTTGTACATGACAATGTCACATGTTCTGAGGATGACAACTGTAGTGCATGCTGTGGAGGTGATGGCAATGATATACTTGTGTCTGAATGCTGTGCACTCACCTGGGCTGATTCTGAAGGAAACATTATTTCTATGTCAGATGGTGCCTTTGACTCTTGCAAGGGCAGGTTAAATGATTTCACAGGTGACTTTTTCATTAATTCTTGTGTAATTTCTCTTGCTAAATTTACCATGGAAGGCTCCACATCATCTTCAATCTCCCCATCCTCCATTTCCTCAAGAGGCAATGGTGGAATTTCTGAGTCTTTTTCATCATCTTCCATTGGTGGGGGTGGAGGCAAGGAGTCCCTTGGCAAAGGGGGTGAGTCCTGTGGCAAAGGAGGCTGAAAGCCATCTGTATCCTCTGGTAGTGGTGGCAGGTCAGAAGGAAGAGGGGGCTGATGTGGAGAAAACTCCTGCAACAGGGAAGGATCTGGATCTTCACCTGGATAATCTGGAAGCTCACCTGATGAGATTGAACTTCTTCCAGGTGACATTGGTGGGCGTTCTATTGACATATCATCATCATCTTCAGCATTGCTATCTTTTGCTGTTTCTGACACATTTCCTGGCGACTTTAATCTAGATGGAGAGTAGATCAACTCACTGGAAGAAATGGACTCTCTACCTTTGCGCTGCCCTTTCTTTTTTCTCTTTGACTGATGAGATCTAGATGATGTACTAGATGAAGATGAAAGATCACCAGGTGATTTGCTGCGCTTTTTTGTTTGTAGAGGTTGAGGGGGTTCTTCATCTGGAAAGTCTGGCAGTTCATCTGATGAGATTGACTCATGACCTGAAGACAAATGCCTCTCCCTTGAATGACTTCTCTGAGAAACTGAAGGCACTTGCTCTGGGAATTTTACTGGAGAGATGCTTCCTTCAGGTCCTGATAGTTTACTAGATGGAACTTGTGACCTCTGTGATGCTGTCTTTTCCTCTGTATCTTCATCTTTTCTCTTATTTCTTCTGTCTCTTTCTGAATGCATTTTCCTCTGTTGTGATGAACGAGATGAGGATGATGAAGAAGATGAAGAGGATCTTGACTCAGATCCAGACCGGGATCTTGACTGTGAACTGTCGGATGATGATGAACGGGAGCGTGAGGATGAAGCAGATGAAACTGGCGATGGAAGAGACAATGCTTTGTACACTGAGGATGATCCCTGATCAGATGCTGGTGATCGATGTTTTCTAGTCACACCTTCAATGGGGTATGGAGGAGGAACATCATCCCGTAGTCGAACTGATGATCTGCTGTGTGAGCTAGTTTCAGATTCTCCACCATCATACGATGCTGCCATTGGTGATTTGACACGGGATGATGAAAGCCCTTCATGAGAGACAGAATATCTGATACTGGAGGCATACTGACTGTGCAAGCTGACACTAAAAGTAGAACAAAGATACAACCATATGTTAATTTAATGTTCCTTAACCCCCCCCCCCCCCCCACCAAAAAAAAAAACCAACCTAAAGCTTATCAAAACAACGGACATTGAACATTCTGCTACAATTTCATCCACTGAAACTGTATTTTTATTTCAGGTACCAGTGATTATGCTTTAGCACAGAGAAAGTTGAAGAAACTAGCTACATTTAGTGCACAGAAATTAGATAACATGTTAGAAAAGTCTCTGCATAAAAACTGTCACTTAAAACTCAAAGAAAAAAAAATCACTCATCCATGCCCTCCTTCCACTCATACATGCATACAAAAGCAACATCTGACTTTTTTTTTATTTACTGTCTTATACAAATCCAATTTTACATGCCAGTCCTATAATGTGCTAAAATATTGCAAACTATTTTTGATTGGTTTATTGTTTGGTTTGTAACATTTTTCTTACATCTTACATCCTTCCCATGCTGTTAAACATCATATAGGGCTCGCATAGTTGTTTGCCAAGTCTTCCTGTTTTCAGCGAGATTTTCTCATCAAGGGATGTTATGTCCACTAAACTGGCTTCTCTTAACATGTCCTCTTTAGAGTTTCATGTGGTTGATCTCTTTTTCTTCGGCTTGTTGTGCTCTACTTCACAGCTTGTTTTGGTATTCTCTGATTGTTTCTTCTCATCACATGGGCCACATATGTCCATCTTTTTCTGATCACCCATGAGACAGGCTGTTGTTTGCTCATCTGTCTTATCTCTGTGTTGTTCTTAAATTCGTTCCACTTTATACTAAGTATTTTCCTGGGACATTTGTTTTATAAAGTCTATTTCTTTAGTTGATTTCCAGCTTTCGCATGCATAACAAATTTTATTTACTGTTTTATATAAATCCAATTTTACATGCCAGTCTAATAAGATGCTAAAATATTGCAAAACTATTTTTGATTGGTTTATTGTTTGGTGTGCAATATTCTACCAATGTTAAAAAAAAGGAGGGGGGGGGGGGAGAAGAGGAAGAAAGGATGGAAGAAAGAAGAAGGCCAAGGAAAGGAAGGAAGAGAGAATGTTCATACATTAGACATTTAGCAGCAATTTGAAATGAGATCTGCACAAAATACATCATTTTTGTGCTATGCACAGAATGTTAACATTGACTATATAAACATTTCTCCAACTGTGCTTCCCTTATTCTGCTTACATAAAAATGTTTTCCGTGGACACCCCTGCCCTTGTTATTATAGAAATATATCATTCAACATTTTTTAAAACCCTTGTGGCCCTGCCCCACACCAGAAATTCAGGAGGCCAGGGGGGAAGGACTTCTGTTTTTCTGGACAAAAATGATGTATTCTAGAATCAATGTTACTTTCCAGTGTAATTTGTGCTAACTGCCATCACCTACTGACACAGGGAACTATATTTTCTAAGGAGATATGAAATGGCACACAGATAATTTTGTTATGAGTAACAAGATACATACTCTGGTTGTGTCCAGGGAGAGTAGGTCCCTCTGTAGGCAGAAGGTGGAAAGTTTGAGACAGTCATCCCTCTCATGCTCCTACCTCTCTCCTGCTGAGGATCAGGATAGTAAGATCTGCTCACCCTTGCTCTTTTCTCTGCCTCACCGAAATCAACAAGCTCAATTGGTGTCCTGTGTGCTGTTCTTTCTTTATCTTCTGCGGCTTTTGCCGACTCATCAGAATCACTCTTTATCTCTCCTTCATCTGAGGCTTCATCATCCTTCGACACATCTTCACTGGCCTTTGTTGAGGCAGCTGCATCTGTTTTTAGTACTTGCGATGGTTTCTCTTCTTCTACGTCAGAATCCTTTTCCTCTCCTTCCTCCTTGTCTTCATCTGACGAATCACTTGCAGAAAGGTTATCTAGAGGGGAGTCTTCATCTGAAACAGGTTCAAGCTCCAAATCCCCCATAAACACCATCGGGTCTTTTGGACTGGCTGTCTCCCCCTCCTCTGCTGTGGACTCCTCCTGGTTTTCCTTGCTAATTTCCACCATTCCATCAGACTGTAATGGCTGCTTATCAACTGTTTTACTACTAAGCTGTGATGCTTTGTCATCATTATCTGATGGACTGGACATAGTAGCTCGTGAAGATCTAAGTAGAAACATAAAGGTTTTCAAGTTAAAATCCACCACACAACATATATATATATATATACTTGATAAATAGAAAAAAAAATACAAACTGAAAACATTAACTACTTCAATACATTTCAAAGTCAAAATGACAAAGCATATAGAAAAGAAAGTTACAAGAGACCGATTGCTACCTGTACCTCAGACTCAACAGAAACAAAGCTACTATCTAGCCATGAGGTGACAGTGTACTAACCACATGACCTACGCTGATTGCTTTTATTGTTGTTCTGTCTTGCTGGAAGTGTGAGCAGCTGATGTGAAGATTTTGAAACACAAGCACTGCAACAAGTTGGAGGTGCCTGCTGTGGCTAGCTTGAAGATCCAGACTGGATCCTCTTCTTCTTTGTACACATTTAGCGGTAATGTGTGGTACCTTGATTTTTGTTGTGCGCCTTCTGGCTTGGTACCTCTGACTTCAGCATCTTTCCTTGCTAGGGCAGACTGTGGTCTTGCTCGGACTACCATGAAGATAGTGGTGTAGGGTCACCTGTTTGTTTTCCAGCCTCTGGTCACTGTACTTAAGCCCCGTCTCCACATCAGGCCCAATGGCTTTGAGACAATTCCACAGGGACACTCCAAATTTGGGATGAAGAATCTGATGAGTGCTTCAACGATATCCATTCCCCACCACCTATAGTCTGCTGGCTCTGTTTTGTTTACCTTATTCTGGTAGCCATTGTTGTAGAGACCTATAGGCTTGCCACATCCTAGATTCATTGGTTTCACATCAGACTTTCCTCATCCCTGCCAGTGATCTCCATGTCCCTATCCGTCCACCATCCTGACGTTAATGTTGACTGCTACAGGTTTCTGGGCTACAGATGTAGGTCAGAGTTTTTAAGCAATCAGATCTATGTTCCCTGTCTGACAGAGACTATGTTAAGACAACAGGGGATAGACTGGATCAAAAAAGCAAGCTTCTTGGCGGATTCCACCACCATGGTGCCACTATGAGCATGTTATGGGGAGAACCGACTAAAGTGTAAGACAGGAACTTGGCTAGCTCTAGTTCTCTGCCCCTGATAATGATACCATCACACTAGCACAGTCATCTTGCTCTTATTGGCTGATTTTATTTATGGCTCTACAACGACTGTAAAAGCAATCAACCTCTGCTGTGGCAGTCTTTAAAAGATAGAGACTCCATGCCATTAGGTACACACAATTTATTCTGACTTCAAAATCACTCACAAAAAAGTAAACACATATATACATTTGAGAGAAGACCTAGGATTTGTACAGATTAAAAAAAAAGATTTTTTTAAAAAAAAGGACGTTTCTTTAGCAAAATTTTCCATGGAATGCTCTACATCATCTTCAGTTTCCCCATCTTCCATTTCTTCAGAAGGCAATGGTGGACTTTCTGAGTCTTTTCTGGTGGGGGTGGAAGCGAAGTATCCCTTGGCAAAGGGGGGTGAGTCCTGTGACAAAGGAGGCTGAAAACCATCTGTATCCTGAGACTTTTCTTTTGGCAACATTTTTTTTCTTTACTAAAAATATATGCACAGTTCATCTTCAGGTACCAAATTTTATTGTTAACCATTGCCATCAGGTTGTATGACTATAATATTTTATTGCTTGCTATATTCCACCGCATGATTCCATGAATAGCGTATATTTTATTGCTCACCATAAATTACCGTTGGATTAAACATATCACATCATCTATAATGGTCATCATATCTTATATCTTATCTTATATCCTTCCCGTGCCGTTAAACGTCACATAGGGCTCGCAAAGTAGTTCGCCAATTTTTCCTGTCTTCGGCGAGTCTTTCAACCTCATCAAAGGATTTTATGCCTGTTAATTTGGCCTCTCTTAATAATGTCCTCTTCAGAGTTTCATGTGGTCTGCCTCTTTTTCTTCGGCCTGTTGTGTTCCACTTGATAACTTATTTTGGGATTCTCTGATCATTTCTTCTCATCAAGTGACCAACATATAACATATAACAGTTATATCAAAATATGGCACTAGAAATAGCGGAGGAGTGTAGTGTGGCATACTAACCCTCTTATTTCTTCTTCCTTGACACTGTTATCTTCTGACAAATTTGTGACTGGCTTGGACTGTGATGACAAACTCATGCCCTCCACTGATGATGTGATACTGTGGTTTTGACTCTGGCTATCATCAGTGTCAGATTCGTGCATTGAAGATGATGTTTTCACTGCTTCATCATCTATAAAAGAAATGGAAAAAAAAAAAAAACAGCCTTTGCCGAGTTAAAAAAAATATTTGAAAGCAATCTTTCTATTCTCAACTACCTGGCAACTCCGTATCAATATAAATGAAGGTGATTAATTAAAACACCTGATAATTTAACTGCAAATTTTCTGTGAAGTTATCTGATAACTGGTTTATATTCAAATGTAACTGTGAAGAGACTGGTAAAGCTAGGACAAATTAAAGGTGCTGTTAGGAAATCTGAACTGTGTTACAGAAAGTGCATTGTAAAGAACCAACATTTGATGGGAGCTATTAGCAAACATGTTCTTGGATGGATGCTGCAGCATTAGGTGGAGCACATAAGGGGCTGTTCTGAATGCAATGATGCCGGAGTCTGATTTTGAACCTTTGCTGATGGAAAGTTTGAGGAATTTATACTACAACTGTCTAGAATTTTTATACTCACTAAATTTGTTAAACTACAAACAAAGTCAATAACACATCTCTCTTGAATGCATACAACACAATGTCATGAAATTAAAATGTGATAAGAATACTGGATCGAAATGATTTAACTAATGAGGCACAGGCAGCAAAATCCACTGTAAAAGTCAGCTCCTTCTTCAAGTGTATTTGAAGCCTGTATCTGCAGTTCCCATGTGGAATGTAGAGCTTGGCTTCTTGGGTCATACTACTGTGTCTGCAGTTTCTATATGGAATGTAGAGCTTGGCTTCTTGGGTCACAATGCTGTGTCTGCAGTTCCTGTATGAGATGTAGAGCTTGGCTTCTTGGGTCACATTGCTGTGTCTGCAGTTTCTGCATGGAATGTAGAGCTTGGCTTCTTGGTTCACATTGCTGTGTCTGCAGTTTCTGTATGGAATGTAGAGCTTGGTTTCTTGGGTCACATTGCTGTGTCTGCAGTTTCTGTATGGAATGTAGAGCTTGGTTTCTTGGGTCACATTGCTGTGTCTGCAGTTTCTGTATGGAATGTAGAGCTTGGTTTCTTGGGTCACATTGCTGTGTCTGCAGTTGCACCTCAGTGTTTCATAAATGATGCAGTTTTGGATGATGTGATTTTGTTTGACCTGCTGAAAAATTTGCATATTGCTGAAAGCAAAATTGAGGGCTGAACAAGAATCTTGCAACCGAGAAAATGGTAATTAGGGAAATCAGACCAAAATGTGAAATAACTTAAACACATGCAATAAAACCAAAATACATATGTAAAATAAAGCTGAAAATATATTAATACACAATAAATTCAAATGCCTAACATTTAAGTAAATGATTAATTACTCCCTACTGCAGTATGAAACTTCAATGTGTTGACTGCATAAATGTCATACAACTTAAATTCTATTGTATGCAGTTTTACCTATGGGTTTTTCTGAAGTTGTAATATCTTCATCAGATGACACCTCTTCCATTTCAACCACAGCTTTCTGTTCATCCTCAGATTTATCTGACATTGACCTGTCAGAGATGTCACTATAAGGAGACCGAAATGGTAGCATAAGATCTTTCTCTGTAACCTCCACAGTTTCCACCTCTTCCCCAACTGTTTCAACAATACATTCCTGAAACACAAAAATTGTTTGCAATTAATTCACATAGATATGCTTTGAGCAGTCAAACAATACAACAGAACACATTCATTCAGTTTATTCACATACATGGCCTGAGATAGTCAAGCAAAAAAGAACTAATTATATACTATATCAGCAGGCACTGGCTTTCTTCATACTCCTCCATTCTGAATGTTCTCTAGCATTTCCATTTAGCACAGTTGCTTTCCATTTCCTCCATACCACCTTGTCAGTCCAGTTTTTTTTTTTTTTTTCTTAGCCTCCTAATTCTTTTCCACTGAGTTTTTCGGTGACTAGCAGATGCTCCGATTTCTGCCTTTTCTGTTTACAACACATGGTTTCAGAACAAATGGAAATCACGATTCTGAATGATAAATGTGACAACAAAAAAATATGGGATAAGGAAGTGTGTTATAAAAACACAGTAAAGAATCAAGATTTATGCGACTATCGTAAGTAAGACACAGGAGTTTACATGTTATAAAAAGAAAAAAAAATTAACAATTATATTAATCTTTGTTAAAATAAAAAAAAGAATCTATTATTTTTCATGAAAGGATGAAAATGTTTGTTAAAATGTTAAATACAACACAGGCTGCTTGAAGTTAAAAGAGAGAAAAATGATAAATATAAATGATAAATAAAGGAGGACATTGTAAAGAGTTGGGCAAGATAAATAAGTCGAGACACATGAGAAAGGCCTAGAGAAAGAAATCATGGACAGTCTAATGCGACGGCACAAATAAAAACTCACCAACTGAGTTGATAGAAAAAGCTCCAGAGGAGTGGAAAACTGGCCTTATAGTAAAACTAGCTTATGACCTCAGAGATTGCATGAACTGGAGAGGCATAACCTTACTGCCACTCACTAGTAAAGTATTTTGCAGAATAATCATCAACAGAATTGTACCAGCACTTGAGGGAAAACTTCGGAAAGAGCAGGCAGGATTTAGGAAAGGAAGATCATGCATAGACCACATATTTATACTTAGACAAATATTACAGCAGGCAAATGAGTGGCATAGCACAACATATGCATTATTCATAGATTTTGAGAAAGCCTTTGACAGTGTCAACAGAGATGCACTGTGGAAAATTCTAAGATGGCATGGCCTCCCCTATAAGATGGTGAATATATACGAGGGTTTTCAGTGCAAACTGATCTGCAGAGAACATTTTCCAGCAGTTTTAGGGTACAACCAGGAGTGAAGGAGGGATGTGTACTATTGCCAATGTTATTTATCTTGGCAGCAGACTGGTTAATGAAGAAGGCAACATCAAACAAACGTAGAGGATTACAATGGACCCTTGACACAGTGCTTGAAGACCTTGACTTTGCAGATGACATTTGTCAACTATCAAGCAGCCACAAAGATATGCAAGATAAAATAAACAAGCTAACTCAGAATACAAACAACACAGGATTAAAGATCAACGTAGGAAAGACAAAGTTAATGAAGCAAAATGCGAACAACAGAAATGTACTCAGAGTAGACAGCAAGTTAGTGGAGGAGGTCAACGAATTTGTATATCTTGGCAGTAGAGTAGTAGACAATGGGGACAACACAGAGGACATCAACAGTAGACTACTAGAGCAAACCAAGCTTTTGCAATGCTGTAGACTATATGGAAATCTAAAAAACTAAGCATGAAGACAAAAATCAGAATATTTAAGAGTAATGTTCTAAGTGCACTACTCTACGGAAGTGAATGCTGGAAAATCACCAAAACCATAGAAAACAAGTTGAATTCTTTCCAGGCTAAATGTTTACAAATAATTAGAAGAATATTTTGGCCACCATAAAAAATAACATCTTGCTGGCACAAATGCAGATGAAGCCACTGACAGCAATTACTGAGGAAAGATGCTGGCGATGGTTGGGACATGTGCTCCAAATGACAGACAACTCATTACCAAAAACAGCACTTTGATGGACACCACGGGAGAACAGAAGGGCAGACCAAAGAAGACATGGAGAAGAACAACAGAGAGGATGTTGAGCAATAGAGGGCTCACCTGGGCAAGAGAGGGAAAAAAGGCAAAGGACAGGCATCTGTGGAAAACCCTTGTGGAAGCCCCATGTGTCCTAGTCACTTAAGGTTCAGAAAGAGAGAGAGAGAGAGAGAACTGAGTTGATGGAAAATATTAAGCACCGAGACCTGTCAGAAACATGCTGACATGGCAATTAATAATAATAATGATGATGATGAAATACTGATAACGCAGATGTGTGATTTGTAATAATAAAATTACAAAACAACATACTAATGTAACAAAATAATTGCAAAAATATTTATTTCGAGTGTTCACCATATGCAAACATAATTTATATGATATATATATTTTAATAAAAAAAACCTCATATCTTTGTTCAGTTTATTTAGACAAATAACAATACCTCATCAATTGTCATTTCCACAATTTCCATGTTGCTGTCAAATGTAACAATTTCTTCAGAACCTAATGTAGACTCTGTGTAGCTCTGACTAAGAGTTTTATGTTCAGAGAAGATAGATGTAAACTCTTCAGAAGCATACCGCCGATTTCGAGTTCTCTGACGACGCAGAGCTGCCTTTCTTTCCATCACCTAGGATAAAATGTTTTAAATAATTTGATTAGAAAAAAAATTAATATAAATATTATTATTATTCTTAACAAGATAAACACAGGGGAACAATATCAGAATGGACTGCATAACCAGGTGGGCTTAACAGATGATAAACAAAAGATATAAAACAACAAAGAAACTCATATGTAAGTAAACATTCCAACTTTTTATTTTGCTGAAGGACTATAACATATGGAGAAAGCCTAAACAAAGGTTAATATTTATAAACAGAAAAAACTGAATCAGTTATCTGTTATATAACAAAGAGTTTTTGAGCGCAGACAGTGAGCCAAAATGAAGTGTGGTGATCAGAACCAGCTGAGCAGAAAAAAAAAACATTTATGGAGGTGCAATGGATGTTGCCTGAGAGCCAATGAATGAATGAATGAATGAATGAATGAATAATCTTTATTTCTAAAGGGTAAAGAATTGGGCACGCAGGTCCGTCTCACATTCTGCCCTTCATCACTCCATCTTTCATTCTTCCTACACACTAGATTTAATACAAATATACAAATTAAATTAGGGGAAAAAACATATCAAAAGAGTGTAAGATTAAACTATTACATTCAACGTAAAAGAGAAGTAATTAACCTAATAAAATAGCTCTCACACACGCATACATGCACACAGACATATACATAAACAAAAACACATTGTAAATACAGATGTTCTAACATGTTTTTAACGAACATTAAAATAATTTCTAACAAGGCAGTGCCAGTTCAGTAAAAGTTTGGAAACCACTAATACAACACAACATCCTCTTGGTGGCTCTATGGTTTGGCAGGGTTGCCTCCTTCCCCAACCCCATCCCAACTTTTCATAAAAAAGAAACATGTAAGCAGAAGTCTCAACCTGTGATGTTAATTTAAAAATAGAGTTTATTCCCCTGATTAAACCCACCAAACAAACAGCAAACTACAATCTTCAGGCTATGAACCAGACACTACAGACTAAACTCTCATCTCCAAAAGATAAAGGCTGTGCCAACACCCCAGTGCATGTGCCAAAATGGTCCCCAAACTCCTGAACACATATTACTGATCTGTATCATTTACAGAGACCTCTGAGCCCATTTATGGCCCCAAGAGAGAAAACTGGAGGAGAAACTCTAGGGCTCCTACAAAGACTTCCTGCTGACAGCAGGATATATGGAGGCAACTCAGCTTCCCTATTTAGAAAGTTGAGCATATGAAACTGAACACAGAGACTATTCCAGCATTAACTCTGTTAGTGGTCATACAGAGTACAGTTGCAAGAAGTGAGGGATTCACAACATGTACATTAATTATATGTTACAGAAAAAATTTGTGTTCATAACTGTGAAGACTGAATTTAGAGAACCTGACAATCACTGAAAAACTTAGTGAGAAAGAAAAAGAGGGAAACAAGGAAAAAACACGGACCAGGAAAATAAATGGCAGTTGACCAGATTACAAACATAAAGGACAACACAAAATAGATAAGTGTGACTGCAAACAACTATCAGTAGTATGGAAGAATGAATATTACACAAAAACCCAAACAGATACACCCAAATGTATATATACAAAAGAAATTCTCACTTTCTGCTGATGGAGCTGTTCTTTCATCTCAGCCTTGTTCTTGCGTTTCCTGTTTGCTGATCTTGGTGACCTTGCTGAGGTATCCAATTCTTCAGAATTTATATTGGAATCTTGACCTTCTGAAATTCTCATTTCTATTCAGACAGCAAAAAAAAAAAAAAAAAGTAAACATCTGATCAAACTCAGGATCTCTACATGCATAATGCTGCGCTCTGCTGATTAATACAAAATAATGTCTTGATCAAATGTTTTTACATTAGGATATACTGCTTAAAAAACAGTGATTATATATTGTAATCCATAGCGAAGGCTGCTGATTATTTTATTTGACATGTGATGAAAGAAAACTGTTCTTCTGTTATGTTTAAAAACTCCTCTACAGAAAATGATTTAATATTTGTAAGATTAAAATCTAATGTCACTAATTATGTGAAAAAAACTGACAACAGATTTTAGCTTGATCCCTTCATAAGAGAACAATAACTGTAGTTTGACTTACAAGGTGCAATCAGAAACTGTCTGGACTGGTGCTATGTAAATAAGTAAAAACTCATCATACTTCCTACTGAGAAATGGGTACCTGACTTCTTCTGGAGTTGGGGAAGGAAAGATGGCCAGGTGTGATACTGACCATATCACCCTCTAGTGTGCTGACAGGTCAAAGAAAATATGGGCACTAACACCATATCCCTATGTGCCTTTACCTTACTATCACTCTCAAAGTAGTTCCCTTGAGCACCAATACACCAGTCAAAATGCTCCCACTGTTGTGGAACACTCTCTGGAAATCCATTTTTGACGAGGTTGCCAAGCACCACCTGTGATTTCATCTGGATGTCCTCAGTACTGTTAAAATGACACCCTTTCAGCTTAATCTTCAATTTTGGGAAAAGAAAGAATTTGCAGAGGGTCAAATCTGGGGGAATGACAGCCATATTGTTGCCACAAACTGCTGGGCGCTAAGCACACTCTGAGTGGCGGCACTGTCATGGTGAAGCAGTCAATTCTTTCCTTATGACAGGCTGGGGCATCTCCTTCTGACATTTTCATGCAGTCACAACAAAACATCACAAAAGAAATTACAACTCAGTCTGGCCAGCAGGGACAAATATGTGCACAATTCTGCTCATGTCACAGAAAGTGATCATCATGCCTTTGACATTGCTTTTCAACTGTCTGGCCTTTCTGAGTGTTGGTAACCTTCGTATGACTGCTGCTGTCTCTGGCTCATAACCATAAATCCAGTTATGACCCTGGACAAAGTTTCTTCTTCTGAGGCATAGCACAACATATGCATTATTCATAGATTTTGAGAAAGCCTTTGACAGTGTCAACAGAGATGCACTGTGGAAAATTCTAAGATGGCATGGCCTCCCCTATAAGATGGTGAATATATACGAGGGTTTTCAGTGCAAACTGATCTGCAGAGAACATTTTCCAGCAGTTTTAGGGTACAACCAGGAGTGAAGGAGGGATGTGTACTATTGCCAATGTTATTTATCTTGGCAGCAGACTGGTTAATGATGAAGGCAACATCAAACAAACGTAGAGGATTACAATGGACCCTTGACACAGTGCTTGAGGACCTTGACTTTGCAGATGACATTTGTCAACTATCAAGCAGCCACAAAGATATGCAAGATAAAATAAACAAGCTAACTCAGAATACAAACAACACAGGATTAAAGATCAACGTAGGAAAGACAAAGTTAATGAAGCAAAATGCGAACAACAGAAATGTACTCAGAGTAGATAGCAAGTTAGTGGAGGAGGTCAACGAATTTGTATATCTTGGCAGTAGAGTAGTAGACAATGGGGACAACACAGAGGACATCAACAGTAGACTACTAGAGCAAACCAAGCTTTTGCAATGCTGTAGACTATATGGAAATCTAAAAAACTAAGCATGAAGACAAAAATCAGGATATTTAAGAGTAATGTTCTAAGTGCACTACTCTACGGAAGTGAATGCTGGAAAATCACCAAAACCATAGAAAACAAGTTGAATTCTTTCCAGGCTAAATGTTTACAAATAATTAGAAGAATATTTTGGCCACCATAAAAAATAACATCTTGCTGGCACAAATGCAGATGAAGCCACTGACAGCAATTACTGAGGAAAGATGCTGGCGATGGTTGGGACATGTGCTCCAAATGACAGACAACTCATTACCAAAAACAGCACTTTGATGGACACCACGGGAGAACAGAAGGGCAGACCAAAGAAGACATGGAGAAGAACAACAGAGAGGATGTTGAGCAATAGAGGGCTCACCTGGGCAAGAGAGGGAAAAAAGGCAAAGGACAGGCATCTGTGGAAAACCCTTGTGGAAGCCCCATGTGTCCTAGTCACTTAAGGTTCAGAAAGAGAGAGAGAGAGAACTGAGTTGATGGAAAATATTAAGCACCGAGACCTGTCAGAAACATGCTGACATGGCAATTAATAATAATAATGATGATGATGAAATACTGATAACGCAGATGTGTGATTTGTAATAATAAAATTACAAAACAACATACTAATGTAACAAAATAAGCTGAGTGTTGGTAACCTTCGTATGACTGCTGCTGTCTCTGGCTCATAACCATAAATCCAGTTATGACCCTGGACAAAGTTTCTTCTTCTGAGGCAAGCTGTTGAAGCTCAGTGCAGACATCAACATGTTGCTGCATTTGGTCAACCATGAGGATCCTGGGGACAAATCTGACTGCAATATGGTGCACACCCAGATCTTCAGTGAGAATCTTCTGACATGTCCCAAACCCAGTTCTCACTGCCTCATAAAGTTCTTGAATGGTCAGCCATCAATCCTCACAGATGAGTTGCTGGAGCTCTTCAACATTGTGAGTTGTGCAGGTGTGGTAGTCATCATCAACTAATATTCGACCGGTCTTGAATCATACATGCCACAAAAATACCTGTTTCCGACCATGAGACTGCTCACGTAACACTTAACGAATCTTTGTCAGGGTTTCTGCTGCAGTTTTCTCAATATTCACAAAAAATTTTGTGTAAACTTGCTCCTTTTTTCACATCCATCCTGAAATCACCAGACGATCGATAAGTGCATGATGTCAAACAAACACCACTATTCTGTATTTAAGCCTAGTTCCATGTTACTTGGCATACTGATTCACACCTTATCTTAGTACTGTCACCTGGTGTTACAACGCATGCCTCATCTTAGTACTGTGTGAGAAGAATGAAAGATGGAGTGCTAATGGGCAGAATGTAAGATGGGCCTGTATGCCCAATTCTTTACCCTTTAAAAATAAAGACTGTTCATTCATTCACTGTCACCTGGTGTTACAATGCACACCTCAGTTCAGAAAACTCTTGATCACACCCTGTAAAATAATTAATAATTGATAAAAACTTTATCTATTAAAATACCCTACCTGCAGCTTCCTCAGATTTACTCTGTTCTTGTGATTCTGACTTCTGTAGTTCCTTTTGTTTCTTTTTTTCCTCTTTTATTCTTGCCCTCTCCTCCTCTCTTTCCTTCCGTTTAGCTTCCATCTCTGCACGCCGCTGCAGACGTTTTTGATAACGCTCCTCCTTCTCTCTTGCCTGAAAGATGTTTTATGTATAAACATACAAGTATGTATGAAATTTTCGTTGACCCAAAAACTACTGCCTTTGCACATCAGCTGAATTAGCACTTATTCAGCATAATACAGTGTATGTATTACCAAAAGTGTGCAAACAAATAAACATAGTGACGACTATGAAGCTGTAGGCATAATGCAGTAAGCTATACAAGCAGTGAATTAACACTGACAAATTATAAGTAGAATCACAAATTTTAATCTGAAGAAAGCAAAATCAAATTAAATTTCTTATTTTTAAATGGATATACTTGGAAAACAAATTATTCTTGATCACAATATCCTAAGCTCCCTGACACTTTTTACAAAGTACAGCAGGGCTTCTCAAACTATTGCTTTACCCCACACTTGAATCTTCAAATTTTGCATGTGTTTTTTTCTGTTATCATCTTAGCAAAATAATGAGGTATGTGAAGAAAATAGGTTATAAAAATCTTAACTAGGGTCCAAAGTATATTATTTCAATAAGAAACAATGAGTTGAGAGTAATAACAATAATCAAAATAAAAACCTCAATATGAAATTAGCTTAAATTCTACATCTAACATTTTGTTTCTTATCAATATTAGATCTGTGTTGTCTCTGTCCCATATTTCACTCTCCTGTGATACTCAGCTAAAAAGAAATGATTTAAAAGATGAATTATGAATTTCAAATGCACTCACATTAGTAACTCTATGAAAAAAATAAACTTAACGGTAAGGTTTCACATTTATTTGACATGAAAACCATTCAAAATTGCTGTAGAAGTCACATTTAATGGAACAACATTTGGTCCATCTAACCCCATCAACCTAAACATTTCAAACACCCATATGCAAATAACCCCCGTGTGGTACCCGGGATCTGCAAAGAATAGGACCACTGTACCCTACCACGCATGATCGTAAAAGGTGACTAAGAAGGGTTCGGCATAGGGCTAGCAACCCTATCTGGTAAAAAAAACTATCAGACTGCTACAGAAATGGAAGCAAGGGAAAAAACAAATGCAGGTGGAAGGAGAAATGCTTATCAGGAAACTGAGCCCATGAAGGTTGTGGATGAAAGCCAGCCACTGGAAGTCCCCAGCCCAACTGCAGACCTCCTGGAACCTAAACACAAGATGCAAATAGGCAGCTGGAATGTAAGAACACTTAAGCAGACTGGAAAACTAGCACAAACCATCAAGGAAATGCACAGATACAAACTAGACATACTAGGAATACACGAAGCAAGATGGACAGGACAAGGCAGAAGGAAATTAACAACACAGCACACAGAAGATACAATAATATGGTCAGGTAAAGAAGATCTTCATGAAGGAGGAGTAGCATTGATTATAACAAAAGAAGCATCAAGAGCATTGCTGAAATGGACCCCAATAAATGAGAGATTATTATATGCACGCTTCAACTCAAGATTCACGAAGCTGTCTATTATAGTTTGTTATGCACCAACAGAAGCAGCTGAAGAGGAATTAAAAGAAGATTTTTACAACAGCCTCCTGATAAAGTATGGAAAAAAGGTCTGTTGTGGAAACTAAGAAACTGCAATGTGAATGGAAGACTGTACAACTGGATAAAGTCCTATTTACACAATAGAAGAGCTAGAGTAGTAATGGATGGACACAAAAGCCATACTGCGACACGGTGTACCACAAGGAGGAGTCCTTTCGCCTACACTATTCCTTGTATTCATTAATGACCTGGTCAAGGAACTTCCCTATGGAATCAAAGCGGCACTGTATGCAGATGATCTGGTCATGTGGTGTACAGATGAATATGCGACAGTTGCTACACAGAGACTCCAAAGAGCAGCAGACATCTTGACATCATGGACAAACAAATGGTGTGTAAGTATCAACACAGAGAAATCAAGTACCACTCTGTTCACCCTCTCATCTAAACAGAAAGCAGGTAAGATCTTTGTAAATGAAATACCCTTAAGGATGGACAATCAACCCACTTACTTAGGAGTGACTCTTGACTCAAAACTGACTTGGAAGCAACACATCAACAGTGCAGAAGCAAAAGCCAGAAGAAAACTAGCCATATTAAGAAAATTGAGTGGAACTACATGGGGAGCTAGTGAAAGAATCCTCAAGAACGTATATCAGCAAAGTATTCTACCACATTTAGAATATAGTTCAACATCTTGGTGCACAGCATCAAACACTACGCTGCATAATCTAGACAAGGTTCAAAATCAGTCACTACGGATTATCACAGGTGCCATGAGGTCCACACCAATAGTAGAAATGCAGAAAATAGTTGGTGTTCAACCGCTAAAGGAACGTAGAGACACAAAGGTCATGACCATGGGAGAAAAATTCCTTAGCTCTGTAAGCCATCCCCTGAAGGAGAGATTCAATAACTTGGCATTAGGACGGCTTAAAAGAAGCAGCTTCATTCATCAGGCCAAGTGTATGCGTAAGCTGATACCTGACCTTCCAACTGTAGTCACTCCATTATCATCTGTACCAGAGCATACACCATGGAAAGAAGCAGATTATACACAAATAACTATTCAGACTGAAGTGAAAGGTGTGCAGAATGGTGAGATGCAGAGCAGTCTTGTAAGATCAATAGCCACACTTAGTGTTCTAGATGACAAATATCCATGTGACACCTGGATACGTGTGTATACAGATGGATCTGCACATAATGCCATAAAGAATGGTGGGGCAGGAGCATATATTGAATATCCAAACAACACCATTGACAAGATTTCCATACCCACTGGTAAATACTGCAACAACTTTGATGCAGAAGTTAGGGCAATTATTGCTGCAGTTGAAAAACTATCAGACTCCAGAATTGATACATGTCCTGTAGTAATTCTCACAGATGCGAGATCAGTACTGGAAGCTCTTCAGTGCAACAAACTACCAGACCTTAAGGATGCCTTGTCAAAAATTGGCTTACAACATGGAGTCACTTTGCAATGGATTCCCTCCCACTGTGGGATACCAGGCAATGAGAAAGCTGACCATTGGCCAAAGAGGGCACTGAAATGGAGCAACCAGACATACCAGTCACCTATAATCAGAAGAAAAGCATGATAAAAACCTACAGGAAGCCACAAACACCACCACATGATGACTATCACATGCTAAACAGAAAGGAACAAGTCACCATCTTCCGTCTCCGAACAGGACACAGCCGACTCCGAAGTCATGTGTATACAAAGTTTAAGGTTGGTACTACTAATCTATGTACATGTGCCCAGGTGCCCCAAACCGTGGAACATATCCTCCAGAACTGCATCAACTACGAGACACTGAGAAATAATTACTGGCCCAGTGAAACCACTAAAGAAGATAAGCTCTATGGTTCCATACATGAGTTACAAAAAACAGTGAAATTTATCCAAGAGACAGGACTGTAGATATAGACAGACAGTGCGAACGAAGAAGAAGAAGAAGACAACAGCCTCCAAGCCAAAGTAGAAACAATACCCAAGCATGATATGCTACTCATCTTGGGCGACTTCAATGCAAAAGTAGGTGAAGGAAATGAAGATAGAAGAAGAATCATGAGAAGAGAAGGAATCGGAGAAATAAATGAAAATGGAGAAAGACTGTGCAGTTTCTGTGAAGAAAGCATGATGATCATTGGAGGGACAATTTTCCAACATAAAAACATCCACAAGGTGACTTGGAGGTCACCAGATAAAACCACAGAAAACCAAATCGATCACATACTAATAAGCAATAAGTGGAAACGGTCACTACAAGATGTGCGAGCAAGGAAAGGAGCAGATGTAGGAAGTGATCACAACCTTCTGGTAGCAAAAATAAAACTAAAATTAAGGAAAGCCAAAAATCAGAGAACACAGAAAGATACGTTTTGATACAAGAAAACTGAAAGACCAGCAAACAAGAAATGAATTCTCAATAGTACTTAAGAACCGCTTCAGTGTCCTACAAGACGAAGCAGAAATGTCCATACTAGAGTTCAATAAAACACTACAGGAGACACCAAAAGAGGTGCTGGGATATCGGAAACGGAGAAAAGAGGAATGGATAAGCAAGACCACATGGGAAAAGATAGAGCAAAGAAAAGAAATCAAGAAAAAATTACTGAACACCAAATCACAACGGCTTAAAGAACAAGTTTTAAGTAATTATGCACAAAAAGACAAAGAAGTGAAGGAATCATGCTGTCAAGATAAACGTCAATACTATGACAACTTGGCAGAAGCAGCAGAGAAAGCAGCATATACAAATGATATGAAAACCATATATAAAATCACAAAGCAGATGACAAGTAACTTCAACACAAGATGTGAAAGTGCAGTAAGGATATAAAATGGACAACTGGTCAGTGGAGAAAGAGAAAAAATTGAAAGATGGAGGGAACACTTTAACACCCTACTAAACAGAACACAAGCAGCACAAATAGACATACCTGAAGCAAAAACTGAACTAAACATCAATACAGGACCAATAACAATAAGTGAAGTAAAGGAGGCGATAAAGAAGATAAAATCAGACAGGGCACTAGGTGAAGATGAAGTGACTGCTGAGATGTTGAAAGCAGAAGAAACAGAAACACCAAAACAACTTTGCCGGATATTACAACAAATTTGGGATCTAGAAAAAGCCCCAGAGGAATGGAAAACTGGGCTTATAGTAAAACTACCAAAGAAGGGTGACCTCAGAGATTGCGGGAACTGGAGAGGCATTACCCTACTGCCACTCACCAGTAAAGTATTTTGCAGAATAATCATCAACAGAATTGTACCAACACTTGAGGAAAAACTTCGGAAAGAGCAGGCAGGATTTAGGAAAGGAAGATCATGCATAGACCACATATTTGTACTTAGACAAATATTAGAACAGGCAAATGAGTGGCATAGCACAACATATGCATTGTTAATAGATTTTGAGAAAGCCTTTGACAGTGTCAACAGAGATGCACTGTGGAAAATCCTAAGATGGCATGGCCTCCCCCATAAGATAGTAAATGTAATATATATATATGAGGGTTTTCAGTGCAAAGTTATCTGTGGAGAACATACCTCCAGCAGCTTTAGGGTACAAACAGGAGTGAAACAGGGATGTGTACTATCACCAACATTATTTATCTTGGCAGTAGACTGGTTAATGAAGGAGGTAACATCAGACAAAAGCAGAGGATTACAATGGACCCTTGACACAGTGCTGGAGGACCTTGACTTTGCAGACGACATTTGTCTATTATCAAGCAGTCACAAAGATATGCAAGATAAAATAAACAAGCTAGCTCAGAATGCAAACAACATAGGACTAAAGATCAACGTAGGAAAGACAAAGTTAATGAAGCAAAATGTGAACAACAGAAATGTACTCAGAGTAGATAGCAAGTTAGTGGAGGAGATCAATGAATTTGTATACCTTGGCAGTAGAGTAGTAGAAAATGGAGACAGCACAGAGGACATCAACAGCAGACTTACAAGAGCAAACCAGGCTTTTGCAGTGCTGCAGACTATATGGAAATAAAAAAAACTAAGCATAAATATGAAAATCAGGATTAAATTTAAGAGTAATGTTTTAAGTGTACTACTCTATGGAACTGAATGCTGGAAAATCACCAAAACCATAGAAAACAAGTTGAATTCTTTCCAGACTAAATGTTTACGAAGAATTAGAAAAATATTTTGGCCAAACACCATAAGAAATAACATCTTATTGGCAGAAATGCAGAAGAAGCCACTGACAACAATTATTGAGGAAAGACGCTGGCGATGGTTGGGACATGTGCTCCGAATGACTGACAACTCACTACCAAAAATAGCACTAAGATGGACACCACAGGGGAGCAGAAGTAAGGGTAGACCAAAAGAGACATGGAGAAGAACAACAGAAAGGATGCTGAGCAATAGAGGGCTCATCTGGGCAAGAGCAGAAAAAAAGGCGAAGGACAGGCATTTGTGGAAAACCCTTGCGGAAGCCCCATGTTCCCTGGGCACTTAAGGTTCAGAGAGAGAGAGAGCTATGTAAATAAGTGTGTTATATAAAATTCATCTACGTAGGCTTATCAGAAACAAAAGTTACAAGAGCCATAATTTAAAGAGCGTTAACTGATGCATTAATTTTTTATCTGTTTATTCACTAGGTGGTGCTTAGTTGTCAGTGTAAATATTTTATCCTTGTGCTGTGAGCCACTGAGGTACAGTTACACATCAAAATGGCGCGATGTCTAAAAAAAGCGGTTTACTGTTGGAGTGAAAAGTGTGATAATATTTTTATAGGCTAAGAACATGTCCACAGCTGAAATTCACAGCCAGCTCGTCAAGGTTTATGATAAAAAAGTTACGAGGTTATGAGGAGACAACATGTGGCAAAATGGCGTCGCTTGCTTCATGCTGGCAGGGAAAATACGGAAGTCAGACAAATTGGAAACAGTGGTCACTGAAGTCTGCCAACAGCAGAGGTCAATGCGGCACCTGGTAACAAACTGACTCAACAAGACTGAAGGATCACTTTGCGCCATACCGCGTCCAAACTGGTACTGAGCTATGGCAGTGTTCAGCACCTCATAGTGGATGTGCTGTGCTACACAAAAGTCTGTGCCAGATGAGTGCCATGTGAATTATCCAAGAATATGAAAAAGGCTAAATCAGCAGAGACATGACTTCTACAGTGAGGATGGAAACTTGGTCCTGAAGTCAGAAAAATGCTTTAACTTGGTGATTATGTTGAAAAATAGTGTGTGTGTGTGTGTATCTTTTTAACGTTACACATGTATTTTTTACCTGAGGATTGTATTTTTTACCTGAGGATTGTATTTTTTACCTGAGGATTGCTCCCTTTGCACAGCAGCACACGCAACCTTTTTTTCTGATCAGATGATCATATCACTCTCTAGTGTGCTGACAGGTCAAGGAAAATATGGACACTAACACCATATCCCTATGTGCCTCTAAGGCATGACAGGATTACCTTTACCTTCACCTCATAAGTCAAAGATGACTAACATAAATGCCTGTCTAACTACTCACAATTCGTGCTTTCCGTTCTTCTCTTGATTCATCATCTTCACTGTCACTATACTTGTATGACAAGGCAATCAACTTGCGGGGTTTGCTGGCCTCAGATTTACTGGTTCTGGTAATACTTGCTACAAAAATGAAATACGCAAAAAAAAAATTAAAAAATTGACAACTGGCAAATTTTAATGTGTCACAGCTATATACCTTCTAACAAGGCAAGCAAAGAGTATCTTCCTTTTATCAAAATACTCAAGCTAAGTGGGGTGTCTGACCAGTGAAGTGGTTACTGCACCCATAACTCGTGACACAACTGATGCCAGTGAATGAATGTCACTGAGATCCCCCAGTAACAGGCCTAGCCTGGCAAACAGGGCAAGGGTTGCCACAGTCCCGTGGTGGTGGAACCTGCTAAAGAAGCACTGCACACCCCCCCCCCCCCGCTTTTTTTAGCTCCAATCAGGAACTGAAAAAAAAAAAACCCCACTCCCAAGCTGACACAATGCTGTGTCTCAACATCTTCACTGCACTGGCTACTCACAATTTCAGGGAAACAGAAAAAAAAAAAAAAAGAATTCTGCAAGAGGCCCCCCCCCCCTTTTTCCAAGCTGTAGAAATGGGTACCTGACTCCTCCAGGAGTTGGGAAAGGAATGCAGCTAGTGAAAGAAGGGAAAATAATTTATCATGCAAATCTTGGGCCTCACAAATAAGAGACTACAAATGGCTAAATGAAAAACATAATTAGAATATGCGCCTAGAATATGCACCTAACAGAGCCATTGGTAACACTGACCTGGTATGAGAAAAAAAAATCATTATAATCAGTCACAGATTCCTCATACATATATAAAGACTGCAATAACTTGGTTCACCAACACCATACCTGAGCTGATGGGAGGAATAAGAGGTACAACATCTGCAGCAAACTGGCTTTCAAATATGTTTACAGTTTCAGGTTTGTCCCTCTCTACACCTTCAGCAGCAGCAACTGTCTCAAAGTCATTCTCTTTTTCTGATAAAGCAGGACACTCTGAATCCTGATTATCATCACCCTGTGGCTTGTCCTTTTCTGGAATGACTTCTGAATGTTCTGCAAGGACCAAAAAAAAAAAAAAAACATGAACTGTCCAAAAAAAAAATTCTTTCTGGAACACTATACTGTACGCTGAACAATATCTGACTGCGGAGGAAAAAAAGAAATGAACCAAAAAGTTTGGATTAGAATTTTTGACAGCCAACACAGCAACAATAAGCTTCCAGTATCTTCTCCCTATTCAGTGGTACCTCGGTATACGCCATTAATCCGTTCCAGATCCTTAGACTTATACCAAATGAACATATACCAAATGAACTTTCCCAATAAGAAATAAAGGGAAAATAATTAATCTGTTCTTATAAAAAAATCCTACTGTTGTTATTATAACACTGTTTAATACTAAAATACAAATGCTGTGAGTGAAATAAATACTGTACATAAATGAAAATTTACCAAATTTATTTCTCTCTTTTCTGTCGCTTTATAGCAGTATGTTCTTGGCTAGGATAACCAGGATTGGTAATTAGGAAATAATTAATAGAGTGAGTACCCTTGTTTGAAAGGTAGGTTGGTTGAGACCATTGAGCGGGGGTCTTGGGAAAAGCGTGCAGCATGGAGTAAACTGAGTGGGTAGAGATAGTATAAATACCACTCATGATTAGTCAAAGGGGAGCCTTACTTGTTGGTTGTAGCAGAAGCCTTACTTGTTTGTGTTGTAGGAAGAACCTTAGTAGTTTTGATGTAGATGGAATCTTGTTTTAGGAAGAGTTTCTAGCAGTGGCTATTGTTGGTAGTTAGTTGGATTGAGTTTTTCTTGTGATGGCTGAAGTTTTTGGTGGAACGTTGTAAGTATGATTTTATGTGTATAAGGACATTGTAAGGTTTTCGCCCATATGGCGTAGAGTTCTCTCACGCCGGGCATTGTAATTGTAATTTCTGTTCTGCCTAATGGCTACGTTTCCATCCTCATATTGTCCACCAATAAATGTGTGTTATTTGAAATACCAGAGATTAGATATGCTGATGACACAGTATTGCTGTCCACAACACAAGAAGGAATGGAAAAACTAATTATGTCAGTCCGCAAGAACAGCGAAGAGCAGAACCTCTATCTTAATGCAAAGAAAACTAAAGTGATGACAACTGACAAAACAAACAAGGCAACTGAAATATGTATCAGTGAGGAAAAACTGGAAGAAGTGGAGAGTTTTGAATATCTTGGATCACTACTAACTAATAATGGAGATACAATGAGGGAAATTAAAAGGAGGACATCTATTGCTCTTCAGAAAGTAAAACAAATAAAGAATCTGTGGAGAGGAGCAGACAGAACCACAAATATAAGATTTTTAAGGGCATGCATCTTTCCCATCGCAACATATGCCTGTGAGACCTGGACACTTAACAAAACAGCTGAGAAGCACATAAATGCCTTTGAATGTAAATGCTATAGAAGAGTTCTCCAAATATCGTGGACACAAAAAAGAACAAATATATCTATACTACAAGAGCTTAATATTGAAGAAGGCTGGCTAGTAAAGAGGATTAAACAAAGAAAACTTAAATATTTTGGCCACATTAAACGTCATGATAATTTAGAGAAGACCGTATTGGAAGGATACATAATGGGAAAAAGAAAAAGAGGAAGACCGAAACGAAGATGGCTGCAAGACATCGTTGATGATCTGGAAATGGATGCAGCAGCAGCAGGCCATCTTGCTCACAACCGAGAGGCCTACAGGAGTGCTGTTTGGGAGGCAAAGTTCCGCAAGGGACATGCAAAGGAATGAAATGTTTGAAGATATAACTACACCACTTGGCTTTGTTGGAATTCTCATTGTTGACCAGTTTGTTTTGGTTGGAAGACTGCCAAGTTATGTTAAGATGTTGTATCTGTATTATTTTTGTGGAGTTGGAAGCCTGGGTGTCTTGTTGTATTTTCTCAGTGTGTAACATAGAAAATTAGGTGGTTTTAGAACATCAACAACAAGAAGAAATTTATAAGATGAAAATGTACTCCACAAGAAGATTTAATCAACCAAGTAGAAAACTATTTCAGTGGTGCTTAGAATATAATTATAGAGAAATAGTAAATACTGTTACAGCTTTTCTTCTGTCAGGTCCCTACTACAGTGCTCTAATGTCTCTGAATTTTGTTTGGTAATCGATTTCACTCCCTTCGCAATGTTAGCCAATTTAATAGCGTCTTTGTTTTTCACAATTGTAGATACCATCGTTCTCGGCATACGGTATGGAATAGCCAAGTTTCAGATATGCATGCCATTTTCATACTTTTTCAACAATCTCTTTTTTCATCTCCATGGGGATCCTAACCATTTTCTTCGTTGCTTGACTCTTCTCATTAACTTTCTTAAACTCACTGTTAATGAATTTACAAAAAATGTACGCGAAAAAACACAAAATCACATGAAAATTTCAGAGTTATAGCAGCAACAGGTGTGCTGACATTCATGGGCAGTCGTAGCATTGTCTAGAAAGAGATAAACAAGGATAACGCGCACAGTCGTAACTCATCAAACTCGAGTCGTATTCCAAACAAATATCGTATACCAAACAAAATTTTTCGTGTCCAAACAGTAAGTATATCAAGTTGGAATTATTTTAAAGTGGTCGTATACTGAGGTACCACTGTAGTTTATAAAATGGCTCATTTTTCTTGACCTGTTAGCATATCAAACAGTAATGTGGCTTGCTATTATGATTCCCAGCTCAGCTCGGGGGGTGGGGTGTGTGTGTGTGTGTGTGGGGGGGGGGGCACGCGCGCGCCAGGTACCCATTTCTACAGCTATCCTGACTGAGTAACATTCTGCTGGAATCTAGCTTTCACCATGAAAGACAAATGCGCTAAAGCATTTTTTGTGTGGACACACAATACTGATTGCAACATAACATAAAATACACACACACAAAAAAAAGTAGAAGCTTTTACCTTTAATAAGATTAATCTCCCCCTTACTGGTAACATTATCTTCTGATGGCTCTGTTGTATCTTCTTCACTGTTCAATGATAAGTCTTCAAAAGATGAAAGGTCACTAGTATGGACAGAGCTGACTGTGACGTCTGACAGTTCCCCAGGATCTCTGTCCACATCCCAAGCAAAATTGTATCTTGTCAAAGAAACAAGCAACATGTTAAAACAAGGCATATATTAATGTTTCAACTCAAACACTGTTGAAACATCAGTACTCTACCCTACTATGTACATGGTTTTTATACATATATATATATATATATGCACACACAATCATGAAAGCAGGTAGCCAGGCACTTTTACACACACACATAGATATATAAATCAGATAGAGAAGCCTAATTTCTACATCTTTAGAATCATTTAAGTCTAAGAAAAAAAATTAGCTACCCTCTCACGCACCACTTTGCTTAGCAAAAAAAAAAAAAAAACACAACATATTTCAAGTATAAAACACAAATGTTTAAAAGTTATGCTGTAACTGAAAAAAAGTCTGCTAACATTTTTAATGAACTTTTCAACTTCCATTAATTAAACTATTCCACAAAACTCTATATATGTAAAAACTTCATATAAATTTATTGTAGTCAATAAACCTGTCCTAATGACAATATACATGAACGCAGACAATGCATTTACCAAATTAAGTGGACAATACTGCATTGTGCTATACACACTAAACCACACATAAGCAGAAGGTAGGATCTCTTACTCTACTTGTAAAGTCCCACTGACAGTTTTAGCTATGAAGAATAGGACTGTTTTATTTATGTCCATAGCTACACTCATTGCTCAATACCTGATTACCTGGCTGTAAAATACGCACATGAAATGCATACTGAACAAGAGTAAAGATGTGAAGTAGAACAATTTCCTTTTAAATAACTGTTCAGCAGCAATGAAATGTTAATATTTACTGTTTGAAAAATTTACTTTTCCAACTTCTAATGTTAAAAAGTCCTATGGGGAAAAATGATGAAAGGATTAGAAGAGTTAGGTTGCTGCTGTTATAACATGCACAGTGAAGCTGCCACTCTCTTAAACCCTACATTCTACCATCTAGAATTTTTTGATTTCAAATATTTAGATCAAGAGAAAACTCTTCAATAACAACACCCAAAACCATAGCTAGAAATTCAGAAACACTGGAAACAGCATAATAAGAATAAAACTGCATTACATCCAACATCCAAATCTGATAAAAAAACTTTTTACCATGAAAGAATGCTGCTGCTTCTGTTACTCATCATTAACTGTAAAACTATATTCCAACACCAAATTAAAAAAAAAAAAAACAAACAATGCAAAGCAAATAGCCACCAAATAACCAGGTGTGCTTATATTGCTGAAAAAAAAAATTAGTGGAAAAAAAAACAAAACGGTGAACCCATATGCAAAGAAACACAAAAAAATGAAGCTCAAACAACGGCCCAAAATTCTGGAAAAAATACACAAGCCAAAGTGTATCTGATCACAGATTTATTTTTTTAACATTAAAATTCTGCTTTCCCAGAAACTGAAATGAACAGTTAAAACACGTTAAATTCAAAAAGCTTGATTGGGAGAGAACTGCTGAAATATCTTCAAGCGTTGAGGACTCAGTGACTGAAAGATTCAAATGGGCTTTGAAAAACGGAATTTTCTTTCTCACGGGGAGTTCCCAACGTCGTGTTTACTGTAAAAATAAAAAAAAATAAAAAGAAAATGCTTGGAGAGCACAGTAAAAAAAAAACAAAAAACAGGGAAATCTGCACTTGACCAAGCACAAGAAAGATACCTTTTAAAATATTACTGACTTAAAGCTGTGTAAAAGTATGCAATAAAACATGTGCGTGAGGCGTGTGAGCTGGTCTTTAATTACCAACAGTAGCTCATGTGCTATCAGGTGTTTTGATGGTGATAAATGTGCCCAGAAGTATAAAATGCTATTACCAACACAAGATAATATGTTTCATGAAACATTTTAAATATCAAAATCATAAAAACGAGGGTGAACTTACTTTTTACCCGGCTGACTTGTGGGTGCTTGCTCTTCTCCTTTGGAGTCATTATAAAGAGTAACACCTTGCTTGAGGTTTCTTTCAGACTCTTCGGCATCTATCATATCAAATGTTTCTTCATCATCTGATACATCTTCTGCCGCTTGGAAAACATCCATTAAATTATGGTTTGGTGGCAGAGGATCTTCTCTGCCTTCAGACTTCATTTCCAACGCCCTCCTTTTTTCTTCTTCCTCTTTTTCCCTTTCTGCTTTTAATCGTTCAAACTCTTTCATGCGTTCTTTTCTCTTTGCAGCTCGAATCTCATGCTTTGTTAGTGGTTTCCCAGATTCTGCCATCATTGCTTCTGCTAAGACTCGAGGCGAGAACATGGAGGCCAGATCAGCGCCAGGAGTTGCCTGTGCATTACTTACAGTTTTGGTGATGAAAGCAGCCGCCGTTTTGAATACTGCAATTTTCTCTGGTGTTAAATCTTCTTTTGAAACTTTGGACAAGGTATGGGAGATTAAAGCCGGTATGGTAGGTGTCGTTGGGAGTGCTGGACGCACAGAAGCTGGAGGGGGGACCAATGACACTGGAGGAATTACTGGAACAGTGCCTGGAGGTGGAGGGATGGAACCTGGAGGCGGAGGACGAATAATGGCACCAACGGATCCGCCTAAAATACCAGGA
The DNA here is from genome assembly GCA_009760885.1 of Achatina immaculata. Classification (NCBI taxonomy): domain Eukaryota; kingdom Metazoa; phylum Mollusca; class Gastropoda; order Stylommatophora; family Achatinidae; genus Lissachatina; species Lissachatina immaculata. Next base: position 7,143,542 of record CM019717.1, read on the forward strand.
GGCGCCACCGGGCTGGACTGCAGAGGCATTCCAGGGATGCCTGGCGATGATCCTATATTGGATGCATTGGTGAGCAAAGGAGTTCCAGGCAGTCCTGGTGGAGGTTTGCTGAAGTCAGGAACACTCTGTGCTGGTGTTGGCTGAGATGATACTGAAGGTGTATTGGCAAGAGAAGGTGAAGTGCTATTATTGAAAGGTGTAACACTTGCACCTGCTGGGGTAATTCCACCAAAGGGAGGTATCATTGGCTGGCTGGGGATCATGGGCTGTCCAGGAATCATTGGCTGCATAGTCTGATTAAAACTCTCCATGCCAGACAAACCTGGTGTCCAACCTCCCATGAAAAATGGCTGCATCATACCTCCAAAACCCATGCCTTGTGGGTTGAAGGGTACTCCAGACACTGAGCTTGTGATACCTGCTGCACCTGCAACTGAATTTGCCATTCCAGGCATGGTTGGAGCTGGAAAAGTAGCACCAGTTTGTGGCTGAGACCATGGTAAGGCACCAGGGGTGGGGAGAATTCCTGGAACACTACCAAAAGCATCATCTGTGGGGGAAAAAAAAACACCACAAAGTTTGATCAGTCATCACAAAACTTTTCAATTCATGAAAATTAGGTGGACAACAACACTCCATTTTTAAGCTGTCAATTTATGATGAATTGTTCAGCAAACATTTCTAATGCTTTACATTTTAAGACTGCAATAGTCAGCAAAAAAAAAAAAAAAAGTTGTAATACATCATGGAAGAGAAGTGAACTGAAAATCTGAAATATGCAGACTAGATATTATGTGAATTAGTTATTTCATTGATCATTAATATGAAACAAAACTTTGAAGTTTTGGGAAAGGGGTAAACTACCACTACTACTACCACTACCGCTACCACTACTCATCATTTTGTTTTAAAACCACAGACAGTGCAAACTATTCATACAATTCCCTCCAAACTTTGTCCTTTATGATCAGCTGCAGTTACTGGAACATAACTTCTTGTAATCAAGAACATTACAGTCAAACCAAATGTGCTGTTTCATGTTATTTTCCTCCTTCCTAGAGAATTTTTTTCTTTGGTCATAAGCCAGGATTTCTAAATTTCAAGAAGACTTTTTAAAAGTGAAATTCTGTGACTTTTTTTCAATTACAAAAAAAAAAAAAAAAAATCCACTTCCATTAAATATTAGAAACAAGACTGCACAAGATGGGCATGATCATGAATGCTATCAGGGAAGGTATATAATGTAATGTAATGTAATAAAATACTGAAACAAACAACACCCTAATGAAATTACAGAGTTGGTCAGCCTTATTTCTCTCAGACTTGTCAAAATTTATTTAATACTAAAGTAAAACTAGTGGAGGAAAAAATAAACATCATTTCTGGATCTCTTGAAATGTCATGTTTATATTCAATCCCTTACAGTTTTTTTTAATTTGTTAAAGTCAGCAAAAACTGTCACTTTTCCCAGCTTTTTTCCTTCTGAATGTAATCAGTCAGAATTTACTGTGCTTTTCTTCCCCCATACTGTCATTTGATAATTCTGATTCTTCTTCTTCTTCTGTCTTCTAATAAGAAAAGTCAACATCAGCAGAATTATTTCTTGGATTAACTGCACTATATACAAAGGCCACCTGAAGCTGGAAATGAAATCAGCTGTCACAAGGTTGGAGGGGAAATTTTCAAGGTATACACCCTGGAGTCTTAAAGGATGCCCTATACAGACTGAGTACTAGCCTGCTAGAGCAACAGTATGAAAGAACAGAGCATGTAATCTTTAATCTTAAATTTTATCAGTTTCTTTCTGCATTTTATCAGTTAATTTTATGTTGTTCAGCAGTTTTCTTATACTGCATTTTACTTCACTCTTTCTGCCTAGTGCAATTTAAATATCAGTCTATCATTTGCACAGGTAACACAGGTATTGACTGGGTACATGGGACCCAACTAGAAGATCTTGATTTTGCTGATGACATAACTCTTATCAGTAATAATGTGAATTCCATGCAAGAAAAAACAGATAGCCTATCTTCACTGGCTAGCAAAATAGGACTTGAAATTAACAAGGACAAAACAAAAATAATGAAAATTCCCATCAATCAAAATGGAAAAATACACATAGAAGGGACAGATATTGAAGAAGTCAATCAATTTGCATACCTTGGCAGCTACATAGACCAGGATGGTGACACTAGAAAGGAAGTTAGGATCAGAATTGCAAAAGCAGCATCAATCTTCAAGAATCTTGAGAACATATGGAATTCAAAAGTTATAAGCACAAAAACCAAGTTAAGACTATTCAATTCAAATGTAATATCCACCCTCATTTATGCATGCGAAAGCTGGAAAACAACTAAAGAAATAGAAAAGAAATTAGACTCTTTTGAAAACAAATGCCTAAGGAAAATACTTGGCATCAAGTGGAATGAATTCAAGAACAATGCAGAGATAAGACAGATGACTGAACAACAACCAGTCTCACGGGTGATCAGGAAAAGGAGATGGACATATGTTGGTCACTTGATGAGAAGAAATGATCAGAGAATCCCAAAACAAGCTATCAAGTGGAACACAACAGGCCGAAGAAAAAGGGGCAGACCGCGTGAAACTCTGAAGAGGACATTATTAAGAGAGGCCAAGTTAACAGGCATAAAATCCTTTGTTGAGGTTGAAAGACTCGCCGAAGACAGGAAAAATTGGCGAACTACTTTGCGAGCCCTATGTGACGTCTAACGGCACGGGAAGGATATAAGATATAAGATAAGATTTGCTGGATAATACAGCAATTTCTTTTTACACTGATGGTAACATGCAGTATTAGGAGTAACTGGTGAACTGAGCTGGTGCAGGTGAGCAGCTATAAAAGTACACTTTTGGAGATGACATTTATGCTTTTTGATGGCAGCACAAGTCATTTAAACCACATTAACACCTACTCCTAATTCTCTTGCTTTCATTCCTACAGATTTTCTAACAAGAAATTCCTCATAAACCATGTTATAAATAAATAAACATGATCAGTGACTTGTCTGATTTTTTTTTTTAATCGGCTGAAGTAATTAAATCTACAGTGAACTCTGCTATAAAAATGCACTCCCCATTTTCCTTTTTTACAATAAATGTGATACACATAAGGAGTTGTTTTCTTTGCTCCATTTTACTACGGTATTGGTGATCTCTCTCTCTCTCTCACACACATCTGAACCTTAAATGCCCAGGGCACATGGGGCTTCCGCAAGGGTTTCCCACAAATGCCTGTCCTTTACCTTTTTTTCTGCTCTTGCCTAGGTGAGCTTTCTATTGCTCAACATCCTCTCTGTTGTTCTTCTCCATGTCTCTTTTGGTCTACCCTTACATCTGTTCCCTTGTGGTGTCCATCTTAGTGCTATTTTTGGTAGTGAGTTGTCAGTCATTCGGAGCACATGTTCCAACCATCGCCAGCATCTTTCCTCAATAATTGCTGTCAGTGGCTTCATCTACATTTCTGCCAACAAGATGTTATTTTTTATGGTGTTTGGCCAAAATATTCTTCTAATTCTTCATAAACATTTAGTCCAGAAAGAATTCAACTCGTTTTCTGTGGTTTTCCAGCATTCACTTCCACAGAGTAGTACACTTAGAACATTTAGAAGATATATGATAAGATATATATATATATATATACATTTAGAACATATCTCTTAAATATCCTGATTTTCATATTCATACTTAGTTTTTTTTATTTCCATACAGTCTGCAGCATTGCAAAAGTCTGGTTTGCTCTAGTAAGTCTGCTGTTGATGTCCTCTGTGCTGTCTCCATTTTCTACTACTCTACTTCCAAGATATACAAATTCATTGACCTCCTCCACTAACTTGCTATCTACTCTGAGTACATTTCTGTTGTTCACATTTTGCTTCATTAACTTTGTCTTTCCTACATTGATCTTTAGTCCTATGTTGTTTGCATTCTGAGTTAGCTTGTTTATTTTATCTTGCATATCTTTGTGACTGCTTGATAATAGACAAATGTCGTCTGCAAAGTCAAGGTCCTCCAGCACTGTGTCAAGGGTCCATTGTAATCCTTTGCATTTGTCCGATGTTGCCTCCTTCATTAACCAGTCTACTGCCAAGATAAATAATGTTGGTGATAGTACACACCCCTGCTTCACTCCTGTTTGTACCCTAAAGCTGCTGGAAGTATGTTATTGTGCAATGTTGATCACATTCTATTTAAGCTTTCTTTGGAATTGCAGTGAAAACTGATTTGGTCCTTGAGGAAGCTTCAGAACAATGAGAACTTGTTAAAATTATAAGAAAAAAGGCTGTTAAAATTTCTAGGATGAGAAGAAGTTACAGAACTAGGTAATAACTTGAAAATTTAAGAGAAAAAAAAAAGAGGAGGAGATGACAGCCAAGACTAAAATATCCCAGTGAACTGACAGAGTGCCATGGAAAGAGAAAAGCTCTTAAACTGACTGGAAACATCAAGCATCATACAAGAAAGAGAACCATGGTTGGCAGGTCTATGTGGCATGGCAAATAATATATATATAATATATATATATATATACAACTCACAAGACCTCTGGGAGTCATGACCCAGCCCCCCCCCCCCCCAGTGTCAGGTGTTTAATAGGGTCGAAACACTTGTCTGGGGGGGGTACTTCCTCTGATGATCTGAAGGAGTTGCGTTGTTCTGCTCTCTATAGTAGAGAGTTTCCTGCATATATATATATATATATATATATATATATATATATGTCATCACCAATTCAGTAGTAAAATAGAGCAAAGAAAGCAACTCCTTATGTGTATCACATTTGTTGTAAACAAGGAAATAAAGTAGGGGAGGGCATTTTTATAGCATTTGTACTATATCTTTGTGTCACGTGTCTAAATTCAATTACCTCTGAACAACAATAACAGATGATGGAAAGTGCACAAACAAAATAAAATCATGAATAGGTACAGAACAAGCAGCTTTTTAAGGATGTGATGAAGATTCTAACAAATAAGATGTCCAAACAACTGAGAAAAAGCACAGTACAGTGCTATAAAGAACCAATGTGGTTATGAAACTTAGATAATCAACAAACAGATGACAAATAAATTGAAAGCAACAGAGAGGTAGTTTTGCAGAAAGATGCAACAAATACCCTGAACAGAAAAAAAAAAAAAAAAGTGATGTACATGAAAAAAATAATTTCAAATGATCACTTATGCAGTTCTTCTTTCAACTTTTTAAAACTTAATCTTCAATGTATTATAAAGGACAGAAGCACAGATGGGAAAGGCACGCAAAGAAAAGCCCCTACCTGGTTTCATATTCTGATTCATCAAAGACTGGAGCTGTTGCTGCTGGAGCATTAATCTCTGCTGCTCCTGTTTTCGTTTTTGTTGCTCTTCTTGTCGGGCCTTCAGGTCAATGCCAAGATGGTTAGATACAGCTTCATCAATCCTGGGCTTGATACCCTAAGGCAAATATTGTTTGCTTCAGTTTCACATTACAACATAACTATGAATTAAATGCTTGTAGGAAACTGCATGTGCAACATTTAAATATGATTTAATTTTATGGCTTGTGATTTCAGAATTCATTATTCTATAAAGGCATTTTTCATCTTAGAAGACAACTTTGAAGCAAGCAGATGTTAACTGGCATCTCCACTGAGTACATATCATTTTACTGAGGTAACCAGTATGAAGAAAGTGCCATCTAAACTCTGTCACTCAGCTCCAGAGGAAAGACAAGGTCCATACTATTGAAAATGTAGCAGGGTGCAGGAGTTGGCAGAAGGATAAGCCAAATGACCTCGCCAACTCCCATAACTTTTGACTCTCCTGAATCACCCGCAAAGTAGTGGGTTTGACAGAGACTGGTAGTACAGTACTGTCAAATGGTAGCAGATGAACCCAATCAGACTCATTACTAATTAAGTTAAGCAGTGCTTCATTATATACAAATAATAATTTTCACACGGCATGTCGGAGACAAAACATCATTACATACCAGTAATATCTTAGGATTTACAACTTGGTCAATGATACGATCAACACCTATTGTCATCACACCAGAGCTGCAATATATATATATGTATATATAAATATAAATACACTATTTAGGCACAATTATTTTATTTTCAATTACTTTTCTGTCATGTAAAGGTGCATAACACAGTACTAAGATCTAGTCAGATGTTTAGTGTGTGTAAAATTGTTGTTCGTCTATCATCTTTGATGATGACCACGGTCTAAATAGGGCGAGGTGTGTCCATGCATGACCAACTAGCCCTATACGAGCTTTAAAAGTTTTGCCACACACGGAACATACATGTCCAGATTCAATTGTGGGTGCCTGTGCAGCCTTGGCTTTTTGCATTGTGCGTTTGTGCTGGGCACTTTCAATTCTTGAACGCTCAGAGTGGTTATAGCCCTCCATTATGGGCAGACTTGTGCTTTGGACTCCCAAGAGTTTGTGTCTATCCCGAAGGCCTTGAGTGAGGCTTTGATTGTATCCTTGTATCGCTTTTTTTTGCCCTCCTGCTTTCCGTTTTCTGTTCAGAAGTTCCTCATATTGTGTGTGTAAATATGCGTAAAGTAATATTTATCTGACATAATCAGTGATAAGAAGAACTGATGATAGTTGTGTTATAAAGTACACCCTCTTTGCAACTGTGTCTTTTGTTGTAAGTTTTTGGACCCTATTTTCTCCTCACATGTTGCAGCAACATAAGCAGAGCTGCTCTTTGTGTGACAGTGTCTTTTGCAAGTTCTCCTCAGTTCTTGTGGCTGTTTGAAAATCACAATTTAACACATAAACAGAGCATGCTAGTGGATGAACCATTAGTGAGTCCCCTTTTCACACCAAAGAAAGTAGTTGGACTCTCAGTACAGTTGCAGTCCCATGGACCTAGTTATAAAATCATACTCTGAAATCAGAGAAGACTCATCTTGTAAAGCAAGTTACACCAGAAGACACTGTACATATATTTTGAAGGGAATAAACAAGGAAACTTAAATATCAATTACATGAATACAGGATGACTCTGAAACTAAAAGCAGATGAATGAAAAAAAAAAAAAGAAAAGAAAAGAAGTTTATATATTCTAGTACTATTAACAAATATATATGATTTTTATTTACAGCCAACTCTGAAACTTTCTGCCATGTCCAGAACAAGAACACTTTGCACATAAATCATACCAAATATATTGGAATTCATAAATACTTCAAAGTCAAGGAGGTTTACAAAGCATAAGTGACTATAAGAATCAATGTGGCCTTTCTGTCAGGTCCTACAAAACTGTGAAAAGCTTTGTAGAAGTGGGATTTTGTCAGCTGTTACCACTGAAGCTTCAAATTAAGCCATGATTTGCCTGATTTTTCCATGTGGGAAAGTACACAAAGCAAATGATTTGAAGCCTAACTTTTATACATGTAAAACCTCTTTTCTAAATGCATTAAACCCAAGATAACAAATAGCACTGCATGATAATATAGTTATAAACTGGATAACCAGAGTAAGCTGGGGCATGTAAATAATTAAGTTGCATGCCTGCTGTTTCATTTCTTGCTGGCAAGAGAAACCCAATCTTTCATTTCACATTTTAAAGGATCACTTCTGAAATCTTGCTATTCAGTCAGAAAAAAAGTGTGGTAAATTCACAATGAGAAGAATGAGATGAACAACAAAGAGGAAGATATTGTTCAGTCAGAGAAAAGGTGTAGTAAGTTCACAATGAGATGAACAACAAAGAGAAAGACAATGATCAAGTTTTTGGAGAACAAAACATCTCAGAAACTGCAACACTGTCACTTGGACTCTTTGGATATAAAGGACAGAATGGTATGATGATAATGTTACATACACCAGTCATCACTTAAATAAAATACACTAAACGCTATTTTTAAAGTGATTCATACGTTCTGTGCTGTTACATCATTGTTGACTGAATATTTCATTTGTAAATTTTGAAATTCAAATCATCATCATGATGTGCCATGCCTGGTGGCATCAGTGACCTCGTCTCTCCTGTTTCCAATCTTTCATGTTTTTCATCAGTTCTGTTGTGGTTCTCCCACGCCATTTTGTCAAGCAGTCTAAGATTTTCCCTCTTGGTCTACCTCTCCCTTTCCTGCCTCCCATTTTCCTTGCATTCACAATATTTTCGATTCCTCCTCTTCTCATAATACAGCAAGTGAACCTAGACTGTCTTCTGTAGTGTGTTCATTATGGTTCATTTCTCAATGGCTTTTCTTAGGCATTCTTCATTTATTTTAGCTGTCCATGGTACTCCTGGTAAGAATAGTGAAGAGCAGAACCTCTATCTTAATGCGAAGAAAACTAAATTGATGACAACTGACAAAACAAACAAGGCAGCTGATATATGTATCAATGAGGAAAAACTGGAAGAAGTGGAGAGTTTTTAATATCTTGGATCACTGCTAACTAATAATGGAGATACAATGAGGGAAATTAAAAGGAGGACATCTATCGCTCTTCAGAAAGTAAAACAACTAAAGAATCTGTGGAGAGGAACAGACAGAACTACAAAAATGAGATTTTTAAGGGCATGCATCTTTCCCATTGCAACATATGCCTGTGAGACCTGGACACTTAACAAAACAGCTGAGAAACACACAAATACCTTTGAATGTAAATGCTATAGAAGAGTTCTTCAAATATCATGGACACAAAAAAGAACAAATATATCCATACTACAAGAACTTAATAATGAAGAAGGCTGGCTAGTAAAGAAGATTAAAGAGAGAAAACTTAAATATTTTGGACACATTAAATGTCACGATAATCTAGATAAAACCGTCTTGGAAGGGTACATAATGCGAAAAAGAAAGAGAGGAAGATCAAGGCGAAGATGGCTGCAAGACATCGTTGATGATCTGCATCAGCAGCAGGCCATCTTGCTCACAACCAAGAGGCCTACAGGAGTGCTGTTAGGGAGGCAAAGTTCAGCAAGGGACATGCAAATGAATGAATGAATTAATGGTACTCCTGACATTCTTTGTACTAATTACATTTCAAATATCTCTCTCTCTCTCTCTCTCTGAACCTTAAGTGTTCAGGGCACATGGGGCTTCCGCAAGGGTTTTCCACAAATGCCTGTACTTCGTCTTTTTTTTCTGCTCTTGCCCAGGTGGACAATCATGGAATCATGGACAATAGGCAAGTCTGCACAAAAATCATTGGAAGCAGCAGAAATGTGGTTTATTAGAAGAATGTTGCGAATCCCCTGGACAGCAAAAATAACTAATGAAGAATGTATGAGAAGAGCTGGAGAGACAAAAAACCTTGTCAGAAAGATAAGAGAGAGACAATGTACTTTCATAGGACATGCAATGAGAAGAGGGGGCATTGAAAATATTATAACAACAGGAAAAATAGAAGGAAGAAGATCAAGAGGAAGACCAAGAGAAATGATACTGGACAGTCTGACGGGATGGTGTGAGAGGAGATCACCAACTGAACTGATGGCCTGCATGAAGGATCGGGTACTCTGGAGAAGCATAATAGCCAACGCCAGTCGGCACGGCACCTGATGATGATGATGCCCAGGTGAGCCCTCTATTGCTCAACAACCTTTCTGTTGTTCTTCTCCATGTCTCTTTTGGTCTACCCTTACTTCTGTTCCCCTGTGGTGTCCATTTTAGTGCTATTTTTGGTAGTGAGTTGTCAGTCATTCGGAGCACATGTCCCAACCATCGCCAGCGTCTTTCCTCAATAATTGTTGTCAGCGGCTTCATCTGCATTTCTGCTAATAAGATGTTATTTCTTATGGTGTTTGGCCAAAATATTTTTCTAATTCTTCGTAAACATTTAGTCTAGAAAGAATTCAACTTGTTTTCTATGGTTTGGTGATTTTCCAGCATTCAGTTCCATAGAGTAGTACACTTAGAACATTACTCTTAAATATCTTGATTTTCATATTTATGCTTAGTTTTTTTATTTCCATATAGTCTGCAGCACTGCAAAAGCCTGGTTTGCTCTAGTAAGTCTGCTGTTGATGTCCTCTGTGCTGTATTCATTTTCTACTACTCTACTGCCAAGGTATACAAATTCGTTGACCTCCTCCACTAACTTGCTATCTACTCTGAGTACATTTCTGTTGTTCACATTTTGCTTCATTAACTTTGTCTTTCCTACGTTGATCTTTAGTCCTATGTTGTTTGCATTCTGAGTTAGCTTGTTTATTTTATCACGCATATCTTCATTTCAAATATATAGATATGTAGGAAACTCTCTACCATAGAGAGCGGAACAACAACACAACTCCTTCAGATCATCAGAGGAAGTACCCCCCCTCAGACAAGTGTTTCGGCCCTTTAAACTCCTGACACTCTAAGGGGGGTGGGCCCCTCTGGGTCATGACTCCCAGAGGTCTTGTGAGTTGTTGCTTTTTTTTGGGACTGAACCCATGACCTTCCAGTTGCCACTGCACTTTTTAAGTGCGTCTTTAGCGATTTAGCTACGGAAGACTGGTATTGGTTGTGGCAAATGAAATTACTTATGTTCCCAATGCTTGTTTCGCATACTCCACAGCCAGCATGAGGCCCTTTCTGGTGTTTCTGAAAGGCTTCTCAATGCCCTTGCTCTATATAGAAATAAATATCCAATTCATTTTGTGCAATATTTTGACTCCCTTTAACTATGGTTTCAAATTAGCCATAACTATTCTTCCTTCCATTACATTTGATAAATGAGTTGGCCATATCTCTCTCTCTCTCTCTCTCTCTCTGGTGTGTGTTTGTTATATATGTATGTATGTATATATATACACACACACATACATACATTTTTTTTTCTCTTTTAATTAAAATGAAACAAGTAATATGCATCTAATTATACTGAAACAGTCCTATCATTTGCAAATTATCCTCGTTCTACACAACCTGCCTTAGAAGATTTTGAATATTTACTGGTCACAAACAATGGAAACCTACTTGCCCAATGTGAACTAGAAGATAGGCATATCATAATAGCAAAAAAACCCTGGAAATGGATTGGTCATGTGCTCCAAAGAAAGTCCATCAACACTGCTAAAAACAACCATACAATGAACACCCATGGGAAAAAGGAAAGAAGAACAGTTGAAGCAGAAATGAGTAGCAGAGGCACAATACAAAGGCTGATTGCAGACAGTGGGAGGTAGAAAGAATCTGTTGTTGCCTTGCAGGATGCCACAGGTCGTATTGGGGAGTGATTGCTTAGATGATCACCCGGCAAGGACATGTATGAAAAATAAAAAGTCTTATCACACCATAAAGGCATTTAGGGCTTTGGCAGTAGTGCCAATATTTTATTTGATCTTATGGCACATGACAGGCTCTGCATAATATCTGGTCATCTTTCCTTCCCCAGCTCCAAAATGAGTCCAAGACCCATTTCTACAGCTAGGTGACTGGGGCACTTCCAGCTGGACTTGAACCACTGACTCTCATGTGAGAAACAAACAAAGTACCCACTATGCCACTCAGACACCATGAATTATACTGGAAAAAGCTCTCAGATGTTGTAGATAAAAACTTACTTATTCAACTGACGCCTCAAGGTTTCTCTTAACTGGTTCTTGTTCACATTTGCATTCCATTTCTGTCCATTCAGAAACCGTTCCACAAACTTTTCTACTCGCTGAATCAAGTTATGGTAAGCAGGCTATGAAATAACAAAAAAAGAAATGCTTGTGAATTATATAAAAATTCTAAACATTTATAGTGATGCCATTAATTGGGAAAAAAATCAGTAATAAAACAGAGCAGAGCCAATAGATGACCATTTTCATACCTATGCTCTAGAAAAGAAAATCATTTTTAAAATCCTTGTAATAATGCATACTGTTTCCAATACATATTAATTCTGTTTCTGAGTTAACCAGTTCTATATGCAGTCCAATCATATGTGAATGTTACAAGTTAACCAGTTCTATATGCAGTCCAATCATATGTAAATGTTACAATACTTCTTTTCATCTTAGCAAGATGATTTTTGAAGGCAGTAAATTCGAACGTTTTGTGGAACTTGACAAGCACCACTTTATCAAGCTGCACCTCTCATGGTTGATTCTACCAAAATCTGGTTGGCGTAAATGGTCACAGCAAGAATAAATGACATTTGTATTCCAGGTTACTGCATATCTGCACTTGCATCTTCTGTCTTCAGTTTTAGCCCTTGTTTCCTCCTCACAAGATCTCTCTCCTCCCCCACAAAAGCAGTTGCTCTTCATGTAATACCGTCTACTGCCAGCTCTTCTCTGTCTCTGAGGCTGCTTGAAAAAAAATCTCTCTTATTATATCTCCGTTTATTTCTGTTATGGTATATCTCTCACGATTCTTTCCTCCAGCTGTTCGCCATGCATTTCCTTGGGCAATATTATTATTGAAGCAATCTTTGCGAAAACAATTAAGTTCAGTTCATTTCAGATACACATTACGATCTGATACAATTTTCACTCGTTCAAGTGTACTTATTACCTTTGTATCCACATCTGCAAGGCATTCTTTCCTAAACTGATCGAACAAGCCCTGCGATTTCACTTTATTGATAACATCTCGGATAGCAGGGCTGTCACTGGAACTGTCTTCAGCTGTTTGTCGACTTTCTGATTCCATGGTCAGCTCCTTACATTTACCTGCAAGTGGATGTGATATCAGATAAAACGACAACGAAGACAGAGGTTAATGAATAACTATATTCCTGCGCAAAGCTGCAAAATGTGTCCCGTTTCGCACGGACGTCGCCATTTTGTCGTTTGGTTTCTCAAATGGCCGATTCTAAGAAGATGGAGAGAGCAGCATGATTGAAATTGCCAGATTGCATTATGTAAGAGTCAAACACCAAAGACGGTACAATCTTACATCATTCCCGTGCCGTTGAACGTCACACAAGGCTCGCATGGTATTTCGCCAAGATGTCCTGTCTTCGGCGAATTTTTCAATCTCATCAAGGGATGTTATGCCCACTGAATTGGCTTCTCTTAACAAATTCCTCTTTAGAGTTTCACGTGGTCGACCTCTTTTTCTTCGGCCTGTTGTGTTCCATTTGATAGTTTTTTTGGGGATTGTCTGATTGTTTCTTCTCATCACATGACCGACATATGTCCATATTCTTTTTCTGATCAACCATGAGACAGGTTGTTGTTTGCTCATCTGTCTGATCTCTGCGTTCTTGAATTCATTCCACTTTATACCGAGTATTTTCCTTAGGCATTTGTTTTCAAACGAGTCTAATTTTTTTTTCTATTTCTTTTTGTCTATTTCTTTAGTTGTTTTCTAGCTTTCATATGCATAAATGAGGGTGGATTTCAATTGAATAATCTTAACTTGGTTTCTGTGATTATAATTTTTGAATACCATATGTTCTCAAGATTCTTGAAATACAGTCTATACGAAGAAAATGAATATTACAAAGACAAAAATGCAGGAAACTCACAGGTATGGATGAAAGATTTGAGCAAGTACAAAACTATATACATTTTGTAAAAATGACAGTGAACTAAGGAAATCAATAAAGAGAGAATGGGCTGCAAGAATGTGATAAACCCTTACTTAAAAAGAAGAAGAAGAAGAAGAAGAAAACTACAACAGTCAAAATTAGGAGTAATCAAGAAACATTCTACAAAACTGAAGCTTTAAAAAAATTACATCCGAGAACTATTGATGTAGTGAAAGAATATGCCTTAACCATTTGAATGTGTGGTTTGGTTTCAGACAAATTAAGAATTCATAACATCTATACTGATTTTTAATAGAAAACGAGGAAGACCTAGACTTACTTGGAGAAGAGGAATTATGACGGTGCCCAGAGACAAAGGATACACATGAGAGGTAGAGAATAATTCCAAGAACAGGGATGACTGGAGAGCCTTTATTCGTGGCCTATGCTCTCAAGGGAGTGAAAGGCGATGATGATGATGATGATGATGATTTTATAAAAATTAGTAAGATGCTTGAAACATTGAATTAAATATACATTTATACTGCGACGTAAATTCAATGCTATTTTTTAAAACAATATTTATGAAAATATTTTGGTAAACAGCTCCAAACGACGTGTGATAGGGGAATAAAAGGATGTAAGACAAATTTGCCAGATAATCTTTGGTGATTTTATTTTCGGAGCTAACTTCCCCCCGGTCATACACATGGACTAACCCGGTTAAAAAAATCACTGATTGCGATAGGCACATGCACACAAGCGGTCACAATGGCGGATCGTGTTGTGTTATATAATCTCAACCACTTGTATTATCGTTTGTCTGCTAGAAATCAGTGACTGGGTACTGTTTAGTCCACATTACAGCAATGGACGAGGAAGACAACGTTTATGAAACGCTGGGTGATGCGTCGTCCATGAGCACACACATGCTTGCTGGAGCAGCCGCAGGAATCATGGAGCACTCTGTCATGTATCCTGTTGATTGTGTAAAGGTAGGAATACATAAAATGAACAGTAACGTTACAGTTAGTATATGTTACGAAGTAGTTGTAAAATTATTATGTAACAATCTGTAAAAGTTGTAAAACTTAATTCAAATAGTTTTTTAAAAAAGAGAAGACGACCGCTGTAAAATTTGTTCCAAGTAATAAAGTAGGTGGATGTGTATGGTTCCGTTTTATAAAAAAGAGGAAGGTGGTCAGTAACAAGAGTAGCAGAAAGTAAGATGAGCACTTATAAATGAAGAACGTACAATCCAATATTTCGGCAACAGCCTTTTTCAAGGATCATATACAAATACACAACAGATGGGGTGAAAGGTACACTGAGGAAACAACATGACAACAGCCCATGTCTCTCAGCTTGATCTGGACCAATGTCTGAAACCCCCAGTAATGCTAATGACATAAGCAGACTGATAAGAAGATGTTCTTCGTTTATACATGCTCATCTTATTTTCTGCCATTCTAGTTTCTGCTCTTCTAGGTTCTAACAATTCTCCTCACTCTTTCTATTTTTTTGTTGTTGTAAACCTGAACCATATACCTTCATCTACTTAACCTAAAAAATAAAAAAAGCAGTGTCACGTTTTGACTTTTGAAAGGGAAGGGTTAGGTGAATTTAAATTATGAATAGCAGGAAGAAATTTATGTCAGTGCCTTTTTAGGCAGTTTGTTAGATATTGTTATAAGAATTGGATGTATATTGTATTATTATTACTGACAAAGTGACCCCCCTCACCAAAGTTGTGTAGCTCACTGTCAAGGTAACATACATTTAGGTATTACTATAACACTAGGCACTTATTATGTTCTGTTCATGGTTGCTAAGTGGTGCAGCATTAGCAGAAAATAGATCATGTTAGGAAAAGAACATTGGCATCAGGTGCTTCATTTAATGCTCCCAATGAACATGCTATAAAAGTTAGGTTCTCTAAACGGATCTGAGATAGTGGAACATAACTGAGATGCCTGGCTTTGCAGCTCACTGGGAGGACACCATCCTATCTTCTTATGTATGTTCTGGGAAATATCAGAGCTGTGACAGTAAACTGATTTCATCGCAGATCTAACCACTCAGTACCGCAGTATTCAGAGCAATAGAAACATGAGACTTTTTAAAAATATATATTTTGTGAATGTTTAAAAAAGAAGTGAAAAAACTAGAGTTTGTTTCATAATATATTTTAATATATATTTTTTTCAGTTTTTATACTGCTGATAGTATTGAGGAGAGTATCTAAATTTATCAAGGAAACAAAGTTACGTTTACTAAGAACTTACATATTACCAGTGGCAGCATATAGGTGTGAAACATGGACACTTAACAAATCACTAGAAAAGAAAATAGCAGCATTTGAAATGAAATGTTATAGGAGAGCACTTAAAATATAGATAGAAAGAGAATCAGTTAAAGAGATACTAATGGGATTAGGTGTCACAGAAAACTGGCTGTACATATATCCTCTCATATCAGAATTAGCTGAGATACTTCGTCCATATCAAGAGACACATTGGTTTTGAGAGGTTGATAGTAAAGGGCATAGTGCCCGGCACAAGAGAAAAGGAGCAACCTCGTTGCAGGTGGACCCAGAACATCACAGAAGTTCTGAATATGTCGTTGCGAGATGCTGGCTAACTTGCGCAAGACTGCATTCATGAAGGCTGTGAGAGGGACAGTGTTTAGAAAGGACACGTCACATAAAGATCTAGATGTACACTGATATATCAGTCGAAGCATTATACAGTTGACAATTAACCTGAAATTTTTTTTTTTTTAGTTCTTGGTGCATTAAGCTTGCCTCATTTACACTTTTAAAAAAAAAAATTTTGTAAGCTTTGTGTCATGTTTTTTGTTTTTTTTTTAAAGATGAAAACAATTAAAATGTTAGCTTTTTATATTGCAGACAAGAATGCAGTGCCTTGTGCCAGACCCCAAGGCAGATTATAGAAGCGTTGGAGATGCCCTTTACAAAATAGTTCGTCATGAGGGGATTAGAAATACTGTTCGAGGGTTCAGTGCCATGGCCCTTGGAGCTGGACCCGCTCATGCACTTTACTTTGCCTGCTATGAAAAGGTGAAACATGTTCTAAGTGGAGGCAAGCAGGGAAATCACCTTGCACACGGTAAATGTATGTTTTAATTTCACTTAACTCTATAGACTTGTTTTTTTACCTTGGACAAAGGACCCAGCCAGACATCAGACCCTTGCAGGAGAAGCTCTACAGCGATGCTGAGAACTAGAGACAAACCTGGCCTAATTGTTTGGTATCAGCTTTGTTGTCTTTCTTTTCCTACATCACTTTATATCAAGGTTGTATCCTCACATTCCCTGTATCACTTGATATCAAGTTTGCATCCTTTCTTTTCCTGCATCACTTGATATTGAGTTTGCTGCCCTTCTTTTACTACAAGGTTCGACAGTTAAGTAATGAGATTGATTCCATAAAAAAATAAAATAAAGAACAGTTAACCTCAAGATATAACCTGTATTTTATTCAAAATCCCTTGTGCATTGATACAGTGAGAGGCACGATCTAACAAACACTGGAATGACCTCTGCAATCCTTCTGTTGGTATGGCCCTTAAACTCGATGTTACGGCCCTTTGTATGTCATCAGCATCGTCAAAGAAGCGTCCTTTCAACGGTAACTTTAATTTTAGGAAAAGAAAGTAATCACAGGTAGACAAATCTGGGGAACAGGGTGGATGGTTGAGAACACACACTTGTTTTAGGGCTAAAAATTCCTGTACAACTACCGCCCAGTGTGCCGGTGCATTATCATGAAGAAGGAAAAAACTGGCAAGTGTTAAATACTCGGGTTGGACTCGGAGAATCCTTTTCAATAGGCGTTTCAAATACTTAAATAAACTTTGGCAGTGACAGTCTGTCCCTCTGGAATAAATTCTTTGTGAATAACTCCTTTGCTGTCATAGAAACACACCAACATTGTCTTCACTTTCGACTTTTGAAGACTAATTTTTTGTCTTTTGGTGATGATGATGACTTCCGCTGAGCACTTTGGTGTTTAGTTATGAGATTACAGTGGAAAATCCATGTTTCATCCTCTGCAACAATCAAATTTAAGAAATGTTTATTTCTGCGACACCTTTTGGTGATGTTTTTTTGTGTACTCAACGCGCTGATGTTTTTGGTTATCAGACAATGAATGTGGTAGAAACTGGCAAGCAACTTTTTTCTTGGTCAAATCTTCAATTAAAATTTTTTGAATTGTCTCTCGGTTAACACCAAATTCATCTGCCATCATCCTCACAGTCAGACAGCGATCTTCTTGTATCCGTTCTCTGACTTTTGCAATGAGTTTCTCAAAAATTGGGCGTCCATGTCTAGTTGCATTTGTAATCATTTCCACACCTCTTTTGAATCGTGAATACCACTTGAATATCTGTGCATGAGAGAAACAATTATCTCCATAAAACTTGTCGCATCAATTCAGCTGTCTCATTGGTACTTTTTCCAAGTTTTAAACAGAATTTAATGTTAGCTTTTTGCTCCATAATGATTATGTGACATTGCACCGTTGACTAGGTCAATAAAATGATGGCTTGTTTGTTATCTGCTTATTGGGTGGTGATTAAAAGTTGCCAGATCATAGATGAGGGTTGCCTCTTTGGAATCCATGCTTTGCTTCATGGAAGGCATTTTTGTCTTGGCTGTAATAAAATCAGTCTCATTACTTAATTGTCGGACCTTGTAGATCATTTTATATCAAGTTTGTTTCCTTTCATTTTCTGTATCAGTTGATCACCTGCATGTTTAAATATTTTTCTCTCAGCCTCTCTCATCATCATTTTGCATATTTTTTTTCCCACAAATTAATCATGCTCAGGAGTTTGTAGTTGCTTTTTTCTTCCTGTTTTCTATTGGTCTGTGATGTTCTACAACACTTGAGTCCTTCCTTGAGTGTTTTTCAGGAGAAACTACTAAGCTTGATTTCATCGGCAGAATCAAAAATAAAATATTTTTTTTTTTTGTGGTTACCTTTTGAAAATAATTACAAAATATTATCAAAGTGTACAGGTTGCAATAATAAATCTTAAATGAATAAGCTTAGTCCGCCTTAGTGTACCAAACAACATATATAATAATAATAATATATTATTATTATTATGCCATGTTTTACTGTGAGAAGACAGTACCTGTTTTTAGAATTTGTGCCAATTTAAAATTATTGACTTGCGGCTATGGAACACAACCCCGTCACTGCAATTTTTACATTTTTTTTTAAAAGCTGCTTAAACATGGTCAGGGAGTTAAAAACAATTTTTCCTCATTTGTTTCAGTGAAAAATGTGATCACAGATCAGCCCTTGGCTGAAAATAAATTTTGATAAGAAATTTTGGTAGAAGTAAACTGGAAGTTACTTTATAATTTAAAAATACCGACTGGTTTAGAAATGTGCTGTTTTTTCACTGTATTTAACTTTGTCTAAATATTGTTCTGATTTGCACAGGTGTGCAAGATCTACCGACCCTGCCAGGGTTGTTTTGGAGCGGAAGAGTTAATATGGCATGCTGTTGTAAGATGGCGTTATCTTTAACAGAATCTTGCTTTTTTCTGAGTTTTATTTTTTAATGTGGTTTTATTTTCATTTTGCAGGTTTTGCTGGATGTACCGCGACTTTACTTCATGATGCAATTATGAATCCAGCCGACGGTGATTGTGCTTTTTTTTTAACCTCTTACATCCTTGTTTTTAATGGGAAAGATATTTTCCTGTCATGATTTAAAATGTGTTTTTATATGACAGCTTTATTGTACAGCATTTAAATGAAATTAAATATGATAGTGAACATGGTAAAACTGATACTAGAAGAGAGATGGAGGTGTGTTTTCCTCTTTCAGCCTTGTTTGTAAAACTGCACCTACACGCCTGTCTAGCTTGATTTGGTCAAAATTATAATTTGATCCACAATAAGTTGAGCATTTTTTATAGTAAATACAAATCTCAATAAATGCTGATGATGTTCTTATGGTCTTCAATTTCAGTTGTCAAGCAACGTATGCAGATGTATGGTAGTCCATACCAGTCCACATTTATGTGTTTTCGAGATATTTTACGGACTGAAGGAGTGCTTGCCTTTTACCGAAGCTACACCACTCAGCTCACCATGAATATCCCATTTCAGGCTATTCAGTTCATATCATACGAAGTCATGCAGGACATGTTAAACGAAAGCAGACACTATGATCCTGCATCTCACATTGCTGCAGGTGCTGTAGCCGGAGCGGTGGCTGCTAGTGCCACGATGCCTCTGGATGTATGCAAGACACTTCTCAACACACAGGAGCATTGTGCTAGAACTCACTTAACGTACATCAGTGGCATGGCTTCCGCATTTCGGACAATATATGAATTTTGTGGTGTGTCAGGCTTCTTTCGGGGACTCTCTGCACGTGTTATATACCAGATACCATCAACAGCCATCTCATGGTCAGTGTATGAGTTTTTTAAGTATATGATTCACAGGCAGAGACAACAGCATCAGGAGGATGGATATTTAGGCCATGCTGTTCACATAGCAGCAGCTACAGCCAGGTGAGATGCTGTGCGTTAGTTGTTTTTATGTCTCTGTCCTAGATGTGATACTTTAACAGTTAGAGTATGTTTTAATTTCTTTGTATGAGATGTCTTAACAAAAAGAGTGTTACTGTTTAGAGTAAAGTCTTCTTTCTTCACATCTATATGATATGTGATAATTTAATAATGTTTGTGTGAATTATGTTTTCATGTTTCCGTGTGAAATGTGATAAGTTTAATGCTGTTGAAATGAAATATGCTTTAATATGTCTGTGAGGTGTGATAAGCTAAAAGTGTTAGAGTGTAATATGTGTTTTTGTGTATCTGTGTGAGGTGTGATAAGCTAAAAGTGTTAGAGTGTAATATGTGTTTTTGTGTATCTGTGTGAGGTGTGATAAGCTAAAAGTGTTAGAGTGTAATATGTGTTTTTGTGTATCTGTGTGAGGTGTGATAAGCTAAAAGTGTTAGAGTGTAATGTGTTTTTGTGTATCTGTGTGAGGTGTGATAAGCTAAAAGTGTTAGAGTGTAATGTGTGTTTTTGTGTATCTGTGTGAGGTGTGATAAGCTAAAAGTGTAATATGTGTTTTTGTGTATCTGTGTGAGGTGTGATAAGCTAAAAGTGTTAGAGTGTAATATGTGTTTTTGTGTATCTGTGTGAGGTGTGATAAACTAAAAGTGTTAGAGTGTAATATGTGTTTTTGTGTATCTGTGTGAGGTGTGATAAGCTAAAAGTGTAATATGTGTTTTTGTATATCTGTGTGAGGTGTGATAAGCTAAAAGTGTTAGAGTGTAATATGTGTTTTTGTGTATCTGTGTGAGGTGTGATAAGCTAAAAGTGTAATATGTGTTTTTGTGTATCTGTGTGAGGTGTGATAAGCTAAAAGTGTTAGAGTGTAATATGTGTTTTTGTGTATCTGTGTGAGGTGTGATAAGCTAAAAGTGTTAGAGTGTAATATGTGTTTTTGTGTATCTGTGTGAGATGTGATAAGCTAAAAGTGTTAGAGTGTAATATGTGTTTTTGTGTATCTGTGTGAGATGTGATAAGCTAAAAGTGTTAGAGTGTAATATGTGTTTTTGTGTATCTGTGTGAGGTGTGATAAGCTAAAAGTGTTAGAGT
Source organism: Achatina immaculata (assembly GCA_009760885.1). NCBI lineage: Eukaryota > Metazoa > Mollusca > Gastropoda > Stylommatophora > Achatinidae > Lissachatina > Lissachatina immaculata. The sequence goes on from CM019717.1 coordinate 7,164,631, forward strand.
GTAATATGTGTTTTTGTGTATCTGTGTGAGGTGTGATAAACTAAAAGTGTTAGAGTGTAATATGTGTTTTTGTGTATCTGTGTGAGGTGTGATAAGCTAAAAGTGTAATATGTGTTTTTGTGTATCTGTGTGAGGTGTGATAAGCTAAAAGTGTTAGAGTGTAATATGTGTTTTTGTGTATCTGTGTGAGGTGTGATAAGCTAAAAGTGTAATATGTGTTTTTGTGTATCTGTGTGAGGTGTGATAAGCTAAAAGTGTTAGAGTGTAATATGTGTTTTTGTGTATCTGTGTGAGATGTGATAAGCTAAAAGTGTTAGAGTGTAATATGTGTTTTTGTGTATCTGTGTGAGGTGTGATAAGCTAAAAGTGTTAGAGTGTAATATGTGTTTTTGTGTATCTGTGTGAGGTGTGATAAGCTAAAAGTGTTAGAGTGTAATATGTGTTTTTGTGTATCTGTGTGAGGTGTGATAAGCTAAAAGTGTTAGAGTGTAATATGTGTTTTTGTGTATCTGTGTGAGGTGTGATAAGCTAAAAGTGTTAGAGTGTAATATGTGTTTTTGTGTATCTGTGTGAGATGTGATAAGCTAAAAGTGTTAGAGTGTAATATGTGTTTTTGTGTATCTGTGTGAGGTGTGATAAGCTAAAAGTGTTAGAGTGTAATATGTGTTTTTGTGTATCTGTGTGAGGTGTGATAAGCTAAAAGTGTAATATGTGTTTTTGTGTATCTGTGTGAGGTGTGATAAGCTAAAAGTGTAATATGTGTTTTTGTGTATCTGTGTGAGGTGTGATAAGCTAAAAGTGTAATATGTGTTTTTGTGTATCTGTGTGAGGTGTGATAAGCTAAAAGTGTTTAAATGAAATATATTTTCATGCCTCCTCCGTGTCAGTTTTAGTTTTTGCTTAATAAGTTTTGTTGTTGTTGGTTTTTTTTTTGTGCCTAATATGCAAGCATCATCTGATCAGTTGTGGCACATGTTACCCATTCTGACCCTCAAAGCTTTCCTACCAACTTTCACATATTGGCTCACCGCTGTACAGCACTTTGATGTAGGCCATAGTTTTTACAAATCAGATCTGTTTCAGTACAACTTTGTAGGGTGAAAAATGGACCAGAAAGTTTTCTGGCATTGAAGATGGTAATCATAATGTAGTAAGGTCTTGTTTGACTTTTAGTGGTGCATTTTCACCCACTGCAGTCCTTTCTGGCGATGCCAGTCTGTAAGAACAGGACCTTTGTAGGGTTTCTAGCCCAAAGACCAGTGTCGTGCAGCTGGTTCCTGACCGTTTGATCTGAAATTTGACAAGCTGCTGTCATTGATTGGACTGTTGAAGATGCAGATGCAAATTGATTCCTGAGTTGACGCAGCTGTATGAAGCGATCTTCGGCAGGAGTTGTCACTATGGGTCTTCCACTGGCGGCTGGTCTGCAACTGAGCCAGTTTCTTGAAATCATCTCCAAAGGCAACTAATGCTGCTTCTAATCACATTAAGTTGTCTGGACATTACACTTTGTGACAGTCCAGTCAGTAAACGTCAAATGATGAAGAGTCGTTGCTCTGTAGTGAGATGAGCCATACTTGCGCATTGAATTTTCAAATGAATTGATTCGAGGAGTGTCAATCTTCTATAGGCATTCAATAACATAGTCAGTGAGTTTTGTGTTCAGTAAGTCTCATGGGATTCTCATGAACCTTTCATGAGTTATTGTCAAAAATGCTGTTTTGACTAGTGTTGCTTTTCTGTGCTCATGAATCATCTGCACAATTCAGGTCATCATGTGAAGTTGATGTCCACGTGAACGTTTCAGGCAGTATGTTCTTGTCTGATCAGCAAACTTCAGTTTAAATTGCAGCATCGTATTTGTTTGCCTTTTTTTTTTTTTTTGAACAGTATATATGTTGACATATTTTATACTGAATTGAAAGGATCTGACTTTTACAAGGGATCTTTGTGCCTAATTGAAAGATTTGACTTGTGCAAAGAATCTTTGTTCTGAATTGAAAGGATTAGATTGACATAAGATGTACATTTTGTAAACCATTTTAGAACATACTGATATAAAAACAGTATATTATCGAGGATTCTCACACAGCAAACATATTCTGTGGTTAAATGTGCCACATTTTGTAGTTGTAAGAAAAGAAAACATGTTGATGATATGTTGAAACAACCCTCAAGTGAAAGTAAGAAACAGGAAATGAAGGATACAAGGCCCTTAGCACAATTTGTCCAGGTTTAGATCAGTTTACACAGCAGTGAAAATAAACACAAAGTAGCTTGATGGGTTTTTTAAAAAGTTGAAAAGGCCACATAAATAGATGGTGTGAGTGCATATATCACCACTGAGGTTACATTGAAAGTTAAAACTTGTTAATACTATCGTAAAAGGAGGTGTCAAATAATCTGCAGCTATTGATTTTGCCAGTATCCAAAGTTTCACAGCTTTTTTTTTTTAAGCTGCTTATGGATAGATACACGGAAGGCATAAGACAGTATAAAACTGGGTGGGTTTGTGGGTTTTAAGAAAACAGAAATACCTGGCCATATTCATGATACTGATGATAATGTGGAGAAATAGATGATGATGTAGAGATAATGGGTGGCAGAAAGCTGGCAGGCACAACCTGGGGAGCCAACAGCAACATATTAAAATAAAGCATATGTGGGCACCGTAAGGCAAACACTTGAATATGGCATGACAGCCTGGGCCACAGCCTTCAACACAAACACCACTCACCTAACAAAAGTGCAAAACACTGGCCTGCGTCTAATTATGGGAGGAATGAAGAGCACTCCCATCATAGAGATGGAGAAATACATGCGAATTCAATCTCTTGAGGTCAGGTGCAAAGAGAAACTAATGATCCACAAACAAAAGTTAGTACGCTTGACAACCTACCCTGTGAACAATAGAATTCAGGAGTCCACAAAAAACAGACTGAAAAAAAAAAACAGCTTCAGCCATCAGACAACGCAACTGCAACAACACTATGAAGATCTCCTTGTCACCTCTCATGAAGCCCATGTATCTTTACAATAATGGCTATAAGAATGATGTAAACAAAACAGAGCCAGCAGACTATAAGTGGCAGGGAATGGATATCGCTGAGGCACTCATCAGATTCATCATCCTAAAGTCGGAGTGTCCCTGTGGAACTGTCTCAAAGCCGTCTAGCCAGCCAACATTGCATGCTGGATCTGACATGGAGATGGAGCTTAAGTTCAGCCACCAGAGGCTGGAAAACAAAGTTTTGGCCAGGCCAGCCTACACCACTGTCTTCATGATAGTCTGAGCAAGACCACAGTCTGCCCTGCAAGGAAAGATGCTGAAGTTGGAGGTACCCAGCCAAAAGGCGCATCGCAAAAATCGGGCTACCATGCAACATCGCCAGTGTGCGTATGAAGAAGAAGATTGAGGCCCAGGAGAGAAAGAGATGGCGTGGTTTGTGTACAAGAATTTTTTTTTCTTTTTGAAGAGTTAAAAAGAGATGATGATGATGATGGTATCCTGACTTGCTCAAGACAGGATTGGCTGGAGAACCTTTGTTGATGCCTTATGCTCTGTTGGGATCACAGAGGACTGATGATGATGTTTAAAATGTATATGACAATGATTGAATTGGATAAAGATTGAAATTGAACTTGCACATATCTAAGGAGTAAATCATATCAGTTTAGAACTGATCTGTTACAAATGAATTAAGTGACCAATAGCTCACTTGGTGGAGTTGGATGAATTATATTATGAAGTAGACATTGATCAAGGTGAAATAGTTGCAAAATCACTCGTGTGAAATAGATTTGAAGTCACACGAGTGAAATCTGTTAAATATGATAGGTATTAATTATGTGAAATTGAATTCATAAGAGATTTAGCAATGAATTATGTGAAACTCATAGCTGTGACCAAGTGAAAACTGAGTTCTTTTTTTGGGGACATAAAATGAATTTATGACTTTAAGAAATCTCAAGGGTTTTTCAGACTCTCTAGGTTTACATTCATTTACACCAGATAAATGAGAAGTTCATATCTTTTTTAGTTGTTCTCTAACATCATATGTGAAATATATGCAGATGGACAAAAAAATAACAGTTTATTTAATTCATTCTTCAACCCACTGTGCAGACTGAGATTACCACTCTCAGCTGAATCAATAATTGTGTAAGGGTATATTGTTCTTTTACCACTGAAAAAATAGCTTTGTTCCTGTGTCAGCTGTTACGTACTTGTCAGGTGTTGACTTATTGCTTTTACTTTCTGATTGAGCCCATATGTATAAAGCAGTAATATAATTATATAATTGCTGAAAACCTAGTATCTTTCTTCTGGTAACTTGTGAAGCATAATGCCAACATTGACCTGTGATGTCAGCATTGACCTGTGATCCCAGACTTAAAGGCTGCCACATAAACATGGAGAGAACTGTGAACTTTGGGTAGCAGACTTCAAGTCTGGCATAACCAAAGAACTTGGGTTAACATTTAGAGTTAACTAAATGTCAGATATGTTCACATGGGCATTAGTTTGACTGGCACCAACAATTTTTTTTGTTCTTATTTTTGAATAACTGTAAGTGCAACTTCTAGCTTCCGCAGTGTGATTTTTGTTTTCATTTTAAATGTTTTCTTTCAACAGCACAGTTGACAGATAACACATGGCAGGCAGTAGTGTTCCATGAAAGCAAAGAACTATCATCAAGCATCAGGACAGAGTTCTTGTTCCAGCACTGCTTCAGGCTGAAGTTTTATTGAGGTTGTATCAATTGATGTATGTCAGGATGGGAGTTGGGATAGAAGGTAAATGTATGAATAAAGATTGATGTAGCGGTGATGATGGTGTTTCTTTAACCAAACTGGTTCTGATGAACCGTCTTCGATATCTGGTTTGTGATAGTTTCTTCAAATGTTTGTGCCCTGCGCATTCATTCAGTTTATTCTTATGTCTTCCCATGCTTCCCTCTCCAGTTCCTTGAAGAATGGTCTTGTTTCAGCTGTTTGATAGAGTTCTAAAGTGTAACAAAGCACTAGGGGTGGGCGAGGGGGAGAAGAACAGTAAAGAAATGAGATATTCATGGACTTGAAGTTGGGCAACTTGTCATAATGTTGTACCATTGGCAGCTTGTATTGGTGTTGTACCATTGGCAGCTTCTAATGGTGGTGTACCATTGGGAGTTTCTAATGGTGTTGTACCATTGGCAACATGTATTGGTGTTGTGCCATTGGCAGCCTGTATTGGTGTTATGCCATTGGCAACCTGTATTGGTGTTGTGCCATTGGCAACCTGTATTGGTGTTATACCATTGGCAACCTGTATTGGTGTTGTGCCATTGGCAACCTGTATTGGTGTTATACCATTGGCAACTTGTATTGGTGTTATGCCATTGGTAGCTTGTATTGGTGTTGTGTCATTGGCAACCTATATTGGTGTTATGCCATTGGCAACTTGTATTGGTGTTGTGTCAGAAATTCTCTGTGAGAGTGAACAGGTAATATTAAATTGTGCAGGATAGTGAGTTTGTATATTATAGCTTTGGTAAGAATCAGTGGGGTGTTGCAGACATCAGTTTTTACCATTATGAGAGAATGTAATTATTGTAACAGTGCCTTATTTTATATGCCTGTAGTGCAGGAGTAGAAGATTTAACATGTTATGCAAGATTGTGCCATTATACCACATTGTCATGCAGAAATGAGTTTTAAAATGCCTGTTTTGTAAGAATGTGGTGGCTACTTTTTTTTACTGTTATGTAAAATTGTTGTCATGTTGTGAAAATAGATTACATTAGTTTAGTGTAGAGGACCAGCAGTTGCGCTAACCAGCAATTACTGGTGAATTACTGATAAAAAAAAAAGAGTATAGCTGAAATTTTGGGATGTTCTCGGTTACCACAACTGGTTTATATTATCAGAAACCTTAGTAAAAACCAACCAGCCACATTGGCTAGAGGATAATCAGGCCAGTAGGCTGATAATGTTTAATTTGCAAGGAGGAGAAGTAGCCAGTTTTAGTTTAGTTTAGCATTTGAACATTTTGTAAAGGTTAAATCTAGATGTCAATAAAGGAAGAAAAAAAATTTCACACAAACATTTTATTCATGCATGCTGATGTTTGTTTAAATTTGCTTTAAAAAGAAGAAAGCAGTATAATGTAGTGAATGTTATGTTGAGAAAACTGGTACTTCAGAAGGTATTTCATGCAAGGTATAATTGTGCTTGTTTCAAAAAATCTTAGTGCAATCACTGCTAGAGGACATTACTCGACATACTTGTATAAGCAAGTAGATTAAATGGCATATGTTGAAAACACTTTTCAGTAACAGACTGTTGCAACAGTAATCAGAGTTGAAACTGAATCAAACTGAAGTTTAGGACTTTTAAGTTTGAAAGCAAGTAATCAGTTTTGAAGTTGATGGGGAAAAATAGAAGTCCTTGTCTCATAAACGATATATAAATATAAAATGCCAGTTTTGCAATATTTAAATAGAAGGGCATTCTCAGGAGGTTATAGTTTACAGTTTTATAGCAACAGAAATATGCAATATTTGTTTTGTTTCTTTTTTCATTTGTAACTAACTTATTTTTGTTTAGCCATTGGTTATTGTTTTAAAAAATCTCTACGTTCATATTTACCTGATGTATTTTTTGTTCATGAATGTAGATATTTTTAGTTTGTTCTTCAGCTTTGCTGTCAGTTAATCTCAGCAAACCCAGTTCTTGGGCAAACAGAAGAAACAAATACAAATCCAGAAACCAGATATATAGGAGAAAACAAGGCAGTATTGTTTTTTTTTTCAATTTTGGTTTTTTTTTTTTTTTTTTGTAATGGCATTTTTGGAATTGCCATAGACTTCATCTTGAAAAAATGCTGCACAGGTAAAACAGGCATTGATTGGGTACATGGGACTCAACTAGAAGATCTTGATTTTGCTGACGAAATAACTTTTATCAGTGACAATGTGAATTTCATGCAAGAAAAAACAGATACCCTGTCTTCTCTGGCTAGCAAAATAGGACTTGAAACTAACAAGGAACAAACAAAAATAACGAAACTTTTCATTAATCGGGAAGAAAAAATATAAATAGAAGGAGCAGCTGTTGAAAAATTAAAGCAATCTGCGTACCCTGGCACCTACATGGACCAGGATGCCGGCACCAGAAAGGAAGTTAGAATTGCAAAAGCAGCATTGACCTTCAAGAATCTTGAGAACACATGGCACTCAAAAGTTATAAGCACAAAGACCGAGCTAAGATTATTAAATTCAAATATAATATTCACACTTATTTAGGCATGCGAAAGCTGGAAAATAACTCAAGAAATAGACAAGAAATTAGACTGTTTTGAAAACAAATGCCTAAGGAAAATACTCGGATAAAGTGGAATGAATTCAGGACCAACGCAGAGATAAGTCTGATGAGTGAAAAACAACCTGTTTCATGGGTGATCAGAAAAAAGGAGATGGACATGTATCTGTCACGTGCTGAGAAGAAACAATCAGAGAATCCCAAAACAAGCTATCAAGTGGAACATAACAGGCTGAAGAAAAAGAAGTTAACCACGTGAAACTTTAAAGAGGACATTGTTAAGAGAGGCCAAATTAGTGTAGGTATAAAATTCCTTGATGATGTTGAAAAAAACTTGCTGAAGACAGGATAACTTGGAGAACTACCATGCGAGCCCTATGTGACGTTTAATGGCACAGGAAGGCTGTATGGTGTAATGGCATAGAGAGCATGTATCGTCAGTTCTGAAGTATACTAATCCTAACCAAGATGAGACTAAGTGATCTTCTTCATGCGCACATTGGTGATGATGCGTGGTACCCCGATTTTTGCAATGCGCCTTTTGGCTGGGTACCTCCGACTTCAGCATCTTTCCTTGCTAGGACAGACTGTGGTCTTGCTTAGACTGTCATGAAGACAGTGGTGTTGCTCGCCTGGCCAAAACTTTGTTTTCCAGCCTCTGGTGGCTGTACTTAAGCCCTTTCTCCACATCAGATCCATCATGCTGGATGGTCAGACAGCTTTGAGACAGTTCCACAGAGACACTTTGATTTTCCGATGAGGAATCTGATGAGTGCCTCAGTGATATCCATTCCCCACCACCTGTAGTCAGCTGACTCTGTTTTGTTTACATTATTCAGATAGCCACTGTTGTAAAGACCCATAGGCTTGTCACGTCCTGGATTGATTGGTTTCACGCCAGATTTTCTTCATCCCTGTCGGCGATCTCCATGTCCCCATCCGTTCACCAACCTGACAAAATTATTTTACAAAAATAACAATTACAATTAGTTTTGATCACTACAGGTTTCTGGGGTACAGAAGTAGGTCAGAGTTTTTAAGCTAACAAATCTGTGTTCCTTGTCTCACAGAGGCTTTATTAAGATAAGTGTGTTCTTAACACAGTTGTTCCCAGGGGAGACTAAGTGATGATATCCATATTGAGAACTTGGCTGAACTACAGAAATATGGACAGACTGATTCTGAGAAAGCAACAGAATACATATGTCCTTTCATAATAATCATGTACAGTTCAGTCTTTGAGTACTTGATAAGAGAGTCAGAGATTCAGATCCCACCAGGTATAATAATTTTTCCCAGTCCTGTGGTTCTCTTTAGAGGTTTCTTCCTTTTTCTCTCTGATCTTGGCAAATATATCAGACACTAGTCAAAGTAATGGGGGGCGTGGCCATTTGCAAGGTGAGAAACACCAGTTACATAGTATGCTGTGAATGCCAGTGTATTAAATTAGAACAGTAATTCACATGAAAACAAAAAAAATTGGTTCCATATGTGTAATATAACTACAGATTAAATGGTAGCAGATGAACACAAAACACTTTCCAGAAATTGATTGCCTTCTAATTTATGACAAGTAAATGTAATTATGGAAGAGGTATCGTATAAGAAAGGACAAGTTTTAGCTGTTCAGAATAAAAGTTATTTTTGTTAATAGCAGGATAGTAGACATAGAGATCTGTGTGTTTGTCTCTCAGGTGAAAGTCAGCAATTCAAGTCTGATCAGGGACACCCCAGTCATCTAACTGTAGAAATGGGTACCCCAGTCATCTAACTGTAGAAATGGGTACCCCAGTCATCTGACTGTAGAAATGGGTACCCCAGTCATCTAACTGTAGAAATGGATACCCCAGTCATCTAACTGTAGAAATGGGTACCCCAGTCATCTAACTGTAGAAATGGGTACCCCAGTCATCTAACTGTAGAAATGGGTACCCAGGTCGTCTGACTGTAGAAATGGGTACCTGGGTGCTTTTGGAGCTAAGCAGAGGAAGAACTGAGCACATACTCTCTGAGTGTGCTGTCAGATGGAAAAATACGGGGACTGATACTGTATTCCTATGTGCCTCTGTCATGAATGGACTACATTTTGTTTTTTGTTAATAGTACCATAATGTCTCAATTTCACAGTGAATGAGTGGAGCTGACAGGCGCTGTTATACTTGTTTCTCCTTCAATATTAACTTTCTGCTGGTGGAACATTCAACTAAACATTTGTTCAGATAATTTTCCTGACACATGTGAGGTTCTAGAAGACCTACAGTGAACATGTACAAAACTGGTAATTGTTGACTTTGAATACTTTTGATAGCAGTTCAGGATTGTTGAAGGAAAGATTTTCTTCATTGTTTTGTTTGAAAATTTACTAAAAGCACTTGTGAGGTTCTAGAAGACCTACAGTGAACATGTACAGAACTGATAACTGTTTTTTGTTTGAGAAATTTTATAGCAGTTTAGGAGGCTATGAAGCCTGATTATGAAGTTGCTACTATTTTTTGTTGTTGTTTGTTTTTTTTTAATGCTTTGGCACTTGTGAAGCCCACAGACTTTGTAGCTGCAGTCTGCTCACTTTTTTTGAACTTCCTAGTTCTGCAGCTGTAGATATACAGAGTGTAATTTTAAAATATTCTTTATGTGGTTATAGCATATTTAATCTATTTTTTTAAAATTTGATTTTTTTCTAAGTAAAGATAATTTGTTTGAGCACTTAAGGAAACCTACAGTTGGTGCATAGAAACTTTAATGTATTGAGTACTTGTTTTGATATTTGTGAGGTTGTTGTGAAATCAGTTTTGAAAATATAGATAAGAATGTTAAATGCTCAAATGCTGAAGGGGTTATACTCATTGCACATCAGACAAGTTCATAAGTGTTCCCATCTCATCTTGTGATGGAGGATCTCAATGTAGCGCATGAATTCTGTAGCATCAGTGAGGACCTTGACGAAATGAAGATGATGGATGAGATTTGATCTCATTCCTCAAGTCCAGGGCTGACCTGCTCAGTTTATGTAATGTTTTGTATTATAACTTTTTTTTTTTTTTTCCTTAGAACTTGTCATGTTCAGAAAACCTACAGATGTGTATAAAGAACTTTTATATAACGCAGAAGACAGATGCGGCTTGATTTGTGCTATATACATGAGTGTTAAGTAGAGGTCACTTTCAACTGACTAAGATATATTTATTAGGCACTGGGATGCAGAAGTAATGAAATTGCCAATAATATATGTTTGATTTTGTAACTTTAATCTTTCAGTCAAATGAAGGCAAATTAAATAGCAGAATTGTACATCTTACAAATACAAGAAAGGTCCCAAAGTCTGGATCTGTGGAGAAATAAGAAAATTCATTCAGGCATTCAAAACTGCATTATATGCTGAGCCTGGTGGCCATCCACTCCTAAGCAGTTTTGAATGCACGGAATAAATGGTCTTTGAACCTCAGAATAAGCAGTTTTAAAATGTAAAAGTTAGAAGAGCGAGTAAGTTTGATCAGTAGATCATGAGAGAGAAGAGAAATGATGACTGTGGTAAAACTGGTTCTAGTAATGAAAGCAGATGTAGGTGTATGGTTCAGTTTTTTTGTAAAACTGAGCTATACACATCCATTTGCTTTCACTACCAGTGGATCTGACTTTTGGCCACCTTGTATCAGTGTTTATTTTGTGAAAAACTTTTAGTTTTAAGTTGATTTTATATTTGTAATTTATTGACCTCACTGTCATGTTCGCATCGACCTGTATTTTTTTTTTTCTCCAATTTGAGCTGGTTTTGTTATGATTTTGTTCTGCTTGTAAAGGTTTTTGGCACTTGTGAGGTTTAGAAGACCTACAGTCTGTGTTTATAGATTTGAGCCCCATTTTCTTTGCTTTTTAGAAATGGTTTATATAGCACCACATGTAGTCAGACTTTGAGAACCTGTTTTCATGTTTTACACTGTGTTGCTGCATGTATAATGTTTGTATCACAGTATAGTTCATTTAAAATAATCAGAATAATGTATTGTAAACAGGGGACAACTGATAAGATTTTAGATATCTTGAGATATATATATTTAATGATTTTAAGATTTAGTTGTAGTATAGCTTTTGGGAAAGCAATAATACAAAGCAGTAGGAAGAGTAGGATTATTCTTTCTTGAAAAAGACGGGGTAGATGAAGAGAGATAAGAAAGACTCATTTTATTAAAATAACTATATAATATACATGATTCATTCATTCATTTGCATGTCCCTTGCGGAACTTTGTCTCCCAAATATATACATGATACGGTGATCAAATCTCCAAGCACAGATCTAGCCCAAGGGAGAGGAACTGAAAGAAAAGCTATAGGGCTCCCACTGAAGGCTGGAGAAGACAGCAGCCAGGTCTGCAGATTTAGCATGACCAACCTTCCTCGAACACTGAAGTAGGAGGAGGAGGTGGTGAAGCTGACAAGGACAGATAAGAGAGGCACATTTCCTCTAGAGATGCCATCTTCACATTCACTCAGACAAAGGATCTAGCCTGACACAAGCCCACTACAGGAAAAGCCATTTGGCGATACTAAAACCCAGAGATGAACTGCTGCATTTATGAGAGAGAGATTGGTGTTGATGTCTGAGCAAATAATAATACTGTGATAAATGGGTGTGGTGAATTGCTATGTGACTGTGAAACACTAGCCTTCGGATGATGCAGTTACTGGGGCCAGCAAACCAGAGTTGGCCCAGCAACAGTGTTGTAAATATTCAAGCTGATCAAATGATATGGGGATGTACATGTTTACTGCGCTGGTGTTGTCTTCTGTGAAAGCTTTTTAATAGGTCCGCCATCACTAACATCCCCTCTTCGTTGCTTTTCACAACGATGGCTTATGTAGCACGTAACAGGTGGTGTGTATTCTTTGCATCAAGTGCAAAAAAAACAAAAGAACAGTTTGCAGTCATAGCAAGAACTGCAACCAGCAAATGATGTTCATGTATCAGACAGCGAGCATTATTTAGTTGCAGATCTCACTGTAAGTACAAGCTACAGGTGCATTCTTTGCAGTTGATGCAGAGAACTTGTAACACTCATACTTGGTAAAAGTCCTGTTTGTTTTATCAGTGCTGTTGGTCATCAGTGAGGAGTGATTTCTTCTTCATCTTCTGTGTTGGTCTTGAAAAGTGGGTTTACAATGTGTCTGTATCTAGGCTGTGATAAGTTTTGCCTTCCAGCTTCAGTGCCTGTTCATGCAGCCAGACCAGTCTGTTACCAGGGGCACTGCTGGGAGGTAGTATAGGGTGATTGTCAGCTGTGGTTGGCCAGTCTTGATGCTGGCAGTCAGCTGTGGTTGGCTGATCTTGATGCTGGCAGTCAGCTGTGGTTGGCCGATCTTGATGCTGGCAGTCAGCTGTGGTTGGCCGATCTTGATGCTGGCAGTCAGCTGTGGTTGGCCGATCTTGATGCTGGCAGTCAGCTGTGGTTGGCCAATCTTGATGCTGGCAGTCAGCTGTGGTTGGCCAATCTTGATGCTGGCAGTCAGCTGTGGTTGGCCAATCTTGATGCTGGCAAACAGTTGCCCCCTGCTATAAGTGGTTTAAAATATGTGAAGCAGGTAGTTGTTAGCACATCCATGTCTTCTTTGCTTTTATGTCACTGTCTCTGCATGAGGTATCTTATTCTCTCCCTACGGCATTGGATGAGGAGGTCGTTGAGGTGTGGCTGGAATATTTCCGTGGCAGTCATGTAATTTATATTAATGTTGAAAATTAAAACTCTGTGTTTCAGTTATGTCTAGCTATAAATATACATCATCTTCAGAGAGTTACATAGGTATGTGTGTATCACTCAGTCACATAGGTATGTGTGTATCACTCAGAGTCAGAACAAAGAAAATATGTGAGATACATTAATTAATATGCACATTTCTGATATATCTGAAGGTAAATTTGAAGACTCGAGAGTATCATACATCTGATTGTTTCATGTCAAAATTAAGCGAATTTACGTGGAATCTCGTTCAGTGTGTATTTTCTTTTCCAGACTTAAAAAAAATTTCAGTTTTCATAGGGGACATTTCAGTGGGAGAAGATATGTAATTATTTGTTAGTTTCTCTTCAGAACTCAAACTAGTTTCTGCTATGTCTGTTTTGAAAGGACAAATTTGGCTTAAACTTCATTTTTGAAGTTTCGTTATATTCTCCAGAATTTGAATAAAGTTGTCAGCTGTTATAAAAGCATTCATAATCTTGTTATTTTTTATTATTGTGTTAACTTTGGCTGAAAGTTGGCCAGTGTAGAGTGGTGCGATATGTACACAATCTGTCATTATGCTGTAGTCTGACATATAACATAACATCATACCTTACTATCCATGTCAGCATAGAGCACCAGCCGTAGTTACAGGGGAAAGGAATGAATAGGACCACTATGGAAAGGTGCTTTTTTTTTTCTCTCTATCCATGAGTTTTGGGGTTCCAGTTGTTTACCTGAATTTTTTAATGAGTTTCTGTATATCTACAGATTTAGAAGTTTCAACTTATCTACAGATTAAAATGTTCGTTTAATTTTACCTAAATTTTTCCCTAACATTAGGTTAAGGTGTCTTGGTTTGGATGATGAAGGTTGTATACCGACCCCTGCAGCTTAGATTGTTGATACAGGATTAAGTTTTAGCAGACGAGCAGATTGGATTCTTTATTATCATGCAACGGGCCCAGTGTTCCAAACCTTACTTTTAGCAGCGCTTAAGGATGTGTTTTGTGGATTTCATGTTGGTATTGTTGGGCCATGATAGTTATATCCCTAGCATGATAGCTTGATTCTTTGGATATCCATCACAGAATTGATCATGCAGAAGAGTTTTTGAGGCAGTAAAATAAATCAGTGTATAGACCCCGTACACTGTCATCAAAATTTTAACTCTGTAGGCTCAATTGTGATACTGCTGTATGAAACAGTTTTCAACTAAATGAGCACTGTACAGATCCAGACATCCAATACATTTTACATCCTACATATAATTACCACCATTTGATTTAAGAGGTTAAGTTCACAAAGAGAGACCATTTAAAAAAACCACTTGATATTCCAGTCAAAGGGCAAAAAAATTGGCACACTTACACTCTACCTCTCAAGTTTCATTCTAATACACTCAGTCAACATCAGAGTATTACAAGCATTACAAGCATAAAGAGCAATACTAGAGATGAACTGAACAACTTTTACATGTAACTTCTTGTCCAAAAACTCAACAATACATGTTAATGAGCCATAAGAGTTATTTTACAGGAAGTGAAGTTGGTTGGATCATCTGGAACAATGGTCTGAACCAGAATTCCCAAGCAAAATACGAGAGATGAGAAAAAAAAAGAAAACTGGACATGTGGTCAACATAAATAATGAAAGACATGTCTAAATATATGCTATAAATGTGAGGAAAATTCTTCCATGCTTTATGTGGGTAACTGGCGGTTGATGATGGTCATTACTGTTATAATTTACTGCATGCCAAATTGTATCCTCATCTCGGCATATGATGAAGAAGAAAAAAACGATGATCTTGGACTGACTGAGATGACAACATTGGAGTGATGAATCAAAGCTGGTCAAAACCATGTGTCATCTTCGCGGTGCTTCAATCAACATGTTGCAGTTGAAGGGTTGTCCAGAGGGGTTCATGTTGTGTTATCTTAGAGCCTGATGTGAAGACCTTCTCAGACCTGCTTTAGTAGGTCAGGAAAACCACTGCCACATTTCAAATTGGGAAAAAGCAAAAATGTGTATTAATACTTCATCAGCATCTTCATTTTAAATCTCATTCTGTGTAAGATGACTGTGCATTATATATATATATATATATATATATATATACTCTAGCTGATTACCTGGTGTTGCTTGGGTATTTATTTATCCCAGTCAACAGTTTCCACAACCTTCTAGACAGTTCTAAAATGTTATATTCATTTCCACAGCCTTCTAGAAGGTTCTACAGAGGTCTATTCAGTTCCACAATCTTCCAGAAGGTTCTACAATGTTATATTCATTTCTACAACCTTCTAGAAGATTCCACTTTCCACAACCTTCCAGAAGGTTCCACAGAGTCTAGACGGTTCTACAGAGTTCTATTCCTTCTATTTGACTAAACTTGGGCTTAATTGTCATCAGGACTGTCACCAATCAGCTTAGCTACCCCAAACACTATGGATTCGACACTAATCTCAGTCAATTTGGAATTATTTTTCACTTCTCAACACCCCCCCCCCCCCCCCCCCCCCATGCTGATGAGGGCTGAACTTGTGATTATCACTACTCATCTCAGTGACCCTGAAAACTATAGATTTGACACTAATATTCGTCGTTTTTGATTATTTATACATGTCACCCCCATCCTACCCAACCCTTAGGACCCTATGCCGATTGGGGGCTGAGATTGGAGTGTCATTATTCATCTCAGCAACCCCAAAAACTATGGATTCGACACTAATATCGGTCATTTTCCATTATTTTTATGTCACCCCAACCCCTAGGGGTCATGGGGTATCCTAGGGATGATCTAACCCCCAGTGCATTGTCCAGATTGTAAGTCATATGTGTGCCAAGTTTGGTTGAAATTGCTCCAGGCGTTCCAGTGTGGTGCTCTAACATACACACACACACATATGAACAGTATATCGATATGTTGTGCAGTTTCTTACTGCAGGTAGACTGGTAAAATACTTTCTTTCTCAGTCCTTATTTCTAGTTTCCTATTCAGTGAGCACTTCATATTTGAGGCCATAAAAAAAAACAAGATTAAAGAGCCATATGTTACAGGTGTGCAGGTATTATGGTGGTGTGTTGAATTACTTAGTGAATGTGGCCATGCAACATTTTTTTATTTTGCAAGCACGTGTGACGTTTAGATATATGCACAGGAGTAAATGTCATCAAAACATTTATCAGACCATAAAGCAGACTTGACTTTTTCGATCCCCAGCTTTACGAGCTTTCACTCTTTTGTTTCCCTAGTGTCAGATGGTAGACTTGTACTTGTTCGAACTCCTTGTAACTGCGAGCTGGTGTTCTCTGTAGCTGATGCTGTAGAGATGTTTAGGCACAGCACTGTATCGACGTGGGAGCCGGTTATGGTGGCTATTTTTTCAGTCCTGGAGTACAGCTAAAAAGTAAGGGGTGTGCATTGCTTCTTTAGCTGACTCCACCATCGTGGGGACTATGTTGATCCCTGTCCCGTTATTCAGGCAAGGCCTTTTACCGAGGGTACTATGGAGAGGTGGGACAGGGTCTTGGTCAGCTATGGGTCACTGACTGCCGCATCAGTCTCCCCCTAAGATGGTAGAATGTACAAGTCTTTTTTTCAGCTACATTAAAACTGAATGGAATTATCTGATTTTTTGAAAAGTTATGTAACAGCTCAGACTGGGAAACTGTAGCATTACAGCAGCCTGTATCATGTTCTTAAAAAAGACATTGAAGATGTGAAAATTATAGAGTAGATATAAAAGCAATGCAAAGCAAGTACAGAAACAGTTGTTTTAAAAAGTGTGGCAGGCATCCAAAACAGTTATAACCTATACCTTTTTCTTTTTTTTTTTTATTGTTTATATAGTTTGTGAGCTAAAAAAAAAAACCTCCAGTATTTTGGTGAAAAGAATGCCATTTTGCAAGAACAATGGTGAAGAGCATAAACAAGATGCATGAGGAAAACTGCAGAGGAAACCATCAGTCTTCTTTGGAATGTACGAAACACTTGGAGCATTGGATTATGTAGATTAGTGGATCCCAAACTGTGGGCCAAGGACCACAAGTAGTTCACAGAGTATTATCAGGTAGTCTGCTTGATCTGCTAATCTGTTGTATAAAAACAATTAAACTACTTGCATTACATACAAGATGGTAATCCACAATTTTTTTGCGTATTTCGAAAAGTGGTCCTTGTATGTAAAAAGGCTGGGAACTGTGATGGTATCAGATACGAGGGGTAATTGATAAGTTCTCTGCATAAAGTACAAATACTTGAAACACACATTTGATATTAGGTGCATTTGTAGATCAGGTTAGTGTAAGATTAAACACCAAGTTTCAAGAAATTAACTGCAACCAATTTTTTTTTATAGGCTACTGAAGTGATAAGGGGTGGAAGAAATTGAGAAAACCGATAAAATTTCTCATTGAGCAGTCATTCGCTACCTCTGCATCAAGGGCTTATCATCGAAGGAGATCCATGAGGATATGGTGGAGACTAGGGGAGAGTGCCCCTTCTTACAGCACAGTGAAGAAATGGGCAGCCCAATTCAAACATGGAAGAGAGAGTCTGAAAGATGATCCTCGTCCAAGAACAGTAACCACCAATGAAACCACCGGCAGAATCCATGACATGATAATAGCGGTACATTGCTACTGAGTTGGGCATCTCCCAGGAGCATGTTCATGCCATTATTCACAATGATCTTCAAGTGACAAAGGTCTCTGCTCGATGGGTCCCGAAACTCTTGGAGCTGATCAGAAACGACAGCATCTCAACATGTCAAGAGACAATCTTGGACATTTTTCTGCACCTCCTGAAAAGTTTCATCAGCAATTTGTGACTATGGATGAGATTTGGGTTCATCATTTTCAACCAGAAACCAAAGAACAGTCAAAGCAGTGGAAACATCATGGATCCCCACCTCCAAAGAAAGCAAGGGTGGTTCTGTCTGCAGGCAAAGTGATGGCTTCCATCTTTTAGGATTCAGAAGGTGTGCTATTGGTAGACTATCTTCAGAAGGGAAGAACGGTCACTGGGGCCTATTATGCTAATCTTGTGAAGCAACTGCTGGTCAAACTGAAGGAAAAGCATCAAGGGAAATTGACGAGAGGAGTCATCTTTCAGCAAGACAATGCTCCAGTTCACAAGTTGGTGGTGCCAATGGCTTCCAATTTCTTGAACTTATTCCCCAGATTTGGCCCCTTCGGACTATTACCTGTTTACCAACTAAAAAAGGAGCTCAGTGGTTCCAAATTTGCTTCAGATGATGACGTCATTCATGATGTAGACCACTTTCTACTGACACAAGATGCTGACTTTTACAGAGAATGGATCCGTATGCTCCAGTATCGCTGGACTAAGTGCATAAACATACAAGGGGACAATGTTGAGAAATAGCCCAAAAAAGTTGTCCACAAATAATCCGTTGTACTTATGCCGAGAACTTATCAATCACCCCTTGTATCACAACATTCATACTATCACAATATTACAATGTATGAAAAAGACAAGCATATCTTTCTGCTATATTCACTCTGGTAACTACTCAAAGTCCACAACATGCATCTATTATCAAATGTAGTAGATTCAATGAGAAATAACAATTACAGGCTAGCTCACTAAGAACAGTAACTCTAGCAAAAATCATAATACAGTCTCTAGAAAACCTGTCATTAGTACCACACAATACAGTTACTTAAATAAGCATTTTCCATTTACCCCAAAGCAGAGGATTCCAGTGGTGAGGAAAGATTCTTCTTGGTGGAAATATCTGGACAGTGGATGATGTATCATGTCGACTGTAATTTATACCCAAGAAAGGCATGATCTCACAGTCCACCTGTGTCTGATACTTGACATTTCCCTACCACTAGCTTTGTATAGTTCCCTCACTCTATTCTACCTAAAACTAATCCTAACACAGCATGCACAACATTCAGCTACTTGTGTCAAAATTTACCTACCACTATCACAGAAAAATAGAATCAGGTAGACCAAGTGGGAAAAAGGTCATGAATCTTTAAAAAAACAGATTCTTGTTTTTGTTTTTAATGCCCTTTTGCTGTGAATCTGATTTATGATTTTTATATATATATTTTTTTAATATTCTATATTCATGTGCTGACAATACAAACAGTCTGAACTAGTGTGCATCACATTGCATGCAGATGTCAGGGACAACTGGTAATTCAAGGATAAATGATAACAATGAGAATGAAATCCTGTATTTGTACCAAGTTCTTATAAGCAGCAAAAACATGAGTTGGCCAAACATTGATCTGTATGTGAATGTGGCTACAGGTTAAGTTCCATGGGACAGGATGATAAGCTGGACATTACACATCATGTCTCAGAAACATTGAAAAAAAAAAACAAACCTCTTTCATTATGTTGTCTTTTGTAGACTGCTTTTCTCTTCTACTCAATAATGATGCCATTATCAGATCAGATCAGAACAGATATTGCTGTGTAGACAGTCATCTCGTTTGGTCTTCCATGTCTCGAATCAAGTCGCTGTTTTCCTGCCAAACCATGCAGTCAGGCCATCCAGTCTGTCTTTTCCATCTTCTCTGCCTTTTGGCATTTATCTTTCCAGTTGTGACCAATTCTTCAAGACCTTAAGGTCTGCTGATGTGTCCAATAAACTTTGATGCTATTATGGTTTTCCTAACATCCCAGGGCGAGTGTGTACAACTGCCTCCCCAGTCATTTCAGTTCTCCTCTAAGATCCACCACAACTGGGACTAGGTCAGTCCCACTTTTGTTCGCCACAGCCTGTTTGCTAACAGCACTTCATGGGAGTCACAAAGTGTCTTGTCCACTAGCTCAAGAATCAAAGCTAAATCAAAGTTTAATTTAAAAATACTTCATCAGTCCTCAAAATATACCCTCTGTAATACAACATCCCACACACAATATGAAACAGAGACAAGATCTGGAGACAATTTTTTCTTTATTTACAATTACATTATAGTAGCAGTCTTCCTTCACCAAATCCAGAATGAAAAGAAGTGAATACAGGCATTCACATCTCATAATCAATGCATTCACCATTTCAGCACTCCTGACTTAGCATAAAAACAATTTGGTGCAATGATGGCTAGGAAGAATGGTCTTCCATGTTTTGTGTAGAGTTCCAAATAGCACATACAGGGCACTCATTCACTCAGTTTTTGTGCTCGTATATTTCTGACTAGCATGAACCCAAACGTAACCATATTATGTAAGCAACAATTTGATCACAGGCACACAGAACAAAGCAGAATAAAATCCAAATGCTAAAGAAAAACCTGTTAATAATAAATAATACGCCACGAGTTAAAAAAAAAAAAAAAAAACCTGATTTTTTGTACAGAATTAGTAAGCACAAAAGCTGAATACGGGTATACAACACATTTCCTGTACAGTAAAAATGCTCAATATGAGCACCTTGTGTCACTCCACATATATATCTATATATCAGCTGGCTAATCTAGCTTCTAGATTCTGATCAGTTTGACTTTAATTAATGTGTGAGGATGTAAAATAGCTCCGTCATGTGTTCAATTGATATATTGTTGAATGTACGGATGTGAGGATTTGTTCGTGTAAGACTTATTATTGTTCTTTAGACTTGTACTAAACTGATGCTGAATGAATGTTTTACAATGAAATCTGAATGATGAAAGGCAGAATGTAGATGAGGCTGTGTGCTTGATTCTTCACCCCTCTAAAAAGTTTTTTTCTTTGTTCCTTCCTGCCATATGTGCTGAACCATGGAGATGTCTGTACTCTTGACTGCCATGATGATGATGATGCTGATGATGATGCATGCTGGCACAAAATGGATTCCATCTGGAAATAAGAATTTGTAGGCTGAAACTTTCAGAACCTAATTTTTCCACAGATCATAGATCTGTCTGTGTTAGAACACAAGTTTCCTTCACACTGTTAAAACAAGGGAAGAGTAGTGGCACAGGGTCTTTGAAGTCATCACATCAAGCATGCGAATGGAAACTGAAGCTGTGTTGGCGGCAATGGAATGGCTAGTTGCACATGTGTTGTGACGGATTTATAGAGTATGCTTCATAAGATTGAGAAGAAATTGCTTTGAAAAGAATCCAGTCACCTGTGACAAGCCTAATGTGGCTTTACTGTAAAGGGCATGCGGGAGTACATGGCAATGATGTGGCAGACAGACTTGCTGGACAGGCTAAAATAAATGACAGGCTGACGATGGACAAGGGTGACGTTGCTAAAGTTGTATTAGAAAGACAGCAGGAAAATGAAGAGTAGGAATGGAAGAACAATGTAGATGTGAAGCAATTGCTTTATCTAGGACAAATTAAAGCTGCTGGTAGGAAATCCAAACTGTGTGGCAGAAAATGCATCATAAACAACCAACACTTGATAGGAGCATATATGGGGTTGTTCTGAATGCAGTGAACCCGGGGTCTGATTTTGAACCTTGTGTTAAAAAACATTGTCTGTATTAAATAAGTTTCCTTCACACTGTCTGTATTAAATAAGTTTCCTTCACACTGTCTGTATTAAAACAAATAAGAATCCGTCACTTCTTTTCTTTTATACTCATCCTGCATGCAACAGCTCTAAGTTTGAGGTGTTCAGTGCTTTTATGAACAAATGAAAATGAAAAGATCATATCACAGAGCATACAGAGGATATAGCATTAGTGCCCATATTTTCCTTCATATGTCAACACACTACGGGATGATGTGGTCAGTATCAAACTAGACAAGTGACACCAATTTTTTTATATCTCTTCTATGTTGTCTTTCCATCTCTTGTCTTGGTCTTGTTTTCTTCATCTCTTGTGCATACATAATTTTCATTTGTCTGTTCTCTTCCATTCTTTCTACATGGTCCAACCAGTGTAGTCTGTTCATTTTGAAGACATTTACAATTCGTTGAGATTTAAATAAGCTGTTCAGTTCAGCATTCTTTTTAGCTCTCCATTCTCCACAGTTGGTAACCTTTATGGACCCAAAGATTCTTCTTAGGATATTGTTCTCAAAGATCTGCAATTGTTGTTCATCTTTCTTTGTGCTCCATATTTCTGATCTATACATGACAGCTGGTCTTATTACAGTTTTGTAGATTGTTGTTTTGGGACAGGATTTTGGATTTTGACAGGTGCTGCAAGGCAAAGTATATTTTATTCCCTATCTGTACTCTGCTTTTACTTTCCTGGCCTCCTGCTTCTGTTGAAGCTTGTGCAACAGCTTGCGTACCCTGACCACCCCCAGAGCTATACCAGCGGGGGTCTTTACCCCTGGCAGGTCCAACCAAGCTGGGAAGGTTTGTGCTGGTAGGGATCAGAAGAAACTTGCACCCTGGTCCTCCAGGTTGGGGGGTTGGAGCATGGGGCCAACGATCCCATCTCCATCAAAAAGATTAGTGTTACAGAACAGATAGTGAAGCCTTGAAATTGTATGGATAAAAATAGATTACAACCATGGAACATCAAAAATATTATGAGATTTGGAGGACTGTAATCAGGAATGTAAAACTTTTTGATAACATATGTAAATGACATATACTGGCAAGGTCACTGACAACTGTCTAAAAAAACTTATTTAATAAAAACTAATTCCAAATTAATTTCATGGACACAGCAGACATCCCATGAGCTACCAGTGATAACAATATTAACAGCATTTAGAGCTTAGTATATGAAACAAACAATAAAGACTATTATAAATCCAGGCTACAGTTGTACAGCAACATGATGATGCTACTTAGACTGTGTAATCACTACACACAGAATGCATCACTTCCAATTCCCTCAACAACAAGACCATTTTTTAAAAACTTTTGGGTACAAGAGTAAGTGAGCAAGGGAACATCTTTGCCAGGTGAAAGCTGGATAGTTTGTAAGATTCTTGAAAGGGTAAAAATTAGAACCAACTTGGCAACTAAGAATGTCAAAGAGATGACAAACTGCATGCAGTCACATCACGTTTCACCAAAAATATGTGTACTGAAAAAAAAAGTAAACAAAAAAAAAGTTCACTTTTGTTTTAAATTCACCTCAGTTCAGTACAGATTGACAGCTGTTGCTCCTGCCTGCATCATTTACATAACACCAGCACAGATACAATCAACAGATACAACCAATATAGCATGACAACTGAAGATTGCATACTCTTTTTTGCTTTTTAAAAACCTAGCTTTGTGTAGTCAACCATTTTTTTTTTTTTTTTCAGAAATATACATTGGTTTGCACTAATCTAGTTAAAATATACCACTGAGCATACCTGTTTTTAACACTACAAAATACTAATCTAGTTAAAATATACCACTGTCACATACCTATTTTTAACACTGCAAAACCAGTCCCTTCAGTTTTCTAAGCAATGGAAAGTTCATACAATCACTTGAAAGAACTTAATATTGATTATCACTTGGGCTGTGCGGCAGATAAGAAAAAAGGTTTTCTAGCAATACAAAGTCCTAGAGAAAAGTAATGCAGGTGGGTTATCATCATATCAGAGTCCAGGGGTTCAATTCACTTCCATTCTCTTACTATATGAGCTGCCATTAAAACCGCCTGATCGAACTGTTGCAAAGCGTGAAATGTTTATGTACTCGACTGATTTTCAAGCTCTGAATGCGTGCAAGTGTAGCAGTTAATGTAACGACATTTTCCCAGTGATGCGATGTCTACTTTATGTTTGGCATGAAGCACGTGAAAATCAACTTTTTCTTCATTAATGGCTTTAATCACATGACTTTGAAATCTGACACTTACACTAAGCAAGTTTAAGCAAAGGCCAATCTATTTCCATCAAAAAGAAGTCTGTTAATGGTTTTTGTCTTACCCCTATTGTTGTCACAAGAGAGATGGCAAGCTTAGTAGATGCGGCCAGAGATTTTCATTGTGACCACTTGACTACAGAGAGGTTGAACTTAGTGATTTCAGGCAACAGTACTACGAATGATCGTCTCGGGCCTGGTCGACCTCGTGTAACAATACAAACTCAAGATCGCCAACTGCTTCCGATACATCCGTGCAACTGTTTCCAAACAGCAACTCAGACAGCAGCACATGCACCTGGCATTCTGCCACAGCATGAAACACCGATGCCAGGCCGCACTGATGACTCGGGCACTAACGACGGCTGTGACTTCAAGACTGAATGTGGAATTTTCTTTTTACACCCAGGGTAGACAACTGCTTATGATCCATTTCTGAACGGTGTCAGGTTTACAGCAATTTTATGCCAGTTAACAGACGAGAGATGTGAAATCAGTGGTTACATGATTTTAAATCTAGTACAACAACTTATGGTAAAAAAATAAAGTGGTATAGTTCTAACAGCAGACAGTTTATTATTTTCTCTATCATGCCTAGAGTTCTTTGTCTGCAATTTTTCAATCCCAGTCATCACATATTTTGCTGCAGAACTTTGCAGTTCTATGTAAAATACTTAAAATTAATTGATATATTTAACAAACAATTATTTCAGCACATTTCACAAAATAAACTCTTTTAACTCCAAACAATACTAATGACATACAAGCTTACACTTATCATGGACACCGTGATTCAGTGCGAAATGACTCTCTGTCTACTTTTAAGAGTTTAAAACTGCAAACTTTCACCTACAGAACACATATCATGTGAATGCAGTTATTTATTGAATTTTTGTTAGTTTAAAAAAAAAAAGGCCATTTAAATGGCTTACAGTAGTCATTTATCAATGAATGTTAGAAAACGAGTCCTATCTTGTTATATGGAAGTGAATCATGGACAATAGGCAAGTCTGCACAAAAATCATTGGAAGCAGCAGAAATGTGGTTTAGTAGAAGAATGTTGCGAATCCCCTGGACAGCAAAAATAACTAATGAAGAATGTATGAGAAGAGCTGGAGAGACAAAAAAACCTTGTCAAAAAGATAAGAGAGAGACAATGTACTCTCATAGGACATGCAATGAGAAGAGGGGGCATTGAAAATATTATAACAACAGGAAAAATAGAAGGAAGAAGATCAAGAGGAAGACCAAGAGAAATGATACTGGACAGTCTGACATGGTGGTGTGAGAGGAGATCACCAACTGAACTGATGAGCTGCATGAAGGAGCGGGTACTCTGGAGAAGCATAATAGCCAACACCAGTTGGCACGGCACATGATGATGATGACAGTAGTCTAGAGTTAACTGCTTTGTTACAGTATTAACAAAAATTCAGAAAATCTGATCCTGTCCAGAAACAAGTCTTTCTGACTCGGACTCTCCATCTATCATGAGGCAGTTTTTGTCCCATGAGAATATCACTTTGTTATTTGTTTTGTTTCACAAGAATATCACTTCTTTGTTTTGTCCCACAAGAATATCACTTCTTTGTTTATTTGTTTTGTCCCACAAGAATATCACTTCTTTGTTTATTTGTTTTGCCCAATGAGAATATCACTTGTTTTGTCCCACAAGAATATCACTTCTTTATTTATTTGTTTTGTCCCATGAGAATATCACTTCATTTATTTGTTTTATCTGAGAATATCACTTATTTGTTTTGTCCCAAGAGAATATCACTTCTTTATTTGTTTTGGGACAGACAGCTAGTTTAACTACAGCTATATGTATTTCTCTCTATGGAGTTTCATTTCTTTTCTGTTGCACTAAAAATACTTGTATGTGGCACAAAACACAACAAGAAGAAGCTTTCAATGGAAAAAAAAAAACAAAACTGTATCTGTTGCAAAGGTGTCTAGCTAAGGTTGACGAAAGAAGAATACATTAAAGCCTGCATTTGAACAACTCGATGAACATGCACAGAAAAATTCGCTCAGCACGAAGGGGCTGTGCTGACTAAACTCTGCCTGCATGCAATATTAACAGGCCACTCTCATCTTTACCACAGGACATATATGTTTTTTGGAAATGAAAGAGCTGACATACTGATTGGGCTAACTATATCTACTAGTCTCATAAATTATCTGGAGGACATTGTTAACAGCCTCTTGGAAGCTGACAGAACATTCTGATACAAAAATAATATATCTTTACCTAGGATAAAAGAGCTGGGAGTAAATTGTCCTAATGTCTGATATGAATTTTCTTCAAAATAGCAAACATTTCCATTAAGATCATTTTTTAAAATTCTTGATATTTCAGAATATCCAGAGATAAAAAATGAGAACGTGATACAACATAGTGTTTTAAAATAGGTGACCAAAGTACGATAGTCACTTTAAAGTCTACAGCTATGAACATGAACTGTTCATAGACAGAACCCCTGCGAGGAAATTTGTAACATGGTTCAAAACTAGTTTCAGGCCTCCTTTCCTGTGGATTCATCCTCAGCCCTCTGTACTCTCAAAGGAGCATAAGGCATCAACAAAGATTCTCCAGCCTAGACGGTCCTGTCCTGAGTAAGTCGGGACATGCCAAACCGTATTCCCTACAGATTAGCCGTTCTATTTTTGTCCATCACATCACTCCCCCTGAGATAGGGGAAAGCCCTGGAGCCATGCACTGGCCACACCCCTCTCTCACTGATCCTGTTCACTAGCAATGAACACATGCTGTCAGACTGGGATAAGTGTATAAATTCACTTGAGCTGTGGGTCCTAAAAGGTATAAATCTATATCTGCAGTGATGAGGAAAAGCTATAAACTATTCAGAACAGCTGCTGGGAAATGAAACTCCTTGTAAGCATGATACAGCTGTGAAGGGTAATGACCAGTGACTGTAAAATGGATCTGATTGTAGTGCAAACATATCTACAACCTGACTGCATCTGTTGTATGATATTAGATACAAGTAACTATGCACAGTACTACTAACTTTAGCTACAGAACTATCCAGGGACTCTGACATCTAGGTGGTACAGAGCCACTTCTCAGAACGCAGATCAAAGCAAAGATAAAGAGACAATGCAAAAGAAGTCACACAAAAGCTTTGTCTATGTTAATTCAGAGCTCCAGATAGATGATGGTCAACCAACAAAGGATGGGTATCATCTGTTACTGTACGCTTCTTCTTCTTCAGCATTCAGGTTTTTGGTCATGCTAAATTGGAAGCTGGGTCGCCAGGATAAGTCCACAGTCTTTTCCAGGTCCTCCCGGCATCCCCACAGCTTCTCTCTTAGGTCCAAGCCTTGTTGCCATGTCTGGCTACATGCAAGGGCCATACCGAAAGTTGTGAGCAAAAAATTTTTAAAAAATCAGAATTTATAGATAGAGAAAACATGAATGTATCACCTTAAACTGCATCCTTTATACCTCATGTAGAGGTTACATGATATCACCATCATGCGTCATGTGACCATGCTGAGCAGAAATAAAATGGCGGGTGCTGAAGTTTCATTTTGTCAACGTGTTGTTACTGAGTTCCTCATTAAAGAGGAAATCCCTGCTGCTTAAATTCACCAAAGACTTCAACCTGCTTATGGAGATGTGTGTATGGGTGCTAACAGTGTTAGGAGGTGGGTGAAACATTTCAAAGATGGAAACACGAGCATCCAAGGTATGCCCCCAAACTGCCTCCACTGAACACAACGTGGATAGGGTTGATGACATCATTAAAGAAGACAGGCGTGTTACAGTTTCTGAAATTGTTGTAAATCTTGGAATAGGACACAATGCAGTACAAGAAATGACTGAAACCCTAGGCTATAGAAAAGTTTGTGCTTGCTGGGTCCCACAGGAGAGAATGTCCAGAAAGCAGTGCGTCTGTGCCGGTGGTCAGCTGGAATGGAATTCTACCAGCAGGGTATTTTCAAACTTGCAGAGTGATGGGAAAAACGTTGCAGGGAAATTGAGATTATGTTGAAAAGTGAAGAAAAGGATGCAGTTTAAGGTGATACATTTATTTTTATATAAATTCTGATTTTTAAAAAAAATTTGCTCACGACTTTCAGTATGACCCACGTAGATTTGTAAAAGTCTGGCACTCTTTGAGAATATGTTTTGGAATCTGTACTCTGTCCTAGCAGGTGCATTTGTCTGTTTGTGAGATCCTGAGTTGGTAGAGATGGTTCAGCAGTCTGCATTGGGCAGTTCTTAATCAGAACGGGATCCTTTGTTGCTTCCCCTGTAACTGGTGGACTGGATTTGGTTCACTGCCTGCGTAGTGAACTCTGAGCCTGCAGCTGGTTGTAGTGGCTGTATGATGGTCTTAGCTTCCCCATAGCTGACTTGGTGGCTGCTTTGTTCCATGACTGTACACTTAAGGATGTGTGGATGATGGTCCTTCCTAACTATTAGTGTTTTACCATTAGGTAAAATAAATGGCATATAAACCTTGGTATTATATGTTGAAGACATGCAGATTTTACACATATGCTAGTTCTGTGTCACTGACATAACAAATATGATAAAAGCTGTTGCTCTCTCATAGATTTAATAAAATAGTGGATATTTTTATCATCAGTTTAGGGCATGGTTCACATAAAATGTAGCATTCTACCACTAATGTTATGCAAGGTTCACACGCACAGAAAAAAAAATGTTTTATTATGTTATTAATACATTTCATGTAAGACATGTGCTCTGTCATTGGTGAAAACACATACAAAAAAACTCCGGCATTCTGTAAAATAAAACTGCTATTTTACGAAAACACCTTTTTGTACATGCCCTGGTATCACGCTCAACTAGTGGCATACAGATGTTCACCGATAAATAGCAAAGAGCAGTTACTGAACCAGGGGTATGTATCCCCATGCTCTTTGGGGTATGATAAAACATCTAAGAGATTACATAAGTGTATAAGGAAAAAAAAAACAAACAAAACTGCCTCAGTATTATTGGGGTAAAATGTAGTAAATACGTTGGTTTATTGTTTAACTGTTATTAAAAAGTATTAAACTTCTAACTGTATTACACTCTAATATATTAAACTGGATGTAAATTGTGTTAATTTATTTTAGAAGCTTACCCTATTCCTTAGAATTTTAACAACGGAAGAATAAACTCAATACTGTGAATTGCACATCAATAACCTTATAGTACACAATTAAAAATAAAATATATTTGGGGGTATGGAAACACAAATGTTGAATACCACTGGAGTAGTGCACTTATAGCAATCAAAACCTAGCAAACTGTAATGTGAAGTGTAACAACACATATCAAGATGTGAAGTAGTTTAGAAGATTTATCCTGAAAAGCTTTCGCACTTCAAGACATATCTAGGAAGGAATATTCAACCTCAACTCTATGTACGTAGAGGGCTTGATGCACGTCCGTCTTTCTTTACTCCGTCTCCCAAGAACTGTGAGCTGATGTTCTTTGCAGTTGATGGGGAGCATCATGTCAGACTGGAAGTGGGTTAGAGCGACTTTTTTTTTTTCCATCCCCGAGTGGTGCTAAGAAGCAAGTAGCGTGCAACAATTCTTTGGCAGACTCTACTGGCAAAATCTGTCCTGTTAGCCAGGCTAAGCCTGCTACTAGAGGTACTAATGGAAAGAATTAACAGGGTCTTGGTCAGCTACTGCTTGCTTGTGTCTTCAGCCCTGATGCATATCTGTATGCTGTCACTGCAACAGGGAAGGGGTGGTTATCAGGGACAAAAACTAGGTCAGAATAACCCTACTGAACCTGTTGTTCTCCTAAAAATACTTTTGTTTTACCCCTGGCTAATGGGGTTAGGGCTCAATGTGTCTCTATTAGAAGAGCCTATTAAGAATCCCCCTATTGGGTTTCTTTCACTCTGTGGTTTCTGTAGCTCATTCTTCCACCTAACATTATGTCAATGTTTCATCATCATCACTGCATGTACTGCTACGAACAAAAACTTACAAATGCACAGAGAGTATTTTTTTTTTTAAATCAAGGTGACCTATTTACCATAAACCTAATAAAGTAGCAGAGCGCTATACTGTACTAGCCTGTCGTATAAACTGATAGTGCAATGACCCAGGCATACAATCCTAGAGCACAGTTTCCCAAACCAGGGTGCCATGACATGATGTGCCACAAGAGAGACACAGATCTGTCACGAACATTTTACTGTAAGAAATATTTTACTCACATTATAGCGGGCTTTTCTTATTTAACCTGGAAAAGAACTACAGAAGTGGAGATGAACAGCATGAAACAACTGATGATTCGCAAGACGTTGCCTGACATACAGGGTGTTGATTGCTTAGCTGATCATCATCCCGTCAGCATGGAAGGATCTGCCTATTTAAGCACCTACATTTGTACAAGAACTTTCAGCAGCCTAATTTCTATGTAAAATGGACTGACAGTATGTTCGTCCAACACTCCTCCACAAATAAAAAAGATATGTGCCTCCACGTAGGCTCACTTTTCACACTAAAAACAAAGAGCAGTTTTAATCTCTCTCAAATGTTTCATTTCTCATCTATCTATCTATCTATCTATCTGTGCCTCTGACCCCTCGTGGAGCGTAGGCCGCCAACAAGAGCTCGCCAGGCAGTTCGGTCCTGAGCCACTCTTTCCAACTGTCTCCATGTCTGGTTCATTATTTTGATGTCCGTGTCCAGACTTCTGCGCCAGGAGTTCCTAGGTCTCCCTCTCCTCCTTTTACCCTGTGGGTTCCATGTTAGGGCTTGCCTTGTGGTGCTCGATGTGGATTTCTTCATTTCTCATGCCTTAATAATAAAATATACTGTATCTGAATCTAAATATAGTCAATATAATGTAAACTACAAAACTCACTTTATGGTTAATTACCTACACAAAAGTTCAGCACTGAGTACACAATGTGCCACATCAGGAATTTGCACTGCAAAGTGTGCCACAGTATGAAAAAGTTATAGAAACGCTAACTTAAACTTTAAAAAATCACCACAAGTACAGAAAAACAAGCTGACCATGATTGTATTATTTAATATCCCAACATATCTACAAATGCACTAGCCTCTCATGGCAAAGGTTGGGGGTTCGAATCTGGCCGAAGGCACCCCAATCACCCAGATGTAGAAATGAGTACCTGGTTTCTTCTGGAGTTGGGGAAGGTAAGGCAGCCAGGCGTGATACTGACCATATCACCCTCTAGTGTGCTGACAGGTCAAGGAAAATATGGGCACTAACATCATATCACTATGTGCCTCTAAGGCATGATAGGCTTACTTTACTACATCTAGAAATAACATACAAGACAATGAGCTAACACCACGCGTAAACCACGTACTACACATTTCCTTTCACTCTGCCTGCTATTCTCTTTCTAAACAAACTCTCTGAAAGCATATTTCACTTAGTCTCTTTCTCTTCTTGATTTGCTCTTCTGCCATTCATGGTTCTATGTCAGCTCATGTGCACTGCAGTAAGGGTTTGTTTTTTCTTATAAATACATGCCTTTTTATTTCCAAACAAAACTGTGAACCATATAGACCCAGATCAAAAATCACAATGCTACACAAATAACTTTATAATAAACACACCTGCCATGTCTTACCGGGGAAATAATACAAGATCTATATTTAGTCCTTATACATTATTTACAGTGGTTTAAAATCTGAATCTCCAAAAACCATACAGATGAAGTTATTTTATTTGTATTTTTTTTTTTTTTTAACTTCAATGGATGCGCCCAATGGTTGGGAAAAAAAAAAAAAGGTTAAAAGTCAGTGGTCAAGAGCATAAGACTATGCACTTAACTTCTCAGTCTTAACAAAACCTGAAGACTAATTCAAGAATACGCACTTTGGGAGCATCCAAGTTTTGATGTTAAGACCTCTAGACTGAAAAAAAACTTGTACTCAGAGCTATGTACACCTTATCTTCACAGATTATTTCAACCCTCAAAGTCTGAAACACAGGTAGAGGTCATCTGTCTAGATTCTGCCAGGTTAAACATGAAGAATGTTTAGCTTTCCATATTCTTTCACTCTCAGTATATGCAAAGTTGTACAACAACTATTTGTCCATATTCTTCCAGGTTAAACATGAAGAATGTTTAGCTTTCCATATTCTTTCACTCTCAGTATATGCAACATCCTTTAACATGAGACACTATATTAGAAATTAATAACTAAAAATGAAAGTGGCAAAACCGTAGCTCATTTTTTTCCCCAAGATTAACAAATTTCAGTCATTCAACTGGAGTGTAGGAGTAGCAAAGCAGATAAAAACTTGATATTCAAGCTAAGACAAGTGTCCTGCTGATATTAATGCTCCAGTCGAATTAAAAACAGGTACCTGATACATCTGAGCTAGGGAAAACTTTCTTTGAATGCGGAGAATATTTGTCTGCAAGATTAGACAAACCTGAGTTTATTGCACACATGGCTGTCAGTGAAATATGTGAAAATAAGATAACAGAACTAGACATGTTCAGAACAGACAATAATTAGTGTATGAGTATATATCTATACACAGAGCCACTGTAGTAAAGCTGTGATAACAAAATGCATAAACTAGGAAAAATGTAGGAACAGCTTTATTACTTAACGAGTACACAGTTGTGATGTTTCGGCGTGAGACTTAATCATACAAAAACATGCAGGATGAAGAAATAGAGAGCGAAGATAAAATAAAATTCACATGAATGCTACGTTAAAAAAAAAATCATATAAAATTAATACAGCACTTAGCTGTAACTTGTAAGAAGCTGTGGCTTGTCTGACACTGTGTGTCAGAAATGTGCACAGTGGAGTGTAGACAGTATTTAAATGGAGATTTGGGATGTGTGATAGGTGGGTCATAACTGAGGGTGGTGAAACCGTGGAGGGGAGAGAGAGTGATACATTGGTAATCTAGCCAAGAGAAAGTGAAATATGTGATTATAGTGGGTGGAGGGGTTGTAATGTGATGCTATGAAGAGGTTCTGAGCTATGTGTAACAAGTGAGTGGAACTTAGTGGGGAGGGATTGATTATCGAAGAGGAGAATGTTAGATGTAGCTGAATAATGAGCTCAAACCATGTGGTTCCGGAGTCCCATATTCCTGAATGTAGCAGTTCTCAAGTGCTAGGTGGCTTGTGTCATTTGCGTGACACTGTTTGATAGCTGTTACCATAAAGTCAGATTTGCCTCTGTGGTTGGGGCCATTGAAATGACTCGGGACTGATTCGCTTGAGAACAGCTACATTCAGGAATATAGGACTCTGGAACCACATGGTTTGAACTCGTTATTCAGCTACACCTAACATTCTTCTCTTCCACAATCATAATCCCTCCCCACTAAGTTCCACTCCCTTCTCATTCATTACACATAGTTCAGAACCTCTTCACAGCATCACATTACAACCCCTCTACCCACTATAATCACATATTTCACCTTCTCTTGGCTAGATTACCATTGTATCACTTTCTCTCCCCTACACAGTTTCCCCACCAACCACCCTCAGTTACGACCCACCTATCACACATCCCAAGTCTCCATTTAAATACTGTCTACACTCCAAAACTCATGCCAAAACGTCACAACTGTGTACTCGTTAAGTAATAAAGCTGTTCCTACTTTTTTCCTAGCTTATATATTATGTTCAGAACAGGTGTTTATGGGGCAAAAAAAAAAACATCAGTAACGACAAACAAAAATTCCATCCAATTTTGTTCACAATTTACTGGTTTTATCCATAACTTTACAGAATGCTCGTACGAGGGCCATACTGAAAGCCATGAGCAAAAATTTTTTAAAAATCAGAATTTCTAGATAGAGAAAAATATAAATTTATCACCTTAAACAGCACCCTTTGCATTTCATGTAGAGGTCACATGACACCACCATCATGTGTCATTTGACCACGTGGAGTGGAAACAAAATGGCGGGTGCTGAAGTTTCATTTCGTCAACGTGCTGTTATTGAGTTCCTCATTAAAGAGGAAATCCCTGCTGTTGAAATTCACCAAAGACTTCAACTTGCATCTGGAGATATGATGGTGCTAGCAGTGTTAGGAGGTGGGTGAAACATTTCAAAGATGGAAACACTAGCATCCAAGATATGCCACGTAGTGGTCACTCTTAAACTGCCTCCACTGAACGCAACGTGGAAAGGGTTGACAACATCATTAAAGAAGAAAGACATGTCACAGTATCTGAAATTGCTGTAAATCTTGGAATAGGACACAGTGCAGTACAGGAAATGATTGAAACCCTAGGCTACAGAAAAGTCTGTGCCAGCTGGGTGCCACAGGAGAGAATGTTCAGAAAACAGTGCATCTGTGCCGTCGGTCAGCTGGAACAGAATTATACTGGGAGGGTGTTTTCAAACTTGCACAGTGATGGGAAAAATGTGTGCAGAGAAATTGAAATTATGTTGAAAAGTGGAGAAAAAGATGCAATTAAGGTGATACACTTCTATTTTCTCCATCTATAAAATCTGATATTCAAAAAATGTTTGCTCATGACTTTCGGTATGACCCTCATATCTTCTCCATTTTGTTATCTTTTAGGAAAACTTGAGTCCAAAGACAAGGAGCACTGACCCATCATGGAGATGTTAATCATTTTGATGGGAATATCAGAAGAAAAAATTATGGCAGTATGATTTGATCATCCCAACTGCTGGTTATGACATAGGAGTGATACTATTCAACGTGCACATCTGGGCACACAGGACATTAAAAAAAAACTTGACACAGCAGTTTATGTTGAGGAGAAAGGCACATCTCACATTCACATGCTTGTATGTTAAACATGCTGTCATACAATTTAATAGAACAGGAGCAAAATATGACATATAACAAAACCATTAAAGCAACATGGACACACCTCCAAATAAATGGCAGGTGGAAACTATAAAGACTTCTCTCTCTCTCTTTAATGACAAGAATATGTGTTAGAAATTAGACTTCTTATCTCACTGTCTATGTAACACAGGGAAAAAATGCTGCGAAATGAGGAATAGTCAAGATGCAACATGTTTTGTTTACTTAATATACGTATACCAATTTTGCTATTAATGATTTCTTGTTATTGATCTGTTGTCATGTCATGTTACACAAGACCTTGTAAGACCAGCAGTCTCACATACAGAATGTTGTCTCTCTCGAATGACAGAATGTCACATGGGTCTGAATATCCAATTATTCATCTTTTGACAGTCACATTTGTTGGTTAATTCTCTTTAATGTTTAAGCTGTGAACCCAGATTATGCCATTGCCTATTGTAAAGATGGTCAAAATGAGCTGATCTTGTATGCATAAATGTAAAAAAAAAAAACATGGAAACATGGGAGCAGAAATTCCTTGTCATAACTTTCTGAAAGAGATCCATGGAATCTAGCTGAGTCACAACAGCTTGAAGAATAAGAAGCAGATTCAAATAGGTCCTGATCAGGTCACTTAGAAACTAGCACTGCATCAGTGCAGAAGAGAGAGAACCTTCCTATATTCTTGTGTACAGTAAAGAAAGCCATGACAAACTACCACCATCATCACATGTCTTCATACTCACAGTTATGAGACATTGGCAAAAAAAAAACCAACTTAGTTCTACTGCCAGGATCTATGGGGGAGAAGGCCGGCTCCAGCAGCGCACTGCTCTGGAGTCTAGAGGGTTTTCATTTTAAAAAGGGACCAATGTAAATATATGGTGGGGTGGGGGTGAAGGAAAAGAAAGACTTATCTTGGCTTACAAAATTTCTCTCCGAAGCCCTGCCTACAGACTCCACAATAATAATGCAAAATAAACATATTTAGCAAGGGCTCTAACTTGGAAATTAAAAAAAAAAACTTATAACATAAATACTGATTGACATTGGGACCCACACCCAAAAAAATAATTAGAAAAAAAAGGTTGTTAAATATTATATATTATATTATATTCTCCATCATACTCAGAACAAATCTTTTACACTGGAGCATGCTGAACTAACTCCCTATCACCTCAGGAGCACTTACATCAAGAAGCTGCAGTGATAGCATGGCATGAACTCAATAACTGTCAGTCAAGAAATGGAGTGAACAATGATTTGGACATTACTTTCTCCTCTCAACAGAAACTTTAAAATTACTTTTAAATCTTTTACTCCAAAAGAAAGCTGACGGTATCAGAAAATCTTACATACCTAAGCGAATCAGTGCTCAGAATGATTCTTAGGCAAAGTCTAAATAAAATGAAAAGAAGCACATATCTAACCCAGCTGATATTTTTAAAATTACAGAGTAACTCTGTTCAACCGCCTTTCTACGAAAATTTATTCTGTATATAAATCAAAGGGCCTGCCCGACTGGTTGAGTGGTTAGTGCTCAGTTTACTAATCTGGTGGTACCAAGTTCAAGTCCCAGCAGTGGGATTTTTTTTCTGGTACACACCGAAAAAAGGCTCTGGTCAGTCCACTCCCTACAAATGGGTACCAGACATACCTGGGATGGTAAACGCCACCAGGTATGATACTGACCACATCATACTGCCATGTGCTAAACATTGTGGAAATACGGGCCTAACACTGTATCCTCTGTTAACCTTAATGACATAGAAACAGGAATTTTACCTTTACATATAAAACATTTGACTTGAATTCAGATGAATAATAGTTTAAATATCTGTATTTGACAGAAAACTCAGTAAAATTTCAAGTATCTAAGGAAATATTTCTTATGGACTGCCCAATGCCCAACACTGACACCAAAATTCTTCATCCTGTCACATTACCTAAACTGAAACATTAGTTATTTTTAACTACAATCCACTTTTCTTAGAAAACAATGTATAACAAACAAACAAAAAATAATTTCAGGCACTCGTCTTGCAAAAGAATGGTCGAGGGTTCGAATTCCCAGTCGAGTGGGATTTTTTTCTGACCAATACGACCCCAGGGTTCACCCAGCCTTGGAAAATGGGTACCAGAGAAATCTGGGAAGATAAAGCGGTCAGGCATGGTACTGACCACACCACACTTTCATGTGCTGAAGGTCATGGAAAATATGGGCCTAACACCATATTAATAATTCTGGCCTCATTTTCACATTCACTCTTTTTAAGGATTAGGTAAATTTCTTTGAATTTACTACTTCTGCTCAAACTTGTATCTGGATACCACAAAAATGAACTGCTTGAACTATGTTGAATCAAAAGTTTGTCACACTGTTTGTCACAGTGAATTTCACTGTTGTAGGAAAAAACACCCTGGTTGAACAACTGCATCTGGCACCAGGCCTAGCTGGAGACGCCAGGTACCTGTATCGGGGTCCACTTTTCATTCCCAGGGACAAAACAGTGAATAAACCTTTTGTCATGTGAGTGTGCCAACATCAACCTGCCTCTGTGCTCGCTGGGGAGTGAGGTTGTGAGGACTCATCGAGGCTGCCTGCTGCTGAAGCGGAGCTCATGCACGTGCTGAACGACGGTGCTTCGAGAAGGGCCCAGCTGGGCTGACAAGCACTGAGTACTGGTGCTGTTTTCAACATCTTGGCACAGGGCTTCATCACTGGTAGCTGAGACCCCAGAGATGAATATTTGGAACCACTTCCTTGTAGTGCTGTCACAAACTGTCCCTTCTCCTTCCACACGCAGGCAGTCAGCCTTTTCTTCCACTGTCTCAGAAGGATGCGAAAAGACCTGTCTGCCATATTTCCTTCTGCTGGTCACTTATGATTCACTGTCTCAAAATGGGTATAAAAATTCCTGTAAAAAATTTAACAGCTGGTTTTACCACAAAAAAAAATAAAAAAATGACAGGGTGTCAGAAAGTGTAGTAGTATTTGCATATTCCTAGTTCAGCATGACATATAAAATAGGAACCTTGACTGAAATTAGGGTAAAAAAAAAATGTGACAAATTTTTGACTCGTTATAATAGGGAGCCAAAGTCCTGCAACGGACATGCAAATGACTGACTGACTGATACTACTTGATTGAATTTTTAAAGCTCAGAATTTGGAAAACCTGTACTATGTATGTTAAAACTGCCAAAGGTAATTGTGATTAAAGCTGGCAGAAGAAAGTTCAGCTTTTGTCTATGTACTTTTGGTCTGAACCTCAGGGACATATGAAAAACATACACTTTTCCAGATTATTTAACAGTTGTATTCTGACGTACACACTAAAATTAGGAAACTGGCAGACTGTGAAATAGTGACATTACTTCCGTCACAACCATAAATGAATGCCTGAACTAAAACCAACAGCGCAGAAATGACTAAACATTCTTTTTTTTTTTTTTTGCATCATTAATCAAAATTATGATATCAGGTTAGCAAAGACAAGATGTATACGTCAGAGGAAGTGATATGATAACAATATACCTATGTCACATTCACCGGACTGCAAATGGCATTTGCTGATCAACGACGACAAAGACCATTACGACACACAAAAAAAAAAAAAAACCAAGTCACAATGACACACACATATGTTGAAGTATATGTTTTTATTATTTGAAATCTTCATTAAACATTGAAACATGTTCATTTCTGTTTAGCTCTTGCCCGTTCCTTGTATTGTTTGCAATATCAAGACTTAAAAAAAAAAGCAAAAACCAGCAGCATCATCATCAAAACAGCCACCAACAAACAAAAAAAAAAAGTAATAAAAAAAAAAACAAATATAGCTGATGGTGATAATATAGTTTACTCTCAGATTTGTATTTTACTTATAACACGTTAGGAAAAAAAAAAAAGGCATTTTAACCATTTCTGTATCCAGGTTTTATTTAAATCACCATCACAGTTTAAAAAATATGACAACATTTCATCTACGTGCTTTCCCACTGCTCATACACACACACACACATGCACACACACACACACACATATGAAAACTGGCAAATCACATTAGACAACGACACCACCAAATGATCTTTATGGAAACAATGAACAACACAAACACACATATACAGTCATAGACTCAGTGACATACAACAGAACAGAATTAAACTGCGATACAATAGTTCTCCATACAAATCAATAGGCACAATACCTCTCTCTCTCTCTCTCTATCGGAAAAAAAATTTCCTCTAAAATAATTAGCAGCTGGTCTACCACAAAAACAGACAGGCTGTCAGAGAGTGCAGTTACATTTGCATATACCTAGTTACAAAAAAAGGGAAAAAAACCCCCCCCAAAAGAAACTAAACCTTTCACCACAAAATGAGTGAAAGTAGAAATGATGATTCACAAACCATGACATTATGACCTGCCCGCTGGTGACACTGTTTTGCTATCTGTAACTAAGGCAGGAAAACAAGACAACTAATTTAATTTTACATGCACAAAGAGCATTTTCTTTCCATCGACAAATTCAGGCACTGAGGAAACATGGGGCCAAGAAGTCTGGGAGCCAATTTGATTAACTTTAATAACTTCTAACTTCTTTATCTTTTTAATCACTCTACAAAATTGCTCTGATGACAAAACTCTGATCCTGGCTCAGAAATGCTGAAAAATTTCTAATGATTATTAAAGTTCAGGGGTCACTTTTGTAGGAAACTTCAGTTCCTTCCCTTAAATCTCAAGTTTTCACAGAATACTATCAATTTATATAAAATAATTACTACACCTTTCTCCCCGCCCTGCCCCCCCCCCCCCCCAATTCTATGACATTTATTCTCTTAATAATCTAAAAAAAAATAACGGGGAAGATAACTCTCACACAGCAGACCAATGGTAGGGGAGCGATACTTGTGTGAGAATGCATCTGCCAGAAAGAAAAAACAATGGCAGCAAATTCATGTGTATTCATTCCCACAGATTTTTTTTTTTTTTTGAGTTTTCATTTTTCCTCTTAACAGTTGATTATACTTTTCTTTCAAGAGGAGAAAGCTGTATTCCCCCCCCCCCCCCAAATCATGATGTATTTTTCAGTAAAGATAAAAATTTCTTCATGTCAGGCTTTCTTTTTTTTCTTTTTAATCTTCTTTGTGTCTGGAAACAGAGTCTGTGCCATCAGTTGGTCGCTGCATCAGGAAATGAAGGTCGTTGGGTTAAATCAGGTCAGATGAAGGTCACTGGGCCGGCTGAAAGCCTGAGAAAAGACAAAAGGAAATCAGATTTACTTCTGCTCGGAATACCTGGATAGCAACTGCAAATCTTGTCAAATATATCATAATGAAGGAGTTTTATAAACTCAAGCCAACAATTAAAGGGCATATTAATGAGAGTCTATCAGCTTCAGTTCAATAAAAAACTCTCTAATGATTTCAATTATTATTATTATTACATGCCATGCTAGATAGCACTGGTGACCAAGCTTCTCAAGTTTGTGTTTCTGATCAATTCAAATGCTTCTTCTGTGTCACTTGGTCAGTTCATTGACATGTTTTTCTCTTGGTCCTATTCTCTTCTTTTTTCCCCACTGAATTTCATTACCAGGTTCTCTAACTTCTATCATCTCATGAAAATTTTCCTGTCATTACCAGGTTCTCTAACTTCTATCATCTCATGAAAATTTTCCTGTCATTACCAGGTTCTCTTAACTTCTATCATCTCATGAAAATTTTCCTGTCATTACCAGGTTCTCTAACTTCTATCATCTCATGAAAATTTTCCTGTCATTACCAAGTTCTCTAACTTCTATCATCTCATGAAAATTTTCCTGTCATTACCAAGTTCTCTAACTTCTATCATCTCATGAAAATTTTCCTATCATTACCAGGTTCTCTAACTTCTATCATCTCATGAAAATTTTCCTGTCATTACCAAGTTCTCTAACTTCTATCATCTCATGAAAATTTTCCTGTCATTACCAAGTTCTCTAACTTCTATCATCTCATGAAAATTTTCCTATCATTACCAGGTTCTCTAACTTCTATCATCTCATGAAAATTTTCCTATCATTACCAGGTTCTCTAACTTCTATCATCTCATGAAAATTTTCCTGTCATTACCAGGTTCTCTAACTTCTATCATCTCATGAAATATCTAAGAAATTTTTACTGTCTTTTCTTTTTTTTAAAAATAATTGTATCTAGTTTCCACTGTTCTGAAACTCCTTTTGAGGATCTAGTTGTTTATTTATTTAATTATCTTTTTGTGTGTCTGTCCCTGGTATTTGCTGCACCATTCTCAAAAAACACATCTCTGTTGTTTCCAATTTCTTTTTTTGTTAATTGTCCAAGTTTCACAGCCACAATAGCAAAACTGGTTCTACATAGCACTGAATATACCCTTTTCCTCTTAAAATTCATCATGACTTCAACAGTTATGCATAAGTGGCTAAAATGGCAGATCTGATCTCCCCTCTATACTAGGAATGGCTGAAACAAACATTGCAAAGCTAAATGGAAGCTGTGACTACAATTACACTAAAACATTGGAAAGATTATATCAAATCAAATTCAGTACTTCTGGTAGAAATCAGGTGGATGACTATCTTAATTAAAAATATTGCTTACACCTAGAATGTAGTACGTTATCTATTGTGCTTACAAGAAGTATAATGTGGGAACCAAGTACTTACATTCTAAATGCATCCATTTTTTTGAAAAAATACATTTAGCATTACCATTTTACTTTTCATTCATTTAAAGTGACCAAATAAAACAATGTTTAATAACAGCATCATTTACACCCCCCCCCCCCAAATGTTCACTTTCATCCAAGCATGCTTAAATTTTCACTTTTTATATTTACAGTATTAGAAGGAAAGGAAAAGGATGAATATTGCATAAAATATTTATGGTTAAAAATTGTTGCTACCTGCAAAAAAAGCTGGGAACTCAAACTATCACAGATACACTATGATTTCATCAAACTATCATACACTACACTGTCATCAAACTATCACATAAACTTTCAAACTATCACAGATACACTGGCTGTTTTACATTTTTTATCAACAGTTGCCATGAAAGAATGTGGACCTACAAAGAGGACATTCTGTGGACCCTAAATTATCATCCCACCTCTACAGATCCTCCAGTCACCTCTGCACAGCATGGCCCCCACATACAACGTGGTGAAATTTTTTTAAACTCCAAAAACAGTATTATAGCAAAGCACTGAAGTATTATGAATCACGAGGGAATGTTTGAGAGTGCTAAATTTATGCTGATACATGATTATAAATAAATTTACATTTAAAATCTAACAAATGCTTTTTATCTTCAAAACAGTTTGAAACAGCATAAAAAACAAAAAAAAAAAAACAAAAGAAGGAAACTATTTCCACTGCTGGATACTCTAGACAAAGACAGCTGCTATGTTTCTTCATTCCAAAAATTAATTGTGTAAAGGGCCAACGAAATAAAATCTAAATCTAACTCACTGAACATTGTACTTTATGTACTTCATTTCATCTCAAGATTATTTTGTGCCAGAGACAGTGGATTTCTGAAAGCTCCAGAAGTGCATGCCTACTGTTTCCCATCTTGTGCTTTGCAGAACAATCCTGGGTTGACTTAGCATCCTTCTTACTCTCCATGCCTACAAGTCCACTAGATCTTACAACATTCAATACATGTACACACTATCACACAGTGTAACTGTTGGAAAATAGTTTACCATTCCAGAAGCATGTTCCAACTCAGCGCTAGTGTATTCTCTTAACATGTGCTGTCAATTCTTCACATATATTTGGACCTGCAAGCTGTTTATTTCAAACATAATTTGGTCATGAATTTTTGTGTATGTGTAAATCCTGTACAGGAATTTAGTGTGGAAGGAGCCACATACAGTCATTCCACAGTTCAAAGTTTGTGACCTTTCAGGCTTAGTTGAAATACCACTTTTGAATCTATATATCCAATGCCATGCTGGCAGGCACTGGCAGCCATGCTTTTACACAATTCTTTATTCCAGGTGTTCATCATGAGCTGGACTATGTTCTTTTCTCCAAGCCACTTCATCAGTCCACCTATCATTTTCTCTCTCTGTTTCCCATGGTCTCTTCTGCCCTCCGTCATCCCTGTTGTTATCAAATATTCCAGTCCACCTGCTCTCATGACGTGTCCCTGTGAACTGTCTCTTCCTGGGTTTTGTCATTGTTTGCCTCTCTTCTTCTGCCTCTTCCAGGACCTCTTCGCTGTCCATGGTCTTCTTGGCTTCCAGACTTTGAGCGCGTAATTTGAGAAACCAATATGCTAAATGACAAACAGCGGACCCTTAGAAGTCAAGTACAATCCGTTTTGGGAGACCTTCTATTCTTGCACTGTTTGACTTTTAATTTTCCTGTAGGAAATAATGTAAACTGACTTCTGTTGCAAACCCCCAAAATTTACCCACTATAAAATATTTTAAGTACAAATACTGGTTATTTAAATCTGTATGATAAAGCTAATACGCATTCAATCATATATTAACACTACGAAATTGTTATTAATGACAACACTCCACCTTACATTTATCCAACACCTAACATTTATCCAAACCATCAAAAGTTTTTCTACTTCTTTCACTGCAGGGGATCTTTTACTGGTAAAGGATTTTACCCCTGTTGTCACATCAGCTGCTTTAATGGCTTCCTTCTTTAGTATGGTTGATATTGTCGACAGCCATCACTACAGCCAGCTTCAATACTCTGTCTACCACTTTCCCATTTAGTGATAGATTCCTTTTTCAGTTCTATCGTAGTCACTACATTCTTTCTCTTAGGTTTATCAGCACTGGTAACTTTCTTTGGTGCCATTATGAATGGGTAATTTTAAAGATAAAAGGAAAATACAAAGAAAGTGCAATAAAAATACAGCTGAATTTGGCAGATGCTCACAGAACCAAGGTCATGTGAGAACTGACCAAGTGATTCTTTGTTTTCGTTCGGGTGGCTGTCTTTATTTTGTTTGACTTTTGAATTTTTGCTTGAGTTTCAAACCAGATTTTATTCCAATTTTTTTTTTAGTCTGAGTTTCAAGTTGTTCGAGTTTCAAACCGTTCCGACTTTCGAGGGTCCACTGTATATAAGAAGTCATTCTATGCATTTTAAACTATGGCAATCTACTGCCTTTGGCACTATAATTTTTTTTAAAGAAACCTCACCATGTCTGTGATTCTTAGATTTAAAAAATCTGCTTGTGGATTAAAATATCTTTCAGACCCTAGATGTCAGTGATAACTGAATATTACAACTGGACTACATATAACACTACTGGATGAAAGCTGCATGTTGGCACTAACATATTTTTGCTTATGACAATAAGAACTAATTCTGTTCTTGGGCAAGACTACTCTCTTATCAAAATCATTTTAATTACCTTAACATATCCTCATTTCATTTAGATTATCTAAACATGCCTTCATTTAGATAACCTTAACATGCCCTCATTTAGATTACCTTGACAATACCCTAATTTCATTTAGAATACTTTAACAATGTCCTTATTTCATTTAAATTACCATAGTATGTCCTCATTTCATTTAGATTACCATAATAATGTCCTCATTTCATTTAGATTACTGTAACAATGTCCTCATTTTATTTAAATTACCTTAACATGTCCTCATTTAGATTGCTTTAACATGCCCTCATTTCATTCAGATTACCTTAACATGCCCTCATTTTATTTAGATTACCTTAATGTGCCCTCATTTCATTTAGATTACCTTAACATGTTTTCATTTCACTTAGATTACCTTAGCATGCCCTCATTTCACTTAAATTACCTTAGCATGCCCTCATTTCATTTAGATTACCTTAACGTGCCCTCATTTCATTTAGATTACCTTAACATGCCCTCATTTCACTTAGATTACCTTAGCATGCCCTCATTTCATTTATATTACCTTAACATGCCCTCATTTCATTCAGATTACCTTAACATGCCTTCATTTTATTTAGATTACCTTAATGTGCCCTCATTTCATTTAGATTACCTTAACATGTTTTCATTTCACTTAGATTACCTTAGCATGCCCTCATTTCATTTAGATTACCTTAATGTGCCCTCATTTAATTTAGATTACCATAACATGCCCTCATTTCATTTAGATTACCCTAACGTGCCCTCATTTAATTTAGATTGCCTTAACGTGCCCTCATTTGGATTACCT
Source organism: Achatina immaculata (assembly GCA_009760885.1). NCBI lineage: Eukaryota > Metazoa > Mollusca > Gastropoda > Stylommatophora > Achatinidae > Lissachatina > Lissachatina immaculata. The sequence continues at coordinate 7,209,425 of CM019717.1, forward strand.
TAACAAAAGATGCAAAATGAAATACTTCATTACTCCTTTTTTCTTGTGAAGTGTGATTTGACAACACCGGTTCCCCTCTGTTTTCCGTTTGGTCTGTACACAGTTTTCTCCATTAGCCTTTGTCTAAAGAGACTGACCCGCAAGGCAACTGGGTGTCAGCTGCTGTTTTTTTTTCAAATACTCACAGCTGACTAGAGACTGTTCCAACGTCCGCCAACAGGTGAACACACCCGGTAAAAGGACAGGCTCCTTCTCACTGCATCTACTTCTTTCATAACTAAGTTTACTCTGCTCACTAAAAGAATGTTTCTCCATAATTTCACAGGTCTAAACAACTGTTTGCCATTCGAGATACAATGTGGAGATTTACTAAGCACCATCACTCCTATGTAATAAGATGTCATGTGATTAAAAAGAAATTTCACATTCAATGACATTCAGAATCAAAATGTGAGCCACGGTGTGATGGAGTATCTTAGAAATATGTTTACTGATGTAGGAAAGCAGACATGAAATATGTATTTTATTCTCCATGTAAAGATATACAGAATTAAGGAGCAACGTTGCCTCCAGGTCTCATAATGTTTACATTTAAAAAAAAAAAAAATTCTACCGAACTTCTGCTGTGTGGTATATTCCTGTATAACTACATAGGAAACTACGAGAAACAGCATAAGCATGCAGCAAGACTATAGCCAAATCAACACCATCTGCTTAAGATTACTTATTAAAAAAAAAAAAAAACAAAAAAGAGATGAAGTTGCATACCTTTAATATAAATCATCCCTTTGTGATGATCTTTAAAATGAAACATTTCTGATGAAAATACTTTATGGATGAAAATGCTTATAATTATTCACACATACCCCAATCATTATTTATTTTTAACAGCCCACTTCTCGGAAACATTAAGCCAAACTTTCATTTGATTATGAGACAGTTTATAGCTGTATATTACGCAGTTAAGCTAACCTGTGTATTTAGAGCAATGCTCTTTATTAGAACAAAATAAAATACTGCCTTTCAGAAATTCTGAGTCTCGGTGTTCACAAACAAACAAGTCCACATCTGGAGATTCAAATTCAAATAACTATCTGACTGTGGCACAGAATTTTAGGGATGATGTTTCAGTTTCTGAGAACCATCAAGTAAACTGAAGTAAGCCTGTAGACACGTCTTTGGCATTATTCTCTTCTGGATGTCTTTATTGCACTTGTCACTTCTGACACCGAAGTCTTAACATAATCCAAAGACAGCTCTTCTACAACATTAAAAGAACTCTCCTAAAATTTCAGAAAGGAATATACCTTTTATTTTCTAAAATTCATCTATGCTAGGAGGATCTGCTACGGTCTCTGTTACTGCTACCAGTGTCAAACAAGTTTTAACTGTGATACAATAACTTTTCCACATTATTACTACCCTCAATTCATTGTTTACTGTTATAAATGCAATATATTTAATTTCATTAACTCACGATCATTGTAACTTATTAATTTTAAAATATCTATCACACTTTATTATTTTGAACTTCTGCACCGAATCAATTACGAGATTCTGTCATCATTCTGTCCACTCTTTATGACTGAATTGTATTCACTATGATCACAATGCCAGGCTTATATTAATATTAAAATATACTAATCAATATGTTGTCAGGAAAACCTTGCTTTTACATTCTTTTTGTCTATAACCCTAAGATAAACCTTCAAAATAATACAAACTTGCTTTAGTAGTAATACTATCACATAAAACATATTCATGCCATCTCGTGCACACTATGCAAATCTCCCCACAAACTGATTTACAATATAATGCTAGCAAAATTCACTCTAAGAGTATAGCGTGAAATAAAAAAGCAAAATACATCAAAGAAAGAAATGAAGGATACATTAGTATACATGAGAAAGGGCTACATCTAGTGCAAGGTTCAGCACTAAGTAGAAGAAACAAGTTGCATGTGTAAAGCAGTGTGGAATATGATAACACTGAGAAGAAAAAAAAATTAATAAGAAATGCCCCTATACCAGGCATAGATCAGTGATATGGCCTTGATGTTTCAATATTTCTATACACACGTGTATACAAAAATTGAAGGAAAAAAAAATGAAAAAAGCATCATCTCTGCATCTATGTATATTTTTGTGTATAAAAAGCTATAAGGAAAATTTGTGTGAACTATAACAATAAAACTTCAAATAAAACAAGAAAATAACATGACTTGCAGGAATGTGGATACATTTAAATTTACATACACACAAAATGACTTCCAATCCAATATATGAACTGCATGTTTCTGCCTCTTAATCAACAGAAAAAAAAAAAAAACTTGTCCTGCATTTTTATTTTATCGGACTGGGCCAAAAAAGTGCATGAATTAACATACATGTATGACAAGGAATTAAAGTAATGTTTGGCTTTTGTTAGCAAGAGCCATGACAACTGAAATCTTCTATCTGGAAACAGTACACAAGGCATGATATTTGAATACTTTATGTCACGAATATGATTAACAGTTTTATGAAAGTCTAAATAATTTTCTTTAAAAAAAAAGGTGCACCCTTTGAAATGGCTACAAATGTATGTGTTCGTTCTCTGGGATGGACTGAGTTTCCTATATTTATAGCACACTCAAACGTTTGGACCTTAAAACATAGCAAGATTATTGTGCATCTGAATGTCTTCACATAGAAATGTGGCACAATTATTGTGCATCTGAATGTCTTCACACAAAAATGTGGCACAATTATTGTGCATCTGAATGTCTTCACACAAAAATGTGGCACAATTATTGTGCATCTGAATGTCTTCACACAAAAATATGGCACAATTATTGTGCATCTGAATGTCTTCTCATAGAAATGTGGCACAATTATTGTGCATCTGAATGTCTTCACACAAAAATGTGGCACAATTATTGTGCATCTGAATGTCTTCACACAAAAATGTGGCACAATTATTGTGCATCTGAATGTTTTCACATAAAAATGTGGCACAATTATTGTGCATCTGAATGTTTTCACATAAAAATGTGGCACAATTATTGTGTATCTGAATGTCTTCACATAAAAATATGAAAAAATTATAGTGCACCTCAAAATATGGCACAATTACAGTGCATCTGAATACCTTCAAAACAAACTGGGGCACAATTATATTACACATAGAAGTCTTAATGATAAAATGGGGCAGAATTATAGCGCACCCAAATGTCTTCATATCAACATGTGGCACATTTATAATGCACCCGAATGTCTTCACATCAACATGTGGCACATTTATAATGCACCCGAACGTCTTCACATCAACATGTGGCACAATAATTCTGCATCTGAATGCTGTCATAACTAAATGGGGCACATTTATACTACACCAGGTACAAATATAACACACCTGACTGTTCATGTCAAACCTGAGTATTTATAAAGTGCCTGAATGTCTTCAAGTTATGAAAAAAGCTAATCATTTGCAACGTTTTCTAAAGGCCTCCACCAACAAAAAACAGATATCATTTACAAAAAGTCATGATCTAATGAAAAGACATATCATCTCTAAAGTCCTTGCTATGCAAATGATAAATATGAAGAGACATATACTGTTAAAAAAAGAAACCTAACAAATACGATGCTGCAATTTAAACTGAAGTTTGCGGATCAGATAAGGGCAAATTGCCTGAAACATTCACTTGGACACCAACTACACATGCTGACCTGAATTGTATTCAGCAGATGATTCACAAGCACAGAAAAGTGACACTAGTCAAAACAGCATTTTTGACAATAACTCATGACAGGTTCACGAGAATCCCATGAAATTTACTGCACAAAACTCACTGACCATGTTATTAAATGCCTATAAAAGATTGACACTCCTCGAATCAATTCATTTTGAAAAGTCAATGTGCGAGTATGGCTCACATCACTACAAAACAACAACTCATCATCACTGGACGTTTACAGACTGGACAGTCACAAAGTGTAGTGGCCAGACAATTTAATGTGGTTAGAAGCACCATTAGTCACATTTGGAGGTGATTTCAAGACACTTGCTGCGTTGCAGACTGGCCGTGCAATGGAAGACCAATAGTCACAACTCCCGCTGAAGACTGCTTCATACACCTGTGCCAACTCAGGAATCAATTTGCATCTGTGTCTTCAACAGTCCAGTCAATGACAGCAGCTCGTCAAATTTCAGATCAAACGGTCAGGAACTGGCTGCTCAATGCTGTTCTTTGGCCTAGAAGACCCTACAGAGGTCCTGTTCCAGAACTGACTGCAGTGGGTGAACCAGCATCACCAATGGGCCGTTGCAAATGATTGGAGAAGGGTTTAGTTTAGTGATGAATCATTCTTTCTGCTCCAGCGACACAACAGACGGATAAGAGTTTACAGCAGAATCCACGAGTGCTGTGCACAGAACTGCGTGGATGTGGCTCCTCCACATGGTGGTGGAGGTGTGCTGGTGTAAGGGACGATCAACTTTATGGAAAGAAGTGATCTGGTGCAAAATGAAGAATGCCTGAATGCCCAATGATACGTCGCTGAAATTCTTCGCCCTCACGTCCCTCCACTTCTTGTGCACCAGGGTTGATTTTACAGCAGGAAAATATGGCACAACTCATCACTCAGTTCTTCGCTGACAATGTCTAGACCATTCCGTGGCCATCTATGTCATCAGACATGAAACCAATAGTACATTTATGGAATGAACTCAACAGAAAAGTCCGCCAGCAAGACATGGCACCAACAGTTGTCTCTTGCACTGTGGGAAGAGTGGGCAGCCATTCCACAACAACAGATCCAACGGCTAATTGGATCCATATCAAGGAGATGTCGTCCTCTGATAAAGGACAGAGGGGGCCATACACCTTTCTGAAAAGGAGGACTCGGTCACAAAGCATAAAAGTCCAAACCAAATTTAACGAATATCATTTCAATGTTAAATTCTTAAAGTTTCTTCATGCTACGATTGAAACATTAATACTGTAAAATAAAATTCTGACACAAGTTTGAAATTTGGTGTCCATTACAACTACAGTAGTGTTGCGTTTCTTTTTTTAAATAGTATATACCCTTTTAATAAAGGGGATGGGCTAGCATAGTGGTTAGAGCACTCGTCTTGCAACAGAATGGTCGAGGGTTCGAATTCCCAGATGAGCGGGATTTTTTTTTTACCAATATGGCCCCAGGGTTCACCCAGCCTCAGAAAATGGGTACCAGAGAAATCTGGGAAGATAAAGCAGCCAGGCATGGTAATACTTTCATGTGCCGAAGGTCATGGAAAATATGGGCCTAACACCATATTCCCCAATATACCTTAATGGCATGGAAACGGGAATTTTACCTTTACCTATATATCTATAAAGTCCTTGCTATGCAAATGATAAATATTTAGCACTAATTCTGGAACAGCTGTTCCGTGTTGATGCAAGCCTCATGAAAATGAGTTATCTAATTCCATACATAAATAAATGTGTTTACCATAAATAAACAAGTTTATCATAAATAAATGTGTTTATCAACATTCATGTCTTTAAAAAAAAAATTTATGTTTTAAAATATCTACTTAAGGAAACAAAGAAACAACGAACATTTCAAAAGGCTTAAAAGAATAGAGAAAATCCTTCCTGAGGTAAATACTAGAATCAAACTAAAAATAACGACCTGGATAGGAAATCTACTCAAGGAAATGCATCAAGTTTAGTATAAACTGTTACAGCAACTTATGGGTTGTGAAAAGAAGTTCTTAAATTACCATAATAAAATTCAAATACAGAGAAAATGCAGCTGGGGAAGGGAAGGCAGGGGAGGAGGTGATGCTGACCACACTGTCCTCTAGTGCGCTGACAGATCAAGGAAAATATGAACAGTAACACCACATCTCCTGAGTGCCTCTAAGGCATGACAAGAGAAACGTTTCAGCTCGATCATTACAGAAAAGCTTTTAAAGGATGTCGTCTGTTGACAGATTCAACAGAAGAAGCTCAAGCTAACTGATGATCACGATGACTTCACTGTTGATGTTAATAAGAAAAATGTTTCAAACGGTTAACTCACCCATTAAACCCAATGTATTAATACAGGTATGTATTCTAATCTATATATCATGCTATATACATTTGGTAATATAAGTGTACATATATAGGTGCTCAACTCATGCCCAAGCACTCACATATCAAATAACTAAACACCACTTTCTTGATGACCAACAAAACATCTTCACAAACCCTCTACAGTTTCTGAAGATAAACTCTCTAAAAAAGATGTCACTCCAATAACATAATGCCACATATTAAAAGTATCACATTTAATAACAACAACAAATCAAAGTGAACTGAGATGTTCAAGTATCTTTTAAAAAAAGTTCACTACTGTAGGAACACAGATCAAATTAACATCCAACAGACCTACGACTTAAATGTGTTCGGCTTTGAATCAACTCTTTAAAAGGAAAAATGGGATCAGCATCGCAGTGTCCTACTGTGGCATCTGAGGAATCTTTTCCTTCACTAGAAACCAAAACGCATAACTAACAAATCAAACTACCCTAGTTCACAAACACGGACCAATGATAAGACCAGAATACAAACTGCTCTCACATCCTTCTAAAAAAAAACAAAAAACAAAAAAACGTGTGAAATAAAAAAAAGTTATGACAGTCTGTCATAATGAACTAAAATAAATAAAAAAATACAACAATAAACTTATTGGGAAGCCAAAAAAAAAAAAAGAGAGAGACAGCGAAAAAAAAAAAAATCCAAGAGGTAAAGTAAGAATTCCCAGAAGACAAAAAGGATTGTTGGAAGTGGCTAACATCTGTCCTTAACTAGAAACTGTCCCACTCAATGGATAAAAAAACTGACAGTGCTTTCAAGCAGCGATTCATAGCATGAAAGTGGACATGAAGACAGGCACTGAGATCAGTATCGAAGTCTTCCTATATTATAGCTGCACATCATTTGTAAAAAAAAAAAGGAAAGACAGGTATACCTCTTTAAATTTATGCTGTGGCATAAGGATCATGCATTAGACACTTCCTTTACTAAAGTTCTCATTGAGAATTATTTATAACTACCTTTTTTTTTTGGGGGGGGGGGGAAAGAGATGAGAACACAATCTTCAGAGTCAGGTCTCACATGTACATCCAAAAGGATGAACTGACACAGAAAAGCTTGAAATCATTTCCCATGTTATTCCCAGAATGATTAAAGCTGACTTCACCAGCAAAATTACCATACATGGAAACATTCAAACCCATGAAAGCAAACATGGACAGAAAGACGGCCGCCAAGTGGCTCGTGAAAGTGGTGATGGACACACTGCAAATGGATTATCTTGAAAGAAGTTATGATTACCAAAGTTTCTGACAGTCAAGATTTAAAAAAAAAAGTTTCACATGAAATATGCATGCGCAAGCCCCTATTAGCGAGAGTAATGAAGTGAATGATACTTAAGGTAATCTGCGACACTGACAATATGGTTCAAAAGTTATCTGCTACATGTCACTAAATGCATTAATAATTACTTCATAAAGAAACTGTTATCTCACCCTTTCTTTTCTTTTCTTTTCTGTCGAAATAAATTCTCTTTAAAATGAGACAAAACTAGATATATTTCAAATTTTTAAACTGCCTTAAGAGGAAAAAAAAAAAACGCAGTTCAAATTTAAAATTGTTTAGACATAAAAAAATACTTTGTTTTAATTTTCAAATTGGCTAGAGGAAATGGAGAAAACTTTTAATTTTATCAAGTAGCTTGCTCACGAAAAAAAAAAAAAGCAGCTATGCTTCAACTTTCAAACTTCTTTTTTTCTTCTATCTCTCTGATGCTGTCAGCTTGATAGTCTTTGCATCTGATGCAGTGAAGATGTTGAAGCACAGCATCCTACTAGACTGTGAGCAGGTTATGGCGGCTATTTTTTTCACTCCACGAGTGCAGCTAAAAAGCAGGGAGTGTGCAATACTTCTTTAGCAGACTTCACCACTATGGTGAATAAGGCGATCCTTTTCCCTGTTAGCCAGGCTAAGCCTGTTACTGGGTGGTACCAACGCAGAGGGTCTTGGTCAGCTGTGGTTCACCAACCTTGACACTAGCATATCAGCTATGAGTCGCTGAATGTTAAATCAGACAGTGCTTTCATCCTCCAATTTTCAAACTGCCTACAAAGGGAAAAAAACTGCTACACTTTAAATTAAAAATTTCTCAGAAAAAAAAAAAAAAAATTAAGAAAAAACAAAACTATTACTTTCATTCGAAGAAAAAAAAAAAAAAGGAATTTCTCATTTTTAAAATGTTCTACTCTAACTAGATCATTTGACACATGCGAACTATATTACAAGCTGCTACCAATTCCAAACTCTACACATAAAATACAAGTAGGATTATGCGTGTTAGTTAATGATATACAGCACTTGAGCACACACACCGTCTAATATCTCTCATGCAATCTGTGACACCATCTTTACATTCATGTTATCAATATATGCTGATCTCCAAATGTAAATTTACTAAAGTAGGCATCTACAAATTTGTTTTGTATGTATTCACAGCATGAGGGTGCATGGAGGGTAAATAGTTTTAAAAAGTCTTATGCATTCAACAACCAGCTATTAAATAAACAAAAGCACCTATAAACTGTTTAATTACGTGTTTGTTAGCTTCGAACAAAAGGCTGACAACTCCTTCCCCACAGGTTGACAAAACCAATTCGTCTGTCTTCAACTTACATACCAAAAATGGAACAAAACTGCCAAAACATCCTTCATCGTCCATCAATGTAGGACTCTGAATGATCTACATGTGAACAAATAAGCAGAGGATAAAAATATCCACCAATGATGACAAAATTACATTAAAACTGTGTATCTGAAGTTCTCTCTTCAGACTTGATCTCATGTGAAGAATGACAGTCAGACAGATGGAAGTATGACTTGATCTCATGAAGTGAAGAATGAAAGTATGACTTGATCTCATGAAGTGAAGAATGAGTCAGATGAAGGTATGACTCGATCTCATGATGCGAAGAATGATAGTCAGATGAAGGTATGACTTGATCTCATGGTATGAAGAACGACAATCAGATGAAAGTATGACTTGTTCTCTGAAGTGAAGAATGACAGTCGGATGAAAGCATGACTTGATTTCATGAAGTGAAGAATGAGTCAGCTGAAGGTATGACTCGATCCCATGATGAGAAGAATGACAGTCAGATGAAGGTATGACTTGATCTCATGATATGAAGTATGACTTGATCTCATGATATGAAGTATGACTTGATCTCATGATATGAAGTATGAATTGATCTCATGATGTGAAGAATGATAGTCAAGTGAAAGAATGATTCTGCTTTACATACCATGGCAAAATTACAAGAAGAAAAAAAAAACTTTACAATCCTAAATATAGAAAAAAATACATTATATAAATTATGTTCATTAGATTTGATGACAAATCATGTATCAACAAATTAGCCTTGATTTTTAAAAAATCTATTACGGTTAAAATGAGGAAAGAAAATGATTATGTTCGAAGGACGACTTTGAATCAAGGGCTAACTAGATGGGGCTGGTAATGAACCGATACCACATCCAAGCAGGGATCGGGGCAACAAACTGCAGCATTCCTCCAACTGGCGCTATGAAGGCAGGCATGTCCAACTGGCCGCCCGCAAGACCTGTTTTTTTTTTTTTTTTGGGGGGGGGGGCTGTCCCACAAGGTTATTACGAAAATATAATTTATCTGAATAAAAACTTTTCTTTTCTTCAAACCATGTAATAAAAATATTTTTAAAAGATCTAAACATCTAATTAAATACAATAAATTCACATTTACTTCATAATTGTCACTTTTTCTCATTTTTATGTAAGTTGGCACAAACTATTTGATTTATATGCTGCCTGCCACTCAATTTCGGCATACGTTTTTGGCTCTTTAAGGCACTGAAGTTGGGACAAGCCAGTTATAGATTACGAAATCAATGTGTTCCATATAAGATGATAGATTCAGATGAGAAGCCTGCATTTTGGGCCTGCTCTGAGAACCCATGCAAGCAACTGTAAAACCCAACACTCACTCAGTCTGATGCATGGGTTTAAAAATCTACACCATGAACAGGACAACGGTATCTCCAAATGAGATTCTGCTACACAGAAAATATTTTTTGTTACCAAAAAAAAAAAAAAAAGAAATGATTTTGCTAACAAAATTTAAAAAAAAAACAACAATGAATCATATAATGAAATCTTATCTTAGCAAAGTTGTATCTGTTCAGAAATTTAAGTATACAAAATTGCAGAAATGAAACCTAAGTTATCTGCAACACACAGAAAATGTTACATATGTCTTCAATTTTCGGTTAAGAATGGTTCTGAACTTTTAGCTGACAACATAAAGTTTACATTTCAATAAAAAGTTAACATGAAGTAATAAATAAGACAGCAAAAAAAAAAAAAAAAGCCAGAGTTACTGACATCGCAAACTGGAGGGAAAAAGCAAAAAAAAAAAAAAAACACACAAACTTTAGGGGAAAAAAAAATAAAGCATATATAAGAAAAGACATATCAAGCAAAAAAAAAAAAAACACTTGGAATGTGTTAGAAAGGATTATATGTAAGTGTAATTGAAAAAAACACAAAAAAATGTAACTATTATTCCCTTAATATACATATGCAAAAAAGATTTACTAAATGCTGAAAGTTGATGCTCAAAATATATTTAAAATTGAAATATGAATAAACTTCAAAAGTTAACCAGAAATGAAACTAATATTCCAGAAAAGAAACTAATATTACACAAAAAATATTATTTCTTTGGGAAAAAAGAATTTTAAAAAAAGGAAGTAGAAAAGAATGAAAAACAAATGAGCACACATCTAAAACATTACACCCTTGCAGTAACACAAAGTGGTATTTTTAGTAACACATGAAATCGTAATAGTGCAGAGATGATCATATTTTCTACACAGATTCAAACAAAGAAATAACATTAAGCAAAGTGGGTTAATGGAAAGATTAAAAACAGCTGGATAAAATTTGTGTGAACAGTTTCACTTCAAAAAAAAAAAAAAAGAGGGAAATCTGTTATCATGGGTGAACTGTCTTTTATTTTTGTTTTCTCCGTTTGCTGCATGGTACTGGTTAAATCCAGATTAGTGGATAATTTCTACTGTCAACTGGCACCCTCAGATGTTTCAGTGTCAAAGTGCCAATCAAAGTACCACACACCTCAGATGTTTCACTGTCCTGGTACTGATCAAAGTAGCAGAACATCTGAAATATTTCACCGTAACAACTCAAAGAATGGCCTTTCTTGAGATTACAAATAAAAGTAGAAAACATGGCATTTCCAACTCGCTCCAGTACCACAGACCACACTACTGTCTTTGCCATGTTCTTGCTTGAAGATATTTTAAGCAAATATTTTAACTATTCTGATCACTCACAGTAACACCATTTCAACCCTAAAATATAAAATAAGGTTAACTAAAAACGAGAAATAAAAATTTCAGTATTGGATCGGAAAGCTTTTAAGTTCTGGCACTAAGGAACAGTGAAATCATCTGAGGTAGAGCTGCATGCTTAACCAACCACAGCAAAGTATCGCCGCATACAGAGAAAACAAACTGTAAACGTCTCCAAATCTACAAGAATCAATTTGCACCAATGTTTCTCTCGATTTCTGTACGTGTCATGCAAACAGGGTTAGGAAATGGAAGAAAAGGATTCAAATTACTATTTTTTTTTTTTTTCCTAAGTGGCCACTTCACTGATCTATTAGCCCAGTATAGGGAAAACTGTCAATCTCACCCTGCGGCATAGGGTAGCCGACCACTCCTTGACCCTGACTGGTGAACTGTTGCTGCTGTGCAGGCTGGACTTGTATACCGGCATACTGGCTCATGGGAACGTTCATGCTCCTGCAAGGTGAGAGTGGAAAAAAAAAAAAAAGCAAAAAGGTAAAATTCATGTTTCCATGCATTAAGGTATATTGGAGTGAGAGTTAAAAAAAAACCGAAAAGGTAAAAAAAAGGTAACATTTGTGTTTCCATGCCATTAAGGCATATTGGGGTGAGAGTAAACATAAAGGAAATAGAGATTATCCACACAATAATTCTGTAAATAAAAGTACGATTGCACAAACGTGCAAAACAAACCTGCAATTATAACATTCAACATTCTGCACAAAAATTTAGACACTGGTTTCTTCAGTGGTGATGAAATTTGTTTTAAAATGTGAGAAACATACTACACAGTAAAGCAGAATCAATGCCAAAAGACCCAGAGACTCTAAAGGCACTCTCTTTAGCCAAACAGTAAGTGATAACCAAAATCACATGCATTAATTTCTTTAAGAAAATTTTCTCTAAGCCCAGATAATGTGCATAATCTTGAGTGAGTTACTTTACCCAAATGCAATTTTACAACTGTAGTTGCAAGTTAATTATATAACCAACAATGTCCTGTAGTTACAAGTTAATCATACAGGGTGTTTTTAAAAGTCTCACTACACTTTCTATGTAAAAATGAAGAAAATGACATCATAAAAAAATGTGCTGCACAGTCAATCGTGAAGAAAAATGCAGTGAATGGTGTTGTCAACGGAAGAATTTTTTTTGGTTGAACAAGTGTTTCGAAATGGCGGTCGATACAAATGGATGGTTGTTCAAAAATTTATAGCAAAATTTCCTGATAAACATCCTCATCACACTATGGTTAGAAATTTGTTGAATAAGTTTCGTGATATGGGAACTGTGGAAGATGCTCTGCAATCTGGTAGGCCTGCTGCGTCTGAAGAAAAATGTCTGGATATCAAAGATAAAATCCTGAAAAGTCCATGCAAGTCCTTAAGGAAAACATCGCAAGAAGTAACATATCACTGAGCACAAAATTCTTAAACTTCGTTAAATTTTCATCCATACAAGATTTCTGTTGTGTCTGAACTAAAAGAGTGTGACAACCAACCCAGAGTCAACTAGTCCATGTGGTTTCAAGCATTTTTAGCTGAAGAAGATGAGTCAATTCTCGATTTAACATTCTTCTCTAATGAGGCATGGTTTCATCTATCTGGATACGTTAATAGCCAAAATATTTGTATCTGGAGCAGTGTTAATCCCAATGCACTTCATGAAGCGCCGCTACATGATGCGAAAATTGGGGTATGGCGTGCCATCAGCAGAAAACGTTTAACTGGACTAATTTTCTTCAACAACACTATAAATGCCAATTGGTACTGTACTGACATTCTGGAACCTGTTTTTAGAACAGCTGAATGAATGTGAAATTGAAGAAGCATGGTTCCAGCAAGATGGTGCAACTGCACACACAGCTAGAGCAACACATTTTTTTTTAAAAGAAATTTTCACAAATCGCTTAATATCTCATGGAATTTGGCTTGCTCGTTCTCAAGATATAAATCCGTTAGATTATTATCTATGGGGTTTCTTGAAAGGAAATATTTACAAAAATAATGTACAAACAATTGAAGACCTGAAAGAAGCAATCAGAATTACTATTCAAGAAATAACAACAGACACGTTGTACAAGGTATTTGACAATATGAAGAGACGTGTACGGTCATGTCTTGAAGCCCATGGTGGACATTTCCAACACCTGTTATAATGAATATTTCAGTGGTACATTCCAGCTAACCCAATACAGTGTTGTATCATTGCAGTCACTATTGTAACTAATTAAATGACTTTTTTTAGCACATTTTCTAATGACGTCATTTACTTCATTTTTCCAATTTTTTTTTCATAGAAAGTGTAGTGACATTTTAAAAAACACCCTGTATAACCAACAATCTATCTCCATTTGAAGGAATAAAAGAAATGGCTCCAACAGTGAAGAACAAAGGAAGTGATATCGGCAATGAGGAATAAAAGAAGCGCTATCTGAAGTTAAGAACAAAGGGAGTGACTTCAGCAAAGACCAGGAACTAAGGAAGTAATTTCTGCAAGGAGGAAGAACAAAGGAAGTGACATCCACATTCAATATATGAAGATGTGCTGAAAACCAACAAATCCAAACTCATAAGGAAGGCATCACCCTGAAAAGTGGTGCAAATGGGTCTCATAGGACCAGAGTGAATGTCTGATGATGGGAATGATGGTACTTCTCTGATAATCTATGCAGCTTTTGGATCATTTTGTTCTTTATGGCAATGTTTTGCCGGGATCTTTTACTCATTGTAAATATTTAAACGGCTATTATCTTTGAAGGTCCAATACATGTACTATATGGAGTAAAGTAACAAATACAAATTCCTTGTTAAACTACATTTTATTATTAAATTACTTCATGAAACTATACCAAATATTTTCCCTTCTTCTTTCATTTAACTTACCCATAAGCCTGGTAGCTGGAATAACCTGGCCACTGTGCAGGTGCTGTGGGAATATAGGGGGTTGCCTGTGGAGCCACTGTGCTCTGATAGGCAGGTGCGGTTGCCGCATATGGAGCTCCCTGATAATAGCCCATGCCGTAGAACTGCCCATATGGTGCAGCTGTTGGCGTGGCTGCGATTGGCTGCTGCTGCTGTGACTGTACCATAATAACTGGTGGCTGGAATGATAAACAAGAAATGGGGATGGATGGATGGTGATATAAAGCTGGTTTCTCAATACTTAGTATAATCTGCTTCTGAATGAAAGAAATAATGAGTCTCAGATTTATAAAAGCAATGGATGATGTTCCTGAAATCTCAAAACTTACTGCAGCGTAGTAAAAGAGTTATTTAATCAGCTAAAAGAAAACTTGATTTCTAATATGAAACTGACATTAAAGGTAAAAAAAGGTAAATTCCCATTTCCATGACATACAGGGGATACAGTGTTGGCCCATATTTCCAAGACCATCGGCACACGAAAGTCTGATGTGGTCAGTATCACGCCTGGTGGCGGCATTTACCTTCCAAGATTTCTCTGGGATACATTTTTAGAGGCTGGGTGGACCCCAGGGCCTTTATGTGGCAGTTCCAGATAAAAATCCTGCTGTTGGGACTGAAACGGGTACCATCGGATCAGTAGATTGAGAACCTAACCACCACTCAGAATATTTTATATTTACAGTAAAAAAAAAAATGCTCTGCAGAAAACTACACCTACAATTCAATTTATATTTAAGTACAGTAGAAAAATGTGTACTAAATAACAAATAACAGGAACACATGAAACTTGAGATTGTAGCACATTTTCATATTTTTAATTCTCAATGTTTAAACTTCGATTTAGAATATATAGCAACATTTTAATTTAGAATATATAGCAACACTTCAGTTTAGAATATATTAAAGAACACAGAACACCATAAGTTAAGGTGTCTGAGTGATGTTAGTGCACTAGTCTTTCATGATGATGGCTGGTGGTTCAAGTCCTGCCAAAGGTGCCCCGGTCACTCAGCTGTAAAAATAAGTATTTGGCTTCTTTTGGTGTTGGGGAAGTCAGCCGAGCGTGATGCTGACCACACTACCCTCTAGCATGTCAACAGCTTAAAGACAATATGGAAACTAACACCATATCCCCATTAGATGCCTCTATGAAATATTTGGGCTACCTTTACCTTACTTACCTTCCTAGATAATAATGCCTGCCACAAAAAAAAAAAATGATGGGAAAAGAAAATCTGAATAAAAATATTACTGTTACTCATGAATTTGTTACTATTTCCAACAAAACTTTACAATCAACCCCATGTCTCAATGCTACTTCCCTATGAGACTGACAATATTACTCCACCTGTGAGAAATACCTTTTTATTTCATACATCATATGTGCCTTAATTTCTAGACTTCCACTGATTTACACTGAACACCACTGTAAACTTACACAGGCATGAAATAATTCTAAAATTTTATTATAAGTTAAAGGTAAAATCCCCGTTTCCGTGCCACTAATGCGTATTTGGGGATAAGGTGTCAAGCCCGTTTTCCCACGACCTTCGACACATGAAAGTGTGATGTGATCAGATCACATCCCAGAATTCTTTGGTACTCATTGTTTGAGGCTGGGTGGTCCCCGGGGCCTTTCTGGCACAGTGATGTTTTTCCTCTCCCATCAGGTTAGAATGAGAGTGCCATTAATTAACATGAACTCCCATTAGGTTAGAATGGGAGTGCCATTAATTAACATGAAGGAATAAATTAACTGCTGCAAATGGATTAATAAAATGCTTATTTCTAAGCAGCATCTACAATAAACTTTCACTCTTGTCAACAGTTATTTAATCCTGCTCAACAAAGCAATAAAGGGTCATAACAGTAACTCAATTAAGATCATTTATAGATTTATAAAATTAATTCAACCATGCTACAACAAATCTATAAATTTACACTATCAGAAGTTTTCAAACTATATAACTGATTAAATAAAGCTCTAAGATCTGTTTTTGAACAAGAGCCTCCATGATGTCAGATAGCATGGGGTGATGGGCAGGAGAAGAAGAGCAGAGGCCAGCCCGCCTGATTAAGCGTTCATCGTTTCCAGTGTTATTCTTGGTTATATTCTATAGCCATAGAATTTTCTGCAGTGATAACTACTTGAATGGTGCATTTTATTGGCCACATTGTTGATGCTATTGTTGGGGATGGTAAAGTTTCATGGTCAGGCATAAAAATCACTTTTTTAAAATTCCTTCTTCCAGAGTTTTTTGACGGGTTCTTTCTTCTTTCATCCCTCCCACGTCATTAAACATCACACAGGGCTCGCACTGTATTTCGCCAAGTTTTCCTGTTTTCTGTGAGTTTTTCAATCTCATCAAGGGATTTTATGCCTACTAATTTGGCCTCTCTTAACAATGTCCTCTTTCATGTGGTCGACCTTTGGTCTGTTGTATTCCACTTGATAGCTTGTTTTTGATTCTCTGTTTCTTCTCATCACGTGACCAACATGTCCAACTCTTTTTTCTGATCACCCTTGAGACAGGTTGTTGTTTGCTAATCTGCCTTATCTCTGTGTTTGTCTTGATCTGTTCCACTTTATACTGAGTATTTTCCTCCATTTTCAAAAGAGTCTAATTTGTTGTTTACTTCTTTAGTTGTTTTCCATCTTTCACATGCATAAATGAGGGTGGATATTACATTTGAATTGAATAATCCTAGCTTGGTTTTTGTGCTTATAACTTTTGAGTGCCATATATTCTCAAGATTCTTGAAGGTCAATGCTGTTTTTGCAATTCGAATTCTAACTTCCTTTCCATGTAGCTGCCAAGGTACACAAATTGGTTTACTTCTTTGACATCTGTTTCTTCTACGTATATTTTTTCCTTTTTGATTAATGGGAAGTTTCATTATTTTTGTTTATCCTTGATAATTTCAAGTCCTATTTTGCTTGCCAGTGAAGATAAGAGTATTTGTGTTTTCTTGCATCGAATTCACATTGTCACTGATAAGAGTTATGTCATCTGCAAAATCAAGATCTTCTAGTTGGGTCCCATGTACCCAATCAATGGCCATTTTACCTGTGCAGCATTTTTTCATTATGAAATCTATGGCAATTCCAAAAAAAGCAAGAGAGATGGTATACATCCTTGTTTCATGTCTGTTTCAATCTGGAACCATTCGCTCATTCCTTCTTCTGTGTTGACTGCATAAACATATCCATTGTAGAGGTCCTTAATGATGTTGACAATTTTAGATGGTATTCCATATAGTCTTAAAATTCTCCACAATGACAGGTTACTAAATGTAAAATTACAACACTCTTTCAACTGTAATGGTTGTGAAAAGAGAAGCTGTGTAAATCAGATTCAACAGTGAAAAGGCTTTAGAACAATCTATGATCAATATACTTGCCAACAGTTGCATTTTCATCTGAGTACAATAAGCAGAAATGAAAAAAGTAGCTTCAGAATCTATTTATAACAGTCTTGGTAATGATGATGGTTATAACAAATTCAAGAACAGCTCTGAAAATGGTGATTCTGCCTTGTACAACATGTGCAACATTAGACTACATTGTACACTACACTTGTATATGTTAGTAGTTTCCACACACACACAATAATATAAGAAAACCCCACCAAAAAAAAACAATTTGTCCTCCATTACAAGGCTAAGAGATCAAATGCACAAATCATGCTGTGACAAGTGTGCCATGTGACATCCAAAACTTACACTGTTAGATGTGGACTGTTGGCTTGACTGGGTGGATTCGTTTGATTCCTTCCCCCAGGAACATTTCACTGGCTGGTCATTAACTGTGGTGCCATGGATGCCACAGATGGCCTGTGTGGCAGCCTCTTTTGAGCTGAACCTGTCAGATGAGAATTAAGATATAAACTCTTCTTTTATATAATGGACTACAAACCAGTAGTATAAAGTGTTAAACTCAACCCTTTCCACAGCAGCAAGGGATATATACCAAGAACCCATTTTTAACCATGGATGCAGGAAATAAATCAGAGAAATAAAGCATATTTGCTGCAACAATGAATAAGTTACAGGAACACAAATAAATACTTGCTGCTGCAAGAAATAAATTATAGAACTAAAGTATACCTGCTGCTACAAGGATTAAGTCACTGGAATACAAGTTTATAACTGCTACAAGGAATAAGTCAAAATAATGCAAGTTTACTTGCTGCCACAAGTTTAGTCACTGCTACAAGGAATAAGTCACAGGAACTTAAAATTTATTTGCTGCTACAGTAACCTGGAGAACTGATCTGACAGAGTCACTGATGTACTAGGCTTCTGTAAATACTTCAAAGATGCAGGGCTCAATGCCCATCATGGTAGCAGAGTCTGATAAGTAGAGAAACTTGTTTTTATGCCCACTATGGGAAGTAAGGAAAAACATCTAGTCAACTATAAATTCAACTGGGCCACCCGGTTAGCTGAGTAGTTAGGCTAATCTGATGGTACCTAGTTCAGTCCCAGCAGTGGGATTTTTATCTGGTACACACACACACACATACAAAAAGGCTCCAGGGTCGATCTAGCCTCTAAAAAATGGGTAATAGAGAAATCTTGGAAGGCAAATGCGACCAGGCATGATAGTGACCACATCACACTTTCGTGTGCCGAAGGTCGTGGAAAATGTAGGCCTAACACCTCAATATGTCTTAATAACACAGGCACGGGAGTTTTTACCTTAACTTACCTTACAAATTCAATTTAGCATAAAGGCTTTATAGTATTATCTTCATCTTTAATTACCAAGAACCCTGTACAGTTTACTGGAAGATCCTGTATGATTATCTCTGAACAATGACTGTACAAGTTTTAACTGATCAAGTGAGAATGTCTTAGGGAATCAATGGCTAGTCTTACAGTTTCTATTGTAGCTGTACCTTGACTGCTACTTTGTTTTTTCCAACACTGGTTACTGAGATTAGGAGAGTTCCATGACTTGTGACTGGTTCCTATGATTTAATGTTCCAGAACATTTTCTTTTTTTCTTAAATGTCTTTGTTAGAAACTGCCAAATCTTCCATGTGTGTAACAAGCAGTTATTTGTAAGTTTCTTCAATTATTCTGCGATCTAATGTATTTCTCAGTCATACAGCATTCTAAAGTTTCTTCAATTATTCTGCGATCTAATGTATTTCTCAGTCATACAGCATTCTAAAGTTTCTTCAATTATTCTGTGATCTAATGTATTTCTCAGTCATACAGCATTCTAAAGTTTCTTCAATTACTCTATGGTCTGATGTATTTCTCAGTCATACAGCATTTTAAAGTTTCTTCAATTATTCTATGGTCTGATGTACTACTCATTCTAATAAAGTTTCTTCAATGATATATATATATATATATAACAGCGTCTATGCTTTAGTGCGCCTCAAGAGATTAAACCTTCAACAAATTTTCTATATCTATACCTCCAGGGTGATCCTTTCTTCCCATTATCTTTTGTGTAAGACTGTTATACTCAAAACAGGTTACTCCCAAATAATGCAGCTACAGAAAATAAAACGGCAAAAAAGTCTTACGGGAAACAATGAGGTTAACTTACCGTATGAATGCATAGCCTTTGTCCTTGAATACACGTATTTCCTGGATAGCTCCATACTGTGAAAATGTCTTTCTCATCAGTTCATCTGTTTTCAGCCAAGAATAATTCAAGGAAAGAAGATAACGAAAGAGTACATAAATTCTCATAAATATGGGATTTTTGAGGAACAATTAAGTGACGGCAGCTTCCAGCCCTACAGTTAAAACAAGGGGGGGAAAAAAAACACATTCCTAGCCAATAAACCGGACGCCTGGGCACATTCCTAGCCAATAAACCAGATGCCTGGGCACATTCCTAGTCAACAAACCAGATGCCTGGGCACATTCCTAGTCAACAAACCAGATGCCTGGGCACATTCCTAGTCAACAAACTGGATGCCTGGGCACATTTCTGGCCAATAAACCAGATGCCTGGGCACATTTCTGGCCAATAAACCAAACGCCTGGGCACATATCTGGCCAATAAACCAGTTGCCTGGGCACTTTCCTGGCCAATAAATCGGATACCTGGGCACATTCCGTGGCCAATAAATCGGATACCTGGGCACAACCCTGGCCAATAAACCAGTTGCCTGGGCTTTTCCTGGCCAATAAATCAGATACCTGGGCACAACTTTGGCCAATAAACCAGATGCCTGGGCACATTTCTGGCCAATAAACCAGATGCCTTGGTACATTCCTGGCCAATAAATCAGATACTTGGGCACAATCCTGGCCAATAAACCAGTTGCCTGGGCACATTTCTGGCCAATAAACCAGATGCCTTGGCACATTCCTGGCCAATAAATCGGATACCTGGGCACAATCCTGGCCAATAAACCAGTTGCCTGGGCACATTTCTGGCCAATAAACCAGTTGCCTGGGCACATTCCTGGCCAATAGACCAGTTGCCTGGGCACATTTCTAGCCAATAAACCAGATGCCTTGGTACACTCCTGGCCAATAAATTGGATACATGGGCACAATCTTGGCCAATAAACTAGTTGCCTGGGCACATTTCTGGCCAATAAATTGGATACCTGGACACATTTCTGGCCAATAAATCAGATACCTGGACACAACCCTGACCAATAAACCAGTTGCCTGGGCACATTCCTGGCCAATAAATCGGATACCTGGGCACAACCCTGGCCAATAAACCAGTTGCCTAGGCACATTCCTGATCAATAAATCGGATACCTGGGCACAACCCTGGCCAATAAATCAGATGACTGATTACAACTCTGACCAATAAACCAAACACATGGGTACAACTGTGGTAAAAAAAAACCATATACCTACATACAATCCAGATCAATAAAGTAGGTGTATGCTAAATCTCCTTACCCCCCCTTTTAAGAAAATCACACACAAAATTTACAAGCCTAATGTAGATTAATTATGAAAACATTAAATGCACATGTGCTTGAAAATTATGGCGACTGTTTGTGACGTTTTAGCCACACAATCAAATTGCAGTCCAGTCTTCACTGATTTTTGTGTTTCACAACTTTTTTTCATTTTTTTTATCCTCCTCTGACCTTTCAAATTGATATCTTCTTCCCATATTAAAAAAGCAAAATCAGTTCAACAATTTACTCTATTCTCCGGAAAAAGGGGGGGGGGAGCGTGCGGGGGAATTGATCTAATATTTAGTGCTAGTTTTCTGAATGCAAACATACAGGACATTCCATGGCTGAGAGGTTCATGAATATTTCTGCTGGAGAATGTCCAAGGGATGTGATAAACAGTAAGTATGCAGCGCAATTACACAAATTTTCATCAAATGAACTCTGATCTATTCTGCCATGCACAACAACCAAGTTTATGCCCAGCATCTGAACGATGTCATAAAAGAATTCTTGGCTGGAGGCAAAACACTGACAACATTTCGACCGTGCCCCCATTCTAACATGGCCTCCTGGGGAACCAGCAGTATCAGATGTGGACAGAGTCAGATAGAAAAAGTTTTCCCCCCTTGTAGTTCAACATTTATGCTTGCCACGGGTATCTGGCAGATGATATTTGGAGTAGGTTTTGCATTTCAAGGGTGGCGGTGTGTGTATGTGTACAGGAGGCTACTACAGTTAAGAGGAATAAAATAAAGCTATTTATTTTCAAAAGTCATTACAGAAGTCAGCAGCAACAGGAAAAAAAAATTGTCAACAAATAAGGCAGAAAGAAACAGATAAAAGAATAATTCAGTGTTTAAGTAAGGAATAATGGCAAAAAAAAAAAACAAGTGAAAAATTTGTCGACTTTTCTGTAATTTCTCTTTGTGTGCGTGTGTGTCTTTGGTTCATTTCTGTTCTTTGGGCACAAAATAAACACACCTTCTGAATCATTTATTCTCTTCATCCTGAACTTAAGTTTTCTGTGGCTGACACCCTGGTGGTCCCTAGGCACAGTGTAGTGACAGGGGAGTAGGTCACAATGGCTTTTCTAGGGTCTCAGTTTAGGTCCAAGAACTAAGCTTGTCTGCGGTCTTAAAAACTTGTCAACACCAACTAAATCACCTTGGAGACAATGTGTCCTCTAAGGTTTTGCAGTTTGTGCACAAAATTCTGAACCTGTGTGCAAGTATATTGTCAAAAACATTTTTGTGCGCAAACATGCATCTAACATCAAATTACAAGTTCTCATGAGGAGAAAAAAAAAACACCCACTAAAATCCAAAGAAATTAGACAAATAAACTCATGTCGTGCTATCATAATTTTTTTATGTTAGAGTATAGCACAGACTAACATCAGGAAACTGAAAAAAGTAAAAGTAGCAACTTTTCTTTTCTTAAAATCCCCCCCCCCCCCTCTCAAGTCAAATGTGGTATGACTTTTTTGTGTGCACAGAAGACTTGCTGCCATGCAGCTTAGCTGGAACCTTGCAAACATTGTCACACCTTCTCCAAGCAAGATGGGGACCTTGCAAAAGTTTCTTCAATCAAAATTGGGACCTTGTCAAGCTTTCTCCAAGCAAAATGGGGACCTTGTTATGTCCTAACCAAGCACCACGGAGATCTTATCAAGCCCTCTCTGCCAGCCAATCTGAGGGAGCACAGCCAGCCCTTTTTAGGAAGGGTCTTGGTCCGCTCTGATTCGCCAACTAGAAAACCATACTGTCACTCTAGCACAATCACCACCTTCTCCCAGTCCCTCTTTACTCAGAATCTGAGGTGCTAATTAAAACCTGCAACCAGCATTCTTGCTACTAAGATCATCTAATACTACCTGTCAGGCCAGCAGTCACACCTCCACAGTAGACAGTAGTGTTGGTAGAACTTGACTGACCAAATACTTCATCATAGACAAGTGGCTTCGCATCTGTTCGCAAAACAAATATTGCAGCTGGATCAGATAAGTGCAGGCACATAATTTTCTATTCTTTAAAATAAGAAAACAACAAACGTACAAACAAACATGGAGTAATATATGCTAAGGCAAGAATAAGATCTAATTTTCTGACTGGCATCTCAAAGTGTTTGAGATACATATCTGGTTTTATTTTCAGAAATTTTTGTACTTTTTGAAAGGTAAAAAAAAAAAAAGCTTAAAATAGTGCTGTGACTGAAAAGAAGAAAGAAAATTAAGGTGGAAAATGATGTGGATACAGACACTGGCTGAAATAACTGTTAGTGCAGAAATAACTATTACAATAACAATATGTCTGTGAAAAAAAGAAAACATAAATGTCAATTACTTTCTTTCACCACAGGAGCGGGTGGTTTCCTTGTCGCCCAGTTAGTTCTGATTGGTCTAGTGCCCAGCCACTGGTTGTTCATGTTGTTTATAGCAGCTTCTGCATCCTAGTTAAAAAAAAAAAAGAAGACAAACCTTACTGGAAAAAGATAAACCTTACTGGAAGTGTGAATATAACAGACAACAACAACGACAAAAAGAAAAACCATTACTGAACTGGAAGTGTCAAATATAGCAGACAATGAAAAAATTAAACTTAACTGGATGTGTAACTATAACAGACAATGAAAAAATAAACCTTACTGGATGTGTAAATATGAGAGACAATGAAAAAATAAACCTTACTAGGAGTCAACATAACAGACAATGAAAAAAAAAATACTGGAAGTTTGAATTTAACAGACAAAGAACAAAAAAAATAATCCTTACTGGAAGTGTGAATATGAAAGTAAACAAATAAACCTCACTGGACTGAAATGTGAAATATAACACACAATGAAAAAAAACAACAACACAAAACTCATTGAATATAAAAGCCAATGCACAGAATTCAATGTGGCATTGTTTTACTTTGTTCTCTACAATTGCAAAACTCACTTTTTAAAATATTTGTAACCTGCACTTTAAACGATAAAACTTTACTGATTTATTTTGTGGACAGTTTGTCATCAAAAACCTCAAATCTCCAGACAGTTTTAGCACTGAGACTAAAACAATTAAATCACCCAAATGTCAGAGACACGACAGAAGTGATGGCAATTAACAAAACAGGGTAAAAATCTTTTACTCATTCAGTAATATATGATCAACCATCAAAATCCAACACAATATTTTATAAATATTACACGCAAGGCAACAGAAAATATGAACCAGGAAAAACAACAGGACAAATGTTGGTAATGCACTTTCAATGCAGTTGAGTCAAACCTTACTTTAAACAAATAACATTTGGCAAATCTAGTTCTATTTATAGCGAAGATATCTTAAGATTAAAAAAAAAAAATTGGATGTTTTGTCCAAGAAATATAGATAAACAGGACAGCTATTCAGAATAGCTAAATTAGAAACAG
This sequence comes from Achatina immaculata, assembly GCA_009760885.1. Taxonomy (NCBI): domain Eukaryota; kingdom Metazoa; phylum Mollusca; class Gastropoda; order Stylommatophora; family Achatinidae; genus Lissachatina; species Lissachatina immaculata. Next base: position 7,234,116 of record CM019717.1, read on the forward strand.
TAAATAATGAAAACGAAATAGATAATGTATAATGAATATATTAAAAGGTTTAAAATACACTGAAAACCCTTTTTGTGGGAAATGTTGCTAGGAAAACAAGAGGAGGACAAAATAATACACATGGTAGGACAAAGTCCTAAAAATATCTGCAAAATCTCTTGAATAAAGTCGCCAAAGAAAGTGAACAGAAAGGCCTTACTTTGAACATCAAAAAGACAGAGACTATGGTTATATCTAAGAAACAGAATCCACCAACATGCAGTATTAAATTAAACGGAACTGTTCTAAAGCAGGTGCAGAAATTCAAATACCTTGGAGCAGTAATAACTTCAGATGGGAAATGCAGAACAGAAATTAGGAACAGAATAGGCCAAGCAAAGACTGCATTTCAGAGAATGAGAAACATATTATGCAACACATCCTAAAATACTATATTGTACTTATCTTATTATATGGAAGTGAATCATGGACAATAGGCAGGTCTGCATAAAAGTCACTGGAAGCAGCAGAAATGTGGTTTATTATAAGAATGTTGTGAATTCCCTAGACAGCAAAAATAACTAACAGAGAATGTTTGAGAAGAGCTGGAGATACAAAAAAATCTTGTCAAAAAAATAAAAGACAATATACTTTCACAGGACATGCAATGAAAAGAGGGGGCACTGAAAATATTATTTCATTCATTCATTCATTCCTTTGCATGTCCCTAGCGGAACTTTGCCTCCCAAACAGCACTCCTGTAGGCCTCTCGGTTGTGAGCAAGATGGCCTGCTGCTGCTGCATCCATTTCCAGATCATCAATGATGTCTTGCAGCCATCTTCGTTTCGGTCTTCCTCTTTTTCTTTTTCCCATTATGTATCCTTCCAATACGGTCTTCTCTAAATTATCATGACGTTTAATGTGTCCAAAATATTTAAGTTTTCTCTCTTTAATCCTCTTTACTAGCCAGCCTTCTTCAATATTAAGCTCTTGTAGTATAGATATATTTGTTCTTTTTTGTGTCCACGATATTTGGAGAACTCTTCTATAGCATTTACATTCAAAGGCATTTATGTGCTTCTCAGCTGTTTTGTTAAGTGTCCAGGTCTCACAGGCATATGTTGCGATAGGAAAGATGCATGCCCTTAAAAATCTTATTTTTGTGGTTCTGTCTGCTCCTCTCCACAGATGCTTTATTTGTTTTACTTTCTGAAGAGCAATAGATGTCCTCCTTTTAATTTCCCTCATTGTATCTCCATTATTAGTTAGTAGTGATCCAAGATATTCAAAACTCTCCACTTCTTCCAGTTTTTCCTCATTGATACATATTTCAGTTGCCTTGTTTGTTTTGTCAGTTGTCATCACTTTAGTTTTCTTTGCATTAAGATAGAGGTTCTGCTCTTCGCTGTTCTTGCGGACTGACATAATTAGTTTTTCCATTCCTTCTTGTGTTGTGGACAGCAATACTGTGTCATCAGCATATCTAATCTCTGGTATTTCATAACCTCCAATTGTTATGGCATCGTAATATTCTTTGTCTACATCTTCTCTAACATTCCTCATTATATTTTCAGTATACAAGTTAAATAAGTAGGGTGACAATATGCACCCCTGACGGACCCCTTGTTTTATGTCAAACCAACTTGTTGTTTCACCATTTATTCTTACTGCTGCTTGTTGGTCTAAATACAGCAGTGATGTTAATTGTATCAAATGTGTTGGAAATCCCATTTTTTCCATTATTTCCCAAGTTTCTGGTGTTGTACACAATCAAATGCCTTTGAGTAGTCTATAAAGGATAAATATAGATTCACATTAAACTCCCTGCATTTCTCTATTATTAATCTTAGATTGAATATATGATCTCTTGATCCTCTTCCTTGCCTGAAGCCAGCTTGGACCATATTGACTTCTTCTTCTATTTTCTTTCGAAGTCTACCCATTATGATTTTTAACAGAATTTTACTGGCATGACTAATCAGGGCAACAGTTCTGTAGTTGGTGCATAATTTCAGGTTACCCTTTTTTGGCAGTGGTATGAATACAGTTCTTTTCCATTCTTTTGGCCAAATACCTGAATGCCATATCTTTTTACATAGTGCATGATAGATTGTTGCACACTCCTTTCCTCCTGCTTTAATAAATTCAGCGGTTATCTCATCACATCCTGGCGATTTACCATTTTTCAGACTCTTTATTGCCCATAAAACTTCTTCCATTGTCGGCTCGGGTTCTTTCTCCTCCAATAATAATTCACACTGTTGATTTCTGCTTCCACAGTCGGTTGTTTCATACATTCTTTTGCAATATTCCTTCCATCTTTCCAGAATTTCCTCTGTCTCTGTCAGGGTATTCCCCATCTCATCACAAATTACATTTAGCTTAGGTGTGACATTTCTCGTCAATGTCTTCATTTCTTTAAACATTTCACTATCTCTTCCACACCTCTGATGTTCTTCTATTCTTTCACAACAATCTTGTATGTATTGTTTTTTGTCTTTTCTTATTATTACAATAGGAAAAATAGGGGGAAGAAGAACCAGGGGAAGACCAAGAGAAATGATACTGGACAGTCTGATGAGATGGTGTGAGAGGAGATCACCAACTGAGCTAAAGGCCTGCATGAAGGATCAGGTACTCTAGAGAAGCATAATAGCCAACCCAGCCGGAACGGCACCTGATGATGATGATGAGGACAAAGTCATGTTATGGACAGAAGACAGTAAGCAACAGAGAGAAATGGCTACATTACAAATTCAGTGGGTCCAAAAATGGTTGATATATGTGCAACATTCATTACAAAATGAAACTATATAACTAGCACATGTCTTCAAGGTGAAGAAGAGCATCAGATGAATCATAGCAAACTCTAATACATCGCTTTATGAAGGCAGGATTCTGTCTTGGATCATTCATTTATTCATCCATCCATTCATTCATTAGCATGTCCCATGCAGAACTCTGCTTCCCTAACAGCTCTCTTGAAGCCTTCTCAGTTGCTACTGATGCATCATCAACAATGTCTTGCTGCCATCTTTGCCTTGGTCTTCCTCTTTTATTACTCTCATTATGTACCTTTCCAAGACCATCTTCTCCAAGCTCTCATTACGTTTAATATGTTTAAAATACTTAAAGTTTCACTGTTTAATCTCTTTGCTAACCAACCTTCTTCAATATCAAACTCTTGCAGTACTGTCTTGTATCATGTAAGTTAATTAACATTCAGTAATCTCAGAAAAAGATTTTAAATATTGTGGTCCACATTAATGGATCCTGGTGCAGTTGGGAAAGGTACATAACTCAAAACTCAGAACAGATTCTAGAATGTACAAAGTAGACCAACCACAACAAATTTACTGCTTAGCAATGAACTCATACCTGCTTATTTACAAAGGACACAAAACCATATCCTCTGGATTTCATCGTGGCAGGGTCACGGATAATTTTACAGTCTCTGAAAAATAAAAACAATTATGAAACATTACATTATAAATCTGAGCTAGAGGGAATATTAATCTATGAGGGCCATACCGAAAGTTGTGAGCAAAATCTGTCTAAAAACCAGCATTTATATATAGAGAGAAAATATAAATGTATCACCTTAACCTGCATCTTTTCTTCACTTTTCAACATATCTTCTGCATCCTTTTCTTCACTTTTCAACATAATCTCCATTTCTCTGCACACATTTTCCCCATTGCTCTGCAAGTTTGAAAACACCCTCCCGGAAGAATTCCATTCCGGCTGACCAACAGCACAGATGCACTGCTTTCTGGACGTTCTCTCATGTGGGACCCAGCGGGCACAAACTTTTCTATAGCCTGGGGTTTCAATCATTTCCTGTACTGCAGGAAAAAAATAAAATCTTGTCCTATTCCAAGATTTACAGTGATTTCAGATACTGTGACACGTCTGTCTTCTTTAATGATGTCATCAATCCTTTCCACGTTGCATTCAGCGGAGGCAGTTCGAGGGCGACTGCTGCAAGGCATATCTTGGATGCTTGTGTTTCCATCTTTGAAATATTTCACCCACTTTCTAACACTGCTAGCACCCATAGACACATCTCCATAAGCAAGTTGAAGTCTTTGGTAAATTTCAGCAGCAGGGATTTCCTCTTTAATGAGGAACTCAATAACAGCACGTTGACTCCATAACCAGTGCAGATCTGAATGGAAAAACAAACTGAAATGCAACAATGAACCAGATCCAATATACCAACTACAAAGACATCAGCAAACCATTCTCTTTCGCCTAAGGACAGATCACTGCAGACTACTGAGCCATCCGCATCGACTCAAAATGTCTCATACAGATGAGTGTCCATGTGGCAGTGGAGTCCAGACTCCAGAACATAACCTACAAGACTGCCCAAACCATGCAGACCTGAGGCGTGAGACATGGCTAGAGGACACAAGCTTGAGGCAAAAGCTTTGGGGCTCCTTTGAAGATCTGGAGAGGACTGCGGGCATTGCCATGTCGACAGGGATCAGGATCTGAAGTGACCAACAACCTCGAATGCAGAAGAAGAACCACACTGACAAAATGAAACTTCAGCACCTGCCATTTTGTTTCTGCTCCATGTGGTCAAGTGACACATGATAGTGACATCATGTGACCTCTACATGAAGTGCAAAGGATGCAAGTTAAGGTGATACATTTATATTTTCTCTATCTGTAAATTCTGATTTAAAAAAAATTTTGCTCACGACTTTCGTTATGACCCTTGTACAAATGTGACTAAAAGCATGTGAGAAATTTTAACATAAAATGCACATGCTGGTACACAAGTTTCTCTCTCTCTCTCTCTCTCTTTTTTTTTTTTTGCATCACTGAAATCTGCAGCAATATAATTCTTACATATTTTTTTTTCTCTCTCTGGTTCTTGATGTACCCTATCACACATATTGATGATTGGTACTTCCTGTCTGACATAATCAGAGGATATTTATTGACCCCAAAGAACTTTATCCGATGAAAAATATGTGTCAAAATGCTTCCTATCTGTTTGCCAAAAATGAAGTACCAGGTGCTTATTAGCAGATATGTGATAAGATGACAAACTGATCTTTATCTCATCAACTGCTATTGAATGACCTACTGATTATTAGCCAGTCTGTGAATGGAAGACATGTGACCTATTGCTTATTAGCAGATCTGTGATTGGATGACCTTTTGCTAATTAGCCAACCTGTGAAAGAATGGTCTATTACTTATTAGCCAATCTGTGACAAGATGACCTGTAGTTTATTAGCCTACATATGAAGGGATGACTTGTGGATTATTAGCCAATCTATGATAGGACAATCTACTGTTCAACAGCTGATCTGTGACTGGATGATCTACTGGTTATTAGCTTATCTGGGATAGGATGATCTACAATAACATCTTTTTTAACAAAATGTGGAAGCTACAAATCAGTGTAGTTCTGAACAATGAACAAAATTATTGACAATATTTTAAACTATTAAAATCTGTTTAAGTTTCTCCTGAAAGGGGGTGGGGAGAAAGAGGAAAGATGTGCCTTCCTGTAAATCTTTGGCAGGAGATAAGAGAATGATGAAATCAGGACAGAAACCCCACATAATAACACTCCCACCCTGAAAAGGACAATATATACATCGCACTAACATGTAAGATACTAAAGGACTACTCCATACATTGTTGTAAATAACTCTCCCCCAGTGACTTTTTGTTTTCTTCTTTTTGTTTTTGTTTAGAAATAAAGAAAAGATAAGCCTGGAGTACATTTCTGTGTTACTTGAATATATGAAAAAGAAGGTGTTATCAGTGTATGGCCTAAATAATTATACATGGTTCCAACAAACAAACAAAAAAACTGTGTGTTTGTACTAATACACAATGGACAACACTGACGTTGCTGCTGCTGCTTTATCTGTCTGGAACTGTCAGCTTCATGTTCTTTGCAGCCAATATGATGAGGATGTTGAGGCACCACATCATGTCAAATTGTGAGTGGGTTACAGAGGTTTCCCCACCCCAAGCCTCTCCATGGAGTTAAAAGACAGGTGATGATCAATCAGTCAGTCATCTGCATGTCCCGTGTGGAACTCTGCCTCTCTAACAGCTCTCCTGTAGGCCTCTCGGTTGTAAGCAAGATGCCCTGCTGCTGATGCATCCATCTGCAGATTATCAACGATGTCTTGCAGCCACATTTGCCTTGGTCTTCCTCTCTCTTTTTCCCATTATGTACCCTTCCAAGACAGTCTTCTCTAAATTCTCATAATATGTCTAAAACATTTAACTTTTCTCTGTTTAGTCCTCTTTACTAGCCAGCCTTCTTCAATATTAAGTTCTTGTAGTATGGATATATTTGTTCTTGTTTGTGTCCATGATATTTGAAGAACTCTTCTGTAGCATTTACACTCAAAGGCATTTATGTGTCTCTCAGTTGTTTTGTTAAGCATCCAGTTCTCACTGAGTACTGACAATCAATACTTCTTTAAAAGACTCCACCTTCAAGGAGACAACAGTGATCCCTGTCTTGTTAGACAACTTTGGCCTGTTACTAAGGGTACTAATTTAGAGGTGAAGCAAGAATCTTGGTTTGCTATGGTTTGCCAATCCTGGCACAAGCATATCTATCAGCTGTCACTGAATGTCAAATCAGACAGCACCTTCAAGAAACAATGAAAAAAAAAGTCTAGGCCTTTAATGCTGAAACTTTCTGATCTTAAAAATATTCTTTTTTCTCTTCTCGTTCCAGGAAATGGGAAGTAAAATGGCTATATTTGGTTTGAATTGACAAGAAAATTTACTAATTACACAGTATTAGAAAAATGGCGAGAAAATGAAAACTAAACAGACATAAGAAATAAATGAAAAACTGAAATCTATCCCCATTATCAGGCATCGTGATCACTAATTACATATAAAAAATACAAGAAAAAGTGGTCTATGGCATTCTCTTATATGTACAAATCAGTTTATATAAAGGAAAACCAGACTGAAATATGAAAATGGTACAATAATTAAGAAAATGGTACAATAATTAATGTGAAATTTTGCATGTCTACTGAAAGGTGTTCAGTGTGGCCAGTCTTAACGTTGACAAGAATAAAGTATTCATCTTCATACGTGGGAAAAAAAATTTTTCGGAAAAAAGGAGTAATGCAAACGAAGTTTAAAAAAAAAATCTACACTGCGATAATGTAAACCAAAGTATATATATATATATAGAATACAAATCTCACTAGTAAAGGAGCAATCGGGAATAAGTACTTACAAGCAAGAATTCAATTATGAATAGAAATAAAATAAATGAAATCAGAAGATAAGAAAACAAAAGCAAAATAAGAGAAAAGTAAGGAAAAAAAAAAACCACCTCTCCTTGAGGCTGGAGAAATATAAAAATACACCAAACCAGCACTTACAATAGAAAACTGTATCTGGCAGCAACATAAACTAGGAGAAACATACAACCTTTCTTTGCTGACACTGCTGATTACTGATCAAACATAGATGCAGATTCCAAAGCCATGTGACTATATAAATGCTCCAATGGTTTACAACTTTACTCTGGTCTCACCGTTACCTTTGTCCCTGGCCATATTAACAACAGCTCTGATTCAGTAACAACAAAAAATTTTTTTTGGTCTCAGATGACAAAGTGCACAGATGTTTGTTGTCATGGAATTCAATAAGCAGCTTTCTTTATGACTGATTTTTCAATTACAACATTCCAGTTGCACAGATAAAATGTTAGTCATCCCAAAACTTGTTTCTCTGGTCTAATTAAATCTAAAACAAAAAAAAAAGCAGGAACATCTTTATTCATTAATGAAGCATATTTTTTTTTTTGCAGTAGCCTTGTATATATTTATATATTTCATTATATAGACTTATGTACACATTAACTGTCTCCTCTACCTGGTCACCGTCCATTCAAAGTAACACTAACACCTCAGACTCACTAATTCAAGAACTACACTTTCACTTCCTGATGGTTTCCTGATTTAGTCTGCTCACACAGACCAGCTCCTTGTAATCAATCTGTTGTGACATTATTGCTGCCGGCTGTCCACTGGCCGTCTTAAGGACTAGGATTTCCACTACTCATAAATGTTGTTCTGACCTTCTTTTGTTGTGCTCTGTTACTGGCATGTGAACTTCTTCAGCTCTGATTGTGTCATCTTCTTATCTTTGGACATAAAGTTTGACATTCTGCTCCTTTCATGACCACAGATATGTTTTCTTTCAGCTTTGTCTTCTGAAGAAATAAAATTGTTGACTTTTTCCTCTATGTGTCTGTATCAACATATATTTTTATTTTGCATACATATTTCTATATAAAGATATTTATGACGGTTTTGACTTGCATACAACTTTCTGTATTAATGCTTCTTTTGCTATCTATTCTTATGATTGTATCTATCTCTATTCAGTTTCTGAAGTTTGTCTTTATTCCTCTTTTTTTGTTTTGTGAGGATACCAGTTTCTGAGATTTACCTCTATTTCTCCTTTATTTTGTGAGGATACCAGTTTCTGAGATTTACCTCTATTTTTCCTTTATTTTTTGAGGATACCAGTTTCTGAGATTTACCTCTATTCCTCCTTTGTTTTGTGAGGATATCAGTTTCTGAGATTTACCTCTATTTCTCCTTTATTTTGTGAGGATATGGGACTCGTTCCCTTAGCTTCCTGTAACAGGATAAATAATGTTTTGTCTTTGCTACAGCTCGCTAACTTGATAATATTAACAAAACTGTCTAAAGAACTGAGTCACAAAATCTTTTTTTCTTTTCCCATTAAACTTTTTTGAAAAAAAAAAATCAGTCAAGAAATTTGACCTCTGTTCTTTCTTCTTTTTTTTTTCCCCATTGGCTGAACACACACACACTATCTACAACCACTTTTTGTGCTCTCACATAATTCCAAAATTTCCAGTACATATGACCTCCCCAACCTTCCACTATCTTTCCCACAAAGTGGCATTAACATTCTGTGTTAGTGCAATTTCTTTCTTATATGAGGTCTCTTTTGAATGATTGGACACCTGATGCCCGTATAAAGATTTATTCACTGAGCTCATCCCTGGCATTCATCAGTTTATCTCAACTTTTTCAATCTTCACCAATCATTTTTTGTACATTAGGTCACAGCAGACACAAATTATACATCTTCTACTCCATCACTAAACTGTTTGTATTTTACAGCATGAAAAAAAAATGAGCAAGAAAAATTGTAAAAACTTTCACTCTTGCTTCCTGTGTTGTTGGTGAGTAAGTTTTTCAAAAGGCCAACTTCCAGTATAAATGCATTTGTTCCTATAAAAGTTATGAATTTTCAAGAAAATAGAATGAGAAAATGCCAAAAAACGTCAAAAAAAAAAAAAGGCTGTCATAAAAACTGGGTACCACACTATATAAAAAAGGGACAAAATAAAAATGTTAGTATGTTCATTTTTGCTTATTTTGCAGAAGCCGAAGGATTAGGAAAATGTACAATGTATAATACAGAATGGGTCACTGAAAGCAAATATGTCAAAGACTCTGTAATGTACTACTGCTGGTGTGTTGAGGGGGGGGGGGGGGTCTTGCATCTTAAACTTGGAAGAATCTTAACATGTGATGTACCATATTCTGCATAATTTTGTACCTGAATGCAGAAGAAAAGGATGATGTGTGTCTTGTATGTTTCTATATTTGATCTATTCTTCTTCAGTCATAGTTTTATCACATGCTTATCATGTTCTATCTGAATGTGGGATTTATGAATAAATTCTTGTTTTTGACAATAATGAAGTCTCGCATGAATGACTTCCATTATTTTATTTTCATCTTAGAGTTTTTATCACTTCTATCAGTGCCATGATATATATCAGTAAAATAAGGATTGATAAAAAGTGACCCCTCTCATCTGTGACTGTAGTGTCTAGCAATTTTACGTTATTGTTTATCTCTTTTTTTTCCCCACTGCCCCTGATTAAATCATTTTTAGACAAAATGCTGGCTGTGTGTGCTCATTTAATATTTCTTTCCTACCAACCACAAAACTACTCATACCCTGGTCATATGCTTCTATCATCAGTATGATCAGCTCACGCTAATGTTTTGTACATTCATGAGATATCACTCCTTGTCTGACTTCTGTCTCACACAATGCCCTGAGCAAAGCTAAGTTTAAGTGACCCACAAGTGTCAGATAAGAAATGTAAAACAAAAAAAAAATCACAGAACAGGACAAAGACTCTGTACCTATCAAACAAAAACTGAATATACTAGAGAAGAAAAAGGATTAAAATGTGGCAGAGAATCTTATACACAATGACCTCTATGAGGATGATCAATGCAAGAAAACTTTTATAATTAAAAAAAATTTACATTCAAAATGTTAAAAAAAAATGCAGGTGGAAAGTTAAAAAAAAAAAAAAAGGAAACAACTGAAAAGCATACATGGTACTGATCTTCCTTTCTCATGCTGCCATCTGCTCGAGTTGAAAAAAATAACAGGAGCTAGTTAGACAGTTTTTCTAAACAAATATGAGTGACTAAAATAAAAAACAGGTGAATGATTGGTGCCTTTTTTCTGGTTTTTAAATAACAAAGGTTTACTACAAATTTATCTTGAACATTAAAAGACAAAGTTTTAGTGTTGCCATTAAATGCAAAGTGATATCGAGAGCACATAATGTTAGCAGGGATGTGAATCTTTTAATAACAAATAGAAAACCTTTGAGACTGAGCTCAAATCTTTAGTTCCATCAAACACATTTGATTTTCACAGCTTATAAAAAAAAAAAGAAATTTCAGGAACAAATTTCTGAATTATATGGATGAACTCATAAGCATGTCTATGATGCTGAACAAAATCTCTCCTGGACTTGTTCCGTATTTCAGTTGTATAATCCAAAGGACTGCTGTTATGCCCAACTCACTTCCAATGCAAAGCACAACCCTCTGCACATAAAAGAGATTTGATGTTTTATACAGGAGATGATAAGAGTCATCTGGGTCACAAACAAACTGAGATCAATGTCTGACTCTACCATATCATATCACTGTGCACTGATAAAGCATGATAAACAAAAGAGGCCCCAACAGTATGTTTCTTAGGCCCAACACAAGAAGTTAATATAGGCACCATACAAATGTCCCACAATAACTTGAAGCTTTGTCTCAAACATTTTCATCATTTATTAGAAGCCAAGAGCTTCCAGTCTACATCTGCAGGGAGACCCTTTAATAACCAGCAGTCTGTATTATTTAATATATATATATATATATATATATATTATCTTTAATCTCCTCATCTTTGTCCTTGAGTGCATTCTTTAACTGATAAAATTTGAACTTTAATCTCTTCATGAATGACCTTAATGCATTCAACATTAATATAACTTCTCTTTTCATGAACGACCAAAGTTTACTCAACATCACTCTCAATCTCTTCATGAATGACCTTAAGCGCGTTCAGCACAACTCTTCAGAAAATACTATAAATCCACTGAAAAACCTTCAAACTTTCATCACATCATGATGTCTGAGGGCGGTATGCTGCGTACAATGAAAATGAGGAAAGTCAAAGAAGTTGTGAGCATTAAGAGAAATGACTCACAAGAGACAGAAACAGAATGTAAAAGAACACGCACACACACAAAAATGTGGAAATACGTTTCTCTAATCATGTATTTCTTCTCTGACTTTATTTCTCTGCCAAGTTATCTAGATATTTTTTTTTTCTTTTAATCAAAACTTGCATTGGATACATTAAAAATCCATGCCACGAAACGGATCTGATGGCTTTCCTTTTGCATTTCTTCTTCCCCATCCACTCTCATATTCAAGGCAAAGCTGGTCAAGTTAAAAATTAAATTAAAAAAGGGTTTGGTTTGGGGGGGGGGGGGGGGAGGAGGAGAAAAGAAATGTGAGAAGGAAACTGGAAACAGAGAAGACCTGCAGAGCTTTGCATTATAAAACAACAAAATATTCTGCTAGGAAAATCAATTTCCATCTAAGCTGGGATTTACAGGCATTTTGGTTGCGATACTGCACATGCATACGGTTAGCAGCTAGCATGGCTGGATGGCTGAATGAGTAAAATACATGAAGTAGAATGTGGATAGCTGGACTGACAAATAGGTGGATGAACAGAAAACAAAGGTGAATATGAGGGACGAATGGAAAGATGATTTAACTGGTAGTATTCAGCAAGAACTGAATACTATCAGTGGATTAGCAGGTAGATAAGTGGACTGATGGATGGACTGATGCATGGATAAAATGACTAAAAGTTAGATAACTGGATGGATGGATAGGTGAACTAGCAGGTAGATAATTGTATGGATGGATAAATGGACTAGTCGGTAGATAAATGAATGGATGTATAAGTGGACTGATGGATGGATGGATGGATAATAAACGGATTACCGAAAACAGACATTACATTGAGACAAAGAATATATAAGATATAACCAGTGACAGTATACATCCAATGGATGCCAGTCTGTAGAAGAGTTTTTTTTCTGGAGAAGCCTCAACTTTGAAAGTCAATTAACCCAATTAATTATTTAAACTCAATAAATCCAATCCAGCTTTATACAATACTGTATAGCCCACTTATAAAATGTACAAGTGTACAGCCAGACATACCCACAAAACATCCTCATTTCATCTAAAATCATTTCCCATGTGACCTCCCAAACGCTGAGACAATATCCAATCATTTAATTCTGTATTTGTCTCAGCGTGTGCTAATCTTCGCATGGGCAACTCAGGAAAACTGGGGATAGTTTTTCTTTCTAAAATATGATACATATGTATGTATATTCTATTCAATCCTAGATGTCTCATTCCATATAAACCTGGCGCCTGGGAGGGTATCTCTGATACCAGGGATCTGTCAACACTCCAGTCTCAAGTCTATATTATGGCCATGGCTGCAGTTCTCCTGCCAAGCCTGTCTAAAAAGGATTTGGGCTAGGAGAACAACGGTCAAATGAGAAGAACGATAGTGTTGGCTTTCACTTAATGACTGAGTCTTTGTGTTGTGACATGGTGTTTTATTATGCATGAACATGAACCCCAGCACAAAGCCGACTCCGCCTGATTTTTGAAAGGGGGGGGGGAATTAAGCATGTTCTGATGACAGGATCCAGGCATCGTTGTCCCTTCACTGTACACATCTTGCAGACATGGTCAGTAAAGTTCACCTGCCCAAACACTGGCACAAACCACACAACTGCCGTCTCTGTGCTCGACATACTGTAGACTTCAAAATTTTCTCTTGCTTGCCTGAACTGAAATCTTCTTGCATCCAAGTCAGTCTGATTATGATTCTGCTGAACTATCTGAGATGAAACTTGTGTCCCAATACCTGCTTAGAGGTGGTCTTCCAGCCTCTGTGCATTTAAAAATAGTTCCCTCCTTGGGGAAAAGACCCAAGAAGCAATGATCTCTCTGGGGTTACGACATATGGTCGACCTAACATTGACAAAACAGAACACTGCCCAGTTTCCTGTAACTGTCATTAGGTTCTGTGGTTGATGATTCTGTTGACTCCAACATTCCCCTATGGCGTGGTTAACTTTTTGTTCAGTGAAACACCGACTTGGCATTTTTCAAACAGGTACGGTAAAGGTTAAAGTAAAATCCCCGTTTCCGTGCCACTACGGCACACTGGGAGCACGGTGTTAACCCCGTTACTTCCAAGACCTTCGGCACATGAAACTATGATGTGGTCAGTATCACGCCTGGCCCCATTCACCTTCCCAGATTTCTCTGTTTAAACTGAGTGGACGCCGGGGTCTATTTGGTGTGCTGGTACCAGAAAAGTTTTTTTTTTTTTTAAAAATAAATATTAAAACAGGTAACTCGTTGCTAGAATTTGTATATCAACTTCTCTTTTAACTGCAGAGCTTGATGAAGTAAATAAAAACTGCTGTGACAGCGATGCCAGGGTCTGTTCTCGCTTTGCATGCGCAGTTTATACAATTCTCATATGGGCTATCTTCACAAAAAAAAAGGATATATTTTCATATATGGGAGAAACATTTCTGCTAAACAAATTTTTTTCAACGATAAAAGATAAACAGAATCAGTAACTTAACTTTTGAAAGAGTTGTTCACAGCTTATAATTACTAACAATTTCATATTAATTTGTATTTTCTATAATCATTAACGTCTATGAAATATTTGTTGCTTAAATTTCTCTATAACCAACAGTTACAGATTATCCTTCCTCAATCATAAATCGTTATACGATCATTAACGCCAAAATACAGGCAGTTTCAGAAATAAATCACAGGGCCCAAAAGCATGAGAGAAATATTTCTCCATGACAGGCCCCCCTCTCCTTAAAAAACAAACAAACAAGCAAACAAACAAACACAAACAACCAATTCCTTTTCCCCCGCCCCCCCCCCCAAGTTCCCCGCTCAAAGCACATCTAAAATTCTGTTCCCAATCTCTGAATCCACAAATTTCTAATTAACTAACAGTGTTTCCTCTGTACCTGCCTGGCGCGCCTAACTCTACGAGTTGTATGATATTTACCAAAACCAGCACTCATTTTCTGCACTAGCTCCACCGACCAAGAACAGATGATTTGTTTAAAATTTCCTTATCCTAACTAATTCGATTCAAACACAGACCATGCCGCTTTTCATTATCTCCCCTGCCAAATACTCCGGCCTGGTCTGTGGCCAATTCTTGCGCTCTCGCTCGCACAACCATGCGTTTCCAATGGCAACGGGGTAATTCTGATGACTCCCTTATGAGTGTTGGCGTCCCTGGTGACTCGTCCCTGGTTTGCTGGGACAGGGACAAATCATAAGCCGTGGATCTGAGCCCGTCGCTGACGTGGGACTACAAAGCCCCAGTCCGCGCTTCCGAGAGCTACCATCTTCGTTTATTATCATGGTCACGTGACAAATGGTAGGATTTTTTTTTCCTAACCCAGGCATGGGCAACTGTTGGATGTCAAAGAAAAAAAAAACGACGAAAAACCAACAACAAAAATCAATATCCAGAAATTACATGCGCGTGTGATGTGCATATGTACAGACCCGGCTCTCATCGCTTACTGCTCACATCAACTGTCAAAAACTGGGTGCCTGACACATTGTATTATGGAAATTTCCTATGAACTGAAAGAATCCCTGCATGGCGAGGCATATCTTTGCATTAAACACAGAGACTGTCAGTGCTTATTGGATAGATTGGTGTTAGTGGGGGGGGGGGGGTGTGGGTTATATATTCGTACTACGTCCAATTTCACGGTAGGGCCGCGCAAAACAATA
Organism: Achatina immaculata; assembly: GCA_009760885.1. Classification (NCBI taxonomy): domain Eukaryota; kingdom Metazoa; phylum Mollusca; class Gastropoda; order Stylommatophora; family Achatinidae; genus Lissachatina; species Lissachatina immaculata. Next base: position 7,249,356 of record CM019717.1, read on the forward strand.
AAAGGCGACCAGAATAGTAACTACATACCGAGATGTAGACTATGAAACGATGAAGATGATAACTATATACTGAGATGCAGACTACGTAACAATGAAGATGATAACTATATACTGACATGTAGACTACGTAATAATGAAGATGATAACTATATACTGAGATATAGACTATGTAACAATGAAGATGATTACATACAGAGATGCAGACTATGTAACAATGAAGATGATTACATACTGAGATGCAGATTATGTAACAATGAAGATGATAACTACATACTGAGATGCAGACTATATAAAAGACTGGACGAGGAGATGAAAAAAAAAACAACTTGCAGGATAGGACGCTACACGAACCAGCATACATCACGTCTGATGATCTGGACTGGGTACGGACACTAACAAAATGCTCTGTATAGCAAGCAGAACTCGCTGCTCAGTCCCTTTTTCTCAGACACGTCAACCGTGTTAGCTTAACTCGTCCCCACAATTCCCCTGTATTTATCGTCATTTCAAATAACTGGTGCACATCGTCTATCCCATCCCCAGCACCACTACTCCCCCCACAACCAAGTGCGGTTTGCACAGATGAGGCAGACTCCCCTTCTTTTGGTCTTCACCAGGACGTTCTTCAAAAGTCTGATGCCCGAGGAGAATGTCCATGATTCTATTACATACCTCTTAACCAACAAGACAACATCCATAAACACACGAACATTTTTTATAACAAAATATCACCGTCCAGTTGCCGGGAAATCAAGCGAGGCTATTTTTAGCATCTCGGTATTTTAAAATTTAGAACTCACGGCTGCAGGGAAAAGGGAAAAAAAAACAACAGATTACTACTTAATTTTTAATTCTTTTTTTTTAAAGTAGTTTAATCGGCTCATACTACTTTACGAGATATCCTAAATTTGAACGTTGATGTTATCAAGCGCTTTTTTTTTCCGCGAAGTAAATTCTCTAAATACAACTACAATTAAATATTACCAATTTTTCTTATTAATCAAACTTTAGATGCAGCCTTGGCTACATCATTCTGATCTAAACTTAAAAGACAGGAGCAAAATGAAAAGAAAAAAAAACGACATAACAAAACAATCAAAAACAAACAAACAAACAGACACAAAAATCAATATCAGCCCTATGACACGGGAATGAAAATGTAAGAAATTACAATAACTTGATCAGACAAGGAGAATTAGAGAAACTCTCCCCTGACGGGATGATGGAGTGGAGAAGAAACAGCGGAGGACAGAGAGAGACGCGCTATGGCAAAATAACACAGGGTAAAGGCCGGAATTATGGGGCAGTGCTCGGCCCAAAAAAAAAAAAACCATGAAAATACAGCCTGGGCAGGCGATCCCCAGCAGTCAATCACCGAGAGAGATTAAGACATGATAATGACTATTTCCAATATCTGGTTCTACACACAAACAAGATTACGGAAAAATGCTTCATTTCCGAGGACTTGTGTTTGCTTTTCGAATATTAAAGCAAGACAGAAAGCTTGCCTGAGAGAACTAACATTGAAACAGACAGAGATTGGACGATGCTTGGGGATCCGCAGGCTGTACTGAGACATGCTGATAGTTTCCTGCATCGCCTGACACAAACGATGCGGGGAAAAGTTCATATCTTAAACTGCACTAACTGGACTTTGTTCGCTGGCAGATAATAGGTATATAAACACGCAATACTGTGTCTGTGAAATGATGCGGGGTGGGTGGGAGTCTACAAGGCAAGATCAATGCGCATGTGCTCTTGTTGGACGCAAGATTATGGAGTCGGTGCACCAAACCACTGAATCTGACATTTTTCCACTTTCAGGCTCCATTTTTCCCACTATGAGACTCCGGATTCTACCCAAAAAAAAACAAAAACTGCTTCTGACTTCTGCCTCTCTACTTTTCTACTGTCTCACTCCGAATCATAAATAGTACATTTCTAGAGAATCCATCAGAAATCTCTTCCCCCACCCCCTCCGTGGCTCTGGTTAGAAGTAAGACAGTTTGATCTGTCTGTGAGTCACCGACTTACACAACAGATTCTGAAAACACTTGAAACTATAAGATACAATGACAGGGGGGGTGGCCAGCCTGCTTAACAGCCTCAACACGATAAACCTCAGATGTCTGAGGACCGCAAGACATGAACAAATATTACACACACGCTTTTTACAAAAAAATGTACTGTCACATGCACATTGTGTCCAAAATAATTGTATACAGGTATTAAGAAATATATCTACATAACATTTCTTTGTTGCCAGCAACAGGTTTGTACGATCACTGAAATTTTAATCCACGACTTAATTCTAGCATTAACATTACATTCAACATTTTAAATATATTTACGAACCAGGTACACTAAACGTTTAATCATTTTAATCAGCGGACTCTCAGTTTATAATCAACAAACAATTACAAAGCCTGAAAACTAGTTTATATTAACTGCAATGTTAAAAGGATGTCCTGCCTATAAAGTTTCGCGAGCCGTACATTATAAGTCAAAGAGGTGAATATGGCTCGCTGGCCGCGGTTTGCCTACACCTGATATATGAGATGGGAAATAACAAGGAGGAGTAGGTATAATTATGTCAACTGCAGCAGCAAGGAGCCTCACAGAATGGGAACCGGTGAACAGTCGTATATTAAGAGCACGATTCCAAATAAGACACGGAAGAATGACAATCATACAATTCACGAACGATGTAGATGATGAAATAAAAGGGAATTTCTATCACCAGCTACAACAACTCATCAACAAAGTCCCTAAACACAACATCTTAGTTGTCATGGGAGACTTCAACGCCAAGGTAGGAAAAGACAACACCGACGTCGAAAAAGTAATGGAGAAAGAAGGGACTGATAGGTAAATCAAAATGGAGAAAGATTAATCGAATTATGTCTAACAGAGGCCATGGTCATTGGAGGCACAATATTTCCACACAAAGAGATACATAAAACAACATGGGTATCTCCAGATGATAGAACCAGAAATCAGACAGATCACTTTTGTATTAGAAAGCAATTCAGAACATCTCTGATAGATGTAAGGGCATATAGGGGTGCAGATGTAAACAGTGATCACAATCTGTGTATAGGGAAAATAAGACTAAAACTAAAAAGCCAACACAAGAAAGCAATACTCAGAAAGATAAACAGTCACAGCCTACAGGATGAAAATACTAAGAGTAATTTTAATCTGGACCTTACCAAACAGTTCGCTGCATTCAGTGAGGTAGAGGAGACAGATATAGATGACTGATGCCATTCTTACAGCACAGCCATAATTACAGTAACTAAAACAAATGCTGGACTGCAAAAAAAAAAAAAAAGCATAGATATCAGATAGCACATGGAAATCCATACATGAAAGACGGGCAGCCAAATCAGATATGTTGAATGTAAAGACAAATCTTGGAAGAGATTTGACAAAAGCAACATACAAAGAACTAGAGAATGAAGTAAAAAGTTCGGCTAGAAGGGATAAAAGAGAATACATGGACAATATGGCGAAAGAAGCGGAGAAGGCAGCAAAAACAGGAGACAGCAAAACTTTATATAACATACAAAAGAGGCTAACTGGTCCAAAGAAAGGTTAATCCTTAACAAAACAGGCACACTATTAACATCAAGTAAACACCAAAAGCTAAGATGGGTCGAACGCTTCCAAGAAATACTTAATCGACCACACCCAAAAGAATTGATAGACCTTAAAACTGACTTACCAATCCCACAATAAATGTCAACCTAGATGAGATTACATTGAATGAAATTGAAACAGCAGTGAATTTAATGGCTAACAACAAAGCTGCAGTCTTTGGAATTGGCGTACACTTCATAATGAAAAAAATGCTGCACATGTAAAACGGGCATTGATTGGGTACATCAGACTCAAATGGAATACTTTATTTTGCAGATGACATAACTCTTATGAATGAAAATGTAAAATCAATGCAAGAAAAAACAGACACCCTGTCTTCAATGGCTAGTAAAATAGGACTTGAAATTAACAAGGAAAAAATAAAAATAATGAAACTTCTCATTAATGACGAAGGACATAGAAGCAACAGTTGTTGAAGAAGTAAACAATTTGCGTATCTTGGCAGCTGCATAGATCAGGATGGTGACACCAGAAAGGAAGTTAGAATTTGAACTGCAAAAGCAGCACTGACCTTCAAGAACCTTGAGAATATATGGCATTCAAAAGTTATAAGCACAAAAACCAAGTTAAGACTATTCAATTCAAATGTAATATCCATTATCATTTATGCATGTGAAAGCTGGAAATCAACTAAAGAAATAGACAAGAAATTAGACTCTTTTGAAAACAAATGTCTCAGGAAAATACTCGGTATAAAGTGGAATGAATTCAAGAACAAGCAGAGATAAGACAACCATGCGCAAACAACAACCTGTCTCATGGGTGATCAGAAAAAGAAGATGGACATATGTCGGCCATGTGATGAGAAGAAACAATCAGAGGATCCCCAAACAAGGTATCTGTAGCGGCACCAATATGTGGCCGTTGTGTGTTCTACATGATGAATCTGTATTCTTGATTTCACTTGTTGCTGCACTATGACGGGCTCCACTGAGGAGGCTAGAAATAGCTATCAAATTATAATGACCTTGTGATAGAGTTTTGCGTGGTGCTCTCTTTTGCTATTTGCGTACTCTACGTCTGCGGACAGGCTCGCGTTTCTTCTCAGTGGTAAAATAGCAGCACAGAAACGACCTTAAAGGTTACAATGATTTTTAATGGTACACTGGATGACAATGAGACGATGTGACAATGTGACAAAGGCACGAACCATTCCAAGGACACACATTCATGAAGTAAACCTCAAGGCGGCCAGCTAAAACAGGTTCCCGGCGTCTACTAATGTCCTAAGACTTCAACGCCACCGGGATCTCCTGCTGTATTCTATTCTAAGGAGCTGCTTCAAACTAAGCGTCTACTAATGTCCTAAGACTTCAACGCCACCGGGATCTCCTGCTGTATTCTATTCTAATGCGCTACTTCAAACTAGTTACACATTTCATAGACTAACCAACTACAACTTCCTAACCGAAATACAAATTTCTAGATCCTAAGTCCTAACCGTCACTTTTCTTCCACCTTCTCCTCCTAGTCCTTTTATTGCCTGCTAGTCCACAAAACAGAAAGGAATGGAAAAACTAATTATGTCAGTCCGTAAGAACAGCGAAGAGCAAAACCTCTACCTTAATGCAAAGAAAACTAAATTGATGACAACTGACAAAACAAACAAGGCAGCTGATATATGTATCAATGAGGAAAAACTGGAAGAGGTGGGGAGTTTTTAATATCTTGGATCACTGCTAACTAATGGAGATACAATGAGGGAAATTAAAAGGATGACATCTATCGCTCTTCAGAAAGTAAAACAAATAAAGAATCTGTGGAGAGGAGCAGACAGAACCACAAAAATAAGATTTTTAATGGCATGCATCTTTCCCATCCCAACATATGCCTGTGAGACCTGGTCACTTAACAAAACAGCTGAGAAACACATAAATGCCTTTGAATGTAAATGCTACAGAAGAGTTCTTCAGATATCGTGGACACAAAAAAGAACAAATATATCTATACTACAAGAGCTTAATATTGAAGAAGGCTGGTTAGTAAAGAGGATTAGAGAGAGAAAGCTTAAATATTTTGGACACATTAAACGTCATGATAATCTGGAGAAGACCGTCTTGGAAGGGTACATAGTGGGGGAAAAAGAAGACCAATGCGAAGATGGCTGCAAGACATCGTTGAGGATCTGCAAATGGATGCATCAGCGGCAGGTCATCTTGCTCACAACCGAGAGGCCTACAGGAGTGCTGTTTGGGACGCAAAGTTCCGCAGGGGACATGCAAATGAATGAATGAATGAATGAACAAGTCCTTGTCGTCTGCTCTCTTTCCTTTCTTTTTTTTTCTCTGTCTGTTCAAGTGCCACACGGTGCCTTTTTTTCCCTAGACGAGCGACAACCGGAGGATCGGGTTTTCCCGATCACTCTGTACTTAGTTTCTGCCTTTCAAACAAAAATTACGCTAACTGTCCATTCTCCCTCTATAACAAAATTTACGCAAAATGTCCACTTCTAATATACTGCTACATATCAAGTAGAACACAACAGACTGAGGAAAAAAAAAGAGGTCGACCATGTGAAACTCTAAAGAGGACATTGTTAAGAGAGGCCAGATCAGTGGGCATATCATCCCTTCATGAAACTGAAAAACTCGCCAAGACAAGAAATCTAGGCGAACTACCATGAGGGCCCTATGTGACGTTTAGCGGCACGGGAAGGATAGACAGATATATGAGATAGGGATGGTCACTGTGGCACTTTACAAGAGACGTTTTTCTAACATGATTATTGAATCAGCATCAATGAAGCTATCACACAGATAACAGTTTTAGTTGCAAGCACAGCGCCGCGTTTTTTACAGTACGGGAATCGGGCAGGCTAATACACAGCAGAGCTTTCTAGTACCGGAATCAGGCGGACTAATACATTGCAGCGTCTTTCTAGTAGGGAAATCATGTATACTAATACACAGCACAGCTTTCTATTACGGCAATCATGCATGCTAATAACACTGCAGAGCTTTCAAGTACGGGATTCAGGCATACTACTACACGGCAGCGTCTTTCTTGTACGGGAATCAGGTATACTAATAACACTGCAGAGCTTTCAAGTACGGGATTCAGGCATACTACTACACGGCAGCGTCTTTCTTGTACGGGAATCAGGTATACTAATAACACTGCAGAGCTTTCTGGCAAGGGAATCAGGCATGCTAATGCACGGCAGGGCTTTCTAGTACGGAAATCAGGCATGCTAATACACTGTAGCGTCTTTCTAGTACGGGAATCAGGCATGCTAATACACAACAGAGCTTTCTAGTAAGGGAATCAGGCATGCTAATACACTGCAGCGTCTTTCTAACACGGGAATCAGATAATCATTTGTCCCTTCAAATTACTGTCCCACTGCTCTGTAGGTAAAAGTAGCCCAGTTATGCCACCGAGGTGCCAGGGAATTAGTATCCATAATTTCCTTGACCTGTCGGCATGCTAGTAGATGATGTGGTCACCACCAAAAGCCTGACCGCCTTTCCTTCCCCCACGTTAGAAGAGGCTAGGTACAGTTATGTGGACTGTGGCGGCTCCGGCTGGATTCGAACCACCCATCTTCGCCATGAGAGACTAGTGCACTAACCACTTCGCCAATCAATCGTCACTACTTGGGGAAAATGCCAAAAGAACAAACGTTCGACATAGCAAAACAAAACCAGAACAACGAATGAAGCAGATGTATGAATTATGACGAAAAGATTATCGACAGTATTCAACTAATTCATGCCTAAAGATCCGTGTAAGAGAATATAAAATCTCAGAAATAAGATTTTTTTTTTTTTGAGAAACAAAAGGACCGGAACGAAAGAAGTAAAGAGGAGAGCAGAAAGTGAGTCACAGGAAGGAAATGGGAAGGAAAGGGATATTCAACAAACAAAACAAAACAAAACAAAACAAAACAAAAAAGAGGACAGAAATGAAGAGAGAGTTGTACGCATGTGTGCTAAGAATTGATGTCTTTTGCAGTGAATAAGCTAAGCTGGAGGTTATAAGACCAAAGGTTTCAGTAACACTTCTTCATTAATCATGATTCATCCTTTGACAACTACTAATTTTCCAAAAAAAAATTGTTTTTGAAGTTGTTTCCAGGATAACACTGATAAAGAATATAAACATGATCATGATCAATACTTCCAGAATGACAACACTGATAAAGAGGAATATAAACATGACCATGGTCAACACTTCCATGATGACATCACTGATAAAGAAGAATATAAACACGACCATGGTCAACATTTCCAGGATGACAACACTGATAAAGAGGAATATAAACACGACCATGGTCAACACTTCCAGGATGACATCACTGATAAAGAGGAATATAAACATGATCACGGTCAACACTTCCAGGATGACATCACTGATGAATATAAACATGATCACGGTCAACACTTCCAGGATGACAACACTGATAAAGAGGAATATAAACACGACCATGGTCAACACTTCCAGGATGACAACAATGATAAAGAAGAATATAAACACGATCATGGTCAACACTTCCAGGATGACAACAATGATAAAGAAGATTATAAACACGACCATGGTCAACACTTCCAGGATGACAACACTGATAAAGAAGATTATAAACACGACCATGGTCAACACTTCCAGGATAACAACATTAATAAAGAAGAATATAAACACGACCATGGTCAACACTTCCAGGATGACAACATTAATAAAGAAGAATATAAACACGACCATGGTCAACACTTCCAGGATGACAACACTGATAATCACGTTAGCTGGGGCGAAGCACGTTTTTCTTCTCTTTCCTCTAAAGAACTAGTATTCCCACTACAACACAACATGGACTCTTCCATCTCCCGGAAAAGACACACAAACAACAGCCAGAGACCAATTTTAAATGTTAATCCTGCGGCTGTTGGGTAACCGTGCTACAGTAATAAGAACTAAGGTTGGACTAAGAAAAATGACTAACCAGGGCTCATCTTTCTTTGGCTGAGGAATAACAAATGTCACAACATGAGTTAATGCTGAACAAGGGGGGAAAGGGGGGGGGGGAGTGATCAGAGTAGTTGAAATGCTTCAGAAGGGTTATCGCAGCACTGTGGCTGGCCTGTTAAACGACAAGGGGATTTTGGAAGAAGAGCTTTTTCAAAGAAATAAATAAGAAACACCCCTTCCCCCACCCCAGCCCCTGAATTTTGGTCCAGCTCTTTTTTTTTAATCCATTCTGTCTGGTGATCCATATACCAAAATTATCCATAACAGTAAACACTGCAGGCTAACTCCATATACATCTGACTGGTTATATACACACAGCCTAAGTGATTGATGGTCAGACTTCTGGGCTCTTCTACTGGAAAATGTTATGGCGCTCTCAGTGACCAATGTCTGGATGGGTTGGATTTCAATCATTCTGACTGAGGGGTGGGCCCTTTGGGTGGAGTCGGCCCTACTATCGGACCGCGGATGGCAGGATGGCCTCTAGAATCGGCCATGGTATAAAATAAAAAGCCACGTTTGTGTTATACTGTTTGGTATCTTTACCCCGGAGCATTCTGCCAACAAGTTGTGGATCTCAATAGATTTTCATTTGAAACAAGGATTCCGCTCTGAGTCGCTCTTTATCTAGGACACTTCTTTCACTGTTTTAAAGAGTTCATATTTTATTTATTATCTTTTTAGACAATCCTGGTAAATGGACAAATCTCTTTCAGACGTTATCGAAACATCTGCGTATCTCTGTTTTTCTCCACTTTAATGTACTTCTTGCTTTTTGCTGTATGCTATTTGATTTGGTGGTTCATCTGGGGCCATGCCCTCGCTATCTTTAACTTCTTACTGGTAAGTGACGCTGAGATGGAATGAAGTTCAGCTTGTTCATCTCTTTCTCTCAGCCTTAAGTGCCCAGGACACATGGGGCTTCCGCAAGGGTTTTCCACAAATGCCTGTCCTTTGCCTTTTTTCTGCTCTTGCCCAGGTGAGCCCTCTATTGCTCAACATCCTCTCTGTTGTTCTTTTCCATGTCTCTTTTGGTCTACTCTTACTTCTGTTCCCCTGTGGTGTCCATCTTAGTGCTATTTTTGATAGTGAGTTGTCAATCATTCGGAGCACATGTCCCAACCATCGCCAGCATCTTTCCTCAGTTACTGCTGTCAGTGGCTCCACCTGCATTTCTGCCAACAAGATGTTAGTAGCTTGTTCATAGGTGATGCCAAAAGGGATGGAAGTTTAGCTTGTTGGTAAATGATGCTAGAAGGGATGGAAGTTTAGTTTGCTGGTAACCGATGTAAAAAGAGATAAAAGTTTAGTTTGTTGGTAAGTGATGCCAAAAGAGATGGAAGTTTAGTTTGTTGGTAAGTGATGCCATAAGGGATGAGCTTGTTGGTAAGTGGTGCCAAAAGGGATTGAAATTTAGCTTGTTGGTAAATGGTGGAAGTTTAGCTTGGTGGTAAGTGATGCCAAAAGGGATGGAGGTTTAGCTTGTTGATAAGTAACGCACAAAAGAGAAGGAAGTTTAGCTTCTTGGTAAGTGAAGCTAAAAGGGATGAAAGTTTAGCTTGCTGGTAAGTGACGACCAGATGGAAAGAAATTCTGTATTTTGCAGCACCCCTAAGTCTATCACATTGTCCTGCTTTTTCATTCTGCAGCTACGCACAATGACAGCGAAGCTACACACTTTTCATCCTCGCACTGCATCTTGATTTAAGTGCTCCTGTTACACATCAAATCTAATATTTTGTTAAGTGCTAATCTTGCACTGAGCTCCGTGTATTTTTATTCTTCCTGGTGTAACAGTCTTCCATCATTATGTACTGATTTCTTCGAGTGAAACCCGATAGTTAAGCTTATGAACCTATTTAAGTGTACGTTCGTTCAAAACATGTTTGTGCTTTTGATTAAACCTTGCTCAAACAAAAAACAGTTCTCAATAACCCTCAACCTTTCATCAGCGACTGTAAAAACAGCATCATTGCTTGCAACATTATACACTGCATTATCAGCAAATAAACAACTCCCACCATCATGAAATCGTTTTGTCTTGGCTCTTAAGTTCCAGAATGCAGCCCATTGCTGCATATATATGTTCAAAACAAAAAAGAAACGTAACAAATACGATGTTCCGATTTAAACTGAAGTTTGCTGATCAGACAATGGCAAATTGCCTGAAACGTTCATTTGGACATCAACTTCACGTGCTGACCTGAACTGTACTCAGGAGATGATTCATGAGCACAGAAAACAGACACTAGTCAAAACAGTATTTTTGACAATAACTCAAGATAGGTTCACGAGAATCCCGTGAAACTTACTGAACACAAAACTCACTGACCATGTTATTGAATGCCTATAAAAGATTGACGCTCCTCGAATCAATTCATTTGAAAAGTCAATGCGCAAGTATGGCTCATCTCACTACAAAACAACGACTCATCATCACTGGACGTTTACAGACTGGACAGTCACAAAGTGTAGTGGCCAGACAATTTAATGTCGTTAGAAGCACCATTAGTCGCCTTTGGAGACGATTTCAAGAAACTGGCTCAGTTGCAGACCGGCCGCGCAGTGGAAGACCCATAATCACAATTCCTGCCGAAGACCGCGTCACCTCAGGATTCGATTTACATCTGCGCCATCAACAGTCCAGTCACTGACAGCAGCTCGTCGAAATTTAGATCAAACGGTCTGGGACCGGTTTCACGACGCTGGTCTTTGGGCTATAATACCCTACAGAGGTCCTGTTCATACGGACTGGCATCGCCAGAACCGACTGGAGTGAACGAACCAGCATCGTCAATGGACCTTTGCGAATGACTGGAGAAGGGGTTTGGTTTAATGATGAATCATTCTTTCTGGTCCATCGACACGATAGACGGAGAAGAGTTTACAGCAGAGTCCATGAGCGGGTACGCCCATACCTGCGTGGACAAAGCTCCTCCACATGGTGGTAGCAGTGTAAAAGTGTGGGGGACGATCAACTTCATGGGAAGAAGTGACCTGGTGCAGATTGAAGGAAGCCTGAATGCCCAACGATAGTCGATGAAATTCTTCGCCCTCACGTCCCTCCAGTTCTGGCTGCACCAGGGTCGATTTTTCAGCAGGATAACGCTCGACCTCATATAGCACAACTCACCACCCAGTTCCTCTCTGACAACAACGTCCAGACCATTGCATGTCATGAACTCAATAGACAAGTCCGTCAGCGAAACGTGGCGTCAACCAATGGGCAGCCATCCCACAACAACAGATCCAACGGCTAATCAGATCCATGTCAACGAGATGTCATTCACTGATAAAGGCCAGAGGAGACCATACACCTTACTGAAACGGAGGTCTCAGTAGCAGAGAATAAAAGTCCAAAGCAAATTTAATGAACATCATTTCATTGTTAAAGTCATTGGTGTCCTTTACGACTGTTCCCATTTCTTTTTTTTTCTTTTAAAACACACACATACAGGTGCACGCGCACATACTTTTTTCTTGTTCCACTGTAACACAAGACCCCCCCTTCCCCGTGTACAAGTTAATAATCGAACAGCAGAAAAGAATTCATGAGCAACGCAGAGATAAGGCAGATGAGCGAACAACCTGTCTCATGGGTGATCAGAAAAAGGAGATGGACATATGTCGGCCATGTGATAAGAGTAAACAATCAGAGAATCCAAAAACAAGCTATCAAGTGGAACACAACACTCAGAAGAAAAAGAGGTCAACCACGTGAAACTCTAAAGAGGTCACTGTTAAGAGAGGCCAGTTTAGTAGGAATAACATCCCTTGATGAGGCTAGAACAACTCGGCGAACTACCACGCTATGTTTAACGGCACATGTAGGATGTAAGAAAAGAAGGGGTATTAAGTAAAGTTCTTCTTCGGTTGTGATCATGCGTGATGCGCCAGCGACAGGAACACCATCCACGCATAGCAGGTAACAACAGCCGGTGGTCAGAACACGGAGTTGTTTAAAACTGGATGATGAAGGCTGACATAAACTCTCGCGAGACATGGTAACACCGCAGTGACAGGCGGCGATACTACTCAGACATGCTCGGCTTACATCACATACGACAAATACAGCCATCATCATAACAACACACAACAGTCAGCCATATTCAGCCATCCATCACACACCGTCCATTCTCCCAGTCTCTCACTCGTCGGACCCTAGCTCAGATCTGAAACTATGCTCACGTGATGTAGTAAGCGATGGTTTACTTTTTAACCCGTCTTCGTTCGTTAAGTTTTATAACCATATCGCAAACCACAGTTACACCACAATGGTAGCATTGACAAAGTAACGAAGTAACACGACGATGGCACAAACACGCAGGGTCAAAACACACAAGAACTCTCCCATTCCTTGCCTGGGATCTCAGAGGCAAATACAGACAATACAAACAAACAAGTGCTAGACTTACGAGATCTCGCCATAGACTGCGAAGGCCTCCCTCAGTTGGTGCTGTTCAATCTCGGAGCTGAGGTCCCCTACAAACACATGGAAGTGTTCTGGAAAAAGAAAATGACAAAAGACAAGGCCAAGTTACATGCCATCTGCCTCACGAGTATGTCAAATACATGCGAAGATTATACAAGAACGCTAGTAACACTGCCACAAACTAATTGACGAAAAGAAACATCGTATTTAAACTGGGGAGGAAGGAGAGTATTTGGTTTTACGTTTGACTGTTTCAAGAGCAACGTTAACAGTTAAATCGTTATCAAACGCTATCAAGTAGACCATGACAGAGTCACGAATGAGTCATGCCAAGGTAAAATCTCCATTTCCATGCCATTAAGGCACACTGGGGATACAGTGTTAGGCCCGTATTTTCCATGACCTTCGGCACATGAAAGTCTGATATGGTCAGTATCACACCCTGGCCGCTTTACCTTCCCAGATTTCTCTGGTACCCATTTTTAGAGACTGGGTGAACTCCGGGGCCCATTAACAGTAATACGTCTGCATTGAATATGGGCGTAGTTTTAAAAAAATTGCAGGTGTGTGTGTGTGTATATATATATATATATGTATGTATGTACGCATGTGGCCTGGTTAGCTGAGTGGTCAGGCGCTCGGTTCACTAATCCGGTGGTACCGGGTTCAGTCCCAGCAGTGGTATTTTTTTTTTTCTGGTACACACCAAAAAGCTAAAGCTATTTATCATGCAGGCAACCATTCTCGCGACCTTTACCATACACGAATGACTGACATTTCGCTGACCAACCAGAAGAAATATAAGTCTCCAAGTTAGGCTGGGCTATGCTCCTCATCATAAAACCCAAAGCCACGTAGTATTACATTTCACTTTCTAACATACAACATTAACATGGCTCTTTACACAGTATGATAAAACCAACACATACAAAACACTGCTCAGCATAAAACATGAAAACTACCAACATACGTCACTCATCACAGTGAAGGGAAATAGTAAGAACTATTCCCCACTTAATTTTCAAACCACTTTTTCCCCCCAAAAAATAGACAATGACGATCTGGTTGGGGAAAAAAAAGGGGGGGGGGGAACCAGTTACCGCATGTCGTAAATATCTGAAACAAACTACTCACTGAAAACGCAAGTATTATTATTATTACTATTATTTTTGGCAATAAATTTGCTTTCAGTATGAAAAAGAAAGAGTAAACTATGCACGAAATATCTATTACTCATTGCTTCATAATATTTTATGACTATTTCTTTCATTTATTAGCTGCAGACATGAATGTGACCCGCCGGTCCCTTGGCAGAAAGACTGCCGACTGAATCTCTCTTAAAATTAAAACAAAAACCTATATCCCTTTTGATCTTCACGCTTTGGTAAGAAGGTTGCTGGCCCATATCTATAAACAAAGACGAATCGCAAAAGACTAGCAAACATCATTCCATGACGTAAAGGTTTTGGGAACTAATGAAATACCTAGGAAATCATAGTTCCGGGAACTAATGTTAGGAGGGGGTTACTTGGGAAATCATAGTTCTGGGAACTAATGCTAGGAATACCGCAGGGGGTAAAATACTTGGGAAATCATAGTTCTGGGAATCAATATTATGAATACCATACGGGTAAAATACTTGGGAAATTATACCTCTAGAATACCCGGAAAAAAGTGAATTGATAATGCAATACAATAAGCATTCAACGAAACCACCAGGACCGCATCGGACAGAGAAAAGCTGAGAGTGATGATAAAGCTGTCAGCAGAGAGAGCCCAGTGGCGTTCCGGCCGAAGGTATCCAAGTCTATCTAAATGCCCCCCACACACAACCACACAATCAATCAATCAATCAATGGATGCATGACTCTCTTCTTGGAGCTGGGGACACAGTCAGTCACACCTGGTGCTGACCACACAGTGTGCCAACAGGTCAAGGGAAAATGACTGCAACTACTATTGTGTTGCCTTAAATGTCTCAAAAGCACGGAAGACGTGCCTGCTTCTTGGACCGCCCGCCCCCCCCCCCCCTTTTCCTCAATGATCAACGAGTCTACCAAAACTCTGAAAACTAACCGAAGCGTGTGTCCACTTACATACTCTCAGACAACTCTTCTCTTCGTGCTTCATCTCTATCTCTGAAACAAGACCTGAACTTCCATCAAGAATACATGAGGTAAGAACCCCGGTAATGAATTGCGGCTTTCACGTCCCCCATACAGAACAATGAAACGAAGCACATCCTCACTGAATGATATGACAAGGGACCGTGCGTATTCCCAGATCGACATTCAGTAATGATATTTGAGATCGATTGCTGAATGTCATAAAGCGGTCATGGTCTACCTGATTAATAATAATGAACGATAAATTGTGTGTTTTTTTTTTTGGGGGGGGGGGGGGGGAGAGCGAGAGAGAGAGAGAGAGAGGTTAGTGATAAATTTGTCTGCGCGTTTGTGGTCATAATAAGCTACTTGATTGTAAAATTATACTCACGATTTTGGCTTCTATTGTAAAAAGTTAATAGCGTAACATATGCAATAGCAAGCATGAACTAGATGATGGCTAGACCGATGTGTTTCATTTGGCTTTTGCCAAAGCTCACCAGTTAAGATGTTTTTTGGCGATGTCTATAGCGAATTTATTTATTAATCTCGGGAATTTTAGTGTGTCTTTTTTGTTTGTTTGTTCGTTTTTTTTGTGTGTGTACAGTTCGCTCTGTCTTTCTTTTTGTTTGTGTGTTCATTTGTGGTTTGAAAAAATGTGAACCCATGTCCTGCAACCTAAAAAAAAAAAATTGATTTAGGAGTTTAAACTTCTAAAAACAATTCTCTGTCTTTGTCTGTCTCTCTTACTGAATGTCTGGATAAGAAGTTACAAGCAATCGTTTTTTTTTTCCGGTTCATATTATATGACTGTGCTGTTGTCACTGTTGTAATAAAGTGATGCTGAATGTTTCCCACAGACTGAAAGATGAGGAAAAAAAAAAAGGCAGAAAGAGCTTTTTAGTCTAACTTTTCCTCCCGTGAAAATAAAGTTAGTTTGTTCGTTCTCTCTCATTCTGTCCTCACCTTTAAATCTTTCCCCCATTTTCAGTGCAATCACTTTCGCTAGCAACGCTTGCTGAAGATCATATTCTATTACAACGTAAAAAGTTGTAATCCGGTTTAGGGAGGGGGGGAGAGGACGTAACACGGTGGAGTGTGTGACACGCAACAGCATACGTAAGACGTGGCCAGATCACTTCGCACTGAGAGCGATGAGGGAGATACTCGTGAATCCCAAATCCAGGCATCGATCACACACGGGTAGGGATGGACGGGGCAGGAGGAGGAGGAGGAGAGATCAGGAGAGGAAGAGAAAGGCGACAAGTCCATAGATCAGCTCTGACATGTGGAAGATGGCTCTTGAGGATTCTGGACGACCGATGGATGAGTGGTAGGGAGAGCGTTAATGCTGAATGACGCAACGTAAACTTCATAGAGAAAACAAATATCATAGTTTGGGGAGCACTGCAAATCCTGGGGAGCTTTTCTGTATCGTCTTCGCCCAGTCAACTACCACATACTAAGTGTGACAGTAGTCAACTATCATATATTCAGTGTAACAACAATAAACTATCATACACACAGTGTCACAACTGTCAACTATCATACATTCAGTGTCACAATAGTAAAGTATCACACATTCAGTGTTACAAGTGTGACTGTCACATGAAGCCGAAACCATGGACGTGTATGATATTCTGAATGCCGCGAGCAAGAGAAGAATGAATGTACCCGGAACGAAGATCGGGACAGACGAGGACAGAAAGAAGAATCAGTGAGAAATGCTCTAAACCATAAGTACAGCCGACGAACAAATTCTGTTTCCTCTTTCGCCCTACAAGACGGGAACAGTTGCAGGCTGATATGGTCTGTTTCTGAAAGCTACCGAACATAAATCTGATAAGGACCATCTTCCAATCACGGTGGTTTACATCAATAAAAAGTATAAAAGGCCACAGTTAACAACCTTCGTTCTGCTGCCCCCAATCTCTTTGTCCTTCTCTTCACTACCAATCTAGTCTGACCTTCGCTTTCTCGTCAAACGACGCACCCGCCCTCTTGTTATAGTCAATCGGTACTAATTTTACGAGCAGTAGCAATTCTGAACGCGCCGTTAACAATTAGGTTCGAAATGGGCTGAATACTCTCGTTATTTGATGAAGGGTTTCTCAATCTTTAACTACCCGTGACCCTCTATTGATTCAAAATATTCCCCGCATCTCATCTCTTTCCAATCCTGCTGCAGATTGCTGGGGAAAAAAAAACGTTACCTATACTCTTCTGCGGAAAGATCGGCAAGGTATCCCAGCCAATAACCCAACGACAGTGTTAAACTTCTTTTCTTCTCAAATATTTTTTTTTCTTCCTGAATTTTATTTTTTAGCGTATGACGGAAACCGAAGTTCTTGGGAAGAATTTCAACAAAGAATGCTCTTGACAAAACATGAGATCCTGCTCCCCAGAAATCATGAAATCGAGTACCAAAGAGAGTTAGCACTTGTCAGTCTTGAGACTGCTCTTCCGGGTTACACAAATCTTGATGGAGTTCTCTTCTACAACACTCATGTGACGGAAGCCAAAAAGGAGCAGTTTTTTTTTTTTAAGGTATGAGTTCTACTCTAACAAAGACTTTCATCTTGCTCCGATTTTTCTTCTCTCTTAAGTCCTGCGCATGTATTTCCCTCCGATGACACCCCCCTCCCCCTTGCTTTTCTTCGCCCTGAAGATTTTCCACTGTGCCTAGAACTGTACAACGACTCTTAACGACAAACCTTATTCTGAAATATATACACAATGACCTTGGTCTGTATTTAGTTAATATGCGGTGGCTGGTCTAACTAGAAGCGATTAGCATCTGCAACGAAATGGACGACATATGAAACAAAACTCCACATTCTCTGTAATGAGAGTAAGAGCCAAGTCCACAGTGACTGGCTGTGTTGGATTACAATCACTTCAGCGGCGAACAAATAGAAATAATGCTTGTGTGTTGAGTAGACCATACTGCTCAAACCAGAGCAAAGATAACTGCGCTTAGAAATAACGCGACATGTCCTATGACTAGCGAACCTGAATGAGCCAAGAATCTATTTATTCTACAACTTTGTAGTGTATACAAACAGAACACTTTACCTCAGTAAACCAACAGAAAAAAAAGGGCTGGACTAAGTCTTCTTGTGATAGTGTCTGAAGAAGGCTGAGCTCTGGGTCCAAGGACTGCTAACTCCATTCCTCTTTCGACTGCTAGGAAATCTTCATGGCGTGGTGGGCTGTAAGGTCAGCTCCAAGTAACAGAGATCCTACTACAACAACATGCAAGGTCTTATATAGGCCTGCTTCCACCAGCTCCGCGGTGAACTCACTTTGTAAAACGTCTTGGCGGGACCGATTCCTTGTTTGCCAGTTATATTTTCTGTAATGGGGGTTTGCGTCGGTCAGTTGGGGTCTCCTCGAATCCCCTGCTCCCATCTCCAGCCAACAGAAAGTTCGTCAGTTCCGATCAGTTTCTCCTAACATAAACAGCACGTGTTTCTACTGAGGGCACATCTCGTGCAAATCTCCCAAGGAGATACACTACTGTGGGAAACCGAAATACTACATACTCGTATAAGCTGGTTAGAAAGGTCACCAACAAATACGAAATTCACTGTGCACTTGATAACCAACAGATGTACATAAAGCGCGTTAATATAAGCGAAACCCTGCTTAGCAGATTGTCAAGCTATGCCATATGGCAACTACTGCTGGAATGACAGACACGCATAAATATTCTGGAAAATATTCAACGCAAAATGTGACGGAAAATTTCACATGTAGCCATGTCTCCTTTTCACACACAATTGAAACTTAAATGTGACCAGTCAACATTCTTATCCTACATTGAATCTAATCAACATTCTTCTTATTTTACCGTGTGTTAAGTCAATATTCTTCTTATCTTACCACGTGACTAATATTCTTCTCATATTACCAAGTGACTGACTAACATTCTTCTCATCTTACCACGTGACTGACCAACATTCTTCTCATTTTACCACGTGACTGACCAACATTCTTTTCACCTTACCACGTGACTAACAAACATTCTTCTCATCTTATCATGTGGCCTGTCAACATTTTCCTCGCCTAACTTTTACTCTGAAATCAACATTCTCTTCAACTTAACTTCTCACATTAACTAATGAATATTTTTATCACTTTCTTGTCACACTCCACTCCCCCACACCAGACTCTTTCCTCCTCTTTGCTGAACATAAAAGCCACTGCACGACTCTCAACCGACTCCTCCGTATCTAAGATTCCACCTATTGACAAAGCTGAGGTCCTATAATCAGTCCCTGTATCTCTAGAGAAATACGTCCAATTTTTTTCTGTGATTCTCTGAAAGGTTCTGACCTCCAGACAAACTTTATATCGGCTGTTTCAATTACAGAAGCTATAGGAGGGGAATGAGAGGCTAGAGATGTAATTTTGACACTGATGTCTGGACATACGTTCATCTCTCATCATTCTCTTCCTTCAGCTCCAGGGAGAATATCTCTGAGAAGAAAGCAAACGAAAAGAAAGGAAGACAATGCTCCAGGTAAGGCACCCCCCCCCCGGGCACAATTTCTATTATTTTAAAGCAAAACTTAAAAGTTGTGAGGAAAATAGGAAGAAAGACCAGCAATCCTCGTGAAAGATAACAACTGAAGGGAACGCTGACTACGCGCATGCGTATAGACTACACTGTGAAACATAGGTACATGAGCAGAGGAGTGGTCAAGGCACTCCATCGCTCATGGTACTGGTAGATGATTCAGCCCGGAGATAACCCTGTCAAAGTGGCTTCTGACTCGGAGTTAACTCTGTCAAAGTGGCTTCTGACTCGGAGTTAATCCTGTCAAAATGGCTTTTTACTCGGAGTTAACTCTGTCAAAAACTCTGTCGAAGTGACTTCTGACTCGGAGTTAACCCTGTTAAAGTGGCTTCTGACTCCTGCTAGACTTCCCGACAGAAGGGCGGTCAAGCATGATGCTGAGACCACATCGTCCTCTAGTACATAATGTCAAGGAAAATATGAGCAATAACACTAACTAGGTGCTTTAATGATAAGACAGAGCTACTATTATCTTTAAGTGCCGCAGTGGCTGGTGCACTTGCTTGCAGATCAGAAGGTCCCTGGTTCGATTTCCCACTAGGGCAGAATTTTTTTTTTCTCAGACTGACCAGCACTTGGGTCTACCAGTATTTTAAAAAAAATAGGTACCTGGGGTTTCCTTGGGAAAACAAAGGCAGCGAGGACAGGTGCTGGCATCCCTATCTCAATGATGTGCTGGTCTAGAAATGTGAACACTTCACAACACTACGCCACGCAAATGCCACTGGACATAGAGGCCCTTACTTCATTAAGAGAGGTACCAATACACATACTGGCATCGAAATGGGGAAAAAAACAAGATAAGTATGTCCAACAGACATAAACTACATACCGCCATTCAGGGGAACGGGAAAGACCTCACGTAGTGATTTTACCAAGCTCTTAAGCACTTTCTCTATGTCCAGATAATCCAATCCCTTTTTAGCACTAATTTCTCTACGAACAGAGAGCAGCAAGCAAACATTATTTCTTATCTTTCTCATTCCTTTTTTTCCTGCTTTCAAACAAAGCAATACTCTCTCTCCCCCCCTCTCTCTCTCTCTCTCTGTTGGGGGGGGGGGTGGTGGTGGAGAGAGACAAAACCAGGTCTCCACTGTCAACTCCAGAATGTCATGCCTGGCCTGCTGTCATAGTTTACTGCTCAGTATTTATGGAGCTGATTGACGTAACTAGACTGTCTCTTCACTTGTCTAATTCGTTTTTTCAGACAGTTAGTTATGAATGTGAATAAATGCTTCCTTCTGGCCGTTAGGTTTTTGTTCAAAAGATACACCGAACAGTCCAACTTTTGCCCCTACGTAAAAGTCACTAACATTATGGACTGTCGATCCTACGGAACTTCGTAAATTCACAAATATTATGGGCTGTCTATCTTACAGTCGACTGGTGAACTTCGTAAATTCACTAACATTATGGACTGTCGATCCTATGGCCAACTGGGGAACTTCGTATATTCACTAATATTATGGACTGTTGATCTTACGGCCGACTGGGGAACAATTTTCCAATACGAAAATTAAACAAAAAAGATTATTCATAATATTTCACTAACGGCCTGCGCCCTACTAAATGCAACCAGTAATGTAGTTGCTTTTATCGTTGATAATCTGCAAATGGACGCACCAGCAGCAGGTCATCTTGCTTACAACCGAGAGGGCTACAGGAGAAACGTTACGGAGGCAAAGTTCCGCAAGGGACATGCAAATGACTG
This sequence comes from Achatina immaculata, assembly GCA_009760885.1. Taxonomy (NCBI): domain Eukaryota; kingdom Metazoa; phylum Mollusca; class Gastropoda; order Stylommatophora; family Achatinidae; genus Lissachatina; species Lissachatina immaculata. The sequence continues at coordinate 7,270,811 of CM019717.1, forward strand.
ACTGACTGAATGCAGTCGCTAATTTACTGTTTTCGTCACGTCTAATTACTTATCTGCTGCAAATAAAGAAACTAACATATTTCACAACTAGTTTATTTGTTAAAAAAAAGTATTTAACGATACGTGGAAAGGGTCAATGTATACAGTTATGGGATGAGAATTTATAACAACATGGATTACAACCAGTAAAGCGGACAGAGGAAGGTTGTAAGAGATGATAACAGAGAGTCAAATCTCTTGGACATGTCATGAGAAGATAGAAGTTACAGAACTTGACAATGGCTGGAAAATTCGAAGGGAAAAAAAAGAGGGATAACAAAAGAAAAATATCTCAACGGACTGACTAAGTGGCAAGGAACTGATCATAAACATCAAGGATGGCACAAAATGGGAGATTCGCGATCGCCATACGATACGGCATGGCACATAATGTACAAATTTGGGAATAGATGCAGATAGGATGACAAGTGACACATAACATCTCTCCTTTAGGGATATCGTAAACATCTTGTACATTTTACGACGATAAGAATGGAACACGACGATGATGATTCATACATCATTTTCCATATGTTTCCCTCCTACGGAGATTTCCGGCGGATTTCTTTGTGCGATATACAGCGGCCAATGAAACTCCAGGGATTTTCCATGTTTAGAAACAGCTTTTCGATTTACGCCGATTTACTCCGCGAGACGTTACAATGAACGTTAAATCGGTGCTTAAAAACTTTCCCTATAGGAACTCACAACGGCAAACTTAATCCGATCATGGCAACATGATACGGGGATTACATTTCACAAAATGCGTTGACTCCGGCGAAGAAAGAACTTCAATAATGATTAAGTTAGGCTGCAGCCGTGTGCTGCTCTCCTGTATTGATAACGCTTTAAATATTGCTAAATTTACTCAACGCGGGCATTATAACCACGCAAACGTGCTCGTAAATGCAGATGTTTTTGGAAGGGGGGAACAGAGACAGAGTAAGGCAACCGAGCACACGACAGAAACGGCCCCGGGGGGGGGGGGGGGGGTGCGCGACAGGGCGCCGGGGAGAAGAAAATGCTGCTGAACCGAGAACAAGGAAATAAATTGTAAGCTGAATACACTCATATTGATCAAATCTCCCCGGGATGAGATGGGAATATTAAAGCCACTTCAATGCAGCAGAAATGAAATACGGGGCTTTCTATTTCCGCGCGTCTGCAGAGTTAGGGAGCTCTGCTTCCCCTCATCCCTCTAAAACATGCTGCTCGCTTTTTTTTTTTTCCTTCTTCTTCTTCTTCAGCAAAAATTATCACCTTTTTTTCTCCTTTTACTATCAAGCGCCCTCCTCCCAAAACACACGCACACTACATTTTTTAACTTTAAAAAGCGCGCGGGGTTGGGGGCGGGTTGGAGAAAGAGGAAATCAAATCGTATTAGAGAGAGAGACAATGCAGGAATGTAGAATGCTGTGATAATAGCAAAGTCTGCATAGCACAAATTTGTAAGTCTGTTCAGACAACACTCACACAAGCCAGCTCCTTCTAGTGGGCAGGGCTAGTACGTGCTCGGTGCACGGATGATGTGGCTTGAGAATATCGCCAGGGTGTCGTATGAAGATGACAGGCGCGTTTAGGCTTAAGTGCCGGATTTGAGGGGGGCCTAAAACGGGAGGAAGACACGAGATTTGGCTTTAAGTCAAAGATGAGCACACGGGGGGGGGGGGGGGGGAGTTTGAAGTGAGGATAGGGAGGGTGTGAGAAAGAAAGAAAGAAAGAAGAAAAGCGACAGAATCTGGAGATGGAGTTTTAGCGGCAGGCCAAACACGCTACGTGGATGGAGTGCTGGGAGACTAACGTTCAGTCCTCACATGATGAGAATGGATGAACCGGATAGACAGACCATTTTTTAAAGTCCTGGGGCGAATTGGGAGGGGAGAGAAGGGAATGAAGAGAATGAACCGTGAACCGATTCTGGTATGTTAAAACACGCAAGCGGGGAACATCGAGTTTGCCTGTTTTAAATCAATGAACACTGGACTTTTTTTAAACTGACATCTGGTGCTGTTAAATTAAAAAACAAACAAACAAAAACTTTACAGAACTGGTCTGGTCAAGAAGACAAACACTTTACACATAACCAGAATTTACAACTGGAGGTCCACAAACAAACACTGAGTGCGCCAACATTTCTTATTATAAAGCCTTACAGATATAACTGGTATAACAGATATAACTGGTCTGGTCAAGAAGACAAACACTTTACACATAACCAGAATTTACAACTGGAGGTCCACAAACAAACACTGAGTGCGCCAACATTTCTTATTATAAAGCCTTACAGATATACCTCAGGCGAACACACACACACACACACAGAAAAAAGTTCTCACAGCAGCCACAAAACAACGAAACCGGTTAAACTCATAATAAAGAACAAAACTCCCCGGGGATCTCACAAGAAGAACTTGATAATCACTGGAATACTCCAGCGGAAAAATTACAAGACGCGAAATGAATAAAAAGAAACTTCTCAACGGGATGACCAAGCGGACAAGAAAGACAAATTAAAGGAATAAAACACCAAGGTCCGAACAAAATGAAGAATTTGAACTGTCTGCGAGACAATGAATAAATTAAATATAGCATTAGAACTCTACCCAAGCTTCCATCTAACAGCTCACAGCAGGACAAATCACAGTTCAACATGCCAGCGTTTCACTGTCAAGATGACATTCTGATAAAAGTATAAAAGATGTTCACAATCTCGGTGGACAGATTCTAGATACAGAAAATCCATATATACAAGCTCTGAAAACATGCCCCGAGCAGTGTCCTTGAGATATCCTATTCTTGCCAGAGATACAACTTGATATCTGCTGCTACAGAGCCTGATAACTTTAGTTATCAGAACGATGTCCAACAAGTAATATGAAATAACGCTCTTCAATGACGTGTACTACAGTGATCGAGATGATGGGTAGAAAAATTACTTTCATTTCTGACTGACTGATTGACTGACAGACAGACAGACAGACACACACACACACACACACAACACTGGTTACATGAAAAAGAAATGATCAAAAGGACAATTACGGACAACATAGTAACTGACTCAGTCCAAGACATAATCATTACGGACCACACAGTAACTGACTCAGTCCAAGACATCCTCATTACGGACCACACAGTAACTGACTCAAAGAGACACTCATTACCTGTAAAATAGCTGACTATAAGAGACACTCATTACATGTATAATAACTGACAATAAGAGACACTCATTACTTGTATAATAACTGACTCTAAGAGACAATCATTACCTGTATAATAACTGACTCTAATAGACACTCATTATAATAACTGACTCAAGGCACTCATTACTTGTATAATAACTGACTCTAAGAGACACTCATTAAGAGGCACATGGTAACCGACTCAGTCAAAGAAACGGTGGAATTAAACAATTTAGGCTAAGTCGCATAAAACGGTGAGCAAAGAAATCATTGAAGAGTAAGAATTTTTCCTATCATTTAAAACAGTGTTTCCCAGGCTTGTTCGGGTTGCTGCCCCCTTTCCTCCCACACCCCCCTCACCCCCACCATATACTACCCGTTCAATGACTTACCAAACTAGGTTATCATTACACGACTAAAAACTTCAGCCAGCAAAACCAGTTTATTTAACGATACCAAGATATGCAATTATAACTCGCCTTCTGCATTATTTTCTCAGCTTTTAATGTGACGCATGAGTTTCGTGTAGGGACACAAGTTTCTAAAATAGTTGAAAACTGCTAAGAAGGAAGGTATTACCGCAACCCCCTCCCCCTCCCTGACATTTTTTCTTTCACAGACCCCCTGACACCTTTCAACGCCCACAGGGGGCGCTTTCACCCATTTTTAAAAACACTGATTTAAACAAACTAACCAAGATCATTAACACCACAGTCCCCAAAGACAGCGGAAATATTACACGGTCGAAATACGGCATAAAAGTATACACTCGTCTCGTAATTGCAAAATTAACGCTGCAGATTATTATAGCGCCTGCAGGCTTAAAGAAAAAAAATGATCTTCTGTAGCGAATGCCTGCCTCTCTTGGAAGCCACACACAACTTTAAGACTAACAGAAATGCCCACATAAGCCCCGCTAATCGATTTTTGAGAGAGCTTTTCAAAAGTATTTTCACAGACCCCGTTTTTTTTTCGTCTTGGACACTGTTTAGATGGCTTAGAATCCCTGAGGAAATCAAAGTTTTATCAAGACAATCTACGGATGCTGGTTCCAATGTTGCGTCTACAGCTGGGCTCACCCCTCAAGTAGCAGCATCGATATATATATATATATATATATATATATATATATATATATATATATATATATATATATATATATATATATGAGACAATATCAGACACACGCACATGAGTACAGTTATTGTGGACCTTTAATATAGTACTGGAGGATCCTGACTTTGCGGGCGACATTTGTCTGCTCTAAAGCAGACACAAAGACATGCAAGACAAAACAAATGAATTAACCCAAATTGCTATTAAAACAGCGCTAAAAGTAAACGCAGTAAAGACAAAGTTAAGTAAACAAAATGTAAACAGCGGAAATGTGCTGAGAGTATAATAAACTAAAACAGTGGAAGAGGTCGAGGAAGTTGTATATATTGCCAGGAGAGTAGCAGAAAATGAAGGCAACGAAACGAAGAGGACATCAACAACAGGCTAACTACAGCAAACCAGGCGTGTGGATTCCTGCACAAATCTGGAAGTCCACAATGCTGAGCAAGGAAATGGAACCTTTAAATAAAGGTAATGTCCTAAAGTGTGTTACTCTACGGAAGTGGATTCTGGAAAAAGCCACCAGAACAACAGAAAACACAAAGAACTCCTTCCAGAATAAATGTGTACGTAGGATTAGACGAATATTTTGGCCAACTACTATAAGAAATACCACACTGCTGCAGGTGACACCACTGACTTTGGTTAACGAGGAAAAACATTAGCGATGACTAGGGCATGTACTCCAGATGACTGGTAACTCATTACCAAAAAAAATGGCACTTAAATGGACTCAGGGAAACAGAAGTAAGGGTAGACCAAAGGAGACACGGAGAAGAACAACAGAGAGGACGATGAGTCAACGAGGGCTCACCAGGGCACAGGCAGAAAAAGAGGCATAAGTGGAAAACCCTTGCATAAGCCCCACGTGCACCTAAAGCATCACGGAGATATATAGAGATACGTTACATTAAGCCATCTTTATCACTGTGATTGGTAAGAATATAAAGCTGATTATAAACCAGCACATTTACTCTTTGAATAAGGATCACTGTAACCTACACTGAAGGATTGGCAATTCAACTAGGACAAGAAAGTGTGGATACAAAAGGTGTCCTAGAGCTATTTCGAGGGAGGGGGAGGGAAGAAAGAAAGAAAAACAATATGAAGAGCATTATAAAGAATCAACAGCTACAAGGGCCAGTCATAAGATAATTCAAATCTGGACTCGGCCACTGAAAATTATATCAAAAGACTTGCCTCCCCCTCGAGATTTTCACACATTTTTCAGTGTTTACGTTCCTTGATTTGCGGTTACATTTTGACTCTCGTCCTCGTTATTGCAAAAGGACAGAAAGAAAAGTGACTGCCAAAAATTGTGATGAAAGTAAACGTTTCACAAAAGCAATATTATAATTAAAAATGTTAAAAACAATTGTAATAACATAACAAGGACAACAAGAAGAAGATACACAGAAACAGAGAATCACACAAATTAGGACAGCCAAACAAGAACCTTCAGAAAATGGTCAGAGCACATCAAGAATTCCATACCGAGATAAGAAACGGACAATTTAGCACAGTGTTTCCCAAGCTTGTTCGGGCTGCCGCCTTCTTTTCTCCTGGGCCACATCCTAAATGCATTTTGAGTTAGCTTGTCTATTTTATCTTGCATATCTTTGTGGCTGCTTGATAGTAGATAAATGTCGCCCGCAAAATCAAAGTCCTCCAGCACTGTGTCAAGGGTCCACTGTAATTCTCTGCGTTTGTCTGATGTTGCCTCCTTCATTAACCAGTCTACTGCCAAGATAAATAACGTTGGTGATAGTACACACACCTGCTTCACTCCTGTTTGTACCCTAAAGCTGCTGGAGGTATGTTCTCCACAGATAACTTTGCACTGAAAACCTTCGTATAGGGATTTGATTACATTCACTATCTTATGGGGGAGGCCATGCCATCTTAGGATTTTCCACAGTGCATCTCTGTTGACACTGTCAAAGGCTTTCTCAAAATCTATAAACAATGCATATGTTGTGCTATGCCACTCATTTGCCTGTTCTAATATTTGTCAAGTACAAATCTCTATGCATGATCTTCCTCTCCTAAATCCTGCCTGCTCTTTCTGAAGTTTTCCCTTAAGTGCTGGTAGAATTCTGTTGATTATTCTGCAAAATACTTTACTGGTGAGTGGCAGTAGGGTAATGCCTCTCCAGTTCCTGCAATCTCGGAGGTCACCCTTCTTTGGTAGTTTTACTATAAGGTCAGTTTTCCACTCCTCTGGAGGTTTTTCTAGATCCCAAATTTGTTGTAGTATCCGGCAGATTTGTTTTGATGTTTCTGTTTCTTCTGCTTTCAACATCTCAACAGTCACTTCATCTTCACCTGGTGCCTGTCTAATTTCATCTTCTTTATCGCCTCCTTTACTTCACTTATTGTTACTGGTCCTGTATTGATGTTTAGTTCCGTTTTTGCTTCAGGTATGTCTATTGTTTGTGCTGCTTGTGTTCTGTTTAGTAGAGTGTTAAAGTCTTCCCTCCATCTTTCAATTTTTTCTCTTTCTCCACTGACCAGTTGTCCCTTATGTGTCCTTACTGCACTCTCACATCTTGTGCTGAAGTTACCTGTCATCTGCTTTGTGATTTTATATATGGTTTTCATGTTATGTGCATATGCTGTTTTCTCTGCTGCTACTGCTAAGTTGTCATAGTATTGACGTTTATCTTGACGGCATGATTCCTTCACTTCTTTGTATTTTTGCGCATAATTACTTAAAACTTGTTCTTTTAGCCTTTGTGATTTGGTGTTCAGTAATTTTTTCTTGATTTCTTTTCTCTGCTCAATCTTTTCCCATGTGGTCTTGCTTATCCATTCCTCTTTTCTTCGTTTCCGATATCCCAGCACCTCTTTTGCTGCATTATTTTCTCAGCTTTTAATGTGATGGATGAGTTTCATGTAGGGACACAAGTTTCTCAATATCGGATAGAAAAGTGCTAAGAAAGAAGGTATTACTGCCCCTGTCTGCTGCTTCGTTTTCCTTCAACAGTCCACTTTTCCACTTTTCTTCCACTGCCCTCTCCCCCTCCCCCCTTCCTTTCCAATGCCCAGAGGGAAGCGCTGCCGCCTACCTTGGGAACAGTTTAGCACTATTCAAAAACGAAATCAGGAACAGTTTTATTAATTAACAAACATACAGATATCACATTTGGGTTTACACCGTAATCCTTCAAAAGCATTAAGGACAAAGACACGGGGGAAAAAAAAGAAAATATCGCGATATGTAACACATCAGAGATATACAACACATAAAAAAGGGGTGAAAAGAAATAACAGAAAAAAAGGGAGCACGTAGCTATGACTTGCAAGAAGCAACATAAAACTAGTATCTTCTACATGCAACATCTGACTACAGAGTCTATGAAGAGCCAGAATAGATGTTTCATGGGGAAAAGTTAACGCGTGTACGAAAAAGGTATTCCGGACAACAGGAGGAGTCGGACAATAGGAGGAGCTGAGTTATCACCAAGTGTAAGTGAGGGAAAAGGCAGACAAGCGGGCAGAACTAACGAACTTTACTTTCCAGCTGAAGAAATAGCCACTCAGATCTGTCACACAGACAAACAGACTAACAAACACAAACAGGCGGACAAACATACATACAGACAGCCGCACTGACATACTGTTCTGTGTTTCTTGCTATCATGAAAGAATCTATAACAGAAACATTCAGCACACACGACACACATACAAACGTACAGAAGGACAGGTACGGAGTTTTGTCAAGCTAAAATGTATCGAATAACATATCTGTCATTACGTGGTATTGCTGCAAGTCCAGCTCTACATCCGCCTTTGCCTGCTTTATTATAAAACTCAGATGAAAAAAAAAAAACCCGCTTAACGCGTAAAAGAAATATGATACATCTTGTGAAATAATATTTTCCTAAACCTTGATTCTCACCAAAATAACAACGGCTGTTATTTTACCAGTCTAACAAAGCGTTATTCAGAGTTTAATTTCTCTGAACAAGGTGAGGCCGAATGCAACAACACAATTCTCTAATGTTTGCAAGTTTTCAAGCAATTTTATGAAAACAGTAAAAGGGGTATGAAATCAGGACATGAACTTGTACTTACTACTGGTGTCCTGCTTCGGTGCCGCGCTTGGAGAGGAAGCCCAGTTCACCTTCATCTCCTGAAATAAAAAAAAAATGAATGAAACCAGTTAGAAATGCTTCAGACATCAGATATTCTGATTTGCACGTTGTTTCATTTCGGTGTAACTCGTTACCTGTGGCGTCTGCCAGCTTAGGCACAAGCATATGACTGTATTATTATAGAAATTTCGTTGCCTGGCTTCAATCTCCCGCAGGTGTAAATTTTTTGACAAGCAAACATATACACATGGTCTAGTGCATACTGGACAATAATAACAAATAAGCGAATACTTTCTGCATAAAGGGTGACTGAATCTAAGCAATTTTCGTCCGAACAGACAGTGATGGCTTGCGTGAGAGCGTGCGTGTGTGTGTGTATTGTGGGGGGTAGTGGGTGCAAGATAGCGAAGTTTATTAATGCACTGTTCTCTCTTGACTAGAAGGCTGCTTGTCCTAGCGGACTCTGTGGTTAAAAGCCAAGGTAGGAGGGGTGATCAGAAAGTAATGCACCACATCGTTTTTTTTTCCCAGCTAATAATGAAGATAGAAGCGTGAAATTTTGTACACTTTAAATATGGCATGTGTCGATTGTGTGAACTAAATTGCACGGCAACCGGCCAAAGAATATGGCTGCCCTAACCGTTCAAATGGAGCGTGTTAGCAACTTGCGGTATAAGCAGCGAACTGTGATAGAATTTCTCGTTGCAGAGAAGGAAACTGTTGTGAACATTCACAAGCGTCTATATGATGTGTATGGACGTTTTGCAGTCGACAACAGTACAGTCAGTCGCAAGGTTCAGATAATCAAAGAATAAATAAGTGGAGATAAGGAGTTGCATGATCGGCCGCGCTGTGGACGTCCTGCCACAGGCATCAATATCATATTGAATGCACTGACGCCATTATTCTTACTGATAGGCGTATCATTACTCAACAATTGGCCTTAAAGGTGTCAATCAGCAATGGTAGTGCAAATGCAGTTATAAAAGCTCTCTGATTTTCTAAGGTTTGCGCAAGATGGGTTCCTCGAAGCCTTATAAATGAACATCGATTGCAAAGGAAAGCAATTTATTCCGAATTGTTGGAGCGTTTCAATGCCGAGGGAGAGAACTTTTTGGCTAAGATAGTAACATGTAACGAAACCTGGGTACATCATTTTGAACCTCAGACAAAAAGACAGTCGATGGAGTGGCATTATCCGCAATCATCATAAAGAAAGAAATTCAAGACAACTCCTTCAGGTCATGATCACTGTCTTTTTGGACATTGAATGTGTGATTATTGTGGATATTATTCCAAGAGGTGAGTCAATTAATTCGCAAATTACATTAAGACAATGAAAAAAAAAACTCAATCAGCATTTTCGCAGAGTTTTTCCGCATAAGAATCCAGCAGACCTGCTTCTCCTTCACGACAATGCGCGCCCTCACACAAGTCTGGCAACACGGGAAGCAATCATTGGGTTGGACTGTACTACCCCATCCACCGATTTGGCACCCTCTGATTTCCAACTGTTTGGTCCACTTAAAGATGCACTCCGAGAGGTAAGATTTGAAGATGACAAAGGAGTGATTCATGCAGCGAAGAAACGGCTACATAATCAAGAGAAAATCTGGTATGGGCTAGGAATACATGCACTTATTTCGCGCTGGCGTAAAACCGTATAAGTTGATGGGGATTATGCTGAATAATACCGATGTTTACAAGACATATCCATGTATATCGTGTATAAATTTCATGCTTTTTTAATAAACAGCTCCTGAGAAAAAATGATGCTGTGCATTACTTTCTGAACGCCCCTCGTAAATCTCCTGCCACTTCTTTCTCCCACGTCTAATTTGCTTTGTCTATAACTTTTGTTTCGATGCCTAACCATATAACACTGCGTTCTATTGCTTTACAAGCGAAAGTCTCGCTGCTTCATATATATATATGTGTGTATATGTTACATCTAGTGGCAGTTCAAAACAGTAACTAATCAGAGAGCGGGGAAGTCTACGGCCGGCCAAGTGAAACGCCGTAAAACGCTTAAGGGAGAAAAAGTCGAAGTTTTTACCTAAAACCTCTCTCCCGACCAGACCATCCAAAGATGATCTCCGCTCTGTTTCTTGCACAGCACGTTGAGTTTTGGTTCGGAATTTAGTGCAGGGAAAGGCAACGTCTTATCTGTGCTGGTGAATGATATCACAAGAGCGCCTTAAAGGCCAATCGTGATTCCGACGTCACCATCACAATCTTCATTACTTATTATTGCTAACACGGGGCGTCTGAAGTGCCAGCGACATTTACTCGTATACCAGTGAAAGAAGAATGTGAACAATAAAATCAAATTACCTACATATTAGAACAACGACCAACAAATCAAATTATAAATAAGTATAAGAACTGGTGGAATTGTATTGGAATTGATTTCCAGTACGAAAATATTTTAAAATCCGCAATGGAAATTATATTGTACGATACTCTCTCTCTCTTTCTCTCCCTCTCTTTCTCTCTCCTGATTTATTACTAACGCAGATGTATATACATGAACACCTTTGACCCTTTTCCAGTCATGGGTCTCCCCTATCACACCAAGATTATTAACATAATCGATTTATCGCAAATCCTCTTGAGATTTAACTCTTTAGCTGTTGCTTGCTCCATGTTCCGATGCCGAAAAACAAAAACAAAACAAAGCGACCACTGGTCCGTTTATCCCACAAATTTATTCGCAAAAGTTGCACTTTCCCCATCTAATATCTATTCAATGAAGCTATAACGTTACAGCAGTCTACCATCTAATATCTATTCAATGAAGCTATAACGTTACAGCAGTCTACCATCTAATATCTATTCAATGAAGCTCTAACGTTACAGCAGTCTACCATCTATTATCTATTCAATGAAGCTATAACGTTACAGCAGTCTACCATCTATTATCTATTCAATGAAGCTATAACGTTACAGCAGTCTACCATCTAATATCTATTCAATGAAGCTCTAACGTTACAGCAGTCTACCATCTAATATCTATTCAATGAAGCTATAACGTTACAGCAGTCTACCATCTAATATCTATTCAATGAAGCTATAACGTTACAGCAGTCTACCATCTAATATCTATTCAATGAAGCTATAACGTTACAGCAGTCTACCATCTAATATCTATTCAATGAAGCTATAACGTTACAGCAGTCTACCATCTATTATCTATTCAATGAAGCTATAACGTTACAGCAGTCTACCATCTAATATCTATTCAATGAAGCTATAACGTTACAGCAGTCTACCATCTAATATCTATTCAATGAAGCTATAACGTTACAGCAGTCTACCATTATCTATTCAATGAAGCTATAACGTTACAGCAGTCTACCATTATCTATTCAATGAAGCTATAACGTTACAGCAGTCTACCATTATCTATTCAATGAAGCTATAACGTTACAGCAGTCTACCATTCAATATCTATTCAATGAAGCTATAACGTTACAGCAGTCTACCATTCAATATCTATTCAATGAAGCTATAACGTTACAGCAGTCTACGAGTCACAGACGTATGTTTGCTTTAATGTTAACACCGGAAGCTGTAGTCTCATCTTCTGGCGCTGTTAATAAAAAGGTTTTCTTGTGGCCAGACCAAGAAGAAGTGGACTGCATGAATTTATCTCTCTCTCTCTCTCTCTCTCTCTATCTCTCTCTCTCACCCCCATACTTAAAACCCGCTATATTTATTCGTAATGAATGAAAAACGCCTCATGACCGATATGATTAAACATAATTTCTGGCTTCTCGGGGAAACCGTTTCTCCTAATGTCTGTCCGGAACAAACATCAGTCTTTAACTCACACACAGGACCAATGGACTAACAGGGATTATGTTTAACCAGCATATTCTCTACAATCACTTTCTCTTATAACTCTATCCCAAACGAGAATATGCCAATTCTTCACCCACAAATGGCGAGAGGGCTCCCAGCGGTTACAATAATTTCTATCTTCTCTAGCTACACCTTCTCCCGTATCTACTCACAGGACACACAGCAGACATTTATTCAAGTATATAGCCAAAAAAGGACTACCAGAAATTTTTTGTAAACAGTAAATTCCCCCCCCCCCCCAACCTTTTCTCCTCCTCACGGGCAAAAGGAACTACACTTCGCTATGTTTAAATTGAAAACAACAAACAAACAAACAAGAAACAAACACTTTCTCCGTCACCTGGCAAACCACACACCTGTCTGTCTTTCAGCCAGCCAAGAAACCTCCAATCAACAGAGATCTCTAAGGAACATCCAATCAAAAGAGATCTCTAAGGGACTTCCAATCAACAGTTCTCCAAGGAACCTCCAATCAACAGAGATCTCTAAGGAACCTCCAATCAACAGAGATCTCTAAGGAACCTCCAATCAACACAGATCTCTAAGGAACCTCCAATCAACAGAGATCTCTAAAGAACCTTCAATTAACAGTGATCTCTAAGGAACCTTCAATTAACATAGATCTCTATGGAACCTCCAATCAACGGAAATCTCTAAGGAACCTCCAATTAACAGAGATATCTAAGGAACCTCTAATTAACAGAGATCTCTAAGGAACCTCCAATTAACAAAGATCTCTAAGGAACCTACAATTAACAGAGATCTCTAAGGAACCTCCAATTAACAAAGATCTCTAAGGAACCTCCAATTAACAAAGATCTCTAAGGAACCTCCAATTAACAGAGATATCTAAGGAACCTCCAATTAACAAAGATCTCTAAGGAACCTCCAATTAACAGAGATCTCTATGACCCTATTCATCACTTTTAACCCCCATATCCGTCACACTTCGAGTGAACCACGTGACAGAGCAAACAACCAGCAACTGAATTTAAACAATTTCTTCCACTAAAAACTCTCTCATGTCTATCGGTGACATCACATCAGTCTTTTTTTTTTCCTTCAACCACACGGCCAAAAGACTGTACCACCAGCCCCCAAATCTCAGTCAAATTTCTGTTCCCCCCCCCCCCCCATAATTCGTGAAGAGGTCCCTTATTTCCCCGACCTTCTGTCAAGTAACCCTCCGTTATTTGGCTATCAGGGGAGATTACACTCTCGACCACGTGACTGAAAATACACGTGGTGCTGCTGGTGGGAAATCCTGCCTCGTGAAGCCCAGAACAGGTCATGACTATGGTTTATGGTCTGGATTATCATCACTGCACTACGGACATGTCCATGGATGCTCACATCCTCCCCTCAACATATCCATCAGTGTCATGTGACTACTAGTGCCCGGTCCTGTGTTGGCTGACAAGTCTTCTTGTGTATGTCGTCTCCTCGTTTCTGGCCGTGCCAATCTGTACTCCAAGCTCTCTGAGTCTCAGCAGCGATGTGGATTCCGAGTCCATCACTCTGCCTATCTCTCTGAATGCATAAACAATATCAGCTCGATCCAGCTGTTGTCCACCTGCGATGACGGCAGAGCCAGCCAGTCTATCAGCTCTCTCATTTCCCTGGAAGACCCGGTTATGACTTATACAATGAAACTATACTGAACGAAGCTGTTTAGCGAGTTACCCACAACCTGGGTGTGACTGGCTCCATCGCCAGGTGCACGCTTCAATGGGTGTTGGAAGGTGAAACACGTATGGGGGGGGGGGGGGGATACCAGTCTCTGAGTACAGAATGAAGATATACTTCTCAGCTTGTGATAAATGACGAGACGCTCAAGAGTCCAAGACAGAATAAAGACATGACAAGACAGAAATTTGCGATAACGTACGATAGCCCAAGCTTGTCTGTGTAAGAGTCGGCATGACGCCCTAAGTTTTAATGTTGTAGATTGCAAAGCAAAAGTTGTGAAGCAACTGACTTTTATTTTTATTCAACAGTCAATTACTTGCATGAGTGTGGAGTACTAAAAGTAATGTGGCATATTTACACTCTACACAAATATACGATGTCCTACGTCACAGATGCCAAACGTGGATATAGATTTGTTGCCTAAATGTAAGGGAAACATTTCCCTGCAACATTTCAGCTTGTGCTCTCATCAGATAACAATAAATAATTAAATTAAATTAATTTAAACTAATTTAAAAGAGCGGACAAACTTGACGGACACCAGACCCTGTGGGACAAGATGACATTAAAAAGTAAACTGCTCTGTGAATAAAGCAGGCATTCCGAGAAATATCAGAGCGTTATTATTTTGTATCACTTCTCATTTTTATTGCTTTAACCGTTAGTCCCGTTTCAAAATCTCCTGATCGATCTCAGACTGAATATCTGGGATCTTCAAGTCGAACCAGCTGCACGTATGGGTGCTCGGCGGCCTCCATCGTAGGAAACAATTTTTTTTAAAAAGAGACTTGCAACACAAAACAAAACAACAACAACAACAAGTCACGCACACACGGCTGCCAGCTAGCGAACGACAAAACAGGACACCACCCACCATAAAAAAGTGACTCCTATAAAATATAAGTTTCCTGCAAGCCACGCCGTGTCAACAGAGACAAACAACAAGTCAAAGAATTAGCTTTATACTTCAACCATTCTGCTTTCCACTTAAGCCACTCTAATAGCGCGCTCTCGTTCAGAAGCAGCAGCAGAAAGCAGGCAGTCCCCGGGAATACAGGGATCAGATCCGCACAGTTTGACCACACAAAATCACGTTACGTAATGACAGAACTTGCCTTGCTCTTCTGTATAAAAAAATGCAATGTTTTCCGCCTCGTTTATGAACGAAGCTGTGAGTGCAATCAAGCGCATGGAAATATGGACGGACTGCAGTCCCGGATCCCCAAAATCTCCTTTAAATGTCTGATTGTGGTTTATTGCAAGTTAATTAGCTTTCACTGAATACCATGACCGAAAGCTGGTGGTTCCTTACAAGTTAATTAGCTTTCACTGAATAGTACGAAAGAAAGCTGGTGGTTCATTATAGCTTCGATGGAAAAACAACGGCATCCTACGTGGCATGTAGATCTCTTCACTTCGTAAGCAGGGATTTTGTTTGTTTGTTTGCTTGTTTGTTAACAGCAGAAAATAAAACGGACGAATTGACAATTGCACTTCATTAGCAGTCTTCTTCACTGGACATAATTTCTACTGCCAAGATCGGGCCAGGTCACGAGATCGCCCGTTTCTTGCCTCTTGGCCTCTGTGATGAACAAGCTGTTTATTATTCGTGTGCACATCCTGTTTCCCGATTCCCAGCGCTGACATCTTCTAGCTCTTTAGTCCTGGGAGCTTCGGATATTCACATGCTGCGGGTAAAGCATGCCACAGAAAATCGTTACGTCACTGCACGCAGATAGAGAGAGAGAGAGAGAGAGAGAGAGCAGTTCCCACAATTCTAGTTGTCAAAACTGAAACAAAGATGAGAAGGGGTGGGGGTACTCCAACCCTTTTCTACAACCCTGGCAGCATCCTTCTTGGCAGGGAGCCAAACCACGCCCCAGCTAGCCACGTGTAGAAGGCCAAACAATGGCCGACCACTGACATAACAATCCTTGTTAATCTAGACATTGGATTAAATGACACCAACCTCCAGCACCAACCAGCGCCGGGAGACAGCTGGTGACTGACGGCTGCTGCTAGTGGTTAATGGGCATCGGCAGTTCATATCATTCACGGCCAACCAACATCGGCAGATATCTGGTCGTTACAGTATACCCTCCATGTGTCAGATTTCAACGACGACGACGACAACGACAACAACAACAACAACAATAACATGTTGCTTGTAAGGCCTGGTATGTGTTCGGCCATGCCGGAACTTCCATGGGTCATCTAAATCAGTGACTTTCAAACGTTTTCTGGTTGTACCACACTTGGCAAAGTAAACAAATGAAACGTATGTGGTGGTACAACTGTGTTCTTAATATTCACAACTCATGTAATGAACCATAAACTTAGTGTATTTGACAGTTCACATCATATTTTCTACATTCAAATTTCACTGTAATAAATACTGTTTATTAAAAAACATGACAAAATGATAAAAATCTGCGTTTAAAAAAAAAGAAAAAAAAAACGGATGGCGAGAACGTTTCTCCGGCACACATGAGCAAAGCAATAAATTTGCTACACTACACATTGAACAAAGCTATAAAATTGCTACAGCATATATAGCATAGTTCCTTATAACCTAGAATTATCATTATAAGTATGAACACATTATAGTTATAAGGGTTAACATTAAAAAAGAAAAGTTAGATAAGAAAACTTAGAGAACAAGGTAGAAAACCGATTCCCACGACACTAGTAAAAGACCGTTACGAATGGACGCTGACGAGTATAAACAGAAGAAGAAGACTAATAGAAAGGACAGACGCAATGACGTCGAGAAAGAGACATACCGAGAAAGACCCTCATAAGTAAAATAGGTGGACATGACCATCCGGCAAGTGAAACAACAGGTGACGACAAATAGTCATCACGGGGAACGGTAAGAATAAGAAGACAGTTAATTGCCCGACAGGCCCCAAGCGTTCGAGAAGAACTTGCCCGAGGCGTGAAAACTGGACAAGAACTCTAGAAGGATTTAAGAAAAGCCAAATGTATTGTTGGCCACTGATAGTCTGCAAATTGGACAGAACGAATAAAGAAACCGGACCAGGAATCAGTATACAGGTAGAAAGTGCCAAGGGTAAGGGGTGGACATTCGACTCCACTAAACTGGCAGGTTATGACCCTGGAACCAATAGGTACGCATATCGAAGCCAGTGAACCAGTTAGAGAGGCAAAGCAGAAATACTGTTCATCGAACCGGACGCCAAGATAAAACGAGGGACCGAGACAGACATGGGAGATACGCACAGGCGTACGCACACAGACTCGGGGGCAGAATTGACAACAAGATACTCTGAGGCGAAAATATTTGGACATTCAGACAGAGACTCGGACAGGTAGATCGAGACCCCAGGAGAGATGTGCAAATAGGAACAGACAAACAGCCACAGACAGATATAGTAGGAGAGAGATTTAGTTGAAGTGCATCTTGCGAAACAGACAAAGAGATCTAGAATCAGATAGTTATGGCGACCTGATGAAACTACAAGCTAGACTGATATGCAGATATTTAGGAGAGCTAGAGAATAGATATCGAGATCGTGTACAGAAAGAACTCGACATATTTAGCCAAAGGTGAGAGTGAGTGAGAGAAAGAGAGAGACAGAGAGAGAGAAATTATCTACAGATGCTCGAGTAGGAAAGAAGACTGCAAGACATACGCTGAACAAGGAAAGAAGACTGCTCGACATACGCTGAACAAGGAAAGAAGATTGCCCAGCACACACTGAACAAGGAAAGAAGATTGCCCAGCACACACTGAACAAGGAAAGAAGATTGCCCAGCACACACTGAACAAGGAAAGAAGATTGCCCAGCACACACTGAACAAGGAAAGAAGATTGCCCAGCACACACTGAACAAAGAAAGAAGACTGCATGAGATACACTGAACAAGGAGAGACGGCTGCCTCGATACACCATCAGTTTTTAAGGACACATTTTATCATTTAAGGCCAAGTAAAATCGCTTATTCGATCCGTCCCCCACAGGGAGGGAAACAATGGATTTTTCGGAGACGAGACGATGAAATATATCACATAAAGATAAGGCAAGCACTGACGGAATTTTCAAACTTTTCGTGTACACTGCTGCTACTCTACAAAAGGTAATAGGAGAAGAAATGAAAATACGAGCTTTGCCGGAAATTAAGTTACTGTTGTGAAATAAATTTTTATAGTACATCGCAGGTAATATTTGCAGTCTTACAGGTTTCTACGGGGGGGGGGGGGGGGGGGGGGGGGGGGGGGAGGGAGGGGGAGGAGGAAAGCGCCACGTTTGTGAGTATTAATACTGAAAATCCCATGCCACGTATGTGACATCAGCTTATTACAGAGATGCCTATGTAAGCCTATCTTGGAGCAAAACTGCCTACATACCTGTATATACACAAATATCAGCCACACTCATCCCCCTCCCGCTCTACTTTTTCATTCCGCGAGGTTGTGGACTCTACAGACTGGCAGACTCAGAAAATTATAGTCATAGTTTTCGGGTTTTTTTTTTACCATTCCTTCCAACAAACATAAATGCTGCTGCCTCATCCACAACCCGCTTTTGATGATGATATTACTATTTCTTAACTTTCTCGTTAACACGACGTGACAGAAGGGAAGATTTCTGGCACTGTAGCGCAGGGTGGGCAATGCGTGGAAACAATGTCACGCCAGGTTTGCCCCCACAGAGCCCAAGCGAAAATCGAATCTTGAAAGCTCACCGAACAATGCGCAATCAATGTGGATAATAAACTGCAGTTGGTGCTGCCCATGAGCCATACGCACGGAGTCTACTTCGGTGTGAGCTTCAAAGAGCCTGAGCTTAGGTTTGATTTTGTGCATGAAAGATTGCGACATTCGGACCTTGGTGGTGGTGGGGGGGGGGGGGGGGGGCCGAACTAGGAGCCAAAATAAAAAAATAATAAACGATTACTGTTATATTATGTTATAGACGGCATATTATGTTACAGGTCTCATCTATGATAGGAAGCCAAATGATGATGAACCATCAGAAAGCGGTGGGAGCACAATGGTCATCATTTGTGTTGTTGAACTGTACACTGCTGCAAGACCATCCAGCTATAAATAACTATGCAGCTGGAAAGCTTTTAACAGTGGTCAATATATATGGCTTCAAATGAAAAAAACGCATAAAACAATTACTTTTGACAGCTTGGCATTAACTGTTATAATTTCATGCCTGTTAAGACCAACCAAAAATAAATAAATGAATAAATACAACAGAAGAAATTAGAACATATTGGTTACTGGTCCTAGGTATAGCTGAGGAAAACACGGTGGCTGATTCTAGGTATAGCTGAGGAAAACATGGTGGCTGATTCTAGGTATAGCTGAGGAAAACACGGTGGCTGATTCTAGGTATAGCTGAGGAAAACACGGTGGCTGATTCTAGGTATAGCTGAGGAAAACACGGTGGCTGATTCTAGGTATAGCTGAGGAAAACACGGTGGCTGATTCTAGGTATAGCTGAGGAAAACACGGTGGCTGATTCTAGGTATAGCTGAGGAAAACATGGTGGCTGATTCTAGGTATAGCTGAGGAAAACACGATGGCTGATTCTGGGTACGGGTGGGGAAAACATGACGGCTTATTCTCTGCAAACCAGAGGAAAACATGGCCTGTCTTAAAATTCCTAAAATGAGAGAACGGGTTTTATGTGCCTTATACTTCTTACGGACATCACCACAAAATATCTGTTTGGTTTTGTGTCTCACGAAGATGGTAAAGACGTCCGATTCGGCAATTAGAGAAGACCCATAGCTGCATGCCAACGTTACGACTGGGCGAAAGACCCCGCCTCACCTCTCCGTTGATATCTCCAGTAACAGGCCCATCCTGGCTAACGGAGCAGAGATCGTCATAATCTCTATTAGGGTGGAGTCTGCTAAAGCAGTACTGCACACACCCCAGTTGTTGTTGTTGTTGTTGTTGTTTGAAGCTCCACTCAGAGAGCAAATCGTAACTACCATTCCGACACAAGGACATGTTTCAACATCTTCACCACATCGGCTGCAAAGAACACCAACTCGCTGTTTCAGGGAGGTAGAAGAAGAAGTAAAAAACAAAAACAAAAAAATAGTGTCACTTAAAAACTTAAGAACAGATCGGGGGGTGTCAGAAAATGCCACCTTGTGAGCTGAAAGTTCTTGATATAAACAAATATTGTGGAACACACAGAAGAGCTGTGAACCCAAGGGGAAAAAAAAACTTCTGAGAACATGGCCAGGGAAATCAAGGAAAACAAATCGACTGTCATCTGTTTAACGCGCGAACAAGACAGAAATGAACCCGCTGTTGGAAAAGAACCGACAGCGAGACACAGTGCAGGACACATAAAGCAAAGACAGTAACCCATTCTGGCCAGTCTGAACATTCATGCTGCTCTCGCGATCTGTCAGTTAAACCAGGAACAGCTGACAGCCAACACAAGAAGTGCTCTTTATTGATCAGATGGACCCTGGTTCAGAGACGAGTGTGATCTAACAATAAAATCTAGGCCCGAATAATAACAGGGAAAAAAAAAGCCATTTACTGAGATCTCGCAAAAGGCAAGGCATGCCAAACTAACGAATGAAGCGACAGGGCCAGACGAAACATAAAACACATGCTCCGAGTGAATTAATCAAGAACAAGCCAGCGGACGGTTGGAGCAGCAAGACTTTCAGGCTCTGATGAGATGATCGGCTCCTGTTACGGCTTGTCGTTATTGCTTGGCATCCACTGACTACAACCATTCTTCTCAACCAAAAGCTTAACATGCACTTAAACCTGAACAGCAGATACGAATAGTTTCACTCTGCACAGTTATATCAAAACTGTTGGAACATAATTTGATAGGGGACGCAGAATTTATTTTGCTTATATGGCCAGGGGGAGTTTTTATTGCCAGCGCTAAACTACTCATTTCTTATGGATACGTCTGTAACTCACTTCTCTCCTAGCACCTTTTTACTACTGAACGGGACACTTCCACGAGCAGGTGCCTGCATGCACTTTATCTTCCGGTGGATATCCATAGTTTGTTATAGATATGCAGGTTGTGTATCCGGAATACCTGGGACCAGAAATACTTCGGATTTTGCAGGATCTGTACAGCATCATAAGATATACTGGGGACAGGACAAAGGTGTGAACATGAAATCCATTTGTTTCATTGACCTTATACAGACAGCCTCAAGATCATTTTAAATAACACTGCGCATGAAATAAAGTGTGTGTACACTGAACCACCAGGAAGCAAAAGCTGTCACTATCTCAACCACTCACATAGACAATCTGTGGTTATGTGGCATCATCATCATTCCTGACTCTGAATTTATACGCTATCGATAAGTAATCATTTTATTACACTTATACATTTACTCACTTAACAAAGAGACGAAACTGCAGATACAGAGCACTAATAGAAAGAAGAAGTAGTGATAACAGATACTGTAACAAAACAGAAGGAAACTGGTGGAGGGAGACGACTACTATTACTAGCTAGTCCCTCGACACACTTTAGCGTGGGTGTTGGTGTGCGCACGCGCGAGTGCGTGCAGTTAAGGCTGTGCGGCTGTGTCTTGACTGCGACCACTCACCTGATGCCGGTTGTGACTTCATGTTTGGCAGAAGGACATGGTCCGGAGTCAGTGAACCCTGACGACTGCTGGCTCGGGTTGAACACAAAGCACCTGAACCATCTGTTACAGGGGGATAGGCAGCGTGTTCAGGGAGCAGAGCTGAGACAGCTGTTGAGTGTGGGCGATGTGCTGGTGACTGCTTTGTGCCACACGCTCTCGTGTTCATGCGTGTGTGTGTGTGCGCGCGCGTGTGTGTGAGAGAGACAGAGAGAGATGTTCTCACATGTTGTCACAACATTTGAATATGGAAAACACACACACACACACAACGAATGGACCAACAGTGCACAACCCACATGTCGACGCTCAGAAGGTTTCGGATTCTGAGACATTCCGGATTTGGGATTTTCGAATAAGGGATACTCAACCTATATAGTCACAGTTTATCTTTGCTGAAAGAGTCAAAACTCACCAATCAACATGTTTACTTGGCCATCAATAAAGAAAAAAATAAGCAATAGATGAGGTAAAAATATAAATCCCAGGCTGACTATTAAGACTGATGAGGTGGTCTACACATCCAGGACTTCATTTCCCAACTTGCCCAAGCCTGCCTTTCAATACTATTCCCGCTGTTGCTCTTTCCTGATAACTGTACCCGCTTGTTGTGTTACAGACGCATGAACCTGGACGCACGATCGTCTTAAATCACCAGCAGCATTTATAAATTAAACCGTTAAAAAATGTATCTGCCTTTGCTGTCCAGCCCCATAAATGTTACCTTAAGTACGATTGTAAAAGAGACACATGAAAGAAGATAGGGCAGATTCAGAGATATGTGACTGTATTTTTTTCTAATAGGAGTCCACACAGCAGTCAAATACATGCACAAGATTGGGTCAAACTAAGTGATTCTTGACTCTTCTTGTGTGTGTGTGGGGGGGGGGGGGGTCTGGTTTTCTTCCCTGCGTCTCTTGTGGGGCGACATAGTTACCTAAGATGATACGTTCATCTCTGGCCCACCAGAAACTGTGCGTACATCTCGTGTATTTTAGGCTAATCATACGCAATATCCTGTATCAATTCCTCTTCTTTCCATTAATGGTCTATATCTGTAGCCGCGTCTCGTGGACAAATCGGACTGTTGTGTATACGTTTTGTACTTCTTGTACAAAAACAAAAACAAAGCCGCAAAGCAAAAACTGACCTCCTGACACACCAATCGGCACAAGTCACGATGACAAATTCCTCCACCAGTCCTCATCCCCCCTACTCAACAACAGTTCTTAATCATTAAAGAAAATATCTACAACTGTCTCTCGTGAACGCCGAGGGGCTGCCACTCCAACAACACACAACTCCATTCTGTCCACTAGCCCGATCAGAGCCTACAAAAGCATGAACCGACTTCGATCCCCTGCAGGATCTGTTTCGCTCCATCACCATCAATTCTCAGCTCAAATTTAATCAATTTATCACGAAAGTGCAATGTTATCACGCATGCAATTGATGTGAAACGTTGTTGATTATCTAGTTATGTTTTTTTTAAAAGCCCCGACGGTCCACTGTAAATTATATTCGTACGTGAATTTAGGAAAAGGGATAAGGAGAAATAAAGCTTGATAAAAACGGGACAGCTATAGTCGCTTTTCGTCAAAGCCTTTATACAGTTAAATTAAACTGAATGCACTATAAGAACTGATCGGGAAGAAAAGCACGCGTATATTTATAGTAATCGTTTTTCCTTGAACCCAAACAAAACCTCCAACACTATCAGCTCTTTCACAGTCTTCGGTGCACTAGAATTCTTCGCTCACCAAGAATATCTTGTTTCCGGACCTCCGCTGCAGATCCACGCATGTCGTCGTCTTCATCTTTCTTGTTGGATTTCTTGTATTGTATTACTAGTCTTTGTTCATCTGCGCGGCTTCTGTTTTCCTGGTGTGGCTTCTGTTTTCCTGGTGTGGTTTCTATTTTCCTGTGTTCCTTTCTCTCTTTTGTAAAGCAAGACTGCAGAATAATCAGTTCGCTTCGGCAAGGACTTTAAAACGCGAGAAAGACAGTTAATTGTTGGAGAAGAACCCTGGACTCCAGTATGACAGCCGGGGTTTCAGTGGTGAAGTGGTTAGCGCAGCAGTCATCCAGATAAAGAAATGTGTACTTGGCGGCTCCTGAAGAAAAGGCGACCAGGCACAGCCTCTAGTGTTCTGACAGGTCAAGGAAAATATGCACACTAACATCACATCCCCTGGGTCCCTACATGGCATAACAGGGTTAAATTTACCTTACCAGCAGGGCCACCGACTAACCACCCAGCCATGAGAAGACTATGCACTAACCACTCATCGAGATAACCTTATCCGAGTCGTGGTTTCTGTTCCACTGATTCTCTTACTGTTTTGTCCTTCACATCTGAAACGCCTGTTGATCTTCCTTGCTGCTCCCTACCATTACTTTGCTACTCACAAGCCTGGTTGCCCCCCTCCCATCCCCACACTAAGCTATAAAACTGTACCTTCCCTCCTTTTACGCACAGAAACACACACGTTATACTACTGTTTTCTAGGTTTGCCAGAGTGGATGGACGGAAATACTCAGAACGGGACAAGAGTCGCTAGTTTCAAACACAGAAGGAAAAAAAAATAATGACAGGGCATCTCTGAAAGCAAAGTTATCTCCCTTAAACGACTGCTTCCGTTGATGTTTGTTGGGAGGACGAGAAGGGTTGAACTGGGCGGAGAAACGACGTAATTATATTTTACGTAGACACGCAATGTAACGACTGGACTCTTGATAGAAATCACTTCCATCCTCTCCTCCTCCTCCCTCCCCCCCCCCCCCCCCATCTAGGACCTGTGCCACATCAGTCCGTGTGTCTGCATGCTACGTCAGCTGTTTTTTTTTCTTCTTCTCCGGATACAGACTAGAGACATGGATGCACTGATAACTGCATTACTCTTAGGTCGCCGAACCTGTCTCAATCTTTAGCTCAGTCTTCCAGACCCACGCACACAAAGTAATGAAACAAACCATCAGGAACCAGGCAGTCAAAATACTTCGGCCATATCAAGGCACGTAAGACAATAAAAAAAACCCACCACAGCCGAGGGAAGAGATGAACGAAAAAGAGCAAGACAACGACAAGAACATACATCAGCTAAACTTTGGTTCAGCCTGGTTTTGACGCGCTGTAACGATAAGCCACACGGCAACTCGGGAAGACCATTCCAGCCACTTTTCCATACGAAGACGGCACATGATGATGATCAGCTACACGTGACAAGTAAGCGTAATAAGAAGCAAAACTTCCATGTAGTGGACCTTCTTAAAAAAAAAAAAGCAAAACAAAAGTACGCCCTGGCGCTATAAAGAGACCCGTCTACAGACGCCAAGCAAATCCCGTATCTTCCAGCTTACGAAACGGGAAGCTGAAATATTTTGTCTGCAGACAACAATCTGCGGACACATAACCGTATACCGTTTTCTGTATTGATCATCACCCAATATGGGCACAATAAACTCAAGACTTTTCATAGCGTCAAACTTCAGGCGCCGTTTGCGTACATCACCCTCGCGAAAATGTACAGCAGTTTCCTGCAGCGCATTTCTCAGCTTGCATACATAAAGGGAGTTAACACGACGTTGGCTATATCATACAGAAAAAAATACACACAAAACACTTAGCAAACAGCTCCTTACTTTAATGATGTGGTATATATCCCACAAAGAATTCACTGATGACTGACTTCAGAAGCACAACGTCCTTACTAAAAATTATACTACAGCATTTCAATCGTTCACATAATTTGATGCATTTTCCATAAAGTAAAAGAATATAACTCTTGATCTGCTGTACTCTTTTTTTTTTTAATAAAGTCAAGAACATCATTTCACAACTGGTTATATTTTCCATCAAATCAAAAATATCATTCTATAACTTGCTAAATCTTCCAAAGAGTGGCGATCATGATTAGTGTTCTTGCCTGTCATAGCGAAAGTTAATAGTTCGAATCCAGTTACCAAGCCAGACAAATGGGTACCTAGCTTCTTTTTGAGCTGGGGAAGTAAATGCGGCCAGGCAAGATGCTGACCACATCACTCCCTAGTGTGCCAACAGGTCAAGGAAAATATGGACATTAAGTCAATATTCCTCACCTTGGTGACTCTCCATAACGAAATGGGAATCTCCCCTCCCCCTCTCTCTCTCTCTGGCCCATGCCAATCAGGCGCTGGTTTTCACTGATTTCCACAACCATCTCCACAATAGGAGACTACCTTTACTTTTCCATGATATCATGTCAAATATTTTCAGTGATGACCGTGTGCACACTGTCTCTTATGCTCATTCCCTCTTGCGCACACGCAAGGTTTTAAACCTTTCTCTCTCTTCGACCTCCCTCCCCTCTATCCCCAACCCAGGACATTGATTATGATTAAGTAACACGTCCATGATGGCGGCAATAAACATGCATTAAAGAGAGACCGGGGCGTAATTTGCATACTTGCCGGCATCGTCCTCCTGAATTATGCGATACTGATAGACCCATAAATACCGCTGGCTACCGAAGCCTTGCATTGAAGGCAGCTAGGATCGATTTGCATTCCTTTACATCTGGCCAATTCTAACTCTTGACCTCTCACTAGAAGTTTCTTCGCGTTCTGTTTGGATTATGTATCTACAAAAAACTGCTGATAGTGTGCCTTGTGATGAAACTTATTACATCAAACACGGGTAGACTCCACACCGGTTTATTTAATCCCACTAAAGATGTACACAAAATCAGCTTTAAGTATTCGATCAAATACAAATATTATTTCGCAGGTGGTAGAATAAGAATTCTAAGACTACTAGCAGTTTCACGGGCAAAGAACTGCTTGCGCATGAAATCATAACTCTGACACCGAACTTACAAATCGAATATTCGCTACCACTCTTTTGGGTACTGCTCTTTCACTCCTAAATTACCTTTCATGCTCTGTTAGAATAAATTCTAATGAGAAATTTTGACAGAAAGAAACTGCATGAAAATTACTCTATAATTTTTTTAAAGCTTTGTGTTCTTGTACGAACTCCCCTGTAACTGTGAGCTGTTGTTCTTTGCAGTCGATGGTGTAGAGGTGTTGAGGCACTGCATCGTATCGGCGTGGGAGCGGGTTACGGTATCTATTTTTTTCAGTCCCGGAGTTCAGCTAAACAGCAGAGGGTGTGTAATGTTTCTTTGGCAGACTTCACCACCATAGAGACTATAGCGATCCCTGCCCCGTTAGCCAGGCTAGGGCTGTTACTGGGGATACCACGGAGAGGTGGGACAGGGTCAGCTATGGTTCGCTAACCCTGACGCTAGCATATCAGCTATGTGTCGCTGATTGGCTCATCGAACAGGCATCTTCAAAGCACTGTGTTAGAAATGTGCTACTTGTCTACTTATTTAGACAAGGTAAATGTCGCTGTAAGCTATGATTCACACTGCAAGATGTTACCTGTAAATGTCGCTGTGAGCAGTGATTCACACTGCAAGATGTTACCTGTAAATGTCGCTGTGAGCAGTGATTCACACTGCAAGATGTTACCTGTAAATGTCGCTGTGAGCAGTGATTTACACTGCAAGATGTTACCTGTAAATGTTGCTGTGAGCAGTGATTCACACTGCAAGATGTTACCTGTAAATGTCGCTGTGAGCAATGATTCACACTGCAAGATGTTACCTGTAAAAGTCGCTGTAAGCAATGATTCACACTGCAAGATGCTGCCGACAGTGGCAGCCCTGTTTTGGAGCGAACGAGTTAAGCCTCTGTCAAAAACTTGCATGGAAAATCCATATGTGCATGTGTGCTCCAATCGCATATTAAAGTTAACCTACTTTTTAAAAATACAAAACTTCATCTCACAACAAATTTAATCATTAACTCAATGGAGGAAACACAAAAAATCAATTTCTTGAGATCAGTTAATCAGTTTATGTATTAAATTACGTTTATTAACTGCGTTTGGCAACTACAACACAAAGATGAGCGAACAAAAGCAAAACAAACAAAAACAAATCTGAGCGATAGAAAATTGGCTGATAAACAGCAAATACACTAACTCCGTAGCTTGGCTTCACTCTTCAACAAAAATACACAGGAAATCAAAAAGCTGAGAAACCAAAGATTTAGTATCAACGGTTCACTAAAATAATTCACTCAGTTTATCCCTGAAGAGTGTCTCCAAAATCGTCTCAGTATTAGTGGATTGTCGTCCCCCCCCCCCGGATCTTGCTCAGTTTTAAATGTACAGTAATGCTACATAAGTGACACACTAAGACTGAGCTGCAGGTTCCGTAGACACTATGAGATACCTGAGCGAAACTCATACTAAAAGGCTTTGTATTTCGGTGATAATGAGGAATGTTAGAGAAGATGCAGACAAAGAATATTACGATGCCATAACAACTGGAGGTTATGAAATGCCAGAGATTAGATATCCTGATGACACAGTGTTACTGTCCACAACACAAAAAGGAATTGAAAAACTAATTATGTCTGTCCGTAAGAACAGCGAAGAGCAAAACCTCTATGTTAATGCGAAGAAAACTAAATTGATAGACAACTGACAAAACATACAAAGCAGCTGATATATGTATCAATGAGTAAAAATTGGAAGAAGTGGAGAATTATGAATATCTTGGATCACTACTAACTAATAATGTAGATACAACGAAGGAAATTAAAAGGAGGACTTTCTTCAGAAAGTAAAATTAAAGAAGCTGTGGAGAGGAACAGGCATAACTATAAAAATAAGATTTTTAAGGCCATGCATCTTTCCCATCAGAACATAATCCTGTGTGACCTGCACACTTAACAAAACAGCTGAAAAACATATATGCCTTTGAATGTAAATGCTACAGAAGAGTTCTTCAAATATCATGGACACAAAAAAGAGCAAATATATCCATACTATAAGAACTTGATACTGAATTAGGCTGGCTAGTAAAGAGGATTAAACAAAGAAAACTAGACGGTCACTTTTCCGTATTTCGGCGTTTGCTATGGCTTCAGGACCCATCCTCTATCAGACAATATAAATGTCCAACTCTGGATTTGTTCCACAGTCAGCAAGCACACACAATTGTTAAGAGAAACAACAGTGTCGTATCTCTGTAAAATGTCGACAAGACTGCCAAAGATTAGCACACACACACACACAAAGCTAACGGAAAACAATTAAGAAAAAGAAACGTATCAACGAAAGAAACTTTAATTAAACACACAAGAAAACAGACAAGAAAACGGACAGGTCAGCCTTTTAATTACACAGATAAAAAAAAATATCTTATTCAAACTTTCACTGTTTTTGTGAGAGAAACTTACTCGTGCAAACACACGAAAATAACAGGAAAACTACATGAGGTGGGTGGGGTGAGGAGAGGGGGGAGGGGCGAGGGATGAGAGAGGAGAGAGGGAAGAGGGAAACGGAAAACAGAGGACACAGCTTTTATCGTCGTCGATATCACCACCATCATCGTCATGTGATGAAAATAATAAAGCGAGTCCGAATCCACTTTATGCCACCTCACATGTGACAAAAGATAATACCACAGACTGCGACAAAAGACACGTGATAGAAGTAAAAAGGAAACACAGTTAGGCGGGGCATTATTTCGCTTAAAAAAAAATAACAACAATAAATAACAGCAGCTCACCATAAAAGACGGGTGAGGGGATTTAAAATGTGCTTTTGACGATGCCTGTAGCGATGCTGTACCAGTGACGTTTCCACCACCACCACCCCACCCCCAAAAGAATAATTCTCCAGAACGCCTGAAGATGATCTTCTTATGATAATATAAAATGTCTGATGACAACCTCGGGGGAAAAAAGTGAAAACGACGCAAAAGACACAGATCAACAGACAGACAGACAGAGAGACAGAGAGAGAGGAGAGAGAGACAGAGAGGAGAGAAAGACAGAGGAGAGAGAGACAGAGGAGAGAGAGACAGAGAGAGAGAGGAGAGACAGAGAGAGAGGAGAGAGACAGAGAGAGAGGAAAGAGGAGAGAAAGAGAGAGTGAGCCGGCAGACAAACAGAGAGCTCGCCGTCTCATCATTCAACGCCGAGGCGGCAGACGTTAGCGTACATGATTTCCCACAGATCTCGAGCCTTGATATTTTCCGTCTGCCCAGATGGTGGAGCTTTTCCTGCGCCAACTAGTTAGACCTCTCATCATTTTTTCCTCTTCGCCCTGCCTCTCTTCCCGCTTATTTTTACTGTTGTTATATTTTCCAGCCTTCCCCTTCTCATTATATATCCAATGAATGATGACTGTCGTTTTCTTATGGATTTAATTACGTTCTTTTCTTCATTAGATTTTCTAAGACATTCCCTTTTGAACATCTTAA
The DNA here is from genome assembly GCA_009760885.1 of Achatina immaculata. Taxonomy (NCBI): domain Eukaryota; kingdom Metazoa; phylum Mollusca; class Gastropoda; order Stylommatophora; family Achatinidae; genus Lissachatina; species Lissachatina immaculata. Next base: position 7,300,747 of record CM019717.1, read on the forward strand.
CTGCTCATAGAATCCTTATCATTCTTCCAAGAAGCCATGTCCTTAACATTTTTCCAATAAGCCATATCCTTAACATTCTTCCAAGAAGCTATATCCTTAACATTTTTCCAATAAGCCATATCCTTAACATTCTTCCAAGAAGCCATATCCTTAACATTTTTCCAGTAAGCCATATCCTTAACATTCTTCCAAGAAGCCACATCATTAACATTCTTCCAAGAAGCCACGTCCTTAACATTCTTCCAAGAAGCCGCGTCCTTAACATTCTTCCAAGAAGCCACATCATTAACATTCTTCCAAGAAGCCACATCATTAACATTCTTCCAAGAAGCTACTTGTCTTGCTGTTTCTAGTGGCAAAGTGAGACAGGGAGAATAAAAGATTTGTGGCACACGTTTATAAACAATATTACCCTTAAACGGTATCTTTCTATTTTATTAATCTTTTCATTATCCGCCCCTGATCTGCCTGTAAAGTATAAGTGAAACAATTCAAATTAACCTAATTGAGGATTATCCGCCCTTGATCTGTCTGTAAAGTATAAGTGAAACAATTCATATTAGCCTAATCGAGGATTATGCGCCCTTGATCTGTCTGTAAAGTATAAGTGAAACAATTCAAATTAACCTAATTGAGGATTATACGCCCTTGATCTGTCTGTAAAGTATAAGTGAAACAATTCAAATTAACCTAATTGAGGATTATCCGCCCTTGATCTGTCTGTAAAGTATAAGTGAAACAATTCATATTAGCCTAATCGAGGATTATGCGCCCTTGATCTGTCTGTAAAGTTGAAAGTGAAACAATTCAAATTAGCCTGATCGAGGATTATGCGCCCTAGATATGCCTGTAGAGTATAAGTGAAACAATTCAAATTAGCAACTCGTAACGAAATTGCATCTTCTACTATGATAAGAGCTGACACAGACAACACGGTTAAATGAAATGGAACGCGTCAAATCCATCAGCGACTGTAGATAAGACAGAATCTTTTCCCCTCCTCTACATACTCCGTCTGATGTAACTTGCGAGAACGGACTATCTGACAGATGGCTCAGACGTAAGGGCTTGAGTCACTGGAGCCACTGATCATCATGCGCAGCGGCTGATGTCTGCCGAGGCGACTTCTGGCCCTGGAATACGTCACGTCCTGGATTTAGGGTAGAATTTCACAAACTGTGGTAAATGTACCACCACCAGTCCTAGTTTGAAGATTTTCCTGTGGTACCTAGGGCCCTTTTTGTTTTAAATTTTTACACTGCCTTACAAACTGTACGACAAACAAATAATACAGTTCCATTAACAGAAGAAAAGGTATAAACTACAACATACGCACAATACTATCGGCTGAAAGCTAGGGTTGGGGGAAGAAATGGGCGACAGAACCACGCAGCACATGTATGGTTAAACGATTAAGAATAATACAGCGAGCACTCCTGTGTTAGCGAATTTCGTGGATTTCAGGAAAAGTGACAGCAGTTAGATTGGTAAAAGAATAAGACACAGGCTGAACTAGAGTGTCCTGATACACAAATGATAGAGACCGGTTAAACTCAGCTTGCCTTGGTGAAGAAATCGTGAACAAGAGACCGGTTAAACTCAGCTTGCCTTGGTGAAGAAATCGTGAACAAGAGACCGGTTAAACTCAGCTTGCCTTGGTGAAGAAATCGTGAACAAGAGACCGGTTAAACTTAGCTTGCCTTGGTGAATAAATCGTGAACAAGAGACCGGTTAAACTTAGCTTGCCTTGGTGAAGAAATAGTGAACAAGAGACTAGCTGAACTAGCTTGTCCTATTGAACAAATAGTGAACAGGAGACTGGGTGAACCACCTTATCTTAGTGAACATATTGTGAACATGAGACCGGTTGAACTAGCTTGTCCTACTGTAACATATCGTGAACGAGAGACCGGTTGAACTAGTTTGGCTTGGTGAACCTGTATTTAAGGGTTAAGTGCACATAAGATGAACACCGCTGACCCAGTACAACAGAAATCAATGCGTACGTAAGCCACGAAGAACCACCACTTAAAACTCTTCTCGTGACAGTTTTCTGAATGACCATGCTCAGCCAGGGAATCAAATCCATCAGAGCAAGCCGGACTACACTAGACGAGGCCAAGTCGAGGTCTAGCTGGCCCGGAGTTGGATTCTGTTAACTGTCCGCAGGAAAGCATATCGGGAAGTGAAAGTGAAGTGGCATTTCTATTATTTTGTGTTTTTCTCTTTTCCTTCGCATTGCTTTAAACAGCAAAGAAACATAGAGGGTGTGAGATCTTCTCTGTGTGTGTCCGTGTGTTTTTTTTTAGGAGGAAAATTAAGATTGTCACCAATGATTTTCATTTACTCATACTTTACTATACTTCACAGAACTCTACGGTGTATTAAACTCAACATTATACACGCACTCTCTTAAATCAACTCTTTTCATGAACACCCCAATTCTTAATCTCCATCTTCTTTTCTTCTCTCTCTCCTCTCCACACACACAAGAAACTCTTTACACGCTCACAAACATAATAATTCTTCCAAACACATTCAACCGTTCACCCTCACTCCACCTCAGTATCAACTACAAACTTATTTCTTCAGCCACTCTTCCATCATTCTTTATATATCTTTCTTATTCCCAAACTCGCCTTCCTCTTCCATGCAGTACACACCAGTACAGACTCATCTCAATCGTTTATCTCCATACTATCTTAACCGCCACTTTCATTGCATACATTCCATGTCTTCTCATAGTGGCTCGTATTTCCTATCATACTTCTAACAAGTAGTCCACTTCCTTCAACCCTTTTCCTCACATAACATTTTCGCCCTCCTTCATTACTGGCCCCACTTCTACCTCGCTCAATCTACGATCTTTCTACAGAAAGTACGGGATTAAGATCAAGAATATGAACGCATCGAAAATATCAAACCCTGGAGATACAATCAAACTGTTACACAGAACGTTCAAACAAAGAATCGAAAATCAAAAAAGAAAACGAGAACATCAGACAAGAAACACCACAAACCTACAGACACAGACAGCAGATGAACCACCGCAGTAATGCCAACAGCACGTAGAGGATACAACAAACAAGACAAGGTACTAGAGTGACGCGGCAACTACAAATAACGGGACAAAACGGACAATTTTTACGTGAATGAAAACAAGTGGAAATCGAAGACTTTCTCATGATTTCAACCCCCTCCCGCTGTTAACTGTTTTTCATTAATCGATGGAAGAAACAGTTCAGGCAAGACAACAGAACATGTACTGTACCGGGCGGAGTTCATGCATCAAACTCGGCTTCCGGTTCATGTCTTGCAGGGCTGGAAAAACTGTTTGTAGTTGTATTCATGGGGTGTGGAAACAAACAAGAGCATAGGGTAGAGGCGGCTGTAATGTTTTTTTTTTTGGGGGGGGGGGAGCGGGGGAGAGAGAAAAGAGAGAAAGTCTTCTGATAAACTTATACCCATTGGTCTACACGAAACCAGCACTGGAATTTGTAAATGGGCAGTTATTGCCAATGAAGTCTAGTTTGACATTTTAAGATAAATCTGTAAAAGGTGTCACAGAGAAGGGATACGTGGTACACTGAAAGACAGAAGTGGATGGTCTCTAGATCGGTGGTTCTCAACCTTTTTACATCCAAGGACCACTTTTCCAACTACATATATAAGTTGTAGACCGCCAATAGTTTCGCACTGCCTTAAATGTTTTAAATCCGGCCATGGACCACTTGTGGTCCACAGAGAACAGGACTGGAACCAATGGTCAAGACACAAATTAGGGTTGCAGGTGTGAGACTCGGCCGCAAAAGAACATTAATTTTTTTAAAAATATATAACTAAATAAATAAATAAATAATGCGAGGGGAAACAATAATTTAAAATAACCAAAAAATTAATACATGAATTCAGGGAAATTCTACGTTTAATATTGGAAACCTAAATATGAAAAAACAGTAACCACACCTGCTACTAATCACTGACATGTTGTACTTTATGTAATTTTTGTTGATTCTCATTGTTTGGAGAAAAAAAAACAGGCCGCGGGTTGTCTATCACCGCTAGTTTAGGATGTCGCGAAACAATGAGTTGGGAACCACTGATTTAAACATATGTCGATTAGGAATGCCCACATGAGAAAAGACACGGACAGAGCTGACGAGCATGAGATGCTCCATGACAAGCGCTGATGACGAGCCAGAATGTGATGATCTAACAGCACGGCCAAGAAACAGACTGAGATATTTACAAATGAAGCATGATCAGCGCCAGTCGTGATTGCCTCCTGTGGATTCTAACGGGTTGAGAAGAAGGTTGACTGTTAAAGGAAAATTAGTCAGCGCTTTTGGGAAAACCAGTATGTGAGTACAATTCCTGTACATATTATATGACAGAAGCACTTATACAAATCTCTTCGGCATTCAATCTTCATATTTTAAACATATCAAAACTTCATAACATCTCTCTCTCTCTCTCTTTCTCCCTCTCTCTCACTCACTCACTCACACACACACACATATACATATATATATATATATATATATATATATATATATATATATATATATATATATATCTTATTACTGACCAACATCTGACCTGGAATTCTCATGTGCAAGGTCTAACAAAACTCATGGCACAAAAAGTATACCAGAAAATTAAGCACTTCGTCGATCAGGGCACAATGAAGACATAAAAAATATCACATTTAGACTATTGCTCAACAATCTAGGATGGTTGCTCAGTGTCAAATAAAAAGCGAGCAGTAAAGCTTATTAGTGACAAAGATCAAGCACAAACAACTAATCACCACATAAATATCAAAATACTGCCTCTTAAGAACAGGTTCCTCTTCAACAAAGTCAAGTTGGTACATCAAATTCTTTCACGGCATGCTCCGCCTTATATATGGAACCTGTTTAAATTTAGCCCAAAGTGCAGCCGACCCTTGAACAACATATGTCTTCCAAAACCTAGACTTGATCTTAACAAGAAAAGCTTCACTTATTCTGCTGCTCATCTTTGGAATACCTTCCCATCCTGTATTAAAAAAAAACAAAACTATACTCCTTCCTACAACTACAAACTTTTCCAATATATATTTGATGTCGACTACATGCCTCCATGAATCGTACAACTTAAAAAGTTATTTTTAACTGCTCATATAGACACCAAACTCAGTTAACTGTTTATTCTGAATAGTAATGAAATTATTTGGTAGACAGTTATTTATATCTGTATGTAGTTAGTCATTTACATGCGTATGTAGTTAGTCATTTATATGTGGTTATAGTTAGTCGTTTACATGTCTATGTGGTTAATCATTTTTATGTGCATGTAGTTACTTTATTGTTAATTATGTTTGTTATATGAGTAGCATATTTGCAGAATATCTGAAACAGAGTGAAAGTTGTATGATAAAGGGCAGAATGTCAGACGTGCCTGCGTACCCAATTCTTAACCCTTTGAAGAATGTTCGTTCGTTCGTTCTGTGTGTGTATGTGTGTGTTTTGTTTTATAAGCCTTTTCTTGATATAAGTAGAATTGTACTGAAAACTGTTTTCAATAACGTTTGAAATTACAACCCTTAGCGCTTGTAACAAAGGCAGGTGTATGATGAAGCTGGCAGACTTTTCCTTGGTAAAATTCTCGCATTGTTAGCTGTTGAAACAGAGATAAAAAAAAAAAAGATTCGACCACAACTGGAGACGGATGGATGGACGGATGAATGGATGGATGGACGGATGAATGGATAATTCTACCACTGCTTTACCGTAACAACCGGCCACAAATACAAGAACTGATTATACATGCATTACTTAGATCTTAACTTGAGGAAGTTCAGTGGCATTTGCTGTTTTCTAACAGCAGCGACGGTTCAGAGAACGAGCTTTATCTGACACTAGACTCCTGGATGTACAGTACAAAATAATTCAATGCTGTACTTAGGGACTCTCTGCGCATCTAAAGCAAAAACTCCAAAACAACTTATGGATGCCCTACACATTACGGGATTCTGTTTAATGAATGTGTCAACAATTTCTGAACTTTCAGACAAAGGCCTCTTACTACTCACACTGGATAAACAACGCTTCCAAAACATATTTATACACGGCTGCGCTGTGTACTGTTAATGCAACTTTCTCATTCAAACCTTAGAAAACAAACGTGGTGTCACCGTTTCAATGCGTTTGCCATGAAAAGAGTTCTGCCATAAACAGACTCGATCACAAAACTCAAATGTCGTTCAATGGATTATTCAACAGCGTAGCTGTGCTATATTTTTCAGAGATCTACTGAAACTCTTCAGAACAACAGCTCTATTACGCACTTCAGCCGCCTATTGAAAAGTTCCGGAGTGATCGAACGTTTGGTATTACCACAGCTTCTAACTCTCTACTCAGCCGTACACAGCTATTAATCCTCAGCTGAATAGAACATTTCCACACTCTGATGCGCTAAGATTACAGTCTGTTAGGTGTATCAGTGTTCCACAGCATGAAAGAACGCACTGAAGCTCTCTGTGTTCAATAAGAAAGACGACAGTTGGCACCGACAACTTCGTGTCCTGACCTGTTGTGCAGCTACGAACCCCCTCCTTCCTCTGCTATATACTCTAAACAAATAATCACCCAACGCCCCCCCCCCCTTTTCCCCGTTCATATCTCAACAAGTCTAAGAAATGAGTGCCATAAATCGTGAGAATCTGTTGCAGTTCTGGAGAGGGCAAACACACCAGCCCTGTTTACATGTAGATGCAGCTAAACTAAACCACGGACAAGCGTCCACGGCGACCTGTTTGAAATAATGTTCTCAGATGAATAAGAAAACACTCGATTTCCATACAGCTGCTAGCGTAGAACTGGTTATTCCTGGCTCGAGTGTTTTATGATTGAATAAAACATCTGACAGAGCAGGTCTGTATTACCAATGGACTTCGCGATTACCGATTTTTTTAGTATCAAATACTGAAAGCCGCTGTAAGCGGTCGCCAGACGGTTAGAATATCCCTTATACGAGTAGTGCCGCCAAATACACTCGAAAAGGCGAAAAAGAAAACTAGTACACGCTTTTTTGTAAAACAGCGGCTCCAAAACTTTTTCTGAGCGGGGCCCAAAGCTTGCAAGGGTACGTGCCCCATGAGAAAGATGAAAACAAACAATTCAACAACGAAAAAAAAAAAATGATTTCAGCGGATACCAGCTTGTGTGGCTGTCCTTATTTTAATATTCGGGTTAGAAAGCAAAACGATATGGAGCTTTTCCCTAAAACTTATTTTCTTCATATCTGTCACATCTTCTCGCGATCCTCCAGCAGGACCCCGGCGACTTGAGGTTGGGAATCACTGCCGTAAACGGCGCTTGTAAAAGAACGTAAGCAACAAAGCTAAAGAAAGGTCAGCTCTGATTCATAATTGGCATAATTTCCTTCCATCTGCATATATCGGAGTTTCTCACGTTTTCTCTGTCTTGTATTTTCATGGACACCTCAACAGATCTTGACTGCTTGGTCTTTTCCCTATTCTCTATCAATGTCGCTCCCTTGTTCCTTGCTACAGGTTCCCACGAAGATACAGAAAGTTCCCCCATTTACGCTAGTGGATCGTTCTACAGCAATATCCGTAATCGAATTTTACGTAACTCGATGCAATATTTTGTTATAATACAAACAGGAGGTACAGTACGTCGTCAACTTCCTCCGTAAAATGCAGCATGTCTTCCTGCGCAGATCGGGGTGTTTTGTTTTAATACGTTAAGTCCGGATGTAGAGTCTACGTAATTCAGAGTCCGTCCGCATAATGAAACGCTTTGCGAATCTCTGCAACGGTACACCTCTCTCACACAAACTCACACGACATTAACAACTCCACTGCATTTCAACCGTCACTCCAGCCACCATATTCTAAGAACATCGGTAAAACATCTCTCCGAGCAGATAAGAAGATTCTAAACAAACACAAGGCGCCATAAACGCTATCCTGATGCGTAATAATGCCGGTCTAACAAATCATCTACCTTTCTAAATTCATATTTTCTGATGGAATATTGGAATTTATCTGACAAAAGGGATTGCTACAGGCTCCCCGGGGAAGATATCATTCTACTCGAGTCGCTGAATGTTTCCAGAACTCTGAATATATTAAATCAATAACAATAATAATCACACAGAAAGATTTTTTTTGCACTGCAAAATATAAACACTAATTATAGTAATAATGAGAAATAATATCCCTGGATGCTCATACAAGCTCCACGTGGGTCCAATAGTATTTTATAATTTGTAGTGTTAAAAAAAAAGGCTTGTGCATACTGAACAGGGTCATCCATTCATTCATTCATCTGCATGTCCCTTGCGAAACTTTGTCTCCCTAATAGCTCTCTTAAAGGCCTCTCGGTTGTAAGCAAGATGCCCTGCCGCTGAAGCATCCATTGTGCAAATCATCAACGATGTTTTGTTGCAATCTACATCTTGGTACTCTTCCTTTTCCCCATTATGTACCCTACCAAGAATTTCCTCTCCACTCTCTCATGACGTTATGTCTGATATATTTACATTTTCTCTGTTTAATCATCTTTAGTAGCCAGCATTATTCCATGCTAAATTCTTGTGGTATGGATATATTTGGTTTTTTTTATGCGTGTGTGTGTGTCTATGATATATGAAGGACTCCTCTATAGCATTTACATTCAAATGCACTTGTGTGTTTCTCAGCTGTTTTGTTAAATGTCTATATCTCACAGGCATAAGTTGTGATGGGAAAGATACATGCCCTTAACAACATTTTTGTTGTTTTATCTGTCCCTCTTTGGTTGTTTTTTGCTTCTGAAGAGCGACAGATGTCCTCTTTTTAATCTCTCTCATTGTAGCTCCATTATTAGTTAGTAACGATCCAGCGTAATGGCATAGGGTATCTATGTGGAATAGGGACTGGTAGCAACTCTCTCACAACAGAAAGTATCAGCAACTCTCTCATAACAGAAAGTATAGAAATTTCAAATAGAGAAGAGATAAAGCATGCACGCGTGCGACGGGACGACTCGAGATAAATGAGACACCAGGTACAAACAACTGACGTTAGCTAAAGTAGGGGTTCAAAAACTGGGTGAAGCAAGTCTCCATAAAAACTTCGTCTTCGATCATTTTTAGGTGTCGACTTGTATACTTTTAGGAAATCAGTGGTCAGCTGGAGTTTGTGTACATCCCACACAGCTACTCTTAAACTGATACAGGCGCTGGCCAGATCTGTTTTCTCTGCTCCTTGTAGCTCGCCACTCTTCTGGACAACAATGAGGGCAATGAGAGAAGAAGCAGCGTGCATAAGGGGACAACAGGAATAATATAGGAGCGACAGAAAGCAAAAAGAATATACATACAGGAGAGACGTGAGGCATAAAGGAGCGGTAGGGGGCATATAGGAGAGACGGGGGCATACAAGAGCGATAGGGGTATGCAGGAGCGATCGGGGCCACATGGGAGCGACAGGAACAAATAGGAATGATCAGGGCCACATGAATGCTATAGGGTAAACAGAACCCGATAGGGGACACATGGTAGCGACAGGGGCATACAGGAGCAATAGGGGACAAATGGGAGCGACAGGGGCATACAGTAGCAACAGGGGACACATGGTAGCGACAGGGGCATACAGGAGCAATAAGGGACACATGGTAGCGACAAGGGCATACAGTAGCAACAGGGGACACATGGTAGCGACAGGGACATACAGTAGCAACAGGGGACATATGTTGGTGACAAGGGCCTATAGGAGTGACAGGGGACAGAAGAGTATCCTGCCTCACAAGAAGCATAGGGGAGCGACAGGAGAAACACTATAACCAACTGAGGAGGAGGGGGGGCGAGTTTTTGGTGGTGATAAGCATATAGTTTAGGAGGATCCTGACAAAAGTTTGAGAACCAGTGAAACAGAGAAGTTCTTAAGCCATCTTAAATCAAACTGACCACATCGCAAGCAACTATTTTTGAAACCATGCAGAGCCGCCGAGAGACTAGACGGCCTGAGAATCCCTCCCCTCCCTCTCCTTCGAGTATAAAGAAAAGAGAGGCGAGACATGTCTACGTGATGTATAGTACAAGAATCATTAAAAAGATCCCGAAGACATCTGAACATGAGCAAACATTTATTATCCCAGGCAAGAAATTACCAAGAAATGATCGATTCCCTGAAAATGAGCTTCAGAAAGTGGCTATCAATGACGCAAAAGCGTTGCCTATATCAACTTATATGGTCTGCTTATTTTACCCCGACTGGCTGAAATCAATATAAACCTAGTCTCTTGGTACGGTCCAGACAAAACAATGTGTTGCAGGATATTCATTTTAAAAAAATCTACGGAGGAGAACTGGGAGACAATGAGAAACGACGTGGGGTCTGAAAACCCATAAATTTACACGGATTTAAAGAAGAAGGGGGGAAAAATAAATAACAGCGTGTACAACAGACTTCTACCGGCATATAATGTCACGCAAAATATCTTATATTCCGAATTATGTCTTTCCATGTCTCTGTAACAACCATGTTCGCCACTGAATGCGGTCATAAAACTCCAGTAAGATATTTCCGTTACTCTATCCATTTCTCTTCTTTCCACCCCCAAGCCCAGATCTTTTCACCATCTCCGGCATCCTCTTTCTGGGTAAATGACCCGGTACAGCATTAAATCCAATTTCCACAACCCTGTATCTGGGCAGTGTTTAACCGGCTGATTGATAACCTACAGATCGATTTTTAAAACGATTGAGTCACAATGCAATCTCGCGAAGATCCAGAGTCAACAGACGCCGTATACACTCGAAAGGACTTCTCATTCGTTTGTTTCAAAGATTTCCCCTAAGGACCAGTCGATGTTGGTTGAAATCGATAAAATCCATGGCACCACCATGCATGCATCGGATCCATCTTAGCCTATGGACGTACGTTTTTAGTATCTAATACTGGATGGATCAGAAGATTCTCACGGCTGTATCCCTGAATCCACACAAAACCAGTGACTCAATCCTCGCTTTTCACTTCTTATAAAGCATGCACGATTTTACCAAAATGCCGAAAAAATCTTAGTAATATGTTTCTAAACAATTTCGACTCTTCATTACTCAGTTTTATTTTCTTGTTCTTTCGACTGTCAAAACTCGAGGTCTTTGTTGTTTTCTTTTCTGAATGAACGCCTCATTCTCCATAGCAGATCTGGTGAAGTTTCTATCTCAATGTTCCTTTACTGCGCAAGCAAGTACATCTGAAGGTGTCTTCAAGTTGGACATCCTGGAAGAATATGATCCTAACTTTTGGTCTAGAACGGCCCTCATTACGAAGGCTGGATGTATAACCAAACCGCTATTAAAACAACACGCTCAACCACAGACGCTCACTGCGGCTGATCTCTCTCACCTGGCTTTCACCTAACTTTCTCCTGCGCTACACAGCGTCATGGTTCCCTTCAATCACGTGGTCTTAGACTCTAAACGTCCCCTCTAATCATGCGCTATTTTATCTAAGACAAAAACAAAGCCAACGAGTGGTACATCCTGACGTTTCAGATAAAAGGGATGACGACTGCAGTAAAACTGGTTCTAATAATAACGGTAGACAGAGGTGTATGGTGAAGTTTTACAAGGTAGCAGAGGGAGTGAGAAAAGTGAGAAAAAAACAAATTGAAAGTATTACAGTGAGATGAGAATGTATAAATGAAAAACATACAACATCCGATATTTCGGCGTGAGCGTTTTTCGAGGATTACATACACAAACGAGACAAAAACTCATCTTAATGTGGCATCCTCAAAAAATAGGAGACAAAGAGAAATGCGTGTCCACTAGACGAGGCATAGAGACCACGCGGGGCCACACAAAGGATAAGCCGATAGAGCCAATCGTAAAGAAGAGTTGGAGAGAGGGAGGGAAACAGGCGGGTGAAAGGGGGAGAGGGGAAGGGCAATAGAAACATGATAGCCGGTAGAGGAGGGGGAGGGGGAAAGGGAAAGCGGAGAGATAATGAATGAAGAACACAAACATCTGCAGTGAGAAAATAAATGTGAAACTGGTGAACAGGACAAGACCCTATGGGACCTATAGGTCGCCACAGAAGAAGAGCAGGTGGGGATAGGGAGGGGAGCTAGGAGAAAGAAACAAGAAAGTAGAGTATAAATCACAAAAAGGGGGGGAGGTGGAAAACTAAAGAAGCTGAAGACATTGTTAATTCCAGCTGAGTGGAGACAGTCAGCCTGGAAAATAAGGGGCTGTTCTATGACCCTCTGAGATCTTACATCAGCAAAACAAGAGCGGATCGCACTAACAGAAATGTCCTGTTTTACCCTGTGGTTCCTAAGGCAAAAATGTTTAGGCACAGGTGTCCAGGCCCTCTTAGAAATATATATAATTAAGATGTTGGCGAAAACGATCTCCTAAGCGAAAACCGGTCTCCCCTATATACATCATACCACAACGTTTGCACATAATAGCATAAATAACACTGCGTGAAATGCAGGTGAAACCCTAGTGAACTGATAACGCGGACTTAGGGAAGGAGATCGGGCTAGCCTCGACAACAAACGGGCAAATGTGGCATCAACTGCGTCCGCAACGTCTGACGTGTGGCCCAAACCATTTACGCGGACCACGGTACAGATTTTCTGAGGGTCCTGACAGGTGATGCCGGACTACGGCCGGAGTTTTGGACAGGTTCGTGCTTGGCGCTGATGATATCCGGTTAGCTTCGGTTCAGCGCCACATGCCAACCACCAGGAGGGAAATCAATGACTTGTAATTCAGAAACCCGCTGTGAGTAAAGACCACTACGTTCCGGAATGGGGTTTTTTTGTGTTTTTCCTTCGTTTTTAATTGTCTCCCCTTCCTCTCCTCCACGAAGTGAGCAGAATTCTCCTGTCTACCTTGCCTTGGCAAAATATGGACCGCATAAAATGATTAATCTGTTCCATCGTCCCATTTTCTCTTTCGCTCTTCACCAATCACACTTCTGTTCTAAACAGTCCACTCCTTATCTCAGCAAGCCAAGCGAACCACATGGCAGGACGCGTCAAGACACTGCACTCTTATTCTGACCATTTCTTCCATGACAACTAGCAGTAAGTACAACAAGAGAATTCGATCTTTTTTCTCCCCATTATTATCTGATTTTATTGCTTGATTAAAAAAAAAAACTCTAAAAAATCAAATAATTGATCTCGCGGTGCTTATAATCGATTTTATCAAGTCTAAGTCCGAACATGCTCGTTTCTTCTCGTGATATTTGAGCGATATTACCAGTAACAACGAAAGCACGCAATGATAACAAAGCATACATATATGAAATTATATTATTATATATTATAAGAAAAAGGCTATATGCCTCCTACAAACGCTAAATAATCATAGATAATCAATCGCTCTCTGCTTACAGACGCTAAATCATAAAACGTCCTTTGTTTACTGACACCAAATAATCAAAACTATCCAGTGAACACACGACATGTGAACAGAAACGTCGCATTTAAGAACGAACCACATAATCGGTTCCGCATCAATAAACTTATTCATCAACTTTTCATTATTTCTGAGCCGTAAAAAAGACAAAACAAAACAAAACAAAAAAATAAAACAAAATAAACAAAGGATACGGGGGGGGGGGGGGTGTTCTGAAACGGAAGGAGTTTTAAACTGGAATGAATCAATAATATTTCTACAAAGTGAACAATACCCGTGTCACATGCCATATAACCGTGATATCCGTTAGGAAGTTGTCATTCTGCTGAAATAATGACATTTCCCCCTCCCCCCCCACCCCCCAACATCCCTGCGGGACAACCTCAGCTTCTAAACCTTAGAGAAAGCTGCCAGGGAGACTCAAAACTCGCTGTCCGATACAATTTCTATCTGCTAGATTTTGCCGGACTCGGTGGAATAGACCGAGTCTGACCGTTCGCTCTTGCTGGAGCTCCCACTGCGCACTGCTCGCTGTCTCCCACCAAAATATATCAGGAAAGCTGTCGCTATTGAACGTAAATATACGGGCCTAATTTGTCGCTGAGGGGGGGCCCAAGTGCAATCCCAAACCCCAGAACGCAAAACCGGGAGAGTCTAGCGCGGAGGTAAACAAAATCATAACATGGGAGGATAGAACGAGGGAGAAATGATAGCAAAAACTGACAGATGGTCAGACAGACAAATAGACGGGAAGACAAGAGACATAGAAGTAGGAATAATATTGTCCAACAACAATAGAACAGAAAAAAAGGTATTCGGACACAGAGAAGATCTCTTGGGTGGAAAAAGAGGGAGAGAGAGAGAGAGTGCGTGTGTGTGTACGTTTGGAAAAGGAAGGAAGGAAGGAGAGAGAGACAGAGAGATGTGAAATTACAAAGACACCTTCTGGACAGAAATGAGATTACCGAAGATGGGGGTGCTGATTTAAAGAGAAAACGTACGATCGTGTTGATAATATGCGGCAGTAAAACATAAAAATGAGACTTCAAGAATACGTTTTGGTGGAGGCAGTCTGACATAAGCGAGAACATATCGTACACCCAGGTCCTTGTTTACTTAATGTTTACAACAGGTACTGCTGGTGCTATATGTACATGCATGCATAAACAATTCCATTAGCACGTGAAAACGGACTGATCGAACGTGGATGTCAAAACTATCCTTCTCTTTCTTTACCAGCAACTGCTACTCTTTTCCTCTCCAATTTTCCGAAGCTCGGCTCGTTTTTTTTTAAATACATAATTTATAACAGAAAATAAATGAAACACTTTTAGTAGACTAAATATGCATGAAAATAGACCATTGCTATTTTCTAAATAAACGTCGGAGGGGGATTTTTTTTTAAAGGCGATTTGTCTCAAAAAAAAAAAAAAAACCAGATATAAGCGCTTTAAACGTGAGAGAAAGAAAATAAGAGAAAAGCCGGGATTCGAACCACGGGTCCCGCTATGACGACCAACCGCCAAGAGGTTATCAAAGTATCAACTCGGCCATCTTGGCTAAGTCCGTAGTAGCAGTCCCAGCCGGTCTCTCTTGTATTCATTCCCCCACATCCAAAGTGCTTTGTCTACCATTTTCCCAGGCTAATCGTACAAGCTTTTCTCTAGCACCTGACAGTGCGCAACTCTCCTTGTTTCAAACTTGCTAAAACTATACCTCCAAAATAAGCGAAGCGTCAGCATTGTGTGTCTCAGTGAGTCCGCGTGTACGTCTTTACACAGCAATACCCCGGCCTCTCCTGACAGCATCCCTTTCTTAAATCCCCTAGAAGAATCGCCAAGCGTTAAGAGAAGCAGCTTTCATATATCTCAATCAATAAACCTCACAAAACTCTCTTCCATGCAACGAAAACATCACAGCAGGGGCGTAGTCAATGGAGGACGTCTCTATCCCTTCAGAAAATGCGTCGCCGTGAATAATTCACAAAGTTCGCATTGTCAGAAGCCGTTTCTCTGCCACATTCTACTCCATTGGTTTGTATTCACAAGACAGTCTATTCTTTTGGACTGCAACAGATACTTTACTTTGTCATGTCCTCTTCTCGTGGAATCGATAGTTTATGCACAATACAGAGCTAATTCCAGTTCTGATCACGAACCGTACCAGATGTTTTATGAGTCGGGACCCACAGGGGAACCCGGGAATGCCGTATCAGATCTTAGATGTTAGTTCATATCTCAAGCTTAATTTATGGAACTAGAACTGTCTGCCACACAGAGACACAGAAATATACATTATCAAACGTTCAAGCGACGACTCAAGTCAAAGGATGCAATTATATTCACAGAGTCGAACAGCGGTTTTAAACTCTTTTTTTTTCCCACTTTCAAATCGCGGACCCTAGAAGCCAATGGCAATTAGGTGTCCGCCATTGTTCCGGTAATAGACCCGTCACAAACCACTCACCCCCCCCCCTCCCCCAACCCCGGGAATTAAATTAAAATCATTACATATTTCTATTATTGTAGTTAATCTAACCTTGTCACACGGACACATACCCACACACAAAATTCACTTTTCATAGACTCCATTTTTCGACCAAATGAACAAAACTTTAAACAGACGGAAATGTGCACCTTCCTTCTTGTGGGCATATTGCAAGTAGAGAACAGACTTCTTTATTCCAAACCGAAACATTTGAAATCAAATACGTTTGGGCCATTATTTCCACAGTAATGGAGCCAGCATTCTTTGAGTTACGTTTTGATTTTTCGCCATTCTCTCTCTCTCTCTCCAGTCTTTCCACTTTTTCCACTTCTTCCTACAAGAATTTCATTCAAACGAAAGCTATCTACATTCACGTGGAATCTTCAAGATGGACTCAAATATAGGCCTTGATCATTCACCTGAGTCTTGGAGCCGCGGAGGAAGAAGTTACCAAAGTCGATTTAGACCTAGAGATTAGCAATCAGAAAGTGCTGGACTGTTCACACACACACTGAACCCCCCCCCCTCCTTCCTCTAAAAAATGAGTATTAGAACAGCGAGCAAACAAAACGAACAGACAGATATGGAATAAGTGGCTCAGGATCGTATGCAACGGTTGATCTTGTGAGACGTACCTTCGTTTAGGATTAAAAGTGTCCAGCACAGGACAAATTATGGATCTAGACAGTCATTAAAATTAATTAGCACTACAGTACTCGTAATAATAATATTTCTATAGTATTACAGTATCGCTACTCTCATAAAACTATATTTCTGTAGTATTACAGTACCGCTACCCTCATAAAACTATATTTCTGTAGTATTACAGTACCGCTACCCTCATAAAACTATATTTCTGTAGTATTACTGTACCGCTACCCTCATAAAACTATATTTCTGTAGTATTACAGCAACGCCGCTCCTAATGTAATATTTCTAAGCTACTACTAACATCACCGGACGGTAAAAATCAGGGCTCAGCAGACCTCTGTGTCGACTTCCAGGTAGCAACAAAAGTCTTACATCTGCCCGACAGTCTTTGCTGTGATGCCCTAGTTGTGCTACATGTCATCCACTGCCAGGCTGTCTTCGGCAGTTCTCTTCCCAGCCTCCCTTCAAAACCCCAGTTGCATGACTGCTGCTACCAGCATTAGGTTGGGGAGTTTTACAAATATATAACGCCATTTTATGTTAATTATGCTCTTTAAACAAGCAAGATCCTATTTAAAAAAAAACATCTGTGAATAATATCCAAGAATTAATACGATACCGGTAATATTTACATCTTACTTCTGTAGTTTTAATGGTAAGTCCTGTAATATAACTGCATCCATAGGTAATCATCAATACAGCAGCGCTTTATGAAAGTCATTAATTCGAGAAGATCGCTATTAACTTTTAATACGGTACATCTAATCATCACCACTGC
The DNA here is from genome assembly GCA_009760885.1 of Achatina immaculata. Classification (NCBI taxonomy): domain Eukaryota; kingdom Metazoa; phylum Mollusca; class Gastropoda; order Stylommatophora; family Achatinidae; genus Lissachatina; species Lissachatina immaculata. The sequence continues at coordinate 7,318,097 of CM019717.1, forward strand.
CCCATCAAAAGTCATTATACACTGCACTTACCATGAGTCACTGACGCAGACAATCAATATTAGGAAATACTTGAGTCAATGACGCAGACAATCAATATTAGGAAACGCTGAACTCACTAGTCAAAACATTCAGCTGTCGCTAAACACAGACATGTTACTACCCAGCGAATAAAACGAAGTATCATTTCAAACCGATCTCCGAAATGCATAACCTGTTACAGCATAACAATCTAACAATCATTACACGCTGGTCAAACACGGCCAAAAATAAAGAGATAAGGTTTATTGGATAGCAAGCATCGAGATACGTGGTCCAGGCGTATTTGTATGGTGAGCGGTGAATCTGCAGACAGGCTTAGCGATGACGTTCCCAGTTGTGTTACTTGCTATCCATTCCCAGTATGTAGGGAAAGCATAGTAGGATCTACTGCTCATCCTGTACTGAAATGCTAACTACATAAGAAGAGAATTCTTCTTCTCAGCCAACAGCCCGGAATATTTTTTTTATAAAAAAAGGGAACATATCTGCAAACTGCTTATCTCCTCCCCTCTCTTGCTAAACTATTGGTTTGCTATCTAAACAGAGAAGAAAGACGGGTTTTCCAATCTCTTTGCATCACCAAGGAGACGGCGTCATTATATTAAACGGTATAAATCTGTGTGATTTTTTTTTTGGGGGGGGGGGGGGGGTATATTTCGCACACTGCCCCGGCCTTCGATCCCTCGATGTCCTGGGACTCGTCAATTAACACAGTAAATAGCTTCAATGGAACGAGAACGAGGAATGGAATGAGTGATGAAAGCGTGACAAACTCGACTGATAAAGACGACAGATACTGGGAGTAGCTGCTACTATGATTTATTTCCTGTCCTGCTCAAGCCAGTATACCTCATATGCAGAAACAGACAAAATTACTTAGTTGCTATTGGTATGTGTTTAGGTGTGTGTGCGTGCGCGCAGGTGTATGTGCATATTAAAGAGAGTGGGGGGGGGGGGGGGCGTAAGGCAAGCAATACACGGAGTCGAAAAGAGTTTAATTTGTCTTAATTATTTGAATATTTAAATCTTTCCTTTCCTCATATATCGACATTTACATGAGTCATCATCCGACTGAAAACTGCTACAAGAAATGTCCTCGAGCAACCCCTCACACGCCCAATGTGTTGTATTCGTCAGTATGGTCGTCGACGATATTCGTGCGCTCTCTCTCTCTCTCTCTCTCTCTCTCTCTCTCCCAAAGTGATTCTCAGAAAGGCACTGGACATCACTGATATGAAAGCGTTTTCGCCAAACGCTACGCAGTTCTTACACCATGCTGAGAACCACTTTTAATCGGATGACGTTGCAAAGCATATGAACTTGTTCTATGTGCAATGACGATAACCGTTAAACATCCCGTAAAACTTTCTACAAACTTTTTTTTAAACTACGTAACAGAATTTTCCTTACATCCATTTCCTTAATTTCTCCGGTAATTTTGTAAAACCTTGCTGCTTGCTAAAAAAAATGTTTATCACCTGGAATACTTCTATTAATCCAGCTGCATACATGATGAAGGTACAGCAACCACACCTCCTCAAACAAGCCGGGCGGAGTATCCAGGTTTATCCTTAGTGACCGACGATATGGGGTTCTAGCACGAAGCATGGCTGACCTGCTTAAATAACAGGGGTTCGAGTTAAAAGCTCCATCAGATGTATAATATGAGAAACGACATTTCCTCCATTTGATGTCCCTTTAAGCTGTGTATCTTTTTCACGTTCTTTACACCTAATTTGCCACTTTTCTTCTAACCAGAAAAATCTTCCTCGTAGAATAATTTTAAATAAACTAAATTCCCCAATCCACTTTATATGCCACGAGGGTACAGCAAAATGCGTCCAGACTTGCAAAATTACCTTCAGAGCCGAAGTACTGAGGGCAGAGGTTAAAAAGACATTGAAAATTCACGCATCGGAAATACTCTTTCTGGGAAGTCCCTGCTCTGAGCGCCGAATATTTGATTTCAAAACCCTCCGACGGCAAGGAAGAAATCTCAGCAGAGACAGTTAATAGCAAAATCAGAGAATCCTCTTTTGTAGCGGACAAAATACACAAAATACAACAATTTGAAAAGACAGTTTTCTTTCTTAAACAAATAAAAAAAAAATCACTTGATTTTCTGTTCTAACGTTACCGCTCTACGCCCCCCCCCCCCTTTTATACAGCGATCAATACTAAGTGTAGATTTATGAACGAAATATGACATCCAAGACAGAAGTGAATACCAGCTAAGCTCCCTTCTTTATACTCCATCTCTAAATAGGAAATTAGAAGATCAAGGAATCAACAAGCAAGAAAAACAAAACAAAAATTTTCTCCAATTGCTTTTAACAGCATGGTTGACTTTATCTTGGACCCTCCCTTCCTCGAAACTGGCTTCTTCAGCCGCGCAGTAGAGGAAACTAACAACGGAGGTTACAACTTTTAGTTTTAAACCGCCCAGCAGCGATATATTACTTTTTGTACGTAAATTACACAGCACCTTACTTCTTCTGAGAAGGCTCCGTGTGTGTGTGGGGGGGGGGGAAGAGAGAGAGAACCGTACTTCTGAGAAGGCTCCGTGTGTGTGTGGGGGGGGGGGGGAAGAGAGAGAGAACCGTACTTCTGAGAAGGCTCCGTGTGTGTGGGGGGGGGGGGGGAAGAGAGAGAGAACCTTACTTCTGAGAAGGCTCTGTGTGTGTGTGTGGGGGGGGGGAGGAAGAGAGAGAACCGTACTTCTGAGAAGGCTCCGTGTGTGTGGGGGGGGGGGGGGGAAGAGAGAGAGAACCGTACTTCTGAGAAGGCTCCGTGTGTGTGTGAGGAGGGGGAGGAAGAGAGAGAGAACCGTACTTTTGAGAAGGCTCCGTGTGTGTGGGGGGGGGGGGGGAAGAGAGAGAGAACCGTACTTCTGAGAAGGCTCCGTGTGTGTGTGGGAGGGGGAGGAAGAGAGAGAGAACCGTACTTCTGAGAAGGCTCCGTGTGTGGGGGGGGGGGGGAAGAGAGAGAGAACCGTACTTCTGAGAAGGCTCCGTGTGTGAGGAGGGGGGAGAGAGAGAGAGAGAACCGTACTTCTGAGAAGGCTCCGTGTGTGGGGGGGGGGGGGGAAGAGAGAGAGAACCGTACTTCTGAGAAGGCTCCGTGTGTGTGTGTGGGGGGGGGGGGGGAAGAGAGAGAGAACCGTACTTCTGAGAAGGCTCCGTGTGTTTGTGTGTGGGGGGGGGGAGGAAGAGAGAGAGAACCGTACTTCTTCTGAGAATGCTCCGTGTGTGTGGGGGGGGGGAGGAAGAAAGATAGAGATAAGAAGGGGCAGGGAAGAACAGAACAAGACGGAAGTAGAGAAGAGATGGCAATGACAAGAGACATATAACTTGCATGTTCCATACACCATGTCACTAACTACCGACAGCGTCTGATTAAAGTTCAGGTTTCAAAACCGGGAAGGAGTCGACAGAAATCTACTAGAAACTAGTAAGATGAAGACCGCCTACACTGGCAACAAGCAGAAAATAAAATTTTAAAAAATAGAAAAACTATAATGCTTAAGAAGCAACCTACCAGTAACTAAGGAAGAATTCATCTCTTCCTAATGTTTAAAGCAGCAATCTACTTTTTTAAAATATAGAACAATTAACCTCGTGTAACGTTTTAAAAAGCAATCTACCAGAAACTAGAAGAAGTAACTTCCTCCAAATGTTTAAACAAGCAATCTACAAGGAAAAAAAAAACAATTAACCTCGTATAACAAGCTCACAATCTACCACACTGTTTCCCAAAGAGGGTGATAACGCCCACCGCCCCCCTTCCCCCAGTAGGGGTTGGAAAGGACCGAGAGGGCAGTAAAGGGGCTTTGATGGAAAACCAAGCAGCAGACAGGGGCAGTAATACCTTCCTTCTTAGCAGTTTTCTATTTGATGTTGAGAAACTTGTGTCCCTACATGAAACTCATCCATCACATTAAAAGTTGAGAAAATAAAGCAGTAGGTGAGTTATAAATCTACTTCTCCATATTGTTAAACTGGTTTGCTTGTTCGCTTTTTAGTTGTGTAATGTATATCTTAGTTTATTAAGCCATTGTACGGGTAGTACATACATTTTTTTGTTTGGGGGGGGGGGGGTTGAGGATGTGGCCTGGGAGAAAATGCCGAACAAGCCTGGGAAACACTGGGCTACCAGAAGCTAGTAAAACGAACATTGCACAGGGCCCGGCATAAAGTATAGCTGGATTTAGCTGACGTAGTGCGCAGAAACTGAACATGTGTTTAAAAAATGACGTCAGAGATGAAGCAGACAAATGGTCGTTTTTAACAATGGCTTCTTGGCAAACACAACATCGCACATTCACCGCTGAAACTTATTTTAAAAGTGGAGAACTGCACAACGAAAGTTTCGTCACCATTCTGAGTTGCATCCCCGTGACAATGTTCCCAGACAAAACAATTTTGAGGTGGGTTGAAAATTCAGTGGAACCACATGGGGAGCTAGTGAAAGAATCCTCAAGAATGTATATCAGCAGAGTACTCTACCACATTTAGAATGTGGCTGAACAGCTTGGTGCACAGCATCAAACACTACGCTGCATAATCTAGACAAAGTATAAAATCAGTCACTAAGGATTATCAAAGGTGCAATGAGTTCCACATCAGTAACACAAATGCAGAAAATGGTGTTCAAGTGCTAAAAGAATGTATAGAATCAAAGGTCATGACCTTGGGATAGAAATTCCTCAGTTCTGTAAGCCATCCCCTGAAGGAGAGATTCAATAAATTGGCACTAAGACGTATTAAAAGAAGCAGCTTCATTCATCAGACCAAGCGTATGGTAAGCTGATACCAGACCTTCCAACTGTAGTCGCTCCATTATCATTTGTACCAGAACATACACCATGGAAAGAAGCAGATTGTACACAAATAACTATTCAGACTGAAGTGAAAGGTGTGCAGAATGGTGAGATGCAAAGCAGTCTTGTAAGATCAACAGCCACACTTAGTGTGCCAGATCACAAATATCCATGTGACACCTGGATACGTGTGTATACAGACGGATCTGCACACAATGCCATAAAGAATGGAGGGGCAGGAGCATATACTGAACATCCAAACAACACCACTGACAAGATTTCCATACCCACCGGAAAATAATGCAACAACTTTGATGCAGAAGTTAGGGCAATTATTGCTGCAGTTGAAAATCTTTCAGACTCCAGAATCAATACATGCCCCGTAGTAATTCTCACAGATGCAAGATCAGTACTGGAAGCTCTTCAGTGCAACAGACTACCAGACCTTAAGGATGCCTTGTCAAAAACTGGCTTACAACACAGAGTCACCTTGCAGTGGATTCCTTCCCACTGTGGGATACCAGGCAATGAGAAAGCTGACTGTCTGGTCAAAGAGGGCACTGAAATGGAGCAACCAGACATACCAATCACATATAATCAGAAGAAAAGCATGATAAAAACCTACAGGAAGCCACAAACACCACCACATGATGACTATCACATGCTAAACAGAAAGGAACAAGTCACCATTTTCCTTCTCCGAACAGGACACAACCGACTCCGAAGTCATATGTATACAAAGTTTAAGGTTGGTACTACTAATCTTTGTACATGTGCCCATGTGCCCCAAACTGTGGAACATATCCTCCAAAACTGCACCAACTACGAGACACTGTGAAATAATTACTGGCCCAATGAAACCACTAAAGAAGATAAGCTCTATGGTTCCATACATGAAGTATGGTTCCATACATGAATTACAAAAAACTTTCAAATTATCCAAGAGACAGGACTGCATATATAGACAGACATGCGTACGAAGAAGAAAAAGTCTACCGGCCGTCCAAGAACTCAACAGACAGCTGAACGAATTCAAGAAGTCCGCAACGCATTGCTGAGTAGCCCTCGGCGATCAGCTGTTAGGAACGCTTTGACACCTGGCATCCTCTTACTGTTTATAGTGATCTTTTATGTGCAGATGCTAAATGAATACTTCATTCCAGACTTGGCCAATAGAAATAAGAGACTAATATGGTTTCAACAAGATGGAGCAACTACAACACAGCCCGTCAGTCCATGGCCATGCTGCGACAAGCATTTCCCAATCGTCTCATTTACAGATTTGGGGATATTTATTGGCCGGCAAGGTCATCGGATTTATCGGCCGCAGACTTCTTTTTATGGGGGTACCTCAAGAACACGGTGTATGCTAGTCGACCACATTCAATTGTAGACCCAAAGGATCGAATCCGATAATATATTCAAAATATCCCTTTGAACATGTTAAACTGTGTTATGCAGGAATTTTCCAGACGCCTGGCTGAATGTATCACATGTAATGGCGGTCATCTAACCGGCGAAATTTTCAAAACCTAAATATGATTGTCAGTAATAATAAAAATATCAACTTTTCTGAGTTTCATTTCACTTTTTTTTTTTTTTTTACCAAAAACATGTATAGAGCTTGTTTATTTTCCGCAAGTAAAGTATAGAGCTTATTTATTTTCCATTTTAAAAATCCAGCTATGCTTTATGCCGGACCCTGTATAACAAGCCCTCAAACAATCTACCAGAAGCTAGTAAAATGAACCTTGTATAACAAGCCCTCAAACAATGCTGATACAGCAGAAATGTTTTAGTTAAAACTATTTTTCCCCTGTATTTGTGTGTTCTTCCTGCTCAGAATCAGCCAGTCCCCCTCCTCAGAAAACATCCACCTAGTTCACACGCTTGGACTTCACTGGAAAATGAAGAAAGCTATGATGCAGAAGTCAGATCTTGAAAAAATATAAGGTAATAGACGTGGAAAGAGGAAATGTTAAAGGAAGATGTATCAGAATTTGTGTGTTTAAGAAAAGAAAAAAAAAAGGTAGTAAAATGAATCACAAATAACGAGTCAACGGTCCACCGAAAATAATGAACGTTTGTATAACTTAACAGAGTATTATGGATGAAGTCTCTTCCTGGACATATATATATATATTCATTTGCATGTCTCTTGCGGAACTTCACTTCCCTAACAGCACTCCTGAAGGCCTCTCGGTTGTGAGCAGGATGGCCTACTGGTGATGCATCCATTTGGAGATCATCAACGATGTCTTGCAGCTATCCTCGCCCTAGTCTTCCTCTCCTTCTTTTTCCCATTACGTACCCTTCCAAGACGGTCTTCTCTAAATTATCATGACGTTTAATGTGTCCAAAATATTTAAGTTTTCTCTCTTTAATCCTCTTTACTAGCCAGCCTTCTTCAATATTAAGTTCTTGTAGTATGGATACATTTTCTCTTTTTTTGTGTTCATGATATTTGAAGACCTCTTCTGCAGCATCTACATTCAAAGGCATTTATGTGTTTCTCAGCTGTTTTGTTAAGTGTCCAGGTCTCACAGGCATATGTTGCGATGGAAAAGATGCATGCCCGTAACAATCTTATTTTTGTAGTTGTGTCTGTTCCTCTCCACAGATTCTTTAGTTGTTTTACTTTCTGAAGAGCGATAGATGTCCTCCTTTTAATTTCCCTCATTGTATCTCCATTATTAGTTAAGAGTGATCCAAGATATTCAAAACTCTCTATGTATGTACGTATGTATGTATGTGTGTATGTATGTATATGTGTGTATGTGTATATATATATATATCCCTGTTTACAAGAAGTACACTTGCCTACTCTCCATCCACTACTGGCTTGTAATATGCTAACTTTTACCCTGACCATACACTGCTTGTAAACTATTCATAACCTGACAGCCAGTAGACCATCTTCCCTTCTCTACCCCCACTTTCCAATACGCAATAGCTGATATTCCAGCAGCCGTCTGCATCAATATTATTCATTCTATACTTGGCGCCAGCGTGGGGACGATTGTATATCATTTCCCTGCACATCATCATCATCTTGTGCCGTCGCCCCAGAGAAGACTGGCTGCAACTGATCTCCAACTGTTCCATTCTCTACCGGTGGATCCTGCCAAGTTCGTTCCGCTTCATCTCCTGAAGACCCTGGAGACCGGTGTCTATTCTTTCAAATTCTTCTCCCCCTACGCAGAATGGCTATTCTTAATTGTATTACCCATTAATGTACCCAAAATGTGCTTCTTCGCAGCTCTATTTTTATCGGTTATTCATCTATAAAACAAGCAGTACTTCTTTGTTTTCTATTCTGGCCAATAGAAGGGCAGAATGTTAGACGGGCCTGCGTGCCCAATTCTTAACCCTTTGAAAATAAAGTATGTTCGTTCGTTCGTTCTGTTCCATGACTGCCACAGATATTGTTTAAAATATAAATACCACTGAGGAAAGTTTGAAAATACAGCATGTTTCACTGGACTTTCGTCTGGTAGCTAGGCGTTTGCTGATTTACTAACCTTCTTTCATTCACCGCACTCCAATCTTTTGTGGAGTCTCCACCTGCTCATTTATTTTACAGAGTATCAAGATGGAATCCCTTTGTGAATACAAAACAGAAAAAAATGCAAACGTGTGAGAGAACAGAATAACATCTTCGAGAAACTAGACGATAACTGGACGCCTTGTGATCAATCATCCATGATCTTGGATAAGGATCAACCAAGCAACGTCAGGACGCCTTGTTATCCATCCATCCATATTCTTGAACAGTCATCAACCAAGCAAAGTCAGGACATCTTGTTATCCATCCATCCATATTCTTGAAAAGCATTAAACTGAGCAAAATTAGGAACTCTTGCCATTCATTCATCCGTGTTCTTAGAGTGTTACACACCACACACAATCAGGAACTCTTGCCATTCATCCATCCATGTTCCTAGAGAATTACACACCACACAAAGTCCGGAACTCTTGCCATTCATCCATCCACGTTCCTAGAGAATTACACACCACACAAAGTCAGGAACTCTTGCCATTCATTCATCCACGTTCCTGGACAATGGTCAAATCAAGCCAAGTCAAGAAGCCTTGTGAGGTCTTACAGTCGGGGACACATTTTGTTCCACTTGCCACGATCTGCAGCCAGCCTAAGTATGTTGCTTAGACTATACTGCATAATGCAGATCTAAGCTTCTGCTGTTCTTACTCATATTTTTCTCTGCTGGTCTCTCATCCTCTTTAAATCACAAGGTCAGAATGATACACAGGTATCAAGTGAACCGACCGATTGTTTTTCACTCAACTTCCCCTCATACGCCGCCAGCGAAACTGCCTTGCTTACACCTTCCCATTTTCTATCCCACCAATGAAGGCATATTCTGAATATAGTGAAATACCACTGCGGTCCAACTCCATATCTTCTGCCTCACTTCACATCCCAGCGCGGCTCTGCCTCTCGCCTGTGCCATATTTGTATGGAGAATTATGCGAGGAGAACTTTATTATCCTTCTATCCCAAAAGATTACAAGATCTTGCCAATGCAGATCTCAGGCTGTTCTAGTTTTGAAATTGCATTTTCCTGTTCGGCATTATAGTTCAGAGAGTGTTGTTGGCCGTCTGTTTACATCTATCTCTCTCTCTCTCCGTCCGTTTTCTTCCTACTTAAAGCACTTCCGTTTATTTATTATTACGTTAAATATTCCTAATGGAAAGACGAACATGGCCATAAACATACGCTAGCCGAAAGAAAGCGTGTCTGACCGACAGACTCAAACAGCACAGTATGGCTTACAACTCAACGAGCTCCCTCTATTAAGGGCAAACAAGGCAGAAGAACTTCCTTCACGATAATGAAATCTAATGATTGAAAACGTTACGCCAAAGCCATGTTAGAAACTGAGCAAAGTGATGGAAATGCATGTAGATACACAGTGCACCACAATCGCTCAGGACTGGGCCAAATATATGAACAGTCAAATCTATCGCTCTGTCAAGCGTGGTCGTTTGATAAAATCATTCTGCTGCAAAGAGCTCTTCAGGCACTCTTCCCCTCCCAACTTACTTCACCTCTCTTCTCACACACAAATTGTTCAATACTAAAAATCACTACAGGGAAACGAGAAAATCAGACTAATCAATTGTATATGACTTATCTCCCCTTGTGTCAGGTCAGAGGTAACGCTGACGGGATCTGATATGCCGCAAGGTTATGAAATGACATCAGTCAGAGGGCGAAGATTTAGACCGGGGTGAAGGAAGTCTTGTTTCTGTCAGAATTAACGAAATCCTCAATGAAGATTGCATTCATTGATTTTTCTACCAGTTACTGGTTACTGCAGGGTTAGTCATGTTATTTCTGAAGAATCAGAATAGAGAATCCATTCAGATTTCACAGCATGGGGTTCTACCACAGGATGTCTTAGCGTGGAGTTCTACCATAAGATGTCTTAGCGTGGAGTTCTACCATAAGATGTTTTAGCATGGAGTTCTACCATAAGATGTCTTAGCGTGGAGTTCTACTATAAGATGTCTTAGCGTGGAGTTCTACCATAAGATGTCTTAGCGTGAAGTTCTACTATAAGATGTCTTAGCGTGGAGTTCTACTATAAGATGTCTTTGCTTGGAGTTCTACCATAAGATGTTTTAGCGTGGAGTTCTATCATAATATGTCTTAGCGTGGAGTTTACCATACGATATTTTAGCACGGAGCTCTACCATACGATATATTTGCATGGAATTCTACCCAAATGTCTTAGCATGTAGTTTTACCTTCAAATGACAAAGCATACGGTACTAAGGATAAACGAAGAAGAAATGACCTAGTACTATTCTCGCTTGTTTTCTCCATTCATACATCACAAGAGTGTCCAGAATCTACTCCGCGGCTCAAGAGAAGAAGAATAAAAAAAACACCGCAGCCACCAGCGACCACCTCCGATTTATGCATACCTCTTCTGTCTTTGAGATTATGTTCTTATTGTTGGGAAAAGAGAGGGGGAAGAAGAAAAGAGGGAGAAGAGAGGGGGGAGAAAGGGGGATGAGAGAGTGGGGAGAAAAGAGAAGGAGAAAGTGGGGAGAGAAGAGAACGAACAAGGGTGAGAGAGTGGGGAGAAAAGAGAGGGAGAAAGTGGGGAGAGAAGAGAGGGAGACAGCGGGGAGAAAAGAGGGGGAGAAAAGAGAGGGAGAAAGTGGGGAGAGAAGAGAACGAACAAGGGTGAGAGAGTGGGGAGAAAAGAGAGGAAGAAAGTGGGGAGAGAAGAGAACGAACGAGGATGAGAGAGTGGGGAGAAAAGAGAGGGAGAAAGTGGGGAGAGAAGAGAACGAACGAGGGTGAGAGAGTGGGGAGAGAAGAGGGGGAGAAAGTGGGGAGAGAAGAGAACGAACGAGGGTGAGAGAGCGGGGAGAAAAGAGAGGGAGAAAGTGGGGAAAGAAGAGAATGAACGAGGGTTAGAGAGTGGGGAGAAAGGAGAGGGAGAAAGTGGGGAGAAAAGAGAGGGAGAAAGTGGAAAGAGAAGAGAACGAACGAGGGTGAGAGAGTGAGGATAAAAGAGAGGGAGAAAGTGGGGAGAGAAGAGAACGAACGAGGGTGAGAGAGAGGGGGGAAAGTGGGGAGAGAAGAGAACGAACGAGGGTGAGAGAGTGGGGAGAGAAGAGAGGGGGAAAGTGGGGAGAGAAGAGAACGAACTAGTGTGAGAGAGTGGGGAGAGAAGAGAGGGTGAGGGGAAGAGGACAGTGTGGGGATAGATAGAAGAGAGGGGGCGGGAAGGGAGAGAAAGAGACAGGTGAAAGAAATTATACCCTTTTCAGTGGCAACAGGTTATTCAGTTATGCAAATTTATTCTGTAGACTTACTGCAGTTTTTTCTGTAGACTATCATATCCTTACGGTTCACAATTCACTGTTTTCGTTTGTTTAGTTCAGAAAAAGGTCATAAGCATGGGGAAATGGTAAAATAAGTGACAAAAATAGCATAAAGAGAAAGGAGACAAAGAGACAATCACTGATGAAGAGAGTGCAACGGTTAGATCATTCTTCGAGTCAGAATTTATATTACAACATACATACACGTCCGTATTACTGTTTTAACACGCCAGCTGTTGTTCTCGGTAGCTTTAGCGTTTGTGGTGGAGAGTTTCTGAAATGAAATACCTTTCATAACAACCATAAGTAAGCACGTTTTACGATTTGCACCTGCGATCCCATGTTATTAGTCAGAACATGTGGGACATGAGTAGATGACTCAACCGCCTATAGATGATGATGGTAGTGATGATGATGATGGCACGACTGCCGTATCCCTCCTGACTTCACAACACATGACGACGTGCCAGTATTCCACACTGTTAACTGCAGTACCAACTCCCTAGCAACATCAGTCAGTAGGGAACACGTTGACCGTAGCTCTCTGGCCAGGTTTGCGTGGACGCAGTCTATTCTAAACGTGCACTGTGAAACATGGTCTTTACCATGTATGACTAGAACCACACCCAAACGGACAGATCGGTAATTGTTTAACCAAAGCAACCTGCGATCGCTGTCGCACTCCTCCACGAAAGGCACCGCCTCATCTCTACCAGGTAGATACTCTTTTACTAGATGCAGATGTGGATGAGAAGGCGAGAACGGCGGAATCGATAGCGGCGCGGCTTATGAGACTGAACGCAGTGTGTTCTACTCCGACTGCCGTCGTCTTCCAGTCGACTGAACATCTACTCTGTATGCTGCGTTAAAACCGCCTCAGTCAACAGAGAACATCTGCCTGTATGACGAGGCACACTAGAACACACCGCAAACACGGATAACACCAGCTGAATGGAACTGGGATACCATATGCAGCTTCGTTACATGAATATCACAACCTGCCAACCGTCAAAGCAAGTGGAAGGGGGGAATCAAACGTGTTACTGTTCTCATCTATTAGCGAGTCTCATGTATGCTGTTATCAAAAACAACATATGCTCCCTCTAAATAACTATTTTACAAATGAGACATCTCTGGCGACACATGACACTGTACAGCTCAAAACGTTCCACCTGTTGCCACTTTTTCTCCGCTTCAGCAACCAAAACGCTCCACCAAGAACCCCAGTCACAGACCAACCGTGGCAAACTTGCTGTTTAAAAGTTAACAGTTACTGCCAGCTCCAGTGACATGGAACAATGAAGCTACTCCCAAACAAACACTCTACCTCCTACTCCAAGTAGTCCAGTGTCTGAGTACTTTACTGTGTGTATCATAATCGGGAAAGAGCAGATAAATACTGCGAGTTCACAAATGGGAATGAAGATTCTTGAGGCTCTTGCGCACAAAGTGGTTACTGCATTAGTCTCTCGTGACGGAGTTCCTAGTTCGAACCACTCAGTCACCACTTACGACAGAAATGAGTACCCGGCTTTTTCCTGAATCTCTAGAAGGGATGGGAGGCCGGGCGTGATACTGACCACACCAACTTCTACCGGTGCCAACAAAGCCAAGGAAAACACGGACACCAACATCATGTTCCTTGTACGTTTATGGCATAGTGAGGCTACTTTTCATTTACTTTATGGAGACTCAAGTGAGGAAAGTGAAGATAAATCTATGGTCAGGAGTGGGGTTTTGCTGAAAGATGTATCATGAAAATCAATGAAGAAGTTTCTTGGACAAGTTGCAAAACACGTAAGACTAATTATACCAACAAAGAAAAGACGTCGCAACAAAGTACTGGACTCGGGGGGGTCAGACTTTCAATGGAAAGAGGAAATAAGAGCAAAAACAAATGCGACAGAAAGAGAAGAACAAATCAGCTGGCATGGGGAAACAAAAGACCAACAGATCTGACTATAAACAATGAAAAGCTAAAGACTAACCGCTCATAATAATCATGATGATGACGATATCTTTCGATTTTCCTAGACAGAAGCCATACCGCTGTATACAGACTTGTAATCCCGAAACAGACAAAAGAGCACTGTTTGTTTAAGAAAAAACTAGACAAAGACAATGAAATTCAAATGTTTTTTTTCTCCACACCTGCCTATACTAGCGTCTATTTTGGGAGCTGATTAATCCTCTAACGCCAGATAATGTCCCCTGGCACGACTTGAACGCAACACTGGGGACAAAAACCAGTGTGTACTGTCGGGAACTTAGCCACCTGTCAAAAACATCGCCAACAAACGGAAACCAAGACAGGGGTGGGGGATTTGGGGGGGGGGGGGGAAGAGAGAAATGAAGAAAACAGGAAGCTGACTCGATTATAAGTTCTCCTCCTCTAATGTTTAAGTGTAACGGGCGCTTGTTTGCCGAGCATTTCCTTAATAGCAACCGACAAAGATGAGATTTTTTTTCAAAAGACAATTTTCCTTCAATTACCAGCACTGGGTGAAATGTCAAGAAAATTCCGCCTCCTCGCTCCACAGTGTTAATATGTTCCTACACTCGCACATGAGATCTTCTTCTTCGGCCATTCCCAAACGTAGAACTTGTACACTTCTGAAGCAATCAGCGATCAGCTGGAGTTAGCGTACATGCCCAGAGAGCTTCTCTTGAACTGATAGAGGGTGTTGGCCGCATCTGTCTTCTCTGGACCTCATATCTTGCAGAATATGTCCTCCCATCGCCTTAACTGTGCCACAGGTCGGTCTGGCAGATCTTGAGCTTGCTGAAAAGCTGGTAGCGCAGTCAGATGTGACCAGTGCGGAGCCACGTTACCTCGTTCTCCTTATTGATTTGGTTTTAGGCTGTGCAAATGTCTGTGTTTTGTATGTTTCTTTCTTTCTTCTTTTCTACAGAAAATTCAGAGACGACGAGCAGAAAGTAAGCTGGCTCATTCGATCGCTGTGATAACTTTCAATAACACGGTCCTATGTCCCCATCTCTTCATCCCCTGAAAGTAAGCTGGCTCATTCGATCGCTGTGATAACTTTCAATAACACGGTCCTATGTCCCCATCTCTTCATCCCCTGAAAGTAAGCTGGCTCATTCGATCGCTGTGATAACTTTCAATAACCGGTCCTATGTCCCCATCTCTTCATCCCCTGAAAGTAAGCTGGCTCATTCGATCGCTGTGATAAATTTCAATAAGACGGTCCTATCATCTCTTCATCCCCTGAAAGTAAGCTGGCTCATTCGATCGCTATGATAAATTTCAGCAAGACGGTACTACATAATATTCACGGGAATAAATTCATCTGTGTATGAACTTGTACATTCTGACACATGTCCAAGTCAACGACAGCCACACATATGGAAAAGGACAGAACAACATCGGGAAGACTAACAAGAGGATGGCCTCGGATCAAATTTCTTCGACATACCACGCGAGAGACACGTGCCAGAAAGTTCACTGCAGCAGTTCTGAAGATGGTAAGAGTTGATAGGCTGATAGACATACATGTCGACACAGGGGACATGAGTGGAAAGTCTGAAGCCTTACCTCGACGACCATGGTAAACAGAAAGTGGGCTTCTGTCTCTTTAGAGTCTCAAGTTATATGTTTTTATAATACAGTGAACTTTGTTCCTTTATGGTCTATGTTTTATAATACAGTGACCTTTGTTCCTGTATGGTCTGAAGTTACATGTTTTATAATACAGTGAACTTCTATTCCCTTATGGTCTGAAGTTATACGTTTTATAATACAGTGAACTTTGCTCCTTTATGGTCTGAATTTATATGTTTTATAATACAGTGAACATCTATTCCTTTAAAGTCTGAAGTCATACGTTTTATAATACAATGAACTTTATTCCCTTATGGTCTGAAGTTATACGTTTTATAATACAGTGAACTTCTGTTCCTTTAGGGAAATATCGATGTCTCTAACGTGAATACATAATTCTAATAAGTGCACAGTCGAAATGAAAATGCTGAAATGCCTGTGCAATAGACAATAAGAAACGAAAGACTCTTCTAAAAATTTCGTACAAACTACAAGGTAAAATAAATAAATATAGCTAGCAATTACCAAACTACCAAAGAGGAAAGTGGAGAATACCTGACGAAATACATCAGTTTTCATCAATAATCTAGTACTCTTGGCTACCACCCCAGATAGGAAGTACAAGGGGGAGACAAACTGATTACAAGGCCGGGCACACACATAAGATGACTACTCCTCTCTGAAAGTCTAATAAAGAGGGAGATCCGAATGAAAATCGTTGCACACAGTATCACGTTCAAAACAACCAGCACGACAAATTAACGACCCAAACTCATAATTATTTTCCTCTGGTTGGTGGTGGCGATTTTAAGGTTGGGGGGTGTGGTGGTGGAGTAAATTAAAAGTGGAAACTCGGTGCTTGAAAATGTCAACGTTTATTAGCGATCCCACTGATATTTGGCCTCGACAGTGACCTTCAGCGCTATCTACTCATCTCTCGTTATTCTAGTCATCCAACTTAAAAGCCAACTTTCAGATCGATTATATTAAACCCGCAGAATAAAAAATAATGCCACGCAATGACAAGAAGATGCCTGGGCCAATCAAAGGTAAAATGGTTTGAAATGAAACTAGCCCTAGATAATTCTTGCCACATCAGGCACCGGAGTCTTATCAAAGTCAGTACACTACACGCTAACGAAGAACTATCTATGTAATCCATCCACGTTTTATTATAAATGGTCCCAGCTGTCCGCTTGCATGTGAAAACTAAGAGAAGGAAACATATGGTTAACTCTTCGCTAGACTCAAGTGTGTGAAAAGTAGCTACACAGAGTTCAGAGTTTATCTGACTGCAATAAACTAGTAACACGAAGTAATGGCCAAAACAACTAGATAGTGGCTCAGACAGATTCAAGCAGAGAGACTTCTATATTCTGTCTCTCGCTATGAGTTGTCTTGCTTGAGTGATAAGCGATTTCTCTTTATTCGAATTATTTACTGTCATGTCTGTCCTGTTGTACAAAATTACTGCAGCCCTTCAAGGGAAGAATTAATATAAAACCCCGAACCCTAGCAGGCCTGAACCCGACTTTCTTATAAACGTAAAACTTCAAATCTAAAGGCATCCACGCCTACTTTCATATCAAAGGTAAAACTTACAAAAAAAAAAACAAAAAAAAAACTTAAGGAACAAAAGCCTACTTTCTCATAAAAAAAAATAAAACCCTAATAGAACAGAAACTCCACATGTTATCACTTCGGCAGGTTCCAGAAGCCATCTGCGTAAAGAATACATTACAAGGATCATGTACCAATTTACCTACCAGTAACCGGTTAAACAAAAGTCACAACAGTTTGATACTAGAAGAAGGGACAACCTCGTCGCAGGTGAGCTCTGGACATCACCGAAAGTCTGCATATATATCATGGCTTTGACCCCACGCCACCAACATTGTCAACAAATAACACTTCCATTTGGGGAAGGTACTTCAAGCGAATTTCTTTAACTCTGTTCCCTAATCCTTGCTCCTGAGTCTAGCCAGCACAGACAGTGGAGCCAGGGTCCTAACCGGATTCGGAGTGTGACGTTTACTCCTTCCAGGACAGATAGTGGAGCCAGGGTCTTAACCAGATTCAACGTGTGACGTTTACTCCTTCCAGGATAGATAGTGGAGCCAGGGTCTTAACCAGATTCAACGTGTGACGTTTACTCCTTCCAGGACAGATAGTGGAGCCAGGGTCTTAACCAGATTCAACGTGTGACGTTTACTCCTTCCAGGATAGATAGTGGAGCCAGGGTCTTAACCAGATTCAACGTGTGACGTTTACTCCTTCCAGGTCAGATAGGGGAGCCAGGGTCTTAACCAGATTCAACGTGTGACGTTTACTCCTTTCAGGACAGATAGTGGAGCCAGGGTCCTAACCGGATTCGGAGTGTGACGTTTACTCCTTTCAGGACAGATAGGGGAGCCAGGGTCTTAACCAGATTCAGAGTGTGACGTTTACTCCTTCCAGGACAGATAGTGGAGCCAGGGTCTTAACCAGATTCAACGTGTTACGTTTACTCCTTCCAGGACAGATAGTGGAGCCAGGGTCTTAACCAGATTCAGAGTGTGACGTTTACTCCTTCCAGGACAGATAGTGGAGCCAGGGTCTTAACCAGATTCAGAGTGTGACGTTTACTCCTTCCAGGACAGATAGTGGAGCCAGGGTCTTAACCAGATTCAACGTGTGACGTTTACTCCTTCCAGGACAGATAGTGGAGCCAGGGTCTTAACCAGATTCAACGTGTGACGTTTACTCCTTCCAGGACAGATAGTGGAGCCAGGGTCTTAACCAGATTCAACGTGTGACGTTTACTCCTTCCAGGACAGATAGTGGAGCCAGGGTCTTAACCAGATTCAACGTGTGACGTTTACTCCTTCCAGGACAGATAGTGGAGCCATGGTCTTAACCAGATTCAACGTGTGACGTTTACTCCTTCCAGGACAGATAGTGGAACCAGGGTCTTAACCAGATTCAACGTGTGACGTTTACTCCTTCCAGGATAGATAGTGGAGCCAGGGTCTTAACCAGATTCAACGTGTGACGTTTACTCCTTCCAGGACAGATAGTGGAACCAGGGTCTTAACCGGATTCAGGGTGCGACGTTTACTCCTTCCAGGTCAGATAGTGGAGCCAGGGTCCTAACCGAATTCGGGGTGGAACGTTTACTCCATCCGGACAAACGGTCAGTGGACATGCGAAATTGATAGTTTTTCAAAGTTATAAGTATAATTGCTCTTATTAAAGACAAATAAATAGTGTCATACTCTAAAGTAGTACAAACTGTGCCACCAGCGAGGCCCGATTGAAAGCATTCTCATTTCGTAGTATATAATGTGTGGTAGCGCAAAGGTCAGTTGATATGCGCAGTTACGCCCGATTTTGTTGTCCCAATAACCACTCCCTATATCACTGCGAGAGGGCCAGTGGTCTTGGAAAGGACACGTCACACGAAGATCAACTAAACAATCAGAAGTAACTACATGATTCACAGTTTGTATGACACTACTCTTGACAACTACTTGATCATCTATTCCGACAAAACCATTTCTCATTCTCTCAGAAGAACGCAGCAATGGAAAGGAAAATAAATGAGAACAATTACGACAAAGTAACTGTGGATTGATGTGTGTGTGTGCGCGCGCGCCTGGTTCAGGCAAAAAAAAAAAGACTTGCGTTCAGTGACGATGAGAACCTACAGCAGTATGTAGGAAGATAAGATGACAGCAAAGATAACAACACAACCAGTGACAAACAGCGTAGGCTACGCATTGGCCACAAGTAATGACCTTCAAATCGCACGAGCGAAACGGGGTGGAAACAAAACACCATGAATTATTAATCCATGGGTACTTCCTCTCTCAGACTATGCGTGCACGTGTGTGTTTATGTGTGTGGTGTGTGAGGGAGAGAGAGAAGAGAGTGAGAGTGACAGACAGCACAGGAGCATACTCGAACCAATTAATGAGAACGCTAAGCTTTCTGCCTGTGACAAGTTTCATTTCTATCCTGCAATGACAAAACAAATATCTCTACCCATGACAAAGAAAGATCTGTACCTAACATAATATTACATTTCAGATGCAGCAGCCGTGGAAATTCCTACAGCATTGGGGGCGGGGGGGAAGAAAGGGAGGGAAAGAGAGAGAGAGAGAAGAAGAGAGAGAAGAGGACTGGGCGAATCGATGTGAACATGGTCACGGATTTACGGTGTTGGATCCACTCCAGCTTATCGCCTCTCGCCAGAAAATACGTATATATAGTTCATGCACTGTACTCATATCTTCCTCAAACAAGCATTGAGAACATAAATAATTTCCCTTGTCGCTGCCAATACCAGTCCTCCATGACTAAATCGCTAAAGACACACTTCAAAAGTGCAGTGCCAACTCAATCCCGGGGCAAAAAAGCAACAACTCACAAGACCTCTAGGAGTCATGACTAGTGAGGCCCACCTCCCCTTTTAGAGTGTCAGGAGTTTAATATGGCCGAAACACTTGTCTGAAAAGGGGGGTATTTCCTCTGATGATCTGAAGGAGCTGTGTTGTTGCTCCGCTCTCTATAGTAGAGAGTTTCCTGCATATTCCTCCACTAATGGGAACTTAGGCAGCGATGGCAACCCTTCCTAAACACCCGGGAACTAAAGCAAACCTGATTCAAACATGGGAGTCACAGTACGTGTATCAAACATGGGAGTCACAGTACGTGTATCAAACATGGGAGTCACAGTACGTGTATCAAACATGGGAGTCACAGTACATGTATCAAACATGGGAGTCACAGTACGTGTATCAAACATGGGAGTCACACTACATGTATCAAACATGGGAGTCACAGTACGTGTATCAAACATGGGAGTCACAGTACGTGTATTTGGAAACATAACAATCTGCGAGAAAGAGTTTCATGTGAATAACAAGCACCGGGGGGGGGGTGAACAAGGCGGCCACTGTTATACACCAAAGCACTGGACACCTCCCATCAAATAACCATCCACAAGAAAGCACTGCATCAAGTGCAGGGCATAATTTCCTGGACTATTAAACCCACTACACACCAATCTGCTCCTGCAAACAGATGAAGTACTGAGGAGATAACTGTTTCTAGATTATATAGTCCATTACCGACCCCAGTCCTCGTCCACTGGCTCTGGCTGGCATTAAGGAATCGATAATCTCTCTAAGATGTGTCGACGAACGAACAACTGCTAGCTATATTACCTCTTCAAACCAGACCTTTTATGTTTTTTTTTTCTAGCGAATTATGCAAGTGATCTTTTGCTCTCTAGCACAGGGCAACCAATATCTAAGATCAGCGCGTTCGGTTTTTTTCTAGTGTGAGTAATAAAGAAACGTGACGTTTGTTTGTTTTTTCATTGCAAGTAACAAAAGCTGTGGCTAACCTAGATTTTTTTTTCACTGCAAATAACAAAAGAAGTGGCTAATTTACGTTTGTTGTCTTTTTTTTTTCACTGCAAGTAACAAAAGAAGTGGCTAACTTATGTTTTTTTTGCTCACTGCAAGTAATAAAATACGTGGCTAACTTACGTTTATTGTTTTTTTTTAACTGCAAGTAACAAAAGAAGTGGCTAACTTATGTTTTTTTCACTGCAAGTAACAAAAGAAGTGGCTAACTTACTTTTTTTTCACTGCAAGTAACAAAAGAAGTGGCTAACTTACGTTTTTTCACTGCAAGTAACAAAAGAAGTGGCTAACTTACGTTTTTTCACTGCAAGTAACAAAAGAAGTGGCTAACTTACGTTTTTTCACTGCAAGTAACAAAAGAAGTGGCTAACTTATGTTTTTTTGCTCACTGCAAGTAATAAAATACGTGGCTAACTTACGTTTATTGTTTTTTTTAACTGCAAGTAACAAAAGAAGTGGCTAACTTATGTTTTTTTCACTGCAAGTAACAAAAGAAGTGGCTAACTTATGTTTTTTCACTGCAAGTAACAAAAGAAGTGGCTAACTTACGTTTTTTCACTGCAAGTAACAAAAGAAGTGGCTAACTTACGTTTTTTCACTGCAAGTAACAAAAGAAGTGGCTAACTTACGTTTTTTCACTGCAAGTAACAAAAGACGTGGCTAACTTATGTTTTTTTGCTCACTGCAAGTAATAAAATACGTGGCTAACTTACGTTTATTTTTCACTGCAAGTAACAAAAGACCTGGCTAACTTACTTTTTTTCACTGCAAGTAACAAAAGAAGTGGCTAACTTACGTTTTTTCACTGCAAGTAACAAAACACGTGGCTAACTTACGTTTATTTTTTCACTGCAAGTAACAAAAGAAGTGGCTAACTTACGTTTTTTTTTCACTCAAGTAGCAAAAAGACCGTGGCTATGTCACTAAGAACTGTTTCGTATTAATGAGAGCAATAATGGCTATTCTAGAAGACTAAAAACAGTTATTTTGGCAGGAAAATCAGAGCTGGTTTGAAATTTTTGTTTTAAATCTAACCTTCCTTTTCTTTGTACACATAACGGTATTTCTCCTCCTGACCTTCTTTTTCTTTGTACACCTAATAGTACTTCTTCTTCTGACCTTCCTTTTCTTTGTACACCTAATAGTATTTCTTCTTCTGACCTTCCTTTTCTTTGTACACCTAACAGTATTTCATTTTCTGACCTTCCTTTTCTTTGTACACCTAATAGTATTTCTTCTTCTGACCTTCCTTTTCTGTGTACACCTAATAGTATTTCTTCTTCTGACCTTCCTTTTCTTTGTACACCTAACAGTATTTCATTTTCTGACCTTCCTTTTCTTTGTACACCTAATAGTATTTCTTCTTCTGACCTTCCTTTTCTTTGTACACCTAACAGTATTTCATTTTCTGACCTTCCTTTTCTTTGTACACCTAACAGTATTTCTTCTTCTGACCCTCCTTTTCTTTGTACACCTAATAGTATTTCTTCTTCTGACCTTCCTTTTCTTTGTACACCTAATAGTATTTCTTCTTCTGACCCTCCTTTTCTTTGTACACCTAATAGTATTTCTTCTTCTGACCTTCCTTTTCTTTGTACACCTAATAGTATTTCTTCTTCTGACCTTCCTTTTCTTTGTACACCTAATAGTATTTCTTCTTCTGGCCTTCCTTTTCTTTGTACACCTAATAGTATTTCTTCTTCTGACCCTCCTTTTCTTTGTACACCTAATAGTATTTCTTCTTCTGACCCTCCTTTTCTTTGTACACCTAATAGTATTTCTTCTTCTTCTGTGAGCAGATACTGAATTCAGAAGCCTTCCGAGCCAGTGAGGCTCACTACTTCAGACAAGACACGTCTCCATTCCTCTTGTTCTTGATCTTTTCTCGCTAATTATCGATTCCAAGAGATAGTGTATCTTCCTATAGGCTGTCTCGCCATCGTTGTCTACGTCAGCCTCTTGGTCTTTCCCCTTTCAACACTTCTGTATTGGGCATCTTTATTTGTCTGTCCTCCTTCATTCTCTCTGAACAACCCCGACCCACCTCAGTCTGTTGGTTGTCATAATGGCTGTTATAAGCGGAGAGTAGCAAAGCAGTTACAAATGCGTACGCTGCTTTGCTACTTCTTATCTTCCGCTGCTGTGCTATAGGGTCTCTTACCTATTCATAAATTCTTCTCATTATTCTAATCTCATATCTAGCAGCATTTACTCCCCATCAATTCTCTCCTCTTCCCCTTTCATCGAGTATATACAACATATAAAGCCATCAAAACTGCATCTGCTGACATCAATCAAGTACTCATATTAAGATGATGGACATATCTCCGCTGTCACGTATCACGAACTTCGAACAAGTTTCTCACACACACACACACACATTCACACATCTAAACAACCTGTTCGCTGAAGCACCTTATCAGCGACTAAATGTTGCTGATACCCAGCAAGTTTATCTTCCCGAGTCCCGGTCAAACTTCCAACCACGACGGCTGCACTGTACAAACATAAACCAAAAACTTTGCGCGCACACGTGAACAAAATGGGCCGGCTACCTTCCCTCTTCTATTAACTACGGCTTCTTCTCCCACTAGTAACATGTTTGTCGGATCTTTCAAAAGGTTAATCCCACTGTCTTTACTTAACACGGCTAGCCCATAATTCACATGCCCAGAGGATTCTTTTATTTACCATAGTTTTTTTCATCTCCCCTCCCTTCCAAGCATCAATTCTGTCTCGTCTGTTTCATAAAAGCAATGTCACTTTGGCAATGCAGTACTCCCTTCTCTCTATTCTTACTAAAACCACTTTCTTTAAACCTTTCTTCGCAGGGCTCGGGTTGGTAGGTCTTGCACGCCGACATAAATCACTGCTCACGCCGATAATTAGGCAAGGTCTAGATAAAATTAAAAGTAGCACATTTCTAACCCTACCCATATATTGTTTTTAATTACAGAGGAAATTGATTCTCGTTAATATTGTTTGTTTGTTTGTTTTTCTGCTGAAATTTCCCAACAAACTTTATTCTGGCACAGCATGGAAAATAATTCGGGAGTGGAAGAGTTAAAAGACGGTTTGACTATTTTCAGACACAAAAACATCAATCAATATAATCATCAATATAATCGCCATCACTTTCTGGACATCCAGTGATATATTAAAATGTTGGATCGACCTTTGGAATGAAGGGTAACGGTCGTAAATTAAGCAGGTGCATTCTGGAATAGCGCAGTGCGTGCGCACACATACAAATCTGCTAGACAACGAGGGAACAAAAATTAATATTATATACCTTGAAAGGATAGGTATACAAAATTGAGTTGACCATTTGCTGGTAGCAATACCTCAAAACTCACGAGAATCAGCAGAAAAAAGAACAGCCAATGGTAAAACTGAAAATATGTGACAATCAGCAGCCAAAACAACAGCCAATGGTAAAACTGAAAATATGTGACAATCAGCTGCCAAAACAACAGCCAATGAAAAACTGAAAATATGTGACAATCAGCTGCCAAAACAACAGCCAATGGTAAAACTGAAAATGTATGACAATCAGCTGCCAAAACAACAGCCAATGGTAAAACTGAAAATATGTGACAATCAGCTGCCAAAACAACAGCCAATGGTAAAACTGAAAATGTATGACAATCAGCTGCCAAAACAACAGTCAATGGTAAAACTGAAAATATGTGACAATCAGCAGCCAAAACAACAGCCAATGGTAAAACTGAAAATGTATGACAATCAGCTGCCAAAACAACAGCCAATGGTAAAACTGAAAATGTGTGAAAATCAGCTGCCAAAACAGCAATGCCAAAAACCTGACAATATGTGAAAATCAGATGCCAAATCAAAAAGTTAAAACAAATATCTAAATTACTCTGTGTTATCATGTAAACGACACTCTCTCTGACCTTCGCGTTTAACTACTATTTTATAAGAGAAATTATATCTGCCAGTAAAATATTCTGCGACTCTTCCATGCTTTCTCTGACGTCACAGTCTCAAATCTGTCACCAAAATATCTCCAGAACGCTACGGCTGATGTCAGGTGACCAAGGTTTCCAGCTGTCTCTATGGCGATTAGATGTTCAAAATTATGACCAACTCGCGCTGAGTGTGCTCGAAAAAAACAGGCATGAATTTTTTCCTACGAGAAACGACGAAACTTTCTCACAATAAAATATGCGCAACAATTTTCTGGCTACATGTGTGAGTTGTCGGTACTGTACGCTTGCTTCCTTGGCGACGCCGCAAGGAACGAGAACACATACAAATCCCACATACGTATATGCAAACATACAGTGACAACCGAAACCTAATACTAGAGCGAATATTCAAACATGCCCGCTTAACAAGCGAACGGTTATCGCTATCTGCACTGTGTGGTTAGAACGAGCGAGAACCACGTGCAAGCCACAAATAAGAATTTCCACTTTTTCTAGTTGTACCAGCTTTCTTGATCGCGGAACTTTCCAAACTCGAGTTCACGAAACAGAATCTTACATACACGGGGATGGGCACAAAGTGGGAACGCTTACGACGTCTTATCTCCACAAGTCTACGAGGTTAGACACTCAAAGACATGCTCTCCTAACTCGATCCGGGCTATCAATAAGCTGTCGCTTCGTCCGGGGCCTTTAAATGGGGCCAAGAAGGGTACGGCGGAGGAAGAAAAGCTGGGAGGAAGCGAGGAGGGGGAATGGGAGACGGAAGGGCGCCACGTCGCGTCCGTAAAGAGAACAGGTCCGACGAGTTCTACGAGAAATAATATGACTGCTGTGACGAAGTGGGACAATGAGCTAGGAGAATATCTGCTCGAAGTATTTTTTTTCTGGAAGTGGCTTTTTTTTTGGGGGGGGGGGGTCGCCCGCGGAAGAGGGGAAGGTAAAAGAATGGTGGTGAACTCACAATATGAGCTGTAAAGTACAAAATTCATCGAACAGTGCTGGCAAAATACAGCGCTACCTCGGCATACGTCATTAGTCCGTTCCAGATCCTTGGTCGTATATCAACCGAACTTTTCCAATACCAAATAAAGGGACAATAATTAATCTGCTCTCATTTTTAAAAATCCTACTGTTGTTATTACTATAACACTGTTTAATATTAAAATACAAATGCAGTGAGTGAAATATATACTGTACATAAACGATAACTCTTCATCTAGGCTTTCGTGTGTGTGTGTGGGGGGGGGGGGGGGTCCATGGGGGCGCTTCCAATTTCAAGAAAACAGGTAGAAAAGAAAATAAGATTGTTGTTGTTGTGTTGTTGTTTAACCTGCCATTTATTCAGCTCATCTTAAACAAGACTTCTACCGAATTACTGGTATTGTTTGTTGTTTCTTGTTGCACTTGACCCCTTTTCTTTTCTCACCCGATCGCCCAAGCTTCCGCTACATACGTCTCTACCATGGTCAGGCGACCCGTGGCTGACATGCTGTGAGTGTAACAATGCTGGCAGTGCAGCAACGCATGTGGTCTCTGGCTGGTGGGTTTTACACCGTATTACAGCGAGAAGTAGATATTGTCTACTTAACGTCGCACAACTTTCCTGGTAGGGATTACCCTACACACAGAAAGTCAACAGTGTCTACTTAATGTCAAATTAACTACCCTAACTTCCGTAAGGTAATTAAGACACCTTTATATCAAATTTTATTAAGACTAATCAAGACACATCATATCAAATTTTACAAATAGTAATCAAGACAACTCTATACCAAATTTACGAGAGTAACCAAGACACTATACCAATATAGTAATTGCACAGAGTAATCAAACCACTTTATACCAAACTAACAAAAGAGTAATCAAGACGCTTCATACCAAATTAACAAAGAGAGATCAAGACACGTTACACCAAATTAACAAAGAGTAATCAAGACACTTTATACCACTGAGAAAGTAAAACTGCTGACACGAGTTTTCTTTCAGCGTAAATCAAAGGCGCCTGTAAAAGGAAACGAGCGCGACCGGCCCGGTGGCAGCGCAACCTCTTGTCGCAGGCGCACCGATTACACTAGTTTACGGTGGGTCGACTTTCAGCCTCTGTAAGCCTCAACACTGCCAATCACTTCCACTCCCTAAGCCTTGCTCAAATCAGTAACCCCCCCACCCCCCTTCACACCCCACCCCCTTAACTATTCACACAAGATATTGCTTAACTGTGTCGCCTGTATTACGTTCGGTCGACTTGACAATAACTAGGGAAAAGAAAAAAAAAGGGTGAACTTGCTGAACAACGATAAACGCATAAGGAAGACATTCTGTATGCTAGGTTATGCCGTTTACGGAAAAACGCACAAGCAGAACAAAATTGGGGGGGGGGGATTGGACGTTGTTTCATGCGCTGGTGTAATCTTTTGTCAGTCACCCGTATCAGTTTTGTCCCATACTAGAGAAGGTCTTACAGCTTTGTACTTGCCACGACAAAGCCAGAATCATACCGGACTGATTATCGTGGTGTAGATTGCGACAATTATCTTGCACTGATTATGAATTCAGCCAAAGCCATATGGTCAAACGCATAAACAAATGTAAAGAACTACTCAAACGAAAGGTCTGTCGACCAAAGGAATCACAGGCACTCACAGGGAGATATTCTAACTGGGAAATAATCCAGTGACAGCTTGGAAAATGCAGCAGACGAAAGCAAGGTAGATTTGACCTACAGCGCTCTGGAAAAGATGTATCTATAACAATAGTGCAATCTTTTATCTTTTTCTTCGGCCTTAGAAATTCTCCTAGGAGAAGAAAATGCTAATATTAACACCAGAGACAAAGGTTCTGATTTACCAGACATGTGTACTTGGCCTTCTCTAATATAATGGGAGGGAGCGAAATTAGCGACATCAACTGGCATCAGGTCTGGCGAATAATAACCGCCCAAGACCTTGCCCCACATCTCCGCATCTAGTAACGGGCCCAGTCTGACTAAAAGGGCAGAGTCGTCCCCCCCCCAAGAGGTGGAGTCTGCTAAAGAAGTACTGCACGCCCCCTGTTTTATAGTTTCAAAGAGGAACTGACAAAAATGGCCGCCGTAATCCGCTTCAGTCGGACATGATACTGTGCTTTAACTACCACTGCGGCATCGGCTGCAGAAATAACATCATCAGCTTCGTCATTCCAAGAAGAAGAGGAAGAGATGGAAGAAGAAGAACGGACAACATATCCAGGATGTAATAGCAAACAAATAAACCAGACAACTTATATCCACAGAAGTAATCTAAACAATAAACAAATAAACCAGACAACTTACATCCACAGAAGTAATCTAAACAACAAACAAATAAAACAGACAACTTATATCCACGGAAGTAATCTAAACAATAAACAAATAAACCAGACAACTTATATCCACAGAAGTAATCTAAACAATATTTTTAAAAAACTTTCATCTTCTCTGATTCAAAAGAAGAAAAATAGACAACAACAAAAAATGACGGGACAACAGAACCATTACTGTTAGTGCCACAGCCTACCGTACTAACACTCACAACGTGAACAGACAGCAGAACAAGACTGCTATGACTGTGGCCTACTGCGGTGATGTATGACAACCATATCTCCAAATAAAATACATGATGAACTTCTGACGGGAAGGATGTCACGAGGCAGACCACAACTAAGGCACAGGACAACATTAATGAGAGATGTTTCCATCTGCCATGATGGTCGGGAATAACAAGCCAAAGATTCCGCTCGACAACTTCCATATACATATCAACCATCCACCTGCCTCACAACTATCTTCTACAGTCAGGAGGATCACTGCAGTCTGGTACAAGCCGCTTGCTAAGTGCATCACATATATTCACATATGGCGTAAGTTTTCTTCATCGCAAGGCAAGGCAAGCACATCTGAACTTCCCTTTTCATTCAATAACGCGAATAAGGCAAGCCGATGCAAATAGTATCCACAGTGAAACACAACTCTGGAAATAGTATCCACAGTGAAAGGCATCGCATGCAAACGATCTCGCAAATCGATTGTCAAGAACTGCTTCCTCTACATACACATTTTACATGAAATGAGAAGGAACACAGGTGGCTGTGAGGGTCGAAACATTCGCATGCCCAAGCGGAGTTCAGGGTTCGAGTTCGGTCTCGTTATTGGGATTTCTAAATCGAAAAGGTGCCTTCCTCAGAGTTATCAAGCCTTTACTTTGATCTGGGAGATGGCGTGCTCTGATTCTAAAAACAGACAACATCTGCAAACAAGGCAAGCAAGCCTATACTCACTACAGCGTTATCATTTTAATGAAATATAGACATTCGCGCATAAATTATAAAGTACATTATTTCAGTTCGGTAGTGTTTCTATAAGCAAAAAGAAAAAAAAAATCCAAGCTGAAACCATGTCATTCCTGCCAGTTTCAGTGGAATATAAACTGAAATGATTATAGTACTACTAAATGTAAAATGAACTGAAATTGTTATAATACTATTATATAAACTATAAACTGAAATACTTATAGTACCACTGTAATAAAGAATATAAATTATATACAGCAGCACTGTGAGTAGTCATCACAAGTGGTCACAGTATAGTCATAAACAGAACTGTAGGATACGAAATGAATATCAGTCTCAGTTAAAGATGCTGATATATAAGATGTGTTTCATGAACCATCAAACAAAGAAAGAAAGAAAGAAAAGAAAAGAAAGAAAGAAAAGAAAGAAAGAAAGAAAGAAAAAGAAAAGAAAGAAAGAAAGAAAGGAAGAAAGAAAGTGGATATTCCCTACAATTTTATGGACTTCGTCTAGCATGTTAGGGCAAATGTGAACAGTGAAAATACAACTTCCCTGGTAGAAGTACCAGTCACTCCTCTTATAGCTACGCTGCAACATAACTATAGCTGCGATTGCACTTTAAGAAAGATAAGATATTTTTTTACTTACATGATCTTTTTAAGACACTTTTTTAAAAACTAGACAAACAGAATGATTGACGTAATCTATATCATGATTGTTATAAGCTTGACTATACTGGAATCAGTGAATAATTTCAGTGTATCACCGGGGGGGGGGGGGGGGGGGTTCATATTTCCTTCCACATCTCCAGCAAAATAAACAAGGAAAGATAAGATCAGGGTAAGATTTAGATTGTTGAAATTATGAGGCACTTTTATCTGAAAACCTAGAGATAAATGTTAAAGTCTTAGAAATGTCTAGTTTTTTAAATTCTTTTTTTTTCCAAAAAAGAAAAATGGGTGGCCAATATTTCACCATAAAGCACAGCGCCATGACGCCACTACAAGCAAGGCAAAGGCAAAATGAATAATGATAACAATAAACAAATGGAAGTACTGTCGACTTACCAAGTCCTGCTTGAGGGATATGGGCACGTACTGGACGTAGTAGTAGGGGTGCATCCTCAGCCGTCGGTACGAGTGGACCGCAATGGTGGACGGTGTACGGAGCTGGCGTGCGGTGCTTGTACTGCCGGCCGGGACGGCTGCGCTAAATGACGGCCGGTTAGCCCCTCGCCGTCTCAACAAGTGCTGCGACGCTGGGAGATATTTCTGCTTACTGGTGCTGCTGCTGTCTGCTGATGGCACCACCACTACGGCACTAGTGATGACACACTTCTAAGTGTTTCTCTGAGGCTAGCAGGTGTTTCTGCTGTTCTCCGACTCTCCTTGTTTACTGAGTAGAATATAGCAAGTGTTGTTAGATAGACGCGCCGAAACACATGCGGGACAATCAGCAACGACCGAGACCTGTAATGGCTGAAAGCACAACAAACGTTCCGTACCGAAAACTACTCCGTAGAGATCCGCTTCAGTCAGCGCATACAAAACACGGTTAACAGTAAGTCATGGAAGAGAAAGTCTGTCCAACAGGAACACGTGAACTCTGCGATCACACGGATGGCCTGACTCTCACCACCACCACCACTCTACTTACAGCTTATCATTATGATACTGTATCTCATTAAGCGGGTCCACCACATCGCTTTAATGTAATCCTGTACTGCTACCAGAGTCCCTCATACAGACTAATATTAACAAGTTCACAGTGTAGGCCTGAATACAGAACTACCTGTCGAGGGTTTGAAAAAAAAAATACACCACATGACACACAGAAAATCGATAGATATCTAAATGGCAATTTCTTGGCTAGGGCCCCTCCCAGTACCAATGGCGCACGGCGGAGAGCTCGGTATTGGGGAAGACGAGGGCAGTACACAAATATCCGCTAGACTCAGTCCTCTATGAAACTTTCCCACAATGCGCAGCGAATGAAGGCGCGAAGTTCGTGTCTGAGGTGAAAGCGATGCTCGGTTTAGCTGTTCTACTGCTAGTTAACTCTTTAGTCTCCAACACTCAACCTGCGACTATATTCCAGAGGTCCTTGAACTGTGTATGCCGAGGTCCCTAATCTGTGTATACTTATGTCTGAGAACGGGAGAGAGAGAAAAGCTACCACCAAAATTATCAGAATACAATGGGGGGAAACTCAGTATTTATGTAATCCACAAAATAGTAAATTCTACACTATGAGTCTTACAGCTGTGAAATAACTTCGAAGCTCCACGACCTAGTTTCAATTAACATTATACATTTACAGTACTGTGTTAGGATTTTCAACACATTTGATACAATTAACATCGCTGTTGTATCTAGACCAACAGGTAGCAGTAAGAATAAATGGTGAAACAACAACTTGGTTTGACATAAAACAAGGAGTCCGTCAAGGGTGCAAAATGTCGCCTTACTTATTTAACTTGTATACTGAAAATATAATGAGGAATGTTAGAGAAGATGTAGACAAAGAATATTACGATGCCATAAAAACTGGAGGTTATGAAATACCAGAGATTACATATGCTGATGACACAGTCCACAACACAAAAAAAGAATGGAAATACTAATTATGTCAGTCCATAAGAATAGTAAAGAACAAAACCTCAAAACTAAATTGATGACAACTGAAAAAACAAATAAGGCAGCTGATATATGTATCAATGAGGAAAAACTGGAGGAGGAGGAGGAGGAGGAGGAGAGTTCTGAATATTTTGGATCATTACTAGCTAATAATGAAGACACAATGAGGGAAATTAAAGGGAGAACATCTATCGCTCTTCAGAAAGTAAAACAACTAAAGAATATGTGGAGAGGAATAGACAGAACTACAAAAATAACACTTTTAAGGGCATGCATCTTTCCCATCGCAACATATGGCTGTGAGACCTGGACATTTAACAAAGCAGCTGAGATATACATGAATGCTTTTGAATGTAGATGCTACAGAAGGGTTCCTCAAATATCATGGACACAAAAAAAGAACAAATATATCCATACTACAAGAACTTAATATTGAAGAAGGTTGGCTAGTAAAGAGGGTCAAACAGAGAAAACTTAAATATTTTGGACACATTAAACGTCGTGAGAATTAAGAGAAGACCGTCTTGGAAGAGTACATAATGGGAAAAAAGAAAAAAAGAGGAAGACCAAGACGAAGATGGCTGCAAGACATGGTTGATGATCTGCAAACGGATGCATCAGCAGCAGGGCATCTGTTTACAACTGAGAGGCATACAGGAGAGCTGTTAGGGAGGCAGAGTTCCGCAAGGGACATACAAATGACTGGCTGACATTTACAGTATTTTGTCACAGGGAAAGCTGTGGGTTGCAGATAAGGGTACCTGGTAATCCAGTGTCGAGGAAAACAATCACTGAAGGTGGACGAATATCCGGCGTGCGTGTCTGTGCAAACTAGACGGCGCTGCATACACGACAAGGTGAATAAAAGAACAAGAAGATATTACACAAAATTTCAATGGGGTGGGGGTGGGGGTGTGGGGAGAGAACTTGCGAAATCTTATGAGGATATGCATGTAAATCTACCAGACTGAGTCTTTGCTATGAAAGAAAGGTCATGCAACTTTCAAACTGTAAATAACTATTAATCACAGGCGCGTTATTTTAATGCTGCTAAATGCGTCTCCCCAAAAGCTTTCGTCCCGCGATTTCCTTACAGATTCTGTTTCAACAACAAAGTTGATTATAATTTTATCCGTCCATTTCTTCAAACTATAGATAAGCAGATTTTTATAATTTATCTTATAATTTAACTAAACTGTATAAAAACCATCAAATGAACGACTGAAGAGGTCCTCAGAGATGCTTCTGAACAATGAAAACTAGTCAGACTTTTTTTTCGGGCAAGTCGAAGAAGGAAGCTAGAGAAATTGGTCATGACCGGGAAAATCCAGGGGGGGGGGAGAAGAGAGAGAGAGAACAGTAGGCGAGGGAGTCCATGAGAAACAAATCTCACTGGACTGACCAAGTGGCGTGGGATAAAAGGAAAGCATCAGCATCAAAGATCTCACAAGATTGAGAAGCAGGGTCACCAGCTCTATCCGGCACGCCACGTGATATATGTAAGACGCTCAAACTTAATCATAAAGAGTATGATTATGCTAACTAAACTATATGATCACGCGAACAAATGATGAACAAAACGACCTTACTATACTTTTTTTTACCAGCTGCAGCTTCGCTCTCAATAAGAATCTAGAACAGGATTTGGCAACAGTCACCAAGTGGAAATCAAACAGATTTGGAGAATTAAACTCAAATCTATCAGTAAAAGGCCCATATGCCTTTTTTGTCCTCAAGGTCAAACCTATCATTTAAAAGCCCATATGCAACCCTGCCCTTAAAGTCAAATCTATCAGTAAAAATCTCATCTGCAAATACTGTCCTTAAATCAAATCTACCAGTAAAAAGCCCATATGCAATCCTGCCCTTAAAGTTAAATCTATCAATATAAAGCCCATCTGCAATCTGGCACTTAAATCAAACCTGCCAGTAAAAAGCCCATCTGCAAATCTTGTCCTTAAATCAAGTTTACCAGTAAAACCCCCATATGAAATATTTCCCTTAAAGTCAAATCTATCAGTTAAAAAAACACATGCCCATATACAATCCAGTCCTCGTGCTCAGATGAAGCAGCTCTTGTATATTTACCTATCAAGACTAGTAACTACTGCTAGTCACCACGTATCTTCAAAATAAAATTAACTGTAACTAGAAACTACTGCTAGTCACCACGTATCTTCAAAATAAAATTAACTGTAACTAGAAACTACTGCTAGTCACCACGTATCTTCAAAATAAAATTAACTGTAACTAGAAACTACTGCTACAGTCACCACGTATCTTCAAAATAAAATTAACTGTAACTAGAAACTACTGCTACAGTCACCACGTATCTTCAAAATAAAATTAACTGTAACTAGAAACTACTGCTACAGTCACCACGTATCTTCAAAATAAAATTAACTGTAACTAGAAACTACTGCTACAGTCACTACGTATCTTCAAAATAAAATTAACTGTAACTAGAAACTACTGCTACAGTCACCACGTATCTTCAAAATAAAATTAACTGTAACTAGAAACTACTGCTACAGTCACCACGTATCTTCAAAATAAAATTAACTGTAACTAGAAACTACTGCTACAGTCACTACGTATCTTCAAAATAAAATTAACTGTAACTAGAAACTACTGCTACAGTCACTACGTATCTTCAAAATAAAATTAACTGTAACTAGAAACTACTGCTACAGTCACCACGTATCTTCAAAATAAAATTAACTGTAACTAGAAACTACTGCTACAGTCACCACGTATCTTCTAGAAACTACTGCTACAGTCACCACGTATCTTCAAAATAAAATTAACTGTAATGAAACAGCAGAAAAAAAGATCGATCAAACAGAAAAAAAAGAGGTTGCGGCCCGAGCGTGACTCACAAAAAAAAGCTTGAGAACCCCTGGTAAATATGGCTTCTGCCGTCTTTTAAATATGTACAAACAATGTGGACTAATCCCTAAAACACTCTACATGCTTCATCGATCATTGTATCAGCTTTGTAAATATTGCAGCTTTAAGCTGATTCTGATATTGGCAAGTACTTGATGACAACGACTGCAGTGTTATTAAATTAACCCTCTCTACAACACTAGAACTGACTATTTTGCAACAATATAATACAAACCCGTTTCAAAGCAACACACACATTCAAGAAGAAAAATCTATCTACACGCCTTTATCGTTAGCGCTCTTAAACCAATGGAACGTGCGAAAATCAAATGAACACACTTGACCTTACGGCACAAAACTGTTTTAAATAACTGAACGTACGATCTCTCCACATCGACAAGTCTAACAGGGCAGGCTGATTAATGTAAAACCTATATAAATAAATAAACACCCGATATCAAATGCGATAATTTACATACACGTGCTTTCCCATGATTCACTGTGCTCCACCACCAACGACCCCCCCCCCCCCTTTTTTCTCGACTTATTGAAGCTATCGGGATTTTTTTTTTATGAAACGGTTAAAAACTTGATTTAAACTTACTGTAACCAAGATGGCACGTCCACGCTAGCGTACCAAGGCTTGTTGGCCGATCAACAGTTAACTAAACACTTTACACAGGTCTTGCCGAAATCAGAAGTGCTTTGCGCTGAATTCTGCAGGCAACCTTTCAGCCGGGCTGAACGCCACCTGGGTCACATAACCTCGTGTCGATGGTGATTAAAAAGGAAGCCAGCTCGAATCCGTGAATCAGCTACAGGGCATGTCGCCTACTTATTTATGCCTGCGTTTATTAAGTGTGTTGGGCCTGCGTGCTCAGATGTAAGCGCGCACGCCTACAGGTGTGTGTGTGTGTGTGTGTGTGTAAGCGTGTGTCACAACAGGAAAATCCAACTTACAGTCTCAACTCCCCTCTTCATAAACCAGCAACATAAACAGTAACCCACGCCATGACGTAGCAACCAAACACAAATTTATACCTGTACAACTGGCCAGGACGCACGATTCAGATTCAACGATTTAATCAACTACACGCTGTACACACTGGAAAACGATCGTTCTAGCGTATATCATAAAACTGCGCTGCGTACTGAAAGGAAAAGAGAAGCCATTCTGTCATAAACTACCTTTTGGTAACAGTCACGCTCTTTGCCTTTTAGACCACTTTTACTTTCAACGTTGGGTGGGGTCTGGCCGCGTGACACCTGAATGATGAGCTGGCTTGAGAAATGGAAGGCCTTCCTTCTCCCCGAAGCGAGGGATTCATCAATTTGAACTGATCACTTGACAGATTAAAGTCCGCGCTCAAAACGTCCGCGTAAATAGCAGGGTCAGATATCGACAGAACATTTCCACGTTTTATATTTTACCTTCTTGCTACTTTTTTTCTCTATAAAATCGCTCATATTTCCTTTCCAATCTTCTTCTTTTTTTCCCTCCTGACACAAAGCTATCATGTCTTGGTGTGTTATTTCTACCAGTCTTACGCTGGTGTGTTAAGAGTTACTTTTCTTTGCTTTTCCAACAAATGTACTCAATGAGAAGCAACTTGTAACAAGAGAATTTCTTGTCAAATTAAGGGCTCAAAGGAACGGGACGCTCAAAGTGAAACAATCAAACTGGAATTATTTGATTGCGGAGGTGGAAGAAGAGAGAGAGAGAGGATAAAAGGGAAGAGAAGAGAGAGATTCTACCATTATGTAATTTAATCCCTAAGGAAGAAAGAAGTGAAAACAAACTACATTTCACAAGGACAGTCAGTGTGACATGTAGTTTGTTTTCACTTCTTTCTCGTGTAGATCTCGTGACTTAACTCCACTAATCAAGTCAATCTTTACCAAATTCTTATATCTTTCTCCACGCGCCAGCAATTTAACACTACTTCTGCGGCTACGCTGTAGCAAGCAATAATTGGAAAACTCCCCTTGACTTTTCTGTTCCACTTACAAGTAAAATTGAAAACAGCAAATTCCACACACTTTTCTCGCCTCATATACCTCCTCGTACAAGATTGTTCATCAGTGCATGGTTGGTTGCATTCTGAGGATTTTGTGTAACCTCAGCGAGAGTGAGAGAGAGAGAGAGAGGGAGGGAGAGAGAGAGAGGGGGAGAGAGATATGGAACTGAAATTGGACGAGTACTGAAAACTGCTTGTAGAAGTTGACACCTCTTACCTCCAGATCTGGGTGGAAGACCAAAACTCTGATACAAAGCACACAGACACATAGGGGCAACACTAAGCCCGCGGAAACATTTTTGTGTGGCCCGCAGCCCATCTAGGTAGTTTCTTTAAGAGCTATAATTTGCTGGAAACGCTAACAACATTGATTTTACATTACAGAGCTACAACAGCCTGGCTTGATAACTCAACAATGTAATAATATAATAGATCCCACCCCCACTCTCTCTCTCTCTCTCTCTCTCTCTCTCTATATATATATATATATATATATATATATATATATATATATATATATATATTCCATTAAATTTAATTTGTGCATTTTGCGACTATGATGTTCACAAATTTGACATCTGGTTCATAAATATGACATTTTTAAAGAGTGTGGCTCGCGTGAATGCGGAAAAGGTCTCTTTTGGCCCGCCGGACTAAAAAAAAAAAAAGGTTCCCCATGTCTTAACTAGGACATCCTAGGAAGAAAACGTTCAGAAGAAATAACCGCCTATTTAATATGACTAAAATTATGTACATTAGGAATACACTTTGCCGAAATTCTAACTACGCGAGATATAAAGCCATTAAGACTCACTGCTGCAGATAAAGTTCGTCTCCACTCCTCCCTATTCCTAATCTTCTCTCTCCAGTTGGTGACACCAACTTCCTTTAGATCCTCTTCTATGTTGTCTTTCCATCTCTGTCTTGTTCTACCCTTTGGTCCTGTTTCCCTCATCTCTTGTGCATTTTCGTTTCTTTGTTCTCTTCCATGCTTTCTACATGCCCCAGCCAGCGTAGTCTATTCAGTTTCAAGACATTTATGAGTTGGGATTTA
Organism: Achatina immaculata; assembly: GCA_009760885.1. Classification (NCBI taxonomy): domain Eukaryota; kingdom Metazoa; phylum Mollusca; class Gastropoda; order Stylommatophora; family Achatinidae; genus Lissachatina; species Lissachatina immaculata. The sequence continues at coordinate 7,355,646 of CM019717.1, forward strand.
AATAAGCTGTTCAGTTCACTGTTCTTTCTAGCTCTCTATTCTCCACTGCTGGTATCTTTTATGGCCCAAAGATTCTTCTTAGGATCTTGTTCTCAAAGATCTGCAATTATTACTCATCTTTCTTTGTTGTACTCCACGGTTCTGATCCATACATGACAGCTGGTCTTATTAAAGTTTTGTAGATTGTTATTTTGGTACAAGATTTTGGATTTTAACAGGTTTTGCAAAGCAAAGTATATTTTATTCTCTATCTCCAACTGTACTCTGCTCCTAATTTCATCGCTTACTATGTTGCTTCTTTTGAAGGCTGTGCCCAAATATTTGTGTTTCTGCTTTCCTAATGATCATATCTCCAACACTTATATAATCTGCATCATTCTGCCCCTAGTCTCTTGATGTCTTCATACACTCTGTCGTTAATGGCATCAAGCCCACTTTCAGTGCTACATCTCTCAGGTGAATGCAGGTATTGATAACTTCTTGCATAGTTTCCCCCATCAGGTCGATGTCATCAGCCTATCCTGGTATTTTACCTTGTTCTTCTGCACTGCTTTATTGCTTTCACTTTTCTGATTACCTTTTCTAGTGCTAGGCTGAAAAGTAACGGAGATAATGTATCACCTTGTTTTAAGCCAGTTCTTTTATAGAAGGGGTCTGACTTTCTTCCTTTATACATTACTATATTTTGTGCATCCTCCATGCATATTATGGTAAAATTGATTAACTTATTAGGTAGGTATATATAAGTGTATTCGCAGGAAACAACAAACTGTCTTATGATCAATGTCTGGCGAAAGACAATTACCAAAGTCGCTCTTCGAAAGAAGAAAACGGGCGTCTCCCATGTGCTACGATGCTAATTCCTGTACAACTAACAAACACGTGCACAAATTGGTTAGACTAAATGACTAAGATTCTGTGTGAAGAATCTGTGTTACGTGTGAGGCAGTGACCCAATGTTAAGGAGAAGCGGGAAAATCCAATAACCCACAGATTCCTCCTAGTCAATACCCACAGTGGATCTCCTCCTCCCCTTCCACCCCACCCCCCCCCCCCCTTTTCAGAAACAGAAAGTGTCCGGGGTAAAAAGGCCGAAACAGACGGAAACGATACTTCCTCTGCTTACCGAAGTTACGTGGCTGATTTGTCATCTATAACTGAGACATACTGAGCACAAAACTGGCACTTATATTACGGGCGATATATGAGGAGCACACATTCATGACGGCGATATATGAGGAGCACACATTCATGACGGCGATATATGAGGAGCACACATTCATGACGGCGATATATGAGGAGCACACATTCATGACGGCGATATATGAGGAGCACACATCCATGACGGCGATATATGAGGAGCACACATCCATGACGGCGATATATGAGGAGCACACATCCATGACGGCGATATATGAGGAGCACACATCCATGACGGCGATATATGATCAGCACAAATCTATGACACAACACATGACGAGCACAAATCTATGACACAACACATGACGAGCACAAATCTATGACACAACACATGACGAGCACAAATCTATGACACAACACATGACGAGCACAAATCTATGACACAACACATGACGAGCACAAATCTATGACACAACACATGACGAGCACAAATCTATGACACAACACATGACGAGCACATATCTATGACGGCGATATATGACGTATAGAACACAAATCTGACACCTGTATAATACGATATATGATGAGAATAAAGCTGGCACTTGATATGACGCGATATATGACGAAAAGTCCACAAATCGACACTTGTATAACGAGAATAAAACTGGCACTTGATATGACGCGATATATGACGAACAGAGCACAAATCTGACACCCGTATAACGCGATACATAACGAGAATAAAACTGGCACTTGATATGACGCGATATATGACGAACAGAGCACAAATCTGACACCCGTATAACGCGATATATAACGAGAATAAAACTGGCACTTGATATGACGCGATATATGACGAACAGAGCACAAATCTGACACCCGTATAACGCGATATATAACGAGAATAAAACTGACACTTGATATGACGCGATATATGACGAACGCAACAAATAAACCTCACCAGCGTGTATAACCTGACTAGATTGGTAAAAACTTATTTCAAAGTTTTAAAATGATTTTTTAAACTAATATTCTTGTTCTGTTCCTTTAAAAAAAAAGGGGGTAATGGGGACTAGTTCTGATGATGGTGTATTAATGTCACGCGCAGTAGGAATTTAGTCTAGGCGGTCTGGAGGCCTCTTTTGCCTAAATTCGATTACAGTTGGCGAAATCGGGACAAGCGTCGCTAACTCAGGGCAGAGATTCGTTGCCCGGGGGGTCTCGGATAAAGTAAACTCGACTACGGAAAATATCCTGTATGATCGAATATAATCAGTGCGCTTTCATGCATCGGCTGGACGGGACAGACGACTGAAATCTTATCGGAAACATAATTGTTGGGATTTGGGGGGGGGGGGGGGGGGAATAAAACCGGGGTACTGTTTAAAGAAGGGACATGTTGCCTTTTTTATTATCTCTGGCCTCACACACTCTGTGCCCCCCCCCCAACCCCCTTTCTGATTCTATGCATAGAAAAAAACGACAAAGGCAACTGACACGCCCACAATTAAGGCACCAGTAATTAATGAGAAAATAGCTAACCCCGAGACTGTTGAATCTGCTTCGTATGATACTACAACAACAATAACAAAATAATGCAAAAAACAAACAGAATTTAACTGAGGCAAACAATATTTAAGTGCAAGGCTGTGACATAACACCCAAAATCCCAACACGAGACGGAGGAACATTTGAGTAAAACAAAACGTAAATTATAAAAAAAAGGAATTAATAAACAAGATTTTATAAAAGTGATGTTGATAGTTAAAACAAGATCCGAACAAAAACACCGCCCTACAGAGCTGACAGTGCACAGCACGTGGCACACGCGAGACCGGCGCAAAATCAGACTATTTCTACCGGTCGAGAGAATTTTATATCACACACGAGACAACCACAAAATCAGACTATTTCTACCGGTCGAGAGAATTTTATATCACACACGAGACAACCACAAAATCAGACTATTTCTACCGGTCGAGAGAATTTTATATCACACACGAGACAACCACAAAATCAGACTATTTCTACCGGTCGAGAGAATTTTATATCACACACGAGACAACCACAAAATCAGACACTTGTATAACGCGATATATAACGAGAATAAAACTGACACTTGATATGACGCGATATATGACGAACTCAACAAATAAACCTCACCAGCGTGTATAACCTGACTAGATTGGTAAAAACTTATTTCAAAGTTTTAAAATGATTTTTTAAACTAATATTCTTGTTCTGTTCCTTTAAAAAAAAAGGGGGTAATGGGGACTAGTTCTGATGATGGTGTATTAATGTCACGCGAGACAACCACAAAATCAGACTATTTCTACCGGTCGAGAGAATTTTATATCATACACGAGACAACCACAAAATCAGACTATTTCTACCGGTCGAGAGAATTTTATATCACACACGAGACAACCACAAAATCAGACTTTCTACCGGTCGAGAGAATTTTATATCACACACGAGACAACCACAAAATCAGACTATTTCTACCGGTCGAGAGAATTTTATATCACACACGAGACAACCACAAAATCAGACTATTTCTACCGGTCGAGAGAATTTTATATCACACACGAGACAACCACAAAATCAAACTATTTCTACCGGTCGAGAGATTTTTATATCACACACGAGACAACCACAAAATCAGACTATTTCTACCGGTCGAGAGAATTTTATATCACACACGAGACAAGCACAAAATCAGAAACTATTTCTACCGATCGAGAGAACTGTATATCACACACGAGACAAGGACAAAATCAGAAGCTATTTCTACCGATCGAAACAAGCTTGTATCACATAGGAGACCAGAAACTATTTCTACCGATCGAGAGAACTGTATATCACACACGAGACAAGGACAAAATCAGAAGCTATTTCTACCGATCGAGACAAGCTTGTATCACATAGGAGACCAGAAACTATTTCTACCGATCGAGACAAGTTTATATCACATACGAGACCAGGAACTATTTCTATCGACTGAGAGAATCTTATACCACACATGAGACCAGAAACTTTCTACCTACCGAGAGAATGTCATAGACCACATATGAGTAGAAGGGTCCTAGTTGTCTGGACTAGCGTGTAAGAAAGGTCAAGACCCTTTTGACGTTTCTGACACGCTCTTACGAAGCAAATCATATTAACGCAGAGAGGTAAACGGACTTGGGAACGGACAGATTTCTCGCAAACCTGGTACAAGTCTGGAATGACTGCTGCCTGCGTATGACCCAACACTACTATCTGAGTATGACCCAGCCTACTTTCTCGTCCAAGTACTTATAAATCTGATGATCCACGTAACAAGATAAAGAAAAAAAAAACACTCAACAAAATACATTCCACTGTCTCTGAAATGACCATCATCATCATCATCACACGCAGTATTAATTAATACCTAACAACAGCCTACCTAGCACTTGAGCTTGCCATACAAATCACAATTCTATTCAGCCTGATCAAAATCTAAACATGACTTAAGCACAAGCTCCTCTCTATACAACCACGTTAACGCGTTTCAATAAACAGCTACTTCCATTCGTCTGCTCGATTCTCTTTAAACGAAATAAACAGAAAGAAAAGCTCGCGAAGAATATAATAAAAAAAATTCACATTTGCAAGTCAAACAGTCACAAGAGTTCTGGATACGCAGCAACCCCCTTTAGAAACTTCTAGAAAAAAAAAAAAAGAAAAAAAACAAGCCCAGAACGTCAACCTCACAGAAGTGAAATCCCGAAGTACTAAACGAAACGGCTGGGGTCTGGGTTTACATATGCATAAATAGCTATCGGCGAAAATATCCCTTTAGATTTGGACTAAACACGCATTTCTGTTCAAGGCGCTACACACACCCCAGCAAATATGCAATATCCTTCTACAAGTCGTTTCTTCCTATGTTAACCTGGAGGAACACAGCGTGAACTGAAGTCCCCGTTCACTGCAGCTAAACGGGGTAAACATATACAGGCAAGAAGAGAAGGAGAAAGCAAAGTAACAGGCCGACTACTTTTGTTATCTTCGTGGCCTAGATAATCTAGGGAAAATAAATATACGTGTCACCTGGTATCCCTATTTTAACAGCGAAATTACAAAGCATTTTTATCTGGCCTGGGTTACTTCTCCCACGGCTCTTCTTTTATGATGTGTGTGAGTGTGCGATTCAACCGCTTCTCAAAGGCTTAAAAAGCTGTGTCGCTTGAACATGTTTGGCGGCCATGAGACGACTTCTCCGACATTTCCAACCGGTCTAGGCGGTCGGCGTAACCGACGTCACGTGTGCACATACCCGTACACGCACAGGCCACAGAGAAATGCTTTACCCTAGATCTGGGACGACAGTGTGAGTGGAAAGTTCGTGTCCCTGCTTGCGTGGCTTCTGTGATGACTTCGGCGGGAACTATGTTCTTCCAAACTCCTATTAAGCCTCGGGCACACCTGTATATTACAGCCTACATATTATAATAATGACTGAATATGTTCACAACGAATAGCATAGATCTGGATGTCAATCCATGAGAGACTTTACATCGAAAAGCGAATGCGGAAGAGCTAATGAAATACCTTCTCCAATCCCCTCCCCCCCGGCAATGTGAGCTGGTGTTCTTTGCGGCCAATGCCGTGAAGGTGCTTGAGACAGCGTCGTGTCGTCTTGCAGCTTTTTTTTTTCTTTCTTCATACCCTTAGTGCAGCTAAAAAAAGAGGGCGTGAAATACTTCTTTAGCAGACTCCACTACCATATGGGGTACAGCTATCCCTGCTCCGTTAGCCAGGCCAGGAGGCCTATTACTAAGGGGACACCAACGGAGAGGTGGGACAAGGTCTTTCTCGGCTATGGTTCGCCAACCCTGACGCCACCATGTAAGCAATGGTTCGCCAATCCTGATTCCAGCATATCAGCTATGGTTCGCCAACCCTGACGCCACCATGTAAGCAATGGTTCGCCAACCCTGACGCCACCATGTAAGCAATGGTTCGCCAATCCTGATTCCAGCATATCAGCTATGGTTCGCCAACCCTGATGCCAGTATATCAGCTACGGTTCGCCAACCCTGATGCCAGCATATCAGCTATGGTTCGCCAACCCTGATGCCAGCATATCAACTACGGTTCGCCAACCCTGACGCCAGCATATCAGCTACGGTTCGCCAACCCTGACGCCAGCATATCAGCTATGGTTCGCCAACCCTGATGCCAGCATATCAGCTATGGTTCGCCAACCCTGACGCCAGCATGTCAGGTATGGGTCGCTGAAGTCCTCGCCCCCCTCCCCTTTCCCTGTGAAAGACTTATCCGCACTTACAGCGACTCAGTAAAAGAGTTCATCATTCATCATCATTTGAACAATAAACAGGAGCTACACGTTGAAAACAAACACAAAAAGATAAGGGACTAGAACCTGCAACACAAACATTTCATGCTATTACCGTGGTCCGTTGCTCACATTAACAGTACAACCAGTCATAAGAAAAGCTGGTAGAAACATGCTGTTCAGCAACTTACACAACTATAATAAACATATATCTGCTTCGGACTCTTCTCAGTACGAAAAATACCGCTATCATAAACAGAATTATCGACAACTTATAACGAGAGATGAGACTGGCAGCAGTGGCGGACTTAAACAAGAAGTTGCAGAAAGAAGTAAATAACCGCAGAGAGACGGCGTGGGGGGGGGGGGTCAGAAAAGGTTCTGGTGACTGGTCTATGCGCACACGGGAACTAAAGGAATTACGACCTGATCAGGTGTCACGCCTTATTTTCGTTCTCCGCCTCCGGACAGTCCCACAAGTTTTACATGAAGTAACGCCGGGCTACAGAATCTAGCACGCTGGGACTACCAGTAACGCCAGAGGCTGAATCATATTGCACGTCCCAAGATGTAAACACATTTTCAAAGATGGGACCCGTGGCGCGGCAAGAATACACGTTTTCTCTGACCCACTGCCAGTACTGAAACAAAACTCTCATCTGTTTTCACACATGCACATAAAACTATTTTCACATACTAACAAACATATCTATTTCTCGCAAACAATGAAAAACAAGAAATGGAAAGACCGAGAGAGAGAGAGAGAGAGAGAGAGAGAATGAATGAATGAATGAATAATCTTTATTTTTCAAGGGTAAAGAATTGGGCACGCAGGCCCGTCTTACATTCTGCCCTTCATCACTCCATCTTTCATTCTTCCCACACAGTTGATTTAGTACAAAAATACAAATTAAATTAGGAAAAACATATCAAAAGAGTGTAAGATTTAACTATTACATTCAAGGTAAAAGAGAAGAAGTCATTAACCTAACAGAATAGCACTCACACACACATACACACGCAGACATATACATAAATAAAAATACATTGTAAATACAGATCTTCTAATATATGTTTTTATGTTTTGAGAGAGAGAGAGAGAGAAAATTTCTGATTTAAGAAGCAGATTCGTTAAGAAAGTTATTTCACCTGACGCAAAGTCAGTCCCGCCCTCGATGCCACAGAAGTCAACTCTCAGAGAAAACAGACAGAAAACAGTGGCCGTCCCTCTTTTCTAGTCCACTTAACACCACTCAAGGTCAATCTATCGCTGGAGATAACACGACCGAACGCTGAACAACTCTGTAGTGACTGGTCGACTTGTAATTATGATTGATATCAAGGGGGCCCCCGAGTAAACCGGGCCTCGCGGGCCAGCCAAACTCTGGTCGGCTTTCTTTCTATAAATCGTACGACACGCGAACAAGCTAATGTGAACCCCAAAACGATGAACCGGGTGTACAAGAAGGTTTAGAAAGTGTACAACAATCACCAGTGTCGTGAACAGATCAAGAATCAATATGCGAGTTTGTTTTTTCAATTTGTCACTTTGGTACTTTTACCTTATTTAATTCACCCATAGTTTCTCCCTTGAGAAACATGCCTCGAATCCTGTTTATCTGCTACATTTTATCAGTTTTTCATCAGTTTTTTTTGTTGTTTGTTTGTAAACGATTCTAGTTTCTTGCTGCTTGGACTGTCCCATAAGCATACAATAACTAGTGTATAGGTACACAACTATACACAAACCACCGCAGTAAAGCTGCGATACCAAAATGTATAAACTAGAAAAAAAAGGTTTTCCTACTTTGTACCACAAGCAATCATCTTATTTTCATTCCTCTCAAATGTGTATTACCAGTCATGGTGTCTACTCTGTGTTATATGATCGGGCGACAGGACAGACCCGGGTCTTTGCCCCAGTTCTATTTCTTGATCCAGTTACCGTTCGGAGATAGGCCCAGAACCTGCAACACTACGTCTTCCGGGACCCAAGACATTACACAAAAACGTCTACAACCACACAAGTTGCTATGTCAAAAACGTCTTAATAGGCGTAGGAGCTATAATTGGCACCCACTGGTCTCCAGACAACTGGTTCTGATGCCACAGGCTGGATTAGTAAGACACAACTCTCAAGCCAATGTCTTCATATTCAACACAATCTTTTGACGTGTGCCGAAGCCACTGTTCACAGTTACTCTAGATATCTATTTCCAGTGTAGTTTCCTAATTGTTATTCTAGATATCTATTTCCGGTGTAGTTTCCTAATTGTTATTCTAGTTCTCTGTTTCCAGTGTAGTTTCCTAATTGTTATTCTAGTTCTGTTTACTTAAGCAGTACCCTCACTGTTATTCTAGTTCTGTGTTTCCAGTGCAGTTTACTAATTGTTATTCTAGTTCTGTTTACTTATGCAGTATCCTCACTGTTATTCTAGTTCTGTGTTTCCAGTGCAGTTCCCTAATTGTTATTCTAGTTCTCTGTTTCCAGTGCAGCTTCCTAATTATTATTCTAGTTCTCCGTTTCCAGTACCGTTTCCTAACAAATGTCATATCCTTAGAACCTGTATGTTACTTTCCATGTAATTTTGTATCACAGTATACATGTTTCACCATGTCAAAAGCTTTTATATAATCAATGAAGCGCATGTCTGATACTCGATTACTTCCAGATATGCTTCTATTATTGATCATTATGTTGAAATAGTTTACTGTGAAGCCTTTTCCTCCAAGAACCCCCGCTGTCCTGTAATTTCTATCTTAATCGCATTTAAAATCTTAAATTAATGACCCTTGCGGGTGATTTTGTGATACGGCTCATTAAACTGATCGTTAGATGTTGATCTGGGTTTGGTGTACCTGCTTTCTTTGCTAGTACGAAGAAAGCCAGTTTAGATAAGTCTGATGGTACGTGCTTCGTGGAATAGATCGCATCTGAAGATCAGTAATTTTTTTTTTCATGCCAAGTCCACTCAAGCAGAGAGTATCTCTCTTGTGATGCTATCTGGTAGTTGTTTTCATCTGCGTGTGTATTTAGGAAAAACAGTGGAAAGGGGAGAATTCAGCGCGGAATAAGCATATATCTACTGGGTTATTCTGAGATTTACACATGTTTTTAAAGTAAACTATGAAGTCTGTGTATGAACTCCACGCGAACATTAATCTCACCTGACTGAAAGCCACTTTGCTGGCCGTGTCAACATGATATAGATAAGTATGATACACCAGATCGCTCAGATAGAAAGCAAAACTCGACACAGCAATCGAACACGGGCAAACAAGATGACGTCAACAAGCGAAGTAGTTCAAGCAGATAACATATCACAGCACCGTTGACCATCGCACGCTGACACTAAGTGTTTGACGAACATTAAATCAAACAAGAATCTCCAACATTTCTCTTCCTTCCAAACTTTTTACGTATTCTGTATTCATCTCGACTGATTTATTGATTCCTTTTGTTTCCATTCAAGTATCTATTTTCCACAGCAACTGCGTCCCTTTCAAACACAAACTCCCCCAGATAAAGATAATATATTTACTACATTAGAACGTGAAAATGTAGTCAATACATAATGCTATGGTGAACTTACGGCACAGTTTAGTTATTTATTTGAATCATTCAATACATTTATACCTGGCAACGATTATATTTATACTGTCTACGATACAATATTCATATTTCATTAGATGCCCTTTCCGGGTGGAAAACGGCCACAAAGAATATGAAATACCGTTAGTCTGCGAAATGGCTGGGGGGGGGGGGAGACTTAAAAAATGTCATCAGTTACTGTACGCTGAAAGAGATACTGAAGAGGAGATCAGAGCACCTATGGGTGTGTTCCGAGTGCAAGGATGATGATTCTTCCTCAAAGAAGCTCACTTAAGGATAGCTTAAGGACAATTCTGATGCAATAGCTTTTGTTTTGTTTTTTTTAAACGTTCACACAGATCGAGTCCCATACACCATTGTTTGGTTCCCTTACTCATAAGAGGTACGGATACCCCCATTATTTGGTTCCTTTATTCACAAGAGGTACGGATACCCCCATTATTTGGCTTCTTTACTCACAAGAGGTACGGATACCCCCATTATTTGGCTCCTTTACTCACAAGAGGTACGGATACCCCCATTATTTGGCTCCTTTACTCACAAGAGTTACGGATACCCCCATTATTTGGCTCCTTTACTCACAAGAGGTACGGATACCCCCATTATTTGGCTCCTTTACTCACAAGAGGTACGGATACCCCCATTATCTGGCTCCTTTACTCACAAGAGGTACGGATACCCCCATTATTTGGCTCCTTTACTCACAAGAGGTACGGATACCCCCATTATTTGGCTCCTTTCTTCACAAGAGGTACGGATACCCCCATTATTTGGCTCCTTTCTTCATAAGAGGTACGGATACCCACATCATTAGGCTTCTTTACTCTTGTGAAGTACAACAGTACATGGGGGTACGGGAACTCCCATTATTTGGTTCCTTTCTTCATAAGAGGTACGGATACACCAGGTTAAGAATCACTGAGGATCAGGGCTCTCTATGGAAACATTATTATTATTGGGGAAAAAAACCGATGGTGTGTGATGACAGACAGCAATGCCTGCTTTATTTTTGCGAAAGCAAATCACACCCATAGGTGCAAACGTAAATCTGTACCACACTCTTATATTTTGAGAAAATACGATAGTCTTACCTGGTCCCTTACTCTCCACATAACATACCCCCCCCCCAGCCCCAAATTCAAACCACACACGCACTTACTGCACATGACGTTAGTGCCCATAATTTCCATGAACCCACTGGAACACCAGCGGGTGATGTGGTTCTCACTGCGGCTTTTCTCTTCCTAGCTTCAATAATTAGTCAGGTAACAATTTCTACAGCCGAGCTACCTGGGAACTCTCGCGCCGGATTCGAACCACCGACCTTCGCAAAGAGAAACACGTGAACTAACCACTTTCGCTATTCATGAGACCTCCTCACTTATACAGTACACTACAATATCCAGCGCCCGCTTTGCCTTCATCCCACTACTCCAGCAGCAGGTACACGAACACACACTTACGTGTTCTTAACAAGTCCTGTTTTAAAAAAAACCCCACCATGGCAGTAAACATAATTACTGAACCAGCGATTATTTCTGCGGCAAACCAGTCTAATTAACTGATTATAGCCAATGACGATTACAACCGAAAGGGCGGTACATAAAAAAAAAAGCTAACAAAGGGAACATAAAAGTCCATGGGCAATTTTAACCCTTGGGCGTTGGTATTGTAAACGGGCTTTGTGTTAAAAGAACACTTACTGCGATAATGTGTAAAACACGGCGACAGTTTGGCGGGTGTCTTGACAGTGTCAGTGAGAAAAAGAGAGCATTTCTAGAACGTTGCTATGCTGCAAGACCATGGACAGAGCTGCGTGGCACAAAAGCAATTTAAAAACAAGCCAATGATACCAACAGAAAGTCAAAAGGACTCCATAAAACGGCTGTGGACAACTCTCACCGGCAATGTGCACGGATCCAGGATATGACGACGGGCAATATCAACTGCCAATGAACATGACCTCAGAATATGGCTGCCAGCAGTATCTACGGACAAATTACAACACTCTAGAACACTGCTTCAGTACAAGACTCCAGAATACGGCTCGAGCAGTATCTTCAGCCAAATACAACACTTCACAATAATGTTGCAGACAATATCTTCAGCCAAAGTACAACACTCCAGAATATGGCTGCAGACAATTTCTTCAGCTAATGTGCGGCCGTCATGAGAGATGGAGACACATAATCCAACCATGGCGGGAGGCTCACTTCAACTTACTTCAGCAGGTTATATTATTTCTGGGGCAACAAGGACATGAGGTAGAACAAGAACAGGATGAATGAAAAGGGGGAGGGGGTGGTTGTAGAAGAAGAAGAAGAAATGATAATGATGATGACGACGACGATGATAATGTTTTACTCTCTCCGTTGTTACAACTCACAGAACTTTGACCTTCACTAACATCTATAACTCAGAACACCTGCATTTTTTCTGTCAGGCACAAACTTCAGAGGGAGTTTCAGTATTTCAATCAAAAGCTAAAAAAATAATAATAATAATAATGGCGTTCAGTCTTCACTTCCGTAGAACATTTGAAACTCTAACGAACACTACAACGATGAAATATCTGTCAGGCGAATGTGAATTATCCTACTTGAACACCTGTTGCACTATCACACTGACTTAGCAGAGCATAGACCAACTGTGTATGTGCAATTAATATGCAGAGAAGCTAAAACTAGCATGGTTTCAGCAATTCGACAACGTGTATCTAGTTTGAATTTACACATATCGACCCAAAAGCACTTGTGCTGGCATATAGTACAGCTAAATAAAAGTTTGTCTGTCCATTTCTTGTTGAAAGAATATTTCCTTTCCGTCTCTCAGGTGTAAGCTTACAGCGAAAACATGTCAGAGTAATTTTCTTACTAAATTTCTTTACTAATTACTACAAAAACACCAAGGAGGAATATAAATATTCAACAAAAGAAGTACGAAGAAACATAAGAAAAGACAAAAAAACAAGACATACAAGATTGTTCTGAAAGAATTGAAGAACATCAGAAGTGTGGAAGAGATAGTGAAATGTTTAAAGAAATGAAGACATTGACGAGAAAAGTCACACCTAAGCTAAATGTAATTTGTGACGAGATGGGGAATACCTTGACAGAGACAGAAGAAATTTTAGAAAGATGGAAGGAATATTGAAGAGGAATGTATGAAACAACTGAATGTGAAAGCAGGAAAGCAACAGTGTGAATTATTATGGGAGGAGAAAGAACTCGAACTGACAATAGAAGAAATTTTATGGGCAATAAAGAATCTGAAAAATGGTAAATCACCAGGATATGATGAGATAACAGCTGAATTTATTAAAGCAGGAGGAACGGAATGTGCAACAATCTATCATGCACTATGTAAAAAGATATGGCCTTCAGGTATTTGGCCAAAAGAATGGAAAAGAACTGTATTCATACTACTGCTAAAAAGGGGTAACCTGAAATTATGCACAAACTACAGAACTGTTTCCCTGATTAGTCATGCCAGTAAAATTCTGTTAAAAATCATAATGGGTAGACTTCGTAAGGACATAGAAGAAGAAGTCAATATGGTCCAAGCTGGTTTCAGGCAAGGAAGAGGATCAAGAGACCATATACTGAATATAAGATTAATAATAGAGAAATGCTGAGAGGTTAATGCGAATTTATATTTAGCCTTTATAGACTACTCAAAGGCATTTGATTGTGTACAACACCAGAAACCTTGGGAAATAATGGAAAAAATGAGATTTCCAACACATTTGATACAATTAACATCACTGCTGTATCTAGACCAACAAGCAGCAGTAAGAATAAATGGTGAAACAACAACTTGGTTTGACATAAAACAAGGGGTCCGTTAGGGGTGCATATTGTCGCATTACTTATTTAACTTGTATACTGAAAATATAATGAGGAATGTTAGAGAAGATGTAGACAAAGAATATTACGATGCCATAAAAACTAGAGGTTATGAAATACCAGAGATTAGATATGCTGATGACACAGTATTAATGTCCACAACACAAAAAGGAAATGAAAAACTAATTATGTCAGTCCATAAAAACAGCGAAGAGCAAAACCTCTATCTTAATGCGAAGAAAACTAAATTGATGACAACTGACAAAACAAACAAAGCAGCTGAAATATGTATCAATGAGGAAAAACTGGAAGAAGTGGAGAGTTTTGAATATCTTGGATCACTACTAATAATGGAGATAAAATGAGGGAAATTAAAAGGAGGACATCTACTGCTCTTCACAAAGTAAAACAACTAAAGAATCTGTGAAGAGGAGGAACAGACAGAACTACAAAAATAAGATTTTTAAGGGCATGCATTTTTCCCATTGCATCATATGCCTGTGAGACGTGGACACTTAACAAAGCAGCTGAGAAACACATAAATGGCTTTGACTGTAAATGCTACAGAAGAGTTCTTCAGATATCATGGACACAAAAAAGAACAAATATATCCATACTACAAGAACGTAATATTGAAGAAGGTTGGCTAGTAAAGAGGATTAAACAAAGAAAATTTAAATATTTTGGACACATTAAACGTCATGATAATCTAGAGAAGACCGTCTTGGAAGGGTACATAATGGGAAAAAGAAAGAGAGGAAGACCAAGGCGAAGATGGCTGCAAGACATCGTTGATTATCTGTAAATGGATGCATCAGCAGCAGGCCATCTTGCTCACAACCGAGAGGCCTACAGGAGAGCTGTTAGGGAAGCAGAGTTCCACAAGGGGCATGCAAATGAATGAATGAATGAATTACTACACAACAGGGTGGTTGTGGAGGAGATACAAATTTAATACCTGAAATGTTTCTTTTTTTTCCCCTCCCGTCTGTGTTTTTTTTTTTGTGTAAACGGGTTACAGTTTTTTTAATATAAACAATATGTTCTTATTTCTATTTCTTTTTTCCTAGCTCCACCCCTTTGGATGTAATTCCATAATATGTAATAAGTAATTTAATATGTAATAACAGCTCCTGGTCGATGACGACGACGACGATGATGATGATTACTATTTCTTACAGCTGAATATCAAAAAATGTTTCGACTCTTCTGATTTCCTGGACACCGTGTAAGAAAGAGGCGTAAGTCCCATCAAGCCAAGGGCTCCTAACCCTTTAACGACAGCAGACCCCCAAGGAACTGCCCAATATATCGCTGTCTTGACCATCCTCATCACCAGTCGTGTCAGGTACCCGAAATACTTGGAAAGATTTCGAGAGCTTAGTATTACTTCACATGTGGATAGTTATGAAAAGAACAGATGGAAGAAAGTTTTAATATAACAATTTCGTTTTTAAATTGCTCGGCGGCAGAGTCTCATATTTTCATCATTCAGTTCCCATACTTTTATCATTTGGTCCCCAAACCTTCATCACTTAACTCTCATACCTTCATCATTTGGTACACATACCTTCATCATTTAGTTACCATACTTTTATCATTTGGTCCCCAAACCTTCATCACTTAACTCTCATACCTTCATCATTTGGTTCCCATACCTTCATCATTTAGTTCCCATACTTTTATCATTTGGTCCCCAACCCTTCATCACTTAACTCCCATACCTTCATCATTTAGTTCCCATACTTTTATCATTTGGTCCCCAAACCTTCATCACTTAGTTCCCATACTTTTATCATTTGGTCCCCAACCCTTCATCACTTAACTCCCATACCTTCATCATTTAGTTCCCATACTTTTATCATTTGGTCCCCAAACCTTCATCACTTAACTCTCATACCTTCATCATTTGGTTCCCATACCTTCATCATTTGGTTCCCATACCTTCATCATTCGGTTCCCATACCTTCATAAAGTAAGGATAAACTCCTCCCCTCCTTCTGGAGTAAGGATACCCCCTTCCTCCTCCTCCTCCTCTAGGTGTAATATAATGCTATTTTCTCAAATGGTCCCAAAAAATATGGGGAACACACAGCTCGTCTGTCCAATACGGCAATAACACAGTCTGATTGTAAATACGCAGAAGAGAAGTGATGCAAATGTCTTCAGTGACCTTGATACACTGAATCTTACGACAAAATTCGAGGTCTTTCCGCCCACTGTAATCAATAGCAAAACAAAATACAGGGAGCAAATCTACCGGTGAGCAAGCACAAAGATCGGAGACAAATACGCCAGGACGCGATGAGCAGCGGGAAAGGGTTGGGGGTGGAGGGATGAGTTCGACCTACACGAGCAACTGGCTGGAACTTCTCATCTAGCAAACGTCACTTACTTAACCGACTGACTCCCACTCCCTATCCCTCAAACCATCACAAGACAAGCGCAATATTGCCAAGCACAAAATGACTACGTCTATGATTGTTACGGCAAATAACCGCTGGGAAACCAAACATGGCCCAGTCTCAGGTAAATATACAAACTCTCAACCGTAAAAGACTTCGGTGTGGATATTAGAAAGTCTGCGATGTGTTTTGATGATGTGACTGGATGTAAAAGTGCACATCATATCCAGCAGCAGGCTCAGAAATCTGTCCAGGCCGGCGCGCTGGTTTTATCATCTGATCATCAGCTGGGATGTTCGCAATAGTTCAGTCTTAGCCTTAGGGCTAGCTGAAAACTCAGGTTTGCCGGCTCCTGCTATTGGATTTACAAATGGTCTAATGTGAATGCTTAACAGTTTAAAGCGCGCATGCGGATAAGTAACACACATATGCACCGCCCCCTTATATACATATTGTACTTCACACGTACACAAACACAAGTACACATATACACACGAGTATGCACGGAATTACGACAAGGCTTGGGGGGTGGAGAGAAAGAGAAAGAGCAAAATAAATAAAAAGAACTAATGATGCTCGTTTCCTGCGTCCACTCGGATCCTCAAGCAACCCACTACCATCCATCAGTCCCCCGACCCGATGCCCGTGCTTCAACCACGCCGTCAGCTGCACGAAACAGCAGAACCACAAATTCATAGACATCACAAGCTACCATATCTGCCACGCCATCGCTGGTACTGCTTACTTTTTTCTATGCCTAAAAAAAAACACAAGACACTTTCTACACCAGACAGAAAAGAAGAAATGAGGTTGAACAAGCAAAGCTGGAGATGAAGAAATGGGTTGACTGCCTGCAGCACAGACAGCCGTGGCATCTTATAAACGCCGGGGCTGTAGATCGTGGGAAACTGAAAGAATTTCCAATTGGACAGCGACTGATTCGTTTATGCCGGTGGTCAATAACATGGATGAGCACATACACCATCTCCAACACTTTAACACCGCGCCACTAGTGGAGCCTTACGTAAAGGGAGATGACCTGGTCTTGGGACCCTTCTTTATGTTTCATCTCTTCACTTTCACACAAAATACACCATTATAGCAGATTCTTCATGATACAAGCGCATTACTGTTCCCAATTCACCCTGCCTTCCCAAAGTTTACACATAATGTATATATAAATATGAAACGTATACATTACTGTATTTCTTAATTACTCGATTTATTTTGACGGCGTCTGCAGTAATCGCAGGGGCAGCAAACGTATCGGTGCTACGTTTCTCTGTAAATATAAACAGGCCTAAACATAACTCAGCAGTAAGTATGACATACCACTAGTATATCTGTAGTTTACACAGTCATAAACGGAGGCTGAAAATGGGGGGTGGGGGTGGGGGGAGAGAACACGAGACCGTGAAACAGATGTCCCGAAACTGTAGAACATAAACTATTTTTAACCTTTTGCAACAACTGTAGCAGCAGTAGCAGCAGACTCGCACACGCAAATCTCTTGCACGGACACGAAATAGACACCCAGTCGGTCTACGTTCGTTAACAATCAATACCGCAACGCTAACAAACTCTCCCGGGTGCTTGTTTGCCCGCTGATGACAAGATCAGTCAAATGCCAAGTGCCTTCACGAAAGATCAAAGCAACATAAATAAATGCACCTAGGTCTGCCCCTAAGGACTTCATCGGGTGTAACTCAATCCTCATGATTGCTAACATTTAAAAGAGTGCAGACGGATTATCAAATACAATTCAACATGGGTAGGAGGAGGAGGAGGATAGTGGCTGGGAGTAGGTCCAGTTTGGCATTATTTCCCCCCCCCCCCCCCATTCTTTACCCATCCGACGACCCAATTGTTTTTCAGCATACTACACCCGGGAGAAGGCCCGAAACAATTACCGTTAGAGCATGGGATGCTAATACATCAAACAGATGATGGACTCGTACACCCAACAATCAGCTTCCCAAAGGATCTGGCCACACTGAGCAAATCGATATATCATAGCCTATATTACCTCAGCAAACACTGCCTGCACAAAACACCGAAGATTCCCCCTCATAAGTGGTCCTTATATTCCCTCCTCCCATAGCTACATATTTTACCCATTCATGAACTCTCACATTCTCTCGTTTTGTTTTTTTTTGTGCACACGAGAGCTGAGAGAAACAAATTTATCAGAGCAAATATCCTGCATCACAATCCAGCGATGCTCCTGGAAGCAAGATGTTCTCGGAACAACGGAAACAGGAATCCACCAGGGCGTCTTGTTTGCTCTTCCACCTTATCTTCAACATCCTATCGCGTCACTAAAGTTTAGTGCCAATGAAGCATACCATATCGATATGATACCTTTACTGTAAGACTGACCTACGTCCTTCAAAATGGCATTGGCATCATCCTTACAGATCTTATAACAGCGCAATGCTGACGGGTCACATTTTAATACAGATTGGTTAAAGTTGCCGTTGACATTAAATAGGTATACCAGTATGACGTAAAGTGAGGTAGGTCCAGTCAAACAACCCAGTGTAATCAATGCAACACACTAGAGGCATGCGATATACAGGAAATGAACAGAGTAACATAAAGATGATTCCACCTCTTGAAATGAAAATATAAACAGATTCTCCTTTAACCTGATCAAATGCCGTATCTTAGTTGTGCAGAGACCGTGTGTTGAAACCTGGCATCTCTATCTCGAGGGTTTCTTGGTTCTAGCCTTCTGCACGATAAAACCAACTTAAAGAGTCCTGTAATGATGCTAAGAGAAGTCAAGCAAAGATCTTCATCAACCATGATACACCGAATCTTACGTTTTCCCCCACTCTTTTCTTCCTACTTCCACGGCCATCAGGCATTCTTCCAGTGTCTTGCTCGATTTTCTCTTCCACACTTGAATACCAGTACCTCATACTGTTACAGAAGCTCCGGTCCTGCAGTTCTGACAAGATCCTTAACCAACTCCGACTTTCTGCTGCGCCCATCCACTACTGCCACTTCTGCTGCCCTACCGAGAGTAGATAATGAGCAGAGAGGGTCTGAGTACACATTAAAAAAATAAAAACCCACTGAAAGAGTTCACAGTTCCTGAGAGAATGGTCACCCACTCAGAAACATGTCACCAAGACCTGGAAATGAAAGTCGAGAAGTGAGCTTCGATGCCTAGAATGCCAATAATCATTTTGGAGCCCGACTGAAAGTATTACCACTGTCTGGAACTCGCAGAAAATCATCAATTTTTATCGATGAGAGAGAGAGAGAGAGAGAGAAATTAAACTTTCAGCTCGCCCGCGTGGGCTGAATTAAGTTTGATAGAAAAATGGTTCAAGATAGGAAATTTATTCTGCCCCTCCTCCACAGTAGGCCACACATTCAAACTCCCAACATACCTGACTTGTTACTATTATACAATATAAAATAACAGCTGTGCTCCAAATAGTTGCACTGAGACAGAGATGGTTATTCAGCTATATCCAGTTTGGACTATGATGCTGTTTTTCAAACCATGCACTATCTCAACACGCTTTCATAAATGGTAACAATCTTCACGTGAATAAATATTTTCACTTAATAATCCACCAGGTTTGATTTCAGTAAGCTAGACGTCTACCCATGATGATAACACAGCAGCTGAAGATGAAGATGGCTAGAGCATGGAGAAGACTTTATAGCAAGAGAATCCCCAAGCAGAAGTTTATACTGAGAACACATGGAAGTAAGGCGGCCAGAAGGTAGGTGAAAACTGGAAAGTAACCATGATGAACCACCACGGATGGGAAGAAGTGAAGAACAGCCACTGGGACTGGGAAGAAATGAAAACAGTCAGGAGAACTGGGAAGAACGGAAAACAACCGGGTGAGCTGGAGAAGTGAAAAACAGTCACCAGGAGTGGGGAAGAAATGAAAAATCTTGCAAGAAGTGGGAAAAAACAGCCACAAGGACTGGGAAAGAAAAGCCACCAAAGACTGACAAGAAGTGGAAAAACAGTCACGGAGTCCGGGAAGAAATGGCGAAATAACGCGCCGCATGAAGACAGAACACCTGCAGAACTGCTGCATCACAGAAGAGTAAAAGATAGCCACATGTGACTCACAGCATGAATGGATTTCCAACACAGTTTGTTCTTATTGTGGCCGATTATATTCATTTTGACACAAAAAGTACACGACAGGATTGTTATGAGGGGTGACTGATAAGTTCTCGGCATAAGGTACAGATACTTGAAATACACAGTTAATATTAGGTGCATTTGTAGATCAGGTTAATGTAAGATTAAACACCAAGTTTCAAGAAATTAACTGCAACAAATCTTTTTTTTTTTTTTTACAGGCTACTGAAGTAGTAAGGGGTGACAGAAATTGAGAAAATGGATAAACTTTCTCATCCAGCAGTTATTTGTTACCTCTGTATCAAGGGCTTACCATCGAAGGAGATTCATGAGGATATGGTAAAGACTCTAGGAGAGAGTGCCTCTTCTTACAGCACGGTGAAAACATGGGCAGCTCAATTCAAACATGTAAGGGAGAGACTGGAAGATGATCCCTGTTCAGAAGACCAAGAACGGTAACACTGATGAAACTACCGGCAGAATCCATGATATGATAATGGAGGATCGACGACTAACTGAGTTGTACATTGCTACTGAGTTGGGCATCTCCCAGGAACATGTTCATGTCATTATTCACAATGATCTTCAAATGACAAAAGTCTCTGCTCGATGGGTCCCGAAACTTCTTGGAGATGATCACAAACGACAGTGTCTCAACATGTCAAGTGACAATCTTGGCCATTTTTCTGCACATCCTGAAAAGTTTCTTCAGCAATTTGTGACTATGGATGAGACTTGGGTTCATCATTTTCAAACAGAAACCAAAGAACAGTCAAAACAGTGGAAACATCATGGATCCCCACCTCCAAAGAAAGCAAGGGTGATTCTGTCTGCAGGCAAAATGATGGCTTCCATCTTTTGGGATTCAGAAGGTGTGTTACTGGTAGACTATCTTCAAAAGGGCAGATCGGTCACCGGGGCCTATTACGCTAATCTTGTGAAGCAACTGCGGGTCAAACTGAAGGAAAAGCGTGGAGGGAAATTGATGAGAGGAGTCAACTTTCATTAAGACAATGCTCCAGTTTACAAGTCGGCGGTGGCAAAGGCTGCCATTCATGAATCCGGCTTCCAGCTTCTTGAACATCCTCCTTGCTCCCCAGATTTGGCCCCTTTGGACTACTACCTGTTTACCAAACTCAAAAAAGAGCTCAGTGATCGCAAATTTGCTTCAGATGATGACGTCATTCATGGTGTAGACCACTTTCTACTGGCACAAGAAGCTGACTTTTACAAAGAAGGAATCTGTATTCTCCAGGATCGATGGACTAAGTGCATAAACTTGCAAGGGGACTATGTTGAGAAATAACCCAAAAAAGTTGTCCACAAATAATCCATTGTATTTTAGGCCGAGAACTTATCAATCACCCCTCGCATGAACCGCTGTGGCCATCTCGCGGGAAGATATTGTTTCCGAAGGCTATGTATGCATTCTCGTCTACCACGACATCGGAGATCTAGGGGGTGCCACCGCATCAATTGCGAGTCCCCGTTTTTTTTTTTTTTACCAGCTCTTTCACTCCTATTGGTCAGGTTAGCGTTCAAAATGGAGGTGCCATGTCTTGGTGAAAAAAATTAAGCTTTGGCTATCTTCCTACAGCTCAGGCATCAAACCAATCAATGAACATGCTGAGATAAGACACACCAGTTACAGGACCGTCTTCGGAGAAGAAAGGCACGCAAATGTTCTCCCTGGCACTGACACAAAAGACCTTCACCTTCAGTGAATCCCGCCGATGTTCGATGACCTGGTGGGGGTTTTCTGTGCTCCAAACTACCCGCATTATATCTGTTTACCTTGCCACTTACATGAAGTGTCGATTCTTCTCTGAAAATTACTCTTGGCACACGAGTCATCCTCCTCGATCTTGCTCTGAAAGTCGATACAGACGTGATGTCTGACGACTTTGTCATTGTCTCTTCCAGCATGCAGTGCCTGTAGCTTGTCAGGGCGCGTGCAAAGGTGCTTTCGTAATACAGGCCACGGTGTTGTCTTCGGTATCCACAGCTCACGACTGCCTCGTTGAAGTGATTTTCATGGACCGAACTGACACACCTGTCAATTCTCTCCACCTTCTCACACGACACAGACGGATGCATTCCCGCATTTTGTGTGGGACAGTGACAACCCCGTCACTTCAAAGCGCCGATTCACTGATATCCCGCGGCAGTTCTTTTCCGAAAAGTACACGGAAACTGGGCTGTACTGCTGCCAGCCCGCACATAGTGTGCCCGGAACAACGTGTGGCGCGTAGTTTAAAACTGAACATTTCTCTACAAATCTCTCTTCCTACAGATAGTACACACTTTCCCAATGTGGCTGAATGTGTCTTTCTAAATAGTCCTCCAGAAAATGTAACGGAACTTTTAGAACAGCCTGTATTATAAATATTGATAGGGAATGAAAACGCTGTCCGATTAAGCAATCAGCGGCCCATAGCTGATATGCTAACGTCAGGGTAAGAGAACCATAGCTGACCAAGATCCTGCCCCATCTCTCCGTTGGTACCCCTAGTAACAGGCCTAGCCTGGCTAACGGGGCAGGGATCGCTATAGTCTCCGCGGTGGTGGAGTCTGCTAAAGAACAATGCACACCCCCTGCTTTTTAGCTGCACTCCAGGACTGAAAAAAATAGCTGCCATAAACCACTCCACGCTCATATCATGCTGTAGCCCAACACCTCCACAGTATCGGCTGCAAAGAACACCAGCTCGCAGTTACAGGGAGATAGTACACGACAAAACAAGACAACAAACGATGATAATCTGGGCTTCTGCTCAACAAGAAAGATTTTTTTTAAACCACACCACTTTCTTTTTTTTAAACAAAGAAAATGCTCTCATAAGATCAGAAACCAAATATTCTATTGTAAAAATGTGTATACACGCAAAGCTGGGCTCACATACGATCAACAACCATATACTCTATTGTAAAAAAAAAAAAATAAGTATACACGCAAAGCTGGGCTCTCAGCTACAACACTCTTTGTTCCATGAAATCTGGGTAATTGGGGCAAGAAGGCAGGGCAGACCTCTAGGGCACGGATCCATCACAGACATCCTCCCTCCTGGGTGCTGTCTGCGTACTTTGGCAATGAATGACGTAAACGATCGGCTTGGTTAGAGCGCCGTGTCTTCAGTCATGTCTTATGTCCACTCTCCCGTACACTCGGGCTCTTCTCTCTCTGCCCCTCCCCCTCAACTCACCCAACCTATGCCACCAACCAAAGCTAACGATTCTCAAGTCTAGACATTCTGAGACTGAACAAACTCTGGTGTTCACTTAGTTTCTGTCCTCCTTTTGATCTTTGTTCATTTCCCTGGAAATAGGAAGCCCCTGCTGCCGATGCCGTGATGGTCTTGGGAAAAAAAACAACAACACAGGCACAGCGGCGGATCTGAAGTAAGTTACTTAAGTAACCATTACTGGTATCAGGTCGGGCTCCACCCCGTTTCCTCGGATTGAATGAGCGCAACATCCAGATCATGACAAAGAACCAAGGTGAGAAATAACAGAATCCTGACAGGCTGTAGCCCCCCCCCCCCCACCTTGACAGATGCATCGTGCTTATAGCACAATAACAAAAGCTCCAGATGCCGACTCGTTACGCCCTTCGTGAAGTCGAGCAAATCTTTCATGAAAATATCGCCAAGACGTTACATTCACACTACCAGAAACAAACTGCCAAACAAGATAACGACATGATATGCCACACAAAACTCACCCAAGAAGTATGGACTAGATTATAGCAGATTATTAACATCGTTACTTTAGTTTGTGCTAGTAAATGTAACACGTCTATTCTTCTACTCGAGTTAGAACACGTGAAAAATGAGCTCTTAAAAGTGAGTCATCAGACACGGCCAAAGTACTTTTCGAATTGAGTCATTATATATATATATATGAATTAATTCAATAACAACGCAGAGATCAGACAGATGAGCAAACAACAACCTGTCTCATAGCTGATCAGAAAGAAGAGGGACATATGTCGGTCATGTGATGAGAAGAAACAATCAAAGAATTTTAAAAAAGCTATCAAATGGAACACAACAGGCTAAAGACGCACTTCAAAGTGCAGTGCCAATTGGAAGATCATGGGTTCAATCCTGGGACGAAAAAGCAACAACTCACAAGACCTCTGGGAGTCATGACCCAGAGGGGTCCACCCCCCTTAGAGTGTCAGGAGTTTAATATGGCCGAAACACCTGTCTGAGGGGGGGGGGGGTGGGTGGGGGGGTACTTCCTCTGATGATCTGAAAGAGTTGTGTTGTTGTTTCCCTCTCTGCAGCAGAGAGTCCTGCATACAGGCCGACCACGTGAAACTCTAAAGAGGACATTGTTAAGAGAAGCCAATTCAGTGGGCATAACATTCCTTGATGAGATTGAAAAACTCGCCGAAGGCAGGACATCTTGGAGAACTACCATGGGGCCCTATGTGACGTTTAACGGCACGGGAAGGATGTAAGATATATATATATATATATATATATATATATATATATATAATATATATATATATATATATATATATATCCCAAGCACTGTGTTAGAAAAGTGGTTTTAAGAGTCAAGTACTTTTTTTCGAAATGAGTCCACAGAAGTAATCAAAAGTAATTTTACAGATGAGTCAGCAGACGCAACCGAAAGTACTTTTCGAGTTCAGCTATTGGGCCTTGAATTCGGAAAATGGTTCTTGATATATGAAAATAATTCATTTCGATCGTTCTGTGCAGGATATGAAAAATTATATTAAGTGTTCCCTAGTGACTAAAATAAGAAAGGGGGAGGGGGGCAGAGATAGAGAGAGAGGGAAAATATTGGTCTAGACAGGAATAATATATCAGTTCACTGAAATTAATTACACAGCCGATACTATTTCACACCAGAGGAGGGGGGCTTATTTGCTTGAAAGTATAGCGCCAGCAGTAGGACATTATAACAGTACAAAGAGTGGAGACCAAACTCATATGTACAGAAACTCACAGGAATAACGGTACATATACAATTAGGTAAATGTGATATGAGAGAGAGAGAGAGAGAGAGAGAGAGAGTAAATGGGGTGGGGTTGGGGGGAATGAGAAAGAATGATTGACTGACTGAACTTTATTTGCAAAGGCTGAACAACTGAGCATGCAGACCCGTCTGATATTCTGCCCTTTATCATAGAACCTTCCCTCAGTTCCAGCCATGTTACCTCACATAGTACAGATATACGCATAACAAACATGACTGAAACTGAAATAACAAAGGTGGAACAACAAAGCTGATATGACAAACATATTACGTTTCACCCAGACGCTCAATACTGGTAATAACTACATACATGCAATAAAATTACTCTCCCAGTCTAGCACATTAATGACCATCTTCCAAACTACCATGCGGTAGGAGAATTCAATATAAAATCATTCACTGTCAGTGCTTTCAAGCAATGAGAGAGAGAGAGAGAGAGAGAGAGAGAGAGAGAGAGAGGTGGTCTCTCAACATATCCTCCAAAACTGCACCGACTACAAAACACAAAGACGCAACTACTGGTCAATGAAACCACACAAGAAGCTATGTTCCACGGTTCTATACACGAACTAGCAACAGTCGACTTTCTCCTTCGAGAGACAGCTGTAGACAAGTACAGTAAACGCGTACGATGAGGTGATAGTTTATGATGACAGTCGGAAGAATAATAATGTTAGGTCCCATTTTCGAATGCATAGCAGCATCAAGATGAGCTCGAACGTGGGGCGCAAGTTAACACGCTGTTCTAGAATCAGGACTTCGAACCGGCAACACTCTGAATAGAGTGGGCAGGAAAATAATAGCTTAGAAAGGAGGAGGGGGTCGTCAAACAACTACCACCCACTGGCAGGACAGAGCTTACTGACAATCTTGAAATTGTAGTATTCGTTGAGACAGAATCGCCTCATCTTCTTTGTACCTCACGGGATATTAGGACAGTCATCAATGACAGTCATCTACTATCGTTATCCACACGAAAGCCACGACAGTCAACTAAATTAAAACCACGACAGACAAGAATTATCCATATCTACAGGAAAACCATGACAGTCATGTATTACTGCCATCTACAGGAAAACCACGACAGACAAGCATTATCCATATCTACAGGAAAACCACGACAGACAAGCATTATCCATATCTACAGGAAAACCACGACAGACAAGCATTATCCATATCTACAGGAAAACCATGACAACCATGTATTATTGTCATCTACAGGAAAATCACGACAGACAAGCATATCCATATCTACAGGAAAACCACGACAGACAAGCATTATCCATAGCTACAGGAAAACCACGACAGTCAGTTATTACTGCCATATACAGGAAACTAATGGCATTCAGCCATTTTACTGAACGTCTTACAGTCACGTAATGTCGCCGCTACAGGAAAACCATGACAGACAAGCATATCCATATCTACAGGAAAACCACGACAGACAAGCATATCCATATCTACAGGAAAACCATGACAGTCATGTATTACTGCCATCTACAGGAAAACCATGACAATCATGTATTATTGTCATCTACAGGAAAACCACGACAGACAAGCATTATCCATATCTACAGGAAAACCACGACAGACAAGCATTATCCATATCTACAGGAAAACCACGACAGACAAGCATTATCCATATCTACAGGAAAACCACGACACACAAGCATTATCCATATCTACAGGAAAACCACGACAGACAAGCATTATCCATATCTACAGGAAAACCACGACACCCATGTATTATCGCAATCTACAATAAAACCAGAACAGTCATATATTATCGCTATTTACAGTAAAGCTATGATAACCAGCTACTGTCATCATTAGGAAAGGCACGAGAATTATTTATTGTCATCTACTGGACAGATATGAAAGTTAGCTATTATCGTCTTCTAGTTTCGTCATAACCATCACCGGGCAATTTGTACATACAGTTCTATAGCGCAGCATTTAGATCAAGAGCAAACATTCCGAAATCTGATCTTAAGAATTTGTATCTGAATTTTTTTTTTCACATGAAGTTTGTAAGCAGTTCGTAAGTTGCAGACACTTACTTAAAAAATCACACAGAAAGGAAAATGAAGAGATGAAGTCTGGTAATGTTTTGAAACAAAAAGTAAGCATGTCTGTGCTCACTGTTAACATAAGCACTTGTTTTCTTCTCTCGCGTTAGACTAACTGACTGTCGTTAAATTAACACTATAACCAGCCACAGTTTTCCTTTCGTGGAATGATGACATTAAAACTTAGTTCTCCCTGGAGCCAAAATAAAATTTCTTTCTTCTTTTAACAAACGAAAAAAAAAAAAGATGCCCCAGAAATACGGTTGTTGCGCTGGTCTTTAACTGGTAGCTGAAGTCCGCGGTGATCCCACCCGTTCCTTCCAAGTGAGGAGCTCCGCTGTAGAAACGGGTAGCAGGATCTTTCTGCAGCTGAGAAAGGAAAGGCGTCTACGCCTGACGCTCACCACGTCATCCTGTCATGTGATGACAAGGCCCTGAAAATAGGGACACTTATTCCATGTCCCTTGGTGCCGTGCCTAGGTGGCATTTCCCCCCCCCCCCCCCGAACAAGAACTCCTGATGTGCTCCAGTGTTCAGCAAGTATAAATAGTAAACTTGTACATCTATTTTTTAAAAAGTCATAATCTAATCAATAACAACGGGCTACTGTGATTAGCAGGACAATAACTGAAACAACATGTACCCTAACAGAACCATCAAACAAGCTACAGGCTGTTACAGCACCAGCTCATCATACACAGTAAGCTGGGATGGCATTAGTGTCTTACTGCAACCCGGTATATCAGATTACAACAAACACACGATGACTTAACACAGCAGTTACCAAACGTTCCAGAGACATATCCTAAAACAGCAATGGTACGTGACCCGAGACCTATGAAAAAAATTTTTTTTAATACTGAAATTCGACAAATATTAACTGTGTATTAAATACATTTCAATGAATAATAATGAGTGTGGTTGTAGTGATTTCCATGTTAGGTTTCTAAACATAAAGTAGCGATATTGCCCTAAAATCTTGTACATTTTTATTACTTTAACTTACTAACCCTTTTTCTTTTCTTCATTTTTTTTCCCTTTTGCACATTTTTATAAATATCTTCTCGAGATATTACCCCTGATTCTCGCGATCCTATCTCGGACCACCGAAGACTCTACTTCAGATCCCGGCGACCCTATCTCAGACCTCGGCAACCCTACTTCAGACCCCGACGACGCCATCTCAGACCTCGGCAACCCTACTTCAGGCCCCGACGACGCCATCTCAGACCTCGGCAACCCTACTTCAGACTCCGACGACCCTATCTCAGACTTCGGCAACCCTACTTCAGACCCCGACGACCCTATCTCAGACCAACATGACCCAATCTCAGACCCCACCTCAGATCCTCTGGACCCAACTTCACACCCTGGTGACCTTAATTTGATTGAAAACCACTGACGTAACATATAGGTTTTGTATGAAAGCGTTCGAAATAAAATACAGGATTCCCAACACGAATGTCCTGCCACGTGTACGCCGAGAACTGTGAACCAGAACGGAACGAGTGTCATCAGAATCCGCCCACTGACCGAGGACCTGGCCGAGAAAAACTGGATTTGTGCGCGGTACAAATATGATTAAACCAACCAACTAACCAGCCAACCAACAAAGCAACCAAGGCCGTCACGAAGACATTATGGAGGATTTCGGGCCAGATTCAAATAGATATCTAGGTTAAAATCTTATCTACCATAATCGTAAAATATTCTCATGCACACAAAAGGGTCGACAAAGCGAAAAAAAAAGGTTACAAAACTGAATAGAATCAGGCTATGAGACAGGAAAGCAACAATCCTGACTCTACCGGCGCTGACATATCAGCTAAATAGCGCTTTTATCACTGTCACCAACGCTTGAAAGATCATTTATTCCAAAAGTACCTCGCTGCTGAATAAATTCGACTTACGTAAAGACTTTCTACGTTGACATTGACAACGGGCAAACAAAACACTGGAGAGAAACGTTTTGAAAAAAGCAATTCAGTGCAGTTCTGTGCTGAGTAAGTACACTTAAATTATAGCTTTAAAAGGAGGGAGAAACTACGTTATACCGCATATAAGACTTCACGTAAAGTAAACAGTAGCGATACACGTTGAGAAGTATCTTTAGATGGGGGAGGGGGGGGGAAGAACCTGGGAGGTCAGCAACATAACATTTTGCCTTTTATCTGCTTGTGTAAACATGAAATATGTCCCCTCGTTATCTTTTCGTAATCTCAGAGTCAGAAACAACTACCAAAAAAAAACAAAAAACTGCACAGACCAGTGTAAAAGCTTCGGGGAGGGAGCCACCGCCACCATCACCCTCAACATACACCTCAGAGCACACACTTCTGCTAGGACTACAACGAAACAAAAACACACTTCGCTAAACCACCTTCTGGACAACATCCAACTAGATCATCTCTGGAAACATCTGCTACCACAAACACATCACAGCTCTACAATCCAAATACTGAACAAAGACATGGAAAGCGAGGGGAGGAGGGGAACCACAATGAAAACAGCAGAATATTTTGCTATCTGGCGTAGAAAAGCACAAAAACTCTTAAATCCGAGCATAGACACAGTCACAAGTGTTAATTAAGACACACATCTCCAAACTAGTGTTTTCCACAAAGTCTGGTTGGCCGTGCCAAAGACATGACCTGTATAAGCATAGGTCTGAGAAATCCTATACTTTAAATGCACGCCTCAGTCAAAACAATTTTATTTGCACATAACACAGTGTAAAGTATGATAGATCTGGATACACGATACTCATGCAGGCTAGACTTGCAGTTAGAACGCGGCGTGGAAATCGGAAGTACGTTTTGAGTGGTATCGGAGTCTGGATCAAAGGAAACGTATCATTTACAAGCAGAAGAGAAGATATAGAATCGAAGGCAATTTTGTGTGGAATCGAAGTCGTCAAAAAACCCATCGTTAACATGGAGTTAAAGCAAAAATTTTTAAAGTGGACGTCTCCATAGCTCTAAGTTATAGATACATTATCTACTACCCTGCTTTCAACCAAAATCAACGAGTAAACTATCTGAAAAAATACACACACACACAGAGTCTACATAAATATCAACATAAACTGTATGCTAGGATCATTTTCATAACATGACGATATAGGCAAAACGCCGTAGCTTGTGTTGGTAGAAGGAAGACAAAGTTTGGAAAACGCAGACACAAAAATAATGTTTCCTTAACCACGAATAGAGAAATTCATAACTTGAAAGTTACACTTGCAGTAAAATGTTTCAGCTAGCTGTACTCTGTTTCAGCTAGCTGTACTCTGTTTCAGCTAGCTGTACTCTGTTTCAGCTAGCTGGTTTATGAAAGCAAAGAAAATACACATAACCCTAATTTTCGGAGTATTTTCCATTCCGCACACGAAAATGCACTACGGAGTTTATGTATCACAGAGAATCAAGTGAACTCTTGTTCTAATTCAGATAGACTGCCGAGAATGTTTTTAAAATCTATCCTCTCATACATGTATGCATTGCATACAACAAAATCTTACAAAAGTATTATGCTGGAGTGTTCAGCCGACGTCTCCTATATGTAATCACTGATTACTATTTCTCTCTCTCTCCTAGTTTACTATTTAGGAATAATTATTGAGAAAACTGGGCAGGATCCTACAAAATGCCTCCCATGGCCACTCCAAGGGAGATTACCATGAAAGCTAAAACAACATTCCAGGAAGCTTTAAAAAAAAAAGACAAGCCAAATATTTGATGAGCTAAGAAAACCAGTTAATTGTGCAACCAGAGAGACTGGTGTGTAGATAGACATACAGAGACAGAGACAGAGAGAGCATGGGGTGGGATACGGCCAAATAAACCCTTGCTGAAAAGACTTGTTGACACCTTCAGCACCGCTATTTCTGCAAGGACGATAACTTGCTATTATTTTAACTGTTAATATTTCTTTTGTTTTAAGTGCCGCCTCTTCCATTACCATTGGCATTTATTCTAATAGTATTAATTCTATTACTCTTTCCCACATTGCTGTTACTACTTCTGTTACTGCCTTATAGTTAATATTAAAAATATGTTTGCAGCTAAGTGGAAATACAACCATGTGGCTGTAGTAATATATGCAGATTTTGGGCTCACTGACCTCACATCAAGAGATTGTAGTAGCATATGAAGACTTGACGGTCATTAACTTCGCTGCACCAATTGGTCTATGAAGATCTAGCGATAATGGACTACATCACCAAGTGACCGTAAAGAAAAATGGTGTGAGTTGTGAGTCAGCACCATCGCGCACGGTGAAACTATAAGTGCTCTATCGCTCACGTGTCTCCGTCAGCACTAACTCCGTAGCGAGCGCTGTCATTCCTTTTCCTTCCCATTCATTCATTCATTTGCATGTCCCTTGCGGAACTTTGCCTCCCTAACAGCACTCTTGTAGGCCTCTCGGTTGTGAGCAAGATGGCCTGCTGCTGCTGCGTCCATTTGCAGATCATCAATGATGTCTTGCAGCCATCTTCGTTTTGGTCTTCCTCTTTTTCTTTTTCCCATTATGCACCCTTCCAATATGGTCTTCTCTACATTATCATGACATTTAATGTGTCCAAAATATTTAAGTTTTCTCTCTTTAATCCTCTTTACTAGCCAGCCTTCTTCACTATTAAGCTCTTGTAGTATAGATATATTTGTTCTTTTTTGTGTCCACGATATTTGGAGAACTCTTCTGTAGCATTTACATTCAAAGGCATTTATGTGTTTCTCAGCTGCTTTGTTAAGTGTCCACGTCTCACAGGCATATGATGCGATGGGAAAGATGCATGACCTTAAAAATCTTATTTTTGTAGTTCTGTCTGCTCCTCTCCACAGATTCTTTATTCGTTTTACTTTCTGAAGAGCAATAGATGTCCTCCTTTTAATTTCCCTCATTGTATCTCCATTAGTTAGCAGTGATCCAAGATATTCAAAACTCTCCACTTCTTCCAATTTTTCCTCATTGATATATATTTCAGCTGCCTTGTTTGTTTTGTCAGTTGTCATCAATTTAGTTTTCTTTGCATTAAGATAGAGGTTCTGCTCTTCGCTGTTCTTACGGACTGACATAATTAGTTTTTCCATTCCTTTTTGTGTTGTGGATAGTAACACTGTGTCATCAGCATATCTAATCTCTGGTATTTCATAACCTCCAATTGTAATGGCATCGTAATATTCTTTGTCTACATCTTCTCTAACATTCCTCATTATATTTTCAGTATACAAGTTAAATAAGTAGGGTGACAATATGCACCCCTGACGGACCCCTTGTTTTATGTCAAACCAAGTTGTTGTTTCACCATTTATTCTTACTGCTGCTTGCTGGTCTAGATACAGCAGTGATGTTAATTGTATCAAATGTGTTGAAAATCCCATTTTTTTCCATTATTTCCCAAAGTTTCTGGTGTTCTATACAATCAAATGCCTTTGAGTAGTCTATAAAGGGGTAACACCATAAGAAATAACATCTTGTTGGCAGAGGTGCAGATGAAGCCACTGACAGCAGTTATTGAGGAAAGACGCTGGCGATGGTTGGGACACGTGCTCCGAATGACTGATGACTCACTACCAAAAACAGCACTAAGATGGACACCACATGGGAACAGAAGTAAGGGTAGACCAAAAGAGACATGGAGAAGAACAACAGAGAGGATGTTGAGCAATAGAGGGCTCACCTTGGCAAGAGCAGAAAAAAAGGCAAAGGACAGGCATTTGTGGAAGCCCCATGTGCCCTGTGCACTTAAGGTTCAGAGAGAGAGAGAGAGAGAGAGAGAGAGAGAGTCTATAAAGGCTAAATATAGATTCACATTAAACTCTCTGCATTTCTGTATTATTAATCTTATATTGAATATATGATCTCTTGATCCTCTTCCTTGCCTGAAACCAGCTTGGACCATATTGACTTCTTCTTCTATTTTCTTACAAAGTCCATCCATTATGATTTTTAACAGAATTTTACTGGCATGACTAATCAGGGCAACAGTTCTGTAGTTTGTGCATAATTTCAGGTTACCCTTTTTTGGCAGTGGTATGAATACAGTTCTTTTCCATTCTTTTGGCCAAATACCTGAATGCCATATCTTTTTGCACAGTGCATGAAAGATTGTTGCACACTCCTTTCCTCCTGCTTTAATAAATTCAGCTGTCATCTCATCACATCCTGGTGATTTACCATTTTTCAGATTCTTTATTGCCCTATATTACTTCTTCTATTGTCGGTTCAGGTTCTTTCTCCTCCAATAATAATTCACATTGTTGATTTCTGTTTCCACAGTCGGTTGTTTCATACATTCCTTTGCAGTATTCCTTCCATCTTTCTAGAATTTTTTCTGTCTCTGTCAAGATATTCCCCATCTCATCACAAATTACATTTAGCTTAGGTGTGAAATTTCTCGTCAATGTCTTCATTTCTTTAAACATTTCACATTTCCACATTTTTCTTGAGGCTGGGTAAATCCCTTGGAGTTCAAACCACGGTCTAAACGCCACCGTGGTCAACCAAGTGACAGTACAAGTACATCCTATGAGGATCTGATGGTCATCGACTTCATCACAAAGTGACTATTGACCAATGAAGATCTGACGGTCATCGACTTCATTATAAAGTGACTGTACAGATCAATGAAGATCTGACGGTCATCGACTTCACCACAAAGTGACTAGCAACCTATAAAGATCTGACGGTCATGGAACTTCATCACAAAGTGACTGTATAGACCTATGAGGATCTGACGGTCATCGACTTCAAATTTTTATAACGCATGCCAAATACTATTCACCATTCAGCTGCACGTGCCAGGCGAGGCGCCCCTTAATGCTGAACTGAGCACACTCTTCTGCTACCTGCCATCACTTAACTGCTAAAGGAAAACGCAAGGCCATCCATAAAACATTCATATCAGCACGGCCTTCACACACTGACCCTCTCACAAGCAAACCCAACACAAATACGGCTCTCTTATCGATCATGATGAAGTAACACTTCAGAAAACGATGATTCTGTCCAAAAAAAAAAAAATTTAATTCAACACCAAAGGGAAACGCGATGAGCTGTTAGTTAAGGGAAAAGAATGATTACTATAATTAAAACGAGTGAACCATCCCTTTTCAGTTATTCAGCTTCTTTCACGGTACACAAATTATAAGCCAAAGAGCCGATCTATAAAACGTAATTCCTACGGAATCATTGATGATGACTAACACAAACAACACGTGGCTGATGTTGGTGCTGCTGTTGCTGGTGGTAGTGGTGGTGGTGGTGGTGGCACGTTCAGGGTTGATCAATACCCAGCCATAGGAAAGCAATTTCTTGAAATGATGGGCCTGTGTATGGCTGTATTGTGACATACCTGTGGAAAATCTGCTGCTGTTTGAGTTTACATAGTGATTGCAAATCCAGGTGTTGTCATGCTGACATACACTAGGCAAGAGAAAGGGGCTGATATGTGCAGCACAGTGAAAGGGGCTTAATGTGTGAATTGTGGCTGTTCTGATTTTCCACACAACCTGATAGATGATATGTGCAGCAATTGTAAGGGGCTTAATGTGTGAACTGTGGCTGTTCTGATTTTCCACACAACCTGATAGATGATATGCGCAGCAATTGTAAGGGGCTTAATGTGTGAATTGTGGCTGTTCTGATTTTCCACACACCCTGACAGATGATATGTGCAGCAATTGTAAGGGGCTTAATGTGTGAATTGTGGCTGTTCAGATTTTCCACACAACCTGATAGATGATATGTGCAGCAATTGTAAGGGGCTTAATGTGTGAATTGTGGCTGTTCTGATTTTCTACACAACCTGATAGATGATATGTGCAGCAACTGTAAGGGGCTTAATGTGTGAATTGTGGCTGTTCTGATTTTCCACACACCCTGACAGATGATATGTGCAGCAATTGTAAGGGGCTTAATGTGTGAATTGTGGCTGTTCTGATTTTCCACACAACCTGATAGATGATATGTGCAGCAATTGTAAGGGGCTTAATGTGTGAATTGTGGCTGTTCTGATTTTCTACACAACCTGATAGATGATATGTGCAGCAACTGTAAGGGGCTTAATGTGTGAATTGTGGCTGTTCTGATATTCCACACACCCTGACAGATGATATGTGCAGCAATTGTAAGGGGCTTAATGTGTGAATTGTGGCTGTTCAGATTTTCCACACACCCTGACAGATGATATGTGCAGCAATTGTAAGGGGCTTAAAATGTGAACTGTGGCTGTTCAGAATTTCGAAACAATTTTATAGATGATATGTGCAGCAACTGTAAGGGGCTTAATGTGTGAATTGTGGCTGTTCTGATATTCCACACACCCTGACAGATGATATGTGCAGCAATTGTAAGGGGCTTAATGTGTGAATTGTGGCTGTTCAGATTTTCCACACACCCTGACAGATGATATGTGCAGCAATTGTAAGGGGCTTAAAATGTGAACTGTGGCTGTTCAGAATTTCGAAACAATTTTATACGCGTATCTGATATGGCGATTGTGATAGGTTTAGGAATTTCTAGAATACACACTGCAGCCCACCTTTCCTGTAATGAGTAAACAAATTCTGCAAAAGCACATTAGGTAAAGTTCAGTAGTTGGTGATGAACCATCTTCTCACAGAAAAGATTATGTGCTCAGGCCTCGCAGCCAGTGCCCTCCACGGATACCACAGTAAAAATGGGTACCCCACAAGCTTATGATGGGCGAAACACCCTTCGAAGAAGGAAGAATAGCTGCCCTTGGCACGTGGCTCACACCGGATTGAACCGTGCACCTGGCTGAGAATGACTAAGTGTGCGCCCCCCCCCCCCCGCAACCCCACACCCAATCACTTCACGACGTGGTTTAGTAACAACGAATAAGAGACCATATCCTCGATCAAAGAATGGAGACGACCACAAAGCATAACAGACATACCTTACTGTGTTATATTCTGTATTATGGTAAACGCTCCGCAACGTGGTATATCTATTATAATACTAGCACCACATGTTACAGACGTTTGATACTAATTATTAAAACAAAATGTAGATCAGTATATGACGACACCTGTCTACCGACAATGTCTACTTGTGTAGAAGGGCATCAACTATTATATGATCACGCCTCGTAAATGCAAGATTCCAGAAACTGGTGTCCAAGTTTCGACTGTTAGACAACACTTCGACCACGTCATGGAGAGAGAGAGAGAGAGCCTGAGTCTGGTGGGCGCGTACACTCATTTGTTTTTCTGTTAGAGCTCAAAATTACAGAGGTGTTAGCTGTAGTAAGTGCTGGCTGGCCACAACTTTACTGAGTAAGTTTGTAGGAGTGAGTGTTGGCCACAACCTTACTGGGATGTTTGTAGGAGTGAGTGCTTGTTACGATCTTACTGAGAAGTTTGTAGGAGTGAGTGTTGGCCACAACCTTACTGGGATGTTTGTTGGAGTGAGTGCTTGTTACGATCTTACTGAGAAGTTTGTAGGAGTGAGTGCTAGTCACAACCTTACTGTGATGTTTGTAGGAGTGTGTGCTTTTTACGATCTTACTGAGAAGTTTGTAGGGGTGAGTGTCGGCCACAACTTTACTGAGAAGTTTGTAGGAGTGAGTGCTTGTTACGATCTTACTGAGAAGTTTGTAGGAGTGAGTGCTGGTCACAACCTTACTGGGATGTTTGTAGGAGTGTGTGCTTGTTACGATCTTACTGAGAAGTTTGTAGGAGTGAGTGCTTGTTACGATCTTACTGAGAAGTTTGTAGGAGTGAGTGTTGGCCACAACTTTACTGGGATGTTTGTAGGAGTGAGTGCTTGTTACGATCTTACTGAGAAGTTTGTAGGAGTGAGTGCTGGTCACAACCTTACTGTGATGTTTGTAGGAGTGTGTGCTTGTTACGATCTTACTGAGAAGTTTGTAGGGGTGAGTGTCGGCCACAACCTTACAGAGCAGTCTGTAGGAGTGAGTGCTTGTTACGATCTTACTGAGAAGTTTGTAGGAGTGAGTGCTTGTTACGATCTTACTGATGTATTAGTTGCAGTTAGCAGCTAACCTGTTGCTATCTTTCTCTAAGGAAGGCATTTGAGGGGAGGGGGGCGGTTGGAAAACGTAAAAAAAAGACAAAATAAACGTTATTTTCATTTCTCCCCCACGACATTTTTGACAGGTTTGATAATAACCATGTTCTGCAAACTAGGTTACAAAGCAAAACAGAATGAATACCAAGAACGCCAGAATGAGGAAAATATGAAGCCGTGAATTAAGGAAAATAGCCAAGATCAGTGACAAGGAGACGGAAACCACTGAAAACAACAAACTGTGGGCAACGACTGCCGTTATCTCGACACCGGAGAACTCCGTTACGACCGCTCACTTGAGTGCCAGCTCTGTCCAAGCGCTCATAACATCTTATAGTAATGAGTAAGTCGACATGATCAAACGATAAAGCCGATTGATCTGATCGAATGTATCTCATCCATATTTGGTGCCCGTTTCTGTGGGGTTTTGTTTTTTTTGTTTTGTTTCTCCCAGCAACCGGGATGTAATTAAGCATCAGGCGACAATTCTCTCTTCTAGCTGCGGCACTGTGTTCCAGGAAAGAACGCTGCTGAATAATTTAAACAATCCGATTGTTCCTACTCGGTTATACAAGTAAAAGACAAACCGGGAGATAGAAGACGATTGGGACAGATAAAAAAATGTTAAGTAAACAACGAACTCAGGAATGGAGTTACGAGGGGAAAGAGAAAGACAGTAGAAAATGTAGAGCAGGAAAAGTCAAGGAAAGCAATAAACTCATGCTGTTGTCAAAATAAAGCTGACTCTGTCTGAGAACCAACAAGACCTGCAAAATTTCTTGGATAAAGTCGCCAAAGAAAGTGAATAGAAAGGCCTTACTTTGAACATCAAAAAGACAGAGACTATGGTTATATCTAAGAAACAGAATCCACCAGCATGCAGTATTACATTAAACGGAACCATTCTAAAGCAGGTGGCAGAAATTCAAATACCTTGGAGCGGTAACAACTTCAGATGGGAAATGCAGAACAGAAATTAGGAACAGAATAGGTCAAGCAAAGACTGCATTTCAGAGAATGAGAAACATATTAGCTAACACATCTTTATCAATGAATGTTAGAAAACGAGTCCTAAAATGCTATACTGAACCTATCTTGTTATATGGAAGTGAATCATGGACAATAGGCAAGTCTGCACAAAAATCATTGGAAGCAGCAGAAATGTGGTTTATTAGAAGAATGTTGCGAATCCCCTGGACAGCAAAAATAACTAATGAAGAATGTATGAGAAGAGCTGGAGAGACAAAAAACCTTGTCAGAAAGATAAGAGAGAGACAATGTACTTTCATAGGACATGCAATGAGAAGAGGGGGCATTGAAAATATTATAACAACAGGAAAAATAGAAGGAAGAAGATCAAGAGGAAGACCAAGAGAAATGATACTGGACAGTCTGACGGGATGGTGTGAGAGGAGATCACCAACTGAACTGATGGCCTGCATGAAGGATCGGGTACTCTGGAGAAGCATAATAGCCAACGCCAGTCGGCACGGCACCTGATGATGACGATGATCTGTTGTGCCACAGAGGCCGCCAGTGGGATTTGGTGTTAGTGTAGATACTTCCCTTGACCTGTCGGCCATACTTGAGAGTGATGTGGTCAGCATCACGCCTGGAAGCCTTTCCAGGTCCTGAAAAAAAAAACGGGTACCCATATCTACACCTGGATGACCGGCGCTCCTCCGGCCAGAATCGAACCACAGTTCTTCATTGTGGAACACTACTGCTCTAATCAATTCGCTACTCAGACGCCCAACGACAGAAGAAGGCTAGAGAGTAAGGGGAGGGAGAGAGAAACAGAAAGGGATGGAAAGAGAGAGATTGCGAGAGACATCGTGAAAAAAATTCAGACATCCCACAACATCATCATCTGGTGTCCGTTTCCTGGCCTAAAGATCGGTATGTATGTTCTGCGTGTTCTTTCACTGGTGAATTTGGACTAAACTGTATCATGGCCACATCTTCAGGCTGTCTGCAGGTTTCTTGCGTGCTGGAGAACTTGGCAACATTCTCTAGTTAGGACTGACTGAACTGAAGACTCGCAGCACTGGCTAGAAACATTCTTAGGAATAAGTTGAAGAAAGGTCAAAGGGAATGGGACAAAGCAGATTCAATGACAAAATTCCCCCTCCTGCTGGTGTAGTGGTTAGTGCACCTCGCCCGCTGATCGGAAGGTCCCTGGTTCGGTTTCGCACTCGGCAGGAACATTTTTTTTCGGACAAGCAGGCATCGGTGTCAACGAAGCCTTTTAAAAAAAATGGCTAAGTAAGTTTTCCTTAAGAACACCAGGCAGTGAAGACAGGTGCTAGCATCCCTAACTCAAATGCTATACTGGCCTGGAAACATGAAGACACTAACACTTCACATTCCTGCAACATGCACAAGAGACACAGATCCATAAAGCTGACGATAATCTCTTCACATACAGCCCTTAATACCAGAATGAAACAAGGCTCAAACTGGCTATGAAATAATATGGAGAACAGAACGGAGCAAACCTTCAAAATTTTTCCACAGATGAACATGCTACAGGAAAAGAGAGGACTAGGGGGAAGAATACTGTAATACAAGGAAGAATAGTGTAGTACAAGGAAGAATAATATAGTACAAACAGCAAGGTTTTTTGGGGGTATTTTTTTTAAGGACAGGATATGAAACATATGAATCGCCTCCCATGAGTAATACGAGCTTGGATACTCTCCAACAAGGAGAACTTTAAAACAACAAAAACAACTAGAACAACAAAGAAATGCGATATTTATTTTTTAACGTGGATATTTGTATCCTCTTAATACACCACTAACACGTTTGAAGAATGTACTCTTGTTTATTCTGTTGGCCCAATTTACAGACAACACACTTTCTTAACTCCTTCACTTCAAAACAACACTGACAGTGCTGGTAGATCTTTGATACATGTCCGAATCAATACTCACACTGATATTTTGACAAAGTCTAAAATAAAACAAAACAGTAGTACACTTCCAACTCAACCCATATTTCTAAACTATAGAGTACCTCCCCTTCCAGTTTCTTTCTACTAATATTTCTCGTCAAAATTCATTCTTGCAGAGCAATGAATTACTAGACGTGTGAAAGAGTTAAACCAAGCGAGAAAGCGACGACGGTGTAGAGATACCAACACACTAACAAGACATCATAATGATCACACACAAAGTTATTTTCATTTTAGATTTGTCCGTCTTGTTTGCCAGGAACCTGGCCTCAGGGGGTCCATCCAGACAATATGGAACGACACCGTGCTCTGTCAATATCCAATAAACAGACGTGGACCAAAACAGGTTCTGCTGCTTTGTAACAGGGTCACAAGTGGTCAATGATTGATGGAGCATATTAGTCTTCTGAATCTCCGGCAAGTGCAAATTAGAGACGGCTCTCCATATAACAACTAGAGCTGTACCTGTGCAAGAAATTTCAAGCAGACACGAAGTCTGCAGAAGGCGCCTAAGCAGAACACCATAAACACTGGCGAAGCTCGAGAGATACAAGCGCATGCGACCGCACCTCGGAAAGATGATATGATTCCCTGGGTGATCTAGTTAGTAATTCTCTAGCAACTGGAAGATAAATCTTACAAGACTCTGGTAATTATAATAGCACAACATAAAAACTGACCTCCGCAAAGACTTGTGGAAAGCATCAAGTACATAAATCAGGAAACCCCTGTATTCTTCCTTGCAGTCGACGGAAAGACGGCGAGCACGTTCAGGCATGGTACCGGCTGAGACGCGAGCTACCGTGTCTGAAGATCCAGGACTAACCCCCTTATCCCTCCCTCCCTCCCCACCCCTATTTTCCAAAGCAAATGACGTTCTAGACCGACTTGGCACTGACAGTACAAGAGCAACTAGCTCATAAAATAACATTCAGAAGGAACATACATCGCATTACAAACGTGGCCGAAACCTTCCATACTCATTTCTCTATAACCATATACATATACATATATATATTTATATATTTTTTTTTTAAATATCAAAACCACGAGTATCTAGAAATCCCCATTTCCCCCCCCCCCCTTTTTTTTTCAAGAAGAATTTAATTTCCTTTCTATGAATTTATTTTTCTCCTCTTTCCCTGCATTTTTTTTTTAACACGCTTCACAGAGATTTTTGCCCAAGCTACGTCCGTCACACGCGAATCCAATATCAAGATTACAAAGCCATTACGGCAGAACAGTGGTCAATTATTTAACATTTGGCTACGTGTGTGTGTGTTGTTTTCATACTCATTTCTTACACAGTTACCGCCAAGCCATCAAAATGGATCTATTGATTTATGAAAAACTAACCGAAATCCAACCTGTAAACGTCCGGACTGATAGCTCTTTCAACGGCCAAAAAAAATATAAGGAAATAAACGAAATAATTTATTGGAGACCCAAGCACTCACCTAATATAAAGCTTTTAAAAACGCAATGAAACGTAACACCCCTTTGTGTCGAAAGCTAGGAGATGCAGATGTATTGTTCAATACTCGGGAAGTGATCAAAAGATGATAGAAATCGATATAATTCTTTGATCGCTGAAATCGATTGACGGGTTTTCAAACGATCGACTGTTCTGAATCGCTCGTTCAATTGTGTCATTCTTTTGAACGAAATGAACAGATATAGACATGACATGTGTAAAAAGGGTGGGGCGGGTAAGGGTTTGAGCATGCAGAGAGGACAGATCGCTCAGACTGGAAGCAGCAACTACGGGGGGGGGGGGGCGATTTGGCCAAACGTTTCACATGCCACATGCTTTGAGAGATCATGAAATAAGAGAAAGTTACCAGAGCAATTCTTCCTTTCACACGCGCAGCCCAACAGCGCACAGCCAAGTTCTTCTCAGTGGCACCAGCTGCCAAGAGCTTTCTGCACACACCCACAAGGAAAACCACCACCACCACAGTATGTCGCAGTCTTGGCGTTTTACGGAGGAAAATTACTGAAGCGCTGTCACGTGAAGCCATTCAAACATATCCAGCCCAGACAGCACGCTACACTGACCTGGCCAAATCCATCCAATGAGGACATTTTTTTTTAAACGGTCGAACATGTAAAAGTTTCTAGCGGGACAACGACAGGTATGCAGCAGAGATGGAAGCGATTCTGAGCACGGACCCAACTTCTTGGTAGATCATGCTATCGACCGTCCGAAATCGGTATGCGTCCTGCGTCTAGCAGTGGAAGGTGAAGAGAAACTTCTGATTCGGGCCAAGAAAAGGTGCACATGAAGAAACAAAGACTGGGAGAAACGTCAATTCAGATATGGGGTATTGCTAATGAGATCACTCCCTGCTTAAGATTATTGAAGAAGGTTGCTTAAGATTATCTATCAAAGAAGGTTGCTGCTATTGCTGTTGCTCCTGCTTCTCATCCTATTCCTCCTCCTCCTCCTTCTACTACTACTACCACTACTACTACTACTACTCCTACTACTACTCTCTCTGAACCTTAAGTGCCCAGGGCACATGGGGCTTCCGCAAGGGTTTTCCACAAATGCCTCTCCTTCGCCTTTTTTTCTGCTCTTGCCCAGGTGAGCCCTCTATTGCTCAACATCCTTTCTGTTGTTCTTCTCCATGTCTCTTTTGGTCTACCCTTACTTCAAAACAAATTGTTTTACTACTACTACTACTACTACTACTACTACTACTACTACTACTACTACTACTACTAAATTCTTTATCCGACAAGCCCTATGTATATTCCATTCGAACTATCATTTTTATTAGTCTAAAAAATCAACCCACTTTCATTGGATTAATTGTCGGTCCCACGTTCTCGTCTGACTATAAGCCATTAGCTCTCGCTTATCACCCCCCCCCCAACAAAAGATCTCTCTAGATATGTTGCTTCTGAGCGCCACACCGACAATAAGGA
Organism: Achatina immaculata; assembly: GCA_009760885.1. Lineage (NCBI taxonomy): Eukaryota > Metazoa > Mollusca > Gastropoda > Stylommatophora > Achatinidae > Lissachatina > Lissachatina immaculata. The sequence goes on from CM019717.1 coordinate 7,399,120, forward strand.
TGGTAGACAACAAAACCTATCGCCACTACAACAACAACTATACCTACCGCCACTACAACAACTATATCTACTACCAGTTCAACAACTATACCTAACGCCACTACAACAACTATACCTACTACCAATTCAACAACTATACCTACCGTCATTACAACAACTATATCTACTACCAGTTCAGCAGCTATACCTACCGCCACTACAACAACTATATCTACTACCAGTTCAGCAGCTATACCTACCGCCACTACAACAACTATACCTATCGTCACTACAACAACTATAACTACTACCAGTTCAGCAGCTATACCTACCGCCACTACAACAACTATATCTACTACCAGTTCAGCAGCTATACCTACCGCCACTACAACAACTATATCTACTACCAGTTCAACAACTATACCTAACCCCACTACAACAACTATACCTACCGTCACTACAACAACTATAACTACTATCAGTTCAACAACTATACCTACCGTCACTACAACAACTATAACTACTATCAGTTCAACAACTATACCTACCGCCACTACAACAACTATAACTACTGCTATAACAACTACTGCTCTTGCTACAACCTAAACGGAGTGTTTGTCCTCTGTAACTACTACCTTTTTTTTTATCCAAGCCTTCACTTACTCATCACTATTACAATTACGGTCTATGTCCACGACTACTATGGTTCCTTCTAGTAGCATTCTGGGAGATGCACTTTCTTGAAGAGAATCATCTCTTCTCTGCTGAGGGCCAGAGCACCTGTCTACACCCACACTTCCAAGCAGAGCTACGGACTCCCCCGGGTCGGAAAAGTAATTTATCTATACTCCAATGTGAGGGGGTGAAGATGTCTGTTCGGTGAGGCAATCAGCGACCCACAGCTGACCAAGACCCTGCCCCACCTCTCCGTGGTACCCCCAGTAACAGCCATAGCATGATTAACAGGACAGGGATCGCCACAGTCCACATGGTGGTGGAGTCTGCTAAAGAAGCACTGCACACATCTTGCTTTTTAGCTGTGCTCCAGGACTGAAAAATTAGCCGCCATAACCCGCTCTACAGCATCGGCTGCAAAGAACATCAGCTCGCAGTTACAGGGAGTTCGTATAAATACAGGAAATACTCCAAAGTGAGACGTGTCCATTCAGTCTCTGTTTTCAGTAATACGGCAATGGTAAAGACAGTGTATACTCTAGACATTTTCTGTGATAAAAAGCTTGAATTTGTTTTTTTTTTAAAGTGCTCGAAACTGCTACTAATGACAAAGGTAAAGGTAAAAAGTCAAATTCCCGTTTCCATGCCAATAAGTCATATTGGGAATACGTGCTACACCCGTCTTTCCACGATCTTCGGCACATGAAAGTGGGGTGTGGTCAGTACTCCGCCTGGCTACATTTACCTTCCAAAATTTCTCGGTACCCATTTTTTTTTCAGAGGCCTTTTTCGTGTGTACAATAAAAAAATTTTTTTTTAAATCCCACTGCTGGGACTTGAACCCGGTACCACCGGATAGCAAACCGAGCGCCTAACTACTCGGCTAACCCTGGCCGCTACTTAGGGTGAGCTTTACAAAAATGAGTTGATTTAAATGTACGAGGTCTGAAGAGAAATCCGGTCAATGTTGATATAACAGCGTCTGCCGACATATGTTAAACAGTCTTAACACGACTAGGATATTTACAAACGTATAACAGCACTCCTCCATGTCGACTGTATATATACCCAGCCTTTTTAACCAAGTTACCACATGATTCTGTTCAATCCAACGTCCAATCTGATCTGCTTTCATCAATGTCTACCCTCTCGGCTTCGTTGGTGTCACTATTACTTCGGTATTTTTTCTACATTAAACAGCGTGTGTGTGTTTTGCATCAATTAATTTTCTCCTGGCATCTGAATATTAATTAACGCTATGTCATTCGTAAATCTGCTCTTTTTTTTACGATTCGTCGTTTCAAAACAGAATGGGGAAAATGGTCAAACTTCGCAGCAACATTGGCCAAACGTCGAAGCAAGTGTAAAAAGGGAACTAACTCTTATATAGTACAAGGTTTCCCAACCTTTTTCTTTTTTCTTGGCCCCGTTTCTGCATTAATATGTGCTCTGTGGCTCCTTCTGGGTCTGTTAGCGTAGAAGATCATTGTATTAGTCTTTTAGTAGTGCCTCCACAGTATCTGGTGAGGCTTTCTAAAGGACAGAGAAAGAAATGAGTGCATGGTTTATTTTAGAGCAGAGGAGAGAAAGGCACTGAGGCGTGAGATGACAATATCGCCCTCTAGTGTGCTGACCACATCACCCTCTAGTGTGTTAACAACATCACCCTCTAGTGTGCTGACCACATCACCCTCTAGTGTGCTAACAACATCACCCTCTAGTGTGCAGACAAAATCACATTCTAGTGTGTGCTGACCAAATCACCTTCTAGTGTGCTTGCCACATCACCCTCTAGTGTGCTGACCACATCACCCTCTAGTGTACTAACAACATCACCTTCTAGTGTGCTGGCCACATCACCCTCTAGTGTGCTGGCCACATCACCCTCTAGTGTGCTGACCACATCACCCTCTGGTGTGTTGATCAAATCACCCTCTGGTGTGCTGACCACATCACCCTCTAGTGTGCTGACCATATCAAGAAAAATACGGGTACTAAATCCATACCGTTTACGTGCCTCCATGGAAGTAAGACCTAACTACCTTTTACTTCTAACTGACAGTAAGACCTATTTCTACCTTTTACCTCTAACAGACAGTAAAACTTGACTCTACCGTTTACTTCTAACGGACAGGAAGACTTAACTCTACCTTTTACCTCTTACACAGTAAGACTTAACTCTACCGTTTACTCTTAACAGACAGTAAGACTTAACTCTACCGTTTACTCTTAACAGACAGTAAGACTTAACTCTACCTGTTATACCTAATGGACACTATGGCCTAACTTTACCTGTTACCTCTAACAGACATTAAGACCTCCACAGAAAACCTCTGGAACAGAGAAAGCCTAACAGGTCTATGCTGCACTCTGGATTTACATGTAAGTGACCTAATATCTCCTGTTTAAGATCAAAGTCTACCTATGAAAAATACCTGGATTAAAGTCCCATATAATGAGCCGAGCTTTTTTTTTCCCCTCAAGAGCCTGGGGCAGAATCACTCCATGGGAATAAACAAATTTTTTTAAAAAACGAATGCATAAGCGAGATGACACAGCTATCACAAGCAGTTGGCCACCGCTAATCAAGGTCTTGCATCTCCAAGCAGTGAGCACCGAAACAGACCATAACGTAACCTCAGAGGAAGAATCAACGCCTCGAGGCGCTGGAGTACCTGCCCCTTTGATCAGCTCAAGGAAGTTTGGAAAAAAAAAACCAAAACATTGTAAAACCATCTCTCAGTCCAGCTTGATTGCCTGGATCACACGATATTTATCACAGCATCAGTTGGCAAGAACAGAAGTTGGGAGATGTCAATAATAACATGCTCTTGATCATCGGGACAAACGACATCGGGTGTCCGTATCTGACACGACCTGCAAGGCTTTAACACAAAAACGTAAACTTTTCAAATATCTCTCAGTGTATTAGAAACATATCAACTACAAACGCCACTGAAAACGGAGGCATATTTATAAAACTAAAACAAGAACAAACTATACAGATTACTATGCCAACAGGTGGCTACTCCAATAACTACATAACATAAAGAAGCAACAAAAACTGCAGCAATGAACATTAACAGAAGTAGAAACTACGCCGAGAAGAAAACAGTATCTGTCACGGACCCAGAATTCCTCATACAGGCACTGAAACACCAAGCGATTAAAGACTTGGACAACCTGGCGAAGCCTGATCACGAATGAGCACAGTATTCAATACATGACATGCAAAGGAAACCCATCAACAGCAACATTCAAAGAAATAATGAGGCAGACAGGTTGGTCAGAGAGAGAGAGAAGACTGCAACAGATCGATAGAAGCTCAACACGTGAAGAAACAACAACAAACGAATTCTATGAACTCAGGAAACGATAATGTTATAATCTTCCTACTGAGAACAGGAAACTGCTGGCTCAGACACCACCTATACACCACAAGCTGAAAATTATCCCCACAGACCTATGTGCTCGCAGCAAAGAACAGCAGACACTACACCACATCTCCCAGTGTTGCCAGCTACACAACCCACTCTGGCAAAGGCCCTGGCCAGACCCCTACAGAAGAAGCTATGCGGTGATGCTGAAAACTTGAGACGAACTGCCGCATTTGTGAGAGATTGGCGTTGGTGTTTGAGCGAACGACCAAGAAAGACATATTAGGAAAACACAAATAGTTCACGTTCAAAAACTATACCTCACAGGCCTTATACACATTTCATTCCAGCGACCATTTCTGTTACAGTCTCAAAAATTAACCCAGTTTCATTGGTATAAGTGTTAGCCTCACGTCATCGTCCCACCATAACCCATCAACTCCTGTTTTTCCACCCTTCCTCTTCACCCCCTCCCCAAAAAAATCCTCCCTAGAGATGTCACTCTCGCGCACCACACCGTACACACGGATGGCGGACACACACGCTATCGATCCGATACGGGCGAAAAGACAAGTTTGCGCATAAAGATACGCCCATAAACTATGCACAGATCTCATTGTTTTTGCCCGAGGGCTTAAGCCATAAATATTTTACAGTAAGTTATAATGAACTTCCCCGGTTTAATGTTCCACAAGCTACAACTCCTGTGCTCTGTTGTAGGCATATGATGAATTAGTGCTTGTATATACATCTATATACACCGAAACGCGCTTAAATATAACAATTGGGAGTGAAGTACTAAATCAACTGAAACTGAAAAGAGAAGCAGCGATAAATACAAAAGAGTTAAATGGCATGATAAAGTATAGAAAACCCAGCTTGAGGAGGGAAAGCTTAAGGAAAAGGAACAACAAGAAAGAGGACGGCGACGACGATACAGATGGGTGGACAACATGAAGAGGTGGATGGGATTCAGCCCCGGGTTTGGTATACTGTGAAAGCAAACTCAGGACCCATTACGGCCGCCTGTGTCGGTGAAGATGGCAGAAGATAATTATACATAACCACTACACTATCGAATACTCGAATTTACAGGGAACCGCTGAGCCGGGTAACACTGTCCATACAACGGACAAACACGTGCACGTTTATCTACAAGACGCATTGTGCAGTTAATTAATTACAAATATGTCGAGTAAGACAAACAAACATACATGCATATGCTATACCTATCTCCACTCCTGTTCTTTCACTTCCTCTCCCCCTCCTAATCTAGAAAAGAAAGGCTGCTGAGTTACTTTATCTTCTACTCTTGATGTTGTCGGAGTCTGGGAGCTGGAAAAGAGATGACAGAAGTGGAAAGGCTGGCATACTGACTCCACAACCCTGGTCACTCTAGTAACTAAAGCTGATGATCTCGACAGTGTGGTGAAAAGTGGAGGCCTAGGAACGTTCTTACAGATCTGCACTAACAACAAACAAAGTAAATAACCACTGTTCTTCAATATTTTATTTTTGAAACAGACCTTCTCCTGTAACACCCCATCCCCCTCTACGGCCCTGTGAAAGTTGTTGCAGGCGTGTGGGACCGTAGAAGCAGGATCCGTGGAAACATCCAACTTCAGTTTATTCCTGGCTAATGAATGCTCCCCCCCCCCACCTAATATATATATATATATATATATATATATATATATATATATATATATATAATGTAAGAAACTTTCAATGATAGTTCATTTACGCATATTCTTTTGCCATGAGCTTGATGTCGTTGTCATGCACGTATAGTATAGCTGTAAAGTTGAGTTTTATATGATGCTTAGTAACAGATGTTTATAATAAGGAAGGACGGCTGGCTATGCTCTAGTGTTTATGATAAAAGTGTTATTAATTTTCTTATGATAACGAAGGTTGATATGATTGAAGATTACTGGCTTGCATGTTCTGGTTCAGTCATGCATTGTAATGCGACTGTTTTCTATGTTACATATATATTTATATGTTCTGTGGTCCTTATGTGTGGAAAGTGTCTGAACCGTTGTTGGTATTGTGTGTGTTCATGACGAATGTCTTTCTGTTGTCGTAATAAATTTATTTTGTTCATTGTTTTTACACACTGAGATATCTGATTTGAAATAGGTATGACAGAACCCTTCTATATAAGAACTGGTTTAAAACAAGGTGATACATTATCTCCATTACTAATCAGCCTAGTACTAGAAAAGGTAATCTTAAAGAAGAAAGCACTACAGAAGAACAAGCTAAAATACCAGGACAGGCTGATGACATCGACCTGGTAGGGGAAACTATGCAAGAAGTCATCAATACCTGCATTCACCTGAGAGATGCGGAGCTGAAAGTGGGCTTGGCCATTAACCAAGAGCTTCTACTTGTACGAACTCCCTGTAACTGCGAGCTGTTGTTCTTTGCAGCCAATGCTGTAGAGATGTTGAGGCACATCATCGTATCGGAATAGGAGCGGGTTATGGCGGTTACTTTTTCAGTCCCAGAGTACAGCTAAAAAGCTGGAGGTGTGCAGTGCTTCTTTAGCAGACTCCACTACCATGGGGACTATGGCCATTCCTGTTCCGTTAGCCAGACTATGCCTGATACTGGGGGTACCACGGAGAAGTAGGACAGGGTCTTGGTCAGCTATGGGTCGCTAACCCTGACGCTGACATATCAGCTATGGGTCGCTGATTACCTTATCGGGCCAGATTATGTACATGTTGGAGATATGATCATTAGAAAAGCAGAAACATACAAATATCTAGACACAACCTTTAACAGAAGCAACATAGCGAGGAAATTAAAAGGCTGAGTACAGATAGGGAATAAAATATACTTCGCCTTGCAAAACCTGTTATAATCCAAAATCCTGTACCATTCATTCATTCATTCATTCATTCATTCATTTGCATGTCCCTTGTGGAATTTTGCCTCCCAAACAGCACTCCTGTAGGCCTCTCGGTTGTGAGCAAGATGGCCTGCTGCTGATGCATCTATTTGCAGATCATCAACGATGTCTTGCAACCATTTTCGTCTTGGTCTTCCTCTCTTTCTTTTTACCATTATGTACCCTTCCAAGACACTTTTCTCTAGATTATCATGACGTTTAATGTGTCCAAAATATTTAAGTTTTCTCTCTTTAATACTTTTTACTAGCCAGCCTTCTTCAATACTAAGCTCTTGTAGTATGGATATATTTGTTCTTTTTTGTGTCCATGATATTTGAAGAACTCTTCTGTAGCATTTACATTCAAAGGCATTTATGTGTTTCTCAGTTGCTTTATTAAGTGTCCAGGTCTCACAGGCATATGTTGCAATGGGAAAAATTCATGCCTTTAAAAATCTTGTTTTTGTAGTTCTGTCTGCTCCTCTCCACAGATTCTTTAGTTGTTTTACTTTCTGAAGAGCGATAGATGTCCTCCTTTTAATTTCCCTCATTAAATCCTGTACCAAAACACCAAAATAACAATCTACTAAATTACAATAAGTTCAACCGTTACGTGTCGATCAGAAACGTGGAGTACAACAAAGAAAGATGAACAACTGCATATCTTTGAGAACAAGATCCTAAGAAGAATCTCTGGGCCCACAAAGGATACCAACAGTGGAGAATGGAGAGCTAGAAATAACACTGAACTAAACAGCTTATCACAACGAAATGTCTTGAAACTGAACAGAATACGCTGGCTGGGCCACGTAGAAAGAATGGAAGATAACAGACAAACGAAAATGATGTACGCACAAGAGATGACAGAAACAAGACCAAGGGGTAGACCAAGACAGAGATGAAAAGACAACACAGAAGAGGATATAAAAGAAACTGGTGTCACCAACTGGAGAGAGAAGAATAGGAACAGAGATGAATGGGGGCGAACTTTATATGCAGCAATGAGCCTTAGTGGCTTGGAAAGCTGAAGAAGAAGATGAGAGGTGGTGAGAAAACAGAGTAGACATAATATCTATAGATTGAACTGTTGGTTTACAAGGATCAGGGAACCGGGATTGTTGTGGTCAGATAATCTTCAAAGTTAGGGTTGGGGGTCACAGTTCGTTTGTACCACTGGAAGAATTTTAATTACCACTCTCTTAAGTCCCTCCCTCTCTCTCTCTCCCTCTCTCTCTCTCTCTCTCTCTCTCTCTCGTGCTGTTGTTTATAACTGAACCACATGCTGTGCCAGTACTGTATGTGTGCATGTGTGCCTGCATATATGCTAACATCAAACTAAATATGAGGTGAGCCACCTCGGCAATCTTGAATTAGCGATGTGGACCACAGAAATACAACTATTATCATGAGAAACACATCAATTCTAATCCCGCTGGTAACGCTGCTATATCACAAAAGACTGGTTTACCAGAAGCTACATCTTAGATTATACTGCTCTCTTTATTAGCTGCTGTCGCTGGCCTGACTTGTGTTTTCACAGGTTTTGGTCGATGGCCTGACTTGTCTTTTCACAGGTTTTGGTCGTTGGCCTGACTTGTCTTTTCACAGGTTTTGGTCGTTGGCCTGACTTGTCTTTTCACAGGTTTTGGTCGTTGGCCTGACTTGTCTTTTCACCAGCTTTGGTCGTTGGCCTGACTTGTCTTTTCACCAGCTTTGGTCGTTGGCCTGACTTGTCTTTTCACCAGTTTTGGTCGTTGGCCTAACGTCTTTTCAACAGCTATGGTAGGTGGACTGTGCACCTGTAACATCTAACGTATGCATGTTCGCTACTAGAAAACACACTACACATCCCCCCTCTCCATCTCCACAATAGCCATTAAAATCACTCTACTCTGACACCTACACTGCTGGAGCTTCCACTTGCGATTGTTGTTTGATGTGAACAGCGATGACAAACGACGCGTCTACACACTGCTGAGAACGGGAAGTGATTCAGCAAACCTCTTAAACGTCTACTGCTCATCAGGATTTCTTAAGACTCTTCACGTAACGTGTGTTTTTTTTTATGAACTAAGTTTCTCTTTTCTTCCTGTGATAAATTCTAAGAACTAGTTTAACGTAATGAGAAACTCGTGTCATCGATTTGTTTTTGCTAGTGTCTTTTGTTTAAGTGCAATGTTCCCTCTCTTTAGTATTTTTTTAATTATTACTGTGAGATTTTTTTTCCAAGAAAACTAAGAGGGAGAATTAGAAAAAGACCCAAAAAAAAAAAGTGCAGGCAAAATGAAAATTACGCGGTGACCACAACGGACAGAAGCTGACACAAAACAACACACTCGCAACGGCTAATAGATAGTTCGATCACGCACAGTACAGCGCCCTGCCCACAGTCTAGTTGAGGCCAATGTCAAATAAACATGGACGCTCCCCTGCGAGATTGCACCACTGCTGAAAAATGCGTGGCACCACTAGATGCTGGCTCAGTACGGAAATGACCATGACTCAAGGAAAAGTTTATTAATAGGCAGAAGGGTTTAAAGCGGGAAGAACCGAGGAAGCTCGATCTGGCCGCCACCAACATCTCCCACACTGACAGGGCAACAACAGCTGCAGTTTGAACGTTTGCCTTTTTCTCTCTCCCCCTCCCCCAGCTTTTTTTTTTCAGCCATATCCTGATGCCATGAGATTATTACATCTTCGATTTACTTACAGAAGTTCTACGCACTTGGAGGTTTACCTCTGATTATCATGTTAAGAAAGCAGTGCAGACCTGGATTCGGTAGCAACCTTTTCTCCAAAGGAATGATGAAAAGGCATCGATCTACAAGGAACTATATGGAGAAGTGATACAACCGTTATGTTCATTTATTCACAGTTGCCAGCATTAAAGGTTTATGTTGGCCTTACTTTTTTATTCTCCTCCGTATGAAAGCACAGGACAAGGTGAACGTTGTATAAAATAATGGAGTCCTCGAGGCGGGATGCGAGTCCCCGTAGTTCAGCTAGCATGGAACTTTGTACAGATTTCTCACCGCGGCCCCTCGACTTCCTCTGTTTATCTCATCGTCGAGCAGTAGGAAGGCAGCCAACTCTTGGTGGCTTTCCATTGCGGCCACTCGACTTCCTCTGTTTATCAAATCGTCGAATAGTACAAATGCTGCCAAATCTTGGCCGCCCTGATCCTGTACCTCTAACTTCAGCAAATGATGGTTTATAAAGAGAAAACGAATACGGCTGGACAGAAACAGGGATTCAAGCCGTGGTCTGGCTATATCAGTGATAATGTACACCTCGGCTTCAAACATATAGAACTATGGATCACCGCACAAAAAACAAGCCTCTTAATCAAAATGTTTCTTAATCCGCCATTAGCATTTAAGCAACATAAAACTGTTCAAAGTTATCAGTAATGGCCTCATTAATCTTAAAATAAATGTTCAACCTCAAAACATTCAACAAAACAGAAAAATGCGTTGTATGGCTAGACCTTGGGAAAAAAATCATAGACAAACACTTTTAGACTACGGACTCCGGCAGAGCAGCCTCTCGCAAGACTGTGGTTCAAGTCGACAGGTAATTCTTCTGTGATTTTTCTAACTAGACGGCTGCTCATTTTACTGGAGTCCGTGGTTCAAGTCCCGAGTAATTCTCTTGTAATTTCCTTTCTCCCGCGTCTAAAAGTGCTTTGTTTAGGTCTAGCCATACAATACTGTGTTCTATTACTTTTACTGTACGAAAGTTTCGTTGTTTCCTATTTGTAAAATCTGTATCTCAACAAAACCGACAAGTAAGGGAGGTAAAAAAATGCCTTTAAATGTTTAGCTTTATATATAAAGTAAACCAAAATTCGAAGGCCATTTATGATGAAAGATGTTGCATGTACACGAGGAGTATCTGAAACAATAAATTCCACTCAGATGAGTGTACAGTGTTAGCGTGTTACGGGACTTCACTGAGGGGTTACCTATTATAGCAGGCATGAAGCTATGCCCGCTGGCTAATGGGCAATGCAAAATAACACAAAGTCTGTATGGGGACAGTGCAATATTAAGAAATGTAATTATATATAACGAGCCCTGATTCCTGATTACCCTGCTGATGTGGTGGTCCTCTGTTAGGAATATGTTTGGAATGCAGTGGCCCTCTTCCAGAAATTTACTGGTGCGATGGACCCATCCAGGAATACGCTGATGATATGGTGGTCCTCTTTCAAGAATATATTGGGAATGTGGTGGTTCTCTTTCAGGAATATATTGGGAATGTGGCGGCCCTCTTTCAGGAGGACCTGATGAGGTGGTGGCTCTCATCCTGTAATATGTTGATTAATTTACTGATCCACATCCGAGGGACATGTCGCCGATATAAGGAAGGCACATGTACCTCAGTTCGGTGCTCTTTCAAACAATGCACATACTAAAACATACACGGTGCTTGTTTTCACTCCCCTCAATAAAAACCGTTGCTATTAAACCTGAATCAGTTACTTGGTCAAATCAATGCAAATGTCTGGTCTGTCACTATCTCCGCACATGTGCTCTGTGCCTAGCCTAACTTATAACACTCTTCTTCTTCTACGTTCCAGGTTGTTGGTCACTTCAAATCCTGATCCCTGTCGACATGGCAAAGCCCGCAGTCCTCTCACAATCTTGATAAGAGCCCCAAAGCTTTTGTCTCAAGCTTTGTCCTTCGGCCATGTCCCACGCCTCAGGTCTGCATGGTTTGGGCACTCTTGAGAACACTCTGAACTGAGGTCAAAAGGATCTCATTCAGATCTCTGTGGTCTATTTGACTCTTCGCATCCCCCGCAATTGGTACTTACTGAAAGGAAAACCATGTAATTGCCTCTTAAAACAAGATATCAGAACCAATGACTATATAATCAGCTGTGAAAAAAAATACCAAGGCCAAATAATAGGAGAAAGAAAGAATGAAAGAAAGAAAGAAAGAAAGAAAGCCGTCTACTGGCTGGACATTTTCAACAATGGTCTGATCTGCACCAAATAAACTCGGTAAAAGCATAACTGAACCCAAAACTTTCAGTATATTACATTTCCGCGCCTGTTCGTTCCCTCTACTTCCATCATTCCCTCCCACTTATAGCACCAAGGATGTCAAGCAAGTGACAAAACACGTTCACGTCTCAGCTACACACGGACATCCACTCTTAAGAATTGCGCGAGACGTGAAAATCCCGGAATTATGAACATGAAACTGGAATTATGAAAACCAAACATATTGGATTTTTTTGTTTCGTTCCCGGAGTTAGATTTCTCCTAATGAAGGGACACTATCGACTTAAATACTTCGTCACCAATATGGTCTAAGGGAGACAATTATATAATTTTACCGGCACAAAATAAAGGCTTTTGATTCAAACTAACGATTAATTCGACGCCTGTTGTACAGTCCAAAGGACTTATAAGCCACGAGATGGTTTCCTCAGAGAGTAGAGTCTTGATTTATGAAAGAGATGTCTAAAGATTTTATCCTAGAACAATATAAAGTATGTATTCATGGTTCTCACAGCAACTCCTAATATGACTGTCATTTTTTTAATGGGGGGGGGGGGGGGGGTGTTGTGTTTGCGAGAAAAGACGAGATACACAGAATATCTGATCAGAACCCAAAGGAGCCTCACTACAAATAATGAACGGGTGTCAGCTTTACCTCTGTTATATACGAGTCGGTTGAGCAGGAATAGTATTCAATTTTTACATCGAGTCAGAGAATTGGAGAGAAAAAAAATACACCCAGAAGTTGGGGCAGAAAGCTTGACGTATAGAAACGCCCAGAAGAAGTTGGGAGAGCCGGGGTTGCACTTCTGGGGTACCTGCTACCCCCCCCCCCCTCAACTTGCTTTCTTATTGGAGACTTGCTCGGAGGTGCAGCCTGACAGCAACTGAGCCCAGGGCTTCGTGGCTCCGAGCAGAGACTCAAGTGTAGGTTATAGGATAGCCCTACAGACACAAACGTGTGGCTCCTGGCGGATGATGCCGTTGTAAAAGGTTTGGAACGCATCCGCCACGTTAGATTATATGTGTACTATGATGAGTTCTCTTACTTCCACGGTGCCGACCTCTGGTGCAATCTGTTTACCATGTTCCGATTGAACTCCGCAATGCACTGGCCTTTTTTCGCTTCTCTGGAGTTCATCTACATAGTCAACACTCCGTGAGTTCCATCCACCACCGACAAGTTTATCCTCTAGACATCAGGCAGCAGCAACCAAACAGCCTGCTACATGCAGCATTCCCTTCAGGTAATTCTGCGAGTTCCTATGAGACTACAAGGTCAACTGTGATGTCTGTCGGAGTCGCTATTAAAAAAAGTGCTGATTGGCCAAAACTTAGCCAATCAAGCGCACTCCAATTGCGTTACAAAGCCCATGAGCACTAAAGTAAACTCCTTACTTATGGTACTCACGAAAACCGCGGGGGATGGATCCAAACTCGGTATAAATATACCATTTATGAAGTATGAGAAACATTTAAAACACAGAAGTGCTGAAGTCGGGACACAGTCAGAATATGTGTACCATTTACGAATAAGTATGAGACGAACAGTATAAAACCAGCGTAGCAAGAGTCGAAAGAGATTTGGGAGGGGTCAGGATTGGAAATCGGTAGAAATGTTCCATTTTTATACAAGAATCGGAATTCGACCGTAGTTTAATATATATATATATATATGAGACTGGAAGATTTGGCTCACCAACTCCCATAGCCCTTGAGACTCTAAGACAAACGATTTAACATCGGCCTGTTCTCTGCAACACACACAACACAAACAACACACAGGTGTCACTCCACTAACATCACATCTGTTGATATTTGATGAACACGGCAGAATAATGGATAACATCACCATGTTTTGTTTCCCCCCCCCCCCCACCCTCCAAACAAAGCGAAATCGATCAATGAAAACTATTTTACGGCCAATAACAATAGCCCATCCCCATATAAAACCGGCAAACAATATGAGGACAATAAAATCTGACACAGCTGCTGCTATCTGCAAAGATCTTTCTTATACAGAGCTAGGTATTATGACATTGCAGTCAGCAATAGAGAAATGACAACAGAACACGCGGATCGACATATTGATTCAATTAATTATTCCGTTTCTGTTGTTATAACATACATGCAATCACTGCCTAGTTTGGCATTTTCGCCTAAGATACGCACAACAAAACAACCAGCACAGTAAAACTTATGAAGGAGGCATCTATCATAGTATCCACATCAAACACAGCCGATATCAATATGAAATATAAACGACAGCCCCCATAGGCTGCCTACCAACGAAGACTGTGCCAACATACTTCCCACATAAGCCACAGTCCTAAACACAGAAGGATCTATCTCAAAATATATCAACATTCAGAAGAAAAAAAATCATTAAAATCTACAGACAACAGAGATCTCAAATATGATATGCATCCAGGAATATATTGATGATGTGGTGACCCTTATCCAGGAATACGTTTGTGATGTGGTGACCCTTAGCCGGGAATATGTTGGCGATGTGGTTACCTTTATCCAGAAATATGTTGGTGATGTGGTGACCCTTAATCATTAATATGTTGGTGATGTGGTGACCTTTATCCAGGAATATGTTGGTGATGTGGTGACCCTTATCCATTAATATGTTGGTGATGTGGTGACCCTTATCCAGGAATATGTTGGTGATGTGGTGACCCTTATCCATTAATATGTTGGTGATGTGGTGACCCTTATCCGGGAATATGTTGGTGATATGGTGACCCTTATCCATTAATATGTTGTTGATGTGGTGACCCTTATCCATTAATATGTTGGTGATGTGGTGACCCTTATCCATTAATATGTTGGTGATGTGGTGACCCTTATCCATTAATATGTTGGTGATGTGGTGACCCTTATCCAGGAATATGTTGGTGATGTGGCCCTCATTCAGGAATATATTGGTGATATGGTAAGTGGACCAAATTTCAGACCTTGCCTTTTAAAAAAAAACTGAGGGTTTCATAGACTGGTCTATTTGAGACAGCGGGGAAGTCTCACACTTCTTTCTTTCTGTACGCTTCCTCTCTCTCTCTCTCTCTCTCTCTCTCTCTCTCTCTCTCTCTCTCTGTGCGCGTGGTGTGTGTGTGCGTGGGTGCATGTATGCGTGTGGGGGAGGGGGAACTGTGTGGCTCTGTTCGTGAGGTGATTTTATCTGTGTTGTACTAGTGATCTGATCCATGTCCCTTTTGTTGTCAGTAACGCTTTGATATCTTTATTATTTGTATACATTAGCCACATCGATGGATGAAGAAGAGAAGAGAAAAGATGTGAAGAGATGAGACGAGACGAGAAGGTAAGAGATTAGATGAAAAGGGAAGAGATAAGAAAAGAGAAGGGAAGAGAAGATTTCTTCTCTCCTGTCTGCTTTAGGCCGTCGGCTTCTCTTCTCGCCATATTTCCTTCTATTTTCTTCTGTCTCTTACTTTCCTCAGCAGGTTATTTTTTCCTGCCCTAATACTCTGGCCCTGAGGTCATAGGTCACAATGAATCTTCTCGTAGTTCACATCTGCATCTTCGGCTCTTTTCCACTTCTTGTTCCCTGTACTCAAGAATCCCACGAGTTCGCGGAAACAGCTACACTTGTCTGTGATCAAATTATACATCACATCATTTCCTATATTTTATGTGTACTCCACAAAGAAAAATCTCTCAAGTTTTCCCCTCCTGTAATGTCTCTTACTCCCTTCATAGAAGAATGCGTTTTTTTAGCATTCAATGTAAAGTTAGAAAATGTTAATTATAAAAGTAAACAAATAATAAAACAGGCTAGAACGTTATCTACAGCCAAAAAAAAAAGGACTATAGATCTACAACAATAACCAGATAAAGGCAACAAATGTGTCTCAAAAGGTAACAAAAATACACACAAAAAAAGATGCTGTGTGTACTGATATACGATGGTGTTGGTCCAGAGGTTGAATATAAAAGTTCTGTCGTGTTAATTTCTGGCACGCTCTTTTTTTCTGTGGTTATTAACCGATGGTAGCCCAAGTCTTTGTGGAACAAGATAAGATGTGAAGAGCTGTGACGGGTAAAGGAGTCCGTGCTCGTGGGGCCCCTCAGCGCCACGCCATACGCCTAAACAAGGACTTATCAGATCAGGACAACTCACATCTGAAGACCACATTGCAGGGTGAAACCTCCTCGAGGTAGCCTTGTCAACTGGTTGCCCGAAACAAGGCTAAACACTGCGGATCTTGAGAACCAATACCACGACTGCAACACTTCATGGCAGACATGCCTTCTGCTAACAACAACAAGTGCTGGGGAATACCTCCTGAGACATGGCAGACACGCCTTTTGCTGAACAACAACAGGTGCTGGGGAATACCTCCTGAGACATGGCAGACACGCCTTTTGCTGAACAACAACAGGTGCTGGGGAATACCTCCTGAGACATGGCAGACACGCCTTTTGCTGAACAACAACAGGTGCTGGGGAATACCTCCTGAGACATGGCAGACACGCCTTTTGCTGAACAACAACAGGTGCTGGGAAATACCTCCTGAGACATGGTAGACATGCCTTATGCTGAACAACAACAGGTGCTGAGGAATACCTCCTGAGACGGACCTTATCACAACCCGGATGAAAACAAGGAGTGAGGAAAGACAACAGCCAGCAGTGGTGGAAGTCGGAAGACATAGATCTGTTCAGCATGAGGTATGTCTGCCATGTGAGGTGAAAAAAGGACTTTCGCAGCACACTCCCAAATCATATGAAAATACCACCGAGAAGATCATGAAAAAAAAAAATCTGGAATGATCTTGCGAGTGGAATGACTGAGCCTGGGGATACTGTAATGTTCTCAGATTTCCAGCCAGTTCTAACAGCCACCGACAACTGTGAACCCAATTCGCCAGATGATGCAGAATTAGTAATAAAACTTATAGACAAACTGTACAAAGAATACAGAATACTACAGGGGATACCAAGTCACTGTGGAATCCCTGACAATGAAATGGCAGACAACCTTGCCTAGCGGAGTGCACAGTGGTCCCAACCAAACAAAGAAGTATTCTGCCACACAAAAGAGCATCACCCTTCGAGGCATTCCACCAAAGAAGAATGGCTGAACAACTGGACAGAAGGGAGTACTGGGCGAGCCCAGTATGAATACATGAGCAAACCTAACCCATGTGGTGAATCATACAAACTAAACACTGTTTTCAGGCTACGAACAAATCATATCACACTAAATAAACACTTAAGCAAAATCAAGACAAATCGCAGCCCAAATTGCAGACATTATTATAATGAGGAGAAAACAGCTGAGCATTTCATACTTAAATTCCCAGAACCAGACGAACTACTATTAAAACTCCTTCCAAGACACCATACACTTCTCAAATGTCTACCCTCCAAGACTGAGCAACTACAAAGGACAGTCAAGTTCTTTACCATGACATCAGCTGCCACGATCTTCAAGATTGCAGCAACAGAGAGATCTACCACCACCACCATTAACCCACTGAATGTTTCAAAGCTGTATGATGAGGGGCACAATATCAGACAGGCCTACGCGCCCAATTTGTCGTCGTCTTCTTTTTCCTCTTCCTCAGCTTTCCGAGCCATTAAGGCTTAGATAAAGTTCGCCTCCACTTCTCTCTCCAGTTGATGACACCAATTTCCTGTATATCCTCTTCTGCTGGCACCAGAAAGATTTAACAAGTACAGCATTGTAAATATGCTCATGAACGCTGACATACGACTTCTGTGATTACATTACGCTGAATTTTCCTTAGGTATTGGGTACACTATTGTTTTTATGGGCGACAGCCTCAAATAAATGAGCGTGCTCAAGGTCAAAGGATTTTCTTTTAGCGTTCATCCGCTCTACATCAAGTCTCTTAATCGTGACACTGACCTCCCACCCCCAGTGATATCCTAAGCTCCCCTTCCTCCGGTGGTGAAGAAGGCTCTGTATCGAATGACACCCATGTGTGCTGTGGAATCTGGTGCACCTCGCTTTGCGTGCAAACGCTGCCTGTCTTCTGAGGTTACTTTTCCCAGCACTTGTCTTACGGATTTACTTAGGTTCCTGTCCACATTTCTTTTGTTACACATTCCCTGTTTGTCTAGGTTCCTATCCACATTTCTTTTGTTACACATTCCCCGTTTGTCTGGGTTCCTATCCACATTTCTTTTGTTACACATTCCCTGTTTGTCTAGGTTCCTATCCACATTTCTTTTGTTACACATTCCCCGTTTGTCTGGGTTCCTATCCACATTTCTTTTGTTACACATTCCCTGTTTGTCTAGGTTCCTATCCACATTTCTTTTGTTACACATTCCGTTTGTCGTCTTTGCTGTCAATGGTACTCTTAACCTTCTTCTCATGAACCATCTCTTCGCTGGCTCTACAGATCGCTCCATCGAGAAAACTCAACGTATCACACATTTTAACAAACTACATAACTACTACATGTTACTTGTTCTTGCGACCCGTAGTATAGCATGAACAACCTGCACAAAAGACAAGATATACTCTCCTTTCTTATCAGTCATCTACTCAGTCACCCACCCGCACGTCCCCACACATGTCTAAAACAAAACCCAAACTATTAAATAAATAAAGTGGATCTTCAGCATCTGCTGCCTAGATAACTGTTTCCTTTCTCCCACGAAATCATGCATAAATTCCATCCACAGCTCGACGTCCACAACAAACATGTACCATGAAACTGAAACCTGGAAATAATGATTTTGCTGTTTTCCAGAGTTCACAAATTCATCTTTTACACCAGTGGTTCTCAACCTGCGGTCCAAGCATTATCGGTAATTCTCGGCTGTGTTATTAATTTAGTATTTAGGTGTCATCTATTGAGTAAAAACAGTTAAAAGAATGTATGGTTTTGTGATACTGCTTATACGCTGGTGGTCAGCGACTTATATATAATGGTCCTCGGGCGTAAAAAGTTTGGAACCACTGTTTTAGATGGTTTACTCATTGACCAGAATACTGTGTTGTCTGCATGTAGTTTGCTCTTGATCTGATTATCAAAGCAACAGAACAGCGTGAAACAGAAGAGCTCTCATGTTACGGTAATGTAAATACAAGACAACAGTAACCAATAATCGACAAATAGGTGTACTACTTCTTCGTGTAATTGTAATTCAAAACCATTATAAATACTCCCGGAGAATACAGGACACATGTGAACAAGGCACAGAAAGCATGGATTAAATGACAGGCGAGCCGTTTGAATTCATATTCTGTCTCAAGTCTTTAAGCTGACCTTAGTGGTTTATATATACTCTCTCTCTCTCTCTCTCTCTGCAGTACAGCTCTGGAACACCCTCCCCTACCATTTAAAATCCATTAGTAATACTTCATCCTTTAACTCAAACCTTTTTCATTATTTACTTGCTTGTAATTATATGCCCCCATAGAATAACCAGCACTCTTTCAACACATGAATCGCCAACCATCAAGAACTAAAATCATACAGTTTGAAAAGTAACTTGTTAGATATTGTTAGAAATTATTTTAATGTTTGTTAAAAAACAGATGTTAGAAGATCTGTATTTACAATGTATTTTTGTCTATGTATATGTCTGTGTGTATGTGTGCGTGAGAGCTGTTTTATTAGGTTAATTACTTTTTCTCTTTTACCTTGAATGTAATAGTTAAATCTTACACTCTTTTGATATGTTTTTTTTCCTAATTTAATTTGAATATTTGTATTAAATCGAGTGTGTGGGAAGAATGAAAGATGGAGTGATGAAGGGCAGAATGTAAGACGGGCCTGCGTGCCCAATTCTTTACCCTTTAAAAATAAAGATCATTCATTCATTCATTCTCTCTCTCTCTCCTCTGTGTGTGTGTGTGTTTTGTGCTGTATAAACCAGTACATGTGATGAATCACAAGAGAAATGATCACTAGATGGAAACTGGCTACACAGACTAAGCAAGCGCTTTTCTAGCTGTACGATTTACAATAAAGCTACGGTCAAAGACTTTGTCAACGACGCCTGACCACAGCCCAGGTGAAAGTGAACGAGCAGAAACAGGTACAACTTCACCATGCCTGTTCTACGACGCAGAACGATAACTAAAAAAGGAGGACATCTTCTTCGTACTCCAGACAAGTCCCTACGTGCTCCGATCTTCTCTTCAATATCTCACCAGCGTAAAACAACTGACAACCCGCGTCCTATACTGGCTGAGATCCTTCCCATGCTCTTAATTAACCAGTCATGTTTTTGCCATTCTCTGTGTCACTCCTGGTTCCTTGATTCTTGACGAGGATGGTGAATCAAGTCTTTTGTCCGACCAGCACATTTCTACAGCACTGATGACGTCGGCCCGCCTGTTCTTTAAATGCTCAAAGTTACTCCTACCTACTCTGTTCTCTTACATTTTGTAACATAGTGCCTTGTAAGTTATGATTAACGTATTCAATTATAGCCTTGTATATTAGGATAGTATTATTATTAAGGTTATCATTACTATTTTTACTATTAGTATTTTATTACAGTTACCATCATTGCTGATAAGCAGAAAGTAGGTTTAAAAAAACTGATGGAAATTGTTAGTAGTATTATGACAGAATTAAGTAGATACTTAGGAATATTAGACATGTTGATGCTGTGGGAAAGGCAAATTAAGGAGATATACCCAGAATACGAACTAGGAGGATTTACTCAGATAACAATAGTACATATGGAGACAGACAGAAGGACACTGTGCGGACTAATGCTCCCCGTCAGACATCGCAAACACCTAATACTGGATAAAACGAGTTTATCCACGCCATAAAATTGAATAGACAGATTTGACGCAAAATACTTACTGGCAGGTAAGGTGAGGGATTTTTGCTAATCTTGGGACGCAATTTGCACGCATGAATAGTCAGGCGGACCAATAAGATGACCAAGGGAAGTAGACCGACTCATCCCGAATTCCGGACAAGACCAAATCAGTCTGTAGTCAACCAGCTGACCAATAAAAAGATCTAGAGGTGTGTCCTACTGGACAAGTGACTTATGTTGTTTTGTTTTTTTTTTAAGCCAGGCATGCAGTTTTGAAAGGACAGAGAAAAAAAAAAGAAGAATATGAGGATAGATAGGAGAGCAACGACAGATGGACAAGTAGAATAATAGATATTCAGACGATAGAGAAGCAGTTTAGAATCAGAAGTAGTTTAGGACAGACAGAAAATAGCATTTCAAGTTAGACCGTGGCTATTAGTATTGGATAAGAAATGCAAAAGATTTGATATTTTTTTAACTTTGTGTAAAATGCTTTCGGAGATGCTTTAATTTACTACTTGTGAATTTCATTTGATGAGTATTAAAAGTGAACTATAATTTGGTTCAAGAACGAACCATCTTAATTTTATAGTGACAATGTGTGTTAAGATGTCAGTCTTGTGGTGAATCACATAGTATCACGTGTAGTGACATTCAGAAGCTGTGAAGTGGACCATAGGTAGTAGCAACGCGTATTCATAAATTACAATTAGGGTGCTAGTTGGCTAAGCTGTTCTCTCGTGGCTAGAAGCCTGCTCGTCCTTCTCAAGTCCATGTTCGAATCCCAGGTAATTCTCTTGTGATTTTTCTTTCTTCATGTCTCACTAAAGTGCTTTGTCTACGATTTTTTCCAGGTCTAATCCTACAAAACTGAGTTCTCTTACTCTACCATAAATTAAAAAGGTGACTGAAGAAAGACAAGGAATGTCCACTGTTGTCACGGACCTAACGACTACTCGTCATATAAAAGATACTGACGATTCGTGCAACGTGCTAGTATTCAAGCAGAATACAGTAACACCAGTTGTATCCAATTCGAACTTCTCAACATTATAATGGACCGTATAAATCAGGACCTTTCAATATTATAATTTCTGCCTGTAATATATGAGTGATTTCTCGTGACAATGGCAAAGTCTGTTTGTTTTTTTTTTAACTGAGGCGACTATAGCGGGACTGGTGTATTGCTAAGCCCAGCCACGGTGATAGTGGTGACGACAGGAACTATAATGATGAAGCTGTCATGGTCTTCCTAGTCATACATTGAGATAAAACTGCACGTTTAAATATCAGGCTTCTTCTTGGCTTCAAAGGGAAGACTTGGGATGATCTATACCTCCTCATTCGGGCTGATGTCAATCTGCCTGTTTACTGTGATCAATTTAAGAAATCGGATTAATCTTTGCTTTGCTAGATCAACTGAAGAACTGGGGTCCCCAAATACATAAATAATAATGAGCTCCCAAGATACAGAAATAATAATGGGATCTCAAGATAATGAAATAACAATGAAGTGTTCCAAGATACACAGAAAGAATAATGGATTTCCCTGGCTGCACAAATAATAATGAGATCCCTAAGAAAACGAACACAATAACAGTTAACAATGTGAAGTAAAAAAGAGCAAATGTGAAGTAAGATAAGACCAAATCTGCAAGGTGAGAACAACTGTGAAGTAAGATGAGAACAAATGTGAAGTAAGATAAGAGGAAATGTGAAGTAAGATAAGAGCAAATCTGCAAAATGAGAACAACTGTGAAGTAAGATGAGAACAAATGTGAAGTAAGATAAGAGCAATAGACAAACAAGAGACTGCACACACCTAAACAAAACATCAACAAGACATATGCCAAATAGAATACCACTTCTACACAGGCAGGTCTTTTCTCAGCTCTGATTGGTCTGCCTCCATGCCAGTTTGGAGAAGGCGACCACAAGGCGGCTGTTGAGTTGCTCCTCCAGTTTCCATTTGGTGAAAAAAAATTTTTTAAACGTGGTTGTCTCCTAAATCATACGATTCCCCCCTCCCCTTCTCTCTCTCTCTCTCTCTCTCTCTCTCTCTCTCTCTCTCTCTCATTTCCCAGTTACATTACAAATGAAACGCATAATGCACTTACAATGCTTCTAAAATATATTTCCAATTATATTCCTCTGTCAAGCCACATTTGCACTTAATATAACATTAAGAAGAAGGAGGAGGAGGAGATGAGGAGGTATAGCAATGGCAGAAGTAACAATAGTACTAAGCAGCTGTAGTAGTAGTAGTAGTAGTAGCAGCAGAGTAGTAGTAGTAGTAGTAGTAGTAGTAGTAGCAGCAGAAATAGTAATAGTGGTTAGAAATAACAGGAGCAATCGCAGCACCAGCAGAATCCACACCAGCAACACCAGTAATATCACAGCTTCATACTATACTTAACGTATGAAACAAACATACACAACCTGGCTGCTGAAACTGTGGCAACAAAAACTTCCATAAGAACCAACAACAGAATCACACAGGCTGCTGTCAGAATAGAAACATTTCCTGAGTTATTTGATTGTGAACGGGAGAGAAGATCAACGTTTAACGAAACTATTTACTATTGTGAAGGGTAGAGTAGATCAACATTTAACGAAAACATTTACTGTTGTGAAGGGTAGAGTAGATCAACATTTAACGAAACTATTTACTATTGTGAAGGGTAGAGTAGATCAACATTTAACGAAAATATTTACTGTTGTGAAGGGTAGAGAAGATCAACATTTGGTTGGCGCAGTTGGTTAGTACGCTGATCTCTCGTGGCTAGAAGGCTGCTCGTCTTACCGGAGTCCATGTTCAAATCCCAGGTGATTCTCTTTTTTAATGCCCGCATGGGCTCGCTAGATAATTTTACCACGTGTGTGGTGAGGGTTGTTGATTAAACTTAACCTGGGTAGAAAGACCACCTTTTGTTTTATTTATTTCATGGTGCCTTCCGTGCCAGGTGATTCTCTTGTGATTGTTCTTTCTCTCACGTCTCACTAAAGTGCTTTTGCCTACGATTTTTTTCAGGTCTAATCCTACAAAACTGTGTTCTCTTACTTTACAACATTTAACGAAAACGTTTACTATTGTACCAGATAAAGAAGATTAACATTTAGCGAAAACATTTACTATTGTGAAGGGTACACAAGATCAACATTTAACAACAACATTTACTACTGTGATGGGTACAGAAGACCAACATTTAGCGAAAACATTTACTATTGCGAAGGGTACACAAGATCAACATTTAACGACAACATTTACTACTGTGGTGGGTACAGAAGACCAACATTTAACGAAAACATTTACTATTGTGAAGGGTACACAAGATCAACATTTAACGACAACATTTACTACTGTGGTGGGTACAGAAGACCAACATTTAATGAAAACATTTACTAACCTTCCCTAGAACTATTCTCTTGTTCAAGGCGGACAGCGCTGCTGATGCTGAACTTCCATTTATAAACTCGACAAATGCATAAGGGTCGTTGCCTGGCTGTTAAACAAAAGATAGAGGGGAAAAAAAAATTGGCATTTTTACACACAAGCTCATAGTTCACCTGATAACTCAACTCTTAACCTACCAAGAACAGTTTTAAACGGCTTTCAAAATCTAGTTTTATGGTTGTGCTCAGTAGTCATGAGTTCATGATTTTAAACTGCTGCATATGGTGAAAACAGGGATCACGTTCAGCATTGGAGCAGTTATTTTGATTTACAAAAAAAATTTGTGTTTCTTGGGTGTGCTTTTGGTAGGTTAGGAGTTCTAAAAATGGCATGTTTTCAAAACATCAGCATTAACACAAACAGCAACAACAACAACAAAATTTCTGTAAGCTTCGAGAAGCTTTCCTTCATTAGCAGACAATATACGTATATAAATATATAGCTGGAAACCCAGTACGAGATTCTGCATCAGCAGATAATATACGTGTATAAATATATAGCCGGAAACTCAATACAAGATTCTGCATTAGCAGACAATATACGTGTATAAATATAAAGCTGGAAACCCAGTACGAGATTCTGCATTAGCAGACAATATACGTGTATACATATATAGCTGGAAACCCAGTAATGAACACCAGGGCCAACAGCGTATGGGAAGGCCACCAGAGTAATGTAAAGGCCATTAGTGTAATATGTAAGGCCACTAGAGTAATACGCAAGGCTACCAGAGTAATGCAAAGGCCACCAGAGTAATGCAAAGGCCATTAGTGTAATATGTAAGACCACTAGAGTAATACGCAAGGCCACCAGAGTACCGCTTCTCAGACCCCTTTGCTGCACCATCCACATTTAAAAGTCATTTTCGCGGCCCACTAATAAAGTGCTTTATATTTCCAAGGTATCAATCTAATTTTATAAAGTATTATATATTTTCTCTACTTGTTTAACTGCATATTCATTGCTACACAAAAGAAGCCAGAAAGACGCCGGTGTCGCACTTCAAAAACGATGCCGTCTTTTTTTTTATGTACGTCACATTTCTGTTTGATGCTGGAAGAAACGCTGTCTGGACCATCCTTTCCCCAATAGCCGCACTGCGGACATTCTAATAAAGCGACATACAATTCTGCGGCATGCATCCGTGCAGTCTGCCCCTAGGGCCTATGCATCGCATGAAAAATGCTGAATAATTTTTTATTGTATCTACTTTTTTTTCTGCTGTGAGACTTCAGCGCGGCCCATAATACTCTCTGTCACGGCCCACCTTTGGGCGCACGGCGCATGGGTTGAGAACCTCTGCACCATAGGAATGCTAGGTCACCAGTGTAATGTAAGGCCAAAGTAAATGCAAGGCTACCACTTCAATGTAATGCAACCAGAGTAACTCATGGCCACCTCAGTAATGCAAGACAATCAGTGTAATGTAATGCCACAACAATAATTCAAGGCCACCAGTGAAATGGAAAACCACAATGTGAAAAGGGAAAGTGGGAGGGAGGGGGGAGAATGCCACCAGTGTAACGAGAAAAGATCTGTTTATGTGTGGTGATGATCTGCGAGAGAGAAGGTGAGTCTGAGAAAGGATGGGCGGACACACACACACACACACACACAAAGTGGAACCTGGACAAGATACATATAACTGACAGATATAGTCAGTGACCTGGAAAACTCAAAACAAATACACGAAAACTGATATTTTCATAGAATACACAAGGAAACTATAACTATTTCACTACACCGCACGTTTTCAGCTTGGTAATGCAAGCTAACGGTGCGATTTTTTTTTAATGCACACGACTCATCATTTATTTATTATCGCAAAGACATATCGGGCTCATCTGGTTTTAATCACACTTATGCACACATGTCTACAAAAGTTTGAAGACCCTTGCCACAGAAATAGGACCTACACGCATGTGTTCTGCATCATCATCATCATCAGCCCTCTGTACTTCCAGTGGAACATAAGGCGGTGGTTAACTCTGTCTTGAGCAAGCCGGGATAACTCAAACTACGTCTTTCCTGCTCTTTGGTTCTTCCTGTGTTGTGCGTCTCCATGTCCCCAATGGCCTGCCCTCACTTTTCTTCTTTGAGGTGTCCAAGTCAAGAAGTACATGGCTGTCTTGCTCTTTCCATTCGTAGCAACGTGTTCTGCGGTAATCTCTTATATCACTGATTCCCAACTTGTGGTTCGTGACGAGGCATGTTGGGCTCCTCCTGACCAAGTTTAGATTATGCGTAGCACTGGAAGACTAAAGGTTTCTAATTTTAACACCAAATAGTGGAGAAATAGAGGGGCGGTCACCTACAAAATGTTGGGAACCACTTTCCTGTGAAAATTTATTACCACAATGCCATCTATTCTTGGATTTCCCAGTTCTCAAACTATGGCACTGTTCGACCTCCCTCTATCGACTCTTTATAAATAGTAAGTTTTACTAACGTAATCCGCAAGGACTTTAGTATCGAAGAGAGATGCTCAGGAGTAGTGTAGACCACAGTCAATTTACTTACTGGCAAAACGGCAAGTGCCGCTAGCATAAGACATTCAGCAGCTCTGTCAGACAGTTTTTTCTCGCATGTACACAATTAAGGATGCCTGCTACAGTCAGTGTGGTGTTTAGAGTGTATGTGATATCACAGATCACTAAACGTCTCCGGTCGCCTCCTCTGTCCTTTCCCAAACATATCCCAGCTATTGTTCTCTGTATGCCATCATATCGTTCGATGCAGATTGGGAAGGATAACTCTCTTTTCTTGGTCGCCCTATGGAAGCAGTTCTCGGTCGTGATAAAGATACACATGTCAGGGATAAATTGCCTTGCTCTGTTTTCCCAAAGTTAAATATACGTATCTCTCTCACGCATACACAAAGAAAGAAAGAAAGAGAGAGAGAGAGACGAAGCATGGCATCAAACTGCAACGGGTGACTGAACTATTAGAGACTTTCCCGAATCCAGAAACGGTCATGCCAGCTCTCAGCCCCGATAGGCGGTGAGTTTCTAGCTCTCGTTCTCTTTATCCAGGCGCACAGACTGGAAGAGATGTAGAAGTTTACCTGCCACGACAGCTAGTGCTCTACCAGCTGTACCAAAACTACGCTGCGTCCTACATATTCTCTCCCCCCCCCCCCCCCCCATTATTAAAATATGACACCACCTTCAGAATAACATCTATGACCCGTGTACTTGTGCGGAACGCTTGATGGAGACACTTTTTCTGTCACTGATTAATTGATATTCCTTTAGGGCCAACATTAGCTCATAGGACGGAAATCATATCTTTCCATGTCTGACCACTCGCCGCCGCCCGCTGTAGGTCTTGGATGGACTTGAATCCCAAAGTTGTACTCTCTCTAGTGATGGTTCTACGTAGAGTCTCCTTCGACCTGCCCTGCTTTCTTTCGCCCTTCGCTGACCATGTGAGGGCTTGGCGAGGGAGTCTGGATTCGTCCATTCTGAGAACGTGGCCGAGATAGGCCCACCGACGTTTTTTTTTTTTTTGGGTGTATCTTGATACGTAGACTTGGTTCGATTCCTGTCTTACTAACTCGTTCGATTTAGAGTCGGACCATCTTATGTCTACGGAGAAATTTGTTTTCAAATGCATCAAGTCTTTGATTGAGTAGACTGGTTGATTTCCAACTCTCACAACCGTATGTTGAAAATTGTAAGTTTCGTGTTTTTACTGAGCATATTTGACTTCCAAATAGTAGACAGTTTATTGGAAGCCATTGCAATGCGGGACTTTATTTCTGGTGTTATATCACCCGAGGTTGATATTTTGCTTCCCAAACAGGTGAAACTGTGGACTTTTTCAAAAGCAAACCCGTTTAGCAAGATCTCGTCAGGTCTATGTGTGAGATCAATAAATTTTTTTTCCTTATTAATTTTCAGGCCAAGTTGTTTTGAGCAGGAGAAAAGGCGATCCGTTTTCTCTTGGGCGTCTGCATGCGACACGCTCATTAGCGCTATCTCGTCCGTAAATTCCAGGTCTTCGATGGTTTTCTGTAACGCTCAATGATTTTGTTTTTTCAGTAGCGATCACGTAGCAGCCACTGCTTCTTACATTAAAAAAAACCCGAAGAACAAGATAATTAAAACAGTTTAGCCATTGCGGTGAACCTTCTCAGTGAATCATCACAAGATGAAGGTACATTCGGTCCTAATGCAAGGCCACCCCATTGTTAAACGTAAACACGAAGAACGCAACAGGTGTCATGTGTTGTCCAGGCAGGCTGGGTTTATGCTGGTGATGTTTTACCTGTCCATTCTTCGCTCTTTTTATGTGGGGCAGTCTTGAGGGGGAGGGGGTGCTGGGCTATAGCTATAGCCCAGCACCCCCCCCCCCAGTGCCACATGTGCACTCTCGGTTGTCAGCCTTCACCCCGTTTTACGTGCAATTAAGCGGTCTAGTGGTTTTGGACTGATTCTTTTAATCTCAGCTTCACGCAGCATATGACCATATAGTTAAATGTCTCAGCATCACGCAGCATATGACCATATAGTTAAATGCCTCAGCATCACGCACCATATGACCATATAGTTAAATGTCTCAGCATCACGCAGCATATGACCATATAGTTAAATGCCTCAGCATCACGCACCATATGACCATATAGTTAAATGTCTCAGCATCACGCAGCATATGACCATATAGTTAAATGCCTCAGCATCACGCACCATATGACCATATAGTTAAATGTCTCAGCATCACGCAGCATATGACCATATAGTTAAATGCCTCAGCATCACGCACCATATGACCATATAGTTAAATGCCTCAGCATCACGCAGCATATGACCATATAGTTAAATGCCTCAGCATCACGCACCATATGACCATATAGTTAAATGCCTCAGCATCACACACCATATGACCATATAGTTAAATGTCTCAGCTTCACGCACCATATCACCATATAGTTAAATGTCTCCTTCCAGTAGAGAAACAACGCTGCTTTTTTTCTCCCCCTTTTAACCCTTTCGCATCCCTTTCTGGCTCCCCTGTCGTCGACCCAGGTCTCATCATGGGATTTTTACACAACGACACAACATGGTCACACCCGAGGCACAAACACAGACATTTCGTTTCAAGCTGCTACACAACAAAGCCTTGTCACTTCACACACCACATAACCTTTGCATGCTGACACGAAAGAGGGAGAGGGCTACACTCGGCTTTTGCTCTTATTTTGACAGCATCAAAGATGCTTCATGTGAAGTTACAACACTACAGGGCAAATGTTTCTTCTCTCAAACTCTGCGCTATCGTTACACTGTATCTGTGGCTAGTAATTAAACGTGGGTGAGATGGGAATCCCATGTTCACGTGTGACAGGGTGCAATTTTCCAGACGAGTCGAATAATTATGGCAAACTCGACAATATTTGGATACCTCAGACAAGTGTGAATGAAGAACTATTCTTGGGAGTGCTGCAAATGTCGCGGAGTTTTTTGTTTTTTGTTGCTTTCCTTCCTATTGTTCTTTTCTTCTCTCGCGTCAGGCGAATGACAAGAGATCCTGGGTGCACTGAACTGTACTTCTCGTACATGAATTCTGTGCTCAATGCACGGGGAAATTTCAGGAAGCGAAATAACGTATTCGGTTGTCAGTATCTCTATACCAGTGTTTCCCAGTCTTTTTTTTTTTTTGGATCATTCCCCCACCTCAACTCCTCAAAGATTTTCATGCCCCCCCCCCCCCACCACCACCATTCGCTGCATAATAATCAACCAAGTTCTGAAAAGAATATAATGTAAATATATCCTAATTGTCCCCCCCCCCAACCCCAAAACAAAAAAAAAATTCAAATTGCCTTCCTGCAGGGAGTACGTCCCACGTTGGGAAACGCTGCTCTATACAAAACTGAGACAGCAGAATGCACAGAACTAGCCTCCAAAATCTAAAAAAACGCATAAGACAGAGGAGTATGAGTCAAGGTACTCTTAACATATTCGACAGCTTCAGGCGAACTTTTTTGTCTTTTCTTTCGTCCTTCACTGACAATCTTTGCAAAAAATCACGCCACTTACTTTTGCTAACAATCTTTTATAGAATTCATGGCATATACCTTTGCCCTTGAACTTTTGACATATACCTCCAAAGACAACATTTGCTAGAATATCATAACAGACGCTTCTGCTGACAAAATTTGTTATAGAATATCATGAAATATTCGTTCACTGACAATCTTTGCTAGAATGTAACAACCTAGAGAGTGAGGCAAAAGTCGCGCACCATTGGGATTTAGGTTGAACTGTTATAAATAATGTACCAAAGTGATTCTGATCTTTCGTACTGAGTTTCTAGTGAGCGACTTTTGCCTCACCCTCTTCGCTGACAATCCTTGTTAGAATATTATGACATATACATTCGTCGACAACCATTGCTAGAATAGTATGAAATATGCTTTCGCCGTTAATCTTTGCTAGAAATCATGACATACCTTGTAAGATAATACAGCCAGGGTGCAGACAAAGTAATGTGTGTATTATGCAGTAACGGGAACAGACAATGAAATATGCCACCATTAACAGAAGATGCCGGTGCTTTTTATGCGCATTTGATGGTTATGCCCCGTCTGTGACGAAGATAATTACTTAATTTTTTGGGGATTCCCTGCCGCCTTGTCTTTTGTTGCAGCATTCTTCCCCTAAATGGTGACGCTAGCTTTATCTGACCACATGTGTCCCTTTGTCCTTTTTTCCATCAACTCTCACTTACGTAAGACGCCAGCATGATCAAACTCATCTTACAACAATGTCAACCCTCATTTATGTAAGACGCCAGCATGAGCAAACTCAACTTACAGCAATGTCAACCCTTACTTATGTACGGCGCCAACATGATCAAACTCAACTTACAGCAATGTCAACCCTTACTTATGTACGGCGTCAACATGATCACACTCAACTTACAGCAATGTCAACCTTCACTTATGCAAGACGCCAACATGATCACACTCAACTTACAGCAATGTCAAGAAATGAGCAGCTCAATTCAAACATGCAAGGGAAAGTCTGGAAGATGATCCCCGTCCAGGAAGACCATGAACGATAACCACCGATGAGATCACTGGCAGAGCCTATGACATGATAACGGAGGATCCACGACTAACTGAGCAGTACATTGCTACTGAGTTGGGCATCTCTCAGGAATGTGTTCATGCCATTATTCACAATGATCTTCAAATGACAACGGTCTCTGCTCGACGGGTCCCGAAACTTCTTGGAGCTGATCACAAACAACAGTGTCTCAACATGTCAAGAGACGATCTTGCCCATTTTTCTGCAGATCCTAAAAAGTTTCTTAAGCAATTTGTGACTATGGATGAGACTTGGGTTCACCATTTTCAACCAGAAACCAAAGAACAGTCAAAGCAGTGGAAACATCATGGATCCCCACCTCCAAAGAAAGGAAGGGTGGTTCTGTCTGCAGACAAAGAAAGGAAGGGTGGTTCTGTCTGCAGACAAAGAAAGGACGGGTGGTTCTGTCTGCAGGCAAAGTGATGGCTTCCATCCTCCTCCTTTCCAGATTTGGCCCCTTCGGACTATTACCTGTTTACCAAACTAAAAAAAAAAGAGCTCAGTGGTCGCAAATTTGCTTCAGATGATGATTTCATTCAATGCTGTAGACCACTTTCTACAGGCACAAGATGCTGACTTTTACAAAGAAGGGATCCGTATGCTCCAGGATCGCTGGACTATGTGCATAAACTTGCAAGGGGGCTATGCTGAGAAATAACCCCAAAAAGTCGTCCACAAATAATCCGTTGTACCTCAGGCTGAGAACTTATCAATCACCCCTCATATAACACGCATTTATAAATTGGCAAAGAATATTTCTAAACAAAACTACAAAACCCACATACATTGTCCATGAACTTTATAGCCTTCCTTTAACCTCCCCTAAGTTTTGTTCCAAGGTTGTACACTAATACATATTCTCCTACTGAACTTATTAACACAATCTGAAATTAACCTTATAAATAGTGGCATCCCTGCACTCATAGTTACCCTGTGTGGGTTAACTTGCTTGAATGTTATCGACTAGTACACACACTACAGTCCTGTCGAACCAGTACAAGCCTATGCATCCGTTATCCATGGAACCTCTTAAACATGGATGTTTGTCTAGCAACGATAACCTCTATATTCAAATTAATCATAAGGGTATAGGACACGGGGTGATTTTTTTATTATATTTTTAAGTGTGTCGTATATGGCGGGGAAACGGTGCACCAATGATCCACATAAGAATGTACGAAAGAGACTCAGACTCGCTTATGCTAATTCATTAACAAACATATGACTGATAGTAATATACCATCAAAGGAGAACTTTAAATAAACCGACAAGAGAAACATATGTAAAATATACATATATGATAATTATACGTGAAAATAAACCCAAAAGAGATCAGTTTATACTAATATACCCGTAACAGAACTCTAAATAAAACAGATTCATCACAGATCCGCAACAGAACCTTAAGTAAACAGAACCTTAAGTAAAATATACTCACAACAGAATCATACCAAACACAGAACTAAAAGTAAAATATACCGACCACAAAACTACAAATAAACTACACCGATCACTGAACTAGCAAGTAAACGATATCGACCGCTGAACTACAAGTAAACTACAGTGACCTCAGAACAACAAGTACACTATACCCACCACTGAACTAACAAGTAAACGATATCGACCGCTGAACTACAAGTAAACTAAGTGACCTCAGAACAACAGGTACAATATACCCACCACTGAACTAACAAGTAAACTACAGTGACCTCAGAACAACAAGTACACTATACCCACCACATAACGATTATATAAAGTGTACACACAACACAACTCATGAGTGCAGTGTACCGACTACAGATTCATCTGTAAATCATAGCTTTACGGGAAGTATAATTCTGTGAAATACGTCTCTGTCCTCTCAGACGCGACACGTTTATAAGAAACGAGACAAGACAAATATAACAGTATAGGATTTGGTAACAGGGTTGGATATATAATAAGGCAGTAGTCTCCTCTGTAGCAGCGGCAGACCATCTTGATCACAACCGAGAGGCCTACAGGAGTGCTGTTTGGGAGGCTAAGTTCCGCAAGGGACATGTAACTGAATGAATGAATGAGTCTCCTCTGCAAAGTTTGGATATTTGTAGGCGCGTGCAGAGGGAAAATCCGTTGAAATGGACCTAAGTGTAGGAGACGCAGGAAGAAGTAGACTGTCGTCTAGAAGAACAAACAAAAAACGGTTAGGACCGGGGAAGTGAGAAATCTTAAAAATGTAGATTCACAGATGTTTTCCTTTATGGTTAGTAGTTAGTTGTTCTCTCGTAATAACAGTAAGTAGATCTGTAGTCTGTCCTTGTAGAAATGCCTAGTGGTTGTTAAGATTTGTCCTTTTGAGGACAGCTCTTTTAGATTTTTAGTTTGAGTGTAGAAACATCTGTAAGAAGCAATGACCTTCACCATCTCACCGTGTAAGAGATCGTCCCATGGCGACGTCAAGTCGCCCGGGCACCATTTCATATAATTGTAAAACTTCATCAGTCTTTTTTCACATACGCCCATTCTTGCAACATCCACAACAAATGGCTTTCGTTAATAAATTTGATTTCTCCTGTAGTGCCCAGAGTTAGATGGTTGTTGATTTATGTTTGCAACGCAACTGTGAGGTGACACGTTCAGTTAATTTTTTCTATACGATTCACGGCCATGTATGAACTCTACCTTAATTGTTCCTGGGTTATGTAATGTTGCACAGAGATTATCAATGTAATTGAAATGAGGCTGCTAGATCAATCACAAAACGTTGAAGGCACACACGGGAAACAAACAAAACTTCGCTTTTACAAAACAATACAAGTAAAATATAGTTACAACAGAACCACATAAAACATACCCACCAAGGAAGCATAATATACCCACAAAAGAGAAATATGTGAAATATACCCATATAAGTAAAATAAAGCCACAACAGAACCACAGGTGAAATATACCCAACACAGAACCATATAAAAAATAAATGTATTTCCAGAATCACATTGGCAAAATAAACCCACCATACTGTCAAAAGACAGCAGTCATTGAGGAAAGACGCTGGCAATGGTTTGGGCGTGCTCCGGATGACCGACGACTCGCTACCAAAAATAGCACTAAGATGGATACCACAGGGGAACAGAAGTAAGGGTAGACCAAATGAGACGTGGAGGATGTTGAGCAATAGGGGGCTCACCTGGGCAAAAGCGGGGGAAGGCAAAGGACAGGCGTATGTGGGAAACCCTTACCGAAGCCCCATGTGCCTTGGGCATTTAAGGTTGAGAGAAAGAGAGGATTGTCAAAAGTAAAATATAAACATCACAAAATCACCTCAACACTATACAACTACCACAACACAAAACAAGTATCACAAAACGACATAATGATGCATACCATGAAACCATAAGTATTATAAACAATACATAATGCTTTTACATTTCAAGTGGAAGTATATGAATGTTCTCTGGGAACTGAAACATGAAAGCGGTCTACACGTTGGAAATTTAAAATAACGGAAATGGCCCTTACAAACCATTTCTAGGAAGTGAATACAACGGGAAGTTGTTCCGATAAAGATTACTAATTCCAAACAAAACGTGGAAAAAAAAACTGCTACACAGCTTTTTCCCAACAAATGGTAAAAGAAAGGTTTATCTATGGAAATAAAGGACACAGAAATATCTCTGAGCAACAAACAACGCGCTGAGCAATGCCGGACTCTAGGCCTAAAGATGAACAAGCCATAGATTATGCCCTCTCACGCAATGCTGAAACATTTTAACAACGAGGCTTCAAGTTTTTTACAGCTAAGGGCAAGACCCCCCCCCCCCTCTTATATGTGAAAGTGTTTATAGTGACATCCTGTGACAGATCATGAGATTTACTTACGTAATACACGCTGTAAGGTATTGTAGGCTCCGTCACATAATATAAGGTAGGCCTGTACTCCAGCGACATTGTGAGACGAATGATAAAAGCGCCTTCCGAACACTAAAAACACACCAGTAACAGACACAAAACACACTATGACAGACCAAATGTCTAGCTATATGTGGCAGGTTTTCAATTTCCCCGAAGTTTCAAATCCGCGAACACGAACAGTCAACCTATATCATTTAGCCAACACAAGGAAGTGCTATCGGCCTAAACATAGGAATAACCATCGACCTAGCTTCAGCCGCTGTATTAAAAAAAAAAGTGGAACTTTTTTTGGGTCTCCCCCTCTTTCCACCTCAAGCTTCACAATTAATGGCCGCGGCGTAAGCACACAAGAGCACGCGCTTCAGTATAAATGATTAGCCGTCGATATAATTATTGTTATAACGGCAGTAGATAGAGCACTCGAACCCTGATTGGGTGAGCCAGCTGACAAAATAAAATGGTGGCCAACTCGAGTCACAAGGGGGAATAAAGGACAGCACGGGAAAGAAATAACAGCCAACTCTACAATTACAGGGGAAAACAAACACACACACACACACACACACACACACACACACAAGGACAATTCATATGTGGAACTGGTAAGCGCTTGTACTGATTACACAGATAAGAGATGCAGACCTGGTGTAAGTACTTTTGTATAATAGATTCATAAAGAGGAGGGGAACAACGCGAGTGGCGTTTTCCCAAATAACTCAAACATCGGGCGCACGCTGAGTGCTTCACAAACACTAACAATTACACTACAATATGGCAACCACTGTGGCAGAAACAGGAACTCCGTGGGTTGGGGTGGGGGTGTTGGGGTTTATTTTAAGAAAAGCGGTTCTGTACTGTGGGGCGGGGGGCGGGGGACGTGTGGGTGGGTGTCTGTTTTAGGGTAGAAGGGGTGAGGCGAGGGGAAGGTTCTGAATTGGAGAGAGCGGGAGGATCTCTCCCGGGGAAGGGAGTGGCGGGGTCAGCATTAATTAAGCAAAGACAAGTCTGTTGGCTACCATAGGAGTTCCCTGACCTTGACCGAAAAAAAGAGGGGGGGGGGGGGGAAGTGACCCTCATTTTTTTTAAAGTAACGTACACAAAATTCAGCCTCTTTTTAAAGCCAATGACTGGAAGTAACGAAGTAATGTACAGCTTCGTGACGTCAGAAATGTTTGACATGTTCAGTAAATCTCACTCTTTTAAAATATACTGTACATCTTGACAAATTAAATCATACATATATACATACAGTCCCCCCCCCCCCCCGCCTCTCCAATCCCCCACCTGTATTTGCCATTTCATTTACCCGGGGTTTTGAAAATATCAAATTTAGAAATTCCCCAAAAATCAGAAACTCATCAATTTGAAATCATAAATTTGATGCGCGGCCGCCTTCCTGGCTTCCCTTGTCTCCCCTTGCTGACGGTTACGCTACAGCGTCCACGGTGTAAACAATATCCAGGCTTGTGGTATCCCTATCTGACTAATGTACGGTTCTTTGTGTGATTGATTTAGCTTAATAAGCCCGCCCCCCCCCCCACACACACACACACACAAAACACCACAACAGTGGTGAGTCTGACAATTCTGCCAAGTCAAAAAGAAGACTTAATGTGTATAACTTTTTAAGCAGCACATCATCATCATCATCATCATTGCCTTTCACCCCCTTAAGACCATAGGCCACAGATAATGGCTCTCCAGTTATCCCTGTTCTTTGAATTATTCTCTGCTTCCTTCCATGTGTATCCTTGTCTCTGAGCACTGCATCACGGGTTTGCACATACACTTTTAAAAAGTATATTACAAAAGGTTCACTAAGTCTGGAACCAAATAGCTGTGGGGTGGGGTGGGGGGACTCTGTGTTTAGGTATATGTATATATGTGTATGTATATATACAAATATATGGCTGAGTGTTCATGCGCTCGCTTTACTAATCCGGTGATAGCAGGGTTCAAGTTCCAGCAGAGGGATTTTTTTTTCCAATGGTATATAAAAAAAAAACAACTCCCGTGATCGACCCAGCCTCTAAAAATGGGTACCAGAGAAATCTGGGAAGGTAAATGCGGTCAAACGTGATACCGACCACATCACACTTTCATGTGCCGAAGGTCATGAAAAATAGGCCTAACACCTTATCCCCAATAACTTCAGATGGGAAATGCGGAACAGAATAGGTCAAGCAAATACTGCATTTCAGAGAATGAGAAACATATTAGCTAACACATCTTTATTAATGAATGTTAGAAAACGAGTCCTAAAATGCTATATTGAACCTATCTTGTTATATGGAAGTGAATCATGGACAATAGGCAAGTCTGCACAAAAATCATTGGAAGCAGCAGAATGTGGTTTATTAGAAGAATGTTGCGAATCCCCTGGACAGCAAAAATAACTAATGAAGAATGTATGAGAAGAGCTGGAGAGACAAAAAACCTTGTCAGAAAGATAAGAGAGAGACAATGTACTTTCATAGGACATGCAATGAGAAGAGGGGGCATTGAAAATATTATAACAACAGGAAAAATAGAAGGAAGAAGATCAAGAGGAAGACCAAGAGAAATGATACTGGACAGTCTGACGGGATGGTGTGAGAGGAGATCACCAACTGAACTGATGCCATGCATGAAGGATCGGGTACTCTGGAGAAGCATAATAGCCAACGCCAGTCGGCACGGCACCTGATGATGATGATGATCTTATCCCCAATATGCCTTAATGGCATGAAAAGGGGAATTTTACTACAATACATACGGGTACACACATTTACTTATGGTTTATTTTATTTTAAATGGTTTTGGTACATTTTTTTTAAAACTGGGATCCGTAGTTCATCCAACTCTAAAAGGCGATCGGGGGGAGGGGGTGGGAATAATACAACACTCAAAATATGAATTACTCGGTGTGTGAGTGTGTGTTTGTGTGTCGGAGCGATATACCACCACTAGCATCATAACCAGCTGTCAGTTAGCGGCAATGAGTCACCAATGAAAGCAACGAGTGGGACAAGCTGTTGAAACGTCTGAAGGAACATTCATATTCACACTTAACTAATCCGATTACTGTAACAAAGGAATCACTACAGTCAAACTACAGTGTGGAATGAGGTAGCAATCACTGTCCCCGTGGCTAATTTCATACATCAGGGTTGGCGAACCAGTCGATCAAGACCCTGTTCTACCCCCCAGTGGTGCCCTCGGAAACAGACAGTAGTCTGGACTAATGAATAGGGATCGAAAGTGGACGGCGAACCCGGCCCTAAAAATACACTGAGGCGAAGCCGGATGTATCAGGCCGAAAGCGCATAAGAGCGACATAATGCCCTTTTGTAATGCGAACGAAGAAGAAGAAGAAGAAGGAGGAGGTTTCTTTTTTCTCTGTAAACCTTTTTAAAAAAAAAAAAAAAGATTCGTATGCTATTTCAACGCAACGGCAACGGCAACCAGGCAGAGCGTGTTCTATGAATAAAGTGTTTTTGCTGGGGAAAAAAAAGGAAAGAACTTCCCCTATATCGTTTACTACAAAATAAAAGTCACTGTGCCAATGACATAAGCATGTACATCAACAGAGCAAAGACCATTAAGACTTGAGATAATAAGGACGTATCCAAGCCAAATTAGTCATATACAAAAAAACGACATGTCGAATTCGCGTGATTTACAGTATCGTAATGAAACTATGAGTAGCCAGAACCAGACGAAGAATACATGGCTGATATTTTTTTTAATCTACATGATAGCAATTTTAAACATTTATCCTGTTAATGTTTCCACTGTCTGTCCGTCTGTCTGTCTGTCTGTCTGCCTGCCTACCGGGCTGACTGTGTTGGGGGGGGGGTGTCCCAGTTGTTGTGTCTACTGCCTGAAGACAACTGGGTCTGAGGTGCACTAGGCCCAATGTGACAATTACGGGGAAATTGGGGCTGCATTTACTGATAATCCTCTTAACTTTTCTTTATGTCTCACACTGCACTACAACAGTCACTGAAATGCCGCACTTTCCTCTGGCGAACGTCTAATTTCTGTCACAACACGAACTACTGATAGACTGTTTCCAATATCGTCTACATTACGTGTCTCAGCTTGGCTTCCACAAAGTCACCTACTATAAGCTTACTGTTTACCACATGGACTGAATCGTACCTCATATCAATCATTACATCTGGCAAGACAGCCAAATGATTATTCTTTCTTTTACATACATCTTCAAAAATATGTATTACCATTCTGAAACGAACATTTGTCGACACGTTAAGTGCCAGTTGCTTGGAGAAATCAGCTTCGGCACGTTTTTGTTTTTTTAAATGCATGTTTCCTTTAGCTTTTACCTGTATCGGGGTTTTTCTACTGGGCAGCAGAACCTGTGTTGATTCATGTCTATTACCTGGATACTCAATCTCTACTATGAGAGACCTACAACAACTCGCTATTAGCATGCTAGCCAACCCCGCTCTCACCCCTCCCCACACACACACACACACACACACACAGATACAATCTTTTTCTACTAGGATCTGTGATTAAAAAGCGAATATGATCAGAGAAAGGAGTATTAAACATGCCTCACTTCGTTATGGCTGTAGCTGTGTGCTCTTCTGCAACAACTGCCAAACTGACTAATAATTGCCCACTTCACTGACACACGTTCTCCCAGGGTGTGTCAAAATGCGTGTACAACAAACGGTGGGGAAACAAATGCTAAAGAAGCGCTTGACAATCTAGACAAAAAAAAAAAAGATCGAAAAAAATAAGAAATGGTGAACCTCTTGTAGCACGAGCGAATTTTTCTGACGTTGTTTTACTCGGTTTTAAATGACAAAATCTCATCTAAAACACCTCAGCACTTTTTGTTTCTGTCTGGTTAAGGCGTACTGTGAGGTGAGAAAACTGGACAATCTCTCTAATGTACCTGCTCGAATTCTCCACTGTTCTTTTGATTCTTCTTATGTACACGTGTCTGTGCGCGCTTTTTTTTTTCTTTTTAACAGATAAAGGTAAGTTAAAATCCCCGCTTCCATGGCATTAAGACATTGGGGATACAGTGTTAGGCCCGTATTTCCAAGACCATCGGCACATGAAAGTGTGATATGCTCAGTATCACGCCTGGCGGCACCCACCTTTCCAGATTTCTCACGCACCCATTTTCACACAGACTGGGTGGAACCTGGGGCCTTTTTTTTTTTTTTGCTGTGGTGGTACCCAGAAAATCTCCACTGAACCTGGTACCACTGGATTAGTAGACCGAGTGTCTAACCACTCAATCAATCATAGTTTTTTTAACCATTCTATTCTAATTATTGAATTTTTATAACTTCGCCTGTACAAATGAAATTATCTACAGTGTTAAGGGAAAAAAACGGCGTGAGCATTCGTTGTAGAAGAGTGAATCAACAAACAGCACTGCCGACTTATCTTGCAGATAATCTGGGCAACATGTGCGAGACAGTAACAAGTACTCCACGCAACTTGCGAGTTTCACATTGCACCAAACGGCACAGACTGAACAGTTGTGATGTTTCACGTCATATCTATGTTCGCGACATGAAACAAGCATTTAGAAAACCTACAGCTGAAACAATACGGAATTGTTGTGTACCTTGTGCTGGTTTGTGGGGGAAAGGTTTGGATGAAGTGCTGTGAACGAAGAACTGAGGAACATGAATGTTATGGCAGAGTGTCCGACTAGCTGCACCGTTCCCCGTCAAAACCTGGACATCCACGTACGTGTATACAAACAAACAAACAAAAATCTCGCAACAAAGCATACAACAATTTTCACATTGTCAGCGCTTATGCTTGTTTCTAGTTTAATTTCTTTAAAAACAAAGGTGCAGCCATGGAAGAAATCTAGTTTGGCAACCACTTAGGATAACCTGACAATCTTTTCCAAGTTCAATCTTTTGAGGAGGAAGGGGGGGGGGGGGGGTGTTGGGAAATAGTCTTTATTTTTAAAGGGTAAAAAAAACTGGGCACGCAGACCCGTCGCTCACACTCGATTTAATACAAGTATACAAATTAGGAAGAAAAACATCAGAAAGAGTGGAAAATTAAACTATTACATTCACAAATATGAGAGAAGAGGTAATTAACCTAACAAAATAGGGCGCGTGCACACGCAGGCACATACATAAACAGTACAGTTCTTTTAACATATATTCTTTAACATTCATTAAAATAATTTCTAACAAGATAGAGAGAGAAGAAGAAGAAGAAAGGTTTGTAAAGTAAACACCTAAATTTGTAACCCGAATTCCTAATTAGTACCCTACATTTTATAACTTGACTTACAAATGTGCCAATCAGGCCTATTTACTGTACTTCTCTACACAGTGCATGTATTTTCTTCAACATAGCAACATTTCCACTAAGATAATGTTAAAATCTTTGTAATAAGTCACCATCTGAGACTCAGCAAGAGTATAGTGTTAAGGAGAATCAATCCTGTTCTATGGACGCGGATCTTGGATGATCAGTAAAGAGACACACAAAACAAAGGCTGAAATCAGCTGAAATGTGGTTCTTAAGAAGAATCCTGAAGGCGCCATAGACAGAGAGAAAATCGAATGAGGATGTTCTGATAGAGGCACACCAAAAGAAACAATTATAACGAAAATCAGAAAACGACAATTAAATGTGTGGAATATATTCTGATGAGCGGCGAGCTAGAACATCTGACGGCAACAGGAAAGATCGAAGGTAGAAGAGGCAGAGGTAGACAAAGAGAAAAGATGTTTGATGGTTTGGCATCCTGGCGCGGGAGATGCTCAGTGACAAGACTACTGAGCTTAATAAGGGATCGAGGATTATGGAAGGGCATGACATCCTACGCCTGCTGGCAGAGACCTTAACAGAGAATTTTAAAATTCTGCTATTTCCAAACATCTACCGCCAAGGTATACAAATTCGTTGACCTTCTCCACTAACTTGCTATCTACTCTGAGTACATTTCTGTAGAAGAATTAGAAAAATATTTTGGCCAAACACCATAAGAAATAACATCTTGTTGGCAGAAATGCAGATGAAGCCACTGACAGCAATTATTGAGGAAAGACGATGGCGATGGTTGGGACATGTGCTCCGAATGACTGACAACTCATCACCAAAAATAGCACTAAGATGGACACTACAAGAGAACAGAAGTAAGGGTAGACCAAAAGAGATATAGAGAAGAAGAACAGAAAGGATGCTGGGCAACAGAGGGCTTACCTGGGCAAGAGCAGAAAAAAA
The DNA here is from genome assembly GCA_009760885.1 of Achatina immaculata. Taxonomy (NCBI): domain Eukaryota; kingdom Metazoa; phylum Mollusca; class Gastropoda; order Stylommatophora; family Achatinidae; genus Lissachatina; species Lissachatina immaculata. The sequence goes on from CM019717.1 coordinate 7,441,515, forward strand.
AAAGGCATAGGACAGGCATTTGTGGAAAACCCTTGCGGAAGCCCCGCGTGCCCTGGGCACTTAAGGTTCAAAGAGAGAGATTTCCAAACATGTGACGATCAACGACGAGAACATAGAACAATTTAGGGGCACCTATTTTACAATAAGGGGCATTTACGTGCCCCGACCAAAGTAATACGAATCACGGGACAAATCCTTAGCATACAGAACTATCCCACTGTGAGAGTGTTAACCAGTGCTTTTAAAATACGCTTTGCTAAGCCACAAGCAAGCAATGCTGAGTCCTACAAGGATCTATCGCCTCATCTTTTCTCAGCAGCATCAAGTCTTGTCAAGTCTATCAGAGAAACTTAGTAATTCAGTCTTCTGGTTTGCCTACTGTTTCGCCTATCATTTTTTTTTAAAGTATGGGCTTTTCTCCGTCCACCCAAAGATTTCTGAAATGTCTGCGACGCGCCCATACATACCCATTCCTTCATTCTGCAGTGTTTAGTGTATAGTTGTATACTTATACACCAATTATTGTATTCCTTCATATAGTGCTTCGTGTCTGGGCTACGTTTCAAGGAGTAAGGCGCACAAACATCGCCATCTTTTGATCATGTCTTCTGCAGCTAACACATCTGCTAGAGAACATGCTGGCAATGCTGTTTTGCCCACTGCTGGACAGAACTAATCACGTTCCTACCCCGAAAGGTGGTATTCATGACCATGAATACTAAACATCGGAAATGAAACGGGTCATGCTGTATCTACCATGCAGAGACAACTATGAAGTGTAACTTTAGCAAAACTAACCAAGCAGGCATACTTAATAACTTCACTTGCTGGTTGAATCATCTCATGTGCTTTTTTAACTTTCGTACACAAAATCTTTTCTATTCATCCTTCCATTCATTTCTTTCCCTCTTCCTTTCTCTTCTCACTCTCTCTCCTTTTTTCTCTCTTTTTCACACATTTTATGAAAAGATCTGTTATCCAAATTCATCAAAACAGCGACTGCCCGCTACCACACATCAAAACTGCTAACAAACTACCACAAAATGAAACCGCTAACAAACTACAACAAAAACAAAACTGCCAACAAACTAACACTGAAGAAAAAAGAGGCGGCGATGTTGAAATTTAACATTTAACTTAAACACTACAGTACTGTAAACACGGCCCCCGACCATCTGCCAAGCTTTTTAAAATGTCTGAAGTACATCATTACAATTGTAAATCTGACCACTGGTAGGTCAAGCGATATGCTCAATGAATACTAAAAACTTGTTTTACAACGATATTCCCTCTCTGGGCCTCCGTTTGGAATTTTGTAAGCTGATGCAAAACTCACTCCCATGGGACCCCCCCCCCCTCGCTCTCATAAACAACAGTATTCAACTGTTCCGCTCACCCTTTTCTTGGCTTGACAACCAGTGTATCCCCTTGCTTCCATCCGACTTTCCCAACCCCATTTTTTACTAACCAACCTATCATACCTCACAATCCTCGTGTCAACATACCCAATACTTCATCATGCGCACTCTCGGACTCAGCTTCTTGCAAGTCACAGCTAAATGCTTTTTTTTTCCCTTTCTAATTTTTTTTATATACAATTCATGTGAATTTATATTTTGTTATCTTTTCCTGTTTCTTTCTCCTGTGTGTTTCTGTATGATTTAAGGTATAAACCGAAACATTACAAATGTGTGCTCGTTAATCAATAAAGTTGTTCCTAATTGTGCTTTAAATAGGTCGGTAACACAATAATTGGTGTATAAGTATACAACTATACACTAAACATTAAATAGGTCGTTACATTTTGTTACAAATAGGGAAGCTTTTTGCCCCGAAGCTATGCACAGGCTGGGCCCCCCCCCCTCTTAAAATGGCCCTGTTCACTCTCACTGTACAGGAAGAGGAGTGGGGTGAAGTAGGATCTCTATAATTCTCATCCACTGAAAATGACGCCGGAGGTGCAGCCTGAACAGAAGCTTGGGCCCTATACCTACGCCCAGCTGGCGTCAGCCCTTCTGTCTGTAACAGACTCCATATTTCCACACAAAAAATCTGGTCAGCAATCCCGCGTCCTTTCACTGCGATGATCTTTGGACACTAACACCTATACGCGGACCATGGCGTGAAAACCAAACCAAAACAGTTCCCAAAAGGCTACATTCGCATTCATTAGTACTTTCTTTTCATTTTCAAACGTTACCGTTTCAAACTGATGTATATGGCAGGGGATTTGAAACTTTCAAACAATAAAACCGAACCAACGCCCGGGGATGCCGGGGTGGGGGGGGGCACACAGAGAGAGAGAGAGAGAAAGGTGTGTCCAGCAAGCAGAGAACTATAACTAGTGTAACGGTACGGAGCTGCTGAGAGCCTAAAAATGAAGAACCCGGGTGATGTCATGGAACTGTCACGTGACGCGAAGGGGTGAATCAAAAAAGGCGAGCCCTGAATGAGAGAAAAGGTTGTTCATTTAAGAAGTGAGAATTTGGAATTCCAACTGAACTTATAGCGTGAGAAAGCTGGAGAGAACGGGCAAAGGTAAAAGAGTGAGCTAGTTGGAAGAATAAAGTTACTGAAATGTGAGGTCTGGGTTAAGGTCACCCTGTCTGTCTGTAGCACTGCGAATCTTTTGCTTCGTGGTCTATACCCAGCCACCCCTGCTCAGAACCTACAAACAAACAAACAAAAAAAGCTGTGGGAGGCTCATTTCTTCAGTGTGACGGACCCCAGACCAGACTGCACGCAGTTATATCGTGAGGACCCTCAAGGATGTGGTTTCATACCATTCACGCCCTCCACCGGACTAGCAGCGACAAACAGCGCCTGGCATCTCTTGCAACAAACTCGCGATAACTGACATTTACCGGTAAATTACCGATGAGAGAGAGAGAGACTTTTCGATGTCGCCAGTTGCCGTAACTGGTTTATATTATCAAACATAAGCAACCAGCGAAAATCACTGGTGAATGATCGGACCAGTACACTGGTAATGCTCAGTTTCCATGGAGGAGAATCAGCCAGTTTTTACTTAACGCACTGTATAAAGATTAAATCTCGCCAAAAAGAAAGAAAAATTCACAAGAATATTTAATTCCCGCTAATGTTTGTAAACTGTATTTAAGTTTACATTTAAAAAGGAAGACGCTACTGAATGTTGTACTGACAAAACCTGTAATTCGGAAAGTGCTTCGTGCAAGATACAGACAGATGTGCCATTTTAGAACAATTCGAACGCGATCACTGAAACCCTACCTAGACCGAAAGTCTGACAAACGATCACATAAACCGTTTGAAGATGCGACACACAGAGACAACCAACCAATGAGAAAACCAGTGAGGCAAGAATATAAACTGTCGTCAACAAAAATAAAAACTATTATCTTTTTTGATCGGGTACACGATATATATATATATATATAAATGTATTTCCTGCCTCGTCCCAAAAAAATATAACCTGAAAACGCTGATGATTATATTACTAAGCTTAAAAGAAACATTCGTACAAAGCACATAACGAATGCAAATGAAGAACACCAAGAATATCAACTATTTCCTGAGCTACAATATCTGCAGGGTGAATTATATATATATATATATAATTAACGAGATTCGATTACTTAAGTTACACAAAAACTACTTAACCCTAGTCCCCCCCCCTCAAAAAAAAAACTCGCCTTTTCTTCCCCACAAATAATAATAATAATAACATAACATGAAATCCAGTCGAAAGGTAGCAACAGCAATCATGGACTGTAGTCAATGAAAAACATTTCAAAACTTTTCATTTCTTTCTGGCTCACTCTTGAGTCTTTTAATACCTTTCAGTGGTTACGTCTCTTAATTTGCGGCTGCCTTTCTTTTTTTTTTCTTTAACTCACACTGGTATAGTCTGATCTAATAAAAAAAAACAAGATAGATATTGTTTGTATTCTTTGCTGTAACCAACACTGCGTTGATTTGCCAGCGTTTACGTAAAGCTGAATGCCCAACGATGCGAGATACTACAGAAGAGCGATTCTACTGGGTTTCAGATTCTAAAGAAAGTAATTATTTCTAACTAAATCAGTTCTGGATACCGTTAGAAATGTATGAATACTTATTATTATCTACTTACTAACAAACCTTTCTTAGTCTAAGTACAAATACAAGAGCATATATTATTGGAGTCACTTCTAACTTCAGAACACAATCAATTCTAACTTCAGGAAATCAAATTACCCAAAGGGATTCATAAAACTGCCAAGATAACCAGGTTAGGATACATACACACGGTTACTTATTTAGAAGCATCTCAAAGATCTAAAAAAAAAGCTAAATCGTGAACGAGATGATAGTGGCCAGCCTTGTGAACTCTGCACTCTGCTAGGAAATCATTTTACCATCTATATTAGTAATACACTGTTAATGTATTCTAATTCATGGGATGACAATAACAAATATATATAATACGGCTTCAGAAAAGTGTTTCAGATTATTAATACGAGAGTCATACCGAAAGTCGTGTGGAATTTTTTTTAATCAGAATTCATAGATTGAGAAAACATAAATGTATCGCCTTAACCTGCATCCTTTGCACTTCATGTTAGGTCACCATCATGTGTCACATGACCACGAGGAGCAGAAACAAAATGGCGGGTGCTGAGGTCTCTTTTCGTCAGCGTGCTGTTATTGAGTTCCTTGTTAAAAAGGAAATCCCCGCTGCTGAAATTCACCAAAGACTTCAACTTGCTTATGAAGAAGTGTGAATGGGTGCTAGGTGGGGGGTGAAACATTTCAAAGATGGAAACACGAGCATCCACGATATGCTTCGCAGAGGTCGCACTCGAACTGACTCCACTGAACGCAACGTGGATAGGGTTGACGACATCATTAAAGATTACAGACGTGTCACAGTATCTGAAATCGCTGTAAATCTTGGAATATGACACAATACAGTACAGGAAATGCTGGGTCCCACGTTTGTTCACTGAAGATCACAAAGCTGTGAGAAAACCCATCACTCAAGTCCTTCTTGGAATTCAGAAAATCGGTTAGGAAATTCTTCCACATCCTGCCTATAGCCCCGATCTGGCACCCAGTGACTACCATCTTTTCGGTTTTGTGAAAGAACAAATGCGAGGCCATCACTGCGACACATGAGAGAACGTCCAGAAATCAGTGCGTCTGTGCCTTCGGTCAGCTTGAACGGAATTCTACCGGCCGGGAGGGTATTTTCAAACTTGCAGAGAAATTGAGATTATGTTTAAAAGTGATGAAAATGATGCAAGTGAATGTGATACATTTATATTTTCTCCATTTATAAATTCTGATTTTTTTAAATGTTTGCTCATGACTTTCGGTATGACCCTCGTACCATCCCAACAGGCGTAGGCGGTCATCTGCCTCCATCTGGCTCGATCCTCTGTCTGTGTCTGATGTTTCCCTGCCAAAGCATGGAGCCAGTCCATCCAGGTATTTCTGTTTTCTTCCCCCTCTTTTCCATTTATCTTTCCAGTCATGGCCAATTTTTCGAAACCTTCTCATCTGCTGATGGATGTGAATGTGTCCGAGAAACTTTGATTATCTTTTTTTTTCTTATGTACGGCACCAGTTTGAGATATTCCTCTGCCTGCTGTAATAATTCGTCTTTTGTCTCTCTGGCGGTCCATGGTGGGCGAAGCATCCTTCTTAAGAATCACATTTCAGTAGCCTTTATTCTTCGTTACTGGGTAATAAAATTTAACACACAAAAATTACAACTGCTATATTTACTAAAATTAGAACTCTTACTGACAAAAAAAAGCAATTTATTACACACTGAAACAGGATTATCAGTTAACTGCGAGGGCTAACGAAATTATGGTAAATTATTTTCATTTACGTACAGATTTATGTTCATTATTATAAAATTCAGACGTTCATCAGTCAAGAAAGTTTGATAGTTTAACTACATAGTAAAGTAGATCACAGAGTCTGATAGTTGAACTGCACAGTAAAGTAGATCACACAGCCTGATAGTTGAACTACACAGTAAAGTAGATCACAGAGCCTGATAGTTAACTACACAGTAAAGTAGATCACAGAGCCTGATAGTTTAACTACACAGTAAAGTAGGTCACAGAGCCTGATGGTTTAACTACACAGTAAAGTAGATCACAGAGTCTAATACTTTAACTGCATAGTAAAGTAGATCGCCGAGTCTTCATCTATTTGGAAGCTTGCTTTCCTCACGTAAGTTAAAAGTATTTTTAAGTCAAACAAAAGAAAATCTAAGAGACCAAAACAAGAAAGTGTTATCAATTAAACAAGCATCCACGATCATCACGGCTGGGGGGGGGGGGGGGTGTCTGCTCCTGTGCATTTTTACAGCTGGTCTTGTCTCTCCTTTCTCAAATACTTTTCACTGTTGTGAGGAAAACTTGATAGGGCTCGGCGATTTGGTTCATATAATGAGCTGTTTAAGGTTTCTGTAATCTCCTCCCTCCATCCCTTGCTGGGGGCAACCCCGTCTTCTATTTTCTACAATCCTTCCTGTGAATGTTTCCTGTGGTGTACTGTCTGCCCTTAATGCAATCGTTTAACACGGCCAAACCCACCGACTTTCTAAAGTAGCAGCTGGTTTTACTCCAACTTTTGCCATGATGATGTCATTTCTTATGTGGTCCCTTCTTGTCATACTCTCCTTTAACATTTTCTTTCTGTTGTGATGATTTTTCCTTTTATTTTTTTGGTTGCTAGTGTCCATGTTGGTCATTAATAGTACAGAGTTGAGAGGAGAACTGTGTTGTAGAGTGCTCCTTTTTTTGTTTCAGCTGTGTTGAGAGGAGAACTGTGTTGTAGAGTGCTCTTTTTTTTTTTTTTTGTTTCAGCTGTGTTGAGAGGAGAACTGTGTTGTAGAGTGCTCTTTTTTTGTTTCAGCTGTGTTGAGAAGAGAACTGTGTTGTAGTGTGCTCTTTTTTTTTTTTGTTTCAGCTGTGTTGTGAGGAGAACTGTGTTGTACAGAGTTTTTTTTTCTTTTGTGACGTATTTGTATTTGTTTCTCGGTAAGAGAGTCATTTGTCCAAATGACCTAATTTGATTTTACTACAACTGCTCTAAATTTCGGTTTTGGTTTTAGGAGGATGATGTTGATTTCTGTGGTATAATTTGACCAATATTTTTAGAAACATCACAAAATAAACCGTAGTGGTTAGACCACTCATCTAGCAACCGAATGGTCGAGGGTTCGAATCTCCAGCTGAGCGGGATTTTTTTTTCTGACCAATACAGCCCCGGGGTTCACTCAGCCTCGGAAAATGGGCACCAGAGAGAAATCTGGGAAAGCAGAGCAGCCAGGCGTGATACTGACCATAATACGGGCCTAACACCGTATTCCCCAATATGCCTTAGTGGCATGGAAACGGGAATTTTACCTTTACTATCTATGAAGCTGAATGATATATATATATATAAGTTAACATAACGAGGACTATGAATGCCCGCTGGCAAGTTTAAAAGTTAAATAAACCACTTTCTTTTTTTTTTCTTTCATTTACCAAACATTCAAACTGGCAACTTGTTTTGTAAACGAACTGTAATATTTTCTAGAAATGTTTACAAAGCTGGCTTACTGGTGTTTCCAGATTGTATCAGATTATACAGAACACTGAAGGATGAATTCTGAAGAATCTGGTTACCTATTCATACGTGCTGACAGCTGATACGCTGGTATTCAGCTCCGAACACACGTGACTGCCGAGTCAAGTGTGTCCAGTTTTGTTGTCATATCATTAAATTACTTGCCAACAATGATTCTCCGCACACACAAAAAATGGAAAACAAAAAAAAAAAAAAGAGAGAGAGAAACAAATAAAACAACCGCTGGTAAAATACGGAAAGTAAAATAGAAAAGCCACTCAAAGAACAAACTTCACAACCAAAAACAGCCATTTTAATAATTCAGTGTTGGTCAAAAAAAAAAAAAAAAGAATTCTATCCATTCACAATCACTTAGATTAACACATGAACCAACATCATAAACCAAGAACAACATGAGATCTCAGACGGTATCGAGAAATGTTGCCTGAAGTTATCAAGACTGCAAAAGTGTTATTTCTCAGTTTCATCAGTAATAATTACTGTGTGTAACACAACTTTGTCTGAAATATCATAGTAACAGATTATCCAGAGTTTGTAAACTTCCACGCATAAGGTAAACTTTATACGGGTGGACAAATGAAACCTTCAAACACATCAATATGACTGTTACAGCCAAGTATGTAAGCACAGCAAACTGTTACAGCAAAGTAATGAAGACACAGTAAACTGTTACAGCAAAAGTAATGTAGACACAGCAAACTGTTACAGCAAAAGTAATGTAGACACAGCAAACTGTTACAGCAAAAGTAATGTAGACACAGCAAACTGTTACAGCAAAAGTAATGTAGACACAGCAAACTGTTACAGCAAAGTATATAAGCATAGTAAACTGTTATGGCAAAGTAATGTAAGTACAGAAAACTATAACAACAAAGTAATATAAGGAACAGCAAACTGTAACAGCAAAGTAACATAAGCACAGCAAACTATAACAGCAAAATAATGCATGATTATCCTCACAAAACTGGATTTAAAAAAAAAACTTTAAGCAAAGAGAGAAAGAAAAAAAAAAGCAGTAACAGAATGACTGAATCAAACCCCTGGCTTTAGTGAGATGAGCAACCGCTTAACCACTCGAGGGCAGTGCACTAACAACTCTCCACAAAGTATCTCTAAATACATCACATCAACAAAAGTTTTTAATCAGTACATTAAAAAAAAAGTTTTTTTAATAGAAAGGATAATCTTCAGAGAGTTAGTGAGAGAGAGAGCTGGACAACAATTAAAAAGAAAATTAAAACTTGGAAACTCAGAAATAATGTCATTATCCTTAAAACAATATACTTGTAAACTCCACAATACTCCATGATTAAACATAGACACCAATCAAAAATTTTTAGTCACAAGATAAGTCCTCCGCTCTTCTTCTAGCATGGCTCCACAAACTAACCATACAGATAAAAGTAATGAAACAATTATCTCATATAAAAGTGATCAAACACTGGGCCCAAATGATAGCAAATAATTTTTGAACAGACAGGGTCAAACTATCATTTTCATGTAACAAGAAAGAAAAAAAAAAAACATGGATGGAGTAGTGATGCCGTTAGTGCATTAGCCTCTCATGACTAGACTGGTGGTTCTCCTTCATTTGGAAGTGCTCCAGTCGCACAGCTATAGAAATGGGTCCCTGGCACATCCTAGTGCTGGGGAAGTAAAGACAGCCAGGCATGATGTTGACATCACCCTCTAAGGTGCCAACAGTTTATGGAAAAAATGGGCACTGATACCACACCCTTTAGTTGTCTATATGGCATGACAGGGCTACATTTACCTTTGTCCCTAAATAGGCATGAAGCATGAAAGACTGTCCTGATATATGGTTTGGAGACATGGGTTATGACCAAGACAATACAACAGAGGATACAAACATTCATGAGGAGGATTTTAAACATTAAATGGCAGAACAAGATCAGGAATGAGGAGGTCTGGGGAAAGGCCAGGACAAGAACCTATGAACCTACAAATCATGTGTAGGAAATGGAGGTGGACTGGCCACACTCTGAGGAAACTCGACACCAGCATAGCAAGACAGGCACTGACATGGAATCCTCAAGGAAATCGAAAACGAGGAAGACCTAGACTTACTTGGATAAGAGAAATTATGACAGTGCTCAGAGACAAGGGATACACATGGAAGGAAGCAGAGAATAATTCCAAGAACAGGGATGACAGGAGAGCTTTTATCCACAGCCTATGATGATGATGATGATGATAATGATGATGTAAGCTGGACCAAAAATACCAGAATCAAAACTGTAGTAAAAAATGAAACATTTAATTAAAGTGCCCAGAATTATATGCATTTTAGTTTTATGCCATGAAAGAAAGAGATTATCACAGCTCAAACTGACTGCACAATTAAAATTAGAAAATCTCCCTACAATATGTTATGTAACTCAGTAAAACTGATTGATTTAGATACTGCTTGCCACTCAATTCATCCATATAAAACTCTGGCCCTCGGGCTCTCTGAAGTTGGACACCCCTGCCATAACCCATTATGATAGGGTATAGTCGGTACATCTGTTCACAATTTCATTACTATTTTTGAGATCATCTCTGCACACATATTAGACAAAAATACTACATCTGATTTAGTGTATAACACCAGTCAGAAAGAAAGAATGGCTTATTGTTGAATGTTCCAAGAACTGAATGATGCGAGTCAGTAGATGATGGTTTACAAGGTGAAAATATACACAGATAATAACGAAATTAAAGTGATTAATTCATGTGATACTGAAATCCAAACCTACAGTCTTAAAACTGAACTCATGACTTTTTGAAGCCTGTAACATCATTCTTTAAAAAAAAAAAAAAAAACATGGAAAAACTGATAATAAAACACAAGACTTTTTTTTAAAACCTGTATCACAACTTCCTTTAAAAATCACAGAAAAATGATAATAAAATAAGAGCACATTCTCTGAAGAATAGAAAGGAAATCATTAATCAGACACTGGGTACGAAGATGAAGAGCAAGAAACAGAAATCCAAAAATACACTGAAATAAATAATAAAACTAATGGTAAAGCACTACAGCATAATGGGGTTTATGGACAAAAAAGAACAGACAACCAAAACAAGTCAAGGACTAGAACCCCCCCAGGGAGAAGATAATAGCGCAGATACAAAAGGACATGAAAATAAAACTTTTCATGACCACGTGCAGAAATGACTGTACAGGAAACAGAGAGACATAAATGTGTCTGAAAAAAAAGTTGCTCCTGCCTCTTTCAGAAAAGAAATTCAGAACACAGGAAAATGCTTCAACTTTGTCTGACAAAAAGTTATCCTTGCCTTATAAACCTGATAAGACAAGAACTGAAGATGAACATGAAAACTGAGGGCACCTGAATGGCATAGTGGTAAATGTGTTTGTTTCACACACAGGTTGGTGGCTCCAGTCCAGCCGGAGATGTCCCAGCTGTGGAAACGGGTACTTGCTACTTCTGAAGCTGGAGAATGAAAGGCAGCCGGTTGTGCTATCAACCACCATACTTTTTAGCATACCATCAGGTCAAGGAATATATGGACACAAACACCATTTCCCTAAGCACCTCTATGGAATTGTGGGATATTCTTTTTTTTTAAATGAAACCCAAAATAATTTTTCCTAATTCTCAAATTCAGTTACAATTTTACACCGTCAAAGTAAACAGAAAGATCGTTCTCAAAGATCAAAAGCTGCATTTATGATCTTGAGTACTTATGTTTATTCACATTTATTCCTCCAAAAGTTGGATGGGACTTTATGCCTTAACTCCAATTATTTTATAATATTAAAACTAATCAGCACTCGCACCATCTCCACAACATTTTGACAAAGCCTTATCACATTTGGCATAGTTGGCGGAGTGGTCAGCCGCTTAGTCTACTAATCCAGTGGTACTGGAATCAAGACCTAGCAGTGAGTATTCTTTTTCTAGTACCACCACACACACAAAATAAAGGGCTTCTAAAAATGTACCAGAGAAATCTGGGAAGGCAAATGCAGCCAGCTGTTATACTGACCACATCATGCTTTCATGTGCTGACGGTCTTGGAAATACAAGCCTCACAATGTATCCCCAATATGTTTTAATGGCATGAAAAAGGGGGATTTTACCTATGCCTTCTCACATTCAGTTAATACTACTCCGCATCACAATGTATAAGCAAATAAATGAAACAAGCCGCTAATGTAAAGATTATGTCATGGGTGTTTTGTGTGACATTTCTTTCACAAGATCAACATGAAGACTGAACTTCATGAATAACTAAAAATGTCACATGCTGAACTTTACTGGATTACTCAATGCATACAGCACTGCATTAAGGTAATATTTTGTTTTAAAGCATCCGTCAATCTACCTTTTTTTTCAATGACTAACATCATGAAATTAAAATTTTTAAAAATGCCATACCAACATTGATCCAATTTACTTTAAAGTTTATAAAGATCTATCTTTGATCATGCTTTGTTGCTGCATGTTGCCCATCACATGATGATAACACTAGTCTAGTGCAGCATTCTCTGCCATATGTTAAACAAAATTTCTTCTTCAGCTTTCTGAGCCATTAAAGCTCACTGCGCAGATAAAGTTCGCCTCCATTTCTCTCTATTCCTCATCTCTCCAGTTGGTGACACCAATTTCTTTTATATCCTCTTTTATGTTGTCTTTCCATCTCTATCCTGATCTACCCTTGGTCTTGTTTCCCTCATCATTTGTCCATAATTTCTGTTTGTTCTCTTCCAATCTTCCTACATGGCCCAACCAGCATAGCCTGTTCAGTTTCAAGACATTTATAATTCGCTGGGATTCAAGTAAGCTGTTCAATGTTCTTTCTAGCTCTCTATTCTCCACTGTTGGTATCCTTTATGGGACACAGATTCTTTTTAGGATCTAGATCTCAAAGATTTGCAATTGTTCATCTTTGTTGTGCTCCATACATGACAGCTGGTCTTATTATAGTTTTGTAGATTGTTATTGTGGTGTTTTGGGACAGGATTTTGGATTTTAACAGGTGTTGCAAGGCAAAGTATATTTTATTCCCTATCTCTGCTTTTAATTTATTTACTTACTATGTTGCTTCTGTTGAAGGTTGTGCCTAGATATTTGTATGTTTCTGCTTTCCTAATGATCATATGTCCAACATTTATATAATCTGGATCATTCTGCCTCTGGTCTCTTGATATCCTCATATACTCTGCCTTATCTTGGTTAATGGCCAAGTCCACTTTTAGTCCCACATCTCTCAGGTGTATGCAGGTATTGATGACTTCTTGCGTATTTTCTCCCACCAGGTTGATGCCTTCAGCGCATCAAGCAAAATTTATTTTCATTATTAATTCAGTTTGTTTTTATTCTTAGAACCAACTAACTGTCACTTCTATTAATCATCAAAACCTGCTCCAATTCAAGAGAATCTGAATCCTTATTAGAACTTCACCTTTCACATGAATATTACATTTTAGAATAGTGTTGATTTACGTGTATATATTTTAGAATAGTGTTGACTTACATGTACATACTTTAGAATAGTACTGAGTTACATAACAATCTATTTTACATTTCTTCTTTATCATTCACCCTCAAGAAGGCATTGGTTGCACAGTTATGTGTCTTTCAGCCCAACACATCTGAATTTGACTCGGTGCATTTTTAGGACTAAGTTTATCTTCCCACTTCAATCCCTATTCACTCGACCGGACTACTGTCTGTTTCCAACGGCATCAATGAGAGGCAGAATAAGGTCTTGGCCAGCCACTGTTCACTAACCCTGATGCAAGCTATAGGTCGCTGACCGATATCTCATTCAGTTAGAGCAAACCACCTTCCAACCCCTATTTTACATTTAAAATTATGTTGTAAAATATAACCTCAAGCATACCTTATACATGAAATATTAATCAGTTTCAATTACATGGCTTTGGTTTTCTATCTTAACGCTCTTCACAACATCTATCCAAGCATATGGTATTATATCACTGTGGACGCATAAGCACGATGTGTCACTGGCATGAAAGCATACAGTCCAAATCATAATGGATAAAACATTCCAGTCTTACATTAATTAAAACAACCCGGCTTCAAAAGGGTTCACTGCAAGCAATCAATGGCAACAGTGAAAGCCTGAGCTTACCAACCACACACACAAAAAAAAAACCTCATAGATTTAACTGCACAACAATGCCTTTCAATGCAAAAGTACCAGCAACAAAAACAAAAACAAACAAACAAAAATGAACCGATCCATTTTCTGAGAATAAATAATGTTCATATGCACTGTGTTCAAGAACTACATCTACAGTAAACCAGAATCATAAACAGAGAATTATGAGACCTTCAAAAGAGATCCAAGACAACAAGAGAGAAAAACTGGTTTACACACCTTCAGATCGATTTTTAAAAAAAAAGAGAGACTGTATTAACAGCCCTGAACAACTGCCATTCTCTTAGAAGCATCACACAGAACAAGAAACATGGCAGAAGTGTTAAAAACAGAAAACATACAATATAACAAGAACCAGTGCCACATGACTGTATTTTCCCTTTCATTTACAAGTATCTGCCACTGTATTATTGTTACGAACATTACGTACCATGGCAATGTATCTTTCTTTGTCACAAAGGAATAAATACAGGTGCTCTTCAACTTATGGTGGTTTGACTTTTGATATTTTGATTTTACAGTGGTGTGACAGTGACAAACATTCAGTCCTATACATTTATTGACAGGACAAACTTGTATTCATTTATTTACTTTTTAATTACTAGTATTCAGTTAGCTACAGCAATTGCGTCTATATACTTAATCAGTGACACTAGTCAGTTATTTACTTAATTACCTATCACATGATACCATACTCCATTTACGATATTTTCAAGTTACAACTGACTCATCAGAACATAACTCTGTCATACATCAATGTCATTTGTATGAACACTCTTTTACTTCCCTGGTTTCATTATAACCAACACCAAATCATATGCATAATGAAAAAAAATGATTTTTTTTCCACCTCTGACCCAGTGATAATAAAAACATCATGTAGAACAAGAACACCGAACATTCACTATCTCAAATAATATGTATTTTAAAGACTCATGAACATATTAAGCCTATGATAACTCACTCTGCATCTCCTCCTCCACTCACCATTTGGTACTATAATTTATAATTTTTTATTTTATAATTAAAAAACTTCACAAATGTCTCTTTTCTAATTCTTAGCATAATCTAGACCTGCTACATGATCTCCTACAAGACTTTTTTTGTGGATCCTCAAATTGAGAAAGTCTTTACAATACTACATCTAGTATACCATACACAATTGAAAGAACCCATTATAAAATATTATATCTAGTGCATCTACCTGCATCTGGATAAACAAAGTGCAACATGGTATCTTGCACAGTCACATACAACTGGATTGTGACACCACAAAACAACAATCAGAACATTGTGCACAAATGAAATTTAGTCAACAAAACAAACATTCCTTGCAAGTTCAATTTCTTTTAGAAGAACCTCCACAGAATTTGTGAAGAGACAGACAACTAGAAGCCTGCAGTCAGACCAATTTTCCTGTCCTTTACAACTAACTACTCCATGGGGAACAGCTGTTCACCGTGTTCTGTACTTCTTATTGTAAGTAACTTCCAATTTAAAGTAAAACAGTCAAGAAAATAATAGAGTGATGTAGAAGTAATAAGACACACTGCAATCCAGCTTAGTATGTTTAAATGAGGCAAGTGTGAAGTGCAATATCAGTGATAGTGTTATCCGGTAAATTACCAATTAAAAAAAATAGAATGGCCACAACTTTTGGAGGTTGTCAGTTACCATAATCGGTTTTTACCTAGTAAAAAGCAACAGGCACAATCAGAAGGAGGATAATCAAGTCAGTAAGTTTATAATGCTCAGTTTATACATTGAAGAATCTACCAGTTTTGACTTTGGTTCAGCATATGAGCATTTTGTAAAGATTAAATCTCATCACAAAATTTCACATGAACATTGAATTCCCACTAATGTTTGTAAACTATGTGTTTAATTTTATATTTTAAAAAAATATATAAGGTACCGAATGTTATACTGACAAAACCAGTATTTCATAAAGTGCTTCATGCAAAAACAACAGGTACGGTTGCACTGATTTCAAAAAATCCTAGCACACTCAATGGTAATATGAAATATAATTTTTAAGTTCAATCAAAGAGAGAGAGAAAAAAATAAGAACAAAATAAAAAGAACAATATAAACCACATGTTTAAGTCTGCTACAAACACTCATGGTCTGGCATTTCTAGAACACTGAAAGACTTTTTTTTTTTTTTTTTTTTGCAATTTACCAACAAAATGAAAAATCTACAATAAACACATTCTACTGGAAGATCCGTCATGCCGAACTTTTTATGACATAAATGATTTTTTAAATATATATAATATAGAAAATAACATCTGTCAGAAAACTAAACAGGGCAATAGGCAAACAATGTAAATCTTCTTAAAACGTAAACCCAAAAGCATGGCAGGAAGTTCCAGTAGAGGGAAAATTGAAGTGAGGTGTGGCTCGTAAAAGTAAAAAAGACCCACTACACGCAATAACAAAGTCAATTACTCTCTCTTAACACAGTCCCAATTCTTCTGGTTTATAAATTACCATTGTTCCTGTTGAAACACATTTCTTTAAGACTACTGGTCCTACAACCAATGACTGGTGGGCATTTTTGACTGCAATGTGGCTTTATAAATAAGAAAAATGAAGATATACGGGCAGTGGATTCTGCTTCTCTAGATTTACTTTAAGTCTGCAATCAATGAGAAGCGATGATTTCAATAATTCTAATCATATAACGTGATAATAAAAAAGGACATGTATAGCAAAGTCCACAGACATTTCAACAGCAAAAGGGGGATAATTCCCGATTCTGAAAGTGGTTTCAACTGTTCTCATAGTAATTCTCTACAAAAATCAAACAATCCTTACCTCGTGGATAATTTTGCAGTATTTACATGGTCCGATCTGTCCAAACAGGGCAAGCAAAAATTCTTCTGTGGCATTTTCACTAAGGTTTCCAACATATCTGTGGACAGTGAAACATGGACGTGTGTGTAGCGGAAGAAAGAAACTAACAACACGATAGACGAAGATACGAAAGTTTCGAGGCAAGGCATATCTTTCGATGTAAACCACGAAAAAAAAATGCCGGCTGGTTATACTTACAGGGTTCTTGAGCTGCTTTCGTCAAACATGTTCTGAAAAAGAAGAAAATCAGAATCAGACGCTGAAAAGTAACAACAGCCTAGAGTAATCTAACTGAAAATAAACACACCTGATTCATTATTATGGCGACTCAATACATGCGAAACGGGAACTGCGCCGGCGCAAGGTGAATTGTGGGAATGACCCGCCAACGAGGACATAACGAGAACTATAGGCATTTCGAAAGCAGACCTTTTTTTTCGAATATTTCAAATTTCTATTTTCTGTGATGTCTTGTAGTTCATTTATTACATTCGAAAAAATTATGCTTACAAAAACCTTTAACTTGTCCCCTCAAAAAAGACCTGAAAATAAATGAAAATATTATTTTTTTATTCAAATTAGCTATTTGTGCCGGTTAATTTTACTATGGCGTGATATATGGAATAAGACATCCGTGTGTTATACAGTGTGAACGAGATATTTTGAATGAATAGGATGAGTTGTTCCGTGACATTTCTAAATGGAGGGATTTTACCTTTCTTTCTGGTGAAAGTGACAAGGTAGAAAGAAAAAAAAAAGATAAACCGATTTTACATATTTGCTCTCAAAAATTGTAAAACCTAATTGTTATCGCTTTGGACATCAGCAAAATAAATAAAAACTCATAATATTGTTTCCCTTCAACGTCTTTGTTGCGTTTGCCCTGATAAACGATAAACTGCACGAAACAAGTGTTTTCCAGCATGGCTTATTTGACAAACGTGCTTGGGTGTGAAATGGCGGTGCTTTCTTTTCCTTCTCTTCTTCAGAATGAATTTGGCAATGTTTCTTTGTCTGCATTCTCGAAATATCCTTTATGCCTGTGCGTAAATATGTCAACGTGATCATTTCCCTACATACATATATGCATACATTCACAAATTTTCATTCCTGCTTTTAGATATTAATTAATGTCATTTACACGACGTGTCACGTAACTTCTGACTGCGTTGTTTTGTTATGCTTTCCATATGTAGTATGTCCTTTATGTTTATCAGGAAGTTTACTTCTATTTGGATTTATGTCTGCGAAAGAGATTATCATTAAAACTGGTGCCACAGCTAGAGTTCGAAACAAAGGAATTAAATCCAATGTGGAGGGAGAAATTTAGTTGGTTGTGGTGGCATTTTGTATTTTTACGGGAAAAGGCACAACCAGAGCTGATGGAAGATATCAAGGACCGAGATCTTGGAGAAACATAACTGCCAACGCCTGGTGCAGAACAGGCGTAAAAAGTTGACTCTCTCCACGTGGGAAACGCCTTCAATCCGGTTTCCGTTTGCCAGGCTGTAACGGTACCTCTGGTTGTTGCCAGCAGCTCCAGTTGGAGATATGGAATGCTTTTGACCAGATTTGCTTCTCTAGACTAGACAAAATCTCTGTTACAGACTTCCTGTCGCTCATTGATGTTAATTAATGGACTTGGTGATAGATATGCTTGTGGCTGTAAGCTAAATCTCTTGGCAGATATTGTCCTAGTGAAGAACTTGGCTGTCTTTTGTACTTGTTCAGTTTTGGAATACAGCCAGTTTTGAATTTTTATAAGCAGTTTTATTTCGTAGTTCATCTGATTTGGGATCCAGCTACAGTATATTTTTAGACGTTTCTGGGGCGCTCACTTTAGAATTTCTTATTGATTATGCTGCAAAATTTTCTCCTTTTTGCGAAAGTATAAACACTACAAATGCTAAATCATAATTATGTATATGTCATCATTATGTCATTTGATAACATTATTTACGAGAATCGACTGCATTATTACAGTAATTCTTACCGATATCTGTACCTTTTTTTTTTAATCGGGTGCCTTCTGAATAGCCGATTTACACCTCCCGGCGACTACCGCTACTTTGGTATCTCTACTGTACACGTAAAGATAATTAATGTTTTTAAATCATCCATAGTTTTGTGCCTTTAATGTTTTTTCTCTTAATCAGAAGTATCGACATATTATGCCTGATAATAATAATGTCTGGAATTACTTTCCCCTACAACTGTGAATTTATTTCATTTTCGGTTAGTGGGATATATAGGTTGTGAGAGAATGTAAGTTATGTTTCCTTCACAACAAATTACAACGAAAAAAAAAAATTTTTTTTTTCGATCACTGTATCTTCATGACCCCTGTTATGTTGTGACGGGTTACAACCAGAAGTCTATTTTACGTTACAACAACCCTCTTTACTGAATATAGCTTCAGTAAGCAAGCAAAATTTGCTTCAGAGTTAAACCAGTGGAAGTAAAGATTTGTAACCTTGACCTGCCACAAAAGTGCATTGTAAATATGGAGTTAGTGCCCATATTTTTTTTCTTGACCAGTCGGCATACTAAAGTGTGATGTGGTCAGCATTAAACCTGACTACTTTTACTTTACCATCTTTAAGAAGAGCCAAATACCCGTTTCTACAACTGGGCAACTGAGGCGTCTCCGATCACATTTCAATCACCAACTTCGTCATGAGAGATTAGTGCGCTAATCATTTCGCCCTGAGAGACTAGCCCACTGAGTACTTCGCTTGTCGGGTGCACATCTGATTATTGCATTTGTGAACAATTTTCTAATGTACTAACATCACTGATTTAACAGATCTTACTGATATAAGATAATGAGATAAAGCAAACAACAGCAAAAGAGTTGAGTACATCATAGGCGCTGGAACGGCAACGAATTTTGAAATCAGGGACACTCCATTACCATCACTGAGGGATGTTTATCGAAATGTTTATTGAATTCACCGACTCGCTTAATGAGAACAGAAAATTCACTTATGATTTATTTTTTGACAAGTCTGTCAACTTTTTAGACATCAAAATATCTATTGGCACAGTTTTGTCACCTCTGAATTTTACTAGCTCACCGACAGCCACACATATTTATTTTACACCTCCTCCCATTCTGAAGCTTTGTAAGAACTCCATCCCATACTCCCACCTCCTCCGTCTTCGCCGCCTATGTCAGGATAACTTGGACTTTATGGCTCAGTCTAGCAAATTATTAGAATTTTTCCGTCATCGCCGCTATCCAGAAAATGTCCTTCGGAAAGCATTTAACCGTATCCAAAAATTGAGCCGCGAAGAGGCATACAGAACAAAAACAAAAAAAAAACTGTTACCTCATCCGATAGAGTTAAAATAGTACTTCCTTTTCACCCACATGGTCAGATGGTTAAGAAAATTCTTTATCGCCATCTGCCATTAATCCATCTGGACCCCGATACTCGAGACATCTTCTCTGGTCAATCCCTATTAGCATACAGACGGAAACCAAATTTTAAGGACATCCTCGTCCATGGCCACCTGAAGCGGAACCTTGCGTATGTTGGCACCAGAAAATATAACCGCCCTCTTTCTGTTTCCTGCCTGTAGTCTGAGAAACGAAAACGATCACCTTTCCCAAAACCATCCTCACTCTCCATGAGGGATCCACATGTGAGTCTCGTAATGTGATAAATGCCATTGTATGCAAAAGATACAGGATAACTTATATTGGTGAAACTTGTCTCAGATTAGGTGACCACATGCAGAAGCATGTGTATGATATCATCCAACATGGTTCGAAATCAGTCCTTAATCATTTCAATGGCCCCAACCACAGAGGCAAATCTCATTTTCTAGTAACCGCCATCAAACAATGTCACGCTGATGGCAGAAGCCGCCTAGCGCTGGAGAACTGCTATATTCATTAATATGGGACGCAGGAGCCACATGGTTTGAACTCGCAATTCAGCTACATCTAACATTCCCCTCTTCCACAATCATATTCCCTCTGCACTAAGTTCCATTCCTTCCTCATGTGTAACACATAGTTCAGAACCTCCTCACAGCATCAGATTACAACCCCTTTACCTCAACTATAATCACCTGTTCCACCTTCTCCCGGCTAGATTACCTTTGTATCACTCTCCCCTTTCCGAGGTTCCCCCTCCCTCCCCATCTCCATTTACGACCTACCTACCACACATCACAAGTCTCAAGTTAAATATTCTCTACACTCTACCATGCGCACTTCTGAACACAGCCTATTACAAGTCACAGCTTCTTACAAGTCACAGTTAAGTGCCCCATTCATTTTATTTTATTATATTCCTTCCATTCCTTTTTTTTTTTTTACATGGCTTTCATGTGAAATTATATTTTAACTTCTCTCTCTCTCTGTTTCTTCGTCCTGTGTGTTTTTGTATGATTAAGGTTCACACCAAAATGTCACAACTGCATGATCGTTAAATAATAAAGCTGTTCCTACTTTTTTCCAAGTTTATACATTTTGTTATCACAGCTTTACTGCAGTGGCTTTGTGTATAGTTATATACTTTGTTTTATATACTTATGCACTAATTATTCGTGTGTTGTCAGATGATGGAAACGACTGGGATGTGATAGCAGACCTACCAGGAAGAAGAGAATCATAAGGAACACAGCAATACGACCGGACGTTGTAGTGTACTCCATAGCAAAACAGAAATTAGTAATGATCGAGCTTACGGCTCCATACAAAACAAGAATAGAGGAGCAGCATTTATTCAAATGTGAGAAGTATAATGATCTGGTCAAGCATCTAAGGCAGAGGGCAAGAGTCAAGGCAAAAATGATAGCTGTAGAAGTGGGAGCTTCCTCTGATGATATGAAGGAGTTGTGTTTTGTTCCGCTCTACGGTAGTTTCCTGCACACTGTATGCTGAAAAGCTACTACAAGAATAAATAGCTAGGATATAGTGAAAACAAAATGTCGTCTGTACTCGAGAGATTTTGCACTTTTTTGTCAGGAGTAAATTCAACCGCAATTAAATAATTCAACCAAGCAGCATCTGTGGACAGGATTTTACTGATATTGTATGTAGTGACAATTTATTGTTGTTTTCACATAAATCGTCGAATTTAATAAAGATTACTATGGACAATCTGTGATGATTGATGTTGTAATTTTAAAAATTATTGATGTTTAGCACGTGGCTAAATTGAGCCAATCAATAATAGATATAAAATACGATTAACATCCCCCACCTCAGTAAATATTATCTGGGAAAGGGAGAAACGGTTGTGTAGATTGATTGTCAGAACTTAAAGAGATGAGATAGTTGCACTGTTTTAGTAAAAGAAAGAGAAGGAAATAGGTACCCCTTTTGGTGATCTGGAAAACAGTGGCAAATTATTCATTAGGTTGAAGAGGTTTCAGTCTAGGGGCCCGAAAGAGCAGGGGGCCCGGTGACAAGGAAAAAAAAGGAACTCTATAAACACATAGGTGTTTAATGAATAAGAAGATTAAAGTGTAACTCGGACGAAGCGAGGCTCTTGCTAAGTTCAGCCTAGAGACCTGGGTGGTTGCTAATCCGTCATTGCTAGAAATGTGCGGTTGCTTCTCTCTCTACGTTAGAATTCCATGTTACCACCTCCTGCCGTTTCTGCAAGCATAAGACGAATCAGCAGGTAACGAAATAAGTTATAGTGAAATAAGTTATAGATAACGGGAAAGTATGCAGGTGGTCTGTGACATTTTGTTAGTGACTGGAATGATTTACGTGATAATAATTTTTTTTTAAAAACTTCCAGAACTGCTTTCTGTACTAGGCTGGGACTTCTATCTGCTAGTGGCCTAGCAATTAAAACTTGAACAGAACAATGAATGTATTAATAGCTTGCTGTACTGTAACATCTTCTTGAGGTAAAAACGTATAAACTAGGAAAAAATAGGAACAGCTTTATTATTTAACGATAACACACTTGTGATGTTTCGGCGCGAGCCTTTGTCAAGCAAAAACAAACAGGACGAATAATCAGAGAGATGAGACAAAGTATAGATTCACATTAAACTTATGTAAACAAAATTTTTAAAAAATGAAAAAAATTAATGAAAAATGTAACTGAATGAAAACGTATTCTAGTCCTTTAATCTAGTCTCTCTTATTCTTCGTCCTGTTTGTTTTTGTTTGACAAAGACTCACATCGAAACGTCACAAGTGTTTAATAATAAAGCTGTTACTACTTTTTTTCATAGTTCATATATTTTGGTATCACAGCTTTACTGCAGTGCTGTGTGTACAGTTGTGTGCCTATACACTAGTTATTATGTGTTACTTCTGGAGGTCAGTACATAACACAAAGAATAATTACACTAAATTAGAATCTTTGCTTGTATAAAATTAACAAACGAGTACAGATGGAAAAAAAGACAACCTAGTTTATTCAGGCTGTAAGTTTTCGTTTTGTTTTGTTTTGTTTCGTTTTTTTTTTAATTTTCAATTTAAAGTCAAGTAAAGTCAAGCATGATAAACTTAAAGCTTTTTGAAAAGGAAAGTCAAATGTTCTGTTATAGTAAATGTTTTCACAAAAGGATGAAAATAAAAAGGCATTTATGTGAACCACCATTAATAATATGTGCTATTTTCCAGGAAAATAGGTTATCATTATGAATTTGTCCTTTTCTGGAATCAGCAACCCATACCTGACATGCTAGCGTCAGGGTAGACAAATCATACCTGACATGCTAGCGTCAGGGTAGACAAATCATACCTGACATGCTAGTGTCAGGGCAGATGAACCATAGCTAACCAAGACCTTGTCCCGCATCTCCACTGGTACCCGCAATAACAAGTCTAGTTTGGCCAGCGGGGCAAGGATAGTCACTGTGTCCATGGCGTTGGAGTCTGCTAAAGAAGTATTACACACTCCCTTTTTTTTTATTTAGCTAACTCCGGAACTGAAAAAATAGCCACCACAATATGGTACCAAACCGATATGATGCTGTGTCTCAATACCATCGGGTGAAAAGAACAAGGCGTTAAAACATGATCAACAAAGACAACAACAGTTTCCCTCCATAATTTCAGACAAACAAGAATGTTTCGGAAACAGAATGTTAAGAAAAATCTTACATCTAATAACATATTAGTAACATATTAGTCCTTGGGCTAGTGATACTCTGCATGGCGATAACACGTGCTCCGATGTTTGCATTTCGTTGCAGAGGGGGCACTTAGGGTCTTCTGATGCACCCCGTCTTTGTAGGTTGGAGCCTGTATGCAGAAGGTCATAAGCAGCTCTGATGATGAAGGTGAGTCTCAGGGGTGTCATTTTCCAGATGTTATTTCATGTTAGTGATCTCTGCAGGACTTCCCATGTGCCTGTTGAACTGCCTTCTGGACCCACTTATAATCCTCTGAACTCCTTAATTCGCTAGCCCTAATTCGCTAATATTCATATCTTTTCTTTCTTTATAGGAAGCCTTTGACCATCATTTGGTTTTATCATGACCAAATCCCCTTATGTTGATCTGAGTGTATCTTATTAGTTCTTTCAGCCTCAGTGCTTCCTTGGCTGCGGTCACTTCCTCGCTTACTCTCCATTTTCGTCCAGTTTTAAGTGTTGGCTGCACTTCTCACATCACCGGATCTGTAGATTCTTGTAGCATCATCGCAAGCGTTGTCTTTCCTACCTTGTGTTCTTCAACCACAGATCTAACTGTTAGCTGTAGTTTGCTCTTCTTGCAGTACAAAGTGCTACATCAGTTAATCGTGGTGAAAGGCCCAACCATCTTCCAGTGGATTTATTTGTCTTTCTTTCGACCTTCTCTACTGTGCTGGCACTTATTTCGTAAATGAGTAGTGGCCACATCAATTCTGGAATCAGTATGAACTGGAGGCACCATATTTTGAACTTCCCCAGTAGCTTGCCTTTGTCTATGATGTTCAGTCCATTCTGTGCCATTTCTATGACCTGCTTCACCGCATTGGAATCTTTCATTTATGCAATATATACTCATGCCAAGGCTCTTCACTGGCTATTCCCCTACATTTAGAAATTTATGATTTGCCACTGTGTACGATCTTTCTATCACTTTTCCCTTTATGACTTCTTGACTTCTTTGGTTTGAAGTTCATGCGATACTATATGATAAGACAATCCAATCGCTTAACATCCGTCGTGCCTGAGCTTACTATTTAACTGTCTCATTCCAAACAACACTGCCAGCGACAGCAGATCTTACACGCCAAAGCGAATCAGTCATCAGAGCGATCTTATGCAAAATGTGAATAAAATAAAAAAGTAGCACATTTCTAACCCAAACCATATTTAAAAAAAAATTATAGAGCAATTTCTTTTCAGTTTATTTCTACCAAGATTTCTCGTGAAAATGTATTCTGGCAGAGGATGAAAATTAATCCAGGAGTGGAAGAGTTAAAACCAAACAGCCAACGCGTCCGCTGACCATCTATAACGCTGGGAGGATCAGTGCTTTAGCCATCATATCATGTTGATTTTAATCAGATGCTTCGCCAGCTTTTCCCCATAAGACGTTTCTCTAAGAATTCTACCCCAGTAATGTTAATGTATAGGCTCTTTCTTTCTTTCTTCCTTTCTTTCTTTCTTTCTTTCTTTCTTAACCTAACTTGGAGGAAGCCAAAAGTAATTGCAAAAAAATATGCAATCATGGTTGTATATATTATAAGCTTGACTGGTGTTGGGCCAAAACTTGGGTATACAATGGACCCTCAAAAGACGAACGGTTTGATACTCGAACAACTTGAAACTTGACCCAAAAAATCCAAGGAAATCCAGTTTGAACCTCGAACAAAATTTTGAAAGTCAGCCAAAACAAACGCAACCACCCGAACGAAACAAAAAAAATCACTTGGTCAGTAAAAGTTGTACGATAAAGGGCAGAATGCCAGACGGGCCTGCGTGCCCCTGTGGATCAGTCAGTCAGTTCTCCCATGGCATCGGTTCAGTGAGCTACTATCAAATTCAGTGTGTGTTTTCCAAGTGTATTTTTACTGCGATTTATTTGGAATTTTTTTTTTTTCATTTTATCTTTAAAACAACACACTCATGATGATACAAGGGAAATTACCAGTGCTGGAAGGCCTAAGGGGGAGAATGTAATGACAACGATAGAATCA
The DNA here is from genome assembly GCA_009760885.1 of Achatina immaculata. Taxonomy (NCBI): domain Eukaryota; kingdom Metazoa; phylum Mollusca; class Gastropoda; order Stylommatophora; family Achatinidae; genus Lissachatina; species Lissachatina immaculata. Next base: position 7,467,262 of record CM019717.1, read on the forward strand.
CAAAAGGAGCTGTTACCACTAAACGGAAAAGTGGTACACGTATGTCGGAGCTGGTTGTTGAATATTTTAGTATGTAAGGTACTGTCATTGTGAACAATTTTATAGTGTTAATATATGGTTTGGTGCGCATTAGCATTATTATACAAGTTTAAATAACCAATATTTATACTTAAAATGATTTTTAAAATTTCGATCAGTTTTGTGGATCTGGAACGGATTAATTCAGTTTACATTATTTCTTATGGGGGAAATTAAACTATAAGGTCGAATACTTTGAAAGTCGAAGAGCCCCAGGAACGGATTGTGTTTCACTTCTAAGGGTCCACTGTATATCGTTTCTTTACATATTGCTTCGGATTACTTCAACTTTCTCACCACTGGCGGCTTAACCACTACTGGGGCTCCTAGGCTAAGCTTAATAAGGGCCCCACCCCCTCCAGACTATACTGCCCATCTCCTGATATAAAATTCATAAAATAATAGTCTGTTGTTTTCTTTTTTTATTCCTTAGACGCTGGGCTCCAATACCCTACCGAACCCCCCCCCCCCCCCCCCCATTAGGCTTAACCCTGTTCCACCTAATGAATAATCCACCACCGATTCTCACGTAAAACTTATGTGAAGCAGAAATTCATGGCCGATAACATTTGTCTTCGTTTATGTCGAACTAAAAATGTTCTATGAAAGGAGGCTCCCCACCCCCCCCCCCACACATACATACACTGCTATAGAAACTTAAACATCCACGAGACATATTCTTTGCAGCCATACTTCAGGCAGGAAAACAGCCCAATTACTTCTAATTAATAGTTTCGTTCGGGTTGTCTCTCGCTCTCTCCTTCTCTCTCTCCTCCGTCTTTTTCTCTCTTTAATATATATTATATATACTGAATGACTGGGAAGAGTGAATAATGAGAGACAAAGGGCAGAATGTCAGACGGGCCTGCGTGCCCATTTCTTCACCTTTTCCAAATAAAATTCAATCAGTCAGTCTATTTATCTGTTGCTCTGCCGACTGGAAGTTAGCTATAAAGCTTTCCACAATTCCTTGCTCCGAGTGCTGATTATAAACTGTGATGGTGTTCTTTGTTCATGCCATCTAGTTAGTCCGTCCAGCATGTTCTCCCTCTGTCTACCTCGATCTCTTTTGACTTCTATCTTTCCCGTCACCACAACGTATTCTAACTTGCCTGGCCGTGGAACATGTCCGAAGAGTTTGGATTGTCTTTTTCTGACTTGTGTTATTTTTTTTTTGTCTCGTCTCTCCAGTCTCTCTTAGAACCTGCTCATTTGATTTCTTTGCTGTTCATGGTATTTGCAGCATTCATTTAAGGAACCACATTTCAGTGTCAGTCAATCAATATCAATAAAAGACACAATGTATAATAATGTTTGTATGTTCATTCTCCAATTCTCCGTGACTCGTGTGGGATGCATTCACTAAAATATGCACTTTATTATATTTTGCTAACATTCATTATAAAATAACGCTGTGGTATACATTCACCGACCTTCTTCATTTTGTGAATGTAAGTATTAGGCAGAATCCACCAAAATGCAGTAGAGTGCAACTATTCTAAAGCAGGTGCAGAAATTCAAATACCTTGGAGCGATAATACCTTCAGATGGGAAATGCAAAACAGAAATTAGGAACAGAATAGGCCAAGCGAACAGGGCATTTCAGAGAATGAGAAACATATTATGCAACACATCCTTATCAGTGAATGTTAGAAAACGAGTCATAAAATGCTGTATTGAACCTATTTCGTTAAATGGAAGTGAAACATGGACAGTAGGCAGGTCTGCTAAAAAAATCATTGGAAGCAGCAGAAATGTGGTTTCTTAGAAGAATGTTGTGAATTCCCTGGACAGCAAAAATAACTAATGGAGAATGTGTGAGAAGAGCTGGAGAGACAAAAAAAAATCTTGTTATATATATATATATATATATATATAATATATATATATATATATATATATATATATATATATATATAGAGAGAGAGAGAGACAATATATGTTTCTGTATAACTAACTTCATTCTATAAACTTTACTTTTCAGCACTTCCGTATAACTAACTTCATTCTATAAACTTTACTTTTCAGCACTTCCGTATAACTAAGTTCATTCTATAAACTTTACATATATATATAAGAGAGACAATGTACTTTCATAGGACATGCAATGTGAAGAGGGGGCACTGAAAATATTGTAACACAAGGAAAAATAGAATGAAAAAGAGTAGCCAGGGGAAGGCCAAGAGAAATTATACTGGAAAGTCTAACGATATGGTATGAGAGGAGATCACCAACTGCGCTAATGGCCTGCATGAAGGATCGTGTACTCTGGAGAAGCATAATAGCCAACGCCAGTCGGCACGGCACCTGGTGATGATGATGAAGTGTTAGGTATGGTCCCAAGGAAGCCAAACTTTTTATGGTAGGAAAAAAAAATAACAGAAAAAAGGTCAATCGCATACCCTTCCCCCCACCCCATTTTTTTTTGGGGGGGGGGCGGCAAAAGAGGAAGAGAATGAAGAGATGATTAAGATCACGTGATTTCATGCTTTGGTGCTTTATACAAAAATGGCGGATGAAAGTAAACTTGCAGACGTCGCACCAACTCCTGGCGGCGAAGGCTTGGACTGTGGTAAAAATGTGGCAGTTTTTATCTGGAGTATTTTAGCGTTATTTGATGTTAGCATGAATGTTAAGTTTTAATCCTGCATGTCGCTTTTAGTGAAAGAATGTTGCTGACAGAGCACTCGTAGACACTAGTAGTTTGTTTATAGTCGGTCTGTACCGGGAAGAACATAGCAGGGATTAAAAAAAATCTTTTCATTCATTCATTCATTTTAAACTGTAGCTGCAGCTTGAATGTGATAAAACTTCCAGATTCACTTTATGCAGACATACATATCGGATTGAATGAAAATAATGAAATATAGGGCAAGTTAGAGGGACAAATTTTTCAGCTGACATATAATTGTTATCTTCATCCGAAAAACACATTCTCCATCACTTTAATGTTTGTGGTGGTGATGATGCATGTCCTTGTGGTTGCGAGCTCATGGTAAATAATTTGATCATCTTTGTTCAGATTTAGAATATAAGGAGATGTTTTATTTAATTTTATTCATTTTATTTATTTATTTATTTTTCTATTTTGTTTATTTCATTATTTCATAGGTAAATTCAGCTTCAGTAAGTCTGATGTTCTTTATGCTTTCAGAAGATATAAATGCATGGACTGCAGAAGCCAACAATGGATCAGAAAAGCATCAGCTTCTACTTGGGCTGCATTTCTTAAAACTTGCAGAATCAAACATCGACAGTGAAAGCAATTCAGAGAAGGCTGTGTCCTGGCTGCTTGCATCTTCAAAACAAGGGAATGTGGAGGCAACTGAGAAACTCAGACACTGTGTCCAGACAAATTTAGGTGACTGTTGTTTATCCGACTTAAAGCAGGGGGGCAGTTTTAGAAATTTCTTTTGGGTGTGTACTACTCTGTTTGGTTCATCATTAGTGCATTCTGGAAAAAACGCTAAGTACTACAGCCTCATCAGTACATCCTTCTGTGTACAGATTTAATAATTGTTGTTGTATATTTGTACATTAATATTGTCTTTTGTGTTTATCCTGTTTATTATTTTATCTTATACTGTTGTAGTATATAGTGGTAGTACTTCTTATTGTCCTTATTACTGCGACTAAGCAATAAATAGTTTATCTCTGCATACGCAAGCACACTTTCACGGTCTAATACTAAAAAAAAAAAAAAGTACTATGATCTTCTTTAGTCTATTTTGAGGAATACAAGTTTAATTGTAGTGGTTGTCTCTGTTAACACTTTCTGTGCCTTGGGTCACTTTTTCGACCCTTCGGGTTTCCTGATGTGTGCCAGCGGTCAATATAGCGACTCTTGGTTTGTTTTATTAAAACAACCGGTGTAACATTTAGATTGTACATATTTCATCTGCGTTTCCGGTGACACTTTTCAAAATGGTGAAAGAGTGCTTAGTTACGAGCGATGCCGAGCGAGAAAAAAGGAAGAGAAACATGGAAAATTTTAAATTTTTGATGATGTAGATAGGGATATTGGCATGGCCTGTGGCCACCCCACAGCTCTTGAATGTATCCCAAGTAGATCTAGACATATTCAGACGACTGGAGAAGTAGTTAGGAGGTTATTTCAGACATTAATTTAGCAAGAATGCAACATAGAATCACAATACGAGATCGACAAGTAGATCTAGACGTGTCAGATAGTAAGTAGTGTAGATGTAGACCTAGCCGATGGTGAGCTGGGCACAGTCATTGTCTAAAAACATCACATTACTTCTTTTTGCCTAAAAAACTCTGCATTTATGAAATTTTCGTACATTTTGTTATATTTTGAAACATAGTAAGTACACAGAAGTACATGGAAATACTGTTTTCCATTCCATTTTACAACTATACCCCCTAAATGTATCAAGACCTGCGGTTTTATTTCGGCATCCAACTGAACATCTGCATTTCTTCCTGTGGCACCGAAAGTGTTAAAATGTAAATGTAGATTTTTCCCACTATTTACAGTTTCACAGAAAACACTGGAGAATAAAGAAAAAAATCATGAAATCAGAGAAATCATTCTCCAAGTGCACATCAACTAGAATATGTTGGTATTTGTATCAAGATGATCCGGCAAACTTCTAAATAGCTGTAACTCTACTTTTCAGCACTTCCATATAACTAACTTCATTCTATAAACTCTATTTTTCAGCACTTCCTTATGATTAAGTTCATTCTATAAACTCTACTTTTCATCACTTCCGTATAACTAACTTCATTCTATAAACTTTACTTTTCATCACTTCCGTATAACTAACTTAATTCTATAAACTTTACTTTTCAGCACTTCCTTTGGACTTAATTCTGTATCTCTTGATCCGACTCTGTCTCTGTAGTGGTCCATCCACATTTATTTCTCAAAAATCTGTCTTTAAAATTCTTTCTAAAATCTTGCCTGAATCTCCACATCTGAATCTCTAAAATTCTATCTTCACAAAACTAGCTCTCTGCTGATTGCTGGCTGTTGCAATCTGACTGTCACTGTCCACTATGTCAGACTGATCACATTGGTGCAGCTCTTATCTATCTTTTCACAGTATATAACTGTTTCTGACTCACTGTATTGCCATCTAGCTCACTGTATTGCCATCTAGCTCACTGTATTGCCATTTGGCTCACTGTATTGCCATCTCGCTCACTGTATTGCCATCTCGCTCACTGTATTGCCAATTAGCTCACTGTATTGCCATCTGGCTCACTGTATTGCCATCTGGCTCACTGTATTGCCATCTAGCTCACTATATTGCCATCTAGCTCCATCTATCTAACCTCTCTAATTCCTCCTTGTCGGTGTCTCTGAGTCTGTGTTTGCATCATGTCTTTCTCAGTCTTCTTGTTTTATTTCTACATCCAGTTTGATGAACTCACCATTTAGTATTTCTGCCACACCCCTAATGGGTCCACTGGTTTCAGTATGCATATCAGTTGGTTCTTGAGTCATAATCTGTCAGTTTAGTGGCATCGAATGTTAATCCCTTGCCTTTTTCTACCTGTACCTGTTGACTAATTACTAGTCTGATCCCCCAAATATCCATCGTCACCTGTTATTTCATTTGTGAAGTGGTCATGACAACGCAAAGACCTGAGGATTGTAAAACATCTATACTGGCAACAAGAAGCAGCAATTTGAGTTGAAAATAGAACTGGAAAATAACCTATAAAACAAGGGGTGCGACAAGGATGTGTACTATCTCCAGACCTTTTTTCTCTGTGCAGTGAGAATATTCTAAGAACGATCATCACAGAACCAGGCATAAAAATTGGAGGATATAATATTAACAACCTTCAGTATGCTGACGACATAGTACTGATAGCTGAGAACCAACAAGACCTACAAAATCTCTTGGATAAAGTCGCCAAAGAAAGTGAACAGAAAGGCCTTACTTTGAACATAAAAAAGACAGAGACTACTTATATCTAAGAAACAGACTCCACCAACATGCAGTATAATATTAAACAGAACTATTCTAAAGCAGGTGCAGAAATTCAAATACCTTGGAGCAGTAATAACTTCAGATGGGAAATGCAGAACAGAAATTAGGAACAGAGTAGGCCAAGCAAAGACTGCATTTCAGAGAATGAGAAACATATTATCTAACATATCCTTATCAATGAATGTTAGAAAACGAGTCTTAAAATGCTATATTGAACCTATCTTGTTATATGTAAGTGAATCATGGACAATAGGCAGGTCTGCACAAAAATGATTGGAAGCAGTAGAAATGTGGTTTATTAGAAGAATATTGCAAATCCCCTGGACAGCAAAAATAACTAATGAAGAATTCATGAGAAGAGCTGGAGAGACAAAAAATCTTGTCAAAAAAATAAGAGAGACAATGTGCTTTCACAAGACATACAATTGCGAATGAAGAAGAAGATAGGACATGCAGTGGTAAGAGGGGGCATTGAAAATATTATAACAACAGGAAAAAATAGAAGGAAGAAGATCAAGAGGAAGAAATGATATTGAAGAAATGATACTGGACAGTCTGATGATATGGTGTGAGAGGAGATCACCAACTGAGCTGATTCCTTGCATGAAGGATCGTGCACTCTGGAGAAGCATAATAGCCAATGCCAGTCGGCACGGCACCTGATGATGATGATGATCATGACAACTTATTGTACTTATGAGCATCTTTCCTTAGTCCATCTCTTCCTCAGCATCATTGTGTCTATCATTTTCTAAGTGTCTGTTTCTTCTGTTTACATTCATCAGCATCAAGTCAGAGTGGTCTGTCCCTAGAGTCGTGGGAATCAGTTTTCTACTTTGTTCTCTAACTTTCCTTTCTAACTTTTTAAAACTTATTTTAATGCTAACCCCTATAACATCTTCATAATTATGATCATAATTCCAGGTTACAAGGAACTATGTTATGCAGAGACTGATTACTAACAAAGTTAGGTATAATTTCATTTATGTTTTAGTCTAGCAAATGATAGGTGGAATCTGATTGGCTGCTGGATGTTAGGAAGTTTATATGGATTGTCCAGAAAGTTTTGCCTGATTTCCAAAAGTTTATTGATCAGTAAGGGAAACAGTTTGATTAAATTTCAGTTTAAACCACAGCTGACAAAAGTTTTAAACTTTTACATTCTTTTTTTGTTGTGTTGTTACTGTGCTCATAAGAATACGGTAATGATGAAAACTGAGTTCATAATTTGGTTGCTTTTTTTAAAGGATTGTTTACTAAAAAGTGGTTCAGTTGTGCCATAGAAGTACTTAGTGATATTTTGTTAGCGTACATATTTTCCTTGACTTGATGGCATGCTAGATAGTGATGTGCTTGACTTGATGGCATGCTAGATTAGTGATGTGCTTGACCTGATAGCATGCTAGATAGTGATGTGGTTGACCTGATAGCATGCTAGATAGTGATGTGCTTGACCTGATAGCATGCTAGATAGTGATGTGCTTGACCTGAAAGCATGCTAGATAGTGATGTGCTTGACCTGATAGCATGCTAGATAGTGATGTGCTTGACCTGATAGCATGCTAGATAGCGATGTGCTTGACCTGATAGCATGCTAGATAGTGAATGTGCTTGACCTGACAGCATGCTAGATAGTGATGTGCTTGATCTGATAGCATGCTAGATAGTGATGTGCTTGACCTGATAGCATGCTAGATAGTGATGTGCTTGACCTGATAGCATGCTAGATAGTGATGTGCTTGACCTGATAGCATGCTAGATAGTGATGTACTTGACCTGATAGCATGCTAGATAGTGATGTGCTTGACCTGATAGCATGCTAGATAGTGATGTGCTTGACCTGATAGCATACTAGATAGTGATATGGTCAGCTCCATCCTGATAGCCTTACCTTCCCCAGCTCAAAATGGAGCCATGTACTCATTTCTGTAGCTGGGTGACTGTGACCAAGAACAGCTTTCTTAGAACCATCTGGAACTCCTCCCAGTGCAGTACTAGAACCTAAATGAAGCTGTTATCCATACTCCTCTGTTAGAGCAGAATGCTGGAGAACAACTGAAAAGGAAATGGGCAAATTATCCTATTCCACACAACCTGTCTCAGAAAGGTTTTAAATATTTACTGGCCACAAACAATAAATAACAGAGACCAACTTGCCTAATGTGAACTGGAAGATATGCATGTCATTACATTATACAAGAAAAAATGCTGGAAATGGAATGGTCATATGCTCAGAAGACTGTTATCATTAGCAACGTTGATAAAACAGCCAAGCAATGGACACCCAAGAGAAAAAGAAAGAGAAGCCAATCAAAGGCTGCCTTGTAGAGAACTGTAGAAGCAGAAACAAGTAGCATGCAACACAACTGGAACACTACACAAAGGCTGGCTGCAGACCATGAGAGGTGGAGAGAATTTATTACTGCCCTGCAAGACATCACAAGGTGTACTGGGTGGTGATTGCTTACTTGATCGCTGACCAGGAAATGGATGGATGGCCAGATGTCATTGTGGCCAGATTTAAACCACCAATATTCATATGAGAGACAAGCACACTACCCACTCAGGCACATGATTATTTTCTTTACCAAAATTAGGAGAACTTTCTAGGCACCTTATGTATACCAAATGCCATATAACCAGGGAGTCTTGGCAGCTTAGTCTCTCTCTCTCTCTCTCTCTCTCTCTCAGAACCTTAAGTGCCCAGGGCACATGGGGCTTCCGCAAGGGTTTTCCACAAATGCCTGTCCTTTGCCTTTTTTTCTGCTCTTGCCCAGGTGAGCCCTCTATTGCTCAACATCATCTCTGTTGTTCTTTTCCATGTCTCTTTCGGTCTACCCTTACTTCTGTTCCCCTGTGGTGTCCATCTTAGTGCTATTTTTGGTAGTGAGTTGTCAGTCATTCGGAGCACATGTCCCAACCATTGCCAGCGTCTTTCCTCAATAATTGCTGTTAGTGGCTTCATCTGCATTTCTGCCAACAAGATGTTATTTCTTATGATGTTTGGCCAAAATATTTTTCTAATTCTTCGTAAACATTTAGTCTATAAAGAATTCAACTTGTTTTCTATGGTTTTGGTGATTTTCCAGCATTCACTTCCATAGAGTAGTACACTTAGAACATTACTCTTAAATATCCTATTTTTGTATTCATGCTTAGTTTTTGTAGATTTCCATATAGTCTGTAGCATTGCAAAAGCTGGTTTGCTCTAGTAAGTCTGCTGTTGATGTCCTCTGTGCTGTCTCCATTTTCTACTACTCTGCTGCCAAGATATATAAATTCAATGACCTCCTCCACTAACTTGCTAACTACTATGAGTACATTTCTGTTGTTCACATTTTGCTTCATTAACTTTGTCTTTCCTATGTTGATATTTAGTCCTATGTTGTTTGCATTCTGAGTTAGCTTGTTTATTTTATCTTGTATATCTTTGTGGCTGCTTGATAGTAGACAAATGGCGTCTGCAAAGTCAAGGTCCTCCAGCACTGTGTCAAGGGTCCATTGTAATCCTCTGCGTTTGTCTGATGTTGCCTCCTTCATTAACCAGTTTACTGCCAAGATAAATAATGTTGGTGATAGTACACATCCCTGCTTCACTCCTCTTTGTACCCTAAAGCTGCTGGAGGTATGTTCTCCACAGATCACTTGCACTAAAAACCCTCATATAGGGCTTTGATTACATTCACTATCTTATGGAGGAGGCCATGGCATCTTAGGATTTTCCACAGTGCATCTCTGTTGACACTGTCAAAGGCTTTCTCAAAATCTATGAACAATGCATATGTTGTGCTATGCCACTCATTTGCCTGTTCTAATATTTGTCTGAGTACAAATATGTGGTCTATGCATGATCTTCCTTTCCTAAATCCTGCCTGCTCTTTCCAAAGTTTTCCATCAAGTGCTGGTACAATTCTGTTGATGATTATTCTGCAAAATACTTTACTGGTGAGTGGCAGTAGGGTAATGCCTCTCTAGTTCCCGCAATCTCTGAGGTCACCCTTTTTTGGTAGTTTTACTATAAGGCCAGTTTTCCACTCCTCTGGGGCTTTTTCTAGATCCCAAATTTGTTGTAGTATCCGGCAAAGTTGTTTTGGTGTTTCTGTTTCTTCTGCTTTCAACATCTCAGCAGTCACTTCATCTTCACCTGGTGCCCTGTCTAATTTTAGCTTCTTTATTGCCTCCTTTACTTCACTTATTGTTATTGGTCCTGTATTGATGTTTAGTTCCATTTTTGCTTCAGGTGTGTCTATTGTTTGTGCTGCTTGTGTTCTGTTTAGTAGGGTGTTAAAGTGTTCCCTCCATCTTTCAGTTTTTTCTCTTTCTCCACTGACCAGTTGTCCCTTATGTGTCCTTATTGCACTCTCACATCTTGTGCTGAAGTTACCTGTCATCTGCTTTGTGATTTTGTATATGGTTTTCATGCCATTTGCATATGCTGCTTTCTCTGCTGCTTCTGCTAAGTTGTCATAGTATTGACGTTTATCTTGACGGCATGATTCCTTCACTTCTTTGTCTTTTTGTGCATAATTATTTAAAACTTGTTCTTTTAGCCATTGTGATTTGGTGTAATTTTTTCTTGATTTCTTTGCTTTATCTTTTCCCATGTGGTCTTGCTTATTCATTCCTCGTTTCTCCGTTTCTGATATCCCAGCACCTCTTTTGCTATTTCCTATAGTGTTTAGATAGAACCACAAAAATAAGATTTTTAAGGGCATGCATCTTTCCCATGACAACATATGCCTGTGAGACCTGGACACTTAACAAAACAGCTGAGAAACGCATAAATGCCTTTGATTGTAAATGCTACAGAAGAGTTCTTGAAATATCATGGACACAAAAAAGATCAAACATATCTATACTACAAGAACGTAATATTGAAGAAGGCTGGCTAGTAAAGAGGATTAAAAAGAGAAAACTTAAATATTTTGGACACATTAAACGTCATGATAATCTAGAGAAGACCGTCTTGGAAGGGTACATAATGGGAAAAAGAAAGAGAGGAAGACCAAGGCAAAGGTGGCTGCAAGACATCGTTGATGATCAGCAGCATGCCATCTTGCTCATAACCGAGAGGCCTACAGGAGTGCTGTTTGGGAGGCAAAGTTCCGCAAGGGACATGCAAATGAATGAATGAATGTAGTGTTTTATTGAACTCTAGTATGCACATTTCTGCTTCATATTGTAGGGCGCTGAAGCGGTTATTAAGTACTATTGAGAATTCATTCCTTGTTTGCTGGTATTTCAGTTTTCTTGTATCATAACATATCGTTCTGTGTTCTCTGATCTTTAGCTTTATTTTTTGCTACCAGAAGGTTGTGATCACTTCCTACATCTGCTCCTTTCCTTGCTCTCACATCTTGTAGAAACCGTTTCCACTTGTTGTTTATTAGTATGTGATCGATTTGGTTTTCTGTGGTTTTTATCTAGGGACCTCCAGGTCACTTTATGGATGTTTTTATGTTGGAAAATTGTCCCTCCGATGGTCATCATGTTTTCTTCACAGAAACTGCACAGTCTTTCTCTATTTTCATTTATTTCTCAGATTCCTTCTCTTCCCATGATTCTTCTTCTATCTTCATTTACCTCACTTACTTTGCATTGATGAGTAGCATATCATGCTTGGGTATTGTTTCTACTGTGGCTTGGAGGCTGTTGTAAAAATCTTCTTTTAATTCCTCTTCAGCTGCTTCTGTTGGTGCATAACAAATTATAATAGACAGCTTTGTGAATCTTGAGTTGAAGTGTGCATATAATAATTTCTCATTTATAGGGGTCCATTTCAGCAATGCTCTTGATGCTTCTTTTGTTATAATCAGTGCTACTCCTCCTTCATGATGATCTTCTTTACCTGACCATATTATTGTATCTTCTGTGTGCTGTGTTGTTAATTTCCTTCTGTCTTGTCCTGTCCATCTTGCTTCTTGTTTATCTAGTATGTCTAGTTTGTATCTGTGATTTCCTTGATGGTTTGTGCTAGTTTTCCAGTCTGCTTAAGTGTTCTTACATTCCAGCTGCCTATTTGCATCTTGTGTTTAGGTTCCAGGAGGTCTGCAGTCAGGCTGGGGACTTCCAATGGCTGGCTTTCATCCACAACCTTCATGGGCTTAGTTTCCTGATAAGCATTTCTCCTTCCACCTGCATTTGCTGTTTCCCTTGCTTCTGTTTCTGTAACAGTCTGATAGTTTTTTTACCAGATAGGGTTGCTGGCCTTATGCCGAACCCTCCTTAGTCGCCTTTTACGATCATGTGTGGTAGGGTACAGTGGTCCTATTCTTTGCAGATCCCGGGTACTGGAGGGGGGGACCTTAACATGGTGGTTTGAAATTGTGATGATGTTGACCACATGCTGTTTCTTGTTTCTCACATTTTTAGCACCTTTGCAATAAGTGACCTGTCATTTTGCCACTTTCTGAGAGAAATCATTATTTAGCTTATTGTTTACCCTGGCTTTTATAGAGAGCTGTTATTTGAGTAATTGGCATCAGCTTTTTTTTTTTTCATTGTCTTTGTAGCCTTCTATTTTTTTTAACAAGTCTGTCATTTATGAGTGACTTGATATATCTTACATGTGTATTTGATGAAGTTCTTCAATCTATTTCAGTTTGTTGGCTTTTTTGATTCATGTTATACATATGTTCCTTCTGTCCTCTTCAGTTCCTTTTTTTTTTAGCTTTGAAATAGCAGCTATCAGAATTACTTTATCAGTTTTCTTTTGAGCTGAAATTGGATATGTCAGGCTTTACAGGGCAGATAATAGTGACACAATACTAACACTAACCAAATCTGTTTTGAGGACAAAGACAAAAAGAAGATGGGTTTTATATTAAAATTTCTCCATGTTTTTCTATTTTTTTCTCTTATCCCTTTCAATTAAATTATTCCACATTAACACAGCTTAATGCTACCATTTCATCTACTTCTTTATGTATGTAATTTTTTTTGTTTTTTTAATACAACAGGTATAAATGAAAATAACAAGTCACTTATAGAATGGTGCATTGACACTTCAGCATCAGAGAAAAAAATTCGGCATGCAGCCAAATCTCTCTTCACCAAAATTAACAGTGCTCATAAAGGGGTTCTCTCAAAGGAAGAGTATGCTGATGCTATAAATAGTTTAACCGTCGGACATGAAAGAGAGAGGAAACTTTTACTGGCTGCTGGTGAGTTTTTTTTTTTCTTGCAGATTGTTCATTTGTCTGTTTCTTGTTAGCTTTTCTGTATGTTGAATTATTTTGCTTGTTATTTCATTTATATGACTGTTTGAATGAGAATTACTTTCTCATATGATTGTTTGGATGAGAATTACTTTCTCATATGATTGTTTGGATGAGAATTACTTTCTCATATGATTGTTTAACACTTCGAGGTTTTCTGGTGAGAAAGTCCAACTCTAGCATGGATGGGCAACCACCTCTTACCCAGCGGGGATATACTGATATTCAAAACACGTCGAGGTTTTCCGGTGAGAAAGTCCAACTCTAGATTAAACTGGTGCAACGAAAACCACAGTGTCACGCATTCCTGCTTCTGAGACCCACCAAGAATACAGGCTGAAGCCCTGCGATACTCTGAACCTCTTGTAGTCCTCTTGGGGATCTCGTGTGGTCCTTTCGAGGACCACAGGACCTATTGAGGACCACAGGAGTAAATTCAGTAGGATCACAGGGCGGTCTGGTGGTAGAAGTGAACGAAGAAGAAGAAGAACATATGATTGTTTGGATGAGAAGTACTTTCTCAATTTGAATAAATTGTTAATTTATTTTCAGTCATATTCTTTTTTTTATGTTATATTGACCTTTGAATTGTTTCAGTTATTATTTTGTTCATGAGTGGTTGAATTTTTTATTTTTTGATTAGGTTGGTGCTCATAGTTACATAATTATATATAGGAGAGAGAATTATTTCGGGTAATTTCATTATTTTGTAAGTAGACAAAATGTTACAGATTTGATAAATATCACATATAAAATAATAACAGAGAGCAAGTAGATTACATTATGTTACAGAAAATGAGAAATAGAAAATAAAATTTTAAAAAATGATCAGATCATCAATGTTTTGTGCTGGTGCAAATGAATGTGAGAGTAATGGTGGATTTAGAAGGAAGAAAATAAATCTCAATTCAAGAAGTGATAAAGCTTTTAGCAGACTCATTGGATTGTTGCAAGTAAAGACCTCACCCCTCCTGCCTTCCCTCCGCTGTATACAAGGCTTGCAGGGAGTAGTGTTCGTTAACATTTTCAATTGAATCAGCATACTCTCTTGGTGTTAGGGATTTCAGAGGTACTTCTTTCATATGCCCCTTTTGAGAATTCAGGAAAGCCACTTTATGATCTTTTTAAAAAATTTTTTTTTTTAGAAGAAGCCACTTTTTGATGACTGTTATAAGGAAATCACTTTATGACAACTGTTAGAATAAAACCTCTTTGTGATGGTTGTGTCATGCATGTGAGCATGTAATGTTCATTGCAGCACCAGATGGCAAAACATTGTTTGTAGGTAAAGAGAGACCATTAGTCAAATCTGCCTCAATGTGATATCTTAAGTAGATTTAGACAGAGCTTGTTTTATGTGATTTTATGCTCTTTGAAATGGCCAGCATTTTCCATTCACAGGTAAAAAGATAGGGACAGCCATATCTGAGAATGAATTTGTGAAAATAGTGTCTAAAAAGATTCATGGAACCTTGACCCTGACAGGTGATGAACTGGATGAAACTAGTTCAGCTTATAACTCTGCAGGAATGTTTAAGAGGGTAAGGATTTAAGTGGGAAGTAGATTTATTCCAGGAGCTGATGAATTAGGTGATTCCCTGTAGGAGCAAGTAGTAGGATGAATTAGATTTCCTGTAGGTGCTATTAATAGGATTATTATTAGAGTGAATTGGAAAATTTACTGCAAGAACCATTAGTAGAATGGGGTCACTATTAGAAGGAGTTAACAGATTTACACCAAGGGCCAGTGGTAAGATAAATCCTGTAGTAGGATGGCTACAGTACTACTTATAGTAAAAGTACACAGGACTGATAGTGATAGTTACAAGGGGTGATTGATATGTTCTCAGCATAAGGTACAAATATTTGAAACATGCAGTTGATATTAGGTGCATTTGTAGATCAGGTTAATGTAAGATTAAACACCAAGTTTCAAGAAATTAACTGCAACAAATTTTTTTTTTTACAGGCAGAAATTGTGGTAGAAATTGAGAAAATAGATAAATTTCTCATTGAGCAGTCATTCGCTATCTCTGTATCAAGGGCTTATCATCGAAGGAGATCCATGAGGATATGGTGGAGACTCTATGGGAGAGTGCCCTGTCTTACAGCAAAGTGAAGAAATGGTCAGCTCAGTTCAGACATGGAAGGGAGTCTTGAAGATGATCCCTGTCCAGGAAGACCAAGAACGGTAACCACAGATGAAACCACCAGCATAATCCATGACTTGATAATGGAGGATCGATGACTAACTGAGCGGTACATTTCTGCTGAGTCGGGCATCTCCCACGAACATGTTCATGCCATTATTCACAATGATCTTCAAATGAGAAAGGTCTCTGCTCGATGGGTCCCGAAACTTCTTGGATCTGAACACAAACGACAGTGTCTCAGTAGAGATAATCTTGGCCATTTTTCTGCAGATCCTGAAAAGTTTTTTCAGCAATTTGTGACTATAGATGAGACTTGGGTTCATAATTTTCAACCAGAAACCAAAGAACAGTCAAAATAGTGGAAACATCATGGATCCCCACCTCCAAAGAAAGAAAGGGTGGTTCTGTCTGCAGGCAAAGTAATGGCTTCCATCTTTTGGGATTCAGAGGGTGTTCTATTGATAGACTGTCTTCAGAAGAGCAGAATGGTCACCAGGGCCTATTACGCTAATCTTGTGAAGCAACTGCAGGTCAGATTGAAGGAAAAGCATCAAAGGAAATCGACGAGAGGAGTCATCTTTTATCAAGACAATGCTCCAGTTCATAAGTCAGCGATGGCAATGGCTGCCATTCATGAATGCGGCTTCCAGCTTCTTGAGCGTCCTCTTTATTCCCCAGATTTGGCCCCTTTGGACTACTGCCTGTTTACCAAACTCAAAAAAGGAGGTCAGTGGTTGCAAGTTTGCTTCAGATGATGACGTCGCTCATGCTGTAGACCACTTTCTACTGGCACAAGATGCTGACTTTTACAAAGAAGGGATCCGTATGCTCCAGGATCACTGGACTAAGTGCATAAACTTGCAAGGGATCCATTTATGTTGAGAAATAAACCAAAAAAGTTGTCCACAAATAATCCGTTGTACATTATGCAGAGAACTTATAAATTACCCCTCGTATGTGTACTATGGGACTCGATTTTTCTTTTGTGCTGAAGGCAGCGTGTTATTATGGATATTCTGACTTCCTTAGACATACTTGAGAAAATGGGTTGTAACCTTCCTTGCCATCATCAGCAAGATCACTCATGCTGTCACATTAAAAAAAAATTATATTTCAAGATGTACAGGCTAATTAAAATGAGTGCACCGCATCCAGTATTCTTCAGGTACATATTTATGTCTGTAGTTTCTTTTTCTTCTTTAGAATATGCGGACATTTTCTTGCATATGAAAAACACTGCATTTTCTTTCTGGTTTCATATAGTCAAAACCAGTATGTTCTTTTCTTTTTAGAGGTGAGTACAGTCAAATTTCACTCGTTCATTTTTCAGAGTCAGGTATACAAAATAATCAGAAGTGAAAACAATTCAGAAGAAAATCTAAAAGTTAATATATTTCAGATTCGAGATCCATATTTTTGTGATAGTTACCAAATTTTAGTGGAAAATGTGTGAAGGAGAAACATATTAGTGAGAGTCTGTTATACATCTGAAGCCAAAACACCTACCGCCGTTTCCTTACCAATTAGTGTTATGTAATTAATTGACAGATCTACTTTTTCTCACCACCAGGTTCATGAGAATCACTGCCATTTACATGTTAGTGCACATGCTCTTTCTTAGTTTATTACGATTTTCTTTTAACATTATCTTGTACTTTAGTCTTTTCAGATTCATAGATGTGTGCATTTTACTTTTGTATCATTTTCATAGTTTCATTTTTATACAATCATTTTTACATACAATTTAGTTATAAATTATTAATGACATTTATTTGCCTGAGCAGATTTTGTCAGACAAAATGTCACTGACATAGCAAGTTTTTATTCAGAATGTTTCCTCCCCCCCACCATTTTTTAGACAGAAAGACCAGTTTGAGTTTTATTTATATGACAAGTTTTTTGTTGTTGTTGTGATCCTTTTCAAGATTTGCTTAGTTTATTTGGGCAAATTGTTGTATTTTAATTTCCCCAGCTTTGAGCTTGGTATGGTTGAAAGTACATGGAGTTATTTATTTGTGAATAATATGTATTCTTTTAAAACACTGACAGCCTTAAATATAGAGTATTATGATTTGCTTAACTTGACTAACCAGTATTGTCTGGTGTGAGAAGCTTTTTTCCTAGCATAACTGTCAAGTGTCCATTCATACAGTTCATTTAACTGTTAGAAAGGACCATTGTCCATACAGTCCAGCCACATACATAGGTGCTTCACTTTCTTCTTTAGTGTCTCTCCAGCATTTAGTAACTGATGACACCTTGTTCTTTGCTGATTGACCATCTGCCTGGAGCTTGTGACGAATCTTTCATTTTTGCCACTCCCAAGTTTCACCCCCAACTCCTTTGCTTTTGGCAATAACTGATTCACATTTGTCAGTGGAGTTCTTCATTCAACCAACTTCTCTTATAGCACTGATGATGTTAGCGCGATCTGTTGTCTTTTCTTCCTCCATGACAGCTGGGTCAGCCAACCGATCTGCTTTCATTTCCCCTGACACCTGCATGATCTGGTACAAAAATGAATGTCATATGACAGATATGTGGCATCTGCAGGGATTTGAGCCACTGTTGTCTTAAAGAGACAGCCTAAATTCTCTTCAGCATGTTCTTTGAGAAGCTTAAGATGCATGATTGCTTGCAGTCTTGTGACTTTAACCAGCTCAGAGCTTCTGTCACAGCCGTAGTTTCCTTCATGAGGTTGCTTGCGTTGCAGCAAAAGCATCGTTAGGTTCTTTTCCTTCGCTGTTTACCATCTGAGTTGACTGTAAAAGCCCAGGCCCACCTCTTGCCCCAAATAACTGATCCATCAGTATAAACAGCTGGCATCACCGTCTCTGGTGTTTTCACTAACCACTTGACTGGAGCTGGTCCTCACCTCACTCTACTACTCCCATGCTCAGTGATTTTCTAGAGTTTATTAGACTTGAATCAATAGTTGAATCATTTGACTTGGACTTGAGACACTTTGAAGATTCAACTTTGATTCAGTTTACAATGCATGATGAGGGGCAGTGACTGAGTCTAACTTGACATTTATCATTTTTGCCAGCCAACTTGATGACTTTACAACAGTGTGGCATTAGTAATTCATCTACAGCAGTGCTTATTTCAAATGATGTCATGTACGTATGTGCTGCTTCATCTCTGATCCAAACAGAATTCTGTTAAAAAAAATACTAATTACATTATATAGGGTAGACCATGAAAATGAGCCAGCCTCAGATGTCTGTCACTGTTTTTGTGTACAGAAGGGTGACAGATAACAGTGCCATCATGGAAGACTTGAAGCAGGCAGGCTTTCTTTGGCCTGTCCTATAAAATACCAGAGCTGTGAGGTAGTTAATTTGAACTCGTGTCAGACTGTGCAAACAAGAGAGATGAAGAATAATGACTTGTAACTTGAAGATTGTGACTTGTGACATGACCTGAAGGACTTGAATGCAACACCGCTGCCTGCACACACGCTGATATTTTTCTCTGTGCAGGTGATGGCAAATCCAAGGCAGACAGTCATGATTGCCCTAGACAGATTTCTGGAGTATGCAAGCAAGGAGGGGATGAACCTGGTCCTGTCACTGATACCGACCAATCAGCTTTACCTTCTGGCCTTCTTGTTTATTTATAGTTACCTCACCCCGGGCTTCTTTCTGCTGGTCGTCCCTCTCATGGCGTTCTTCATTTCCTTCCTGGTTATGGTCATCACTACATTGCAGGTACGAGTCATGTTCATGTTCTTTTTCCATACGTTCTTACGTGCATTTTCTGTACATATGTTTTAGAATGCATCTGCTTAAAAAATATATTTTAGAGTTTATGTCTGTGCCGTATATGCTTTTGAGGATTGACAAAGATGATGATGAATATGAATAGTTTACTGCTGAGAACATTCATTATAAACATCATTACTCTTCTGTGAGTTTTACTTTGGAATTCACACAAAACTAACTACATCAAGACTTAACTTTTGTTTGAGCTGCATCTGCAGCCAGTAATATTCAACATCAGTTTCTCCAATTTTTAAGGGAGATAGATTTTATCTATGCTTATCGCTGTTGGCGAGATTTTTCAGTTGCCGTGTGTGGAGCGGTGCTCCTCCCGGTCAATGAAGAAAGGTGCAAATGAGGTTGCCGCACAGCATCACTGCGGAAAAGGTGGTGGAAAGGATAAAGCGAAGCAAACAGTCAAATCACAGCACCTCTGGTCTGGAGGTCGGCCACGTCCTGAGTACAGTCATATCGGGTGAAATGCATGAACCGGCTTGTCCCAGAGGTTAAGACACTGCTGGCGAGACTCTTCAAATGCCGCGCATGGAGTGAAGCTCCTCCCGGTCAAGGAAGAAATGCGGAAAAGAAATAAAGGTTGCTGTGCGTTGCCAATGGGAAAGGTGATGGAAAGGATAAAGTGAGGTTTAATCGGTATGTCCAGTAGTATCGCTATGAGAGCTATACATACCACGGCACTTCTGCTCTAGAGGCCGGCCACATCCAAAATACACCTACACTGGTGAAATATGCCTAAACCGGCACACACCAGGGGTGAAACTTGATGGCAGACATGTCATGCCACCTCCGCTCTAGAGGTCAGTCATGCCTGATATACACCCATACTGGTGAATTTTGCCTAAACCAGCTCACACCAGGGGTGAATCTTGAGGGCTATGCATGTCACAGTACCTCTGCTCTAGAGATCGGTCCCGTCCCAAACACGCCCATACTGGGATAATATGCCTAAACCGTCTCAACCCAGGGGTGGAAGGCACTAGTGGCGAGGATTCGTCCTCCTGGACAAAAGCTCCATCCTGGTCACAACTAGGAAGGGTAGCGGCCACGACCGCAAAATGCTGAAGTCGGAGACACTGGACCAGGGCAGTCTAGATAGGCAACCACCTCTCACCCGGCGGGGATGTTTGCGTATCCTAATCACGCTGAGGTTTTCCGGTGAGAAAGTCCAACTCTGGACTGGATGGGCAACCACCTCTCACCCGGCGGTGATACACGGGTATCTCAAAACATGTCGAGGTTTTCCGGTGAGAAAGTCCAACCCTAGACTAAACTGGTGCAATGAAAACCACGGTGTCACGCAATCCCGCTTCCGAGACCCACCAAGAATACAGGCTAAAGCCCTGTGATACTCTGAACCCCTTGTGGTCCTCTCGTGGATCTCGTGTGGTCTATTTTGGACCACACAGGGGACCACGGGACCTAACGAGGACCACAGGCGTGAATTCAGTAGGCTCACAGTGCGGTTTTTGGTGGTAGAAGTGAACGAAGAAGAAGAAGTAGACCATTCTTACAGGCACCGATTTCAGTTAATTATTTCTTCTGAATAGTACTGAAATTGTTGTTTGATCATTTTCACATGTATATAGTTACCTTTTGAATAGGGTGCATAGATAAGAGTGAAATGTAAATATTGTTTCATATTTTATTTTATGTTTCTCAGCTTTTCAATGTCAGTTATGTTCGTTATATGCCCAGCATATCTGTAGAATGTCTGGAACAGAGTGAGAGTTGTATGATAAAGGACAGAATGTCAGATGGGCCCGCGTGCCCAATTCTCAACCCTTTGGAAATCTGTGTAGTGAGAGAAAGAGAGAAATAGAGATAACGAGCAAACTTTTGTTTTCAGAGTATGTCAAATTTGGCACACAGGCTCATCTGACATTCTGCCCTTCATCTCTGCAACTTTCATTCAAACCCAGCCATTTGACATCAATTTGGTGCTAGTAGTACAAACAGGAAAACCAATACTAAATGTGAATTGAAAAATATTGCATGTAATCTCTTACATTCAGTGATATATGCAGATAAAACATACAGTAAAGTTATTTTACATTCTCATGTGCAATAACAAGAGAGAGAGAGAGCTTTCTTGTTAGTCTCTGATTTTTCTTTTTCTGTTGGAATAAGTTTCCTGGATAGTGTTGTTATTAAAAATAGTAATGTTGTTATTTGTCACTTCTTCTTCTTACACAGATGTTCTACAAACGGCGCAAACAAAAGGATGCTACCACACTGGCTGCATTGTTGAAGGAGCAGTTTGATGCAGACATTGACATGGAAAGTACAGAGTCTCAGTACTCCTGGAACTCGCTGACCCCATATTTAGTGTTCTTTGTCTCTCTTCCCCTCATGGTGATGAGTTTTTCTCTGGCAAACAAGTCATATGTGCCATGTGCGGAGCTGTTTGTTGTCACACTTGTCATGACTGGTTTTTGTTTTTTGGGACTTTCAGACCGTCATGATGTCCTGACCTTACTGGCTTTAGGATCTCATGCTTTTGCTTCACTGCCAGTCTTTCTTAGCAACCTTCCAGAGTTACCTTTCCTAACAAAGCTTATCAAAATTTTAACACGTCCATTTTTCTCACTTTATCTGGGTTTTGACATCTCATTGCACGTGAGCCTACCAGCTATCGTCCACGTGCTCATTCCAGTTCTCCTATTTCGTATGGCCATGAGGGGATCATGGTCAGGTGTTCACAAAATTGTGATACCACACTTGATTTGCTATTTCTGGTTTAGTTTCTCAACAACAATATTCCCTTTCACAACATGGTCTGGGTTAGCTCGAGCAACCATTGGTTATCTGCTTCTTCCGGTATTTATTCCATTTAGTGTCTTCTTTGTTATAATTGGAATACCGTATTATATATACAAGCTTCTGCAAACACAAATGATTGGCAAGCTCATCGTGACTGCTCTTCTGTTGGCCGTTCCAGTCTTGTTGACCCAGACAAAGGCATTTTGGGGTAAGGGGGACAAGAAAGCCCCAGCCAAAGAGCAGAAGATAAGAAAAATTATCATGATTTCTTTTGCAGTATTGGGCATTCTGCCACTTCTGTTTATGCAAGTTCCAACATCCACAGGAAAGAAAATACTGACACTGGCTTGGGAGGATTATAAATTTTTGTGCGTTCCAAATGATGATTTGTGGGCACCTTACCAGATTGCATGTCGGGACTTTCTGGGGGCCAGGATTCAGTGGAGGGGCACAGTTCATAATGTCAAGATCAGCAAAGTTGAAAACTCAGCAGAAAGTGTGATCAAAGCTCTGCCAAGCATTTTTTCAGATGCTTTGTACTGTATCTATGGAGAGGAAATTCCAGAATGTAATGAACAGACGATGTCAGATGTAGAACTCAGACACTGTCAGCTTATCAGGTCAACAGGTCAGACCTGTCATTTGAAAAGTCACAATCAGGTGTCATTGACATTGAATGTCAAAGTAGAGGAAATAATGCTAAATATTGATGCAGGATTTAATTTTCTACATGTTTTGATGGCTTTAGCTCCAGGAGATGAAGTAGAAGTTAGTGCTACTCTGACGGATGTTGGGACTCCAAATCCGGGTTTGAAGTTAAAATCTGTGAACTGCACAAATCGGGAGCTACCAGTGATGATGAAGATCGAAGAGAACTTGAATGAGGAAACCATTATGGAAATGCTGAATGATGCATTTGCCCTTGTATTCAACTTCGGCTTTTTCCCATTT
The DNA here is from genome assembly GCA_009760885.1 of Achatina immaculata. Lineage (NCBI taxonomy): Eukaryota > Metazoa > Mollusca > Gastropoda > Stylommatophora > Achatinidae > Lissachatina > Lissachatina immaculata. The sequence continues at coordinate 7,490,172 of CM019717.1, forward strand.
CTTGAATATTCGTCAGAGACAGATTCATAATAAGATACTTGGTGATGCCGAAACGTCACGTTTCATGATTTGCTGTTTTTCATCTCCAGATATAGGATAGAAGAAAGTTTCAAAGCAGAGGTTATGGAAACAGTGAGGGAGTAGGAACTTGAAAACCAAACAGTTTTGTCATGAAAAAAAATGAGCTATTAACTCATCCCGTGCCATTGTCACTATAGTGCGAACTTCCGGTTACTGAGTTGCGTGCCATAGTCGTTATAGTGACAATTCATTTGTTTCAATAAAAAAATAATAATATTTAATTAACTCTTCCGATACCAGGCTGCCCTTTAGGGCAGTTGCTGTTTTCACATTGGAACCGAGGTCACCCTATAAGGCTTCTGATTTGTTTCGATGAAAACTCGACGCAACTTTTCATTTAGCCAACCAGAACTCTTCTACTCCAAAGTTAAGCTATTTTAGCATCCTGTCAGGCCGGAAATGAAAGGAAATCAAGAAGTGGATCGATTTGAGTGTAAATTTTTCAAGTTTTTTCAAGGTTGGTTGGTAGAATGGTCATACTGATCGACTAGACCTAGCTTACTAAATGTGTTTTTCACATCTGTAGACCTGTTAGATTTATTGGATATCAAAACCATCCACAGTTATCGATATTTCTGTACCAATATACATATTCTGCATTGGATTCTGGCACATTTCAGGTATGTAAAACTTTGATTTTAGTGCTCAGCCCAAAAAAATATTTTTAGCGCAAAAAAATCATTCGATCTTTTCAGATCAGTTGGTTTTTCCCTATTCTTTGTTTTTTTAAATGATAAATAACTTCATTTATGGAATCTTCTTTCATTTCCACTTATTTTAATATGAGATACACACGTGTTGATGAAGGAGTTTGTTTGTTGCAGTGAATTTTATAAAGGGACCCCCTTATATGAAAATACCCACTCGGCCATGTAACATCTGCATCGGTACCAATGTAACGTCCGTGTTTTTTTACGTGGGATCGGAAGAGTTAATATTTAGATTACACATATTTCGTCCGCGTTTCTGGTGACACTTTTCAAAATGGTGAAAGAGTCCTTAGTTACGAGCGATGCCGAGCGAGAAAAAGGAAGAGAAACGTGGAAATTTTTCAATTTTTGATGATGTAGATAGAGGTATGGACATGGCCTGTGACCACCCAACTGCTCTTGAATGTATCCCAAGTAGATCTAGACATATTTAGATAACTGGAGAAGTAGTTAGGATGTTATTTCAGACATTAATTTAGCGAGAATGCAACATAGAATCACAATATGAGATCGACAAGTAGATCTAGACATCTCAGATGGTAAGTAGTGTAGATCTAGACCTAGCCAATGGTGAGCTGGGCACAATCATTGTCTAAAAACATCACATTACTTCTTTTTTCCTAAAAAACTCTGCATTTATGAAATTTTCATACATTTAGTTATACTTTGAAACATAATAAGTACATGGAAGTACATGGAAATACTGTTTTCCATTCCATTTTACAACTATACCCCCTATACAGATCAAGACCCATGCTTTTATTCTGGCACCCATCTGCGTTTCTTCCTCTGGCATGGGAAGAGTTAATAGTTCTTGTGGAGCTATCTAAAGATGGGAAGCTGAGAGATGTTTAGAATGGCACTGGCAGAAGAGTAGCATTTAATCAAATGGAGTGATGGCCAACAAAGCAAAGGATTAAAAACATAATAGCTGAATGATTCATCATCATGCATTAGCATGTCCCTTGTGGAACTTTGCCTCCCTAACACCCCTCTTGAAAACCTCTTGGTTGTAAACAAGATGCCATGCTGCTGCATCCATTAGCAAATCATCAACAGTGTCTTGTTGCCATCTTCACCTTGGTCTTCCTCTCTTTCTTTTTACCGTTATGTAGCCTTCCAAGACTGTCTTCTCCAAACTCTCATGACGTTTAATATGTCAGAAATATTTAAGTTTTCTGCTTCATCTTCTTTACTAACCAACCTTCTTCAGTATTAAATTCCTGTAATTTGAATATATTTGTTCTTTTTTGTGTCCATGATATTTGAAGGACTCTTCTATAGCATTGACATTCAAAGGTACTTATGTGTTTCTCAGTTCTTATGCTAAGTGCCCGGGTCTTGCAGGAAAATGTTGCGATGGGAAAAATAAAAATGCGTGTCTAAAAAATCTGATTTTTGTAGTTTTGTATGTCTCTCTCCACAGTTGTTTTAGCTTTGGAAGAGCAATAGATGTCCTGCTTTTATCTCCCTCATTGTATCTCCATTATTAGTTAATGCCCTGCTGATTTATGATGTCAGAACTGCCTGAGAACACAACTGAATCTGTCATTAAATTATTTGCCAGCAGCAACGGAGACAAAAATGGTAGAAGAAATACTCACCTTTGATCTTTCCTTGATGAAGATCAGGGTTGTATGTTTATCATTTCTGTTGATTATTTTTTTATATCAATGGAGCATTAAATTGTGTTGAAGAATTTTTTTTTTTTGGTTGAAATATTGCACTGTGGGTCACACCTTGAGTAAATTTCCTCATCAAAATATTGTGCCACTAGAAATATAATTAAATGTAGTTCATTTGTGAAGCAAGCCATTTATAGCTTGTTTTTATTTTATGACTGGTTTGAAAATGTGAAATTGTGTAGTGATCTTGTGTTCAGTGCTTTAGTGTTGTGAAAGGAAAAAGAATCCATTTTTTTTCAGAAGCTGTATATTTTTTTTTTTTACATACTTTTTTTTTTAAATTTAGAAAGTTCTTCAATTACTGCCATAGAGAGTTCGCAAGAATGTTTTGATGATTTTTGTTTTTTTTCCACATGGCCTGATTCACTACAAGTCGTTGTTCTTGCATTTAGGCCTCACTTATTTTATCTCTTGTAATTGGTGAGCAAGTGGAACACGAAAGGTCGAAGAAAAAGAGGTCGACCACATCAAACTCTAAAGAGGACATTTGTTAACTCTTTCCACCTGCGTTACTTCCAAAATGTTCCTTAGTTTCTTACGGCGCGGACATTTTGGAGAAGGGCGCGGACATTTTGGAGAAGGGGTCCCTGTGTAAAAGTTATTGTACAAAATTAATTCCATGATCAACACGTGTGTATCACACATTAAAATACGTGGAAATGAATGAAGATTCCATAAATGAAGTTATTTGTCATAAAAAAAACAAAGAAAAGAAAAAAAACTGGTGTGAAACGATGGAACGATTTTTGGCGCTAAAAAATTTTAGGGCTGAACAATAAAATCTACTTTATACTTACCTTAGCTGTGTAATAATCCAATATAGAATATATAGTCATTCAAATTTCAACACGGAAAAATCAATATTTATGGATTTTTGTGACATCCAATAAATCTAACAGATCTACAGCTACTAGAAACACATATAGTAAGCTAGATCTAGTCGATCGGTGTGACCATTCTACCACTCAATCTCGAAATAAACTTGAATTTTACCCCCTATCAATGTATCAAAAATGGTGTCTTTATCCCCCATGCTTAAAACACTAGCTTAACTTTAAATCCAGAAGAGTTCTAACTGGTTAAATGAAAAGTAACATGTTTTCAACGAAAGAAACTCCGGTGTCACATAGGGCTCTGGAGGGTGCCATTGCTAAACCGCAAAGGCCCTTATGGGGCTCTCGCGAGTGGAAAGAGTTAATAGAGGCTGGTTTAGTGGGAGTAACATCCCTTGATAAAGTTGAAGAGCTCGCTGAAAACAGGAAATCTTGGCAAACTACCATGCGAGCCCTGTGTGACATTTAACGGCATGGGAAGGAGACAAGATGTAATAATTGGTGAGTTGAGCAGGCTTCATGGCTGGAGCATAGCCTCATGGCTGGAGAATAAGTTTAAGCCATATCACTAGAGAGCTGTCTTGTAGCCCATCTGTTTGAAGAATTTATATATTATTCATGAAACAGGGATGTATTTATATGAAGGGTGTCCATCATTTTGGAGTATATGTTTATGTTGAAGGATAACAAGAGTTTGCCTGTGATATGTGATTACTGCTTTTGTCTTGTACTCATGCCTGCTGTTCTTTTGTATGCATGGAGAATTTTATTTTTTTTTATACTCTTGCTATTGTGCTTGTGGGGTCCCAAGTAAGGAAGTTGTTGGCACATTCATTTCTTCTGGTATGGGAAGGTGACTCAGTTCTGGGCAGAGGGGAACCCCATCTGTAGAAATAGGTCTCCTCTTGGATTAGGGAAGGAAAGGAGGTCAGGGATTATACTGACTGAATCACCTTCTAATGTGCCACAAGGTCAGTGAAACTTTTGGATCCTTTTTTTTTAACATCGTAAAGTAGAATTATATATATGTGTGTATATATATATATATACCTAAATGTTAAAAGGCTATTAACAGTCACAATGTGAACCAATTACAGAGAATGTTTAATCAGATTTGGAAAGAAGAAAAGGTCCTTTTAAAATGGAAAAAAGGAATCATTGTTAAAAAAAACCCCAAAAATTTAACGACTGCAGTAATTGGAGAGGAATAACCTTGCTGTCAGTTGCGTCAAAAGTATTGTGCAAAGGCATTCAGAATAGGATCAAAAATATAATGGATGCTGCAACGAGAGAAGAACAAGCAGGATTTTGAAAAGGGAGAAACTGTCTCAACCAGATCTTTAAGAATAATACTTGAAGAACATATTTAAAAACAAAAACCAATAATCCTGAACTTCATAGGCTTTAAAAAGGGCATTTGATAGCGTACATAGAGAATTTTAAGTATATGTGAAATACCATCTAAAATTGTCAACATCATTAAAGATCTCTACAACAGACATGTTTGTGCATTCAACACATAAGAAGAAATGAGCAAATGATTTCAGACTGAAATAAGTATGAAACAAGAATTGTTTACAATCTCCTTTGCTTTTTGGAATTGCCATAGACTTCATAATGAAAAAATTCCGCACAGGTAAAATGAGGATTGATTGGGTACATGGGATTCGACTAGAAGAGGGCACTGAAATGGAGCAACCAGACATACCAATCACCTATAATCAGAAGAAAAGCATGATAAAAACCTACAGGAAGCCACAAACACCACCACATGATGACTATCACATGCTAAACAGAAAGGAACAAGTCACCATCTTCCGTCTCCGAACAGGACACAGCCGATTCCGAAGTCATATGTATACAAAGTTTAAGGTTGGTACTACTAATCTATGTACATGTGCCCCAAACTGTGGAACATATCCTCCAGAACTGCATCAACTACGAGACACTGAGAAATAATTACTGGCCCAGTGAAACCACTAAAGAAGATAAGCTCTACGGTTCCATACATGAGTTACAAAAAACAGTGAAATTTATCCAAGAGACAGGACTGCAGATATAGACAGACAATGCGAACGAAGAAGAAGAAGAAGACTAGAAGATCTTGATTTTGCAGATGACATAGATCTTATCAGTAACAATGTGAATTCCATGCAAGAAAAAACAGATACCCTGTCTTCACTGGCTAGCAGAATAGGACTTGAAATTAACAAGAAGCAAAAATAATGAAACTTATTAACACAGAAGGAGCAGTTGTTGAAGAAGTAAATCAGTCTGCATACCTCGGCAGCTAATAGACCAGGATGGAGACATCAGAAAAGAAGTTAGAGTAAAAAAATCTCTGAGAAAATATGGCACACAAAAGTTATAAGCACAAAAGTAAAACTAAAATTATTCAATTCAAATTAATATCCACCCTTATTTATGCATGCGAAAGCTTGAAAACAACTAAAGAAATAGACAACAAATTAGACTCGTTTGAAAACAAATGGCTAAGAAAAATACTCAGTATAAAAGTGGAATGAATTCAAAAACAATGCAAAGATAAGGCAGATGAGTGAACAACAACCAGTCTCATGGGTGATCAGGAAAAGGAGATGGACATATGTTGGCCACATGATGAGAAGAAATAATCAGAGAATCCCAAAACAAGCTGTCAAGTGGAACACAACAAGCTGAAGAAAAATAGGTGGACAGTATGAAACTCTAAAGAGGATATTGTTAAGAGAGGCCAAATTAGTAGGCATAAAATCCCTTGATGAGGTTGAAATGCTGCTGAAAACAGGAAAACTTGGCAAACTACAACGTGAGCCCTAAGTAACATATAATGGCACTGGAAAGATGTAAGATATATAGAAGACATATTTGTAGCATAGACTGAAAATCATTTTGTTATGTGGAAAAATGTATGGTATAATCTGTACTTTTGATATTTTATCATCGATTATGATGTAAAGGTTGATCATTAATCGAAGTTTTGTATGGTACCCAATGATGGCAAACAAAGATTTTGCTTCAAGGATTTGTCATTTCAAACCCAGAACAGCTTTATTTGGATGGTGTTGCAAAAATGGGAAACAGTTTAAAATGCAGACATGAAGTAGATCATACGGTGGAACATAAATTAATGTACTAGATATACAAAAAACATAAAATGTGTTCATGTTGATACACATATTTTTTAAAATCATGTTTTAAGTTTTGTCCAAAAGTAAGAATTTTAAGATATGAGCTGAAGTTTTCCTGTCACACTTTATGCTATGTATGAAATATTTTTGCATAAGCTGTGGAAAAATTAACACTTAAAATAGCTTTAAAGTATTACAGTCTTCAATTGGCCTGGAACTGCCAGCTGGTGTTCTTTGCAGTTGATGCAGTTAAGGTGCATGTTGGCTTGGGAGTGGGTTATGGCAGCTATATTTACAATCCCTGAGTAAAAGCTAAAGAGCAGGGGGTGTGCGGTACTTCTTTAGCAGACTCCACTACCGCGGGGACTATAGAGATTCCAGAAGGTAAAAAGGTGTTATAATACCAGTCCAGTGCCTGAAAATAGCTAGTTGTATTTCAAGTTTCAGCACCACGTAGGAGATGTTGGTTCATCTGTAGGGAGGAGAAATAACAGCAACAAAAAAAAAACACTTGGAAGTGATGACCCAGGGAGGCATCTGATGATCTGGGGATTTGTGTATTTTGATTCATTGTCTGTAACTGAGATTTTCCCGCCTTGTAACGAGGAAGTGTTTGTCCAAAATGTAGATGATACAGGGAGGAAAAGGACATAATCCTAAGATAGTGTATAGTTACCCAGTTTTCAAGAAGTTTTGGAGGGGAAAAAAAAGAAGCCAATATGCAGTGTGAAGATGACAAATAGAAAATGCTGAATCTGTTAAGTACAGGAAAAGTATTATGTGCTGCAGTTACAACCCCTCTAACTCTTGATCCTGTATTTTCAGTAATTAGACATATATTACATCTAATTACAAATTTAGATGTGGTGATATATTAAGCAGTAGATATAGTTATGTATGTATCTTAGATGCATAGCAGAATTGCAGCTCATTATGTTTAATTATATCTAATTATATGGTAGTAATGATGAACATTTTAATGATGTATTTTTTTTTATGTTCTTTAACTGGTGATGCCTCCCCAGTTTTCTCTCCCTCAACCCTCACCATACACATGAAATTTTGGTATGAGAATGATGATGCATGTAGAAAGCCACGACTTAATGCGGTGAAAGAAATGATGGGATGAAAGCTTGTATTTTTTTTTCTTGTAACTCCTGCCAAGTGTGTGAAAATTATAAAAAAAATGTGTTGTATTTTATACACTATGTCTGAAACATATTGCTGCAAACGGGTGTTGTCCAATTTGGAGTAAGTTTCTTAGCGGTCTTTCATTATACAGAATCTCTTCCAGAATAAGCCATGATTATGATTTGTTTTTTGTTTTTTTCTCATGTGGGACTGTTCTGCATCTCCCCCCCCCCTAAAAGTTGTAAAATTAAAATACTCTGTGCTTGCTGCCAGTGTTCTATCGTATCTGTGGTTGTATGTGCATCTTAACTTGTAGAAAATCATGACACACAAACATTTTACATTATCATTTGTTGGGCTGCCATGCTGTACTGAGAAATGAAGCATTTACAGCATTTTAAATATAAACATCGTCTGGGTATGGAGAACCATGGAACCCTCATGATCGCATTTTTTTTTAAGTAGTAGTCAGAGAGTTAGTTATTTTATCATGTTTATGCCAGGGATAGAATAACAACACTGAAGCTTAATTATCAGTTTTTTTTTTTTAAACACACCATTAACAGTAGAATGCTTGAATACACAGAGCTAGATGTTTGTTAAACACAGATAGGACATCTTGTCTGAAGATGAAGTGTTGGATGTTTGTTTAAATGTGGAAGAAGGGAGCTTATTTTATGGATGTTTTTTTAAACATCAAGAAAGGAGAGCTTGTCTGAACAGAGAGTTGTATGTTTGTTTAAACACAGATAGGTGATCTTGTCTGAACACAAAGAGATGATGCCTGTTTAAATATAGACATGCAGAGAGCGGAGAGTTTAGTTAGACGCAGAAAGAAGGGAAGCTTAATTAAACATAAAGAAAGTGGAGATGGCTTGTCTGAAAACACGGAGCAATGCAACTGAAGGATATAAAGGAGGATTCATAATGTGACTACACAGTAACTTGTAGAAAATAGTGACATTTTCCTGACATTAAACTTGATTGTGCCAAAAAAAAAACTTAAAAAAAAAACAAAAAACAAAACAACATTAAATGGACACTTTAACAAATTTTTGGAGCAATTTATTTTCATTCATTAACTGGTGATAAATTTCTGCTTATTAGATCTTACTCCTTAATGTTTCAGCAGGTTGATAAAAAAAAAAAACAAGGCATCAGGTCCAGTTCACCCTAGATAAAGGTGTACTCATTTTATTTTTGAAAAAAATAAAGCAAGCAAGAAAATACATTATAAAGGTACAACAGTGAAGTGCATTATTTATATCACTACCTACTTGTACTGAAAATGACTCTGTTGAAGACACACTCAAACTCATACATTACTATATAGAAACAATAGATACTGTATAATCTATTGAACATCTTATAAGATTCAGATCAGAACATTCATCCTGTGCAGTAAGGTTTATAAATTCATAATGGGGAATGTATTTAAAAAAAAAACAAAAAAACTTCAGCTGTAATACACTCTTAAATGCGTGTAATATCTATCATTATATCAGTAAGCATGTTTCACATTGTTGTACCATACAGTGAATGAGTTTTACATAAATGTTATCATAAACCCAAGAGTAATTGAGGACAAGGTTTATCCTTCTTGAAGAGTACGTAATAATGAGATATTAGTTTTCAAAGCAGGTCATGAAGATTACTTGGGCGGGAAGGAAGTAGTAGTGATAAGTGGCACTGTTCATATTGTTTGAGTACATTCTTATTAACTGGAATAAAAACAGCCATCTTAAATGGTAGTTAATGACAACATTTATGATAGAGATGGTAACCCCCTGCTGTTCTGCACGATGAAATGTCTGGCGAGAGATCTGTAAAAATAATGTAGCTCCAAGAAAGAAGTTCTCAGAAGAGAAGACACAGAATATAACACTTACAGCTGGGTACAAGCTGAGTTAGATGAAACTGGCCAAAACAGCATCTTTGAAACACTCTGACAAGAGATTTATTTCAGTCAGGTCCCTGTATTCGTTTGTGTCCCTTGAGAACCAAATGGACATTAACTGTCTCCAAAATGGACTTGTATGCAAAAAAAACTTTTAAAATTAATGTAATGTTAATTTCCCTGCTGAAAAATGGTCTGGAGTAATTGTTAATAAAACTTAACACCTATGTTTATTAGCAATGACAATACAATAGTTGGATAAATTCATTTTAAAACAATTTTGGGTGGTAATGAATGATAGTTTGAAGAAAGATCAGTAGATTTGTCAGTAAATATTTAGACACCCATTTAAGTGAAATATGTCATTATTTATCTATGTTTATGTTTGTTGTGAATGTTTGAACTAAAATTACAGTCATTCACCAGTAAAAAATTTTTTTTTGCTATGAACTTTGTGCTTAGTGCTATGCAAGTTCACTGAAAAGTATCACCACATACAGCATGAACACCACAATACATAACACACTCAGATGTGCAACAAGATGTTTATGTCTGTTAAACTAGCCACATGAAACCAATGATGAAATTGCTACAGGGTGGAAAAGTTTATTGATGGCTGTACAGAAAGGCAGCCATCAATATGGTATGTACCGAGTCACAGGGAGATGCAGATATTTGGAGAAAAGAACTTTGGGGAAAAAAAAATGGTGCTGAAAATGCAGGAAAATCTAAAACATGCTGTAATGTCTGGTTCTGGACAAGCGTGAAAGATGTCTAAGCCATTTTGTCCACAGTGTAATTTTTTATTAATACTCTCTGACTCCCGCCAGAAATCTCACACTCATGTGTTATTTATATCAAAACAACACTTCAGGTTATGGTTCAACAGGAGCAAATTAGTTTTCCCATTTGACTAAATGAAACCTGTCAAATATGATGGGAGAAGAAATGAAAATATGGCTTTTACTTAAACTGTACAAGTTTTTAGATTTTAAAATTTCTCACAGAGACTGTCTCTGAATAATTTCCCCTGCATCTAAAGTATAACAGAAGCTTTGTGTATGACACATGGTTCTAAGGACTGTTATAGCCGGAGAAGGGGTGGAGGATACGCTCTCCACTCCAATGAAATGTCTTCAAGGCGTGTGTCTTGAATAGCCTCTGACAGTCAAGTCCAGCTCCTGGCCTTCTCGTGGCAGAACTGTTCAAACTGACAGGAGAAGGGGTGAAGGTGAATATCTGGCGCCTGAAAACCAGACGCTTTGGGTAGATGAGAGTCATGTTTAGTACCTCATCTACTGCTGCTGGCAAGATTCATCAGCTGCTGAGCGTGGAGTGGGGCTCCTCCTGGCCAGTGAAGAAAGGTGTGAATGGGGTTGCCGTGTGGCGCCACAGTGGAAAAGGTGAAAGAAATGATTAGGTGAAGTAATCAGTAGTCTCGAGGTCAGGACTGCTCAAATCATGGCACCTCTGCTCTGGAGGCCGGCCACATCCTATGTGCACTCATACCAGGCGAATTGCCTGAACTGGCTTAACCCAGGGATTAAGACACTGCTGGCAAGATTCTTCAGATGCCACGCGTGGAGTGAAACTCCTCCCGGCCAATGAAGAAAATGCGAAAAAGTAATTAGGGTTGCCATGTGGCGCTGATGTGAAAAGGTGATGGAAAAGATAAAGTGAAGCTTAATCGGTATGTCCAGTAGTCTTGCGGCAAGAGCTACACATAACATGGCACCTCTGCTCTACAGGCCAGCCACATCTGATATACACCATACTGGTGAAATATGCTTAAACCAGGGGTGAAACTTGATGGCTACTCATGTCATGGTACCTCCGCTCTAGAGGTCGGTCACGTCCTAAACACGCCCATAGTGGGATAATATGCCTAAACTGGCTCAACCCAGGGGTGAAACTTACTAGTGGCGAGGATTCGTCCTCCTGGATAAAAGCTCCATCCTGGTCACAACTAGGAAGGGTAGCGGTTACAACCACAAAATGCTGAAGTCAGAGACACTGGACCAGTGCAGTCTAGATAGGCAAACACCTCTCACCCGGTGGAGATGTACGTGTATCCTAATCACGCTGAAGTTTTCCTGTGAGAAAGTCCAACGCTGGACTGGATGGGCAACCACCTCTCAACCAGCGAGGATACATGGGTATCCCAAAACACGTTGAGGTTTTCTGGTGAGAAAGTCCAACTCTAATTAAACTGGTGCAATGAAAACCAGTGTCATGCAATCCCGCTTCTGAGACCCACCGAGAATACAGGGTCAAGCCCTGCGATACTCTGAACCTCTTGTAGTCCTTTCGGGGACCACAGGACCTATTGAGGACCACAGGAGTAAATTCAGTAGGATCACGAGGCGGTCTTGGTGGTAGAAGCGAATGAAGAAGTGTATGACGCATACCTTTAAGCTGGAATGCATATGCTAAACTATTCATGTGGCACCCAGCGTAACATTCTGACATCACGGAATTATATTTTTTTTTAAAAAGTGTATGAATATATATATTATGTTCCAAAAGTTAAACTTTACACTTTCCAGAGGCCATCGTAGGAAGCCAAATGCAGCTACATGGAGAGAGAGTGTATTATTTTGTAGAGAAACACTAGAAGTTTTAGATAACTTTAACAAGGACTCAAATGTGAGGCCAACCCTCCCCCATGACACCGCACACGTCAGTGTGATATGTCCATGACTCACTGCTCCAGAATGATGCTCAGATCCTTTTGAAGTAGGGGTACTAAACACTGTCTTGTATGTACCCCCACAAGAAAATGTCACAAGATGTCAGGTCATTTGATCTAGGGGGCCACCTACACTGACCTCCAAAAAGCGCAAAGGTACTTTTGGAACCAATGGTCTGTTGTACCTTGACAAAACAGCTGAGAACCACTTAAATGCCTTTGAATGTAACTGCTACAGAAGAATCCTTCAAATATCATGGACACAAAAAAAAAACCAAATATATCCATACTACAAGAAATAAATATTGAAGAAGGCTGGCTAGTAAAGAAGATTAAACAAAGAAAACTTAAATATTTTGAACACATTAAACGTCATGAGAATTTAGAGAAGACAGTCTTGAAAGGGTACATAATGAGAAAAAGAAAGAGGAAGACCAAGACAAAGATGGCTGCAAGACACCACTGATGACCTGCGAATGGACACATCAGCCACGGGGCATCTTGCTTACAACCGAGAGGCCTACAAGAGAGCTGTTCTGCAAGGGACATGCAAATGACTGACTGACTGTTCTGTTGTAAAGAGCACTATGATATGAAAAACTTTTAGTCTCTTCACTTATTTCCTTTAGACTAGAAAGTGGCTCATGTCATGTCATGTAACAAACAAGATTGTGGCTACAGTGGAGGCTGGACAGGCAAATGACCGGGCTGATATCCTGTATGAACTCAAGAGAAGCTAGTTGAATCGCTGATTCAAGTAACAGTTCTGAATCTGCAACCATGAACAGATTGCCAGAACAATAATGTCAGATGTGGAGTGGCCAGACAAGCGTGATACAGCAGGAAGCAAAGAAGACGGGTTAATCAACATAGAACTGGTATCATCAGCTGCCAAACACTGGTGAAAATATTGAAGATGGGAATGGAATACTTATGGACTAATCATCTGATGTGCAATGAGGATGATCCATTGTCTAACAAAATTAGGAAATTATACCAGAGACAGTGCCATAGGATCATTATCATGTGCAATATGCCCACAAAAGGCTAAATATTATCATAGATGACAGTTTTATGGTTTCATTCATTCATTCATTTGCATGTCCCTTGCAGAACTGCTTCCATAACAGCTCTCTTGATTGTATTATGGCTTCATATACTAGATACTTTTTTTCCCTCTCATAATGTTGACTCCATCTTTCACCATTTCCATGCTGTGACATTCCACTCTCAAATAGAATTATATCTGAAAGATATAATTATACATCCTTTCCATTTCAAATGATATGTAGAAAGATTAAGTATACCTAAGTTAATTTGTAAAGGCTTACCATATAACTTTTAACGGCCCATGTTTCGGTTAATTGGGAATTTATGACACTGGTAACATGTGAATCAAGTACAAACAGCTTTAACAGTTTGACACGTGTCCAGGATTTTAGTAAAACTCATTTTTTTTTATAGGAGAAGAAGCCATTATTGACTATTCAATCTTCTGCTTTTCTGGTTGTGACACTTTCTTCCACTGTAAATACAGTTTGGCAACTCTGTCCTCAAAAAACACAAACCTGTAGCAAAACCACTAAGATAGCTTACCAGCCTCCAACATGTACCACAGCTCTGTCCTCCAAAAACACAAACCTGTAGCAGAAGTGTTAAGACAGTTTATCAGCCTCCAGCATGTACCACAGATATGTCCTCCAAAAACACAAACCTACAGCAAAACCACAAAGATAGTTTATCTGCCTCCAACATATAGCACAGCTCCCTATGGTATTTTTTGAGGTAGACCATCAGAATGAGCTGTTCAAGTCACAACAATGTAATCTGGGACAGGCAGTGCATGAATATAACTGTTCATTAAAATATATTTCTTAAAAAAAATACATAATAAATTTTTAAAAAATAATACTTTTTTTGTTTTCTCCATAATGTAACAAAACTGATGTGTATTAAATATGTGTTTATTGTAAAATAAAAAGGTCAATTAAAATGAAAAAAAAAAAAAGCTTAATTATAAAAAGAATTTACATTCCACGCATGCTTAATCAATGATTCTCATAATGTGATTCATATCAGCACATAACACCTTTAACAAGCTGCTGCAAGTTACTACCAAAAAAAAAATCTCCGCTCATGAACTGGACTCAGTTACCATGAGGAAAATTTTAAAAGCATCATATCATATAAGGAGTCTGTTACTGTTATTTCACATACTCTCAGAGCTTAAAAGACAAAAGTAAAGCTGGCTTCTCATCAGACCCCCCCTCCCCCAGCCAAGGGAAGCTCACCAGTCCCATCCTCACTGGCCAGGTTGTAATGTGAAAACAACCTGCCACATGAACTGCATGAATGTAGGACAAGGGTCTTTGGGTCAGGGATCCTCATCAACATGTCTTCCAAGACTCCAAATAGTCACACAAAAAAAATAAATAAATAAAACAAAAAAAATTTTAGTACAAATATGTCCTATCATTTCTACTTTGTCACTTCTACTGGTCTCAAGCATCTGTGTCAAAACTCTCATCCTAGGACAAACTTTTGTTCAAACTGAGAAATGACTTAAGCATTCTGCTTTTCCATGCATGCCTGAGCTCTGTATTCATCAATACTTGTTAATGCCAAAAAGCCTGACTTTATGAAGCTGTGGCATCTTTGGAATCAAACTGATTGTTAAAGCAAAGGCATTTATAATGAAATGGAATCTGTTATAACGTGTGTAGAAACTCGCCAGGAAGAATCTGCGGACGAAAACGGCAGACTATAAACAAGATGAACAAGACGCGCTTCTTCACACAAAAATGCAAGTTAAATATATATTTAAATATCTGTGATTCTTCTGCTTTAATCCTTCATAGCGTTAAAGCATAACAACAACAGCCATGACTTAATCTTCTTCTTCTGTGTTCATCCTCAAAATTGTATGGGCTGCTCTGTGTTACCATTAAGCACCTTGCAGCTCAACAAATCTGAATTTGGCTCAGGTATATTTAGAACCGGTGGGCCGGCTAGCGTAGTGGTTAGAGCACTCGTCTAGCAACCAAATGGTCGAGGGTTCGAATCCCCAGCTGAGCGGGATTTTTTTTCCGACCAATACGGCCCTGAGGTCGACCCAGCCTCGTAAAATGGGTACCAGAGAAAATCTGGGAAGTAAAGGCAGCGAGGAAAGGAACTGGTCACCCTACCTCACACGCTGATGACCCAGCATAATGAGGTCTCTAACGCTTCACCCCCTACGGCATTTGAAATGCTATGGGACTATCTTTACTTTACTTTTTATATTTAGAACCTGGTCTAAATGTCTCCTCATTCAGCTTGAGTGCTGCTACAAGTCCTTGAAATGCACAACTTATTATGAGACCATATCAAGCAGATTTTCATTTCCTACACTCAGGCCTGTTCACAAAGTGAGGCTCCCAGGCTTCTTAACTGGCAAAACCCTATCTCACTTGAAAACAGGCTTGACATAAGAACTTACTGAAACAAGGTTGGGACTGATATGATCCTTGTCTTGGTGTTACTGCTGCTCTTTGAGAGGGCTTTGACTTAACCCTCTAATGTACACTCTGGGATATGTGAGAAAACCAATGTCTGTCTATTATCACAAAGCTTTCTTATATCTTATATCCTTCCCGTGCCGTTAAACGTCACATAGGGCTTGCAAAGTAGTTTGCCAATTTTTCCTGTCTTCGGCGAGTCTTTCAACCTCATCAAAGGATTTTATGCCTGTTAATTTGGCCTCTCTTAATAATGTCCTCTTTAGAGTTTCACGCGGTCTGCCTCTTTTTCTTTGGCCTGTTGTGTTCCACTTGAAAGCTTGTTTTGGGATTATCTGATCATTTCTTCTCATCAAGTGACCAACATATGTCCATCTCCTTTTCCTGATCACCCATGAGACTGGTTGTCACAAAGCTTTACTACCATACTAAAACAACCTAAACAGTTTTTATGCACAAGTATGCATAACTAATCACTGCATTAAAGCTGTTATAACAAATAATTAGATACTTTTAAAAGACTTTCTTAGTGACCATGATTTATATCCAAATGATAATGCTGAACATGAGACCAAATTATGAATGACTTAACCTTGTGCTGAAGGTATTGCTGATGTAGTGCTTGGTAACCCACTGCTGACTGCTTGTGTCAGGGCTGGTGAACCATAGCCAACCAAGACCTTGTTCCACCTCCATCTTGGTGCTCCCAGAAACAGGCACACTATGGCTAATGGGGCAGGACTGGTGGTACCAAATCCTTCCCTGCTTTGAACTCCAATCAGGCTAGGAGGTGCCATAACCCATTCCCCATACAACACAATGCTATGCTTCCACCATTCACTGTACTGGCTGCAAAGAACACCTGCTCAAAGCTCCAGGGAGACAGACCAACTACAACAATAACCTACAGATCAAGTAAAGGAGGCAGAAGATGGTCTTATGCTGCACATGAAATAGTAAAATGATTTAGACACATAAAGAGAAGAGAGGACATTGTAGATCCAGAAGCATATACAGACAAACTGAGGCAGAACTTACATGCTGCAGAAATGATCAGATGTAAGAACTGAGAGAGAGAGTGAGAGAGAGGGAGATGAAGAAGCATTTATCAAATACAGTTTTCATTTATGCCTTATGCAAATGTACAAAAACAAGATTGATGACAATATCATTAAACAAGTTCAATACAGAATAAGATAATGCTTTCATTTTCTTGAATATGGATTTGTAGCATTCATTTTCTGAAGTAAAAGGCAAAACTTCATTCCCATACCATAAGGCATACTGGGGATACAGTGTTAGGTTTGTATTTCCAAGACCATCAGCACATGAAAGTGTGATATGGTCAATATCACACTCGACCACATTTACTTTCCCATATTTTCTCTGATACCCATATTTTAGAGGCTGGGTGGACCCCAGTGCCTTTCTGATGTAGTGGGACCAGAAAAAAACCTCACCATTAGGACTTGAATCTGGTACCACCTGATTAGTAGACAGAGAGCCTAACCACTCGGCTAACCAGGCCTCATTTCCTGAAATGCTGTCTTCAGATATGGTCAATGGTTGCAGTACATTCCAGAATTACAACAACAAACACCACATATCATATCAACATTATACTCACAAAATTACTGGAACTGTGGTCAGGAATTTTTTGGTGGCTGTGAACTGCTTTCCATAGTCAATCTGTTCCCACTGAGTCTCTAAACGTGAGCTGCCCTGGTCAGAAGTTTCCCAAGGTGTGCCCTTTGTTACATGAAGCATCACAAACATGCACTGGAGAGTGACCACAAACTTAGATTAGTAATAATAATAATACAAATTAAAATCACAGGATTGCCATCATGGTGTACTATGGTATACAAGCAGAAACACCCACATACAAAATAACATTGTTGCTGCCCTATATACTTAACCCATGAATGTCATGGCTTTCCTCTTTTCTCCAGGCATACAGAAGGAAAATATAATCCACTGACACCAATATTCTCTGGATATTACTATGGCACACATCCCATCTTCTCCATTCATCTAATGAAGGGAAGAAAGCCATCATCATCAGGTGCCGTGCCGACTGGCGTTGGTTATTACGTCTTCTCCAGAGTACGCGATCCTTCATGCAGGCCATCAGTTCAGTTGGTGATCTCCTCTCACACCATCCCGTCAGACTGTCCAGTATCATTTCTCTTGGTCTTCCTCTTGATCTTCTTTCTTCTATTTTTCCTGTTGTTATAATATTTTCAATGCCTCCTCTTCTCATTGCATGTCCTATGAAAGTACATTGTCTCTCTCTTATCTTTTTGACAAGGTTTTTTTGTCTCTCCAGCTCTTCTCATACATTCTTCATTAGTTATTTTTGCTGTCCAGGGGATTCACAACATTCTTCTAATAAACCACATTTCTGCTGCTTCCAATGATTTTTGTGCAGACTTGCCTATTGTCCATGATTCACTTCCATATAACAAGATAGGTTCAATACAGCATTTTAGGACTCGTTTTCTAACATTCAATGATAAAGATGTGTTAGCTAATATGTTTCTCATTCTCTGAAATGCAGTCTTTGCTTGGCCTATGCTGTTCATAATTTCTGTTCTGCATTTCCCATCTGAAGTTATTACTGCTCCAAGGTACTTGAATTTCTGCACCTGCTTTAGAATAGTTCTGTTTAATTTAATACCGCATGCTGATGGATTCTGTTTCTTAGATATAACCATAGTCTCTGTCTTCTTGATTTTCAAAGTAAGGCCTTTCTGTTCACTTTCTTTGGCGACTTTATCCAAGAGAATTTGCAGGTCTTGTTGGTTCTCAGCTATCAGTACTGTGTCGTCAGCATATCGAAGGTTGTTAATATTGTATCCTCCAGTTTTTATGCCTGGTTCTGTGATGATTGTTCTTAGAATATTCTCGCTATACAGAGAAAAAAGGTCTGGTGATAGTACACATCCTTGTCAGCCATGATAGTCAATTCTCATTATTACTTGGAAAAATATCACCCATATTCTTGCTTTCACTGCAGGAATATACAAAAGCCAGGCCACACAGCTCTCTCCTGGAGAGGCATCATCCCATCATCATGCACTCACCCCAGGGAGCGAGGAAAACCATGACAAGCAGCTCTTATCATTATCTACCTTTGTCGGCAACTAGACAGAAGTCTCACAGCAGTCAAAAAAATAATGACAAATGACTTTATTCAAGAAATGCTACAGTAGATCTGTTGTTGAAATGCTGGGAGCAGAGGAGGAAGATGCAGCGTTTATATGGGTTTTGCTTGTGTTGCGTACCTGTTATGTGATTTTCGGCCTGCCACATCCGACTTCAGAGCGACTTACTTTCAGGACTGGGTTTGCCTTCCCATTTTGATCCCTACTTAATTAGCCAGGCTAATGAATGTTTCCAGGGGATACAACTGGGAGGTAAAAGAGGGTCTTGGTATGCTATGGTTCACCAACCCTGATCCAAACAGCCAGTCTTGTTCACCTTGAGTTTTGTGTCTTATGATTATATACAGAACAGACCGTTATATTATCAGTTACATTTTTCATGTCTTGCATAAGGATTCTTAAAAAACTCACCACATCATGTAACACATTAGTCAGCGTCCAGGCTACAGCCACTGAGAAGAATGGAACAGAAAGCAGGAGAAGATGTACCCCAAACACCAGTAACATATACGTGAGCCATATGCCTTTGCTGTTGAAGTATGAATGAGTGGGATTGCTGTCACTATAAGCCACGCCCACATTCATCTTGATGTCAGTAAAAATTAATGTTGAAAGTCTGTGCACCTGAAAAACAAGATGACCGTGATATTAAGCTGTTCGGCCCAATACAAAACTAAAATGTATCTTGATTATTTTCCTTCTCATTTGTTACTTTACAGTTTTACGCCAGTGACTGCGTATATTTTATGAGCGTACTTCACTACTATGCCAGTAAATCTTCAACTTAAAAAAAATATCTCAAGATATTACTTGTTTACCCACAAAGTCGCAACTGTATGCTGGTACTGGTGTGTGAGCGTTGGCTCCGTGTAAATTGCACGTAGTGCTCGTCATGGGCGAAGCGATGAGTCACAGCGAATATATGTTACCTTGCTAAAAGCCGACCTATTAGTGGATATATCCAGAAACGATGGAAACACTTCCAATTAATTTTTGTAAACTGCGCGTAGTATGTGACCGGGATCTAAGTATACCCACCGTTTAATAGTTTCTCCTGCCTACATGAGCCTACTTGACGTCTGGCGGAAGTGCCATAAAACAAAACATTCACGGGGCGATAATAAAGAATTTTTTTCTTCTGTATTTGGATTGTCTTCCCGTCGCCTCTCTTTAATATAAGAAAGAATATTGAATCCACAGAAAATACAGCTGAATAGCATCTTGTCTCGTGAAGCGGTTATAAACAAACAGTTCGCAGACCACTAGGAGTCATAGCCCACAGGGGGCCTCCCCTTTTCTCCCGCCCCTCACCACCACCCAGCGTCAGAAGTTTATGGGGCGAAATGCTTACTGGTGGGAGTAGGGTGTACTTCTTGATATCTGAGCAGTTCTTTTGCTCTCAACAACAGTTTCCTGTTTGGTAGCACACCTGGCAATACATGAATAATTAGTGTATAAGTATATAAAACTAAATCTATAACTATACACGAAGTCACTGCAATAAAGATGTGATAACAAAGTATAAACTAGAACAAAAAAAACAGGAACAGCATTATTACTTAACAAGCACACAGTTGTGACGTTTCGGTGTGAATCTTAATCATACAAAAAACACACAGGACGAAGAAACAAACACACACACACAGACAGACAGAGAGAGAGAAGAGAAAATATAAATTCACATGAATGCTATGTAAAAAATAGGAGTGGACAAAATATAATGAAATAAAATGACTGGGGCACTTACTTATGACTTGTAAGAGTGTGTGTTCAGATATGCGCATGGTGGAGTGTAGAGAATGTTTAAATGGAGACTTGTGATGTGTGATAGGTGGGTCATAAATAGGGAGGGGGAAGGAGAGGGCAACCGTGGAAAAGGGAGAGCGTGATATAAAGGTAATCTAGCCAAGAGAAGGTGGAATAGGTGATTATAGTTGAGGTAGAAGGGTTGTAATCTGATGCTGTGAGGAGGTTCTGAACCATGTGTTACAAGTGAGAAAGAAGTAGAACTTAGGGCTGATGGAATATGATTGTGGAAGAGGGAAATGTTAGGTGTAGCTGAATTACAAGTTCAAACCATGCGGTTCCAGTGTACCACATTCATGAATGTAGCAGTTCTCATGTGCTAGGTGGCTTCTGTTATCATCATGATATTGTTTGATGCCTGTTACTAGAAAATCAGATTCGTCTCTGTGGTTGGGGCATACTGAAGTGATTAGAGACTGGTTTCAAAGCATCCTGGGTGATATACAGTTTTTCTGCATGTGGTCACCAAATCAGATCAATTTCACCAATATAAGTTATCATGTATCTTTTGCATACAATAGCATTTATCACGTTACAGGACTCACATGTGAATCCATCACAGAGAGTGAGGATAGTTTTTGAAAAGGTGATTGTTTTCATTTCCTAGACTACAGGGCAGGTAGCACAGCGAGGACTACTACATCTTCTGGTGTCACTATATGCAAGTTTCCACTTCAGGTGACCATGGACAAAGATGTTCTTGAGATTTGGTTCCCGTTTGTACACTTGTAAGGATTGATCAGAGAAGACGTCATGAGTATCAGGGTCGAGCTGAATTAGTGGCAGATGGCGATAAAGAATTTTTTTAACCATCTGACCATGTGGGTGAAAAGGAAGTACTAATTTAAATCTGTCGGATGAGGTAACAGTTTTTTCTTTTTATTCTGTATGCCTCTTTGTGGCTCAATTTTTGGATACTTTTTGGTTAAATGCTTTCCAAAGGACATTTTCTGGATAGTGGCGATGACGGAAAATTCTAATAACTTGTTGGACTGATCCATAAAGTCCAAGTTATCTTGACATAGGCGGCGAAGACGGAGGAGTTGGGAGTATGGGATGGAGTTGTTACAAGCTTCAGGATGAGAGGAGGTGTAAAGTAATTATGTATGGCTGTTGGTGGGTTTGTAAAATACAGAGGTGACAAGACTGTCTGTGCCAATATGTATAAACTAGGAAAAAAGCAGGATCAGCTTTATTATTTAACGATAACACACTTATGACTTTTCGGTGCGAGCCTTTGTCAAACAAAAACAAACAGGACAAAGAATCAGAGAGAAGAGACAAAGTATAGATTCACATCAAACTTATTTAAACAAAATTTTTAAAAATTAATAAAAAATTAACTGAATGAAAACTTATCTCTGTCCTTGTAAAGGCTCAAAAGTATCACTTGTGTGGATTCAGGAACATAAATGTGTCCGTTATCAGGGTTATAACGCATTTGTGCTGAAAGGTGCAAAATAGTGCATGGTTGAGTGTAGAAAATGTTAAGAGACAAGATATGCACATAGAAGGAGCAGAGAATTATACACAGAACAGGGATGACTGGAGAGTCAATGTGATGATATGTGAGGGTAATAAACTATGTGTAACAAATGAGAATGAGTATGATTGTGGAAGATTATATGCAGCTAAATAACGAGTTCAAACCATGTGGTTCCAGCGTCCCATAGTCTTGAATGTCACAGTTCTCAAGTGCTTAGCGGCTTGTGTCATCTGTGTGGCACTGTTTGATGGCAGTTACCAGAAAATCAGATTTGCCTCTATGGTTGGGGCCATTGAAATGATTAGGGATGGGTTTTGAAGCATGCTGGGTGATATCGTACAGATGATTCTGTATGTGGTCCCCTAATATGAGGCCAGTTTCACCAATATAAGTTATCCTGCATCTGTTGCATACGATGGCATATATTAGATATTTTGTTATCTAAAAAACTGACAGACTTGTCAGAAATGTCACAAGTGAATTTGATGTTCTCATTAAGCAAGTTGACGAATTCAATAAAATTTTATAGCTTGTCCTTTGGCATACTGGTGACTCCAATTCCACCATTGATGTACCTTTTATGGAAGTCCAAATATGGGAAACCTACACTGGCAGACTCCCAGAATTCTATAAAAGGTACACCAATGTTGGCATTGGAGTCACCGGTATGCCAAAGGACGAGCTAGAAAATTTTATTGAATTCGCCAACTCGCTTAATGAAGAACATCAAATTCACTTATGACAAGTCTGTCAACCTTTTAGTCATTAAAATATCTGATGGCACAGACAGTCTTGTCACCTATGTATTTCAAAACCTCCTCTCTGCATTAGATTACAAATCCCCCACCCCAATCATCTATTCCACCCACCTTTCTCTTGGCTAGATTACCACTGTATAACTCTTCTTTCAGAGGTCACCTCCCCCTCTCTGTTACCTACTTATCACACATTGCAAATCACCATCCAAACACTACCATTCCCACTACTGGAAGCTGCTTCTTACAAGTCACAGCTAAGTGCTCCATTTATTTTTTTTTTTTTCATTCCTATCTGTCATGTAGCATTCATGTGGACTTATATTTTATCCTCTTTTCCTATTTCTTTGTCCTGTATGTTTTCATTCCTGGTTCAAATCCCAGGGGATTCTCTTGTGATTTTTCTTTCTCTCAAGTCTCACTAAAGTGTTTTGTCTACGATTTTTTCGAGGTCTAATCCTACAAAACTGTGTTCTCTAATTTTGCTTTCCTAACAGTTCTCTTGAAGGCCTTTTGGTTGTAAGCAAGATGCCCTGCTGCTGATGTCTCTATTTGCAAATCATCAAACAATGTCTTGCAGCCATCTTTGTCTTGGTCTTCCTTTATTTTTCTCTTTATGTACTGTCTTTTCCAAACTCTCATGACATTTAACATGTCCAAAATACTTAGTTGTTTAATCTTCTTTACTAACCAGCCTTCTTCAATATTAAAATCTTGTAGTGTGGATATACTTTTTCTTTTTTCTGTCCATGATATTTGAAGGACTCTTCTGTAGCATTTACATTCAAAGGCACTTCTCAGTTGTTTGATTAAGTGTCCAAGTCTTACAGGTATACACTGCAATAGAAAAGATGCACCCTTAAACTCTTAACAATAAATCTGGAATTCACCAATTTCAAACATGGAAGCATACAAAATATCTAAAGATTTTTTATTTGCTCACAAACAGTGTAATTTATTTTCATGTACAAAAATAATGACAAATAAAAACTTTCAAACATCTCTCCCAGCCACAACCAAATAACAAAACAAATAAAGAAATAAACCTTAACTTGTAATATTCTGCACATGCCATACCCATACTAGTCAAGGTTAAAATTTATATGATCTAAAAACATCCTGCCCACCTAACAAAATCTCATAAGGAAGATAAAATTAAGTGCTATTCTTTCATAGTTTTAGTAATATAAGTGAGATTTTTTTTTTTAGTAATTTAAGTGAGATTAGAAGTAACAAAAGATTATCAGCTGTGGATAAATTAATCTCCATCTTGTATTCTAATAAGCCATTCATTAATTTCAAATGTAGAAAAAAAAAACAAAAACTGTAGCACTTACACATTAACTGACTCAGATGAATATTCCAGCATATGAATTGTGTTTCAGCAAGTGTTCACACATGAGTGATTAAAACAGCAGCCTTAAACATGTGGAGAACTCTTGTAACTTATATATATATATATATATATTAAAATGTCATGATATACATAACAGACTATGAGAAATTATTCAGAAAGAACAGCCATATGGATCACTCAATATTATCCTTGAAATGTGGCTTCAGAGTGAGTTGATTACTACATTGTCAAAAACTACGAAGTTCAATGATGCAAGGATATGGATGGGGCTAAATTACAAAGTTCCATATTGGATGAAAAAAATAAATGGAGATTATCAGCTGTGAGCTTCTGTACAAAAAACATAGTATGATAACAAAGATAAGGAAAAAGGCAATCATTATAACTGGGGCACGTGATGAGAAGGAAGAAACTGGAGAACATCATAACAACAGACAAAATTGAAGGAGGAGAGGCACAAGAAGACAGAGGGAACAGATGTTAAAAGGCCTGACACTGTGGCATTGAAAGAAATCAGCAACAGAGTTAATCAGAAATGTTAAGGACAGAGATTTGTGGAGAAGTGTGACCGCCCACATTGCCTGGCATGGCACGTGATGATGACGATAATGAGCTTCTGTAATGGATAAATGAAGGTTAAGCCATTTCAAAGTTAGAAAACATTTACACTATCTAATATCCTTGATGCCCATGAATATCAAAAGATGATAGACTTCTAGCTTGAAGAGTGTGCCTCTGATCAATATTATCAATTAATGAAATGTGTTTATGGGAAAATAATGTTTAGACATATTTCATTCAGAGACCTGATTCCAGTGCACCAGATCAACCAACACATTAAGACTTCCACCTCTTTTCTAAGCTCAGGGAGCACATCAAAGGACATGATTTTCCTTCAGATGATGTCACGAAGACCGGTAAAGCAATGGTCTACTGCTACAGTATCATAAGACCTGTGGAGTGCTGGTAGTGGTACATAGACAGTCTAGGGACTTGGTGGAGAAGCAATAGTTTAAAGGTCAAGAACTTTGTTTAGGTTTAATTTAAATCCTTGCATGGACATCTGAGTGAAAAAATAAATACCAAGCATTCAGATCTGTTTTCTGAGTAGTTAAAATAAATCAGTGGCCCATAGCCTAAGAGCTGGCAAAGACCTTGCTCCACCTCCCCAGTGATACCACCCAGAACAGGCCTAGTCTAGCTAATGGGACAGGGACACCATAGTCCTCATGGTGATGGAGTCTGCTAATGAAGTACTGCACATCCCTTGCTTTTTTTAGTACCACTCAGGGACTTGAAAAATAGTGGCTGTAACCTGCTCCAGGCATATCTTAATAACAGCAGCTAAAGATGTGGTTCCAGTAAAGAAAACACAAAAGAATGGATGGATTAAATAGGCACATGAGAAATGTAAAGAAATGAAGATGAATTGGAAAGTGACAAAGAACAACAAAGAGGAACATAAATCTTTAACAAAAGAAGTAAGAAGAAACAAGAAAAGACACAAAACAAAACATACAACATTGTTGTGAAAGAACAGAAGGACATCAAAAGTGTGGAAGAGATAGTGAAATATTTAAAGAAATGAAGACATTGACGAGAAATGTCACACCTAAGTTAAATGTAATTTGTGACGAGATGGGAAAGACCTTGACAGAGATAGGAAATTCTAGAAAGACGGAAGGAATACTGCAGAGGAATGTATGAAAAAACTGACTGTGAAAGCAGAAATCAACAGTGTGAATTATTATTAAGGAGAAAGAACCCAAACCAGCAATTGAAGAAGTTTTAAGAACAATAAAGAATCTGAAAAATGGTAAATCACCAGGATGTGATAACTGCTGAACTTATTAAAGCAGGAGGAAAGGAATGTGCAACAATCTGTAATGCACTGTGTAAAAAAGATATGCCATTCAGGTATTTGGCCAAAAGAATGAAAAAGAACTATATTCATACCATTGCCAAAAAAGGGTAACTTGAAATCATGCACAAACTACAGAACTGTTGCCCTGATTAGTCATGCCAGTAAAATTCTGTTAAAAATCATAATGGGTAGACTTCGAAAGAAAGTAGAAGAAGAAGTCAATATGGTCCAAGCTAGTTTTAGACAAGGAAGAGGAATAAGAGATCATATATTCAATATAAGACTAATAATAGAGAAATGCAGAGAATTTAAAGTGAATCTAAATTATCTTTTATAGACTATTCAAAGGCATTTGATTGTGTACAGCACCAGAAACTTTGGGAAATAATGGAAAAAATGGGATTTCCAACACATGTGATACAATATCACTGCTGTATCTAGACAAACAGGCTGCAGTAAGAATAAATGGTGAAACAACAACTTGGTTTGACATAAAACAAGGGGTCCATCAGGGTTGCATACTGTCACCTTACTTATTTAACTTGCATACTGAAAATATAATGAGGAATGTTAGAGAGAATGTAGACAAAGAACATTACGATGCCATAACAATGGAGGTTATACCAGAGATTAGATATGCTGATGACACTGTCCACACACATAAAGGAATAGAAAAACTAATTATGTCAGTCTGTAAGAACAATGAAGAGCAAAACCTCTATCTTAATGTGAAGAAAACTAAATTGATGACAACTGACAAAACAATAAGGCAGCTGAAATATTTATCAATGAGGAAAAATTGGAAGAGGTGGAGAGTTTTGAATATCTTGGATCATTACTAACTAATAATGGAGATATAATGAGGGAAATTAAAAGGAGGACATCTATCTCTCTTCAAAATGTAAAACAACTAAAGAAGCTGTGGAGAGGCACAGACAGAACTACAAAAACAAGATTTTTAAGGGCATGTATCTTTCCCATCGCAACTTATGCCTGTGAGACTTGGACACTTAACAAAACAGCTGAGAGACACATGAATGCTTTTGAATGTAAATGCTACAGAAGAGTTCTTCAAATATCATGAACACAGAAAAGAACAAATATATCCATACTACAAGAACTTAATATTGAAGGTTTGCTAGTAAAGAGGATTAAACTGAGAAAACTTAAATATTTTGGACACATTAAATGTCATGATAATTTAGATAAGACCATCTTGGATGGGCACATAATGGAAAAAAGAAAGAGAGGAAGACCAATGCGAAGATGGCTGCAAGACATCGTTGATGATCTGCAAATGGATGCATCAGCAGCAGGGCATCATGCTTACAACCAAAAGGCCTACAGCAGAGCTGTAAAGGAGGCAAAGTTCTGAAAGGGAAGTGCACATGACTGACTGAACCTGCTCCCATGCTGACATGATATTGTGTCTCTGCATCCTCATCACATCAGTTATGAAGATCACCACGTCATAGTACATGGGAGATAGAAGAAGAGGACCACAACCATCACCGATGAACATTTACCATTATATTTTGGATGAACCATCACAGATGTGCATTTACACTGTGTTACCTTATCCTTGTGCCCATTATCACTAAGGAGAATTTACAGAGCAGATATACTCTAGAACTGCTCACTATTTATACAATATTTGTATGATCCTTTATTTATGATTCACACAGTGTCCAATCTTTTTACAAAATTTTAGCACTCTGAATATAAATATTGCAGTTTAATACTGGAAATATTAAAAGTAAAAAAAGCAAGATATATATAATTATATATATACACAATATGTGTATGTGCATGCACATGCACACATACACATAGTATTTAGTGTGGAGTTTCACAAGATGAAACAAGCTAACAATCAATATTCTAATGATGAATATACCCTGGAAAATGTCACATTTAATAGCTTATGTTCATATATAATGGGGTAATGGCAGCTATAAACCACAATGTGTACTGATTTATGTATGCAGTATATGATAATTAAGTAATGGCCATAAGCAATGGCTTCTGATTCAATAAGCTACAGCATATTTTGTTCTCTTTTTGGGTACTGAGCTGAATGCCCAAGTATGGGCTGGTTTATTGTAGCATGTGTTCCCACAGTGATAATTCTAGTTTTTAGCTCAAATATTTACTCAGTATGCATTCTCTTCCTTCTCTCTCTCCCTTTTTTATATGTATATATTTATGGGCATTAAGCACCGACAGATCTTTGTTTCTGTAACTTTACTTTCAGATTCATGGTAACGTAACATTATGCCGGTAGACAGTTTTGAAGCAGACAGTTATCAGCTGTTAACAGTTTTGTTCAGGATCATCTTATTTAGCTGCTCTCTTCATGGCTGATTCTAACAATGTTGGATTTGTATAACCAGTCACGGTAACAGCAAGCAACATTTGTGTTGCAAGATCTGTTTCCCTTGCTTATAACATTACACCCACGTTCGATGTCAAATCACAGCGTACAACTAACAGTAGCGACTTTTTCTTACACGCTCCTCCTGAATCTGTTATGTTAGGTTATGTTATGTTACATTATGGACGAATCATCATCATCATCATCATTGCACTCCAGACATGTCCACAGCATCTTGAATCTGATGAGCTGGCATCTCATCCTCCAGCCAATCCACAGAGAAAGATCAACAGAGATGAAGGCAAATGATTTTCATTATACATTCAAGGTCAGTGGTTATCAAAATAAAGCTTTTCACAACTGCCATGTGCAAACATTGGTGTTCACCTGTAGATATGACATGTGAGCTAGAAATATGTACTCAGTATGAGCTGACCGTGTATTTCTTTGCAAAGACAAAATTGTACAACTATCATCATGAAGGCATGAGTTAGAACAAGAAATTGAATCAGATAAATGAGTGAAAACTACGAGGTAAGTCAGAAAATTTAGAAGCTGAATCCTTAACAATAAAAAGAAAGTTTAGAATTCTACAATCTAAGCATGTGCTACAAGTACATATACCAAGTCTCACATCTCTGATTAAACTTCGTATTTTCTGGAGAGCTTTCTTCCTCTTTTCATTATTTTCTTGTGAAACACAATTTTCTGTATCGAAAACAGCAATAAAGAACTTTTAATTTAAAAATATTTTTCTAAAAGATATGTTGAACTGGTGTTCTCAAACAGAAAAGGAAACTTCCCATCTCCGGATGATTTTTTCATTTATGGTTTAGAACTGATATTTGAAAAATTTTGACATTTTATGTCTCTTAGAAGGTCCCATTATAAATGCTCATTCTTTAACTCATCGACTGCCATCCTCACTAAAGTGAGGTCTTCCGGTTAGTCTAGTGATTGGCATCATCGCTATAGCGAGGTTTGCTTCGTTGCAGTGTAAAACCAGTGTAACTTTTAATTGTACACAGTTTATCTGCACGTCTGGTGATCTTTCATAATTCAATCCAAAGCATGGCTAACAACCGAGGGAAATCAATGTTTTTATTAGAGAAATTTCAATATTTATTGTGATTTTGGAGGCATAAGGACATGTCCTATGACCAGACCACTGTTCCTAAATGTACCCTAAGTACATCTAGACCTATTTTAGTGAGAATGCCACCACATGATAAGATTGGATGAAAATTTAAGTAGATCTGGACATCGCCGCAGCTAAAATCATCACGCTACTTCTTTTTTCCTAAAAAAACTCTTCATTTATGAAATCTTACATTTACAGCTATTTTCATGCACAATATGTATATTTTTAAAGTGGAAATACTTTGTACATTCACTTTTACAACTATACCCCCTATACATATCCAGACCTGCGCTTTTTGTGTGGCACAATAGGAACGTCCGCGTTTTTTTCTGTGGCATGAGAAGAGTTAAATTTAAAAATGCACTTCTGTAACATAACTATAACTTAAAAAAAAAAAAAAAATCTGTTCTGTGTACTGTTTTCCTGAATAAAATAAGGACCAAAATGGACGTCATGTTGGAAATGAAAGTTTTAAATCTAAAGCAGTGATCGTGTTAACCAGCAATTACTGGAAAATTACCAATTTAAAAAAAAAAAAAGAAGAAAAACTAAAACTTTTGAAGGTCACTAGTTACCATAACCAGTTCAGATTATGTATTAAAAAAAAAACCTACTTAGGTTTGTAATGTTTAAATCTTGCTGAAAATAAAGGTTGAAAAAAAAAACTGACAATAACATTTAATTCCCACTGATATTTGTAAAAAATTGTTTAATTTTACTTTAAAAAAAGGACTATAAAGTACATAATGTTGTATTGACAAAATTTATATTTTGGAAAGTACTTCATGCAAGCTGAAAGACAGGTATAGTTGTACTGGTTTCAAAAATTACTAGCACTATCACTGGTCTAAAGGTTAATTTTTTTTTTTTTTGCTGGTTTAAAAAAATACTAGTGCGATCATTGGTCTTAATTTTTTAAATGCTTCTTTACAAAGACAGTGTAAGAGATTAGGATCATGAATGATACAGAAAACTCTCTGTGTGAGAGGAACAACCAAACAACTATTCAAATTATGAAAGGACTAGCCTCCCTTCTCAGGCCAAGATTATCTTCACCATTGGAACAGCAGGTGTTTTGGAAGGGAGAGCACTGCAGTCATAATTCAAAAGTTATTGGTCTTTACAGCTTATCAAGATATTTTAATGTTCATTATGTGTTCTCCATCCTTTCTTTTCTCTTTCCTTCCTGTCTCAGCAGTATCACAACAGTAATAGGATTAAAACTCTATTTTGTTACACTGCTTACTAGACAATTAAAAAGATAGGATTATTACAGTTCTAAAGTTTAACACTTATAACATTTAGTAACAAAAACCATTCTAAATCATCCCGAACTGTGTTGAAGATGGAGTGCGTTGGCAGCAGCGCAATACCCGGGTAGAACAAGACACACACGCATCTTCGAGGTTAAGAATGGTCATGATACAATGCGGAACTCATACCGACAAGGGGCATCAGATCTTTGCATCAGCTCCTCATGGCTTTTCTCGTGCAGTGAGCATCTTGTGAAGATCCTGACCTCTGTTGCTTATTCACCCTTTCTACTCGAGTGGATCGGGAGTGCAGTTTGCGAAATAGGTCTTGGAACTTGTTGTCTGGGAAGAGTGTGATGAGGACGCCCTCCAGTACCACATACAGGATGCGCTTATTTAGAGTTTTGTATTGGAACATGTTGAAGACTCGTGCTACCCCCTTGCGTACAGCTTCTGCACCCATCATAGTGCAGACTTCATCTATTGGGATAAAGTATTCATTAAATAAACATCTTTAAAATGCCTAAGAATCTGTCTAAACAGCTTGTTAAATATTTGTTAACTACCCTTTCTGTCAGCTGGAAAACTCACATGCAGATACTATTAACAACAATGATACTTTTTTTTTTGTATCTTAGAAGTTGGTTTTTTGAGGAGGTGGATGTTAGCTGTTGTGGGATTTGTCAGTCATAATTTTACCAAACAGCTTCTCTCATTATTGATTATATCAACGCAGTAAAATCCTGTTGTAATGGACCCGGTTTATAATGTAGCCTTGCTAATAACAGACCAGGTCCGCAGGTCCTGGCCACGTTTCTGGATTTAGTGGACTAGTTTGCCAATCTCCTTAACTCTTTCGGAGCCTTTGGTCATTATAATGACGCTTCCGGTTTCCCATTGCGTACCAATGGTCATTATAATGATCATTGTTTGTTTCAATAAAACAACCGGTGTAACATTTCGATTGTACATATTTCGTCCGCGATTCCGGTGACACTTTTCAAAATGGTGAAAGAGTGCCTAATTACGAGCAATGCCGAGCGAGAAAAATGACGAGAAGCATGGAGATTTTTCAATTTTTGACGATGTAGATAGGGGTATGGACATAACCTATGGCCACCCCGCTGCTCTTGAATGTATTCCAAGTAGATCTAAACATATTTAGACGACTGGAGAAGTAGTTAGGAGGTTAGTTCAGACATTCATTCAGCGAGAATGCAACACAGAATCACAATATGAGATCGACAAGTAGATCTACACATTTCAGATGGTAAGTAGTGGTAAGTAGTGCATATCTAGACCTAGCCGATGGTGAGCTGGGCACAATCAGTGTCTAAAAACATCACATTACTTCTTTTTTCCTAAAAAACTCTGCATTTATGAAATTTCATTCATTTAGCTATACTTTGAAACATATTGAGTATACGGAAGTACATGGAAATACTGTTTTCCATTCCATTTTATAACTATACTCCCTAACCCTATCAAGACCCGCATTTTTACTCTGTTACTCCACAACACGTCTGTGTTTCTTCCTCCGGCACGGAAAGAGTTAAAAATTTGTTATAATGAAATTTTACTGTATTGGATTTAAATAATCAGCCATGGTCACACCGAGCAATGTCTGAATTTGTAGGTCCAGTCTCTTTGTCCTCGTGTTTCTTTTTCTCTTCAGCTTTAGCTTTGTTTCCCTTTCCACTAGCGTTGTGACCTTACACAAAGATGATCTTTATGTGACTCAGGTTTTTTCAGTCTTGTTCTGTTAATAATTCTTAAATATCTGACCTTCAAAAAAAAAGTGAATGATAAACCTCAGTAAATCTCTGCCCTTATTCTGAGATACAGATTAAGCCAAAATAAGGCTAACAACTAGAAATATGCATAGTGCGGTTGCCCATACTGATCATAAAACCGTAACTTTCTACAGCAGACATAAGCAGGACCCACAGCTTTATAATATCACTGCACTGGAGACTGACCATCCCAAAAATGAATTCAACATTTTCTGTACTGTCAGCCAGGCCATGATATCACAACCAGGCCAGAAGGGGTACGGATTTGATGCATTTCCCACTGGTAGATAAACTTGCTGGGGAACCTATTTCTTAACTTCACTTCATTTAAAGACAGTCAATGGAAATACTATGAACCTACAAATCATATCTAGGTGGGTTGGCCACCCACTGAGGAAACCCGACACCAGCAAAGCAAGACAGGCACTGACATGGAATCCTCAGGGAAACAGAAACTGAGGAAGACCTTGAAATACTTGAAGAAGAGAAATTAAGACAGTGTTCAGAGATAAGGGATACACATGGAAGGAAGCAGAGGATAAATCCTAGAACAGGGACGACGGTGGCTTATGCTCCCAAAGGAGCAAAAGGTGATGATGATGAATGGAAATTATCTCCCCTGCTAACGAAACTTCAGAAAAATGGAGATAACTAAAGCTATAGCAGAAAATGTTGGCTGATTCTGTCTGTGCTGAATGACTATTATAACTTTTATTAAGTTAAAAAAAGAATTATGTTTCTCCTAATAGTCTTCAAATTTTCGAGTTTACAATTGTAAAAAAAAAAAAAGGTAAAAAAAAATTTACAATTGTGCAAAACATACATCCATTCACTGTGAGGCATAGTTTACCTGGAACACTGCTCAGCATTTTTGCTTTACATAAAACCCTTGTTCTCATTTTGGCAGACTCATCACGAGGGATCTGAGATTCTGCTAACATACCATTTGGCCAAAATGAGTTCCTGCAAGGAAATAAGAAAAAAAAAAAGTTTCTTATGGAAATATAATTTGCTCATCTGATGGCAGCCATGCTGTTTTGGAAGTGAGCCTCTTTACGCAAATGACTGTCTCTTTACACAAATGCTTGTCTCTTTATGCAAAAGCTTGTGGTGAAAACTGTACATAAACCTACAGAAGGCAAAGTACACTGCCTCACTTTCCTTCCCTAATAAAATCAAACGTAACCGTTATGATTAAAAATATCAAGGATCTCATATAAAATGATTGCTAACGCCTTTCGCCAAAGCACTATGACATGAATGAATGACACTTACTATTTCTAAACAAAGTACCAATAATATATAAATGCTAGATGTAACCTACCAAAACTGATAGGAGAAAAAAAAGCTAACCACAAAATTTATTTTATCACAATATTTCTCATAAAGATTTCCCATTACATTAACTCATCGACTGCCGTCCTTGCTATAGCGAGGTCTTCCAGTTAGTCTGGTGGCTGCCGTCCTTGCTATAGCGAGGTCCTCCGGTTAGTCTGGTGGCTGCCATCCTCGTTATAGCGAGGTTTGTTTCGCTGCAGCGTAAAACCAGTGTAACTTAATTGTACATGATTTATCTGCGCATGTCTGGTGACCTTTCATAATTCAATCCAAAGCATGGCTAACAACCAAGTGAAATTGATGTTTTTAATCGAGAAATGTCAATATTTATTGTGACTTCGGAGGCATAAGGACATGTCCTATGACCAGGCCACTGTTCCTGAATGTAACCCAAGTACATCTAGACCTATTAAATGGACCGGAGAAGTAGTTAAAAGGTTATTTCAGACATTATTTTAGTGAGAATGCCACCACACGATGAGATAGGATGAAAATTTAAGATCTGGAAATCACCGATGGTAAACATTGTACATCTAGTCATCGCCGATGGTAAGCGAAACACAATTATCAGCTAAAATCATCACACTACTACTTTTTTCCTAAAAAACTCTTCATTTATGAAATCTTCTTACATTTACAGCTATTTTCATGCATAATATGTATACTTTTAAAGTGGAAATACTTTGTACATTCACTTTTACAACTATACCCGATATACATATCAAGACCCGCGCTTTTTGTGTGGCACAATGGAACGTCCATGTTTCTTTTCTGTGGCACGGGAAGAGTTAAAGCATTCATATTTCCCTTCCCTCAAAACAAGAAGAGAAAAAAAAAAAAAAAAAGAGAAATTCCCATTAGAAATGGGAAACAATGATGTGAAAAAGTATAAGAATATTATTTGTCACAAAAGCAAGCTCTTTTTCCTCCAAACCCTAAATAAGTCTCTATATCCAATATATTAGTTTTCTGAATAAGAAACTCATCTAAAAACCTAACTCTAAAACTACAGACCTACCTGAAAGCAGTCACATACTCAGCCATCTGCTCAGCTGAAGTCAGCAAGTCCACATGCTCAACAATTTTCCTGAAAATCAGAAACAAATTTTTCTCGTAAACATCAGAAAAATGCTTACACTTACACAGTGTACACAATGAAATTCTGCATACAAATTAGTCAAACTAAGGCCAACAATTAGAAGCAAACAGAATGTAATCGTCTATAATGACCCTGAAACCATAACTGGATAGGATGGGGATTGGCTAAAGAAGGCTGGGTTAGGGGATGGCAATCCTATCTTTCAACAAATTAACCAGTGATCAATGGCAACCATATCTTTCTACAAATTAATCAGTGATCAATGGCAACAATATCTTTCTACAAATTAACCAGTGATCAATGGCAACCATATCTTTCAACAAATTAATCAGTGATCAATGGCAACCATATCTTTCTACAAATTAACCAGTGATCAATGGCAACCAAATCTTTCAACAAATTAACCAGTGATTAATGGCAACCATATCTTTCTACAAATTAACCAGTGATCAATGGCAACTATATCTTTCTACAAATTAATAGTGATTTATGCTAACAAAAAGCTGGAACTTGCAATATAAGAAAGGTTATTTTAATCCCATAGCGAAGAAAAACCTTGATTTTAAAGTTTCAGTAATTTTTTAAAATTACATGTCCATGATATCAACACACAACAATGCTGAATCTTCTTTGGCTTTCAATCTATCAAACTCCCAAATTTTCCTTTATGCCACTGACCAATTTTGATGAGAATATCCTATATTCCCTTCTTAATACACATACATTATGTTGGTGTGCCCTGTCTTTCAGACAAATGTTTCCTGTATTCAGAAATGAACATCTGATTTTGTGATTCTAGATCATAGGAAGATATGACGTCACTAAAGAAGTCACACATAACTTGACAGGATTTGAGTCTGAAGTTTCATGCTCAGCAAACTGATGCTTAATCAAAGGACTATCTAGAATCCTATTGCTGTGTTTCAATGATAGTAATTTGACATTTCAAGAAATCTGGTCTGAATGGTGATATTTCAGAGGTAATGTTTGCAACCCTAGTCCAGTTTATTTTGGAAATGGCATGTAAGCTTTATAAAATAGTAAAACTCATCCCCTGCAACAAGTTGTTCTTCTCCATAGATCTCCAACCTTGATATTTTTCATCAGCTCAGATGATGACTTTTTATCATGCCAAGGTGACTGTCCATAATCTTCTCTCTTGACCTTCCTCTTTTTCACTTCCCATTTTAAACTCCTTTTCTCATTATATGTCTAATGAATCTTGACTGCTGTTTTTTTCACAAATTATATATATATATATATTTTTTTTTTTAAAAATTGGCTTTTGTTTACACATTCTTTGGTTGTCATCTTTGCAAAGAACTTCACTTCCTTATATAGTAATGATTTGTGACTCTGGGCTTGTTTACATTCACGAGGCCTGATCAAGTTGGAGGATCAATGCTGTGAACTTTCCCTGGGGAGAGTGCACAGGATGATGATTAGCTTGTGAGTTCAAACCCTTCATTCCTAGAGGTACCACTGTGTGTAGGGATTCACTGGAAAACTACTATTTCAAACTCATGGATGTCTTCTGTGCTGGTGTAGCAATAAGAGATATAAATGACTGCCATATGAAATATGTAATAATGTGTTTTTGCATATTTTTCTTTTCTTTCTTGAAGAAGGGGTCCCAGCTCTTGCGAGTCCCCCAGACGTAAGCCTCTTCAGCCAAATGGCTAAACCACTACTGCCTGGGTGATGTCTAAGTGTACTGTCTGTTATGTTTTAGAACACAAGTGATTATAACAGAAACAAACAATAAGTACTGAGCTCACCTGTTTATTGTGT
This sequence comes from Achatina immaculata, assembly GCA_009760885.1. NCBI lineage: Eukaryota > Metazoa > Mollusca > Gastropoda > Stylommatophora > Achatinidae > Lissachatina > Lissachatina immaculata. Next base: position 7,527,047 of record CM019717.1, read on the forward strand.
CCCCAAATGTTGCTTTAATAAGCTGTCTTAAGATGGTTACAATCCTTCTCCGCAGCCACTGGTTTTTGTGTCGCAAGTCAAAGACTTCATCCATGAGTAGCAGCATGATCCGCAACGGAATATTCTCCCCTGCCTGTTAAACAGAATGCAGAAACCAGCTTGCAGAGTGTCCACTAGCAAACATGTACAAGAATTCGGTACATAAAACACTTTTCAGACTCCTATTTCAGGCATAAGCTTCGGAGTTGGGGGATTACCCGTGAACGTAAGCCAGCAGCGGGAGCTGAAGCAAAGTGAGGGAACTGAACAGACTGGGCTAGACTTGGAAATGAAACACAGCACTTCAGATGCCCGAGAAAGAAAAACAGAATAACTGTAAATCTGGCAAACTCACTATGCTGGAGCCAGGGCTTCTCAAGAGGCCAGTTGAATACTTAAAATACAAAGGGAGCAAAAAAAAAAAAAAAGAGTAAAGCTTGGCATCAGGAGGATGACTGAATTGGGGGAGAAGAGAAGTGGACATTATTCTGAAAGAAGCAGTTTAGCGTGCGTTACCCACAACCAGTGTATGACTGGCTCCATCAGCAGGCACACACTTAGTGGGTGTTGGGATGGAAAGTGGAACACATATAGGAATGCCTATTGTGCAGGGATGCCAGTCTCTGACTGATCTTTAGAAAATGATGAGCAAATAGGTAAAAAAAACAAATTAAATTTCAATGCTTTGATCTGGCTAAAAAGTGTTAACAATAAAGAAACAAACAAAAGAGCACTCTTACCTCTGGATCTAGACTAGCACTAACTTTTAACTGGTTCATCATCTCTCTCGTTCTGGCTTGGTCAAACTATGAAAAAATATACAAGGATTAATATTTTCTATAATTAAACGTGTGCCAAACTTTTCAGTTCAAACAGTTGCAAAATCACAAGTCTGCAAAAGCCACTCTCAAAGATCGGAGACAGCTTAGCCTTGGCTTAATTTTCTTTTTTTTTCTTCGACTGAGTGTCTATATCCTAAAATTTCTTAATTATTTGGTGATAGCATTAGGTCTCATGCATAGACTCTGATCCATGACAACTGACAATCCCCCCCCCCCCCAAAAAAATGCCCAAGCTACTTCCATTTAAAAATAGATATACGTATCTTGATCCATATCCTTTATAATCTTAAAATGGGCATATATCTTAACACTGATAACTGAGTCTTTGTTAGGTTTACTTTATAAACTGTCTTAGAAGTCTATATAAGAGAGCATCACTGGACTATGAACAACCATTCTTCAGCGATGATGTCAATTTTTTCTCAATAAATATTTCTTTAGAGTGAAGGGAATATGAAGTCTTTGTCTTTTCACCAAGACTTTGGCTCTCTGTCAAGCTGAAAGTATTAAACAATCCCAGAAAGAAAAATACCTGTTTCAGTTTTCAAGCTTTTATTATCCTTTTTTTTTCCCAGTGTCCACCCACTGAGACTTGGTACAGGTTTTTAATTATGAGGCTGGGTTCAGTCCAATGTCCTATTTTTCCTTCATTTGTTGTCACGTGTGCTGTACAAACCTGCATGTCTTCCCCTGCAGGAATATATTCTTCACCTTCTAATGCTGTTTTCTTGTCACTAGCACTGGATATTCATTTCTCTCACTGTGTCAACTTGAGAGTACCTGTAGTGGTTCACATACCCAGTCTTCTGAATGAGAAAACTGGTCACTGTAGACTAGCCTATTTATACTCTTTATCATTCAAATTTTGTTTCCAGAACAATTTATTAGAATTTCATCATCATTTGACCAAAGATGAAGCTAAATCAAATTTTTTTGGTACTTCTCTAACCACACTTGAATAACTTATTTCTACAAACTGAACAGAACCACGTCAGTGGCATCAGTCTTGAAGCATTTACAAGGTGTCTTCTGAAATTTATCTTTACAATTTGTGATCATTTAGATCAGTGTTTCCCAAAGTGGGTGATAATGCCTCCCCCCCCCCCATGGGCATTGGAAAGGACCCGGGGGGGGCAGTGAAAGAAAAAAGGTTCAGTGGGGGGGGGCAGTGTTAGAAAGGGTGGTAGTAGGTTGAGGGGGGGGGGGAAGGCAGCACTGATGGACAGGAGCAGTAATACTTTCCTTCTCTGCACTTTCAACATGATACTGAGAAACTTGTGTCCCTGTATGAAACTCATCCATCACATTAAAAGCTGAGAAAATAAATAAATGTACTCTTTCACACTGTTAAATAAACTGGTTTGCTTGCTGAGATTTTTAATTGTGTTATGCATATCCTAGTTTGGTCATTGTACGAGTTGCACATGGGGGTTGGGGGGAGGTTTGAGGATGTAGCCTAGGAGAAACCTGGGAAATACTGATTTAGATAAAAAATAATTTTCAGACATCCTGTATATACTGACAGTATGCTGTTATCTTCCGTCCTCTGACAAGAAACTGGGTTTACTTAACACTTTAAAAAGAAAAGGTTAAAAATTAGAGGTCTTACGCTCTTCTGCAATGTGAACATCTTTCCAAAACCATCTCCAAATCTAGATATGCCCTGTGGAAAACTTTTAAAAATGCTGGCAGCACTCTTTGAGGAATTTTTTGTGGGACTCATAAAGACATCAACCTAAGGAAGTTATCATTTGAACAATATGAAAGACAAATTATGAGAGCTGATCATAAGCTTTGCTAAAATATGATCTCACAGCACTCTGTTTAATGTGTGAGGTCATAAAACATTATAAAAATCATAATTTAACAATAGACTGCAAATAGAACTTCCTTACTGAAGAATTAGATGCAATTTTTAGCACAACTGGAAACAACTAGGCTTATGCAATGAAGAATAGGTATGATCTGTGTAAAAAAAAAAACAAAACTGTAGGCTGTTAATACACGAGAGACAAGAATATAGTAAGAAAGAAATACAGTTAAGAGAATGAATGTGAATCAAGCCTCTTTTTATGGCTGGTTTGATGATGTATTGTGTTCTTATGGCTTGGCTGCTGCTTGTTCTACTGGATTTTAGGTTTTGATTCACACTCATTAATGGAATCTATCTTTTAATTCACAGTCATTATTGAATTCTAGGTTTTAATTCACAGTCATGATTGGATTCTAGATTTTAATTCACAGTCATTATTAGATTATAAGATGATGAAATGAGAGAATGGTTCCAGATTGAAACAGGCATGAGACAAGGATGTATATTATCTCCTTTGTTTTTTGGAATTGTTTTAGACTTCATAATAAAAAAATGTTGCAAAGGTAAAACGGGTGTTGACTGGGTACATGAGACCCATCAGGAAGATCGTGATTTTGCAGATGACATAACTCTTATCAGCAACTATATGAAATCAATGCAAGTAAAAACAGATACCCTGTCTTCAATGGCTAGTAAAATAGGACTTAAAATTAACAAGGATGAAACAAAAATAATGAAGGTTCTCATTAACGACAGACAAATATACGTAGAAGGAACAGCTGCTGAAAAAGTAAATCATTTTGCATATCTCAGCAGCTATACAGATCACAATGGTGACACCAGAAAAGAAGTTAGAATTTGAATTGCCAAAGCAGCATTAACCTTCAAGAATCTTGAGAACATATGGCATTAAAAAGTTATAAGCACAAAAACCAAGTTAAGATTATTCAATTCAAATGTAATATCCACCCCCATTTATGCATGTGAAGGCTGGAAAACAACTAAAGAAATAGACAAATTAGACTCTTTCAAAAACAAATGCCTAAGGAAAATACTCAGTATAAAGTGGAACAAATTCAAGAACAATGCAGAGATCAGACAGATGAGCAAACAGCAACCTATCTCATGGTTGATCAGAAAAAAAAGATGGACATATGTCGGTCATGTGATGAGAAGAAACAATCAGAGAATCCCCAAACAAGCTATCAAATGGAACACAACAGGGCAAAGAAAGAGGTCAACCACATGAAACTCTAAAGAGGATATTGTTAAGAGCCAGTTCAGTGAGCATAACATGCCTTAACGAGATTGAAAAACTCGCAGAAGACAGGACATCTTGGCGAACTACAATGTGGGCCCTATGTGACATTTAATGGCACGGGAGGGATGTAAGATTAGATTATAGGTTTTAATTCAGAGTTATTATTGGATTCTAGATTTTAATCCACAGTCATTATTAGATTCTAGGTTTTAATTCAGTCTTTACTGGATTCTAGGTCTTAATTCACAGTCTTTATCAGATTCAAAGTCATTATTGGATTCTAGGTTCTAATTTCACAGAAATTATTAGATTTTAGGTTTTAATTCATAGTTATTCTCTTCTTATCTTTCTTGCTCTCACATCTAAAATGCTAAATTAACCTAAGTTTTTTTTTTTTCAATGTTAACTTTACTGAAACAAATATCTCATCCATCAATGCCGTAAAAATTAGTTTTTTTGAATAAAGCCAATTTTAAAAAAAAGGTACCAATGAAAGAAAATATAAATTATGATTTGCTAAAATTTGGAGACTGGTCAGAACTCACTAAATACACAGAGCTACCGATGTACAGACTGACACATTTTATTTCATGTAAGTCAGAGAACAGTTTGAGAACCTTTCTCTTGATTTCTGACTGCTGTTTTTCCCAGACTCCTGAGTACAGAAACTGCTCCAGTAACTCCTCCAAGCCATTCACACGCTGGAAAAGCTCTGGTTTCATCAAAGCCTGGAAATGAATGGGAAGAAAAAAGTGGAATCTTTTCACAAATAAACTTGTAGATACATCATCATCATCAGGTGGTGTGCTGACTGGCGTTAGCTATTATGCTTCTCCGGAGTACACGATCCTTCATGCAGGCCATCAGCTCAGTTGGTGATCTCCTCTCACACCATCCCGTCAGACTGTCCAGTATCATTTCTCTTGGTCTTCCTCTTGATCTTCTTCCTTCTATTTTTCCTGTTGTTATAATATTTTCAATGCCCCCTCTTCTCACTGCATGTCCTATGAAAGTACATTGTCTCTCTCTTATCTTTATGTAGATACATATATCATCATCATCATCATCAGGTGCCGTGCTGACTGGCGTTGGCTATTATGCTTCTCCAGAGTACCCGATCCTTCATGCAGGGCATCAGTTCAGTTGGTGATCTCCTCTCACACCATCCTGTCAGACTGTCCAGTATCATTTCTCTTGGTCTTCCTCTTGATCTTCTTCCTTCTATTTTTCTATTTTTTTTCTATTTTACATATATATATATATATATATATATATATATATATATATATAAACATAAAAAAAAAGAACAAAAACATTATGAATGATCAGGTTTTCTACACTAGATTCATTCAAAAATGCATTTATGCAACAAAGGTTCCAAAGCTTCTATTTCAGCAGAATAAATAAAATGTTAAAGATATACACATGCTCTACATAAACATATTAAAAAAACTTATCATTTATAACACCTTAAATCTTCACTTTTTCCACATCTAACACTGAAGTCAAATGATAAAATGTGAGGTCTGTTCAAAAAATATCCAACCTTAATTTTATCCTGCAGAAACAAATCAAGCATGGGAAATGTCTTCTGATGGGAAGTGTCCTCTGATGGAAAGAGTGTTATAAATGCATGAATTTTTTCCTGCCTGCAGAGTACCTCAGTAGCTGGCAGTCAGTCTATGAGTGAGTAATTAACACCCACTGGATTTTCATTTGCTGTGAAAGGATGGAACAACTTGAGCAGCCAAAACATTACCACAGAGTACTATCTGGAGGTCATCTGTCGTCTTTGTGATGCTGTGCAACACAAATGAGCACATATGTAGGCACAGGGAGCTTGGTAGCTCCTTCATGACAATGTGCCAGCATCTTTGCATTTGATTTAGACTTTCCTGGCCAGACACAACATTCCTCTGGTTCATCAGGCTCTATACTTTCCTTGCAGTTTTTGGCTGTTCCCCAAACTGAAAATGCTACTGAAAGGGACTTGATTTGAATCACAAGAAGATATTATGTGGAACACAACAGCTGAGCTGTACTCTATTCCCAAAGAAGCCTTCATGAAGTGCTTCCAACAATGGCAGGACCTCTGGGAGAAGTGTGTGCAGTCCCAATGAGAGTACTTTGACAGGGATTAGGGTTTCAGACCTTCAGGTGAGTTACTGTATTTCTCCCAGCCAAAAGTTGGATACTTTTTGAACAGATCTCATATAAATAAACCTATAAATGAACTATCTATTCTCACATTTGTATGACTGCAAGAACAATTATTTTAAAAAAAGGCCAAAAACTGTTTGGATTGGGCTCTGAAAAGAATTTTCTTCACTTCATGTGAATATAAGTGGATCAGTGGTTCCCACCCTGTAGTTAGTGGACCACAAGTGGTCCTTGGAGAATTATTAGATGGTCTGCGACTGCGTTATCAAATTGGTATAAAGTGCCATCTGCTGAATAAAACCAATTAAGGGTTCCTGACATTGCTAGAATACATATAAGATGATGATTCGCAAATCTGTAGGTGAAAAGGTTGTCCTTGGATGAGAAAAGATTGAGAACCACTGTTATAGCTCAAACATTATCTGTTTTTTTGCAGACACAAATGTCTGTATGTCTTCAACTGCAAATCACACAGACCTTTAAATACTTATCCAAATCCTTTCTTCGCTTCTCTAGGAAAGCTGGGCTTGTGTTTCTTAGCACTGTCTTGCCTGGAAGAAGGGGCAGGGTAAGTTCAGGAAACTAGGATGAATAAGAAAAAAAAAAAATAATCATCTGCTGACAGTTAAATGATTTCAGCCTAACACTGTTAAATCTACAAATGCATGAATCTCGTCAAAAACAGAAATAGAGAATAAGGAGAAAGGAAAGTTTAAAAAAAAGTTCTCATTCTAAAACAGAGAAAACATATCCAATGATCAAGAATGACACACATGCACGCACGTACACACACACACACACAAGGAATCAAAATATACCCAATGATCATGGCTGATATTTGAATGTTTATGAATGCTGATATTTTATAGACATGTAGCGCTACAGACAAACACAGAAAATTGCGTCACCGATAGCAACACACTAGTGGAAATACTCAAGATGGGATCAGTGCACTCATGGACTACCTGATGTACAATGAGGATGATCCATAGACTAACTACTATCTATCTAACTATTATAGATAACAATAATCATACCAACAGTAACAACAAAATATGCTACCTTGTCTAAGAGAATTCTATGAAGATCATGGAAATCATTGTATCTTCTATACACATCCCAAACTTGTTCCCTGCCATGAGGTTCCCTCTTGTGCACAGTGATTTCAAACACTGCATAAGCCTTTCCATTTTTCTCGCTCTCTTTCACAACACCTGATGATACAAACAGTAAAACATATAGATAGCTTAACCTGAACTGGGAAACAAATGTGCCAGATTTTTATTCCACAACAGAAGTAAAAGTTTTATTGTCTATTCTTTCATATATATTATCAAGGTTTACCTCTTGCTATGACATGCTAGCGCATATGATTTAAAAAAAAAACTGACTACACAGAAATAAGGATAAGTTGAATGTTCTATTAATGAAGTATTTATGATTTTGTGTGAAAATATTTCTGTACGAGTTATCCATAAAATGGGCTACTTCTTTTTTTTTTTTTTTGTTCCAGGCATATAATTTATTTCTGAGTGAGCTGTGGAATTTTAAAATAGAAATAAAATGCTTTTTAAAGCTGGTTTCTTCATTTAATCTTTGTCACTGATTAGATAAGTTTTATGGAAAATGAGACTGGATTATAATTGGTGACATGGTGTGGACTATTAGACAAAAAAATATCATGGGTGTTTTCTCCGATTATCACTTTGAAGGATAAAATGTGCATTATTATTCTGCAAACCCATAAGTCATGCTGTCCATGACAATAAATATGGAGAATTCACACATATATATATATATATATATGTAATTATTTTCTACTGCATGTGACAAAGAAAGCTTTATTTTTAAACTTCTTTTTCTTATATGTCCATACCTGAACGAGACACTTCCGCATACATGTAAGTCTCTACCACAGAACTAGGAGAAGTATGTGGGGAAACTGAAACTATGGAAACAGCATCCAGGTCATATCTCTCAGTATGTGACTCAGCAAAATCTTCTTCCTGAAAAACAAAACATCTTTTTTTAAAAAAAATAACGTAACACCCTGAATCAGCATTTAGCTTGCATAGTTTGACCCTATATAACTAATGAAGTCCCAATAATGAAACAAACAAAAATTCATTAAAATGTAATAAAAGTAATTACGTAATAAAAGTCTTCTAACTTCTAAGTCATGATCTTTAAGAAGCTTAAGACTTTATGCTAACTACGAAGATCTTGCCAGACTGGAAACAAAATGCTGGGAGTACAATATCATCTTCAGGGAAAATCCATGCTGACGCTGAGAATAGATGCAGTAACACAAATCACATCATTGGACAAATAACGCTTTTACTGAAAAACAAATACGTCACAACTGAGAAAAAAAAAAAAAGAGCACTGTACAACCCAATCCTCCTTCCAGCTCTGTGCTATCAATGTCAAATATGAACACTAATAGCTAAAAGTAAAATCATCATGACAGACATGGGATGTTTGAAGTGAATTATAAATGTAACAAGAAGAGACAAAATCAGAAATGAAACTATCAGGGCAAGGCGTTGGTACACCAATATTACAGTACATCCAGAAACAACAAGTCAAATGGTTTGGCCAAGTTACATGACTACCACCAGACAATATACAACAGAAAACATTCAAGCTAACAAGTGTTGGAAACAGAGGATGAGGCCACCCACAAAAGAGGTGGAGGAACGAAAAGAAATTACAGAGGAAAGAAAGGAAGTTACAGAGACCTTAAATATCCCATTATATGAAGTAAACTGCCAAGCTCTATCATGACGTCTATTTATCACCTTAATACTGAAATATGTATGATGAATGAGACAGGACAAGCTGAATACATCATCTTCTAGCATGCTAATGTGACAAATTGTAAATGAGATCATGGGGGACTAACACCATATCTCCTACATGCCTTTATGTTACCTTCACCACAGTATTAAAAAAGGGATAGGGGGAACCAGTCCATCTATATGCACACACACACACCACTCACACAAACACCACACGCACTCTCTTTTTTTATGAATAGAACATGGGATATTTCTTTATCTCATGTACCCTATAACAGTTATAGTTAGAATGTATTTTATTACTCATGGACCTTTTATAGCTTGGTTCTCTTGCTTAAATTTCTCTGTGACTATGTCTTGTTCTCCAATCTTTGTTGATCTCTACAATCTGGCCAACAGTTAATAACAGCCATATTCCCCTGGTGATGGCACTGTTTAAGGAGCCTGCTTCTTAAGTGAATTCTGGGAAATGAAGAAGTCAAAGTAGCTTACTCTCCATCTAATACAATTTGTGTGCTGCAAGATCTTCACCAGGTGAACTTCAAATTCACAGTTATGAGAAAATACCCCAAAATAATAATAAAAAAAACAAAAACAACCCCAAACAAACTGGTAATTACAAACTTCATGAATCAACTGAAATTACTTTTCTCCTACATTCGGATTCACTACATCAATTATCAAAACTTGCAAAAATTAGTATCATGCAAGCAAAGAGTGATTTAGAATAACTTACGCTGTCTAACGAGCATTTAGAAGGAGTAGCTGCTGCACTTTCATCTAAAAATGTTAAACAGAGAAGACAGAAAATTATAGCGAATAGAAAAATTCAAGTCTAGGGTTAGGTGTACATAGGAAAGGAGGTAAGCAAGTTTAGGTAATTATTTCTGCCCAAAAATTGTTTCAGAATACCTCATCATGCAATTTATATTAATAAAACTAAACATAAACAGTGTTTTAAAAAACTGTTAGTAATAAACAGATGAAAATATTGGGGACTGTGTGAATAAAGTGTGAAAACCCAAAACACTGCAACCAATGTGTGGAAAAGAAAAGCTGCAATGAACAACTTAAAAAACTGCATTGCTTTTTTTTTTCCTTTTTAATTTTAAAGAAAATGATGACCGAATCAATTAACACACCATTAATGTGTACAGATACATTAATTTAGCAATTTATAAAGTGGGCTGTACCATCCCTGTGGAGGCACTGAGACGATCCAAGGAGGCAGGTGAGGAAAAAGGGAGAAGCGGGTGATATCTGAGCCAGCTGAGTGAAAAAAAAAAGTTTTGGAGGTGCTAGAGATGTGGCCCAGAGGTAACATTCTGGGAACCACTGCACCAGATCATCCTACACGGAGGTACTAGAGACGTGGTCTGGGAGGCATGGGACAACAGAATGGGAACTACTACATCAGATCATCTTATTTGGAGGTGCTAGAGTCATAGCCAGGAAGGCAAAGGGGCAGCAGTCTTGGAACCACTACATTAGAACATCTTATCTGGAGGTGCCAGAGATGTGGCCTGGGAGGTGGGGGGGGGGGGGTGCAAATATTTGAAAACTACTGTATCATATCATCTTATTTGGAGGTGGTAGAGTCATGATTTGGGAGGCAAGGGGCCAGCAGTTTGGGATCCACTGCATCAAATCAACTTGTTTTATTAGCAAAGGAAAAGAAAAACATGTAATAACAATAATCTGCCCCGCACTTTATACATTTATCACTAAATAAGAAAAACTATTTTATTTGTTGGAACTATCAAACAGAAATGAGAAGTTCTTTATGACACTGTTTCTGAAGTTCAAATCAAAGGCATATATCAAGTCATCATTTCTCTTATGCTCTCAATAACAGTTTATTGCAGCACTACTTTCTGATCAAATGGAGGTTCATAACTGATATGTTCATCATACTGTGTTGCCTGCCTATCAGATCTGCCTTAATTTAAATAATTCTCTGAATCAAAGAAATTAAGAAGGTACTTGGAGCTTTTCTTATTCACAGGTTCTGAAGTTAAACAAAGGTACATGGGTGGCAGTCCCTTGACAGTAGTGTAGTATCAACTTAAGTGTTGCAGCATTTGCGATATCTAGGTTAAGCACCTGTATGCACCAATCATGTGTGTTTCAACACACCTGACTGCCAGATGACCTACATATCATAGTCACTACACTGCACACAATACACTGCAACTGAAAGTTCAATACTGCCAAGAGACTTTTCGAACACCCTGTACTACAGGAAAAGATTATCAACCCAAATCACAGAAAGATACACAATTTACAACCAAGCAGTTAGTTTTAAATAAAAAAAAAATGTATCATCACAAGATGCCTGATCAAATTATTTGTTAATTTTTTTTAAAATGAAAGCCATATTGCCCAGTATATGAGGACAAGATGAAAACAGAAGATTTGGAAAGGTTAAAAGCAAAACTCTAAGATAAACTTTAAAAAAAAAGAATCTGTTTACACCTTTTGCACAGTTTTCATGACAGTGGGACCAACCCAACCATCCATGACCTTGGACAGTGACTGACCAAGCAATCACTACCTTATATATGGCCTGTGGACATCTGCCTCTCCCTTCATAAGCTGACAGCCATATGTCGAGTGCCTCATCCAGTAGATATGCATTCTCCATGCCTAAAGCCTTTTCCTAATATCAATGTCAAGTGTCCTTTTACTTTTAGCTGGGCTGAACTCAACCCATTTGGCAGAGCAAAACCTGAGTTTGCTACAGCTATTCTACCCTGTTTTTTCTATGATCATTCTCAGATGTTAACTTGTATACTTCCGAACTAATCGGTGGTCAGCTGGAGTCAGCATACATCCTCACATATTTTCTCTTGAACTGGCTTCCAGCGAATGTGTGCAGCTGATACCTGCCAACACTGACTGATTTATACTGTATTATAAATGCCATTTTCTCAAAGTGGCATGCAAAGGCTGTTGCTCCAGTATCATTCATTCATTCATTCATTTGCATGTCCCTTGTGGAACTTTGCCTCCCAAACAGCTCTCCTCTAGGCCTCTCGGTTGTGACCAAGATGGCCTGCAGCTGATGCATCCATTTGCAGATTATCAACGATGTCTTGCAGCCATCTTCACTTTGGTCTTCCTCTCTTTCTTTTTCCCATTACCACGCTGCTGTTTGGGTTTCTTGGTATATTTTCAGAAGATAGTTTACCACTCCTTTCCTTCCAGGCAGTGACTGTACTAGTCAGTGATCGTAGCCATTGTCCTTACATTGAGATCATCTGCCTACCATCATAGAATGGAGACCATAACCAACATTATCTGTCGGCTGCTCTCCTATTCCATCCACCACCTGCTCCCATGGCTTCACATCACCTTGATCGGGGGGGGGGGGGGCTATATGGGTATTCTACCTTGCCCAAGGGTGTCCCGTAGACTGATGGAGGTAAGGAGGTGTCTTATTTCTCCTTTGATAGGGGATAGCTCCAGTACCAAGTTAAAAAAAAAATATGGCATAACATAAAAGCAATCTATTCACTTTTCACAAGGACACAAGTAGACTAATTACTTAAGAATCTGGGGGTGAAGACACTGTCCAATTGGGCAATCAGCGACCCATAGCTGATATGCTAACGTCAGGGTTAGTGAACCACAGCTGACCAACACCCTCTCTGTTGGCACCCCTAGTAACAGGCCTAGCCTGGCTAATGGGGCAGGGATTGACTAATGGTTGTGGAGTCTGCTAAAGAAGCATTGCACACCCCCTGCTTTTTTTTTTTCCCCGGGACTGAAAAATAGCTGTCACAACCCGCTCCCATGGCGATACAATTCTGTATCCCAACACCTCCACAGCATCGGCTGCAAAGAACACTAGCTCGTAGTTACATGGAGATACCACAAGACAAGACAAGGCTTGAGCACCTTTCAGTTCTGAAAAAAGAAAAAAAAAATACAACTGAAGTGCTACTCCAGTTTCACATTTTAGTAACAGAGGGATGGAATATTTTTTTCAGACATTCAGCAAGTTCTGTATTTACCACTTTCAATACTAGCACTGTCTCCATCATCTCCTTTACCGTTCAGCAAACCCAAGTCTCCAAGCAGTTTGTTGTATATTGGACTCTGCAAGAAATCCTCATAGTACTTGCTGTGAAGAATCTGGTACACCTGGAGAAGAAAGTGGTTACGGCCTGAGACTTATTCAGTGATCATTCTGTAGCACTGTTTAAGGTTTTTTAACTTTTTGCCCTATTCTTTGCTGAAGATTTTCCCTGATAAAATGATTTTCATCATCAAATACTGCATCAAAGTTTTCTTACATAAATGAACTAAGCTGATCTGGACACAATAACTAGAATGCAAATACCCCCTCCCCCCAAAAAAAACTAAATGAAATAAAAGTAGCTGTTTAAAACCGTACACAAACTGGGTTTCAAAGAGTTTTCAAACTGATGTGAAAGAAACACATGCACACATTATTAGTCTTGTTTTCCCACTCAGCACAATGCTTCTCTGAAGTCTATGCCCCTTTTCTTACACTCTACAACATTCCACCCAGTCTTTACAATAATGAACCACAACCTCTGAACTACAGATATCTTCTTCTTCTGTGTTCAAGTTCTAGATCTGACCAAATCAAGACCCACATTTCCGTGGCAAAGTTCATGGTTTTTTTTTTTTTCCCCCTTCAGGATTTCGTAAAAGTCCCAATACATCTAACTTAAGCACAGTTCCCAAACCAGATCTTGATCTTGCTTATCTGGTCTTATTTCATAAAAAGAGCATAAGAAAGATAACAAGCAGAAGTTTAGCTTACTTTAGCCTGGACAGCATCAAATATATCCTCTGACAGCATCTTGTTTTTTATTTTCTGAACAGTCAGCTTGATTAGTTCAGGTTCAAGTTTCAGTCTTGATGTAGCCTACAGAATATGCCAGTAATTTGTTTTTGATCTACAGTAACTTACACATTTAATGATTACCAATTAATCTTCATCTAGTCTATAGTGATCACAAACAACGACATTTTTCTTGATCTAGTCTACAACAGGTCGAAGAAAAAGAGGTCGACCACGTAAAACTCTAAAGAGGACATTGTTAAGAGCGGCCAATTTAGTAGGCGTAAAATCCCTTGATGTGGTTGAAAAGTTCGCTGAAAACAGGAAAACTTGGTGAACTACCATGCGAGCCCTATGTGACGTTTAACAGCACAGGAAGGATGTAAGAAGGTGCAAGTCAACAAAAAATATATACCAGTATCATTGAAAAATTAAACAGTAAATTTATTCTTGATTTAGTTTACAGAAAACATACCAATAACATAAAAAAAGGGTACTGCGGTGGTGTAGTGGTTAGTGCACTAGTCTGCTAACCAGAAGGTCCCTAGTTCGATTTGGCACTAAGGCCAAACTTTTTCTGACTGACCAGCACTGGGGTCAACCCAGCTTCAAGAAATGATTTACCTGGGGTTTACCTGGGAAAACAAAGGCAGCAAGGACAGGTGCTGGCACTCTTACCTCAAATGTTGTAGTGGCCTAGAGATAAGGTACCAACACTTCACACCCCTACAGTCATGGCATATCTTCTTATATATCTTCTTATATCCTTCCCGTGCCGTTAGACGTCACATAGGGCTCGCAAAGTAGTTCGCCAATTTTTCCTGTCTTCGGCGAGTCTTTCAACCTCATCAAAGGATTTTATGCCTGTTAACTTGGCCTCTCTTAATAATGTTCTCTTCAGAGTTTCACGCGGTCTGCCCCTTTTTCTTCGGCCTGTTGTGTTCCACTTGATAGCTTCATGGCATATACTGTACATTAAAAAAACAAACAAACCAGTAAAGTCATTCTTGAAATAACCTACAGAAAATATGCCAACAGCAAAAAAAAACAAAACAAAACCAAAACATAAACAGTAAATTTATACTAGATCTAGTTTTTAGAAAATATAACAATCGCATAAAAAAAGTAAATTTATACTAGATCTAGTTTTCAGAAAATATAACAATCGCATAAAAAAAGTAAATTTACTCTTCATCTGGTTTACAGAATACCTCTCTCTCTCTCTGAACCTAAAGTGCCCAGGGCACATAGGGCTTCTGCAAGGGTTTTCCACAAATGCCCGTCCTTTGCCTTTTTGTCCGCTCTTGCCCAGGTGAGCCCTCTATTGTTCAACATCCTTTCTGTTGTTCTTCTCTATGTCTCTTTTGGTCTACCCTTACTCCTGTTCCCCTGTGGTGTCCATCTTAGTGCTATTTTTGGTAGCAAGTTGTCAGTCACTCGGAGCACATGTCCCAACTATCGCCAACATCTTTCCTCAATAATTGCTGTCAGTGGCTTAATCTGCATTTCTGCCAACAAGATGTTATTTCTTATGGTGTTTGGCCAAAATATTTTCCTAATTCTTCGTAAACATTTAGTCTGGAAAGAATTCAACTTGTTTTCCATGGTTTTGGTGATTTTCCAGCATTCACTTCCATAGAGTAGTGCATTTAAAACATTGCTTAAAAGAAGCAGCTTCATTCATCAGGCCAACCGTATACGTAAGCTGATACCTGACTTTCCAATTGTAGTCGCTCCCATTATCATCTGTACCAGAGCATACACCATGGAAAGAAGAAGATTATACACAAATAACTATTCAGACTGAAGTGAAAGGTGAGATGCAAAGCAGTCTTGTATGATCAACAGCCACACTTGGTGTGCTAGACGACAAATATCCATGTGACACTTGGATATATGTGTACACAGATGGATCTGCACACAATGCCATAAAGAATGGAGGGGCAGGAGCACATATTGAATATCTAAACAACACCACTGACAAGATTTCCATACCCACTGGAAAATACTGCAACAACTATGATGCACAAGTTAGGGCAATTATTGCTGCAGTTGAAAAACTATCACACTCCAGAACTGATACATGTCCCATGGTAATTCTCATAGATACAAGATCAGTACTGGAAGCTCTTCAGTGCAACAAACTACCAGATCTTAAAGATGCCTTGTAAAAAATTGGCTTACAACATGGAGTCACCTTGCAGTGGATTCCCTCCCACTGTGGGATACCAGGCAATGAGAAAGCTGACCGTCTGGCCAAGGAGGGCAGTGAAATGGAGCAACCAGATATACTAATCACCTATAATCAGAAGAAAAGCACGATAAAAACCTACAGGAAGCCACAGACACCACCACATGATGACTATCACATGCTAAACAGAAAAGAACAAGTCATCATTTTCCGTCTCTGAACAGGACACAGCCAACTCCGAAGTCATATGTATACAAAGTTTAAGGTTGGTACTACTAATCTTTGTACATGTGCCCAGGTGCCCCAAACTGTAGAACATATCCTCCAAAACTGCACCAACTACAAGACACTGAGAAATAATTACTGGCTCAGTGAAATCACTAAAGAAGATAAGCTCTACGGTTCCATACATGAATTACAAAAAACAGTGAAATTTATCCAAGAGACAGGACTGCAGATATAGACAGACAATGTGTACGAAGAAGGAGAACATTACTCTTAAATATCCTGATTTTTGTCTTCATGCTTAGTTTTTTAGATTTCCATATAGTCTGCAGCATTGCAAAAGCCTGGTTTGCTCTAGTAAGTCTGCTGCTGATGTCCTCTGTGCTGTCTCCATTTTCTACTACTCTACTGCCAAGATATACAAATTCGTTGACCTCCTCCACTAACTTGCTATCTACTCTGTGTACATTTCTGTTGTTCATATTTTGCTTCATTAACTTTGCCTTTCCTACATTGATCTTTAGTCCTATGTTGTTTCGATTCTGAGTTAGCTTGTTTATTTTATCTTGCATATCTTTGTGGCTGCTTGATAGCAGACAGATGTCATCCGCAAAGTCAAGGTCCTCCAGCACAGTTCCAAGGGCCCATTGTAATCCTCTGCGTTGCCTCCTTCATTAACCAGTCTACTGCCAAGATAAATAATGCTGGCAATAGTACACATCCCTGCTTCACTCCTGTTTGTACCATAAAGCTGCTGGAGGTATGTTCTCCACAGATAACTTTGCAATGAAAACCCTCATATAGGGCTTTAATTACATTCACTATCTTTTGGGGGAGGCCTTGCCATCTTAGGATTTTCTATAGTGCGTCTCTGTTGATACTGTCAAAGGCTTTCTCAAAATCTATAAACAGTGCATATGTTGTGCTATGCCACTCATTTGCATGTTCTAATATTTATCTAAGTACCTACGCATGATCTTCCCTTCCTAAATCCTGCCTGCTCTTTCCGAAGTTTTCCCTCAAGTGATGGTACAATTCTGTTGATGATTATTCTGCAAAATACTTTACTAGTGGTTCTAAGGACTGCAAACGCGCCACAAACAGCCTCTGGCAGTCAAGTCCAGCTCCTGGCCTTCCCGTGGCAGAACTGTTTAAACTGACAGGAGAAGGGGCGAGGGCGAATATCTGGCGCCTGAAAACCAGTTACTTAGGGTAGATGAGTGTCACGTTTGGTAGCTCATCTGCCGCTGTTGGCGAGATCTTCAGCTGCCGTGCGTGGAGCGGTGCTCTTCCCGGCCAATGAAGAAATTTGCAAATGAGGTTGCCGCGCAGCATCACTGCGGAAAAGGTGGTTGAAAGAATAAAGCGAAACAAACAGTCAAATCACGGCACCTCTGGTCTGGAGGTCGGCCACGTCCTGAGTGCAGTCATATCGGGTGAAATGAATGAACCGGCTTGTCCCAGAGGTTAAGACACTGCTGGCGAGACTCTTCAAATGCCGCGCGTGGAGTGAAGCTCCTCCCGGTTAAGGAAGTAAATGCGGAAATAAAGGTTGCTGTGCGGTGCCGATGGGAAAAGGTGGTGGAAAGTGAAGTTTAACCTGGTATATCCAGTAGTATCGCTACGAGAGCTATACCACGGCACCTCTGCTCTAGAGGCCGCCTACGTCCGAAATACACCTACACTGGTGAAATATGCCTAAACCGGCACACACCAGGGGTTGAACTCGATGGCTAGACATGTCATGCCACCTCCGCTCTAGATGTCGGTAACGCCTGATAAACACCCATACTGGTGAATTTTGCCTAAACCGGCTCATACCAGGGGTGAATCTTGAAGGCTATGAATGTCACAGTACCTCTGCCCTAGAGGTCGGTCCCGTCCCAAACACGCCCATACTGGGAAATGCCTAAACCGGCTCAACCCAGGGGTAGAAGTCACTAGTGGCGAGGATTCGTCCTCCTGGACAAAAGCTCCATCCTGGTCACAACCAGGAAGGGTAGCGGCCACGACCGCAAAATGCTGAAGTCGGAGACACTGGACCAGGGAAGTCTAGATAGGCAACCACCTCTCACCCGGCGGGGATGTCTGCGTATCCTAATCACGCTGAGGTTTTCCGGTGAGAAAGTCCAACCCTGGACTGGATGGGCAACCACCTCTCACCCGGCGGTGATACACGGGTATCTCAAAACACGTCGAGGTTTTCCGGTGAGAAAGTCCAACTCTGGCCTGGGTGGGCTAACGCCTCTCACCCAGCAGGGATGCACTGATATTCCAAACACGTCGAGGTCTTCCGGTGAGAAAGTCCAACCCTAGACTAAACTGGTGCAATGAAAACCACGGTGTCACGCAATCCCGCTTCAGAGACCCACCAAGAATACAGGCTAAAGCACTGTGATACTCTGAACCCCTTGTGGTCCTTTCGTGGAACTCGTGTGGTCTATTTTGGACCACACAGGGGACCACGGGACCTAACGAGGACCACATGCGTGAATTCAGTAGGTTCACAGTGCGGTTTTTGGTGGTAGAAGTGAACGAAGAAGAAGAAGAAGACTTTACTAGTGAGTGGCAGGAGGGTAATGCCTCTCCAGTTCCCACAATCTCTGAGGTCACCCTTCTTTGGTACTATAAGGTCAGTTTTCCACTTTTTCTAGCTTTTTCTAGATCCCAAATTTGTTGCAGTATCTGGCAGAGTTGTTTTGATGTTTTTATTTATTCTGCTGTCAACATCTCAGCAGTCACTCCATCTTCACCTTGTGCCCTGTCTAATTTTAGCTTCTTTATTGCCTTCTTTACTTCACTATTACAGAATATATAAATAACCAATTATTTTTCATGTAATTTACAGAATATATAAAATATTCTATTATTCTTGATGTAGTCCACTAAATATGAAAATAACCATTTGTTCTTACCTAATGTACAGAACACATGTAACCAATTTATTTAATTTTAAAATCTGAAAGGAGACCATGTTCATCCTTGTTCTGGTAGAACAAACAGAAGCACAAGAGTTTATAATACATTGTCTTCTTCTTTTTAGTATAAACCACAGAAAATCTTTCTCCATTCAGAGTTGTCCTGGGCCAGTCTCCACAGTGTATAGCAGGTTTTCTAGTTATCATTGCTCTCTTGAAACAGTGAACATTTCTGTTACACACAAGGCTGTGTATGACAGGACTGATATATTTACAGAAGGAAATTTCATAAACTTCATGATAATCTTGTATACCCATTTACAGTAGGAAACTTCTTACATCTTACATACTGTGCCGTTAAATGTCACATAGGGCTCACATGGTAGTTTGCCAAGTTCTCCTGTTTTCGGGTAGCTTTTCAACCTTGTCACGGGATTTTATGCCTACTAATTTGGCTCTTTTAACAATGTCCTCTTCAGAGTTTCACGTGGTCGACGTAGGAAACTGGACCGGAGAAAATAAAAAGATTATCAAAATGATCCTGGTTTATAAAACTGGTGATGACAGGGAAAGTAATTTTGAAAAAAAAAAAAATCTGTCAGAACTACTCTGCTCACTGTTTTTTGTTATTTAGCGTAAACCTTGTAACTTTTACGCCAAAACTTGGGCTTATCCTGCCCAGACACAGAGAACTTCATAACAAACCAATACAAAAATACAACTTCATCTAGTTATACGCTATTTCTGATATATGCTTATTAAATACCCTTCCTCAGCCAGATACTCAAACACATACTTTTTCAGATAGGTACTGGTCAAATATTATTTTGGCAGCTTTCCGCAGTGACTCAAGATCTGGCTCCACTTTTGTAACAGTGTGTTGTGAATGTTTCTGCATTTCAGATATTTGCTGTTCTGCTGCTGCTCGGAAACCCTGTCCAAAAAAAAAAACAAAACATGCACACAAAAAGGATTATTACTATTCTTCTCAGTGGTTTTTTTCTTCAAAATGACATTGGGTACATTATGTCATAGTTTGCAAGTAGGCAGTGATATTTGTACTTCTTGGCCCAACATTTCCATTTTTGAAATAGTATGTTTTCAAAACCAGATCTGCCTTTCTATTTCAATTCCTATCCACTTGGCCAGACTATTGCCCATTACCAGTACACCAAGGCACACCACTGTACCACAGTTAACAAACTGGCACATGGAGGTAGATAGGGCTTTTGTCAGTTATGGTTCATTAACCTTGATGCAAGCAGTCAGCTATGGGTTGCTGATAGCTATCTCATTCAATTGGCTTCATTCCCCCCCTCTCCCAGATTCAAAACTATTGTTATATTGTTATGCACATAGTGAGCTGAAAGATTAGAAAGATTAAATAACCGAGTCTGAGATGAATAACAGTGTCATTAGAACCAGACAGTCAGTCTGGTTAATATTCTATCACACGGTGTATCTGGCAACTGCTGTGAAACTACAGTATGGCCAAATTGGTAGGGATCAATGTATTCCCCATGGTGGTGGACCCTGGTGAGAAAACTGCCCCCATAGTCCACTCAAGAAGGTAGCAAAAAAACCACAGCTGGACACTAATCAATGACATGATGACTTCATTTCAAGATCTTCACCACTGATATGCCAAGAACTAACTCAGTTACTAGAAAATCTTGCAATAACAATGATTACATTACTTAACAAGTAAATATATCAACAGTAGACAATGTTAAGAAATCTAACTGTGTATATACATCAACACTGGACAACATCAACAAATCTAACTGTGTATATACATCAACAGTAGACAATATCAACAAATCTAACCAAAGTTGTTTAAAAGAAGCCAGTAAATGGAGAGAAGTTTGCAAGAAATATTATCAAGGTCTCTGAAGTTTATACAGAGGAAATAGTTAAAAAAGGAATTATAACATTCTAAGATACATTCATTAAAGCAAGACAATGATGACTTTCTGTCACACACCACATCCGCATATGACTTCAATGGATGAAATACAAGGTCAAAACAACATATTATTCTTCTTAATTATTGGTACCAGTATCCAAGCATTTGTTACTGCTAAATCTGGTTACAAATCTATGGTGAAGTTTGCAGTTTTTCTAGGGTCCAATCCATAATTTCTGCTTCAAATCTACACCCTCTAGCCAAATTTTGATTGTTCTGTATATAACAAACTTTACTTTCAAAGAGACAAGAGCCTATTATAGAGCACTTGCCTGACCTTTTATCCTATATATATATCTCCTCACACTGGCATTAATGTGAAGGCATACAACACAACTATGACATGGAACAAAAATATACGTGAAGGTAATACATAATGTAAAAGCTCTGTCCAGTCATTTATCCATGTCCTTGGAGAGCAAGTGACTAAGAAATCACTGCCCTGTATGTCCTGTCACACCTTGCAAAGGCAGCAAACACACTCTCTCAACTTCTCATGTTCTGTAGTAGTCAGCCTCTGTATGGTGCTCTGTCTTTGTTGCATGTTTCTCATCTCTGCTTCTACAGTTTTTAGCCAGGCTGTCTTGGTTCTGCTTCTCTTTTTCATTCCCTCAGCTGTCTGTCTACTGCATGGCTATTTCAATGATGTGTATATGCACATGATCAGTATGTTCTCAACATCATTTTGCTATAATTACACATAACTGATAAAAGAAACTGACAGACAATTTCTGACACGAATGAAAACGTTTTCATATAAAGCTGTTTGGATAGAAGCTTAATAAAAAATCTGGAAAATCCACCCAGAGACAATTAAAAAAAGTAAAGCCAGCCCTACTGTGTCTTAGAGGCACCTAAGGGATACTATGTTAGCACTCATATTTTCCTCGATCCACTAGCACATTAATGTGGCATCAATCCTTGTCAGCTTTCCGTCCACAACTCCTGACAGAGCCAGTTACGCATTTTTACAGCAAGGAAAGATAAAGTGCCTCTAGTCTGATTTAAACCACTGACCTTGCTATGAGAGATGAGATGAATGCACTAATAATTTTGCTTCTCAGCAATAATCATGGCACAAGTAAGTATGAAAGACTCCTTACCTCAACATTAAGGTAGAAAAACAAGTACTGCTGTCCTCCTCGACTTGACAGATACTCTAACAGATGTTAAAACAGCAGATGTATACATCTTGGTTTGTTTATTAATGCTACAATATTTAGAAATGTATACTAAGTTTAACAATATTTAAACATAACATTATCAATTTACTGAAATATATACATGTTATACAACTCATTAACACTATTATATTTAAACATAAAAAATATACATTAACAGTATTTAATAATTAAGAAATTATACATAATATTTATAATTGATCTGTATATTGTTTGGGGGAGAGTATGCTGTCTGATTTACTAGTCAGCAACCCAGAGCTCATATGCTTGTGTCAGTGTTGGTGAACCATAACCGACCAAGAACCCTGACCTTGTCCCACCTCTCCGTTGGTACTCCAGTAGCAAGCCTGGCCTAGCTAATGTGGTGGGGATCATCATAATCTCCCGGCGAAGGAGCAGGCTAACAAATTATTGCACGACCCCTGCTCAAAGATTCAAAAAAAAAAACAAAAAAAGACTGCTGTAACCTACTACCAATCCAACACAATGCTGTGCATCAACACCTTCACCACATCAACTGCAGAGGACATCAAGCTCATATTTCCATGGATATAGAAGATGAAGAAGAAATATACTGTTTATGTCAAATTGTAATGAATTTTGTTTAACAGTGATACTGCCTGTTTTGGTCTTACTCTGTGATTGTTTTGTCTGTCTATTACCATAACCAGGGATAGCAAGTGATTAACAAACTCTAGTTTTGGTTCTCATTTCACTAAGATCAAACTCACTAAACTGTATACAAGATGATATATATATATATATAAACTTTTAAAACAACATATCAACTGTCACCACAGAATTTCTATGAGTGAAACACCTCAGTTTCTTGTGGCAGCATATCAGTAACAGAAGAGACAGTCAACCCTTTTTAAACTCATCGCGTACTGAACAAAGCGAATAAGCTGGTCTTGGTAAATCAACATACTATTATGGAGAGACTTTTATTATTTAAAATCAAGTAAAACTGCTTCCTTTAGACTCCACCTCCCTAAAACCTTATGGGCACATCAGTATACCTTTCACAGCACACCTGTGTCAGGGCACAGCATTGTGTCACAATACATTGGCTGGCAATTGCTGAGGTGCAAATGGAAGGTCTTGAAGCACAGACATTATGTCAGGTGAACAACAGATTATACTGGCTTTCTTAGCGTGGGATTTGTTAAACCAGCAGAGATGATCTCACGAGTGGGCGGCATATGGTGATGGGAGCCTGCTGGTATGCTTGCTTGGGGGAACTTTAAACAAGCCATTTTCACCTACATTGCTTTTGCTCCAAGAGTGCCTTAACATTGGCTGCAGTGATCACAAACTGTTAAGTTTCTGAGTAGAATGTAAAAGCCGAAGAGGATCGTAAAATAAATTAGATAACTGACAATTCTGTTTTTCACTTTCCTTTCAAATACTTATTATAAAGATCATGAAAGCTGAAGATTGTACACTATGTAGAAACCCCCCCCCCCCTCAAAACAAAAACAAAACAAAACAATGAGCAGCAGAAGTAGTCACTATCCAAAATCTTACCAAAAAATGACTGAAGGGCAGCAGCACTATTAAAGATCTCATCCATTGTTAACACATATAGACCATGATAATGCATGTTCTCTGGTTCCTGCAAGGAACAGAAAGCTTTGCTGTTATTATTATCTTAATAACTTTGAGTTAATATCTTCAGTTTTCAAGATAACTTTTCCACAATTCTCTCTGGTCTAAAATCCAGACAAGAAAATATTTTTTTTTAAAAAAAACTGGCATCCTTGAAACATGGGAGACAGAAGAACAAGGTATATTCCGTTGACAGATAAGACATTAAATAAAGAAGAACTAGAGCAACTGAAACTGACAACTGAAATTTTAAAAATATATATATATATAACAACAGACAGCTGAAATGTTTTGGTCCATATCAAGAGACATACTTTACTGAAAACTATACTTGGGGCAAAAGGAGTAAGGGGAAGATAATGATAAAAATGGTCAGACAATGCCACGGGATGGACAGAAATCAACTTGGCTGGGTACACCATGAGAGGAACTGTCATAGCAGCTGAAGATCCACTGCAGCCAACCTTCTCTGTGGAGATGGCATAAAGTGATTATGATTACCTTACTGACTTCATACTACAGTACTTACATATACCCTACATCCTTTCTGTGCTGTTAAATGTCACACAGGACTCACATGGTAGTTCGCTAAGTTTTCCTGTTTTTGCCAATCTTTTCAACCTCATCAAGGGATTTTATGCCCACTAAACTGGCCTCTCTTAACAATGTCCTCTTTAGAGTTTCACGTGGTCCACCTCTTTTTCTATGGCCTGTTGTGTTCCACTTTATAGCTTGTTTTGGGATACTACAGTACTACTTAGCATTAACTATATGAAGAAAGTTGCTGCAGTAGAGACAATAGCGAAGGCATAACATTAGTGTAGTGTTCCAATTATCCCAACTATAAAAATGGGACCCTGATATATTTTTATTATTAACATTGCTTCTGCAATCAGAGAATACCGCCTGAATGCCAAGACACAGGTAAGCACTGCCAATGCATTAAGCAATACATAAAAACTCTCCTAACAGTTGACTCATGTATTTAAGACTATATCGAAGCTCACCCTCATGTTTCTTACAGACTTTAGTGTACATATATATATATATACTAACCATAAAACATTACGGAAATTTCTAAATGATGCAGTTCAATACTACTTAATATATGACTTCATGAAGATTCTGTCAGAATTTTATATAAAGTTTTATGACTTGGAAAGTGTCATGTGTTTCAAAGGTTAAAAATCAATTTTCTATTTTAAAAAAATGACTAACAGGTATTTGCTTCTGAATGGACATTTGGTATAATCTGTTGACCTCTTTCAATCCAGGATGACGGTGATGTTTATTAGTTGATTTTCCATGCTGGTATAAATGAATTCTTTTGGTACCATTTTGATTAAATAAATACATTTATGTTTCTAATCCAGCTCATGTTTTCAAATTGTGAAGTAAACTTCATTCTGCCATACTTCAGTTGAGAGCAACTGATGGTCACGTGATTTAAGTAGTTGTTTGGAAACAGATCTAGAGTGAATAACTATGTCTTATAGTTATGTATTAGGGCAAAGTCAGGTTGTAGACTTGTGATGCTAGGTTAGCAAATTTACACACAAAAAAAAGGGTTGAAATTTTGTTCTAAACTTCTTTATAACTGGATTAAAGAAAGAATTTCTAAGACCTATCATTATATCTACAAGAAGAAGGCTGGCTAGTAAACAGAGAAAACTTAAATATTTTGACTACATTAAACATTATAATAATCTAGAGAAAACCATCTTGGAAGGGTATATAATGGGAAAAAGAAAGAGAGGAAGACCAAGGCGAAGATGGCTGCAAGACATCGTTGATGATCTGTAAATGGATGCATCAGCAGCAGGCCATCTTGCTCACAACCGAGAGACCTACAGGAGTGCTGTTAGGGAGGCAAAGTTCCACAAGGGACATGCAAATGAATGAATGAATGAATGATCATTATATCTGTCATCAAATCAAGGTGATCAGATAATTTTTTTTCTTTCATTCCTTTATTAGTAACATTTTAACTTCTTTATAACTGGATAAAGAGAAGTTTCAAGGTCTAGCATTACATCTGTCATTAAATGAAGGTCATCAGATAAAGTTTTTCTTTCATGCCTGGGGGGAATCATTCTATTATTTTAACATTTTTCACAGATTATGCTAATGAAACACTGATTTATGCTAATGAAACACTGATATATTTTTGCTTTGCTGCACAATTACCATTAATTTCTTATGACTCTGACTTTTCTGATTCTCTAGTTTACGAGTTTTCACTCCTTTTTCCTTGTGCCAGATAATGGAATGTACAAGTCTTTTTTCAGATGCTCTCCGTCTCCATACAGAATATCAACGATGGAAGAGTCTGGGTGATATCGAGTGCTTCTGAAGACCTTTCAATGTGCTGCAGGTCCTGCAATTGGTGGCTAAGTTTCTTCTTCTCATCTGCTGCAGTGCATGCAGTATGGTGTATGATAAGTGCTCACTCTATGTAAGCGCTTACTGAGGGTAATGTGTCCTGTGCACAATTAACTTCATATATAATATAATGATAATATTTAATAATTAATTACATTACAAATTTTATGCAAAGTTAACATCCCTTCCTTTGAAAAATTCTCCACATTTATTCTGGCTCAGAATGAAAAATAATTCGAGTGGGAAGGAATTAAAGGGGAAAAACTTACATCACTGATCTGTTCCAAAGGGACTGAACCATCCAGCAGACGCTGAATCCTTAGTTCACATGTATCACGCAGGAAGATCAAGCTGTTGAGGTTCTGTCTGATAGCAGTATCTTTGAAATATATATTTATGAATGCCGTGAATATCAAAATTAGATTGACAAAATGGATGATGACAGCCATGCAATGGACAACCAAAGGCTCTCTCTCTCTGAACCTTAAGTGCCCAGGGCACATGGGGCTTCCACAAGGGTTTTCCACAAATGCTTGTTCTTTGCCTTTTTTTCTGCTCTTGCCCAGGTGAGCCCTCTATTGTTCAACATCCTTTCTGTTGTTCTTCTCCATGTCTCTTTTGGTCTACCCTTACTTCAAAGGCTACCTGCTGGAGAATTGTAGAAGCAGAAATGTGCAGCATGCAGCACAGCTGGGGTGCAGTACAAAGGTTGGCTGCAAACCATGAGAGATAGAGAGAATTTGATGCTGCCCTGCAAGATGCCACGAGGTGTACTGCTTGGTGATTGCTTAGCTGATCACCAACAAAGGACATGGATGGATATTGTGTGTTAAGAGAAAAGGACAAACCTGGGTTTTGGAATATCTGCTATTTAACTCTTTGTACCTTTGAGACGCGTCCTGTGTGTTTTTTTTTCCTTCAGTACCCCATTCTCCACGCAGTGTGATGATGGTTTGTAGCTCTCTAATTTTGAAAATAATCAAAGTATACTTAAAACCAGCAGTTGGACTTCCCTTCAGAATCCATTTGTCGATACAAGGCATGTGTTTCAGATGAATTCAGAGCAGTAGTGTGTTAATTTAATGAGTTTTTGTTGAAGTTTATCATCGCTAGGTTTTTGTTTATCAACAAATATGGCTTCCAGTGGTAGTTTACTTCATCCAGAGCAGCGTATTTCTGCATTACAAGCTCAGAATTTAATTAAAAAATGTCTAGACCGTGGTGAAGAGAATGTAGTAGTAGAGATTTTGAATTTTCAGACCCACGTGGTGCTGATTCAAAGGATGAGGATGTTTTTTTTTTTTTTGGTCCAGCAGCAAAATGTGCTAGAAGGGTAGCTGGTGATACTACTTCTCAGCGTTTTGCTAGTACTAGCTGTAATATCACAGTAAGTAATGCTGGAGATTGTGTAATTTAAACAAATTAAATGTTGTAGAATGCTTCAAATAAAAAAAAAACACAATGGCCTGTTTTCTGGTAAATATTATTCAACGCCCACCCACTTGTTTTCATGTAAATATTACCTACCCACTTGGTGCTTTTTAGTTTGCTGTAAATGCATAATTAGTGTATATTTTCATGTAAATTTTGGAGGATATGTGAAGAAAAGGTGTTTGTGTACATTTTTGCTCATTATGGAATTATATGACCAACTACAGCGGATTAACTTGATGGGTAAGTGACAAACAAATTATTTCAAATCCTTCATTTTCCATTCTTCTTTGCCTTCTTTTGTTGTTGTATACTAAGAAAATGTTAAAATTTTATTAGAAAAACAAAATACATTTTTTATTCTTCAAAATAAGGTATAATACATCATACTACAAATCAGATTATGCCTTTGTCATTCTTTTAAATGTGACAACCATCCCATTCCACATTGTGAAATTTACCCCCCTTGGTCTTTTGAGGGAAACACCCCCAGTATACAAAGAGTTAATATCAGTTTGATAACTAGTAGAAGATAGTTAAGATACAAATGATGGAGAGAAAAAAGAAACCAACAAAGAATACCCATAAGTTGCAAGCTATAAGCATATGCCATTTTGGCTAACCAAGATTAACTGCAATATGATTTATTTTTACAAATTACTAGAAAAACAGTTTTCAAAGACACTCAAAGAAACTACAGCCAAGAAACTAAAAAAAAAAAAGTTTTCAAAAACATAATTATGAACTTCTTAAAAAAATGGTACCAGAATAACTCTTTCCAAGAAAGCAAAACAAACTGGTTTGTTTTACTATCAATTGAAAGAAAAAGTCCCACTGACTGGAAAAAGAATTTGCTAACTCATGATAAAAGGGCTTTGAAGAAATACCTAAATACATACCATCACTTCCACCTGTGTCCTTGGACCGCCACTTTGCAATGTCACTGTCCACTTTATCTCTCACTGCTTCCAACTCATCAACACTGTCGCTGGAGCGTATAACAGTCAGAAATGCTTCACGTGTGCATGAGCTCTCATGACACTGAAATGTATGGTAAAGACAGTTCATTCAAAAAGTGGCTGCTAAAATAATCAAAAATGTCTCTCAATAAACAAACAAACAAACAAAAAAGATTCATAAAATAAAACACAAATATAATTAATCTTCTTGCATACCAAATTCACAGGCCCCTTGCTGGCCATTTCATATTTCTTAAAAAAAAATTGTTAAAAATATATTCAAATTTAAAACCTTTATAAAATAATTCTATTTATATGCCACTAATTATTATCATTCCCCACCTACTGTATGCAGTGTTAGCAAGCTTTACAGCATTGGTAATCTCTCTCTCTCTCTCTCTCTCTGAATTGATAATCTCTGTACAAAATGTAGACACTAAATCATGGACATTGACAGCAAGAAGTGTTATGGGGTAGACACCTATAACATAAATTGCTGCACTTAATCTTGCTCAAGATAAGACCTTCCAAAAATTAAGATCTTCCAACTTTTTTTCACTTAAATCACCCAACAAAAGTGTGAATATTTTACAATTCCTCAAGAAATGTTGAAGTTTCATTTAAAATTCCATTTTTTTTTTTTAACATCTTTCAGAAATTAAAAGTAATCATAAAATAATTCAGTATTTAAACAAATTATTCATTAATGTTCAGACATATGGTGATTAAAAAAAAAAAAAAAAGTTCACACAAGTTTTCAAAAATGTCAAGTTTAAGTCTTTAAAGTAATCTTAGTACTAAAACAATTCTCTGTCTCTAAATAACTGTTTTTATGATTCACCCACATACACTGTTGAAATCATCATCATCATCATCATCATCATGTGCCGTGCCGACTGGCGTTGGCTATTATGCTTCTCCAGAGTACGCGATCCTTCATGCAGGCCATCAGCTCAGTTGGTGATCTCCTCTCACACCATCCCGTCAGACTGTCCAGTATCATTTCTCTTGGTCTTCCTCTTGATCTTCTTCCTTCTATTTTTCCTGTTGTTATAATATTTTCAATGCCCCCTCTTCTCATTGCATGTCCTATGAAAGTACATTGTCTCTCTCTTATCTTTTTCACAAGGTTTTTTGTCTCTCCAGCTCTTCTCCTACATTCTTCATTAGTTATTTTTGCTGTCCAGGGGATTCGCAACATTCTTCTAATAAACCACATTTCTGCTGCTTCCAATGATTTTTGTTAAAATCAGATTCCATAATTTGATTAAATTAGCTTCAAATTGATAAAGACAACCCTGTCATGCCTCAGAGGCACACAGGGATATGGTATTAGTGCCTGTATTTTCCTTGACCTGCCAGCACACTAGAGGGTGATGTGGTCAATATCATGCCTGGTCGCCTTTCCTTTTCCAACACCAGAAGAAGTCAGGTACCCATTTCTACAGCTGGGTGAATGCAGTGCCTCTAGCCAGATTCAAACCCCTGACCTTTGTCATGAGAGGCTAGTACACTAACTACTTTGCCACTCAGATGTTCAGATTAGCTTCAGTCAGTCAAAAATACTGTATAAGTCATGGCTTGTGCCACTTTTGAAAAAAAAAAAATTACTGAAACAGTCGAATGTCAGGTGCTATATTCTCTTTACCTGACTTAATCTTGTTAAAACAATTTGTCTTGTGGCAATCCTGCTGATATATGACTGCCAGAGTGGACCTCATTTTTTGTTTTAAAGGTCTAGACTTTGTACCCTTGTCCTTGTTTGCATGGACAAATGGCATGGAGAAAATACCTCTTTTATTTTGTACCGAAATACTCTTTCTTGATTTGCTCACAGACAAAGGACTGGTCCAAACATAAGGCAGAAAAGCATTTCACTATCAAATCACGATCCCTCTTTTAAGACTTCCTGTCACAGTTTGCTCACTCAGCACTTGACTCCGCCCAATACAGCCATCAGTAGAATCCACTACAGCTATCAGTAGAACCCACTACAGCCATCAGTAGAACCTTCTGTGCTCAAATGCTAGAACAAGCCTAACCTAGCATAGGATATATATATATATATATATATAAAATAACCTTAAGTGCCCAGGGCACATGGGGCTTCCGCAAGGGTTTTCCACAAACGCCCGTCTGCTCTTGGCCAGGTGAGCCCTCTATTGCTCAACATCTTTTCTGTTGTTCCTCTCCATGTCTCTTTTGGTCTACCCTTACTTCTGTTCCTCTGTGGTGTCCATCTTAGTGCTATTTTTGGTAGTGAGTTGTCAGTCATTCGGAGCATATGTCCCAACCATCACCAGCGTCTTTCCTCAATAATTGCTGTCAGTGGCTTCATCTGCATTTCTGCCAACAAGATGTTATTTCTTATGGTGTTTGGCCAAAATGACAGTTAACTTCAGCACAAGATGTGAGAGTGCAGTAAGGACACATAAGGGACAACTGGTCAGTGGAGAAAGAGAAAAAAATTGAAAGATGGAGGGAACACTTTAACACCCTACTAAACAGAACACAAGCAGCACAAACAATATATATATATATACATACAAATAATATAAACAGAAGATATTTTATTTAACAGGAACATCAAATTCCTGTAACAGGGCAAGTCAAAGAAGTAACAGCAATATAGAAAGTAACTACAATATTTCTCTGCAAATGTATACAATCCTTGAACAATATCTGAAATGGTTACTTCCATATTGCAGTTACTTTTTGACTTGCCCTTGTATATGCATATTTTTTTTAAAACCAAGATGACACGAACATTTGCTCACCGATCTTACAATGTACTGATTGATATAGTCAGGGTCTGACAGCAAATCCACAACAGGCAAAAATATGCCATTGACCAGAATTTCCTAAACAAACAAACAACAAAATTGTGTGTAAAAATAATAATAGGGAGGTTACTTCAAATTTCATGAATTTTTTTTTTTTCTAAGACGACGAAAACAACAGGCCGTGACCCGGTGGTACTGCAAACCAGGTCAACCCGTAACGGGATGTGGACCTTACCCCAATGTGCATTCAATGTGCAGGGTGGGCCTCATGAATCTCGTTTAATTAAAAAATAACGACGTTTTTTTTTAACCAAAGGGCATGTTGATCAGCATACCTGCCAAGAGTACACTTTGACCTCAGCCACTTTGATCTTAGCCAAAAGGCCGAGAAGCATGAAATTGCAAGATGCCAACTATAATTACACAAAATTATACTTCTTTGTCATATTTTATTTTTAGACAATTAAGAATTGAAATAAATAGTGAGGAAAAACACATACACTAGTTAAAATACACAGAATTATATACCTTACAGAAGTAAATTACACAGAATTATATACCTTACAGTAGTAAAATATACAGAATTATAGATCTTACTGAAACAAAATAACCACAGACAAGATCAGGATACAAAGGTAGGATATGGCATATATGAAAACAATGTTTTCTTTTCCCTATAAGATCAAAATAAGACAGGTTCAGGATGGAAGAGCAAGCTGTGTCTGTGAAAACGAATGGACTGCCCAAGCAGCAAGTCACTGATGCAGTAAAAGGGAAGACAATGTCTTCAGCAAAGGATAAGAGAACTGAAAGTGAAATACATTAAAACCAAATTTTTTTGGTCAACTTTGCTCATATGTGAAAACAGGAACTTGAGATGATCCCCATTGTTGTTGTAAGAGTTAGAGAACCAAAGTTAGTCAACACCTATTTAGTGCTCTCACATTTTGTGCCCATCTTCCTAACTAGGAGGGGGCCCAAAAATAATATCAAATTAGAAAATATTTAACAGTCAACCCGAAAAAAAAATTATTTCCATAATTCAGATACAGTGAGGACTTTTTGCACAGACCAGATCTAAGCAAGGTTAACCAATTCTTTTCTTAACTCTTCCCATGCCACAGGAAGAAACGCGGACGTTCAGTTGGATGCCGAAATAAAACCACGGGTCTTGATATGTTTATAGTTGTAAAATGGAATGGAAAACAGTATTTCCATGTACTTCTGTATACTTATTATGTTTCAAAGAATAACTAAATGTATGAAAATTTCATAAATGCAGAGGTTTTTAGGAAAAAAAGAAGTGATGTGATGTTTTTAGACAATGACTGTGCCCAGCTAACCATCAGCTAGGTCTAGATCTACACTACTTACCATCTGAGATGTCTAGATCTACTTGTCGATCTTGTATTGTGATTCTATGTTGCATTCTCGCTAAATTAATGTCTGAAATAACCTCCTAACTACTTCTCCAGTCATCTAATATGTCTAGATCTACTTGGGATACATTCAAGAGCAGTGGGGTGGTCATAGGCCATGTCCATATCCCTATCTACATCATCAAAAATTGAAAATTGTCCATGTTTCTCTTCCTTTTTCTCGCTCAGCATTGCTCGTAACTAAGCACTCTTTCACCATTTTGAAAAGTGTCACCGGAAACGCGGATGAAATATGTACAATCTAAATGTTACACCGGTTGTTTTATTGAAACAAACCAAGAGTCGCTATATTGACCCTACGTACAAATCGGGAAATCGTGACCCAAGGCACGGGAAGAGTTAAGTTTGGCTTGCTGGTCCTTTTATGTCAAACAATGTTAAATCTGTACGATATCTGATCACTCACACGGATGAAGTAATGGAATGGTCTGTTGTGGAAATCTTCTGCTGGCAACAGTAGGAACAGTAAAACATCACTTAAATCACGCAGGTATTCTGTGGAAAATAAATGTTTCAACAAATGACTTCATCCATCGCAGGATGTAATTCACCAGGCGGTGAAAAAAATTACTAACTTATTATTACAAATGCATTTATGCCAGTGGTCGCTGTAGTAGAACTGTAACAAAAGATCAAAAACAAAACTTGTGGAAGAAAAGTTTAACAAGATAACAATATAATATTTCAGCTCAGGCCTTCATTAGACATTAATGATAAAAATGAAGAGAGAAGAAGTGAGAAGTTACACTGCTAAAAAAATATAAACACTTGAAAAGTAATGAATAATTTAATACAGGAAACTTTAATGCATCTGAAACAATGAACTTACGTCGTTCAGCTTCTGGCTCCAAACACACTGAATCTCTGCACATATTATTTTCCATCTCAACCTCCATGTCAAAGAATGTATTCTCCAGTGCTGCTCCACTGTCTAAACAAAAAAAAAACAAAAAAGAACTGATGATCAACTGATGTAACTGAGTTACATACAAGATATGGTCTACAAGCAGCTAACAAATTTCTTTTTCAAAATGGTAACGTATACCTTTGGTGCCTCTGACTGGTCTGTACCCCTCCCCCCTCCCCTGCCTATACTTCATGTATTTATTGTTCTCTTTTCCCCTCCATCCTTTTCAATATGATTCTTAGTAGTTCAATGTCCTGCTTGCTGGATTTCGATAGTTCTATAGTTTGTACTGCAGATGAAACCACTGACAACAATTATTGAGGAAAGACGCTGGCGATGGTTGGGACACGTGCTCCGAATGATTGACAACTCACTACCAAAAATAGCACTAAGATGGACACCACAGGGGAACAGAAGTAAGGGTAGACCAAAAGAGACATGGAGGAGAACAACAGAAAGGATGTTGAGCAATAGAGGGCTCACCTGGGCAAGAGCAGAAAAAAAAGGCGAAGGACAGGCATTTGTGGAAAACCCTTGCGAAAGCCCCATGTGCCCTGGGCACTTAAGGTTCAGAGAGAGAGATAGTTTGTACACATTTTCAGATTGCCCTTGTTTTGGGCAGAGGTACGTATATTGAGCATTTCCAGTCCTTGGACCAACCAGGGATCACATACTAAACATGGGGAACATCATAGAAAAGTTTCGTAGACTACTCCAAAGCTTTTGATTGCATACAACATCAACAGTTATGGTCTATTATGAACAACATGGGTCTTCCCAACCATCTGGCACACCTCATGTCCAGACTGTACCAAGACCAGGAAGCAGCACTGAGGGTAGATGGCAAAACATCAGGTTGGTTTGACACACAAAAGGAAGTAAGACAAGGATGTATCCTTTTTAACATCTATACCAAAAACATCATGAGGAATGTACAAGAGGAACAGGAAACCACTAAATTTGACTCTTTCAACATTGAGGGCCACCATATTCCAAAAATCAGATACAGCAATGATACTGTCCTTCTATCAAACAGTTCAGAAGGACTGCAACAGTTGATTCACTCAACCAAAAGACAGAGCAAAGCTCAGAACCTCTTTTTTTTTAAACATTAACAAACAAAAAAAAAAGTAATGGTAACTGACAAAATGAGAAACAAGCCCAAGATTACACTGGACCATCAAGAGCCTGAAAACATAAATAAATCTAAACATCTAGGTTCAATCATCACCACCAATGGTGACTGTGCAGTGGAAATCAGACAACTAGCAGTTACATCACAGAAACTCACACAAATGAAGAGTATGTGGCAAGGTAAAAGCAAGAAAACAAAGCTATGTTTACTAAAAGGCTTACATATTCCCAGTGGTAACATACGGATGTGAAACATGGACATTTAACAAATCACTAGAAAAGAGAATAACAGCATCTGAAATGAAATGTTTCAGAAGGGCACTTAGAATATCATGGACAGAATGAAAATCAAATAAAGAGATACTATTTGGATTAGGCTTGTTAACACCATAAAAATTAGAAAGCTGAGATACTTCAGCCACAT
Source organism: Achatina immaculata (assembly GCA_009760885.1). Taxonomy (NCBI): domain Eukaryota; kingdom Metazoa; phylum Mollusca; class Gastropoda; order Stylommatophora; family Achatinidae; genus Lissachatina; species Lissachatina immaculata. Next base: position 7,562,327 of record CM019717.1, read on the forward strand.
CAAGAGACACTGTTGCTTGGAGAGGTTGATATTAGAATAGTGCCTGGCAAGAGAGAAAAGGGATGACCTTGCCGCATGTGGACTCAAGACATCACAGAAAGTCTGAATATGTCACTGCAAGATGCTGATCAACTTGTGAAAGACCGTATTGCATTCAGGAAGGCTGTGAGAGGGACAATGTTCTGGAAAGGACATGTTAGATGAATGAATGAATGAATGTGGTTCTCAAAGTATCTGCAAAGAAAATGTAGATTTGCTGAAATGAATGAGCTGTGACATACATCTTACATCCTTCACGTTAAAAACGTCACATAGGGCTTGTATAGTTGCTTGCCAGGTTTTCTTGTTTTTGGCAAGTTTTTCAACTTCATTAAGGGATGTTATTCCCACTAAACTGGCCTCTCTTAATAATGTCCTCTTTAGGAGTTTCACGTGGTCGACCTCTTTTTCTTCAGCCTGTTGTTCTCCACTTGATAGCTTGTTTTGGTATTCTCTGATTGTTTCTTCTCATCACATGGCCTACATATGTCCATCTTCTTTTACTAATCACCAATGAGACAGGTTGTTGTTTGCTCAACTGTTTTATCTCTGTGTTCTTAAATTAATTTTACTTTATATCAAGTATTTCCTGAGGCACTGTGACATACAAAATCTGAGTACAAAAGCTGAAACATAATTGTGTACACTTTCAAGTATTAATTTTACTTAAAAAAAAAAGTTTTCAAGTATAAATACACTCAAATGATACCAATCCAACTGCTAAAAGGTAGCATTTTCATCCTGCAATGAACTATATTTTCACACATATGATACCAGTGTTATCCTTAAAATCTCTTAGTATTAGGATTTGTTGTATTTCTTTCTGTTGTTATGGCTACTTTACCTACACTACTTTATTCTTCCATATCTGCTGTTTAGTGTTGTGGGGAGTTTATGGCCCTGCATCAGGTGTGCAGAACTGGGCCAAGGTATTTCATGTCTCCCTAGGACACTTCAGACACCACCTAGTCATCTTTTCCTCTGGTGCCCTCCTGGGCTTACACCATTTCTTCCGCTGTTTATAACCTGTGATGGTAGTAATTGTGCTGTGTTCCCCTCCATCCTTTTCAATATGATTCTTAGTAGTTCAATGTCCTGCTTGCTGGATTTCGATAGTTCTATAGTTTGTACTGCAGATGAAACCACTGACAACAATTATTGAGGAAAGACGCTGGCGATGGTTGGGACACGTGCTCCGAATGATTGACAACTCACTACCAAAAATAGCACTAAGATGGACACCACAGGGGAACAGAAGTAAGGGTAGACCAAAAGAGACATGGAGGAGAACAACAGAAAGGATGTTGAGCAATAGAGGGCTCACCTGGGCAAGAGCAGAAAAAAAAGGCGAAGGACAGGCATTTGTGGAAAACCCTTGCGAAAGCCCCATGTTCCCTGGGCACTTAAGGTTCAGAGAGAGAGATAGTTTGTACACATTTTCAGATTGCCCTTGTTTTGGGCAGAGGTACGTATATTGAGCATTTCCAGTCCTTGGACCAACCAGGGATCACATACTAAACATGGGGAACATCATAGAAAAGTTTCGTAGACTACTCCAAAGCTTTTGATTGCATACAACATCAACAGTTATGGTCTATTATGAACAACATGGGTCTTCCCAACCATCTGGCACACCTCATGTCCAGACTGTACCAAGACCAGGAAGCAGCACTGAGGGTAGATGGCAAAACATCAGGTTGGTGTGACACACAAAAGGAAGTAAGACAAGGATGTATCCTTTTTAACATCTATACCAAAAACATCATGAGGAATGTACAAGAGGAACAGGAAACCACTAAATTTGACTCTTTCAACATTGAGGGCCACCATATTCCAAAAATCAGATACAGCAATGATACTGTCCTTCTATCAAACAGTTCAGAAGGACTGCAACAGTCACTCAACCAAAAGACAGAGCAAAGCTCAGAACCTCTTTTTTTAAACATTAACAAAAAAAAAAAGTAATGGTAACTGACAAAATGAGAAACAAGCCCAAGATTACACTGAACCATCAAGAGCTTGAAAACATAAATAAATCTAAATATCTAGGTTCAATCATCACCACCGATGGTGAATGTGCAATGGAAATCAGACAACTAGCAGTTACATCACAGAAACTCACACAAATGAAGAGTATGTGGCAAGGTAAAAGCAAGAAAACAAAGCTATGTTTACTAAAAGCTTACATATTCCCAGTGGTAACATACGGATGTGAAACATGGACATTTAACAAATCACTAGAAAAGAGAATAACAGCATCTGAAACGAAATGTTTCAGAAGGGCACTTAGAATATCATGGACAGAATGAAAATCAAATAAAGAGATACTATTTGGATTAGGCTTGTTAACACCATAAAAATTAGAAAGCTGATATACTTCAGCCACATCAAGAGACACTGTTGCTTGGAGAGGTTGATATTAGAATAGTGCCTGGCAAGAGAGAAAAGGGATGACCTTGCCGCATGTGGACTCAAGACATCACAGAAAGTCTGAATATGTCACTGCAAGATGCTGATCAACTTGTGAAAGACCATATTGCATTCAGGAAGGCTGTGAGAGGGACAATGTTCTGGAAAGGACATGTTAGATGAATGAATGAATGAATGTGGTTCTCAAAGTATCTGCAAAGAAAATGTAGATTTGCTGAAATGAATGAGCTGTGACATACATCTTACATCCTTCACGTTAAAAACGTCACATAGGGCTTGCATAGTTGCTTGCCAGGTTTTCTTATTTTTGGCAAGTTTTTCAACTTCATTAAGGGATGTTATTCCCACTAAACTGGCCTCTCTTAATAATGTCCTCTTTAGGAGTTTCACGTGGTCGACCTTTTTTTCTTCAGCCTGTTGTTCTCCACTTGATAGCTTGTTTTGGTATTCTCTGATTGTTTCTTCTCATCACATGGCCTACATATGTCCATCTTCTTTTACTAATCACCAATGAGACAGGTTGTTGTTTGCTCAACTATTTTATCTCTGTGTTCTTAAATTAATTCTACTTTATATCAAGTATTTCCTGAGGCACTGTGACATACAAAATCTGAGTACAAAAGCTGAAACATAATTGTGTACACTTTCAAGTATTAATTTTACTTTTAAACAAATTTTTCAAGTATAAATACACTCAACTGATACAAATCCAACTGCTAAAAGGTAGCATTTTCATCCTGCAATGAACTATATTTTCACACATATGATAACAGTGTTATCCTTAAAATCTCTTAGTATTAGGATTTGTTGTATTTCTTTCTGCTGTTATGGCTACTTTACCTGCACTACTTTATTCTTCCATATCTGCTGTTTAGTGTTGTGGGGAGTTTATGGCCCTGCATCAGGTGTGCAGAACTGGGCCAAGGTATTTCATGTCTCCCTAGGACACTTCAGACATCACCTAGTCATCTTTTCCTCTGGTGCCCTCCTGGGCTTACACCATTTCTTCAGCTGTTTATAACCTGTGATGGTGGTAATTGTGCTGCGTTCTGATGAGGTGACCAAACCACTTGATCTTTTGCTTCTCAATGTGCAATGCTAAAGTAACTGCTGTATTCCGGTGACCAAACCACTCGATCTTTTGCTTCTCAATGTGCGATGCTGAATAACTGTGCTGTATTCTGGTGACCAAACCACTTGATCTTTCACTTCTCAATGTGCAACGGTAAGTACTTGTGCTGTATTCTGATGAAGTGAACAAACCACTTGATCTTTTGCTTCTCAATGTGCAAAGCTAAAGCAACTGTGCTGTATTCTAGTAATCAAATCACTTGATCTTTTGCTTCTCAAAGTGCGATAGTAAGTACTTATGCTGTATTCTGATAAAGTGAACAAACCACTTGATCTTTTGCTTCTCAATGTGCAACAGTAAGTACTTGTGCTGTACTCTGATGAAGTGAACAAACCACTTGATCTTTTGCTTCTCAATGTGCAATGCTAAAGCAACTGTGCTGTATTCTAGTAATCAAATCACTTGATCTTTTGCTTCTCAATGTGCGATATTAAGTACTTGTGCTGTATGCTGGTGAAGTGAACAAACCACTTGATCTTTCGCTTCTCAATGTGCAATGCTAAAGTAACTGTACTGTATTCTGGTGACATAACTACTTGATCTTTCACTTCTCAATGTGCAACGGTAAGTACTTGTGCTGTATTTTGATGAAGTGAACAAACCACTTGATCTTTTGCTTCTCAATGTGCAATGCTAAAGTAACTGTGCTGTATTCTAGTAATCAAATCACTTGATCTTTTGCTTCTCAATGTGCGATAGTAAGTACTTGAGCTGTATTTTGATGAAGTGAACAAACCACTTGATCTTTTGCTTCTCAATGTGCAATGCTAAAGTAACTGTGCTGTATTCTGGTGACCAGGTGACCAAACCACTTGATCTTTCACTTCTCAATGTGCGATGGTAAGTTTTTGTGTTGTATTCTGATGAAGTGAACAAACCACTAGATCTTTTGCTTCTTAATGTGCAATGCTAAAGTAACTGTGCTGTATTCTGGTGACCAAACCACTTCATCTTTTGCCTCTCAAAGTGCGATAGTAAGTACTTATGCTGTATTCTGATAAAGTGAACAAACCACTTGATCTTTTGCTTCTCAATGTGCAACAGTAAGTACTTGTGCTGTACTCTGATGAAGTGAACAAACCACTTGATCTTTTGCTTCTCAATGTGCAATGCTAAAGCAACTGTGCTGTATTCTAGTAATCAAATCACTTGATCTTTTGCTTCTCAATGTGCGATATTAAGTACTTGTGCTGTATTCTGGTGAAGTGAACAAACCACTTGATCTTTCGCTTCTCAATGTGCAATGCTAAAGTAACTGTACTGTATTCTGGTGACATAACTACTTGATCTTTCACTTCTCAATGTGCAACGGTAAGTACTTGTGCTGTATTTTGATGAAGTGAACAACCACTTGATCTTTTGCTTCTCAATGTGCAATGCTAAAGTAACTGTGCTGTATTCTAGTAATCAAATCACTTGATCTTTTGCTTCTCAATGTGCGATAGTAAGTACTTGAGCTGTATTTTGATGAAGTGAACAAACCACTTGATCTTTTGCTTCTCAATGTGCAATGCTAAAGTAACTGTGCTGTATTCTGGTGACCAGGTGACCAAACCACTTGATCTTTCACTTCTCAATGTGCGATGGTAAGTTTTTGTGTTGTATTCTGATGAAGTGAACAAACCACTAGATCTTTTGCTTCTTAATGTGCAATGCTAAAGTAACTGTGCTGTATTCTGGTGACCAAACCACTTCATCTTTTGCCTCTCAATATGCGGTAGTAAGTTCTTGTGCTGTATTCTGATGAAGTGAACAAACCACTAGATCTTTTGCTTCTCAATGTGCGATTGTAAATTCTTGTGCTGTATTCTCACGAAGTGAACAAACCACTTGATCTTTTGCTTCTCAATGTGTGATGGTAAGTTCTTGTGCTGTATTCTGATGAAGTGAACAAACCACTTGATCTTTTGCTTCTCAATGTGCGATGGTAAGTTCTTGTGCTGTATTCTGATGAAGTGAACAAACCACTTGATCTTTTGCTTCTCAATGTGCTTGGACCCTGCTGAGGTGTCTATCATTTTTCTGATGACATTTCTTACATTATTTCATAAAGTCAGATTAGTATCTCTTCTACGGCATCTCATCTTGCAGACACTTAATTTATGTACTGTTCACAGGGTTCTGGTCACACATTGATGACAAAAAGTTGAAATAAATGTACATTTATTATTTTTACCTTGCCTCCATGGACATACTCTCAGCAATGGCATCAGCTGATATATTACTACTGAACTACAATGAATGATTTCTTAATACTTCAACTAACTAAATATGAACTATCAAGGAAAATAAAAAGAACCCATAAAGTTCCTTGTGCTTACCTTCATTTTTTACCTGAAATATTTTTTCCTCTGCTCTGCGATAGAGACGTATATGGGAAGCAAAATCATCCACTAGTCTCTGAGTAAAATATGGCATCCAATCAATTTCTTTGGATCTGTCGAGCAACAATAATTTAATTTGAATGCTTAGGTTCAACTTTATATCTTGGTGTCCGTGCCTTGTAGACGTCAAAGTCTCATTTTCATGGAACTTAACTAAGTGTAATATTTTATTTTTTCCCTTCATGTATGTATAGCATAGTCCAGTATGCACTGTACTTTTAGAGGCAATTTCCTTCATCACTTTTACAGGTGGGTCATCTGAAAGACAACAGTGGAATGATTAAAACCCACTGTCTCATTCCAGAAATCACATCAATTATCAATCTGGCCTTCTTGCATTCTCCCTAATTTCAATCAATTTCTTGTATGGCTAAGCAAATTGCTTTAATACTGAATGTTTAAGAACATATTTGTCGACTTCTTGTTCATGCACATACACATATGAACAAGCACACAAAATAATCAAACAAGGAAGAACTCTTTACTATCATGCTGAACACAGTCTTTCTCCTGCTTGATATGATGATCTGAAAGCACCTCATGAAACTTGAATTCATTATTGTGTATACAGATTTGGGTATGGGCAATAAATTCATGGCAGAACATAAAGAGCCAGGGGAATCATAATATTATGACTTATCTATTACACTGAGTCAAAAATTCATTACATTTTTCAATACCCTACTTTCAGTCAAAATTCCCATCTTATACAATGTACTGGCATTTGTGATGTCATGCTGATGTCATGTGCTACATCATACTGAACAGGTGACCACCCATTTTTAGGCAATGAATTGTGAGATAAGTGATCAGCAGAAGGAAATATGATGGACAGCAAGGTTTTCATTTGTGTCTTTCTGAGGCATTAGTGGAAGAAAGGGCTGGATGCTTCTGCAACTGCCTGTGAGATTTGCAGTGTGGAAGGGGAAGAGACAGCTGATGGCAGAGCTGCAAGGAAGTAGTTCCAAAGGTTAACTCTGGGGACACAGACATCAAAGACAAGCCTAGATCAGGATGCCACTCCACCATGAATGATGCAGCCCTGTGCCAAGTTGTTGAAAACAATCCCAGTACCAGTACTCAGTGCTTGTCAGCCCAGCTGGGCCCTTCTCGAAGCACCATCGTTCAGCATTTGCATGAGCTCTGCTTCAGCAGCAGGCAGCCTCGATGAGTCCCAATGACCTCACTCCCCAGCAAGCACAGAGACACGCTGACATGCTTTACTCACACGACTAAAGGTTTCTCTGCTGCATCATTACTGGGGATGAAAAGAAGATTTTCCTGTGGTACCCCAACACAGGTACCCAAAGGATCCAGCTAGGCCTGGTGACAGAGGCAGCTGTCCAATGAGGCCGGTCTGAGAAGTTGTTTTTTGTACAGCAGAGAAATTCACAGCGAAAACATGATGAACTTTTGACTCAGCATAGTATGTGGTAATATTACACCGAACAGATAAAAGCAATATCTGTCCCTGCATTATATTAAACAATATTTTATCATGACACACCCCTGAAAAACAATGAAAATCAACCTGCACAGTGAGGCACATTGGGTTAAACATGGCCGTCATTAGAGGAAAGGAAATTTGGATATCACAGGCAACTTAGTTATATGAATATGAGACTGTTCAAGTTTCAGTTGATGAATAGAAAAAAAAAAAAAAAAGCAAAAACAAATGGCAAGATAAAACTCCCACAACTGCCACTTCCTGCATCATATGATGATCTGAAAGCACCTCATGAAACTTGAATTCATTATTGTGTATACAGATTTGGGTATGGGCAATAAATTCATGGCAGAACATAAAGAGCCAGGGGAATCATAATATTATGACTTATCTATTACACTGAGTCAAAAATTCATTACATTTTTCAATACCCTACTTTCAGTCAAAATTCCCATCTTATACAATGTACTGGCATTTGTGATGTCATGCTGATGTCATGTGCTACATCATACTGAACAGGTGACCACCCATTTTTAGGCAATGAATTGTGAGATAAGTGATCAGCAGAAGGAAATATGATGGACAGCAAGGTTTTCATTTGTGTCTTTCTGAGGCATTAGTGGAAGAAAGGGCTGGATGCTTCTGCAACTGCCTGTGAGATTTGCAGTGTGGAAGGGGAAGAGACAGCTGATGGCAGAGCTGCAAGGAAGTAGTTCCAAAGGTTAACTCTGGGGACACAGACATCAAAGACAAGCCTAGATCAGGATGCCACTCCACCATGAATGATGCAGCCCTGTGCCAAGTTGTTGAAAACAATCCCAGTACCAGTACTCAGTGCTTGTCAGCCCAGCTGGGCCCTTCTCGAAGCACCATCGTTCAGCATTTGCATGAGCTCTGCTTCAGCAGCAGGCAGCCTCGATGAGTCCCAATGACCTCACTCCCCAGCAAGCACAGAGACACGCTGACATGCTTTACTCACACGACTAAAGGTTTCTCATTACTGGGGATGAAAAGAAGATTTTCCTGTGGTACCCCAACACAGGTACCCAAAGGATCCAGCTAGGCCTGGTGACAGAGGCAGCTGTCCAATGAGGCCGGTCTGAGAAGTTGTTTTTTGTACAGCAGAGAAATTCACAGCGAAAACATGATGAACTTTTGACTCAGCATAGTATGTGGTAATATTACACCGAACAGATAAAAGCAATATCTGTCCCTGCATTATATTAAACAATATTTTATCATGACACACCCCTGAAAAACAATGAAAATCAACCTGCACAGTGAGGCACATTGGGTTAAACATGGCCGTCATTAGAGGAAAGGAAATTTGGATATCACAGGCAACTTAGTTATATGAATATGAGACTGTTCAAGTTTCAGTTGATGAATAGAAAAAAAAAAAAAAAGCAAAAACAAATGGCAAGATAAAACTCCCACAACTGCCACTTCCTGCATCATATGCATGTCTGGACAATTTGTCCAGGAGTTCAGCATACAGGGAAAATTACAGTGTCTAGCTCTGCTGTAACTGAAGAGAACAATGAAAATTACGTACCAATTTTAACTGGAATACCTGAATACCTGTGGAATACCTGAATACCTGACAGGAAAAAAAAAAACATCCTCAGTCCTATATTTAATTAGAAGAAACAACTCCCATCATGAGAAGAGAGTGATGTAGCCATTAGTTTACACAGTGGTTCTCAAATTTATTCAGACTGGCACAACAGACATTGCAAATTTCTGCCACAGAACACCTGTGCTTTTAATGCCCTTACCATTATTTTTAAAAACCATGATATCCTTTTAATGGCTAATCATTTCACAAAAATGAGGAGGAAAAAAAATGTACAGCATACAACAGTCATAGTGACAATGTAAAGATTTATTACGTCATCAATAAAATTAACATTTCTTGACAAAGGCTGATGGTGAAAGTGAAAAGCTCAGTGAGAGTGGTGTTTTCAAGAATGGCCTTGTGTGCTTCAAAGATGGGCCCATAATGGAATAAAACAATGGCTAATCAACAATTAGAAAAGGGGAGGGGAGGAAAGACAATTTTGTACAGGCTTACAAAGTTGCTCATGGAGGCCCTTGGTGGTGATAATTATGATGATAGCAGTGATAATACAAATTCTTCACTACAACATGTTTCCATGACAACGTTATTACAATCTTTATAAAAACATAAGTACAGCTAAATGCCAGTCTTACCGTTTTGAACACGTGATGACAACTTGTTGTGCACACTGCCAGATGTCAACAAGGAAACCATCATGATCACTGATTTGTCTATACCAGGTTTTGATGTAATCTCTTACTGCATACTCCAGAACCTTCAAAAAAAAACAACTAATTTATGTAAACTCATTTATGATAACTTACTGAAAGTGTGGGGGGGGGGAGATTTATTTGTTTAGTTCAGTATAAACTTCACTGCTACTGTTATGAACAATAATAGGAGAACAACTAATAGGAGAACCTAGCATTAACCTTATCATCATTAGGTGACAAACAAAGCATAAAATATCAATATCTACCCATGCAGCTATTCATCCATTCAGTCTATTGAGTAAATGTAGATCAACCATTCAATTTCAATGTGAACTATGAACTAGTGGGGAAATAAAAATCTGATGTCACATCATAAAGCAGCTAATCACATGGTAATGGCTAACCTGGAAAGAGCTAGCATCCTCATTATCCCCCAATCAGAAGCGATTTCTGTCTTTCATAAAAACATGACTTAAGCCTCTTTATTAAATAAAAAAGGTAACATGCAAACTTTCTGTAGTGATTCATCCACAGGTGGTTCTCATATGAAGGGTGACTGATATGTTCTCGGCATAAGGTACAAATATTTGAAACCCACAGTTGATATTATGTGCATTTGTAGATCAGGTTAATATAAGATTAAACACCAAGTTTCATGAAATTAACTGCAACTAATTTTTTTTTTTACAGGTTACTGAAGTGGTAAGGGGTGGCAGAAACTGAGAACATGGATAAAATTTCTCATCGAGCAGTCATTTGCTACTTCTGCATCAAGGGCTTATCATCGAAAGAGATAAGGCAGAGGCTCTAGGGGAGAGTGCCTCTTCTTACAGCACAGTGAAGAAATGGGCAGTTCAATTCAAACATGGAAGGGAGAGTCTGGAAGATGATCCCTATCCAGAAAGACCAAGAATAGTAACCGCAGATGAAACCACTAGCAGAATCCATGACATGATAATGGATGATCGATGACTAACTGAGCGGTACACTGCTACTGAGTTGGGCATCTCCCAGGAGCATGTTCATGTCATTATTCACAATGATCTTCAAATGACAAAGGTCTCTGCTCAATGGGTCCTGAAACTTCTTGGAGATGATCACAAATGATAGTGTCTCAACATGTCAAGAGACAATCTTGGCCATTTTTCTTCAGATCCTGAAAAGTTTCTTCAGCAATTTGTGACTATGGATGAGACTTGGATTCATCATTTTCAACCAGAAACCAAAGAACAGTCAAAGCAGTGGAAACATGGATATCACCCCCAAAAAAGAAAGGGTGGTTCTGTCTGCAGGCAAAGTGATGGCTTTCATCTTTTGGGATTCAGAAGGCGTGCTATTGGTAGACTATTTTCAAAAGGGCAGAACGGTCACCGGGGCCTATTACGCTAATCTTGTGAAGCAACTGCGGGTCAAACTGAAGGAAAAGCATTGAGGGAAATTGATGAGAGGAGTCATCTTTCATCAAGACAATGCTCCAAGTTCACAAGTCAGTGGTGGCAATGGCTGCCATTCATGAATGCGGCTTCCAGCTTCTTGAACATCCTCCTTATTCCCCAGATTTGGCCTCTTTGGACTATTACGTGTTTACCAAACTCAAAAAGGAGCTCAGTGGTCGCAAATTTGCTTCAGATGGTGACATCATTGATGCTGTAGACCACCTTCTACTGGCACAAGATGCTGACTTTTACAAAGAAGGAATCCATATGCTCCAGGATCACTGGACTAAGTGTGTAAACTTGCAAGGGGGCTATATTGAGAAATAACCCAAAAAGTTGTCCACAAATAATCCCTTGTACTTTATGCTGAGAACTTATCAATCACCCCTCGTATAAGCTGCAGAACATTGCAAACTAAGAGGAGGACAATCAAAACTAAGAACATGTCACAAGAATTCAAAAGTTAGTGAACCTGGCAATATATGGAAAACTCTTGAGTGGTTGGGGGGGTGGGGTGGTTGGAAGAAAGAGAAGAAGATCAACAGAATGTGTGAACAGGCAAAACAACACAAGAAAAAGGAAGACAACTCGTCTGATTAAAAATGCCAAGGACCGTACAAACTGGAAAGACTTGATCCAATGGAAGAATGAATGAAAACACATATTCTGTATCACTCTCATTAAAACAGAAGAAAAGAGTTACCTCCTTCAAGACATCATCAATGACACTCGCCCCTGTCATCCGTTTATCAAAGTTCTTGACTTTCGTGGCTGGGTTCATCAGGTCTTTTACCTGAAGTGTGAAACAAGAACGAAACAGCTATAAATACATAAAACCTAGTTATCATTATGTTCCAGGTTACTCTTATAATATTATAGGTATAGGTAAAAAAAAAAAAATGAATGAATGAAGTATATGAAATCTCATTGTAGGCTATTTTTGTCTTCTTTGTATGAATTTACTGTCTGTATCTACAATTCTGTCTCCTGGATTAAACTGGGCTGTTTTTTTTTTCATACTTCCTCCGTTGAACTGTAGAGCATAGCTTTTTGGGTTGTTTCAAAGGGGCAATAAATCTGTCTCAGTGTTTCATAGTTAGTGTAGTTTTGGAGAACTGTTCCAATTTGGGGTGCTGAATCTTTTCAAATGAATACCATGGAGACAACTCTATCAAAACAATAAATTTTATTTGATAAATGTTCAGAATAATGTGTGCCATTTGTTAACATGAAAGTAACTTTTCATTAAGTCTTGAAAATAACATCATCCAAATGGTTTCCATTTTTTTGTACACATTCTTGTTACATAACTTCTAAGTTTTGCATTGCATGTTGCACCATACCCTCAGGCAAATTCTTTACAAAAAGCAGCTTTCAGTTTATGCAGTGTGTTCAGTGTAGTGATGAACCCTTCACCATGAGGTATCCCAAAAGGAAATAATCGCAAACAGAAAGGTTAGTCAAATGAGCAAGCTGTGGCAAGCCACTATGATGGGAAATGACGTGGCCAGGAAACATTTCTTTGATAACCTCCATGGAAGCTCTTGCTGTGTGGGCAGTCGCTCCGTCTTCTTGAAACCATATGTTATGTGTGTTAAATCCACCTCTATGCAGTTCCAGCAAAAGAAAGCTTTGCAACATAGAAACATAACGAGCAGAAGTACTTGTTACTGCATGTCGACCCTCTTCAAAGAAGTTAGGGTCAGTCCTGCCAAAGTCTGCCATACTGTAAAACATTCACAAGCAAGGGGATGTTCATGAAGTTGTTGTGGATGGTTGTCCAACCAATAACGGAAGTTCTGCTTATTAAGCAACCACTCACAAGCAGAACCATTTTTTTCTGTGAAGGTTTTCCTGTTTTCCCAATCATGTTCATTTAATGTTTGCACAACCATCATCTTACAGGGATGAAAGTTCAATTCCAAGTGCAATATCTGTTACACTCTATGATATAATATGCTAGTGCTACATTATGCTTTGATGTGGAATGACACGGACTGTTTGCTATTGCCAGCCTCAAAGCCTCAACATTCTCCAGTGTTCAAACAGTTCTCACAGCTCCTAGTGGCCTCTGTTTCAAAGCTGAACAAGTCAAAGGGAAGATTTTGATCCACATTAATATCATATTCCAACTAAGAACTTTTCCGTGATGGCACACATTCAAATACAAATGAAACTTTTGCTGCATTTGAATAACAGATTCACCACTCTTAAAAAAAAACAAAACTCTCAATTACAAAAACACGATGCTGTGCTTTCCACTGCTTCACAGCTGCTGAAATGCTGTTGTCACTAAAATGGTGTTTTTACAGCACTCCTGTAGGCCTCTCAGTTGTAAGCAAGATGCCCTGCTGTTGATGCATCCATTTGCAGATTATCAATGATGTCTTCCAGCCATCTTCACCTTGGTCTTTCTCTCTTTCTTTTTCCCATGATGTACCCTTCCAAGATGGCCTTCTCTAAATTATCATGACGTTTAATGTGTCCAAAATATTTAAGTTTTCTCTCTTTAATCCTCTTTACTAGCCAGCCTTCTTCAATATTACGTTCTTGTAGTATGGATATATTTGTTCTTTTTTGTGTCCATAATATTTGAAGAACTCTTCTGTAGCATTTACACTCAAAGGCATTTATGTGTTTCTCAGTTGCTTTGTTAAGTGTCCAGGTCTCACAGGCATATGTTGCGATGGGAAAGATGCATGCCCTTAAAAATCTTATTTTTGTAGTTTTGTCTGTTCCTCTCCACAGTTTCTTTAGTTATTTTACTTTTTGAAGAGTAATAAATGTCCTCCTTTTAATTTCCCTCATTGTATCTCCATTATTAGTTAGTAGTGAACCAAGATATTCAAAACTCTTCAATTCTTCCAATTTTTCTTCATTGATACATATTCCAACTGCTTTATTTGTTTTGTCAGTTGTCATCAAATTAGTTTTCTTCGCATTAAGATAAAGGTTTTGCTCTTCACTATTCTTACAGACTGACATAATTAGTTTTTCAATTCCTTTTTGTGTTGTGGACAGTAACACTGTGTCATCAGCATATCTAATCTTTGATATTTCATAACCTTCAATTGTTATGGCATTGTAATATTCTTTGTCTACATCTTCTCTATGTATCATTGTTAAAAAAAATATTTGTTAAAAATTGTAATGGATCTACCTTCTCGATGCCTAGATATCTCGGATGTCCAAATGTAACTAAAGTCTGCCATGCCTGTAAGCTGATGGCTTGTTTGCTTATGTAGTATGCACCAATTATTACTCTGAATAAAGGAAGAAGAAGATATTCATTACTAAAGATGCAATTAATTTCAAACAAATAAGATCATTTCACTTGAACATTTTTATAATTAACAAACGTCTGTCTGGAGAGGAAAGCATGAAAACAAAATTAAACAAGTTTAAAATGAAAACAAATCTAAAATAATTTTAACAGCAGCATTTGTAACTTAAATCTACTTTCTATAGTTAAAACTATGCAAGATAATACTGTACATGACATTTAATCCTTCTATTTTTGGCAATATTTAGCACTCGGATACAGATCTTATTAATTTATATGAGAAGAAATTGCTCTATAACTTTATACACTTCATTCACTCATTGTCAACTCCAAAAACCCCTCAGAGAGAACTGATTTGAAATAGACTTCTGTTCTTCATTAACACACTGTATGTAATGTGGTGTGCCCCACCTTGCAGGTGGATATTCCTCTTTTCATACATTGTTAACCAGTATCATTGTTTAGGAGACTTGGGAGAGGCACGAAACAACAAACTCGTTTTAAAGAAACAAATTTCTGCATCTGGTAGAATTCAAACATAAGGCAGAAACACTAACCAATCAGGTTGTGGAAATGGGTATTCCAACTCCAGCTGTAGCTGGGGAAGGTGCGGTGGTCAGGCACGATGCTGACCATATTGCCCTTTAGGATGATGCCATCATGTCAAGGAAAATCTTTTCTCTCTCTGAACCTTAAGTGCCCAGGGCACATGGGGCTTCTGCAAGGGTTTTCCACAAATGCCTGTCCTTCGCCTTTTTTTCAGCTCTTGCCCAGGTGAGCCCTCTATTGCTCAGCATCCTTTATGTTGTTCTTCTCCATGTCTCTTTTGGTCTACCCTTACTTCTGTTCCCTTGTGGTGTCCATCTTAGTGCTATTTTTGGTAGTGAGTTGTCAGTCATTCGGAGCACATGTCCCAAACATCCCCAGCATCTTTCCTCAATAATTGCTGTCAGTGGCTTCATCTGCATTTCTGCCAATAAGATGTTATTTCTTATGGTGTTTGGATAAAATATTTTCCTAATTCTTCGTAAACATTTAGTCTGGAAAGAATTCAACTTGTTTTCTATGGTTTTGGTGATTTTCCAGCATTCACTTTCATAGAGTAGTACACTTAGAACATTACTCTTAAATATCCTGATTTTCATATTTATGCTTAGTTTTTTTGATTTCCATGTAGTCTGCAGCACTGCAAAAGCCTGGTTTGCTCTAGTAAGTCTGCTGTTGATGTCCTCTGTGCTGTCTCCATTTTCTACTACTCTACTGCCAAGGTATACAAATTCGTTGACCTCCTCCACTAACTTTCTATCTACTCTGAGTACATTTCTGCTGTTCACATTTTGCTTCATTAACTTTGTCTTTCCTACGCTGATCTTTATTCCTATGTTGTTTGCATTCTGAGTTAGCTTGTTTATTTTATCTTGCATATCTTTGTGACTGCTTAATAATAGACAAATGTCATCCGCAAAGTCAAGGTCCTCCTTCATTAACACACTGTATGTAATGTGGTGTGTCCCACCTTGCAGGTGGATATTCTTCTTTTCATATATTGTTAACCAGTATCATTGTTTAGGAGACTTGGGAGAGGCACGAAACAACAAACTCGTTTTAAATAAACAAATTTCTGCATCTGGTAGAATTCAAACATAAGGCAGAAACACTAACCAATCAGGTTGTGGAAATGGGTATTCCAACTCCAGCTGTAGCTGGGGAAGGTGCGGTGGTCAGGCACGATGCTGACCATATTGCCCTTTAGGATGATGCCATCATGTCAAGGAAAATACGGACACCAAATCTCTAAATGTTTTTGTGGACTACATTTGCTTTTTACCCACTTACAATCACCCTTGTAAACCTTGGTTTTGATACAATAAATTTCAGTTTGGCTATGTCAGGATTATTGTGTTTGAGAGTGATTCTTTAAAAAAAAAAAATAAGTATGATCTTGCAAGCCACTCTCCTTATATTTCAGGCAGTGGAACAATTTTTTTAAAAAATCTCATAATAAAGACCCCATATCCGGCAGAGAGTTTCAATGAGTAACGATAGTGGCTATTGCCACAGCAAAATTCATGCAGAATCTGCTTACAAAACAGATGCTCTTCAAACAATGACATTGATAACTGCCTGCACAAAAATGAGGGGCATCTTAATACACTGTTATACAAGGTCTGACAATTAAGTAATGAGACTAATTACATAAAAAATAAAATAAACAACAATTGAAGATATAGCCTGTGTTTTATTCAAAGTAAGCATCTTGTGCATTGATACAGTGAGTGGCACGATCTAAAAAACACTGTAACGACCTCTGCAGTTCTTCTGTTGGTATGGCCCTTAAACTCAATGTTACAGCCTTTTGGATGCCATCAGTATTGTCAAAGAAGCATCCTTTCAATGGTACTTTAATTTTGGAAATAGAAATAATCACATGGAGACAAATCTGGGGAAAAGGGTGGATGGTTGAGAACACATACTTGTTTTTGGGCCAAATATTCCTGTACAACTACCGCCCAGTGAGCCAGTGCATTATCATGAAGAAAGAAAAAACTGCCAGGTACCTCTGATGGTAAGTAGTGTACATCTAGACCTAGCCGATGGTAATTATGACACAAGTTTTGTCTAAAAGCATCACATTACTTCTTTTTTTTCTAAAAAACTCTGCATTTATGAAATCTTCATACATTTAGTTATTTTGAAACATAATATGTACACTTTTAACATGGAAATACTGTGTTTCATTGACTTTTAAATAATATACCCCTATACATATCAAGACCCGCGCTTTTAATTTGGCATAAATGGAACATCTGCATTTTTTCCTGTGGCACGGGAAAAGTTAAGAAATGTTTATTTCTGCGACACATTTTGATGATGTCTTTTGAGTACTAAACACGCTGATGTTTCTGGTCATCAGACAACGCATGTGGTACACACTGGCAAGCAACTTTTTTCTTGCTCAAATGTTCCACTAAAATTTTACGAATGGTCTCTTGGTTAACACCAAATTCATCTGCCATCATCCTCACAGTCAAACAATGATCTTCTTGTATCCATTCTCTGACTTTTTCAATGAGTTCCTCATTATGAACAGAAATTGGGAATCCATGTCTAGTTGCATTTGTAATCATTTCCACACCACTTTCGAATCGTGAATACCACCTGAATATCTGTGCATGAGATAAACAATTATCCCCATAAACTTGTCGCATCAATTCATTTGTCTCAATGGCACTTTCTCCGAGTTTTAAACAGAATTTAATGTCAGCTTTTTGCTCCATGCTGATTATGTAACAATACACCTCAACAAAATGGTGGCTTGTTTGTTGTCTGCTTATCGGGTGGCGATGAAAAGTTGTCGATGAGGCTGCCTCTTCGGATTTCATGCTTTGCTTTATAGATGGTATTTTTGTCTTGGCCATATTAAAATCAGTCTCATTACTTAATTGTCAGACCTTGTATGTCAGTGAATTAAGAAAAACTACAATTCATGTCATATTCAAACCCATATTAACATGATTATACCAGAGTTTATAGTGGATACCTGAAGACAACATAAAGAAGTACAACAGATTGATGTAGAGGAAAAAAGTAAACAATGATGCAAAAACTCACCCAGTGATGAAAGCAAGGATGTACATACTCAGCAGAAGTGCATATCCTCCAAATGACATAAGAAACAAGATGGCCGCAAGTGACAACCAGAAGATGGTCTTTCCAGGGATTGCCATCTGTAATTGCATTATCCGTGATGTATGTTTGTTTATTTTTACACATTATGTACATATTAAGATTTTTTTTAAACGTGCAAGTTTTTTTTTTTACTCAATACTCATCTGATATTTCCAAACACTGAACTCAAATGTTTTACTCATGAGCCTGGGGACTTTTGATATAGTTCACACAAAGGAAAAGGATGAGAAGACAAAATCCAGCACTTACTGACCTATAGAAGCTATGATTTATAGGGGGCCCTCCATCCCTATTTAGACTGTCAGGAATTGAAAGGGCCAAACTACATATCAGAGAAGAAGTATTTTCTCTGCTGATCTGATAATCTGCAAATGGATGCATCAGCCACAGGACATCTTGCTTACAACCGAGAGGCCTACAGGAGAGCAGTTAGGGAGCCAAGGGACATGCAAATGACTGACTGAAAGATCTGCTCTCTGTAGCAGAAAGCTTCCTGCATGAATACCAGTTCTAAATTAATGTTGAATTTTTGCATTAGAATGAAAATTTAGAGATGAAGGGTATAGTATCTGAATGTCCAATTCTTCATTCTTAAAATAAAATAAAAATAAAGTACATTTCACTCCTTTCTTTCTCCAATCTCTCTGTAACTACAACCTGAAGTTCTCTGCAGTTAAATCCTGTGAATATCTTGAAACAAAAGAGAGAGTAAAGACACCACATAAGAAGGAGTTACAGTGATTTGCTAGAAGCCCAAGTGTGGACCCAAGAAATAAGATTATAAACCAGTCTTTCCTAACCTTTTTTGGATCATGTCCCATCTCAAAGATTTTGCATGTCCCCCCCCCCCACCACAATAATCAACCAAGTTCTGAAAAAGTATGATATAAATACTTGTATATTCTAATGCCCTCCCTCCCCACCACATGGGGCATTTGCTCCACCCTGGGAGACACTGTTCTAAACAGATTCCACACTATCCAGTTTAAAGGCTTACCCTGTTATTCTGGAACAGTAAATTCATGTGAAGTATCATTTAAAAGCTGGATGGGATCTTGGTTTCCTGTCTTTCTAAGTATAATCAATTTATTATTATTACTTTTTTTTTTGTTTTTACAGAAAGGGACTGCAACATTTTGCACACAAGACTGATGTAAATAATTACAAATACCAGTGAACATTTTACATCAAAGTTATCTTTTCAGGGATTTTATTCCACTGACCATACCAAAAAAAAAACCAAAATCCCATATGAACTAAATATGGTGAGCAACAATATCAACATTTATGTATGCGAAATCAACTAGAAATTAGACTCTTTTGAAAACAAATGCATAAGGAAAATACTTGGTATAAAGTGGAAAGAATTCAAGAACAATGCAGAGATAAGACAGATGAGCAAACAACAACCTGCCTCATGGGTGATCAGAAAAAGAAGATGGACATATGTAAGCCATGTGATGAGAAGAAACAATCAGAGAATACTAAAACAAGCCTTCAAGTGGAGCACAACAGGCCAAAGAAAAAGAGGTCGACCATGTGAAACTCTAAAGCGAACATTGTTAAGAAAGGCCAGTTTAGTGGGCATAACATACCTTAAAAAATGAAGTTGAAAGACTCGCAGAGAACAGGAAAACTTTGCAAACAACTATGCCAGCCCTATGTGACGTTTAACGGCACAGGAAGGATGTAAGATGTAAGAATATCAACATGCTGAAACAGTGAGTGTCTTGGGAAAAAACAAAAACAAAACAAAACAAAACTGATGAACCTAGCCAGCCAAGATTGCTGATCCATAGCCTGGCAAGATCCTACTTGATTTCTTCCGTGGTCTCTCTGATAGCACGACGATGTTAAAACATTCTGTAAACCATGTATATTTGTAAGCGCCATGGCGGAGCTTACTAAAAACAATTCGCACATCTGCTCGCTAAAAGAGTATCTAGTCTTGCGCGAGACCATGAACAACAGGACAGCCATGGCGATCAGTTGTGAGCGTCATCTACAGTCAGTGTAACCATCACCGGACAGAAACAGTTTGTTGTTAACTATTCGGGAAAAAAACACAACTACTGATGAATAAAAATATAACTGCGGTCGCGTGTGCGGGATCAGTGGATAAAAGACATAAGAAAACACAATATAAAATTAACGTCAATACAGCTCTATATTGTAGTGTTGATCGCTTCTGCTCTTGGTCGTCATCGGCATTGCTCTATCTTGAGCACTTCAGTCACAGCGTGATAATATGCAAAGAAATCAGACAGTAATGTGAAAGTATGCTTATTTCTTTCGACACGTGACAGTGCACAAATTCTCACCTGTTTAATTAATCAACTACACTACAAAGATTACATTTTCGGCGTCAAAACATTCAGCCATGTTTTTAAAGGTTACCGTCATTAGCCAATCAGACAGTACCATCATCATCATGTGCTAGGGGGAAAAAATGGAGGAAATAGAACTGTAACATCATCCTTCTTGATATACACAAGGAGTGTTAGTGCCCATATTTTCCTTGACCAGTCGGTACACAAGACGATGATATGGTCTGAATCTTGCCTGGCCGCCTTTCCTACTCCAGCTTCAGAAGAAGTCGGTTACCTATTTCTATAGTTGGATGACTGGGGCGCCTAGAGTAGACCAACTTCACACATATGAGAGCTGGAATTTTTTCCTGCAACCTTATAAATGACATCACATCCAGACTTGGCATTTGGAACACGGTGTACCCCTGTCAGATCCCAGTAGCTGGTCTGAAATAAGGACATAAAAAATAATGGTTGTGTTTATTCTCTAAATATTGTTTTCAAAGTTCAAATACAGGACACAGTTCGGAGGGCAAGCGGAGAGGGGGCGTGAGGAATTAGGTTTAGAGTTAAATTTTATTCCAAAATCTTAATAAGTAGGCTAAGCTTTATAGTGACCAGTAGTTCTGTTTTTTACGGGACAGTCCCGTGTTTCAAGGATTTATCTTGGGAACGTGCCAGTCAGGCCTCCTTTTACTTCTCTACTGAGTGAATTTTCTTCAAAATATTGCACTAAGATTTTATTTTTAAATCTATGTTTCCTAATATGTGGCGATCAAAGATGAGTATAAGATAATATACGACACGTCTTTTAAAATAGGGATATTTAGGTATCCCGACCGGAGTAATACACATCCTTAAAATACTGGAAAATTTAATATAAATTTCCTTCATTAAAAGGTGAAGGTAACTCTGTCATGCCTTAGAGATACGTAGGGATATGATGTATCATATTTTCTTTGACCTATCGGTCACACAAGAGGATGATGTGGTCAGCATCTCGCCTGGCCGCCTTTCCTATCCCCCCCCCCCCCTTACCCATGCCGACAGCTGAGCGACTAGGGGGTCTCTGGCCAAATTCGAATCCCCGACCTTCGACATTTAAACCCAGCTGTAAAAATGAGTACCTGATATACTTATTTATTTTCAGGAAAATTAAGAAAATTTGTCTGCATAGGTGGCACATTGAATTACTTGTGCACTGTGAAAAAGGTTTTCAGAAACTGTGGAATAAAAAAAAAACAACAAAATGTTACATAAAATTCACTACCGTGAATGTTTGACCTTGGCTGAGTCAAATGTCACAGAAGGAGGTAATCTCTAAGATGAATTTTGAGCAACATGCACGCGAAATATATACATTAGAGAAACTGTCCTTGAGTAGTTATAATCTAGATGGCAGTTTGATAAAACTATAACAATGTACGTCACTTACTGAAGAGGCTTTGGTTATGACATCTTCGGGGTGGGGGATCTGGTTTTATATTATTGAATTCGCGGAACCAAAACCCCTCAATGTGAAGTTATTATTAATGTTATTTACTGAATTCAAGGGTTCATGGGAACCAGCTGTAAAATCTTTACGTAATGTGTTGTGGTAAAATTATTTAGATATTAGTTTGCTCACAATGAGGCGAACATGGAAGCTTCTCTGATGTAGCTGATGATCTCTTGGAGGAGAGGGTAATTGTTTTAATGATTACTCAGTTCTGTCAAAGGGTTCTATTCATTTCGGTATAGTGGTTACAATCAATGAGTCACGATAAAATGCTTAGAACTCAGAAGACTGTAGTTGATAAAGGTAAAATCCCCGTTTCCATGCCATAAAAAGGCATAATGGGATACGGCGTTAGGCCCGCATTTCTAAGACCATCGGCACACGAAAGTGTGATGTGGTCAGCATCATGCTTGGCTGCATTTGCCTTCATATGTTTGTCTAGTACTAATTTTTAGAGGCTGAGTGAACCCCGGGGTCTTTTTGGTCTAGTGGTACCAGAAAAAAAAAATCAAATCTTCGTTGCTGAGACTTGAACCCGTTACCACTGGATTAACAGACCGAGTAGCAGTTGATAAAAAAATCCATCTATGTTGAAATATTTGACATTATTACGCAGTCAACAAAGGCTGCAGACAAGGACAACAGGAAAAATTAATTAGCTCAGACCATAGAACAGTCTTTTGGGCCTTGGTTTCCCCCTCCCCCCCCCCAAATCAACAACAGTGGGTTAAGGTGGAGGAAGAGGGATGTTACAGTATGACTCCATGCAGCTCTTGTCCACTGATCTAATGGAACTAACTTGGTTGAGCAGCCTGTGAGGGTTAATGCTGGCTTTCTTAAAGATCAAGACAGAGATTGATTTTTGCCACATTACAAAATCTTATGCCTAAAAAAGCATCTTATATTGTTTGTGTTGAACTCCTTAAAAATGACAAAGAACAGTACAAAGTTATTATAACAAATAGATACAATGCAATAGCAAAGATAAATAGTGTAGATGAACAATGGGCAATGTTAAAAGATTCTATCCACCAAACTGTTAAGGAGATCTCTCTCTCTCTCTCTGAATCTTAAGTGCCCAGGGAACATGGGGCTTCCACAAGGGTTTTCCATAAATGCCTGCCCTTTGCCTGTTTTTCTGCTCATGCTCAGGTGAGCCCTCTATTGCTCAACATCCTTTCTGATGGACAAGAGGAGGAGGAGTAAACATAACCAAGAAAAACATAGCTGGATAAATAAAGAAATAAGATGCAAGTGCAGAGAAGCAAAGGAAGTGTGGTTAAATGAACAGTGCAGACAAATAGAGGACTCCCAAAGACTGCAAAAAAGACAGTAAAAAATAAAGACAGCAAAAAAATGCACAAATGAATTAGTGAACTCACAGGCAGGAAGACAAAATATACCACAGCATGCCTGAAATCAAAAGAAGGTAAAATCTAATCTACAAACCCTCACCACCGCGAGGTGATAAACTTATCTAGCAAGCCTTGTGAGTTTAAGGTGGTCCTTCCATCCATCATTCATTTCATTCATTTGCATGTCCCTCGCGGAACTCTGCCTCCCAAACAGCACTCCTGTAGGCCTCTCGGTTGTGAGCAAGATGGCCTGCTGCTGCGGCATCTATTTGCGGATCGTCAACAATGTCTTGCAGCCATCTTCGTTTTGGTCTTCCTCTTTTTCTTTTTCCCATTATGTATTCTTCCAATACAGTCTTCTCTAAATTATCATGACGTTTAATGTGTCCAAAATATTTAAGTTTTCTCTCTTTAATCCTCTTTACTAGCCAGCCTTCTTCAATATTAAGCTCTTGTAGTATAGATATATTTGTTCTTTTTTGTGTCCATGATATTTGGAGAACTCTTCTGTAGCATTTACATTCAAAGGCATTTATGTGTTTCCTTCCATCCAGGGTTTATAAATTTAAAAAAAAAGGGTAAAATGTTAATGGGAAAAGAAGAGATTATGGGCAGGTGGACAGAGTAAATCAGTGAGCTATATGGAGGAGAAAGACCAGAATTAACACCAGATACTGAAAACTGTGATGGACCACCAATACTTGAAGATGAAATCATAGATGCCATCAAACACATGAAGAAAGGAAAAGTAACTGGGCCTGATAATATAACAATAGAAGAAACTGAGGCGCTAGAGGAGATAGGAATAAAAATAATAACCAAGTTACTGAATTACATTTACAGCAGTGGTTATATGCCCAGTGACCTGCTTTAATCCACGTTTATAGCTCTACCAAAGAAATCAGGTGCAAAGGAATGTGATGACCACAGGACTATCAGCCTCTCATGTCACATAACAAAGCTACTTATGAGAATTATTATGAGAAGAACAAGGAAAAAGATACAAAATGGAAATAACAGATGAATAGTTTGGATTTGTTGAAAGAAAGGGAACACACAATGTCATTTATGCTTTACGAACACTAACAGAAAGTGCTTTAGAAGTACAGAAAGATCTCTACTTATGCTTCATTGATTACACCAAGGCAGTCAACAAAGTGAAACATAATGAAATTATTAAAATGCTTGAAAACATCAATATAGATGGCAAAGACCTGAGGATTGTAAAACATCTATACTGGCAGCAGGAAGTAGCAACTGAAGTTGAAAATATAAGTGGAAAATATCAGCCTATAAAAAAAGGGATGCAACAAGGATGCGCACTATCTCTAGACCTTTTTTCTCTGTACAGTGAGAATATTCTAAGAATGATCATCACAGAACCAGGCATAAAAATTGGAGAATACAATATTAACAACCTTCGGTATGCTGACGACACAGTACTGATAGCTGAGAACCAACAAGACCTGCAAAATCTCTCGGATAAAGTCGCCAAAGAAAGTGAACAGAAAGGCCTTACTTTGAACATCAAAAAGACAGAGACTATGGTTATATCTAAGAAACAGAATCCACCAACATGCAGTATTAAATTAAATGGAACTATTCTAAAGCAGGTGCAGAAATTGAAATACCTTGGAGCAGTAATAACTTCAGATGGGAAATGCAGAACAGAAATTAGGAACAGAATAGACCAAGCAAAGACTGCATTTCAGAGAATGATAAACATATTATCCAACACATCCTTATCAGTGAATGTTAGAAAACGAGTCTTAAAATGCTATATTGAACCTATCTTGTTATATGGAAGTGAAACATGGACAATAGGCAGGTCTGCACAAAAGTCATTGGAAGCAGCAGAAATGTGGTTTATTAGAAGAATGTTGTGAATTCCCTGGATAGCAAAAATAACTACTAAAGAATATATGAGAAGAGCTGGAGAGACAAAAAATCTTGTCAAAAAGATAAGAGAGATACAATGTATTTTCATATGACATGCAATGAGAAGAGAGGGCACTGAAAATATTATAACAGGAAAAATAGAGGGAAGATCAAGAGGAAGGCCAAGAGAAATGATACTGGACAGTCTGATGGGATGGTGTGAGATAAGATCACCAACTGAGCTGATGGCCTGCATGAAAGATCATGTTAATAAGCATAATAGGCAATGCCAGTCAGAACAGCACCTGATGGTGATGAATGTTTGTGTTACAAATGAACCACTTTACATAGTGCTTTATGTGATTCAACTCTTTTTGCCTAAGTTAAAAATATTTAACTTTTTCATTACATTATTTTATATTTCCTTGACAAACATATATACCAAATTTATTCTTTTAAAAACTCACAAATATGATATTACTAAACACAAAGAATGATACTGTATTTCAATAATAAAGATAGACAGAGCTGTATAGTTCTTATCCTATCTTATATTATATCCTTCCCATGCCGTTAAACATCACATAAGGCTCGCATAGTAGTTCGCCAATTTTTCCTGTCTTTGAGGAGTCTTTCAACCTCATCAAAGGATTTTATGCCTGTTAATTTGGCCTCTTAACAATGTCATCTTCAGAGTTTCACGCGGTCTGGCTCTTTTTCTTTGGCCTGTTGTGTTCCACTTGATAGCTTGTTTTGGGATTCTCTGATCGTTTCTTCTCATCAAGTGACCAACATATGTCCATCTCCTTTTCTTGATCACCCATGAGACTGGTTGTTGTTCAGTCATCTGTCTTATCTCTGCATTGTTCTTGAATTCATTCCACTTGATGCCGAGTATTTTCCTTATGCATTTGTTTTCAAAAGAGTCTAATTTCTTTTCTATTTCTTTGCATAGTTCAGTTTCACAAAAAAAGATAAAGCTAGAAATGTGGCCAGGAATGTAAATGACAGAAAATAAGATGAGTACATATAAATGAAGAACATACAAACAATCCATTATTTCAGTAAATGCCTTTTTCAAGGACCACATACAAAAGGCAATACATCAGATAAAAAACTTGAAAAATAAATGAAAAAGTAAGCACTTAGCTCTTTTGGTATCCTCCTCATAAGAAAGATGGGCACAATTTGTGAGTGCACTCTTTGGACACAGTATCTTGCAAGTGCTCCCATTTGTTTCTTCTATTATTTTTTCCATTCTTATTGTTGTACATTGTTTAATATGTTTTCTATTCTTTTTTTTTTTCTTTGTCCTTTACGTTTTTGTATTATTAAGATGTAAACCAAAATGTTACAAATACGTGCTCATTAATTAATAAAGCTGTTCCTACTTTTGTTTTAAATAGTCTTAACATCCAATGATTTGCAGAGCATTTATGTAAATGCTGCAGATATTTCCTGATGTGATAAAGAAGCTATGGATAAATGATGAGGCTCATATTATGCAGATCTCATCTATTGTACAACATCTATGATATCACAGTACAGTGAAGTCTATTGAAGTTGAAGGTGCTTTTGCTAATGCCAAAGAGCAAAGATTTTGTTCAAGTTGAAAATGGAAAAGAAAACTTCTTACATCTTACATCCTTCCCGTGCCGTTTAACGTCACATAGGGCCCACATGGTAGTTCGCCAAGATTTCCTGTCTTCAGCGAGCTTTTCAATCTCATCAAGGGATGTTATGCCCACTGAACTGGCCTCTCTTAACAATGTCCTCTTTAGAGTTTCACCTGGACAACCTCTTTTTCTTTGGCCTGTTGTGTTCCACTTGATAGCTTGTTTGAGGATCCTCTGATTGTTTCTTCTTATCACATGAGTGACTTATATCCATCTTCTTTTTCTGATCACCCATGAGGCAGGTTGTTGTTTGCTCATCTGTCTTATCTCTGCGTTGTTCTTGAATTCGTTCCATTTTATACTGAGTATTTTCCTTAGGCATTTGTTTTCGAAAGAGTCTAATTTCTTGTCTATTTCTTTAGTTGATTTCCGGCTTTTGCATGCATAAATGAGGGTGAATAATCTGAACTTGGTTTTTGTGCTTATAACTTTTGAATGCCATATGTTCTCAAGATTCTTGAATGTCAGTGCTGCTTTTACAATTCGAATTCTAACTTACTTTTTGGTGTCACCATCTTGGTCTGTGTAGCTGCCGAGATATGCAAAATAGTTTACTTCTTCAACAGCTGTTCCTTCTACGTATAATATTCCTTCGTGTTAATGAGAACCTTCATTATTTTTGTTTTATCCTTGTTAATTTCAAGTCCTATTTTACTAGCCATTACTGTTTTTTTACTTGCATTGATTTCACATTGTCACTGATAAAAGTTATGTCATCTGCAAAATCAAGATCTTCCAGTTGGGTCTCATATACCCAATCAGCGCCCGTTTTACCTATGCAGCATTTTGTCATTATGAAGTCTATGGCAATTCCAAAAAAGCAAGGGAGATAATATACATCTTTGTTTCACACCTGTTTCAATCTGGAACCATTCACTCATTCCCTTTTATGTGGTGACTGCACAAACATATCCATTGTAGAGGTCTCTAATGATGTTGACAATCTTAGATGGTATTCCATATATTCTTAAAATTCTCCACAATGAATCTCTGTGTATGCTATCAAATGCCTTTTTAAAGTCTATGAAGTTCAGGATTAATGGTCTTTGCTTTTCAATATGTTCTTCATTAATCTTAGAAAACTGCCACTCTAAAAATGTGAATGTAAAAAAAAAAATGGGGCAAGACTAAAGATTTCAGTGACACTAAATATTCATATAATTAAACAACATCAAGAGATGAACAGCAAACAAGTTGTCTATATGAGCCATAAAAGAAAGAGATAGGGTAAATTGATCAATTTGCAGTCAACCTTGAACTTTTAAATTAGCACAAGATGATGATGATGATACTGATGATAATGGTTATGAATGTGGTAACAGTGATGATAGTATTTATAATGATAGTTATGATGATGATGATATTTATATTGATGGTTATGATGGTGATGACTCAACTGAACATCTGAGCTTGCTTCCAATTACTGATTTACATAAAAATAACTTTCTAAGGAAAGGAAATTGTTTTTAATGCCTGTAATTTACACAAATTAATTTTTTTAAAATGTATTCACCTCAAAGAATGAGGCAAATTAGGTGTAAGATTTTAGGCATAAGATGACATCACTGGTAGTGGTAGTGAAACAAATGCCTTGAAATGAACACATTAAGTGGAACAAGATTCTTTCACAGCTTCAAACAATTGTAATATTTATTTTACTTTGGGCAAAAGTACACAAAACACATATTTTGATAAATAAAGGAGCAGTCATCAGATAACACACAACCATCATGCTAATGTGTTCCTACAGAACCTCTGAAGTTACAGTGATTAGATCATTTCACATTGATAATAATCAAATATTCACATATACAGTATTAACCAATGAAATACGGAGTTTAAATGCTACACCGAAAAACATTTTTTACAATGAACAGCTGTCTGTATCAACAGCTTGACACAGTCTGCTGATATTAACAGAAATGACAAAAAAAATTGTTTGTTTGTTTTATTCACCTGTTTTGAAGTCAGATTTAATTTAATATCCTTAGGACTGACTTTATGTAAAACAGAAAGTCCCATTTTCTCATTTTGAACTTGAAAGCCATGTTCACAGTGTAATCCAATATGCCTAGTCTTGTTGACAGATATTCTCAATTCCTGAGGTAGTTTTCCTCAGCACTTGTGTGTCAGGTACTCATATTTACAATTGGATCAAATGGAGAGAATGAGAAACAGATCTTCAATCACACCTTTTGTGTGAGAAGATAGTCTGCTGTTAGCTCTTCTATTCCAATGGTCAATAATGGCTCAATAAAAGATTCTGCAAACTCAAGACTGAAATGAAATAAAACAAGTTGCTCAGTTATAAAAATCTGCAATTAGGACTGAACTCTGAAAAGTTTAGGCATGTACAAAATAAAGAATTAAATACTTGTCATGACATTACATACAGATGACAACATGTCATATTGTAAACCAGTTACAATATCTCTAAAAAAATTGGCACACGAAAAGGTATCAATATGTCTCAAGCTTTGTGGTATTTCGTACTTTAGCCAACTATCTATTTATTCTGTTTCAATTTCGTTCAACATAATTTCATCTAGATTGACATTTAGTTGTAGGATTGATAAGTTTCAAGGTTTATCAGTTCTTTTGGATGTGGCTGATTAAGCATTTCTTGGAAGCGTTTGGCCCATCTTTGCTTTTGGTCTTTACTTGATGTTAATATGGTTAACAGAGTGCCAATTTTGCTAAAGACTAGTCTTTCTTTGAATGTAATAGTACCTGTTAGCCTCTTTTGTATGTTATATAAAGTTTTGCTGTCTCCTGTTTTTGTTGTTTTCTCTGCTTCTTTCACCATACTGTCTACGTATTCTCTTTTATCTCATCTAGCTGAACTTTTTACTTTACTGTCTAGTTCTTTGTATGTTGCTTTTGCCAAATCTTTTCCAAGATCTGCCATGGCTAATTTGGGTGCTCATCTTCCATGTATGTATTTCCATGTGTTTTCCAATATCCACGCTTTTCTATTTGTTTTTTGCAGTCCACCACTAGCTTTTGCTGCTGTGATTATGGGTGTGCTGTAAGAATTCCATAATTCATTGATAACAATCTCCTCTACCGCACTGAGAGCTGCGAAATGATTGAGAAGTTCCATATTGAAATTAGAGTTATTATAACAAATAGATACAATGCAATAGCAAAGATTCATAAAGATGAACAATGGGCAATGTTAAGAGATTCTATCCACCAAACTGTTAAGGAGATAAAACCACCAAAAACACAAGCCCCCAAGAATAAATGGATGACAGATGACATCTTGGGACTGATGGACAAGAGAAGTAGTAGTAAAAATAACCAAGAAAAATATAGCAGGGTAAATAAAGAAATAAGGCGCAAATGCAGAGAAGCAAAGGAAGTGTGGTTAAATGAACAGCGCAGACAAATAGAGGACTCACATAATAAAGACAGCAAAAAAATGCACAAATGAATTAGTGAACTCACAAGCATTAAAACAAAATATACCATAAGATGCATGAAATCAAAAGAAGGTAAAATGTTAATGGGAAAATAAGACACTGTGGACAGGTGGACAGAGGACATAGGTGATCTATATGGTGGAGTAAGACCAGAAATAACACCAGAAACTGAAAACTGTGACAGACCACCAATACCTGAAGGTGAAATTATAGATGCCATCAAACATATGAAGAAAGGAAAAGTGACCGGGCCTGATAATATAACAACAGAAGAAATAGAGGCGCTAGAGGAGACAGGAATAAAAATAATAACCAAGTTACCGAATGACATTTACAGAGGTGGTTATATGCCCAATGACCTGCTTAAATCCTTGTTTATAGCACTGCCAAAGAAACTAGGTGCAAAGGAATGTGATGACCACAGGATTATCAGCCTTTCATGTTACATAACAAAGCTACTTATGAGAATTATTATGAGAAGAACAAGGAAAAAGATACAAATGGAAATAGCAGATGAACAGTTTGGATTTGCTGAAGAAAAGGGAACACACAATGCCATTTATGCTTTACGAACACTAACAGGAAGAACTTTAGAAGTACACAAATATCTCTACTTATGCTTCATTGATTACACCAAGGCATTCAATAAGGTGAAACATGATGAAATTATTAAAATGCTTGAAGACATAAACATAGATGGCAAAGACCTGAGGATTGTAAAAGGAAGCAGCGATTCGAGTTGAAAATATAACTGGAAAATATCAACCAGTAAAACAGGGAGTTCGGAAGGGCTGTGTACAGTGAGAGTATTCTAAGAATGATCATTGGAGAACCAGGTATAAAAGTAGGAGGATACAATATTAACAACCTTCGGTATGCTGATGACACAGTACTGATAGCTGAGAACCAACAAGACCTGCAAAATCTCTTAGATACAGTTGCCAAATAAAGTGAACAGAAAGGCCTTACTTTGAATATAAAAAAGACAGAGACCATGGTTATATCTAAGAAACAGAATTTGCCAAAATGCAATATAAAAATTAAATGGAACTATTCTAAAGCAGGTGCAGAAATTGAAATACCTTGGAGCAGTAATAACTTCAGATGGGAAATGCAAAACAGAAATTAGGAACAGAATAGGCCAAGCAAAGACTGCATTTCAGAGAATGAGAAGCATATTATGCAACACATCCTTATCAATGATTGCTAGAAAATGAGTCCTAAAATGCTTTATAGAACCTATCTTGTTATATAGAAGTGAATCACGGACAATAGACAGGTCTGCACAAAAGTCATTGGAAGCAGCAGAAATGTGGTTTACCAGAAGAGTGTTGTGGATTCCCTGGACAGCAAAAATAACTAATGAAGAACGTATGAGAAGAGTTGGAGATAGAAAAAGTCTTGTCAACAAAATAAGAGAGAGAGACAATGTACTTTCATCTTTCATAGGACATGCAATGAGAAGAGGAGGCATTGAAAATATTATAACAACAGGAAAAATAGAGGGAAGAAGATCAAGAGGAAGGCCAAGAGAAATGATACTGGACAGTCTGACGGGATGGTGTGAGATAAGATCACCAACTGAGCTGATGGCCTGTATGAAGGATCGTGTACTCTGGAGAAGCATAATAGCCAATGCCAGCCGGCACGGCACCTGATGATGATGATGATGAGATTGAAATTACTGTTAGTATTTTCTTCTTGTAGGCTGTGGCTGTTGATCTTTCTGGGTATTGATTTCTTGTGTTGGCTTTTCAGTTTTAGTCTTATTTTCCCTATACACAGGTTGTGGTCACTGTTGACATCTGCACCTCTGTATGCTCTTATATCTATCATAGATGTTTTAAATTGCTTTCTAATACAAAAATGGTATATCTGATTTCTGGTTATATCATCTGGGGATATCCATGTTGTTTTATAGTCCATCTACTGGACCATTTCTATGTGCATACCTATCTGATCACATCATTTCTGCATGATATATATGAGTATATCTTACCACAAAACATCTTAGAACAAAATTTGAAAACACAACTTTCAATACACTCACAACGACATACTTTCTGTTAACCTGGTGTCATGTTCTAATGTTGAAATTTTAACACTACATTAAATAAACAAACAAATGAAATGCACTTCAGAAAAAGGACCTTCTTCACTTCTTTATACTGAAACTGTTCCATGTATTTAAAAAAAATTAGCTTACCTACTGCTTCTGTTCTTGATTTCTTCATACAAAATGATACTGTAACTATAAATCGCAGACACATTAAGACAACTAACTTCTAATGAGCAATTTTAAATCACGAGTTCCATCCCATACAAGATCTAGCTCTACTTAAGATATTTTAATCTGTGTGTAAATTAGATGTAAAAATTACATTTCTTGCTTCCTTTTATTTTTGAAAGACATTGTAGTTTATCTTGCACTCGGCTGTATACATTCCTGAAGGTATGTAGACTTACTTACATACTTACAACATCATTCACACAAGCATATACTTCCTGTGTATTATATTCATATGCACACAAAAAAACTGCTCGAGACTCACAAATATCACTCTAATGTGATTTTCATGGACTTATACATACAAGATGATGTAACATTTACAAGCATAGAAAAACAAAACTATTATGCTTCTTTATTTCAGTACTGTAAAAAATATTTATACACAACTTGCAAAGTATTGTTGTTCATGTTTGTAAATATAAATTAAACTTATTAACCAGAGTGACTGCTATTATTCACTTTATCTTATGAAGCATGGTCACTGATGTTGCTGCAGAAATTAATAACATTTTATTGGACTCTACTGGATTTATAAATAAACTTTAATAAGTTATGTTGTGTACTATATATATATATATATTGGCACATATGAGAAGATAGCTGTGAAGCAAGCAGATATCATCTGAGAAGATAGTTATAAAGCAAGCAGATATCATCTGAGGAGATAGTTGTAAAGCAAGCAGATATCATCTGAGAAGATAGTTGTGAAGCAAGCAGATATCATCTGTTGTAGTTTTTTTTTTCTTTTTTTTTTTTTTGCCAAGCATCATTTTGCTAAATAGTTCATCTCATGGTTGACTCTATTAATGTTGGACTGGCATAATCAATCATTTTAAATTTTAACAGCAGGCAGTATTTGTTTCACGAGGATTAGTTTCTTTGTGCTTGCATATACTGTTGTATAATATGATGATAAAAAGATCTGCAGGATAATGCCTAGCAATAGTTACATTTCATGATACTTAGCTATAAGAATGCAAAATTTTTTTGCTATTTTTTTTTCTGCACTCTAGCACAAATTTATGATTGATTTTATCGCTTTCTTAGACCTTCTGTCACTGACATACAGTATGGAGAAACAAAACAACTAAAAATAGCCTGGCATAGCATTACCTGGCACAAGGAAAACAGGGTGGAAGCTACTGAATCTGAGGGTTGGAAAAGTTAAAAACCGAAGTCAAATCAATTTTTTTTTTAGCCTACATTTTAAAAAACTAATGACAATTTATATTTATTTTTGTAATAACCAGTGGAATCACATAAAGAAGACAAATGATAAATGTATTTATTACGAGGTAGAAGACTGTCTTAACCCTCCATTGTCTTCACTGTCCCTATGGTCATGCAGATCACTGTAGATGATGTACTCAGTAAATACACATCCTCTTTGGTGATGCATTAGTGTTTGCCATTTATGACCAAAATTGGTGCCACAGTGAAGACAAATACAGCCTGCTCTTAATTATGTTCACGGTATAGAATTCTAAAAATATTCTTCAGTGCTTTCACTTTCACATTAATTTTTGTGTGCGACTAAAGACTTATAAAAAGAAAAACTAGAAAATATTATAAATATTTGAAAAATATAACAAAATACAGCACAGAATACAGAAACACAACATAATGACCATACAAAGATTATTTTGGTGTATTTAATAAACTATTGTGAGGTAGTTTAGGAGTGATTCATAATATATACACCATTTTTATTGTCTTCATACCTCACTCACTTAGTTTTTAAATTTTAATTATAAATAAGTACTGATGAAATAAAAACAATAAAGGGTAGCTAGAGTATATGGTACTATTATTTTACTCTTTTCTTACTTAAAGCTCATTATCATAAGACAGATGAGCAAACAACAACCTGTCTCATGGGTGATCAGAAAACGAAGATGACATATGTAGGCCATGTGAT
This sequence comes from Achatina immaculata, assembly GCA_009760885.1. Taxonomy (NCBI): domain Eukaryota; kingdom Metazoa; phylum Mollusca; class Gastropoda; order Stylommatophora; family Achatinidae; genus Lissachatina; species Lissachatina immaculata. The sequence goes on from CM019717.1 coordinate 7,596,791, forward strand.
AAGAAGAAACAATCAGAGAATACCAAAACAAGGTATCAAGTGGAGCACAACAGGCTGAAGAAAAAGAGGTCGACCATGTGAAACTCTAAAGAGGACATTGTTAAGAGATGCTAGTTTAGTGGGCATAACATCCCTTGATGAATTAGAAAGACTCGCCGAGAACAGGAAAACTTGGCTAACAACTATGCAAGCCCTATGTGACGTTTAACGGCATGGGAAGGATGTAAGATGTAAGAATATATAATACTATTATTTTACTTTTGTTTTACTTAAAGCACAAAATGATGCAAAATTATTAGTATAAAAATGTTTTATATCTGTTTCTGTTTTAATTACCATCAACAAACACTGCATTTTATTACAAGTTTAAGAATTTTATTTTTAATCTTGAAGAGAAAATAAACAAGAATAAGTTTTTACAGTACTTTTCTCTTGGATTTTGATTTACAGGGAGTGCCTCTAAAAACTGCCTATATATATTTTCCCAGTTTTCCACCTGAACTGTTTGTTTTGATAAACGTACAGTACTGAGAGAACATGCATGACAGAGTGCACTGATTATACCCTCATGGCCATCAACTCTGCAAGCACTGAATGCATGTATGTAGCTGAACACTGCAAAGTCTTCGTGTAAGCGCAGAGCTGTGTGTTATACTGCCATAAGTGTATCCACACAACAGATGCTCAACTGTGCTCCATAAGATGTCTATTCTGTATGGACTGACAGTAGCCACGGAGCAGTCCATTTTACAGGCCCTTCTCTCATATGCAACCACTGCTGTCCATTCTACATAGTCAGAATGGGACCAATTAAAAATTTCCCATACATCTTTGTGCATCAACATTTTATGAGATTTTACTGCAGCAGACTCTTATAAGAAATTGTATCACAATTGCTTTTTCAGTATATCTCACTCTGTCTGGATGCATAGCTTGAGGAGAATAGCCAATAAAATAACAACTGTTTCCACAGAGCTATTGCTCTTCATATGAAACATGATGATTTATCTAGTATAATCCCTGATGTGTTACGAAAGCCAGGAATAAATACTTAATGCAGATAAGATGTAAAGGTTCAATAAATAAAGTTTATTTGCGGCGGTAACTACCCCAAGCAATGAGCAGTGAGAACCAGCCTTTGTCTGTGTTCATAGTTGTCTGTTTGATCATCTTTTGAGTCATCACAGTTTTATAGAATCTCATGAATTTATAATAATTTACAGCTCTGATATTTGACCACATACAGAATAGTTATTTTTGGCTGACTTCATTTTTAATGATACTTTTGTAATGTTCATGATATCAAGTTGTACTTATATGTATATATATATATATATATATGTCTACAATTTTTTCACCTTCCAAGTGGTGCCTATTGTAGATATTATGGTATTTGCCAACATGAATCTATTTCTTGCTGCATCCTTTGCATGTACATTTTCGAATCATTGGCAGCTCATAGATATAACTCGTATTATCCTCACAGTAAAGACGAACCTTCCTGTTCTTAATTTTCTTTGGGTTGCAGCAAAAACCATTCTGACAGCTGCCTTCACAGCGTCGAAAACGAATACTAGATTTTGATTTACAGTTTGTGTTTGGATCAACATAGTAGTCCTTGAACATGACAGTACTGCAGGTGGGTTCTGAAATACAGAAGTATATATCATTTTAGAGCAATAGTTTATTTCTTGTGTGCATGTGAAATGTGATATATAAAAAGTGTAATTTAAACAGTGATAAGAAATAATGAGGCGGGGCAAAAGAGGGAAATTACTGAATAAAATCAGAACATGACAATCCAGTTCTGTAGCACATGTTTAGAGAAGATGCAGACTGGAACACCTAGTGACAACAGGAAAACTGGAGAGACAAAAGGACAGAGGAAGACAAAGTAGCAAGATACTTGACGGACTAAAAGATGGCATGGAGCACGATCCAACACACATCGTATAGAAAGAGCAAAGGACTGATGGCTGTGGAGATCAATGACGGTCAACATCTGAACGGCATGGACCAGAGAGAGAGAGAAATTATGAGCTTAAGTGTGCATTGTAAACTAACATTGTAATCTATCAAACGTTAAAAGAAAACATACATATGTTACAAACTTAATGCTACAATATTTTTGCTCTGATTGCAAAAACTGCAGCTGCATTGTCCTCTGCATCACAGAAGTTCAAGACTATGGTTTAGACTTTTGTTTCTGTAATTTTTAACAAAATATAATTTACAAAAAATTAATGTAAAGGTGAGTAGCTATACAAGGGAAATAGGTATACAAATTATTCAGTTAAAATGACTTTCCAGAGATTATAAAAGAAGCACAATAGTTTTAAGAAAAGGATAATTTATTGTTACAGAACATGGATGGTTAAAGTAAAAGAATCAGACAATAGCCTAAATTTATGGCAGTAAAGGAAAGCAACTGGACAAGACAGCCTAAAGTCACAGTATGAGGAAAAAACCCAAACAAATCAGGAAAAAACAAAAAAGATCAGTATGTGCGAAATTATATGACACTATTGCCACTCCTATTTGACTTTCCATGACTGAACAAAACAGCTGGGAAACACATAAATGCCTTTGAATGTAAACGCTACAGAAGAGTTCTCCAAATATCGTGGTCACAAAAAAGAACAAATATATCTATACTACAAGAGCTTAATATTGAAGAAGGCTGGCTAGTAAAGAGGATTAAAGAGAGAAAACTTAAATATTTTGGACACATTAAATGTCATGATAATTTAGAGAAGACCGTATTGGAAGGATACATAATGGGAAAAAGAGAGGAAGACCAAAACGAAGATGGCTGCAAGACATTGCTGACGATCTGCAAATGGATGCAGCAGCGGCAGGCCATCTTGCTCACAACCGAGAGGCCTACAGGAGTGCTGTTTGGGAGGCAAAGTTCCGCAAGGGACATGCAAATGAATGAATGAATGAATATTATCACTCATGATGATGATAAGCATCTCAGTCTTTCTAAGTGCATATAGACAGAAGAGGCAGGGAAAAATTCATAAAATTTGTACTGAAATAAATTTACATTACAAAAGATTCAGAAATAAAAGCAACAGGGAAGAAATGGAGAAATACAATAAGAGATTGTTTAAAAAAAAAAAAAAAAAAACTTAATGACAGCTGTGCCATCATAGAGAATCTTAAGAGTTACTATATTTAACCTTCACTTAGTTTTACTACTGTTTAAGAACTTTACAGTACCCATATATGTTGTTCAAAGTTAAAATAATGTTTGCTTTTGTTGCAGAATGCCTAACTGGCTCTGACTGCTTAAAAATAAACACAAAGTAAAGCCTACTGATTATCTTTCTGTGCATTCTGTTGCATACTTTTTGTGGTCCCATTAATTATTAGTACAAATTTGTATACATATATAATTTATAATGAAGGGTCACTCCATTTGATAAAAAAATATTACTTTCAACTATCATATAACAGAAATGTCAAGTTGAAATCTTTGTACTGTAGTCCCCATAAATGGAGGCAAAACAGGAACAAGAGGATACTGAAAAAAAGAGAAAGGACAGAAATAGAAGGAATAACAACATACAGCCCAAGAAGAATATAGTTTTATGAGAGTTGAATAATATCATAACAGTGTTATTAAGTAGCCAGAAATAATGATGATGATTAGTTTTTGTCCCCTTGCTTTCATCATCATCATCAGGTGCCGTGCCGGCTGGCGTTGGCTATTATGCTTCTCCAGAGTACACGATCCTTCATGCAGGCCATCAGTTCAGATGGTGATCTCCTCTCACACCATCCCGTCAGACTGTCCAGTATCATTTCTCTTGGTATTCCTCTTGATCTTCTTCATTCTATTTTTCCTGTTGTTATAATATTTTCAATGCCCCTCTTCTCATTGCATGTCCTATGAAAGTACATTGTCTCTCTCTTATCTTTTTGACAAGGTTTTTGTCTTTCCAGCTCTTTTCATACATTCTTCATTAGTTATTTTTGCTGTCCAGGGGATTCGCAACATTCTTCTAATAAACCACATTTCTGCTGCTTCCAATGATTTTTGTGTAGACTTGCCTATTGTCCATGATTCACTTCCATATAACAAGATAGGTTCAATATAGCATTTTATGACTCGTTTTCTAACATTCATTGATAAAGATGTGTTAGCTAATATGTTTCTCATTCTCTGAAATGCAGTCTTTGCTTGGCCTATTCTGTTCCTAATTTCTGTTTTGCATTTCCCATCTGAAGTTATTACTGCTCCAAGGTATTTGAATTTCTGCACCTGCTTTAGAATAGTTCTGTTTAATTTAATACTGCATGCTGGTGGTTTCTGTTTCTTAGATATAACCATAGTCTCTGTCTTTTTGATGTTCAAAGTAAGGCCTTTCTGTTCACTTTCTTTGTCGACTTTATCCAAGATAAAGTCCCTTGCTCTGTTGTGTTTAATTCTTTCCCTTTTCTATTAATAATAATGATGATGATGTTAATATTATTGTTATTATTATTGTTATTGGCATTTTTCACATTAGAAAATGATTCTGAAGTAAGCAGGTGTTAGATGTGAGTTTTGGTGTATAACACATCCTGCTTCATCTGGGACACTGACTGGAGAAAGTGCATTACCCATATTGAACTTTATTCCTCTTGAGTTTGCCAAACATTTCTGGACAGATCTAGCTGAGTTACAAAGGAAACTGTTAGATGGGTAGGCTAAAGAGCCACACTACCAACTGCATTTCATTCTTTAAATTTGAAAAAAAAAAAGAAATAAATTTGGTTGCTTTAGAGAAATTCAACATATCAAGGACACCATTTATGGAGAGAGCAAAAAAGTAACGGTATGCCTTCCTACATCACAAAGTATCTGTAACAAACCTACCCTGATCACAGTAAGTTCCAGAAAATCCAGGTTTACACTTGCAATGGTAGCCAGATTTACTGTGTCTTGGCTTACATGTCCCTTGTTGACACAGGTGATTATGACATGGGTCATTATTGATGATATCACACCCTGGTGTTACCTTGAAGCGCTCAGTGGCGGTCAGCAGATCAACTTGTTTACCGTTTATGTGTACTTTTGTGACACATCCTGTTTTAAAATTTGTGGAAAAAAAAGGGGTCATATCTGCCAATTTAAAATTAAGTAAAATAAAGTAACATACTGCAATTTTTCTCATTCTCCTTCTTTCATCTGCCAAAATCTACATCCTCAAATTTGCTTCTTAAATAAATGAATGTATAAAATTGGAAAAAAGTAGGAGCAGCTTTATTACTTAATGATTACAAAGTTGTGACGTTTCGGCGTGAGCCTTAATCATACAAAAACATACAGGACGAAGAAATAGGGAGAGGCGATAAAGTATAGATTTACATGAATACTGTTAAAAAAAAAAAAAAATTTTTTTTTAAAAGGAGTACTTAGCTGTAAATTGCAAGGTGTGGCTTGTCTGGCGGTGTGTGTCAGGAATGGATCTGGTAGGACGTGGAAATTGTTTAAAAGAGACCTGTGACATGTGGTCGGTGGGTTGTAACTGGGAGTGGTGGATGGGGAACCGGGGAGGGGAGAGAGAGTGACGCACTACTGGCCTAGCTGGGAGAATTTGAAACAGGTGATTGGGGAAGAGGTGTTGCAGAGTGTATAGTTGTATACTTATACACCAATTATTGTGTTACTTAAATAAATGAGTGTTTCCATAGCTCTATTCAGAATGCACATAGTAAGGCATTTAAAGTTGTAAGGTGCATATTCACATAAAACATGGCTGAGGTGCCATTTTAAAATTCCAAACACATATGACGCTGTTCAGCCAATTTCTTTTTATGTGAAAAAAATGCAACTACAGTTCATTCATGTGACATGTCCTTTCCAGAACATTGTCACTCTCACAGCTTCCTCAGTGTGCAGCTACAGTATTTGGACACTATTTGAAGGGGACAGAGTTTCTTCTTTAATTGTCTGAGAATGTGCATCATACGTAGTTGATCTCTAAAAGATGCTGTCTGATCTGGCAATCAGTGACTCATAGCTGACATGCTAGCATCAGAGCTAGCAAGCCATAGCTGACAAAGACCCTGTCTCACTTCTCTGTTGGTTCCCCCAGTAACAGGCATAGCCTGGCTAATGAAGCAGGGATCACCGCAGTCCCCAAGGTGGTGGAATCTGCTAAAGAAGCATTGCACACCCCCTGCCTTTTTTTTTTTAGCTCCATTCAGAGACTGAAAAAGTAGCTGCCATAACCTGCTCCCAAGCATGATGCTGTGTCTAAATGTCCTCATCACATCAGCTTCAAAGAACACAGCTCACAGTTCCAGGGAGAAAGAAGTTTCACTCTCCAAGACAGCAGTCTTGCCTTAGTTTTAGCAATTTTATGTGGTGAAGGGCATCCATTACTGATGTTGCATCTGTTAGGAAAAACTAACACTGATCAAGGTTCAGCTGTAGATTATCTGTGTCAGCAATGATTTGTTTTCACTTTGTGTTCATAGTTGTTGCAACACTTCTTAACTGGCAAGAAAATCATGCCACTCATTGTGTTTTGCCATTATCTGAGAACTTTTCTTCTTCTTCCTCTATTCTTTATCCCATTTTGTGTTTTGTGGTGATCTGTTTGTATGTGAAGTAAATATGAACTTAATGTTTATCAGTGAAAATTTCTTTCAGTTCTGCGCAAGTGATATGGTCATTCATACTCATCTTTCAAAGCTACATATTGCAAAGGTAATAAAGGAAGTGTTGTGTCAAAGAATTCACTAAGTAGCCATTTTGTCAGCTGTAACAAGCTGCTTCTTTTAAGTATGCCAGTTCTCTGGAATATCACATGGTTTCCATGGATCTAGATGCTATTAAACTTCTCTCCCTGTATTATGACGACACCTGGGATTCCTACACACTCTTTGAAAAAAATATATGTTATTTTCTAACTCTGCATTGTTTGCAGCTGTTATGATTTTGGAATTAAAATCTATGAAGCATTTGTCTACAACTCTGAGTATGTGTTCTAAAACTCTTTCCGTGCGTATGGTCGAATTTTCGACACTTCCGGTGGTCTCAAGCTACCGTATGGTCGAAAATTCGACATTGTTTGTTCCATTAAAACAAGGTGTAACATTTACATTGTACATATTTCGTCCGCGATTCCGGTAACACTTTCAAAATGGAGAATGCGTGCCTAGTTACGAGTGATGCCGAGCGAGAACAAGGACGCGAAGCATGGAAAATTTTCAATTTTTGACGATGTAGATAGGGGTATGGACATAGCCTATGGCCACGCCGCTGCTCTTGAATGTTTTCTAAGTAGATTTAGACATATTTAGACGACTGGAGAAGTAGTTAGGAGGTTATTTCAGACATTCATTCAGCGGAAATGCCGTACGGAGTCACAATATGAGATCGACAAGTAGATCTACACATCTTAGATGGTAAGTAGGGGTAAGTAGCGCGAATCTAGACCTAGCCGATGGTGAGCTGGCCACAATCAGTGTCTAAAAACATCACATTACTTCTTTTTTTTCCTAAAAAACTCTGCATTTATGAAATTTTCATTCATTTAGCTACACTTTGACACATATTACGTATACGGAAGTACATGGAAATACTGTTTTCCATTCCATTTTACAACTATACCCCCTTACAGATCAAGACCCGCACGCCATGACAAGTCCGTGTTTCTTCTGCCGCACGGAAATGATAATCTAGAGAAGACCATCTTGGAAGGGTACATAATGGGAAAAAGAGAGGAAGACCAAGGCAAAGATGGCTGCAAGACATTGTTGATGGTCTGCATATGGATGCACCAGCAGCAGGCCATCTCACTCACAACCGAGAGGCCTACAGGAGTGCTGTTAGGGAGGCAAAGTTCCACAAGTGACATGTAAATGAATGAATGAATGAATGTGTTCTAAAAAGGTTTCCATTTTTGAAAAATGACTTATTTGCAAGTTTGTTTGCTTTAATTAAAATATGTTATATATTTTAATAATGACCTAATTTGAAAATAAAGAAAATTTGAATTGCTGACAAAAACACAAGTTAAAAAAATTAGGAGACAAAAGAATATTCCAAATTCTACGATTTATGAAATATATTTCATTAATTTTCATTGAAATGGCAAAAAAAAAAAAAATTAAAATAATCAAATAACAAGCGTTACTTCGTGAAGATCTCACTGACCTACAAAGCTAGTGCCATCTCTGATATGCCACCTCTTGAATGCTTGGGCATTGAGAAGACTAGGCAAACCACCAAGATACACGGCTTCATGAAGATCAAGGTGAGTCTGTGATCCCTCGTTAACAATAGTTCTAGGAAGATTGCTGTGGTCTACAGTCATAGTGAAATTCTTCTGATGAATGATCATTGTCACCTGATGAGTTTGACCATCATCAACTCTTTCATAACTGAACATGGTGGACACAGGATAGTTGCCAACATCAAAGCTGAATCTTAGCCGGCCTCGAAACAACTCAACAGCCACATGCTGTTGTTGTCCAGCATATAAAAGCACTCCATTATGACTTTTGGTGGTAAACATAATGGAAATGTTAGTCTCTTGACGAAAATTAATGCTTGGCAGTTCCACATACGAATCGGTATCTTTAAATGAAATACTTGACAGCTTCTCACATTTCTTGCCTTCAAAACCTGTGGATCAGTGTTACAGACATGTGAAAATGCCTTCATTTCCAAAAGCAAAATAAAAACAATACGGCTTATTGAAAATATGGAAAACTGCACTGACAGGCAAGAAAACTTTTCATGCATCAAACAGAATTGTGTACATTTCATGTTTTCACTATGAACTCAAGATGTCAGTTTTTTAACAGCAAAGAAGGTAAGCATAAGAATCTGACATAAGTTGGCTGTGTTGACTTTCACTGATCAGTGGAATCACTGAAGCAAATTCATGGTAATGTAGGAGAATAGCAACACTAGAAGAGCCCTAAAAAGTAAAGTCATAAGGAAAATATTGATTAACAGATTAAGCAACAGTCTAGTTATCAGAGAGCACTGCAATAACCAATTAACTACAAACCATTCTTGCAGGGTTTCTCTCACATTTATGATCTTTGTTTTTCAAACAGTTTCTCTACATTTTTTTATCTTCACATTTTATTTTCTTGTATTTTCCTGTAGTGGAATCAAACAGTCTCATTGACTTTGACATGGCAGCTTTTTTCTTCTAAATTCTTAGGATTTGAAATTTCCTTGACAAAAATTGAATATTTCTCTAAATCCTAAAATAAGCTGTATGATGACAGTAAGAGCTATCCTTGGGTTTTAAATGCCATATTCTTGTTTCTTGTATCAAAATTAATAAAAACTGACTGCTTTAAAGGCAGAAATAATTTTCATGTTTATCTGTGTTATCAAGTAACAAGGTTAGCGGGGCAGGGGTATCCCCTATCAAAGGAGAAGTAAGACGCCTCCTTACCTCCGTCAGTCTACGGGACACCCTTGGGCAAGGATGAATAGCCCCTGATCAGGGTGATGTGAAGCCATGGGAGCAAGTGGTGGATGGAATGGGAGAGCAACTGACAGATGTTGGTTATGGTCACCATTCTATGATGGTAGGCAGATTATCTCAATGTAGGGACAATGGCTACAATCATTGACTAGTACAGTCACTGCCCGCAAGGAAAGCAATGGTAAACTATCTTCTGGAAATATACCAAAAAACCCAAACAGCAACATGGATGCTGATTGTGACACGGACCATGAGTTATTAATAGCAGACATGAAGATTAAGATAAAAAAGACAGTTACGGGATCAAGACCATTCCACTTTGATCTTACAAAAATATCAGAACAATACAGTATAAAAGTGAAGAACCGTTTCGAAATCCTGATGGCTGTACAGGAGGAGATGACACAAGATGATTTGGCTACGCAGGCCAGAGATATCTTAATAACAACAGCTAAAGACATGGTTCCAGTAAAGAAAACACAAAAGAATGGATGGATTACAGCAGGCACACTAGAACTGATAAAACGATGTAGAGAAATGAAGATGCAATGGAAAGTGACAAACAACAACAAAGAGGAATATAAACCTTTAACAAAAGAAGTATGAAGAAACATAAAAGAAAAGACAAAAAACAATACATACAAGATTATTGTGAAAGAATAAAGGACATCAGAAGTGTGGAAGAGATAGTGAAATATTTAAAGAAATGAAGACATTGACGAGAAATGTCACAACTAAGCTAAATGTAATTTGTGACAAGATGGCGAATACCTTGACAGAGAGAGAGGAAATTCTAGAAAGATAGAAGGAATATTGCAGAGGAATGTATAAAACAACTGACTGTGAAAGCAGAAATCAACAGTGTGAATTATTATTGGAGGAGAAAGAACCCAAGCCAACAATAGAAGTTTTATGGGCAATAAAGAATTTGAAAAATAGTAAATCAACAGGATGTGATGAGATAACAGCTGAACTTATTAAAGTAGGAGGAAAGGAATGTGTGGCAATCTGTCATGCACCATGTAAAAAGATATGGCATTCAGGTAATTGGCCAAAAGAATGGAAAAGAACTGTCATACCACTGCCAAAACAGGGTAACAGGAAATTACGCACAAACTACAGAACTGTTGCCCTGATTAGTCATACCAGTAAAATTCTGTTAAAAATCAAAATGGGTAGAATTTGTAAGAAAATAGAAGAAGAAATCATATGGTCCAAGCTGGTTTCAGGCAAGGAAGAGGATCAAGAGATCATATATTCAATATAAGATTAATAATAGAGAAATGCAGAGAGTTTAATGTGAATCTATATTTATCCTTTATAGACTACTCAAAGGCATTTGATTGTGTACAACACCATAAACTTTGGGAAATAATGGAAAAAAATGGGATTTCCAACACATTTGATACAATTAACATCACTGCTGTATCTAGACCAACAAGCAGCAGTAAAAATAAACGGTGAAACAACAACTTGGTTTGACATAAAACAAGGGGAGCGTCAGAGGTGCATATTGTCACCCTACTTATATAACTTGTATACTGAAAATATGATGAGGAATGTTAGAGAAGATGTAGACAAAGAATATTACAATGCCATAACAATTGGAGGTTATGATATACCAGAGATTAGATATGCTGATGACACAGTATTACTGTCCACAGCACAAAAATGGAACGGAAAAACTAATTATGTCAGTACGTAAGAACAGTGAAGAGCAAAACCTCTATCTTAATGTGAAGAAAACTAAATTGGTAACAACTGACAAAACAAACAATGCAGCTGAAATATGTATCAATGAGGAAAAACTGGAAGAAGTGGAGAGTTTTGAATATCTTGGATCACTTCTAACTAATAATGGAGATACAATGAGGGAAATTAAAGAGGAGGACATCTATCGCTCTTCAGAAAGTAAAACAACTAAAGAATCTGTGGAGAGGAACAGACAGAACCACAAAAATAATATTTTAAAGGGCATGCATCTTTCCCATCACAATATATGCCCGTGAGACCTGGACATTTAACAAAACAGCTGAGAAACACATAAATGCCTTTGAATGTAAATGCTACAGAAGATTCAAATATGGACAAAAGAACAAATATATCCATACTACAAGAACTTAATATTGAAGAAGGCTGGCTAGTAAAGAGGATTAAAGAGAGAAAACTTAAATATTTTGGACACATTAAACGTCATGATAATTTAGAGACGATAGTCTTGGAGGGGTACATAATGGGAAAAAAGAGAGAGAGGAAGACTAAGGCAAAGATAGCTGCAAGACATCGCTGATGATCTGCAAATGGATGCATCTGCAGCAAGCCATCTTGCTCACAACCAAGAGGCCTACAGGAGTGCTGTTAGGGAGACAAAGTTCTGCAAGGGACTTGCAAATGAATGAATGAATGAGTCAAATAAGTGACAAAATTACATTTACCATCTGAATATATCTGCATATTCAATTGTCGGTATTTTTGTTTGCTTTTTAAGACAAGGACCTGGTGGTACTGCAAACCGGACCTACCCATAAACGAAATGTGGACCATACCGCCGGCATCGAATGTGCAGGGCAGGACTCGGGCATATCTTAGTTAAAAATCTGCACTTTTGTCTTAACCAAAGGGCATGTTGATCAGGGTATCTGCCAAAAGGACATTTTGACCTCAGCCACTTTGGTCTTAGCCAAAAGGCAGAGAATTGTTGGTATATCTGATTATGACTACAAATCTAAAACTTCTGAACCTGATGCAAGATTTTGTGATATCATATCAGCTGAAAAGGAAACTATCATAGTTTTAATTTCCCAGGTGGAACTAATAAAAATGTCTTCTTGGCACGTTCCATGAAGATTACATCAGTCCCTAATCCACTGTCTGGGCTGTAGAATTACAACAGAATGTTTACCTGCAGCATTGTTACGAGGCAATATGAAATCTTAACAAGTTGCTGTTATTGGCTATGATCATTAATTCTGATAATACAGTTATCTTCCTGTGCATTTGGTGGTTATTTAATCCATAATTTGAAAACTACCTTCAAAGGGTCTTAAATCTTTCTGAACAAATTTCGTTAATTATTTACCTTGTGTCAATTTTATGTATTAGAGCACATTTGGTTTTCAAGAAATTTTTATAGCTGTTGAGGTAGTTTTTATGAAATTTGTATAGCTATTGAGGAAGTTTATAGCTACTGAGGTAAACTAACCATGCAACAGTGTTACAAAATGTACTGTCAATAACAATGGGCACCCTACAAATGGAAAAGGCAGACCTCATAACAGCCACCCTATCAAAATTACAGGTAGAAGAGCAAACAACTTTTGAATGGGGCACTTATCACCAAAGACTGTGCGAAAGAGGTATAACAAAGGGCAGTGGCAGACAATCAGAACTTTGGGGAAAGATCAAGCTGTGTACAACCAATGTGTCACTGGCACCATCACCCCAATATACAATAAGAACAACACTGAGGTTAAAGGCTGAGCATATATGGGAGCTTCCTGAGGGAATCTCTAGTTGAGCAGAAGAGCATGGCTGCTTTTCAAGTTCAAGTACTGTCAATAACTTACTAAGATCTAGATTCTGTCACATATTTAAATTTAAAGCACAAGTATCCAGGGAAGCTAGTATTATCAGCTATCAAATTTAATAAATGTTATGTATGTCTGTAACCATGCAACATCATAAAATAAGCACAAAAAAAAAAAGATAATTACTTTGGTCTGAATGAATCAAGTATACCACAAGAATATATTTTTAAAAGTTGTGATTTGTCATTTTAAATCATGTTAAATTATCACAATATTACCATACTAGTTTAGAAAGGAGAAAAACAATTATTAACAAAGTATATCTTATTATTCTTGCTTAATATATTTTATAGTGCCTGTTATTCTGGTCTTATATATTAATAATATAAATAAAATTCTGCTTTACTGAATGAAGAAACTATAACGCCATTGCACTTTATTGTATTGAGACTGAAAAGGTAGCAGTGATTATCTAATGCCCAAAAAAAAGCTAGTTTAGGCTTTAAAACAAGCATGAAGTACAAAAGCAAAATTACAACATATGCAGTCACAACAATAACATCAGATGGTCAGGTGTATCACAAAGGTCAAAAACAGAATATGCCAGGCAAAGGTAGCATTTCAGAGAATGAAATCTATTTTGAACAGATACTAGGAGAAGAGTCTTGAAATGCTATATCGAGCCAGTATTACTATATGGGGGTAAACCATGATAACTAACAAAAAACAACAATGAGAGCATTAGAGGCAAATCAAATGAGGTTCCTGTGAAAAATGTTAAGAACACCATGGCCAGATAAAATAACCAAAAAAAAAAAAAGAATGCCTAAGAAAAGCCAGTGAAAAATGAACCTTAATGAACACACTACAGGGGAGACAGTTTATGTTCATCAGTCATGTAATAAGAAGAGGAGGAAATGAAAATATCATGACAGCTGGGAAAATGGGAGTCAGGAGAGGAAGAGGCAGACAAAGAGACAAAATCTTATATGGCTTGACAAAATTGGCATGGGAGAAGCACAACAACAGAACTGATTGAGAACGTGAAAGATCAGAAATTGTCAAGAGAGGTGGTCAATGACACGTCCAGGCATGCCACATGATGATGATGAAAGCACAGATTTAAACGAGATAAGGACTTTTGCGTTCTGACATTTTTTTCCCTGAAATAATTTAATCAGACACTTACTGACAACTCCTGAAACTTATAGGTAGCTAAAATATTACTCGTAATTACTGAGTAACTATGAGCAGAAAGAATATATTCTCTTCAAAATGTTAACATTCACCACCATTTATTGCTCACAGATAATAAATGCTTCATTTTTTTCTTTTCTTCAATGATATGTATGGCGTTTTGAAAAAAGTAGTTTAAAAAAAATACAGTACTATATATCTAAGCAAAACGAGCACATGAAATGAAACAAAAATGTAATACGTGTATATTTAAAATCATTTAGTTCCTTATTTCTGCCACTGAAATGAAACATTTTTTGTCTGTATATTTAATTCCAGTTTTGCAGGAAATGGTTTTTCTTAAACCAACTACTGCAAACAAGAAAAAAAATCACTGAAGTGAAAATACTGTGGAGTTTTCAGTTTTCTAGTCTAGCATTCTCCTTTCCTCTTTTCCACTTTGAAATTTAAACAAATATGAATAAAATATTTTCTAACAAAATTTATGGAATATGTGCTTCACTACTGAATAAGGTTTCTACTACTTTTTAAAATAAATTTTTAATGCTTTACTTCAGTGGTACTGTGTACAATTTATATACTATAATATATGTACATAAAACTGTTTTGGTCTGGAATATTTTTTATATTAATGAAAGGAGACTTTACATACTTTTAATGGCTATTCTTTAAAACAGTGGTTCCCAATCTTTATCAGGGCACAGACCCCTGATGCAATGATAATTTGATGCGAAATCACTGTGTTCTCCCATCATGTGGTATTAAATTTAATAATTTAATTTCACATATTTCTTTTTTCTGCATAAAACAGACTTGATACACAAATATCCTCATAACCCTCCCATGGACCACAGTTTGGAAACCACTGCTTTAGAACATTTATGAAGAACTACAACAAAGATCTGTCCCACAAACAGCAGTACCTGGAGCACATTTACACATATAATCAGGTGAGCCTGTGGGCTGATAGCACACTGCATTATTCTGACACTGATGCTGCCGGCAAGCTGGCACACTGCCCTGGAGACTGGGCAGCAATAAATCCAGTACTGGCGCAATCTCACAGAAGCGGCCAGAGAAACCAGGGGGACACATGCAGGAGTAAGAGCCCAGACCATCAACACACATGGCGCCATTAAGACAAGCATGAGACTTACAGTCATTGATGTTCTCAGAGCAGTTCCTGCCGCTGAAGCCGGGAGCACATTCACAACTATTTGGAACAATAAAAATGGCAAATAACAAATCACAAATATAAGGTACCAATACAGTATAAAATAAATGTCACTGAAAGAAGAAAAATGCATTACAGCAAATGTCTTCATCTTCTGTTCACTCACATAAATTTGGGCGAGGACCTATATTAATAACACTGAAATTTATGTGAAATCCTATTATTCCTTAATGCACTAACAGCAATATGCAAAGTTTAATGAGGTGGGCATCTTCCTGCAGACATTTTCTATTTTCTAAGGCAATATTTCAAACATTAGTACATAAAGGACCGATTAATGCTATGGGAACAAAGTGTATGATTCACAAAAGAATTCACAAAAAAATGGTTGCAGAAAACAACAGAGACAAAGGAAGAACTGCATCTGTTGCAAAAAAGTCCTAAAAATGACTAGTAACTTACAAATATCCTGCAGTTTTAGCTACACAGGTTGCACCATTGTCACAATAGTTGAAGCCTTCCTTACAGTAAGGTATAGAGTTTTCACACCACTTTCCTGTAAGATGACATGGAACTTTTCTCAGCAAACAGCAACGCTAACATTTAAGCACGTAAAATATATAGTAAAGAAAAAAACAGTTGACATAGTTCTCTCAAATAAGGCTTCCCTGACGGAAGCACTACTGAAATTTGAGTAAACTCCGGGCAGTTAACAAAAAAGGGGGAATGAGCATTTTTATCACAGTGTATAGTTTTATCATTAAGTCAATGATTCCATACATTTAACAATGAAAAATAATCTTAAAAAAAAACAAAAACAAAACATAATATAATTTCACTGTTGAGTCAGATATACCTGTATATCCCTCAAGACATCTGCAAGTGTAAGACTCAATTTCATCAATGCACGTAGAATTGTTTTGACATTTATTGAGCACACAGTCATCAATGTTGGTCTCACATCTGTCTCCTTCAAAGCCTTTCAAACAGAGACACCTGTTGCGCATAGAACACAAAAATTAAAAAACACACACATATAAAGATGCCCTTCTTTAACCTACAAGATACAAAATTATTATGTTTCTCATGCAAAAAATTGTTCTTATCCTTCCTAAATTTTCATGAATATGCAACAAAAGTAAAAATAATTTATCCTGTATTAAATTTTAACTACTTTTGTTTCATTCAAATTAATTAAATTAAGTTGTTAAAATACAGTTAATATGGTTGATTTAACATTCACTCACTATAAACTTGTGTGCAATTTCATATTTACAGGATTGATTTTTATGTGAACTTCCTAGTTTCTTATACTGTATCAATAAGCATGTGTGCACAAACTCTGGTGTGCATCATCCTGCAGGCAGATATTTTCAGATCAGTGTTTCCTGCTATAAATAAATCAGATAACTTTTCTTACAGCTGTTTTGATTGGAGAACAATGGTAGCTGGTCTATTATAGTGGCTATCTCCTTTTTTAAACTCGTGGCACGCTGAACAAAGCAAAAAATTTCCAAAGCACGCCAGTTTTTTTTATCAATTAAAACCTTTTATTTTCAACTTTCTCCCAAGCTTCCTTCTGTAGCACACCTGCAGACCTTCTGTGGCACACCAGTTTGAAGCTGTTTGTCTACAACCTATGTCCTCACATGTGATTTCATTAAAAAAAGAAGTGTCAGTCAGTCATTTGCATGTCCCTTGTGGAACTTTTCCTCCTTAACAGCTCTCCTGTAGGCCTCTCAGTTGTAAGCAAGATGGCCTGTTGATGATGCATCCATTTGCAGATTATCAACAATGTCTTTCAGCCATCTTCACCTTGGTCTCCCTCTCTTTCTTTTTCCCATTATGTACCCTTCCATGACTGTCTTCTCTAAATTATCATGACATTTAATGTGTCCAAAATATTTAAGTTTTCTCTCTTTAATCCTCTTTACTAGCCAGTCTTCTTCAATATTAAATTCTTGTAGTATGGATATATTTGCTCTTTTCTGTGTCCATGACATTTGAAGAACTCTTCTGCAGCATTTACATTCAAAAGCATTTATGTGTTTCTCAGCTGTTTTAGGCATATGTTGCAATGAGAAATATGCGCGCCATTTAAAATCTTATTTTTGTAGTTATGTCTGTTCCTCTCTACAGCTTCTTTAGTTGTTTTACTTTCTGAAGAGCGATAGATGTCCTCCTTTTAATTTCCCGTTAGAAAAAATACACAACTTTGTACAACTAAGCTATGTATCACAAATCTTCTGCTTTTGGTTATGAAAAAGAGACTGGTTGCTTCCAGCAACTCCACTATCAGTAGTTCTTAATGTCTGACCCACAGTTATCTACTTATGCTCTTTGGGATTTGGTTTGGGCTCATAATATAGAGGCTGCAGATATATTCTGGAATTTGAAGACTGATTTGACATTTTTACTTTTATATCATTCCATTACCTGAAGCGACCATGGTCGAGAGCCTCACACTTTCCTCCATTGTTGCATGGATTTCCAAAGCACGCATCTATCTCTTGCTCACAAGCTAAACCATGAAAACCAGGAGCACAGTCACAGTGGAAGCTTCTGAACTCAACTGTGGTGCATTTGCCCCCATTCTTGCATGGGCTGGTGAGACACACATCACATTTTTGAGCCACAGAAGGGTCAGGGTCTTCTGCAGATTGACATGAACAGAAACTTCCAGTAAGAATTTGAACAACAAACATCTCTGGGTAGATACAGATAATTCTGAATGACCGTTTTACCACTGATAAAGTATAGGAAGTATAGCTTAGTAATATCTAATTTGGTGAAGAACATTATCAGAAAAACCTGTAAGAAGAAAGTCTTTATGATGTATTAATTTTAAAAAAAAAAGGAAGCTAATATGAGTCTTGTATGTTCATAGGACTGAAGCTATAGCTATTAATCAGATTTATGGAAGCTTTGGAATATAGATCACAGATATGCAGCTCTACAGTTGATACTAAAAAATGTAACAGAAATGACATGTCTCCAAAATGTAAGCAATGAAATATTTTCAAACTGGGAAAAAAGCCAAATATAAAAATATTAACTATGGCTTGCTCACTGGAATCTATTATAAAGGAAGATAATCCTATTTCAAGGACATCTGTTATTAACAAGTTAAATGATTTTACTCCTGTTAACAATTTATAGAGAAAGAAGTGTAAACAATAAAGACTGATGAACTTTCAGTTTTCATGACAGATGAATCTAACTATTTCAGTATACTTATAGGTGAAGAAATGAGATTTGCTTTTCTGACCTTTAAAAAAATGAAGAGTACTTCTACCTTTCCTATACCTAAATATTAGCCTGATCCAGTTATTTTATGACAGTAGCATAATATGCCCTGAAGCAAGATCTTTTATGTAAATTTTGCTGAGTAATCCTTTTTTCATGTCCTGTAACAGCCTGTGCATGTGTTTCTGTCATCTTTTCTGCATTGACAAAACAAGGTCAGCCAGCAGTTTACCCCTCATAGTATATTGGATCTATGACCAAAACTTTCACCTATTTGTTGATATATATATATATATATACACACATACACAACACACTCACACGAAGGGTGATTGATAAATTCGTGGCCTAAGGTACAAATACTTGATACCCACAGTTGATATTAGGTGCATTTGTAGATCTAGTTAATGTAAGATTAAACACTAAGTTTCAAGAACTGCAACTAATTTTTTTTTTTACAGGCTACTGAATTGGTAAGGGGAGGCAGAAATTGAGAAAATGGATAATATTTCTCATCAAGCAGTCATTCGTTACCTCTGCATCAAGGGCTTATCATCAAAGGAGATCCATAAGGATATGGTAGAGACTCTAGGGGAGAGTTCCCCTTCTTACAGCGCAGTGAAGAAATGGGCAGCTCAGTTCAAACATGGAAGGGAGAGTCTGGAAGATGATCCCCATCTAGGAAGACCAAGAACGGTAACCACTGATGAAACCACCGGCAGAATCCATGACATGATAATGGAGATCGATGACTAACTGAGCGGTACATTGCTACTGAGTTGGGCATCTCCCAGGAACATGTTCATGCCATTATTCACAATGATCTACAAATGACAAAGGTCTCTGCTTGATGGGTTCTGAAAACTTCTTGGAGCTGATCACAAATGACAG
This sequence comes from Achatina immaculata, assembly GCA_009760885.1. Lineage (NCBI taxonomy): Eukaryota > Metazoa > Mollusca > Gastropoda > Stylommatophora > Achatinidae > Lissachatina > Lissachatina immaculata. Next base: position 7,616,278 of record CM019717.1, read on the forward strand.
CGTCTCAACATGTGAAGAGACAATCTTGGCCATTTTTCTGCAGATCCTGAAAAGTTTCTTCAGCAATTTGTGACTATGGATGAGACTTTGGTTCATCATTTTCAACTAGAAACCAAAGAACAGTCAAAGCAGTGGAAACATCATAGATCCCCACCTCCAAAGAAAGCAAGAGGGGCTCTGTCTGCAGGCAAAGTGATGGCTTTTGGGATTCAGAATGTGTGCTATTGGTAGACTATCTTCAAAAGGGCAGAACTGTCACCGGAGCCTATTATGCTAACCTTGTGAAGCAACTGTGGTTCAAACTGAAGGAAAAGTGTCGAGAGAAATTAATGAGAGGAGTCATCTTTCAGCAAGACAATGTTCCAGTTCACAAGTTGGCGGTGGCAACGGCTGCCATTCATGAATGCGGCTTCCAGCTTCTTGAACATCCTCCTTATTCCCCAGATTTGACCCCTTCGAACTATTATCTGTTTACCAAACTCAAAAGGAGCTCAGTGGTCGCAAATTTTCCTCAGACAGTGATGCCATTCATGCCACAGACTACCTTCTACTAACACTAGATGTTGACTTTTACAAAGAAGGGATCCGTATGCTCCATGATCGCTGGACTAAGTGCATAAACTTGCAAGGGGACAATGTTGAGAAATAACCCAAAAAAGTTGTCCACAAATAATCCATTGTAACTTAGACTGCGAACTTATCAATCACCCCTCATACTATATTCTGAACCATGTTTATTACATATCTTGAACAACATTTATGGAAGTCAAAGTTTTTTTCCACATGAAGTTGTCCATAAAGAGCATTCAAGCATACATTCATGTTCCAATTAACATATGTAGCTCAGAAAAACATTCCCAGGCAATGTTAAGAATATCCCTGTGGTCAAAGATACTGACAAAGAATGTATCGAAAGGACAATGAAGACAAGTTATTACAGATAAAAGGAACAAAATAAGAACTCCTGAATATTTATTTATTCATGCCATTTCCAGCTGAAGGTTTCATGGCAGCAGTTTACCCCTCATAGTATATTGGATCTATGACCAAAACTTTCAACTATTTGTTGATATATATATATATATATATATATATATATATATATATATATATATATATATATATGGCAGATGAGGCAAAGGACATCAAAGAGAAATGATAAAAATGGAGTCTCACATGATATTAGCAGATCTAAGGTAGCATGGTACAGGACAAATGACAGAAATGTAAAGCTGGTTCACTTACCTAAGCACTCAAAGAGAGAAGATGGAGAACTGAGAAGTAGCTTGGATTTCATTTTCTCTGGGCCGCTGCATGAAGCTGTTCCTGGTTCAATGTAATCTCGCTTGATCCAGTCAGATAACCACTTTAATTTGCAGTCACAGAATAGTGGATTGCCTCCTAAAGCTCTGGAAGGATAAATAATAATTAATGTATTAGTATACAACTATATACAAAGCACTGCAGTAAAGCTGCGATAAGAAAATGTATAAACTAGGAAAAAAGTAGGAACAGCTTTATTATTTAACGACCACAAAGTTGTTGTGGCCGTTAAGTAATAAAGCTGTTCCTACTTTTTTCCTAGTTTATGCAAGGATAAATAAAGTGAAAATTAAGAATTTCGAAATACAGAAGGTTACAGTACAAAATTTACACAGCAAAAAGAGAAAGTGAGTGTTACACTAAGAGTGTGAGATTCAGATGTAGTAACTTCTTCTATTTATTTCATTTTAAAAGAATTAATACCACTACAACACTTAATAAAAATGCACCACAGGAAGAGTTACTTTACAGCTCAGAAAAACATCAAATGAAACTAAAGGTAATCCTGTCATGCCTTAGAGGCACATAGGGATATGGTGTTAGTGCCCATATTTTCCTTGATCTGTCAGCACACTAGAGGGTGATATGGTCAGTATCACACTTGACCGCCTTTCTTTCCCCAACTCCAAAATAAGTCAGGTACCCATTTCTACAGCTGGGTGACTGGGCGCCTCTGGCCAGATTTGAACCCCTGACCTTCACCATGAGACACCAGTGCACTAACCACTTCGCCACTCAGACACTCAAATGAAACTAAAGAAATTAAAAATACTAGAATGGGTAGAAAAAAAGAAAAATTATAGAATTTTCAACAATCCAAAAACTTCCTGAAAAATTCAGTGACTGAATGGATTCCAGAAAAACTGTTAAATGCACATGGCTATAAATACAAGAAAATACAAAAATATTTAGATTATGTAGGTTCCAGACACTAAAAGAGTTTAGAATTTACTCTTCAAAAATCTTTTCCTATCATCTGAATAATATGAATATATGAATAATATGAATAAGGTCTTTATATCTGTTGCTACAACTTAAGCAATTCTGAGCTTATATGTTAATTTTTATGGACAGTATCATTCAAAAAAACATTACTCACATGTGTGACAAGGCTTTGAGGCCATCAAAGGCACCATATGGGATGGATGACAAATTATTTTCATGCAAAGATCTGTTTAAAGTAGCAAAGAAGTACAATGATTTGTTTTTATCTTAATATACATGACTTGTGACAAATATTATCAGTAGATATATTGTCTTGGAATATTTGTTTCTGTACTCCCCAATTCTTTTCTCTGCTATTTACTTGCAAAGTATGCTACTTTCAATCTATGTTAATCAGTTTCCTTTTTTCTATGCTATAATTTTCGTAATCTGATTTCACAATGAAAAAAATGCATAACACAACATTCTATTCAGTCATCTCCAAACTAGCTTGGCTCTGAAGTTCTAAGATTTTCAGCAATGGCTTCCTGATTTGCAGCCATTACAAAACACAAGTAAAGCTAATACCATTAGTTGGAGTACACAAGCGATTTCTCAGCCTGTCATGTCTTTTATCCCTTGAAAAATAAAGATTATTCATTCATTCATTCATTCCCCATTGCACATCATATTTCTTTTGATGCCCAGAAGCCACTGTGGGATTCTCGCTAACAAAATCAGATATGCCATCAAAACTTAGTTAAAATGAATCTAAAACATTTTAATCCACATTTATCCATGGGGTACTGCCACTCACCAGTAAAGTATTTTGCAGAATAATCATCAACAGAATTGTGCCAGCACTTGATGGAAAACTTCGGAAAGAGCAGGCAGGATTTAGGAAAGGAAGATCATGCATAGACCACATATTTGTACTTAAATATTAGAACAGGCAAATGAGTGGCATAGAACAACATATGCACTGTTTATAGATTTTGAGAAAGCCTTTGACAGTGTCAATAGAGATGGACTGTGGAAAATCCTAAGATGACATGGCCTCCCCCATAAGATAGTGAATGTAATCAAAGCCCTATATGAGGGTTTTCAGTGCAAAGTTATCTGTGGAGAACATACCTCCAGCAGCTTTATGGTACAAACAGGAGTGAAGCAGGGATGTGTACTATCACCAACATTATTTATCTTGGCAGTAGACTGGATAATGAAGGAGGCAACATCAGACAAACACAGAGGATTACAATGGACCCTTGACACAGTGCTGGAGGACCTTGACTTTGCGGATGACATTTGTCTACTATCAAGCAGCCACAAAGATATGCAAGATAAAATAAACAAGCTAACTCAGAATGCAAACAACATAGGACTAAAGATCAACGTAGGAAAGACAAAGTTAATGAAGCAAAATGTGAACAACAGAAATGTACTTAGAGTAGATAGCAATTTAGTGGAGGAGGTCAACGAATTTGTATATCTTGGCAGTAGAGTACTAGAAAATGGAGACAGCACAGAGGACATCAACAACAGACTTACTAGAGCAAACCAGGCTTTTGCAGTGCTGCAGACTATATGGAAATAAAAAAAAAAAACTAAGCACGAGTACAAAATTCAGGATATTTAAGAGTATTGTTCTAAGTATACTATTCTATGGAAATGAATGCTGGAAAATCACCAAAACTATAGTAAACAAGTTGAAATCTTTCCAGACTAAATGTTTACGAAGAATTAGAAAAATATTTTGGCCAAACACCATAAGAAATAACATATTATTGGCTGAAGTGCAGATGATGCCACTGACAGCAATTATTAAGGAAAGATGCCGGCGATGGTTGGGACATGTGCTCCAAATGACTGACAACTCACTACCGAAAATAGCACTAAGATGGACACCACATGGGAACAGAAGTAAGGGTAGACCAAAAGAGACATGGAGAAGAACAACAGAAAGGATGTTGAGCAATAGAGGGCTCACCTGGGCAAGAGCAGAAAAAAGGCAAAGGACAGGCATTTGTGGAAAACCCTTGCGGAAGCCCCATGTGCCCTGCGCACTTAAGGTTCAGAGAGAGAGAGAGATCCATGGGATAATCACTTTCATGCTTTGCTGGCCATTAACATACTGAAACAATTACCTTTTGTCTAAGAACATATGATGAATTTTGCCAAAAATCACTATGACAAACCTCACATAAATTGAACAGAGATCATCCACACCTTAAAATTAACTTAGTGTAAACGTAAATTCTTTGACAATTGAAAACTTATTTTAAATGTACTGCTTAAAATTATTGCATAAACTGCTTATAATAGAGAACAGCAAAACAAATGCTGCAACCATGTAAGACAGATAGCTCGCCATTCAGTGATCTGTACAGAAAAAGTTTCAAGAATGTAGTACTTACAAAATTCGCAGATTATTCATGTTACTGAAGCTAGTTTCAGAAATGCACTGCAAATTATTGTAGCTGAGAATTCTGAATTGGGAGAAAAAAATCAATTACTAGAATGTTAATTTTGCAAGTTCATGGTTGTTCACATCATAAGTACAATATTATTATACAATTCTGTTGCAAAAAATAATATTCAATTTATCATCTCTTCAGTGCCATGACAATGTTCTTTCTGTACTTTCTTATATCTTATATCTTATATCCTTCCCGTGCCGTTAAACATCACATAGGGCTCGCAAAGTAGTTCGCCAATTTTTCCTGTCTTCGGCGAGTCTTTCAACCTCATCAAAGGATTTTATGCCTGTTAACTTGGCCTCTCTTAATAATGTCCTCTTCAGAGTTTCACACGGTCTGCCTCTTTTTCTTCGGCCTGTTGTATTCCACTTGATAGCTTGTTTTGGGATTCTCTGATCATTTCTTCTCATCAAGTGACCAACATATGTCCATCTCCTTTTCCTCATCACCCATGAGACTGGTTGTACTTTACTAGGCGCAAAATATCTAGAATCAAATTTTATCTTAAAATACTGTTTGCCATATTGATCATACTTAAATGTTGCTGTTTAATACTATTTTAACATTTCATGTGAAGAATAAGTTATATATTTTACCTGGCTGCATCAGCATTCTACTTTCAGTATTTTTATGAGCTGTTTCTTGCGAGGCTTTTTTTCCCACTTGTCTGTCTTTATCACAGAGTTCTTTTTGTTTTTTCAGTTAAGTCCAAATCTCAAAAGTTGCATAAATTTTTATGCTAAATTTAACCAGTGTTAAGATTATCTTTTTAATCATATGAAAAACGAGCCATTTTTGCCAGCCAGTTTATTGCACACATAAAAAAACAAAACAGAAAGATAGCACACACAAAAACAGTTAAAGGAAGAAATAAAAGTGAAGAAAGCAATGCCTGTATTATAGAATCAAATGTGTTAAAAATAAAAATGGGCTCAACATAACTCACAAGGTGGACAACTGTGTCAGGTTGGAAAATATCTGTGACGGAAGAGTTGCAATTTTGTTGTGACTCAAGTCCCTGAAAGAGTTTAACAATATAAATGGTGTTAAATAGCAGTAGGGAGAAAAAAAATTCTTAACAAGCAAGAAATAATAAGAATGACAATGACTAAAATTTATTACCATGAATTTTTATTACCAGTGACAAATATAATTCGAGAAATTGACTGTCCATAGTGTTAGAAGAAATTTATTAATCAGATATAAAATTTGAGGTGAGAAATTTATAATTAATATGTAAATTGTGACTTCATAAATTTGTTCCTGAGAATTATTTCAGGATATGTAATCTATTATTCTAGCACAGCTTTGATGTGTGATTTACTATTCGTTCATTTATAAGGCTGTCATCTTATAGCAACAGCTAGGATAATTCACTTGTTTTTGTCTTAATTCATTTTAATGGTAATCACAGCATTCATATCACTAATATTGCAGTCCTGAAGCACTTTTAAAGTTCACAAGTATTAGTTATCACAAACCACAGCATGTCTTGGAACATTTTAATTTTATGGGTTGAATTTTCACTAACCAGTGAGTACGCTAGTCAACAGTGACCGCTCATCTCACTAGAAAGGTTGTGGTTCATGACCTCCTACCAGCATCTTATGCAACATACTATTACTGGAGAAAACAGCCTCTGAAGACAAATACTATCTGCCTGCATGGAAGAGCACATCAAGACTGTGAACTTGGTTTTCAATGAACGAAATGGAAACATGGTATCAAGCTTTTTTTTTTCTTCTTTTGAACATTCTCAGATGTCAGTTTGGATGTCCATGAAAAATGCAGCATTCTGCCTCAGGTTTTCAGTGTCATCATACATACAGCCTGTTCTGGCCTGGTACAGGTAAAGGCTATATGGTGCTTTCCTCTCTCCGTGTATGCAGGGCAATCAAGCAGCAGGTACTTGGCTATCATTTTTCCTGTGCCACTGCTGTACATATCAGTTATGCTATACTCATATTGTTATACAAGTGATATCTCAGTCTGCTGTGGCTATACAGTGATATTCAGTTCCATGAATAAGGGACTTTTGAATTCACTGCAGGTGAATGAAAAACAAATCACTCTTAAATTTTTATATGCTGAAACAGCTTATTTTGAAAACTCTTATAAGCATTTGGAAGCTAACTCACTGTTCAAATTTTCTGTTTGTTTTTGTGAGAACTTTAAGTAGATCTTGCCTAAGAGGAGAATGTCTTAATAAATTACAGTCAGTTTTGTCACCCAAAAGCAAGAACAACTAAGATTGTAAAAATGTGTGACTTACAGTTCTGTGGTATCTAGTGGAATGTATTTGGGAATCTCTGTCAGCTGCTGGTGACTACACCTCACCACTGCTCCAGTACATGTACACTTTGGAGGACAATAGGCTCTTGGGTCACAGCTGTTCTCAACTGTTACTGCAAAAAAGATCCCCAAATAAATGAGAGTTTACCAGCAGAAGTTTCAAACAAAGGACTATTAAATAGCATTTACTGATAGTTTTCCTTATATTCACTTTTAGAATTTTGAAAAATGACATTAAAACTGGCCTGCATGTTTGAATACTGTAGTCCCCCTGGGAACAACTGTGTTAAGAGTACACTTATCTTAACATAGTGTTTGTGAGACAGGGAACATAGATCTGTTTGCTTAAAAACTCTGACCTACTTCTGTAGCCCAGAAACTTGTAGCAATCAACACTAATTGTAATTGTTATTTTTGTAAAATGTAATGTCAGGTTGGTGCATGGATGGGGACATGGAGATCTCTGGCAGGGATGAGGGAAGTCTGGTGTGAAACCAATTAATCCAGGACGTGACAAGCCTATAGGTCTTTACAACAATGGCTATCAGAATGATGTAAACAAAACAGAGCCAGTAGACTATAGGTGGCGGGGAATGGATATCGTTGAAGCACTCATCAGATTCCTCATCTCAAAGTCAGAGTGTCTTTGTGGAACTGTCTCCAAACCATCTGACATGGAGAAGGGACTTACATACAGCCACCAGAGGCTGGAAAACAAAGTTTTGGCCAGGCCAGCCACACTGTCTTCATGGCAGTCCGAGCAAGACCAAAGTCTACCCTAGCAAGGAAAGGTGCTGAAGTCGGAGTTACCCAGCCAAAAGGCGCATCGCAAAAATCAGGGTAACACGCATTATCGCTATGCAAACGAAGAAGAAGAATATAGTAGTGCATTATGGAAAGTTTGTTGTAATTTATTAGTTTCATTTGTATACTTCATAGTCAATTTATTTCCCTAATTTGAATAAGATGGTAGTCAAAATATATCTATCAGACAGACAGACAGGTAAATAGACAGATCCACCCATCTATACATCCATCGTACCGTCCTCCTTTCCTTCTTTCGAATAAGTAAAAACAGCATCTGTCTTGGTAATCAGGAATATTTTTTTCCGTTGCCTTACTGCACTGAACCTGTATCTATTCATATGCACATTTATAATGACATGCACTTCACATTACTAGTTGTTTTCTAATATTTAGAGCGCAATGGCAAAATGGTCAGCAAATCCACCCATAGCAAAATTTGTTATATTTCATATGGTCTGGTGCATTTATGAAACCAGCTTCTGCCAGATTTTAAAAAAAAGCCTTAGATTTGCTAAGAGTGCTCTTTTCCTAGATGCAGCTTGATTTAGCTGGTAGTCAAACCTGTTAAACTGAGCTTCTTGAGCAGCTCATAAACAGATGCTAAAAATGGCACACAAAGAGAAATGTTTAACAGGAATAAAAATGATCTGATGGAATCCTAAAAAGCAAGAGTTGCAGCATAATGTTACAACTGAGAGTAAATGTAACAAAATTTTTACTTTTCTGAATCACTGAATCAAAAGTGACATAGCTTCATGGACTGAAGGTATGGGACTAACTCCTGCCCATCACCACTCTCCAGTTCACCTAGCTGTGTAAATGGGCAGTCAGGAACTAAGGAACAAAACTGCTTTCAAAGAGAGAAAGTATCTGCTTACATAGTGAGGCAATCTATATCATATTGCATATAAGGCAGTTAGTGGGCTAATTGCAAAATAGGATATCAAGTACAATTTGGCCTAAAAGGAACCTACAAACAGCATTTATGAAGAACAAAGAAAAACTGATTGTCAAAATGCAGGATATGTTGCATTAGTCAGGAAGAATTTACAAAAGAATATTATAAGGATGAAATGAATCAGGCCACAATTAGTTACTGGTTATATGGCACTATTATTGAGGTAAACTAGAATAATGTCAAGAAGGAGGGGAAAAGTCACTTTCATGTATGTATTACAGTATGTGTAAAAATCTGCTTGTGATATTTTAACTATAAATTTGTCAAGTCTCCTAACAGTATGTTTGAAAAATTTTAATTTTCTTTTGTTTTTCCGTCAACTCACAAAATTTCTTACCCATATTGTTATCTGGACAGCAAGGCTGGATGCCTATATGGCATCCAAGTTCATTATTCTCTGTTGAAGATCAAGAACAAACTTGAGTTTATTGAAATGGTTCTCTAGCAATAAGAGAACTCATACATTTTACAGTAATTATGTATAGTTATAATCATCACTTTCAGAAAGAGGTGTATAGCAATTGATGGCACCAGTTTTATGTTGATATAAAATTCTTTTCATATCCTTTACATGGCATGCATATCTAGTGTCACCACTCTGTCAGCTTTTTCACTCTCAGTACAAATGCTGTTACTGGCTATATAGAAATCTTGTCCTACTGGTCTCCTTGGGGATGTTAAGGCAATCTGCACCATGTGGAATCTGTCCATCTGTTGCTGTAGTTGTAGCTAGCCCACTGTATTGATCTGGTTATTTGTATACACAACTGCATGCTTTTGGAAAACAAGAAGAATGAAAGTTTACAGAGTGTTGAATGATGTACTGATCCAAGCTGTTCTCCTCCATGTTGGCCCAGTTTGAAATTCTGAGCATGCTGACTTAGTTAATAAATACAAATATGTATGCTAAAAAAAGAACATTCATGGAATTTTATTACTATCAGAACGACAATATAAAATATGTACAACATAAGAAGAATGATACCTATTTCTATTAATAAAAAAGTTCATATAAACATTCAAAATAGCCACTTACACGCCTTTATATTTAGTAAAATCAGAACCTCTCCAGTAATCATATTCACAGTATCTGAATACTGAACTCCATATAAGCTAAGCACAGGCCTTCTCGCTGACACATCATCATGTTCAACACAACAATTAAACATGACAACCACTCACATACCTTCACAAACAAAGTCCTTTGCCTTGAGGTCTTGTATGGGTGTATCTTTTACAGTCTGAGGGGCTGCACAAGAAGGAGTTCCAGTAATAATGTTCCTCATTTTCAGCCATGCGGCCAACCATTCCATGTGGCAGTTACAGTTAAAAGGATTTGCCATGAGGTTGCTTGAAAATGAAAATGTTTACAGTTTATCCCATAAATCTTTTTGGATATGAAGCCAATAAGACAATATGAATCTTACTGTGTTAACTTGAAACGTGATTTTCTTATGACTCCTGAGTTTTTAAATAGGCAATATTTCAACTACTAATACTATAAAAGGCTGAGATTTTCATGTATATTTGTAAATACTACTTATAAGTCTTCAGCATTATAATGTGCATATTTTAATGATGTTTATGATTATAAAATATTCTCCCACATATCTATGTGTAAGTACAACTGTTTAAGTACAACCAGACTTTCACATACAATTTATCAACTGGACTTCCATGTAGAACTTATATGTTATAAACAAGGACTGCTTTATGCAGTTGTGTAGAAAAAGTACATATGAAAAAGACATATGTTGATCACTTGATGAGAAGAAATGATCAGAGAATCCCAAAACAAGCTATCAAGTGGAACACAACAGGCCAAAGAAAAAGGGGCAGACCGCGTGAAACTCTGAAGAGGACATTATTAAGAGAGGCCAAGTTAACAGGCATAAAATCCTTTGATGAAGTTGAAAGACTCGCCGAAGACAGGAAAAATTGGCGAACTACTTTGCGAGCCCTATGTGACGTTTAACGGCACGGGAAGGATATAAGATATAAGATAAGGAAAAGTACACAATTATGAAGAAGGCTAATGAAAGTCTATTTTTGACTTTGGGATCGGAGTAGTTCAATGACTGGTATTCAAAGACACTACTTAGCCATGTTAGTGGTATTATTTTATATTCCCATGGTTTTCTCAGCAGTGTCATGATCTCATCAGATCCCCTGTGTTAAGAGATTTTTATAAAGCAGAATATTTGGTTACAATACAAGACATACTACAGAGCAGAGCAGAACTGACATGATTCTTTGAAAAGAATTCTTTGTATAAAAGTCACTCCCATTTGAAAAAGTCACAAATATATAATTATACTGGGGTTATGGGATTAAAAAAAAAAGCAAAATAAAGTGCTTATGAAGTATGTGTAAATATACAGGTAAGCTGAAAAATATCCTGCAGACAAATCAAATATTAATTTCATATTATAGTCTCATTACTGCTGCCTATTCAAATACTGGATACTGGATATGACCTAGCTCTGATGCTGGTTTGAGGGAGATGCCTCATTACACTTGGTACATGCCCATAAGTGTTCTGCATTCAACATCAGGATGTCCTTGAGTGTTTTGGCTGATATAATACCAGTACTGTGTTGGCTGTAAATGGCTCATGTTTTAGTGTACAACTGGGGTTTGCTTTCATGTCTTCTGAGGACATGTAATTCACTGAGGCAGATTCTTCAATTTGCTGCTCTATTCAAATTCTGAATGTGTAATAAATATAACATATATATTAAAAAAAATAAGCCTCACAGAGTTGACATGTAATGCAGCCTATCAAATGATCCTTTCATAATACATCGGATGTGGTTGTCATACAGCGACCTGAAATAACAATAATCATGACATTTAGCTGCATTTCTTTCATTTCTATATAAAATAAATGTATAAATGTTTACATTATACCCTAGTGAGATCAATAATGGATGATTGGATGATACAACTTCTTAGAAACCAATGCAGTCAAGGAGATGATGAGCCTAGAACATCACTGGCACCACATTTGCTGAAGCAAGCATAATGACAGGACAATGAGACTGAATGGAAAAGGATGTTAAAGCTAGAATAATGAAGGCCAGAACAGCATTTATCCAATGTAACAAAATATGGTCACCTAAGAACATTAAAACAAGAACCAAACTTAGAATTTTCAATACAAACATAAATACTGTCCTACTATATGGTTCAGAGGCATGTGTTATGACCAAGACAATGCAACAGAGGATACAAACATTCATGAACTACTGCTTGAAGAGGATTTTAAAGATTAAATGGCAGGACAAGATCAGGAACAAGAAGGTCTGGGAAAGGGCAGGACAAGAATCTACGAACCTACAAATCATGTCTAGGAAATGGAGGTGGATTGGCCACACTCTGAGAAAATCCGACACCAGCATAGCAAGACAGGTACTGACATGGAATCCTCAAGGAAACAGAAAATGAGGAAGACCTAGATTTACTTGGAAAAGAGAAATTATGACCGTGCTCAGAGACAGGGGATACATGGAAGGAAGCAGAGGATAATTCCAAGAACAGGGATGACTGGAGAGCCTTTATCCATGGCCTATGCTCTCAAGGGAGTGAAAGATGATGATGATGATGATGAAGAAGAAGACTACTGAGCTCTTGACATACAGGCCACATAAACATACTCCAGTTTGTGACTATATGTTGGTGAGATAATTTATTAATCTTATACTACTAGTATATCTCACTGGTCTCTCATGGCGAAGATCGGGGGTTCGAATCCGGCCGGCGGCACCCAGTCACCCAGCTGTAGAAATGGGTACCCGACTTCTTCTGGAGTTGGAGAAGGAAAGGCAGCCAGGCGTGATACTGACCATATCACCCTCTAGTGTGCTGACAGGTCAAGGAAAATATGGGCGTTAACACCATATCCCTATGTGCCTCCAAGGCATGACAGTGTCACCTTTACCTTTTTTTTACTACTAATATATCTATTATGTATTTGTTATGCATGCTTATAGAAGTATTTTATTTTTACATTTAAGAATGGGGGACATCAAAATCTTTGAGGCAGTGAGGTGAGCATGATCCAGAAAAAGGTTGGGAAACACTGACATACAGGAATTCTGAGGTAAAATTTTTTTAAATGTGAAGAATAAATGCAGACACTGTTTAGATGTTGGGAATACTGTGCCTAAAAAAAAAAAACTATAAAAAAAAGAAATACTTTAAAATCCAGTATTTCAAAACTATAAAGTAACTTACAGAAGCCTAAGTCTAGGCGTTTCTGTAAATGTGATGTTGCTGATACAAGATATTTTGTTTCCTCGTAGTAACCTGTAAAAATAAGAGACATTACGTTACATTTAGTGGTTTTTTTAGAAGATGAGGACCAAACCTGAAGACATGAGAGACACGCACAAGGAATCTGACTTATGTATTGCAAATGTAACTTGTTATGGCATTCACTTATACAAAAAAAAAACACACACACACACAATCAGGGATAAGAAACTTTACGATCAAGTGAAAATACTGGTTTGAAACTTGTCTTGAAGTATACTTGAATTCTTTGTAATATATCTGGTTAAGAAAAACCAGAACTGACTGGGACACTGTCTTTCCTTTTTTTAAGGCCGTAGTGATTGTACAGCTTAATCAGAAGAGCAGAAACTGATGTGCTCCTTATTATGGTTGAGTCTGCTAAAAAACCATTTCTTCACCATAAAGTAAGAAAAGCTGAAGTGACATGCTTCTCATCTAAAGAACAGAACATAGGTAATACACTCTCCATCTAAAGAAATGAAAATAAGTTATATCTGCTCTATCTAAAGGAAAAAAAAAAAAAGTAATATCTGCTCCATCTAAAGAAAACATGACAAATCTGCCTGAAAAAAATCTATTTAATGTAATTTCCTTATCTCAGTACTAGCAGCCAAAAGCTTCTTATTGGGAGATCATATAAGTCAAGAAACAACAATTTTTCATGTTTTGAAATTATGAATACAAATACTTACAGATTTTTTACATTTATTAGCCCTTGGAAAGCTTTCCCTGACAGGTGTGACAATTCATTATTTGAAAGCTGTCTGTAAAAAAAAAAAAACAAGTGCCATTTTATTAGATTGAAAATGTTTATAGTATAACGTTAGTATAAAAATGTTTATAGTATAAAGTTAGTATAAAAATGTTTACAGTATAAAGAATGCAGTTCTGAAGATTCTTCTTCACATGAAGTGGCCACTGTAGAAGGTTGTTTAAGATGAAGGTCAGTCTGAGTATGTCTTGTCACATGTATAACCAGATACCTGCTTCAGTGAGTGTGTTGTTTAGAGTGTTAGTAATGTCTTTAGCCCATTCTCTCCTTGGGTCCCAGTTTCTCACTCCATAGAAACCCTTCTCTCTCTCTCTCTCTCTCTCTCTCTCTCCCTCCCCCCTCTTTAAGCCAGTGTGTCTATTTAACATGAACAAAACAGAATAACTTTATATATATATATATATATATATATATATATGTATATATATATATATATATATATGCACTGACAGAGGATTGCATGTTTCTCCATGGATCATAATCATTAATGCTACCAATTTTTAATTTAATGTTGTTAAGAAGTCTATTTTCCATTATCTTTCCTGCTCTAATTTTCCTCTGTCATTTAATATACATTAAGATACTTTTTCACTTGCTTGAATTTTCACTAAGACTGAATGACTTTTCAAAATTTTTCTGCAGTTTTATTTATTTCTTCAATACTTACACTCTATAATCATCACCAGAGCTATGCTCCCTAAACTTCTGTTGAGAGACTGCCTAAATCTATAATGATAAACTTTTATAACTTTCACGTGCTGCAGACTCTGGTAAAGTCTCTTTTTCTCCAAAGGGCTGAACCTTGTGTGTGATATCCTATTTTCCCTTCATTAACTGACGGCTACGTGAGCTGAGCAATCTGGTATGCCTCGCCATACCGGTGGATATTCTCCATCTTTGGAGACCATTTTCCCTTACCAGGTATCCATTTTGGCACCTGGCTCAACTGGAGGGTGAAAGGACAGTCTGTCAATTAGCTTACATCCAGAACGACTGACTTATTTGCAACCTTCATCTTCAGAGCAACGAGCCAACAAGGTACTGAGAGTGTTGTCAACTGACTTCTACATATATGATTGATTTTGAAATGTTCAGCATATTATGCAATACAAATCTTACAGCTTGTCTACTTTCCCATTTATAAGTCACTTATTTCTGTTTTTCAAAGTCTAAATAACTTATTAAAATCTATTAGTTTTTCTGTCATAATATAAAGTAAAAAAACTCACAAATCTGTTAACTTGTCCGCTTTCTCAAAAGCTCCATCTTCAATTTCATGAATCTCATTGTCACTAAGATCCCTGAGTGACAGACAAATCAAATGTAATTAGTGGGACAGAACAATGAGCTGTTAAAAAGTAATTCTGCCTTAATTGACTATGAAGAACGACACTGAAAAGTGGCAAGAAATCTATAACCAACTGGATGGAAGTGAATATGGGTACACTAGAAGTATAGTACGGGTATCATGTTCTGTAAACCACAAATGAGCTAGACTTTCATCTCTCTTCCATGTGGAAGACCTTAGAAACGGGTTATTTTAGTATGGTTTTTGATGACTGGGGTTAGTTTACGGGATCTATTACATCATCATCATCATCTACCCACTGGTAAATACTGCAACAACTTTGATGCAGAAGTTAGGGCAATTATTGCTGCAGTTGAAAAACTATCAGACTCCAGAATTGATACATGTCCTGTAGTAATTCTCACAGATGCAAGATCAGTACTGGAAGCTCTTCAGTGCAACAAACTACCAGACCTTAAAGATGCCTTGTCAAAAATTGGCTTACAACATGGAGTCACTTTGCAATGGATTCCCTCCCACTGTGGGATACCAGGCAATGAGAAAGCTGACCATCTGGCCAAAGAGGGCACTGAAATGGAGCAACCAGACATACCAATCACCTATAATCAGAAGAAAAGCATGATAAAAACCTACAGGAAGCCACAAACACCACCACATGATGACTATCACATGCTAAACAGAAAGGAACAAGTCACCATCTTCCGTCTCCGAACAGGACACAGCCGACTCCGAAGTCATATGTATACAAAGTTTAAGGTTTGTGCTACTAATCTATGTACATGTGCCCAGGTGCCCCAAACTGTGGAACATATCCTCCAGAACTGCATCAACTACGAGACACTGAGAAATAATTACTGGCCCAGTGAAACCACTAAAGAAGATAAGCTCTACGGTTCCATACATGAGTTACAAAAAAAAAAAAAACAGTGAAATTTATCCAAGAGACAGGACTGCAGATATAGACAGACAATGCGAACGAAGAAGAAGAAGATCATCATCATCATCATGTGCCGTGCCGACTGGCGTTGGCTATTATGCTTCTCCAGAGTACATGATCCTTCATTCAGGCCATCAGCTCAGTTGGTGATCTCCTCTCACACCATCCCGTCAGACTGTCCAGTATCATTTCTCTTGGTCTTCCACTTGTTCTTCTTCCTTCTATTTTTCCTGTTGTTATAATATTTTCAATGCCCCCTCTCCTCATTGCATGTCCTATGAAAGTACATTGTCTCTCTCTTATTTTTTTGACAAGAATTTTTTTCTCTCCAGCTCTTCTCATATATTCTTCAGTATTTATTTTTGGTGCCCAGCGGATTCGCAACATTCTTCTAATAAACCACATTTCTGCTGCTTCCAATGATTTTTGTGCAAACCTGCCTATTGTCCATGATTCACTTCCATATAACAAGACAGGTTCAATACAGCATTTTATGACTCGTTTTCTAACATTCATTGATGAGGATGTGTTGGATAAAATGTTTTTCATTCTCTGAAATGCAGTCTTTGTTTGGCCTATTCTGTTCTGCATTTCCCATCTGAAGTTATTACTGCTCCAAGGTATTTAAATTTCTGCACCTGCTTTAGAATAGTTCCGTTTTATTGTATACTGCATGTTGGTGGATTTTGTTTCTTAGATATAACCATAGTCTCTGTCTTTTTTATGTTCAAAGTAAGGCCTTTCTGTTCACTTTCTTTGGCGACTTTATCCAAGAGATTTTGCAGGTCTTGTTGGTTCTCGGCTATCAGTAGTGTGTTGTCAGCATATCGAAGGTTGTTAATATTGTTAACATAAATGAATATATATCTATTACATGGAGATATTAATTCGCCACGTATCTACAACACACTCTCAACCTTGCACCAAGAGGAATTTGTTTTCTTTGCAAAAAAAAAAAATTAAATGATATTTTCTGTAAAGGTTTTTCTTTCTTTAGTAAAAAAAAAATGTTCACATCTAACTATTGAAACTCTAGAACACCGATCTTCAAACACTACGCCGTGGCACAATAGCGTGTCGCGCGAGAACTAGATGCCTGCTGCCTTATTTTTAGAGTAAAAAAAAAATATTGGTTAAGCTATAGGCATTTTTGCCTATTTATATCCAAAACTTACCCACCAGGTAGATAACCCGCTGGTCTCAGTTCAGCGCGAGATCAAAGGGCCAAAGATCTGTGACTCGAAGTTTTAATTTTGAAAAGAATGCCTTGCATAACAACACTTAAAACCGCTCTCATTTTCTTCCCCCCCCCCCCCCCCATTTGTCAATATCTAAGCATAGTCAGAGTAGTGTGTAAGTTTTGAAAATGCTAAAAGCACATGATTAACCTTCACAAGGATCCAGGACTAAGAACACAGGTGTGCCGTGACATCTAGTGTACCACACTGAAAAAATTTGAGAACCTCTGCCCGGAGGTTTTGGGGGGGGGGGGTGGGGAGGAGGTAGTTCAGCCTAAGTCATAACTTGTGGCGACGCTCCACCGTGACAAGAGGCCGTAACAGCCGAGCGTATAATACCAGCAAGGCACGTGAACATAAACATCTGATACTGGACATCTTGGACGTCGACTCGGTTGATTTCCATAAAATACAAAGTCAACAGTCTAATGTTCCGTACAAGCTTGTCCTGAAGCAGTTTGGAAGTGATGGGGAGAATAGAAGTGGAGAGGGAAATGTCCGGACAAGCGAGTTCTAACCTGACAGTTTTATGAGGACGTAAAACGTGAACAGACTGTTACCGTAAAACTAAAAAAAAAAAAAAAATCCCACCCGCGCACTATCTGTTGTACAAGTTAGTATTGTTGAAAATTATAATGTGCAAACTGTTATAGCAGCGGTTCTTAAAGTGATCTGTGGGAAGGTCTATGCTGCTGTGATGCGAAATGAGACACTAGGGGTTTCATTTTTAACTAATTGTGACATGTAAACTTGCTGGAAAACAACTAAAGAAACAAACAAAAAATCAGACTCATTTGAAAACAAATGCCTAAGGAAAATACTCGGTACAAAGTGGAACGAATTCAAGAAGAACGCGGAGATAAGACAGATGAGCAAACAACAACCAGTCTCATGGGTGATCAGAAAAAAGGAGATGGGCATACGTCAGTCACGTGACGAGAAGAAACATTCAGAATATCCCAAAACAAGCTATCAAGTGGAACACAACAGGCCGAAGAAAAGGAGGCCGACCACGTGAAACTCTAAAGAGGACACTGAATAGAGGCCAAACTAGTAGGCATAAAATCCCTTGATGAGATTGAAAAGCTCGTCGAAAACAGGAAAAGTTGGCAAACTACCATGCGAGCCCTATGTGACTATTAATGGCACGGGAAGGATGTAAGATCTAAGAAACGTTTGTGTATGTCTATGATTTGGAGCACCTGTCCTTCTACCGGGTGGCGAATGGGGTGGTGTGGCCTCTAGATATAGGTTAACTGCGAATATTCTGAGTAAGCAACCGTGGAGCAGCCAGGTGATGGTGACTGAGAGGAGGGGAGTTGACAGTGTGGGGCTGTTGACTTTATAAAATACCTCATAACTCAGTGATATGACCATCGGCGAGTAAGAGACGCCATAACTTCTCCCCCCTGATACATTGTGGGTTAGGCTCTTTTCAGAGCCAAAGGCTAGCGGAGTCAACCGTAAATAAACCGAAAGAAACCAAGGGAAAACTGCTGTTGTAAATCTTAGAATAATCATGCCTAGGCCTGTCTGACATTGTGGCTTGGAAAGAAATCAGAAACGGAGTTACTCGGAAATAACAGGGACGAGATTTGTGAAGGAATATGACCACCCACGCATTCGGCACGGCACGTGATGATGATTATTATTATGGGGTTCAAGGAACGTGATATGAAGAGCAAAGGTGGGGGGGGGGGAACAATGCGGAAAAACGTGGGAACCACTGTGTTAAAGTTAAAAATTTAGATATGAAAAAAAAGCGCGTAGGCATAGCACTTTAGACGCAGGAGAAAGAAACATAGTGAAATAATTACTAAAGATCCACAGACTCCAATGTGAGCAACACTTGGCCATGAGAGAACTATGTCTTGAAAGTAAAACATTAAGTAAAAACGCGCTCACACACACAAAGCAATCATTGCACGTACTGGAATTATCTTTAATTATTAAAATCAACAACCGTGTAAGACCGTCACATATATAAGCAAAGTGGTTCGTAGGTACTGTTTATTTAAGTACATATATTTTTCACAAGGAATAAGTCAAAAACTTACAGTAACTGGAGATTTGGCAGTCTTTTAAAAAGGCCATCAGCTTTGATGCGTGTAATCTTGTTACTTCCCAGTTTACTGCAAACATTAAATACACACAAAGAATTAAAATCAAACACGCCATTTCTATAAGTGGAAACATGAAGAACAGTTTATTTATACGCAGTATATTCATGAGTAAAGTACTGCGCATTTTGTTTTGCTTCGTATAAGAGCAAAAACTATGAATCTATCTGCTCCCCCTGGCAGTGGAGCCTTTTCAGAACAATTATTTTTAGATCAGTTCAAGGGGTACTGAAATGACATTTCAGAAGTCTCACTCGTTCGATCTATGTTTAGTTTTCCATCAGCGTGACCATATTCGTGTATATCCAGGAGAAAAAAAGACCCTGCCTCCCTTCTCTCTCCGTTGGTAGCCCCAGTAGCAGGTCTAGCCTGGCTAACGGGTCAGGTATCGGCACAGTTCCCATGGTGGTGGACTCTGCTAAAGAAGCACTGCGCATCCACTTCTTTTTACGTCCACTCAGAGACTGAAAAAATAGCCGCCATAACCCGTTCCCACGCCGACACGATTCTGTGCATCAACATCCTCACAGCATCGCCTGCAAAGAACATCAGTTTGCAGTTCTAGGAAGAAGAAGATATACGGGAAATAGAGAAACACAGGCAAGATAAAGATGGAGAGACAAAGTGCAGAGTTAAGAACATCAGTTTGCAGTTCTAGGAAGAAGAAGATATACGGGAAATAGAGAAACACAGGCAAGATAAAGATGGAGAGACAAAGTGCTAACGACTCAATCAATCGAGGTTATTCTAAGGTCCTCCAGCGTTAGTCCGTTTAAGCGTTAGTTAGCCTGGGATCTGGTGCTTTAGTTTGCCTAAGGGTTAGTTAACCTAGGATCTGGGGTAGTTAATTATTTGGTGAAGAGATGGTTTTGTTTTAACTCTTTGGAGAAGAGATGACTGTGGTTTAACTCTTTGGAGAAGAGATGACTTTGTTTTAACTCTTTGGAGAAGAGATGACTGTTTTAACTCTTTGGAGAAGAGATGACTTTGCTGACATGACTGCAGAACTGTCAGAACCCGCGAATCAGAGCTGGCCAAGACTCTCACCCTTTCACTGGGGCTTCCAGTAACAGGCTCTTTAAGTTCTTCAGACTGGCTAGCTGAGCGGTATCTGATGTTTCCTGTGAAGTGGAGCCTGTGGAAAAGCTTGTTTCATGAGTCCATTTAGGGTTTTCATCATCATCATCATGCCAGCTTTAAAATGATGGTTTGGGGGGGGGGGTGGGTGGGTGGTAATGAATCTCCAGTTTCCTCATTCCCTCACCTTGATGGTGCACTCAGCCAGGCTGCGTCCTGTCAATTCTTGCATGTTATCTCCCCATCTACATCTCTTTCTACATCTCGCTCGTTTTCCTTCCACGCTGCTTTCTAGTATGTTCAGTATGCTGCTGTCTTTTGATATGGCCAAAGTATTTTTGTTTTACTGATCTTTATTCCTCTGAGAGGTTCATATTGCACTTGGAGCTGTGTACGACGATATCATCGCTTGAAAAGAACAAGAGTTGGCAGTTCTAAAGAGATCACAACAACAGCAGCAGCAACAACAACAACACAACAGCCGCAGTGCAGCAGCAATAACAACAACAACAAGAAGACCAATAATATCTGCGAGTTCTCTGAGAATAAAATTTCCCAACAGGAGAACAGAGAAAAACAAAAAGAAAACAAAGAAACAATAACATTCATCAACAAATTTTCTGAACACTCTGAGTGTAACATAGTGCCTTGTAAATTAGGATATTATTATTAGCATTTTTATTATGGTTAGTACTATTACTGATACGTAGAAATTAGCTAAGAAACGATGGAAATTTTGAGAGCCGGTGGGAGAGGAACACTCCTAACGGTATTAGTAGTATTACGATATAATTAAGTAGATACTTAGAAATACTAGACATAATGAAGCTGAGGGAAAGCCAGATTAAAGAGATGCACCTAGATTATAAAAGTCCTGACAAGACTAAACTGAATGGTTAAATCAACAATATGGAGAAGACAGAATGACACCGTACACACATATCCCCAACACATATCGCAAAGACCTGATACTGGATAAGAAGAGTCTACCCATACCAGAAAACTGAATAGACAGATTTGACGCAACAGACTTATTGATAGGCGATGCATATTTGCTATTCTTAGGATGCAATTCACACAGATGAATAGTCCATCGGGATAATAGGATGAAAAATGAGAGTGGACCGACTTATCCCGAAGTCCAGTCAGTATGCAGTCAACCAGCTGACCAATAGAAAGATCTAGATGTGTGTTCTATTGGACAATTGACTTACAATATATAAACCAGGCATGTAGTTTTGAGAAGGGAATACAGAGATAGACAAAAAGAAGAACAGAAGGATAGATAGTAGAGCAACGACAGTTAGAACAGATGAACAAGTAGAGTCAAGAGATATTCAGGAGATAGAAAAGCAGTTTAGAACCGGAAGTAGTTTAGGTCAGACAGAAGATGTGTTTCAAGTTAGAAAGTGATTATTATCTGCATAAGATATACAGAAGATTTGATATTTTTGGAACTTTGTGTAAAATGCTTTCATAGATGTCTCAGTCTGATACTTGTGAGGTTCGTTTAGTGAACATTAAAGGGTGAACTATAATTTGATTCGGGAACGAACCATCTGAATTTTAAAGTGAATATGTGTGTTCAGATTTCAGTCTTGTGGTGAACCATACAGTATCACGTGTAAGTGTCACTCTGAACTGTTGAAGCGAACAAAAAGAAGATGTAGTAACGTGCATTCATAAATTATGAAGTGACAATGGAGAAAGATAATATCATCGCGGTCACAACGTGTTAACAATGCTGTATGAAAGTACATTAGGTTGATAACATTTACACAGCCAAAGTATACTGTTATAGTTGACAGTCGCCATAATCAAAAGTCCAGCAATATCATCGATTCAAGTGGCAGGCGTACAAGATAGTATTAATTAGAGATCACTTCAATCATTAACATATAAATCACAACCCTATAACAATGTATAAGTTTTGTAATTTTGTCAAATTATGCTTGTGCATCTTCAAAGACGTGAATTACGATTTTAACCATTTTACTCATTCAAATAAGCAGCGTCTTGAAACTGAAATGATATTCTAACACGGACAGAAGGCTAAAGTGCGACTTGAACCGCGGACGTATAGGAATCTCTGGCCTAAATTCTAGGCTTACGCTTAAGAGAGTAAAAGAAGCTTTACACAGTTCGCACTATTACTGTGTCGCTTTTGATTAATATTAAAAATCTGTTATTTCTTTTCTGGTACTTACAGCTCCGATGTGTACATAGGAAGATCTGTGGGGATATCAACCAGTTCTCTTTTGGAACAGTCCAGAGTAGTACCTAGGCACACGCAGGAGGCTGGGCACTCGCGGTCTATCATACACGTGCCAGCGTTTTTGGTCCGGTGATGCTCCGAGCCTGTTAAATAAGACAAATCGTGTAGCATTTCAGTTCACATCTCCCATTTTCTCCGCTTATCTTTTCTCTTTCTAATAGTTTCCTGTCCTAAACAGCATATAAGTGTAACATACAGGATACCAGGTATTGTTTTTACGTGTTAGGTAGATGAAGAGTAGTTCGAAAATAGTGATCTATTTCTTACAGTCTGTAAATTATTGTAGAAAAGTAAGGATAGCTGTCTTTGCATAACTTCTTGAATTGTTCTTTATTTTTTAAGATGACATATTTCAGAAATATATCCTCAATTCTTCAGGATCGAGACTTCATTATCTGCAACTTTTTATAACGTGAATAATAATAATATATAATAATAATATACAATAATATTAATTATTATTATTAGCAATAGTAGTTGTAGAAGTAGTAATAATAATAGTAGTAGCTGTAGTAGTAGAAGTAGTAGTAGTATTGGCATTAGTATGAGTAGTAGTAATAGTAGTAGTAGCAGCGGTAATAGTGGTGGTAGTAGTAGTAGTAGCGGTAATAGTAAAAGTAGTAATGGTAATAGTAAAAGTAGTAACAGAAGTAATGGCAGTAGTAGTAATAGTCATAGTAGAGGAAATAATAGCAACTGTAATATTAGTATTAGTAGTATTAATAATAGTAGTAGTAGTAACAGTAATATACTACTACTACTACTACTACTACTACTACTACTACTACAACTACTACTACTACTACTACTACTACCATCATTAATCCTTTGATAAGACATGGGGGGGGGGGGCCCTTTCCTGGGAAGATTCTCTCATACTGAAAGAAAATATCTGTCTCTGCTTTGTATGAAAAGCCACAGAAGAAGCGAACGAATCGACTGCACTCCTAGTCATTCCATGTTGAACTCCATCTTGGCAAGTACAATCCCTAAGGGGTTCTTCACAACAAAGAGGCCACCTTATAAAACCGCCTTTTCTCTAATGTCTTTCGATGTAGCCAATATGGACGGCGGTCAGTCCAGCGAACTGTGTTTAGGTTTAACCAAATCTGTCATTATTCATGCTAGAATATAGCAAACAAATCCCCTTTTTTAAACAAAGAGAATTAGTTTTAAAAAAATAAAGAATCAATATGAGATAACGTGGAAAATGGAAGATAAATCAACATGAAAGGAAGGAAAAAAGAAAGATACAGGAGAGCCTAAAAATAAGGATCTCATAATTGTAATAGTGTACAGTAAGCTGAATACAGATATGTCAATTCAAAAGTCATTCAACCATAAAAGTCAACTCAGATACCATGTAGCCAGTAATGACCAACATGTCATCATACAGAGTTTCTTAAAAGATTCCGAGGAACATATACCATGTTACAGAACACACCGATGGTCTTGGTCATATATCACTGCGGACAGATTTGCGATGATCTTTCTTATTTTAATGAAAAAAGACTTACTTTAATATCTTTTGGTATGGTGAGTTCTGATTTGATTAATTCTGGTAATAGTTCATTTGACGAGGCTTACTTCTCATTTTGGCAATTTTCAAAGACATTCAAGAGAATGCTAGTCACAGTTGGACTCGGATGTCTTGCTGCCTTCCATCTAGAGCGAAGACGCTACATTACTATATATATATATATTATATATATATATATATATATATTATATATATATATATATATATATATATATATAACTCATCAAATACTGCCAAGTCTAGAGAATATGATTTGCAGCTTATCTGAAGATTGGGTTAAAATATGAGAGAATAGGTTAAGGTGTCTATTTTACAAGATCTTCATCGCACCATCAGCTGCCAAGAATCTCAGATTCATATATACAAAGAGAAAGACCGAGCAGCGCTGTAATAAAAATGCACTTGCCCCTCATGGGGAGTTAGGTAGTTTGAATTCTAGTGACGGCGTCCCAGTCACTCCGACTGCAGAAACAGGTACCTTCTGGAGCTGGGGAAGTACAGGCAGGCAGGGATGATGCTGATCATATCTCCTCTACTAGGTGAAGAAGCGAAGGTAAATACGGATACTTTATTATATTCTCAGGTGCCTCTCTAGCATGACAGGGCTTATCTTTTCCTTATATACGAGGAGATTTAAAAACAAAGGCATACCTTTACACTTGAACTTCTCAGGCTCCATCTGGACGATCTTCTTCCTCCGCACTCTCCTTGGAGTCAGACATCGAACCCCGCTGGTCTCCACAGGGTACTTCTGCAGATACTGGGACAACCACTTCAGGTTGCAGTCACAGATTAGTGGGTTGCGGGCAAGATGACTGTCAAATATCAGTAAAATAAGCTCATATATATATATGGATGTGTATATGCGCGTATGTATGTTCCAGCATAACTATGGAACGCCTGGTGCAATTTCAACCACACTTGGTACACATATGACTTATGATCTGGAGGTACTGTAGTGGTAACATATCCTTATCACCTATGGGGGGGGGGGGGCTGTGGGTGGGGATGGGATGATGGTGACATGTAAAAATAATCGAAAACGACCAATATTAGTGTCGAGTCCATAGTTTTCGGGCTCACTGAGATGAGTAGTGACACTCCTGATGCCGTTTATGTCCAAGTTCAGCTTCCATCGGCATGGGGGAGGGTGAGAGAGAGGTGGGTGTGGGATGGGGGTGACATGTAAAAGTAATCGAAGACGACCGACATTAGTGTCGAGTCCATAGTTTTCGGGGTCGCTGACATGAATAGCGACACTCCCGATGCCGTTTTCGTCCAATTTCAGCCCCAATCCGAATGGTGGGGGTGTGTGAGAGGGGGTGGAAATTAGAGTGGGATCTCCAATTATTTTACTACAGAACCTTGACCCGTCAAAACTTTGCAACGGCACAAGGCGGTGTGTAAAGAGGATGTTTGGCAATGTAGTTGTAGCGACTATCTTAACAGGACATGGACAGGGTGAAGCAGTTTTTATCCCACAGATAGCACTCATTCTGATGGATCTCCGTTTTAACTTTATGAGATTGCAATTTCCAGTGAGACTTGCGTTCTCGATCACGATCAACAAGTCACAGGGGCAGTCAACACATTCTAGAGCAAAAGTCTTTTACAAATTCACTATAATATTAATTTAACTCAAAACTTGATTACATACAGGTTCTAAGGACTGCAAACGCGCCACAAATAGCCTATGGCAGTCAAGTCCAGCTCCTGGCCTTCCCGTGGCAGAACTGTTTAAACTGACAGGAGAAGGGGCGAGGGCGAATATCTGGCGCCTGAAAACCAGTTACTTAGGGTAGATGAGTGGCACGTTTGGTAGCTCATCTGCCGCTGTTGGCGAGATCTTCAGCTGCCGTGCGTTGAGCGGTGCTCCTCCCGGCCAATGAAGAAATTTGCAAATGAGGTTGCCGCGCAGCATCACTGCGGAAAAGGTGGTAGAAAGGATAAAGCGAAGCAAACAGTCAAATCACGGCACCTCTGGTCTGGAGGTCGGCCACGTACTGAGTGCAGTCATATCGGGTGAAATGTATGAACCGGCTTGTCCCAGAGGTTAAGACACTGCTGGCGAGATTCTTCAAATGCCGCGCGTGGAGTGAAGCTCCTCCCGGTTAAGGAAGTAAATGCGGAAAAGAAATAAAGGTTGCTGTGCGGAGCCGATGGGAAAAGGTGGTGGAAAGTGAAGTTTAACCGGTATGTCCAGTAGTATCGCTACGAGAGCTATACCACGGCACCTCTGCTCTAGAGGCCGCCCACGTCCGAAATACACCTACACTGGTGAAATATGCCTAAACCGGCACACACCAGGGGTGGAACTTGATGGCTAGACATGTCATGCCACCTCCGCTCTAGAGGTCGGTAACGCCTGATAAACACCCATACTGGTGAATTTTGCCTAAACCGGCTCACACCAGGGGTGAATCTTGAAGGCTATGCATGTCACAGTACCTCTGCCCTAGAGGTCGGTCACGTCCCAAACACGCCCATACTGGGATAATGCCTAAACCGGCTCAACCCAGGGGTAGAAGTCACTAGTGGCGAGGATTCGTCCTCCTGGACAAAAGCTCCATCCTGGTCACAACTAGGAAGGGTAGCGGCCACGACCGCAAAATGCTGAAGTCGGAGACACTGGATCAGGGAAGCCTAGATAGGCAACCACCTCTCACCCGGCGGGGATGTTTGCGTATCCTAATCATGCTGAGGTTTTCCGGTGAGAAAATCCAACCCTGGACTGGATGGGCAACCACCTCTCACCCGGCGGTGATACACGTGTATCCCAAAACACGTCGAGGTTTTCCGGTGAGAAAGTCCAACTCTGGCCTGGGTGGGCTACCGCCTCTCACCCAGCGGGGATGCACTGATATCCTAAACACGTCGAGGTCTTCCGGTGAGAAAGTCCAACCCTAAACTAAACTGGTGCAATGAAAACCACGGTGTCACGCAATCCCGCTTCCGAGACCCACCAAGAATACAGGTTAAAGCACTGTGATACTCTGAACCCCATGTGGTCCTCTCGTGGATCTCGTGTGGTCTATTTTGGACCACACAGGGGACCACGGGACCTAACGAGGACCACAGGCGTGAATTCAGTAGGTTCACAGTGCGGTTTTTGGTGGTAGAAGTGAACGAAAAAGAAGAAGAAGATTACATACAACATTTTTAACGTCACCTCCAGGAGCAAGATTAACTACTTTCTTGAGTGAACACTCCCCCCCCCCCTCCAGCAAGCAACATAAGGTTGTCCGTGGGAGAAACATGGCGATCTCAAATCCACTCTGCAGTATGAATAATTAATAAATTCCGGAGCAACGCCGGGTAATCAGCTAGCGTGTATATATATATATATAACATATGCCTGTGAGACCTGGACACTTAACAAAACAGCTGAGAAACACATAAATGCCTTTGAATGTAAATGCTACAGAAGAGTTCTCCAAATATCGTGGACACAAAAAAGAACAAATATATCTATACTACAAGAGCTTAATGTTGAGGAGGGCTGGCTGGTGAAGAGGATTAAAGAGAGAAAACTTAAATATTTTGGACACATTAAACGTCATGATAATTTAGAGAAGACCGTATTGGAAGGATACATAATGGGAAAAAGAAAAAGAGGAAGACCAAGACGAAGATGGCTGCGAGACATCGTTGACGATCTGGAAATGGATGCAACAGCAGCAGGCCATCTTGCTCACAACCGAGAGGCCTACAGGAGTGCTGTTTGGGAGGCAAAGTTCCGCAAGGGACATGCAAATGAATGAAATGAATGTATATATATATATATATATATATATATATATATATATATACACACACACACACGTCTGTAAAAATAGATGCCCATAACCCATTTCACATCCGACACGATGTGTGCCTCACTTCCACTGAACTGGCTACAAAGAACATCCTTCTGGGTGTTGGAGGGCAGACCAGCGACTACTACCACAGAAACACAGACAAAAATTTATGGTGGAAAACCATTTAATGGGAGAGAATTATGGTACTGCAATAACATATTTGTGAAAGACAAAGTGGATTATTTTTCCTTGTCATCACTCACAAGTGGAAGTGTTCTGTACCTCCCTTTCTCTCCCCCCTCCCACCCCCAGATAATTATGCTTTGTTCTGTTAAGAATAACAGCAGCTATATGACATGAAATGGCCGCAATCTCTCAGCGTAAAATAAACTTTAGCGAGTGGATATTGTAGAAGCGAAGTGTAATTGTAGTGGAGTTATGTCTTAAGTGAGCAGTTTAGTAATTATAACCATGATGTTATGATTCTAAAGTGATCCTGTGTTCCCGTAATTTATCTGGCTCAGAAGGGGGTGGGGTGTTTTGCCTGAAGAACGGTTAATTGAATTTCTCCAGTTATGCTTATCCTGCGCAGTCCTGTTTAATTTTGTAGAATAAATATCTGTTACGCTGTTTGATATCAAAATATAGCGACGAAAAAAATTAATGTTGTACTCGTATTATTGTGCCTTCAGTGTTGTCGGATGGTCTTCGTTGTCTTTTATGCGCCCCGAACAACGGGCCCATCAGCAATAAACTGAAAGATAGACAGCTCCGGTGGAAGCCGGGAAACTCCGATTCAAGTAACTAAACTATAACTGTAGGAGAGTGCTTACTTTGTTCCCTTTAGTGGCGCCTCAGTGTGTGGACTTCTTAAGTAAATGAGTGTTAGTTGGTCTGCATTAAATTAAGACCAATTTGACCTCTTGGGAAATCAACCAACTATAAGGTCACTTCTGGGGATACAGTACCTCACGGGCGAAGTGGATCAATGCGGGCCTTCTCTCTAGCACTGATTCTCTGCTGTCACTTAAACGAGGTTACTGCCTCAGTCATCTGGGCACAGCCTCTTGCAAGCCACATCTATTTTATTTACTCTAACTTTTCCATTCGTACTTTTAACACAGCATTCATGTGAATTCATATTCTATCCTCTTTCTCTGTTTCTTCGTCCTGTATGTTTTTGTATGATTAAGGTTCACGCCGAAACGTCACAAGTCTGTGTGTTCGATACTTAATAAAGCTGTTGCCACTTTTTTCACCTAATTTATACATTCAATCATCTGGGGAGTTACTGGCAGATCTGGAGCATTATTTAGCAGTGTTAAATCTAGATTTACACTTCAATGTCAGCTGGGCGGGCGTTAGCTTATGATCATCTTTGTGCGTCCTGTTTCCAGTTTGCTTTTCAGTCTGTTTCTTTGTCCACTGTTATTTACAGTCTCAAATTCTTGCTCTTGTTTACAATCTCAAGTTGTTGTTGTTTTTTTTCCTAATCTAAAATTCTCTATATTAAATAAAAATTACATCGCTGTCATCAAGTTTGGCTTCTGTTTATCTTCATTATGGTTCTGACTTCCGACGCATCTCGAGAATATTATCTCCCCTCCTTTGGTCGCTTTCAGTTTTACCTTTATGTTCGGCTATAGGCAGTATCTTATAACGTGGTGAAGTCACTGCTTGATCTGGGTGTCAGCAACCCATGGCTGCCATGCTTGCGCCTGAGTTGGTGAACCATAGCTGACCAAGACCCTGTCCCACCAATTTTTTTGGTATCCCCAATAACAGGCCTACTCTATCTAACGGTATAGGAATCGCCATAGTCCAAAACCAACTACAGAACTGTTGCCCTGATTAGTCATGCCAGTAAAATTCTGTTAAAAATCATAATGGGTAGACTTCGAAAGAAAATAGAAGAAGAAGTCAATATGGTCCAAGCTGGCTTCAGGCAAGGAAGAGGATCAAGAGATCATATATTCAATCTAAGATTAATAATAGAGAAATGCAGGGAGTTTAATGTGAATCTATATTTATCCTTTATAGACTACTCAAAGGCATTTGATTGTGTACAACACCAGAAACTTTGGGAAATAATGGAAAAAATGGGATTTCCAACACATTTAATACAATTAACATCACTGCTGTATTTAGACCAACAAGCAGCAGTAAGAATAAATGGTGAAACAACAAGTTGGTTTGACATAAAACAAGGGGTCCGTCAGGGGTGCATATTGTCACCCTACTTATTTAACTTGTATACTGAAAATATAATGAGGAATGTTAGAGATGATGTAGACAAAGAATATTACGATGCCATAACAGTTGGAGGTTATGAAATACCAGAGATTAGATATGCTGATGACACAGTATTGCTGTCCACAACACAAGAAGGAATGGAAAAACTAATTATGTCAGTCCGCAAGAACAGCGAAGAGCAGAACCTCTATCTTAATGCAAAGAAAACTAAAGTGATGACAACTGACAAAACAAACAAGGCAACTGAAATATGTATCAATGAGGAAAAACTGGAAGAAGTGGAGAGTTTTGAATATCTTGGATCACTACTAACTAATAATGGAGATACAATGAGGGAAATTAAAAGGAGGACATCTATTGCTCTTCAGAAAGTAAAACAAATAAAGAATCTGTGGAGAGGAGCAGACAGAACCACAAAAATAAGATTTTTAAGGGCATGCATCTTTCCTATCGCAACATATGCCTGTGAGACCTGGACACTTAACAAAACAGCTGAGAAGCACATAAATGCCTTTGAATGTAAATGCTATAGAAGAGTTCTCCAAATATCGTGGACACAAAAAAGAACAAATATATCTATACTACAAGAGCTTAATATTGAAGAAGGCTGGCTAGTAAAGAGGATTAAAGAGAGAAAACTTAAATATTTTGGCCACATTAAACGTCATGATAATTTAGAGAAGACCGTATTGGAAGGATACATAATGGGAAAAAGAAAAAGAGGAAGACCGAAACGAAGATGGCTGCAAGACATCGTTGATGATCTGGAAATGGATGCAGCAGCAGCAGGCCATCTTGCTCACAACCGAGAGGCCTACAGGAGTGCTGTTTGGGAGGCAAAGTTCCGCAAGGGACATGCAAAGGAATGAATGAATGAATGAATAGTCCAAAAGGAGGTGGAGTCAGCTAAAGAAGTACTGCACGTTCCACTGCTTTTTAGCTCCAAACAGGGACTGGAAAAATATCCGCCGTAACGCGCCCCCAGTTCGATCTTCACCGCATCTGCAGCAAAGAACATCGTGCTAGTCGTTCCAGTGAGATTCATTTGCACGCCCCTTGCGGAACCTTGCCTCCCAAACAGCACTCCTGTAGGCTTCTCGGTTGTGAGATGCATCCATTTGCAGATCATCAACGATGTCTTGCAGCCATCTTCGCCTTGGTCTTCCTCTCATTCTTTTTCCCATTATGTACCCTTCCAAGACGGTCTTCTCTAGATTATCATGACGTTTTAATGTGTCCAGGGAGATTAAGCAACATTAATAACAAAAAGTGATGAACAGCAATAACAAAAAGTGGTGGGAGACTGAGTAACAGCAATAACAAAAAGTGGTGGGAGACTGAATAACAGCAATAACAAAAAGTGATGAGAGACTGAATAACAGCAAACAATAACAGAAAGTGGTGGGAGACTGAATAACGGCAATAACAAAAAGTGATGAGAGACTGAACAACAGCAATAACATAAAGTAGTGAAAAGAATTATATTTTAAACGTTATTTTTAAAAATTGATATGTTTACTAAAACAAGTTTCTGGATTGACTTTAATGTCACTCACTGCACACGTCTCGCAGGCGGTGGTCTTTTTTTCATTCTAGATGGAGGACTCCTCTTATTCTGGTGTGAAAGAAAAAGGTACCTGACCCCGGCCCCCCCCCCTCCAATGGAAGAGAAACGAGGAGCCTAGGGGTGATACTGACCACATCACCTTCTAGTGAGTCAACAAATCAAGGAAAGTATGGCAGAGGGGTGGGGGAGTACTGAAACCATATTCCTCGGGTGGGGGGGGGGGGAGAGAACTGAAACAATATTCCTCAGGGTGGAGTTGGGGGTGGGATTGAAACCATATTCCTCAGTTCGGGTGTCATGGGGGTGGGGGGGGGGGGCAGGGGAAGTATTTAAACCATATTTCTCGGGTGGAGTGGGGGGAATGAAACAATATTCCTCAGGTGGGATCGGGGGGGGGGGGGGAGTATTGAAACCATATTACTTAGGTTGGGTGAGGGAGTATTGAAACCATATTCCTCAGGTTGGGTGAGGGGAGTACTGAAACCATATTCCTCAGGTTGGGTGAGGGAAGTATTGAAACCATATTTCTTAGGTTGGGTGAGGGGAGTATTGAAACCATATTCCTTAGGTTGGGTGAGGGGAGTATTGAAGCCATATTCCTTAGGTTGGAGAAACATGGCGATCTCAAATCCACTCTGCAGTATGAATAATTAATAATTTCGGAGCAACGCCGGGTAATCAGCTAGCATATATATATATATATATATATATATATATATATATATATATATATATATATGTGTGTGTGTGTATGTGTGTGTGTCTGTAAAAATAGATGCCCATAACCCATTTCACATCCGACACGATGTGTGCCTCACTTCCACTGAACTGGCTACAAAGAACATCCTTCTGGCTGTTGGAGGGCAGACCAGCGACTACTACCACAGAAACACATTAGGCAAAAATTTATGGTGGAAAACCATTTAAGGGGAGGTAATTATGGTACTGCAATAACATATTTGTGAAAGACAAAGTGGATTATTTTTCCTTGTCATCACTCACAAGTGGAGGTGTTCTGTACCTCCTTTTCTCTCCCCCCCCCCCCACCCCCAGATAATTATGCTTTGTTCTGTTAAGAATAACAGCAGCTACATGACATGACATGAAATGGCCGCAATCTCTCCGCGTAAAATAAACTTTAGCGAGTGGATACTGTAGAAGCGAACTGTAATTGTAGTGGATTTATGTCTTAAGTGAGCAGTTTAGTAATTATAACCATGATGTTATGATTCTAAAGTGATCATGTGTTCCCGTAATTTATCTGGCTCAGAAGGGGGTGGGGTGTTCTGCTTGAAGAACGGTTCATTAAATTTCTCCAGTTACGCTTATCCTGCGCAGTCCTGTTTAATTTTGTAGAATAAATATCTGTTACGCTGTTTGATATCAAACCAACGAAAAAAAAAATTAATGTTGTACTCGTATTATTGTGCCTTCAGTGTTGTCGGGTGGTCTTCATTGTCCTTTACGCGCCCCGAACAACGGGCCCATCAGCAATAAACTGAAGGATAGACAGCTCAGGTGGAAGCCGGGAAACTCCGATTCAAGTAACTAAACTATAACTGTAGGAGAGTGCTTACTTTGTTCCCTTTAGTGGCGCCTCAATGTGTGGACTTCTTAAGTAAATGAGTGTTAGTTGATCTGCATTAAATTAAGACCAATTTGACCTCTTGGGAAATCAACCAACTATAAGGTCACTTCTGGGGATACTGTATCTCACGGGCGAAGTGGGTCAATGCGGGCCTTCTCTCTAGCACTGATTCTCTGCTGTCACTTAAACGAGGTTACTACCTCAGTCATCTGGGCACAGCCTCTTGCAAGCCACAGCTATTTTATTTACTCTAACTTTTCCATTCGTACTTTTAACACAGCATTCATGTGAATTCATATTTTATCCTCTTTCTCTGTTTCTTCGTCCTGTATGTTTTTGTATGATTAAGGTTCACGCCGAAACGTCACAAATCTGTGTTTTCGATACTTAATAAAGCTGTTGCCACTTTTTTCACCTAATTTATACATTCAATCATCTGGGGAGTTACTGGCAGATCTGGAGAATTATTTAGCAGTGTTAAATCTAGATTTACACTTCAATGTCAGCAGGGTACTGAAATCATATTCGTCAGGTGGAGTACTGAAACCATATTCCTTAGGTGGGATGGGGGAAGTATTGAAACCATATTCGTCGGGTGTGATGGGGGAAGTATTGAAACCATATTCGTCAGGTAGGGTGGGGAGGGTGTTGAAACCATATTCGTCAGGTGGGGTGGGGAGGGTGTTGAAACCATATTCGTCAGGTAGGTGGGGAGGGTGTTGAAACCATATTCGTCAGGTGGGGTGGGGAGGGTGTTGAAACCATATTCGTCAGGTAGGGTGGGGAGGGTGTTGAAACCATATTCGTCAGGTGGGGTGGGGAGGGTGTTGAAACCATATTCGTCAGGTGGGGTGGGGAGGGTGTTGAAACCATATTCGTCAGGTAGGGTGGGGAGGGTGTTGAAACCATATTCGTCAGGTGGAGTGGGTGGAGTATTGAAATCATATTCCTCAGGTGGGGTGGGGGGAGTATTGAAACCATATTCCTTAGGTGGGGGGGGGTATTGAAACCATATTCGTCAGGTGGGGTGGGGAGGGTATTGAAATCATATTCCTCAGGTGGGGGAGTATTGAAACTATATTCCTCAGGTGGGGTGGGGGGAGTACTGAAACCATATTCCTCGGGTGGGGGGGGGGGGAGAGAACTGAAACAATATTCCTCAGGGTGGAGTTGGGGGTGGGATTGAAACCATATTCCTCAGTTCGGGTGTCATGGGGGTGGGGGGGGGGCAGGGGAAGTATTTAAACCATATTTCTCGGGTGGAGTGGGGGGAATGAAACAATATTCCTCAGGTGGGATCGGGGGGGGGGGGGGAGTATTGAAACCATATTACTTAGGTTGGGTGAGGGAGTATTGAAACCATATTCCTCAGGTTGGGTGAGGGGAGTACTGAAACCATATTCCTCAGGTTGGGTGAGGGAAGTATTGAAACCATATTTCTTAGGTTGGGTGAGGGGAGTATTGAAACCATATTCCTTAGGTTGGGTGAGGGGAGTATTGAAGCCATATTCCTTAGGTTGGGTGAGGGGAGTATTGAAACCATATTCCTTAGGTTGGGTGAGGGGAGTATTGAAACCATATTCCTTAGGTTGGGTGAGGGAAGTATTGAAACCATATTTCTTAGGTTGGGTGAGGGGAGTATTGAAACCATATTCCTTAGGTTGGGTGAGGGGAGTATTGAAACCATATTCCTTAGGTTGGGTGAGGGGAGTACTGAAACCATATTCCTTAGGTTGGGTGAGGGGAGTTTTGAAACCATATTCCTTAGGTGGGGGGGGGTATTGAAACCATATTCCTTAGGTTGGGTGAGGGGAGTATTGAAACCATATTCCTTAGGTGGGGGGGGGGGGTATTGAAACCATATTCCTTAGGTTGGGTGAGGGGAGTATTGAAACCATATTCCTCAGGTGGGGTGGGGGGAGTATTGAAACCATATTCCTTAGGTTGGGTGAGGGGAGTTTTGAAACCATATTCCTTAGGTTGGGTGAGGGGAGTTTTGAAACCATATTCCTTAGGTGGGGGGGGGGGTATTGAAACCATATTCCTTAGGTTGGGTGAGGGGAGTTTTGAAACCATATTCCTTAGGTGGGGGGGGGGGTATTGAAACCATATTCCCTAGGTGATACATAACAGAGCTGCTTATCTATGAAAAAGACCCTTTGTTCTTCTGTCCATCATTTGTATAATCTTGACTTGTTTTTCCACTCCCAGTTTTTTAGGTCAGTCTTGGCCGATCCCTGCTCCAGAAAGTAACACAAAGTGCATTTATCACGTTATTCAGATTCAGCAATAATTTATGAGCATCACAGTTTCTTGGTATTCATAGTTTCTTGATAGCAAATTGGAAATTTCGAGGAGAGTTCACGTGATACGAGTAAAGTAAAAGGAACAAGCACTGAAGTGTTTGCAAAGATAATGTTGCTTCCACGGGAAGATAAGTTTCCCCGTTCGTTGGTTGAAGTTTGAAAACCTAGATTTTATATAAACGAGGAGTAAATGTGCTAAACTTTGGGATCTAAAGAAGAAATACTTCCACATAAAATAAAAGTTATCATTTGGCAGATGCTTACTATGTACTGCTGATTTTTTTATGGCCTTCCTGTTTGATATTACCGATCGTAGATTATATATATATATTTTTTTTTTAATGGAACACTTTCGAACATCTGTTTCTTTTCCATCTATTGTATCTAAATTTCACACTGAGGCGATAATGCGAGTAGATTCGCGTGTGTAAGGTCAGAGTCTAACAAACGTAAATATCACTTACGGAATCCCTGAGTTTTTATGTCCCAATAACCACCTTTGTAGCGCTGATGAAGCGTTACGCCCAGCACTGGCGGAAAGGCAAAACAAGTTCAAAGGAAATCAATGAAACGTGATACAAGTTTACGGTGCGAGCAGCGGATCGTTGCTAGAAAATTAAACAGTTATTAACACACCAATCAGGCTTGGGGGGGGGGGGGTCGTGTAAGCATAAAAACATGGAATATTTTCAGGGTGGTGAAAAATCTGACGTGATCGCGCAAGTTTAGAGGTTTAATCTTTACATTACGGGACAGGATAGCGACTAGGGTTGATTTATTGCGGAGGGAAGATAAGACAGGCCGGCGGATGAATGACGGACATAAAATGTTCAACACAGTTTATGTTATGTGCTTTCTTCAGTCGTAAGGAAATCCTGAGAACATACTGAAAGCGACAGCTTGTGTCAACGAGCTCAAAGGCTCGAACTTCAAGATGTAATACTATAAGATGGAGACAAAGAGATCTTGACTACTTCTTTTTTTTTTAGCGTCGCTGGGAGTTTCAGACATCGGTCCAGACCAAGATGAGAGGCCTGGGTTGCTGGTCATGTTTGTTTCCTCGGTGTGTCTTTCATCCCATCTATCCACTTTTTTTCCTTGGTCGTCCTCCCCACTTTATGTCCAGAAGTTGTCCAGTCGTCCGTGTGTGCCGCTGCTTGTTCTAGATTTTTGCATATCAAATGGCCAAACCACTTCTCTGATTCTCGATGTAGTTCTTGACATGTGTTGTTCCCACCATTTGCCGGATTATTTCATTTCGCATTTGATCCCTCCTTATCTTGTCTACCATTTGTCTTAAGCATTTCATCTCGCATGCTGTTGTATTTCCGTCATGGTATTTGGTGAGTGTCCATGTTTGGCATCGACAGAACAGAATCGGGGTGAATATTGTTTGAAAGAGTTGTTTCTTGGTGTCCATCGAGATATTTAGATGTTTTAGGATTGGTGCAAGTTGATAGGATCTTAACGCCATCTTAAAAAAACGAGAAGTCATTAAGTAGTAGCGTGGCACGGAGGAGATGCAAGTGGTTAACACGTTCAATTGAAGTTCTTTAGATTCTCTTAGATGTGTGCGCAAATGTTGAAATTTTTAGATTTTCAACAGTAAATAAAAAACACAATATTTTTTTTTTCTATTTGGACATCTGGCAGAAGTCAAAGGACGTGCAATGTCCAGAGTATCGAAAAATCGGGTAGAAACGAGTGGAACCCCCCTCCCCCCCCCCCCCCCCCCCCCCCCCAAAAAAAAAAACAACAAAACAAAACAAAATAAAACAAACTTAACGCTAGCTGTCATTAAAATGTAAGATAAGGAAACACTAGAACAAGAAACCCTAAAGCGTACAACCATAACGCGGGAGAAATAGATGACAGAAAAACTTCTAGACTCTCAGACCACAAATAGACCAATGAATTGAGAGTCTCAGGGCACAGATGGACCAATGAATCGAGACTCTCAGGGCACAGATTGACTAATGAATTGAGACTCTCAGGACATAAATAGACCAATGAATTGAGACTCTCAGGCCACAGATGAACCAATGAATCGAGACTCTCAGGGCAAAGATAGACTAATGAATTGAGACTCTCAGGGCACAAACAGACCAATGAATTGAGACTCTCAGGGCACAGATAGACTAATGAATTGAGACTCTCAGGGCACAGATATACTAATGAATTGAGACTCTCAGGGCACAGATAGACTAATGAATTGAGACTCTCAGGGCACAGTTAGACCAATGAATTGAGACTCTCAGGGCACAAATAGACCAATGAATCGAGACTCTCAGGGCACAGATATACTAATGAATTGAGACTCTCAGGGCATAAATAGACCAATGAATTGAGACTCTCGGGGAACAAATAGACAAATGAACTGAGACTCTCAGGGCACAAATAGACCAATGAATCGAGACTCTCAGGACACAAATATACCAATGAATTGAGACCCTCATGGCACAAATAGACCAATGAATCGAGACTCTCAGGGCACAAATAGATCAATGAATTGAGACTCCCATGGTACAAATGGACCAATGAATTGAGACTCTCAGGGCACAAGTGGACCACTGAATCGATACTCTCATGGCACAAATAGACAAATGAATTGAGACTCTCAGGGCACAAATAGACCATTGAATCGATACTCTCATGGCACTAATGGACCAATGAATTGAGACTCTCATGGCACAAATGGACCAATGAATTGAGACTCTCAGGGCACAAATGGACCAATGAATCGATCTATTGGAACAGTGTTTTCCGAAGTCAAAGTGATTTCGTATCACTTTTGTGCACAGCTTCAACGAACAAACTATCATTGAACAAAGTCAGGTAAGGAAAAACAGTTGGACGGTTAAGAGGGTTTACTGAAAAGGGAAATCGTTGGAAAATAAATTGTGTATTCTT
The DNA here is from genome assembly GCA_009760885.1 of Achatina immaculata. Lineage (NCBI taxonomy): Eukaryota > Metazoa > Mollusca > Gastropoda > Stylommatophora > Achatinidae > Lissachatina > Lissachatina immaculata. Next base: position 7,655,044 of record CM019717.1, read on the forward strand.
TAATTGTAGCATACCTCGAGAAAGTAAACGCTACAGAATGCCAAAAGCAGAAATACCGAGAGTTTCAAATTTTGGATTAAACAATTTTTTAAATGATTTTATCTCCGGATAGGTGCCTGGCTGGCTTAGTGATTAGGCCCTCTGTCTACTAATCTGGTTGTACCATGTTCAAGTCCCAGCAGTGGGGATTTTTTTTTTCAGGTACTACCATACCAAAAAAAAAAAAGCCCCAAGGTCCATCCACCCAGGCTCTAAGAATAAGTACCATAGAAATCTGGGACGGTAAATGTGGCCAGGCGTGATACCAACCACATCACACTTTCATGTGCCGAAGATCGTGGAAATACGGGCCTAACACCGTATTTCAATATGCCTTAATGGCATGGAGACTGGCATTTTATCTTTCACCTTTATCTCCGGATACCACTAGAAACTTCCCGCGTACCTCTGGTGGTGCGAGTAACCATACTTTGGGAAACACTGCCTTGGAAGTTCAGACGTTTAAGCGATCTAAATCAACAACCGTTTTCATGGAGGAAGAGGAGAGAGGTATCAGTCTTCAGAGTCTAGTGACAGTTTGTAATTTTGTTTTGGGGCGATTTTCCTAGTGTGTGTTCATCAGTATGAAGAACTTGCAGCTCTTGGTCCTTTAGCAAGCAATTAAGATTTTTCAAACCTCGGTTATGCAGAGTCAGAATTCCTGTAATAGACACTCTCATTCAGTCCTTCATACAACCTTCCCACATTCCAAACACAGCTATAATGTTTGTAAACAATATTAATTTCAACTCTTGATTCATCCTTTGGTTACACTAGCTCGCGTTTTTTGAAAGCCGCAACTTAGATCAGTTCATGTCAGGTGTCTGACATGAACAACTAATCTGCCGACATTAAGGCATCACGGAAAATCCACCAGGGTCTATCCCACCACTGGTCTACGTCTGATAAACGCGAAGACGTGATGTGTATTCCTTCCCACAAGTAAGAGGTATACACTACGATCTACCGGATGGATACTCCTTGTCTATGAGACCCCCGGGCCTTCAGTAAATTTCCCATGTACTGGGATTTGATATAAGAATCTGGCAAATAGAGGCTTTTGGGCCAAAAATACTTTGTTCACTATTTTCTCAAAGTTTATCTAACCCATTTCTCTAATTAACGCATTCAGTCGCTGTGTTAAAAAAATCTAATGGCAGAAATTTTTAACGCGTTAAACGGCGGTAAATCGGTGGCCCTAATAAATACGTATAAAAAATGGATATATTTGTTCCTCGATATATTTGTTCCTCTTTCTCTGAAGACCACTCACACTCATATATAAACATCAAGTATAAAAAAATGGATATATTTGTTCCTCTTTCTTCTGAAGATCACTCACACTCATATATAAACATCAAGTATAAAAAAATGGATATATTTGTTCCTCTTTCTTCTGAAGACCACTCACACTCATATATAAACATCAAGTATAAAAAAATGGATATATTTGTTCCTCTTTCTTCTGAAGTCTACTCACACTCATATATAAACATCAAGTATAAAAAAATGGATATATTTGTTCCTCTTTCTTCTGAAGTCTACTCACACTCATATATAAACATCAAGTATAAAAAAATGGATATATTTGTTCCTCTTTCTTCTGAAGACCACTCACACTCATATATAAACATCAAGTATAAAAAAATGGATATATTTGTTCCTCTTTCTTCTGAAGTCTACTCACACTCACATATAAACATCAAGTACAAAAAAAATTTTTTTCCCATAAAAATAAACTTACATTGTCTGAATTTTTAACAGCCGCGTGAAAGTTCCATTAGCGAGGGACTGTATATCGTTGTCATACAAGGACCTGAAAATACGTGTAAAGAAATCTATTAAGCTTCAATTAAAACGATGCAGGCATTGCAAAGGGGGGGGGGGCGATATATGTACTGTTTCTTCAACGCTGGAAATAACAGATAAAGGAAGACCTCATGTAAGCGTAAAGCGAAACCTTAAAACATTAACAGTCACTCACACTATGTTAAGTCAGATTGAGGGGATCCAAGTCCAAGGCTGCTGAAGTGGGTACCCGGATTTTTTTTTTTTTGGAGCTGTAGAAGTAATAATGAGACCTGGACACTTAACAAAACAGCTGAGAAACACATAAATGCCTTTGAATGTAAATGCTACAGAAGAGTTCTTAAAATATCATGGACACAAAAAAAGAACAAATATATCCATACTAAAAGAACTTAATATTGAAGAAGACTGGCTAGTAAAGAGTATTAAAGAGAGAAAACTTAAATATTTTGGACACATTAAACGTCATGATAATTTAGAGAAGACCGTCTTGGAAAGGTACATAATGGGAAAAAGAAAGAGAGGAAGACCAAGGTGAAGATGGCTGCAAGACATCGTTGATGGTCTGCAAATGGGATGCATCAGCAGCAGGCCATCTTGCTCACAACCGAGAGGCCTACAAGAGACCTGTTAGGGAGGAAAAGTTCCACAAGGGACATGCAAATGAGAATTAAAAGTGGCCTGGTTCAGTTCTGACCCCCTAGCTGTAGTGTGGCGACAGGTCAAGGAAAATACGGGCCCTAACACCATATTTCCTAGACGCCTCTAAGGCATAAAAGAGTTACTTTTATATTTACCTTAAATCTGCAAGTGCAAGAAAGTGCCATCTGCAAGCAAGAAAGACTCCAGGAACAGAGTTGGAATTATAATGAATCTGGTTTGAGTGTATCTCTTCATTATTGTTCTTTCAGTGCCCAAGATTCGTACATGTTGACATTTGTATCAAGAGATTTCCACTTTTGTCGATCCTTTGCTTTTTTCCTGACTGTCTCCCTTTGTTTCATCATTTCCTCTGCTGTACGTCTCCACGTCTCTTTGGTATCCCCACGGTCTAGTATGTGTACTTAATTAAAGTCTTGAGTTTACAAGAAACTGTTTCCTCGCTCCTGTTTTTCGTGTCTAAATTTCTTGCATGATTATATATATATATATAATCATTTAGTATATTTAGACTATTTACTCACTATATGACGGTGACATAGGCTATTACTCCTTACATGGAGAAACAGGTAATTACCATTATCCCCTGCATCCATTTTCATTATTTCCTAAATCAAAGATATGATCCCCATCAGCTGTTTCCCATATCTTAAGATTAGCTAAACGAATAAAGAAAATGCAAAGCAACAATTATGATGAGTGATCCTCCCCCACCCCCCAAATGTTCCTCACAGCGTGACTGAATGTGACAGGTGACTGTGTCAACAAAAGATGTCGAGCTGTCTTTTCCTGGAAAGCGCTGGTGGGACTGACTTCAATCAAAGAAGTATGATGGCTGCTACACTATAAAGATATTATGGCTGCTACACTATACTTTAAGATATTATGGCTGCTACACTATACTTTAAGATATTATGGCTGCTACACTATACTTTAAGATATTATGGCTGCTACACTATATTTTAAGATATTATGGCTGCTACACACACTTTAAGATATTATGGCTGCTACACATACTTTAAGATATTATGGCTGCTATACTACACATACTTTAAGATACTATGGCTGCTACACTATACTTTAACATATTATGGCTGCTACACTATACTTTAAAATATTATGGATGCTACATATGGTGAAGTGCAGTTATCTCTCAATGACTCGCCTGTTGGCTTCGTATATTGATATGTTCAGGGACTCTGCTATACCATCGTTTGCATGGCCACCCCCTTCTTCTGCTTTTGTGTGGTCTGTAAAACATTGCTCTCTGTGGTACACATTCTATTGGCAGTCGTGATAAGACTGAACCATTTTATTTGCTGTTTTTGTATACAGTTCAGAATGGGTTCGACTCCTACTTTTGTTTCTAATGACATCATTTCTGATTCTGTCCATTCTTGATATTCCAAGAATTCTTCTCAAGAATCTCATTTCAGTTGTTGTAATGTTCATTTTGACTTTTGCTGTCAGCGTCCATGCCTGGCATTGGTAGCACAAAGTTGGTATGAAGAATGTCATATAGATAGTTCTTTTGGTTTCCAATGGGACATGCTTGTTGTTTAGTCTGGGAGCCATTTGCCCGATAAGTTGGTTCGCTTTGTTACATCTGTTTTCGATCTCTATGTCTATTTTTCATTTTGGTGAGAAAATCCTTTCGAGGTATTTAAAATGCGTTATTTGCTTCATAGGATGGTTTTCCAGTGTAATCTTTATTGGTGTGTCTACTCTTGCGATGGTCATGATTTCTGTTTTGCCTAGGCTAATTTTCATATTGTGTTCTTTACATGCATCATTCAATCTATTAATATGATCTTGCAAGCCTTCTTCTGAGTCGGTAACTACAGCTTGGGCATCTGCAAATAATTGTTTATGGTTATGTCATCTTCCGTTTGTTCTATTTCATTTTGTTGATTTTTTGTTGTCTTTATCAGTCCAGCTTCTCTACAGATATTATCGATATATGTTATAAATAGCAGCTTCACTATACTTTAAAATATTATGGCTGCTACATTATACTTTAAAATATTATAACTGCTCATTCATTCATTTGCATGTCCCTTGTGGAACTTTGCCTCCCAAACAGCACTCTTGTAGGCCTCTCAGTTGTGAGCAAGATGGCCTGCTGCTGATGCATCCATTTGCAGATCATCAACGATGTCTTGTAGCCATCTTCGCCTTGGTCTTCCTCTCTTTCTTTTTCCCATTATGTACCCTTCCAAGACGGTTTTCTCTGCATTATCATGACGTTTAATGTGTTCAAAATATTTAAGTTGTCTCTGTTTAATACTCTTTACCAGCCAGCCCTCTTCAATATTAAGTTCTTGTATATGGATATATTTGTTCTTTTTTGTGTCCACGATATTTTAAGAACTCATCTGTAGCATTTATATTCAAAGGCATTTACGTGTTTCTCAGCTGTTTTGTTAAGTGTCCAGGTCTCACAGGCATATGTTGCGTTGGGAAAGATGTATGCCCTTAAAAATCTTATTTTTGTAGTTCTGTCTGTTCCTCTCCAGTTTCTTTAGTTGTTTTACTTTCTGAAGAGTGATAGATGTCCTCCTTTTAATTTCCCTCATTGTATCTCCATTATTAGTTAGCAGTGATCCAAGATATTCAAAACTCTCCACTTCTTCCAGTTTTCCCTCATTGATATATATATATATATATATATTAGCTGCCTTGTTTGTTTTGTTAGTTGTCATCAATTTAGGTTTTCTTCGCATTAAGATAGAGGTTTTGCTCTTCACTACTCTTACGGACTGACATAATTAGTTTTTCCATTCCTTTTTATGTTGTTGAGAAAATTCTTCCGATGTATTTGAAATGCGTTACTTGCGTTATGACTGCTACACTATTAAAACATTATGGCTGCTACATTATTAAAATATTATGGCTGCTACATTATACTTTAAGATATTATGGCTGCTCAATGAATTTTCAGGTGGTCTCAATGTCAGCTCGATGTCATTAACGTCAACAGGACGTACGAGATTAAATACAATATCCACGTGTTGTACTGAGTACTGCGCCCCCACATGACAGCGTTTGGGGTTTTCTGTAACACTTACAAATGTTAGAAGAATGGGAACGGGTCTTGCAAATGAATTTTCCCACCGCAAGAGTTGTCGTCCCTGCTCGTTTGAGACTACAACGTTGTCACACAGGCGGATTTCTGTGCACTAACATTTTCCTGGATTCCAGTGCACTGCTACGTAATTTCTAGCGGCCGCAGGGCTGCCATTTCAATGGACATTTCTGTCAGACTTTATCTGCATTCTGTGAATTATTTGAACACTCATACTATCTAATGAAAAACGCAGCGCAATAGCTTTGGGGGCGTTTTATAAACTCAATTTAACAGTTTGGTTGCAGAAGGTGGCCGATAAATATCTAAATAAGGCGAACAAAATTGGATTAAACTGTGCTGATGAAAGTTTATCCGCAAACCATTGCCCCTGGCTGTGTTATCGTTGGAAGTGCTCATAAAAAAATATGTTTTAAAATGGCATCATGATAATGATGGACCTTTTAGTCTTAGCAGATGATTACGAAACATGCAGATGTGTTTGTCGAGCATTCTTGTGTTGAGCAGCTGATTACACGAAAACTTGAATGACGTAACCTGTCGTTGTAACAGAACGTTATGTTTGTGTCACACATTCCAGTTTGTTGTTGTTGTTGTTGTTGTTGTTGTTGTCCTTTTTTTTCTTCTGCTTTTAAAAAATTTATAATGTTTTTGTATGCACTTTGCTACTAACAAATTATTGACACATTTTGCTTCTCCGTTAATTTATACTTAATTTTAGTTTATGATTCGTTTATTATCAGTTACGTATATCAAAAATTGCACATCAAGTTTACACTATTTGGCTTTTAAAATCCTGAAGGGAAGTAATGTGACGTACAGGGTGGAAATCAGCTTAGGCGTGAAAGAGTTAACGACAGGGAAATGGTAGAACAACACTTGGTTATAGATGAGCGTGATGGCTCACTCTATTTTTGTGTTGCACAAAACAAAAAGGAAGATAATACTTGTTACTTTGTAAATTATATAATCATTTATTGAGAAACATCTAAGAACATTTGTTTAATGTCAGTTACTTTTTCGTTTTAACTTACAAAAGGTTTAGACTTGACAAATCTTTGAAGGCGTCTACTCGCACACAGCTGATCTTGTTGGCATTAAGCAGCCTGGAGAAACGGAGGTATGATATAAATATTCAACCAATGAATTAACTAAACAACCACTGAATTAACTAAACACTGAAATTCACGATTCGTTCTATGACCTGTGCCCAGAACTTCTTTGTGTTCACTACATGCAGTTTGCAATTCAATCTGTCTTTGTAAGCATGTGAGACGGTGGCACAAAAATTAATACATGTCGGTAACAATTATAGGGAAATCTCAAGTGGAAGGCTTTTAATCCTTATTAAATAGTGTTTATATCTAATTCCCCCACCCACCCCCAACAAAAATTCTCAAAACCTTTATCGTCATTTAAGATAATTCACGAAAGGCAGCCATAAATTTTGCATCTCATAAAACAGATTCGAGCAAGAAACCTGAAACAAAATTCTAATAAAAATCCAAGCTGTAGAAAAGAAACCGCACCCAGATTTATTAGAATAAATATTTATAAAAAGGAGCTTAATTGATAGAATAAAAAATAGATCACGTTTCCTCGAGGTCGCAAAGCGATTTGAACAGCTTTCATTGCCATGAGTTCCCTCTTTTCTACGAATCACTTATAAAATACGAGTCTTTACATGAAAGAAGTGGGTCCCCATGGAACTCTAGTGCTGTGATTCAGTAAAATGGGATGTAAAAATGGGTCCTTCACAAAAATTGTAGGGAAGGAAAACAACTTCTGAAATGGAAAAATACCTGCATCCGAGGTAAAGGACAAAAAAGACCCAAGGTTGTCAGGACGTTAATGGTGAAAACAAATATTCACGTAAAAATTGGAACAATGTATGTGAGATTGTTAAGAAAGGCCAGTTTCGTGGGCATAACATCCCGTGATGATGTTGAAAAGCTGGCCGAAAACAGGAAAACTTGCCAAACTACCATGCACGCCCTATGTGACGTTTACCGGCACTGGAAGGATGTAAGATGTGTGAGATTATTTCTGAGTTTACAGAAGGTGAATGGGAAAAAAATAATAATAAACCAATACTGCATCGTGAGAAACAACCTGACGTGCAAAGATCATCTTGAGGAACATATTGAAGTCCAAGAGCAATTCATTAAAAATTTTTCTATTCAAATTAAAACGATAAGCTGAACCTTAAGTGCCCAGGGCACATGGGGCTTCCGCAAGGGTTTTCCACAAATGCCTGTCCTTCGCCTTTTTTTCTGTTCTTGCCCAGGTGAGCCCTCTATTGCTCAACATCCTTTCTGTTGTTCTTCTCCATGTCTCTTTTGGTCTACCCTTACTTCTGCTCCCCTGTGGTGTCCATCTTAGTGCTATTTTTGGTAGTGAGTTGTCAGTCATTCGGAGCACATGTCCCAACCATTGCCAGCGTCTTTCCTCAATAATTGTTGTCAGTGATTTCATCTGCATTTCTGCCAATAAGATGTTATTTCTTATAGTGTTTGGCCAAAATATTTGTCTAATTCTTCGTAAACATTTAGTCTGGAAAGAATTCAACTTGTTTTCTATGGTTTTGGTGATTTTCCGGCATTCGCTTCCATAGAGTAGTACACTTAGAACATTACTCTTAAATATCCTTATTTTCATATTTATGCTTAGTTTTTTGATTTCCATATATTCTGCAAAATTGCAAAAGCCTGGTTTGCTCTAGTAAGTCTGCTGTTGATGTCCTCTGTGCTGTCTCCATTTTCCACTACTCTGCTGCCAAGGTATACAAATTCGTTGACCTCCTCCACTAACTTGTTATCTACTCTGAGTACATTTCTGTTGTTCACATTTTGCTTCATTAACTTTGTCTTTCCTACATTGATCTTTAGTCCTATGTTGTTTGCATTCTGGGTTAACTTGTTTATTTTATCTTGCATATCTTTGTGACTGCTTGATAATAGACAAATGTCGTCCGCAAAGTCAAGGTCCTCCAGCACTGTGTCAAGGGTCCATTGTAATCCTCTGCGTTTGTCTGATGTTGCCTCCTTCATTAACCAGTCTACTGCCAAGATAAATAATGTTGGTGATAGTACACATCCCTGTTTCACTCCTGTTTGTACCCTAAAGCTGCTGGAGGTATGTTCTCCACAGATAACTTTGCACTGAAAACCCTCGTATAGGGCTTTGATTACATTAACTATTTTATGGGGGAGGCCATGCCATCTTAGGATTTTCCACAGTGCATATATATATATATATATTGGTCATAGTCATTTACTAAGTAATAGTGTACGTATTTGTCTTTAATTGTTAATTTCTATATTTCCGTTAATCTCCAATGCACATAATCTCTTTGTGCGCACAAAGAGAAGCAATGAAATCAAACAGAAACTTTAATTACTAGACCAAAAGAAACGTACTTGCTGACCCGCGTATCAAGCCATTAGCTATCCCTTTGAAAGTTTCCGCATCCGCCAAGCAATTAAAGGGAATTATGGCTGACAGAATGCAGACCCTTTATGTTCGCAGTTTGAGCGATCTTCCAAGCAGGCATCTGGGAAGGCTGGTTTTATCATCAGCGATATACGACATGGCGGAAGTGGGAATCGAAACTAAACTTTTATGGACTACAAGAGCGCCTAGCGTAGCCTAGTCAGATCTGCACCACCAGACCTTGCCATGGGGATGGATATGATGCAAAAACCAGGAAAAAAACCAGCAGAATCCTTGCGGAAGCAGCGAACTTCTCGGCTTCCAGAGAGTCCCATATTTTGTTGCAGCTTAAGACTTTCAGAGACGTGCAAGACATCAGCGATGATTGGACCGATGAAGGAGCAGTTAAAAGAGAGTGGCATAACTTCTTCCTTTATTTCCTCACACTGGGCATAATTAGAAGGAAAAAAATAGAAAGCCAACGGGCTATTACTGCGCTAACGTAGATTTGCAGACATAAAGCACACATTTCAGTAAGCAAAATTATCCGTCGAATTACAATTTTATCTGCATTAAGTTAAAAAAAACCACTATTTTCCTCAAAAGTACATATGCACAACTAAGAAGAGTGAGAAACAGAGCATTTTACTTTGTACTAAACAGAAAATGTTTGGAAAATATTCATCAAAATATTATATTCTGAAATGTAACGGGAGTGGGGGTGGCAAAAACAAAACCTCATTTCTAAGTATTCAAAATTTGAATATTGATATCAAATACACAAAGACATTTTGATTACAGGGCATGGACAAAATGTCACCTCTGCTTATGTGGGGACGCCTATGCTGAGTTATGGGGGACTTTTTATTATTTTAGCAAAACGTACAAATATTAACTCTTAATCAGCCAGTATCCGCTAGAACGGGTTTTCAAGAAAAATTGAAAATAACTAGTGATATGGTTTTGTTCTGTTGTTAGGAGTTCATAGTTTTAAACTGCTCTTAAAGCTAAAAATAGACAACGCATCATTTTCAGGTAAAAATTCCGTTAGTCGTCCCCCCCCCCCTTATAACAATAAAACAAAACAAAAAAAAAATGTTCGTAAGTAATGGATGTTGTCTGGTAGCTTAAAGAGGCTGGCAGGACGCAACATATGGCAGCAGCCAGTGGAGGGATTCAGAAATCAATGACGGCTATTCGTTCTGAAGGTTAACATAACTTTCTCATCTCGTCTGATACCCCTTTTTAAATTAAGTCATTCCCTTGCAGCTTAAGACTTTGAGAGACGTGCAAGACAACAGCGATGATTGGACCGATGAAGGAGCAGATAAAAGAGTGTGGTATAACTTCTTCCTTTATTTCCTCACACTGGGCTTCGTCTCAGTGATTTAATATTCTCTCCCATCATGACATGTTTGATAGTTTTACTAACTCTGCCACTTCTTCTTATGACGTGTTTGATAGTTTTACTAACTCTGTCACTTCTTCTTATGACGTGTTTGATAGTTTTACTAACTCTGTCACTTCTTCTTATGGCGTGTTTGATAGTTTTACTAACTCTGTCACTTCTTCTTATGACGTGTTTGATAGTTTTACTAACTCTGTCACTTCTTCTTATGGCGTGTTTGATAGTTTTACTAACTCTGTCACTTCTTCTTATGACGTGTTTGATAAGTTTTACTAACTCTGTCACTTCTTCTTATGACGTGTTTGATATTTTTCCTAACTCTGTCACTTCTTCTCGTTTTTCGTCTTTATGTACAGGAGTGAATCAAAAAGTAGACTCACTGTTTTATGTACATAGCCATTTATATAGCCCCAGATCTTTCTAATCTATTTTGTGCACTCTTTAGATCCAGCTTTTTCTCTCGTAAATGTTAGCGTTAGATCATATTTATGAGTTATCCTTCACACCAACTTCCCCCACTCCTTTATGAGTTCCTTCACATCAACTTCCCCCACTCCTTTATGAGTTACGCTTCACATCAACTTCCCCCACTCCTTTATGAGTTATCCTTCACATCAACTTCCCCCACTCTTTTATGAGTTATCCTTCACATCAACTTCCCCTACTCTTTCATGAGTTATCCTTCACATCAACTTCCCCCACTCTTTTATGAGTTATCCTTCACATCAACTTCCCCCACTCCTTTATGAGTTATCCTTCACATCAACTTCCCCCACTCTTTTATGAGTTATCCTTCACATCAACTTCCCCCACTCTTTTATGAGTTATCTTTCACATCAATTTCCCCCACTCCTTTATGAGTTATCCTTCACATCAACTTCCCCCACTCTTTTATGAGTTATCATCTTCACATCACCCCCCGCTCATGGAGCACATGCATCTGCAGTGGCTAGTTTTTCCTTTTTCGGGATTGTAGTAGTATATGCATGCAGGAATCTCTCTACTACAGAGAGTGGAACAACAACACAACTCCTTCAGATCATCAGAGGAAGTACACCCACCCCCCCCCCTTACCAGACAAGTGTTTCGGCTTTATTAAACTCCTGACACTCTAAGGGGGGGAGGGGTTGGTGGGCCCCTCTGGGTCATGATTCGCAGGTGTCTTGTGAGCTATCCCGTCCCGGAATTGAACCCGCGATCTTCCAGTTGGCACTGCACTTCGAAGTGCATCTTAGCGATTTAGCTATGGAGGACCGGTACTGGTTGTGACAAACAAAATCATTTAAGTTCTCAATGCTTGCTTCGCATACTCCACAGCCAGCGTGAGGCCTTTTCTGCTTTTCAGTGCCTTTGCTCTTGCTTGTTTCTTTATGCCCACTTGCTTATAATAGGTCGTATGCTGATGTAGTGCGAATCCTCTCGCTCTCACTTCTACAGCTATCACTTTTGCCTTGACCCCACCCCCCGTTGTTATTCCCCTTTCAACCCCCCATCTTCCACTATTTTCTTATTTCAAAGTTTCAGATATCGGCAGCTTTAATCCTTTCATCACAGTTCTCTCTTCAAGGGACCCCCCCCCCCCCTTTTTCTCATACTGATAAATTACATATCGACATAAAATGTAACTAAGTTACACTCGACTACTTACAGAAGCTGCAGCGATGTTAGACCGTTGAAAACGCCGGCCGGGAGATCTTTCAGTTTGTTCCCATACAGTACTCTAGAAACAAAGAGAGACAACTCAACAAAACTCAAATATAACGTAAACTTAAGTAGAATAAGAGGTTGTAAAGAAGTTCCAGATATGGATGCCAACACTGGGACAGTACTGGGAAAGAGAAAAGAGTTGCATATGAAAATCATCTGCGATCAAGATATAACAATGAAAAAAAAACTTTAGCGCACAGGGAAATGGGCAACTATATAGGTCGATAATCTTCTAGCGTAGTATCTGGCGCATTCGCCTGCCGATCAGAAGGTCCCTGGTTCGATTGCGTACTCGTGCAGAATATTTCTTTTTTCAGCCTCAAAAATGGATACCTGAAAAATAAAGGTAGCGAGGACAGGTGCTGGCATCACTCTCCAAATGCTGTAAGTAAAGGTAACCCTGTCATGCCTTAGAGGCATATAGGGATATGGTGTTAGTGCCCATATTTTCCTCGACCTGTCAGCACACTAGAGGGTGATATGGTCAGTATCACGCCTGGATGTCTTTTCCTTCCCCAACTCCAGAAGAAGTCGGGTACCCATTTCTACAGCTGGGTGACTGGTGTGACGCCGGTCGGATTCGAACCCCCGACTTTCGCCACGAGAGAACAGTGCACTAACCACTTCGCCACTCAGACACCCTCCAAATGCTGTAGTGGTCTAGAAATGTGAAAGCACTAACACTTCACACCCTTATGAGATGTAAATACTATAGGACACAGATTTTATAAAATAGGTAGTTAAAGAAGTCAAAAATGATATATGAGATACGAAGATGTGATATAAAGAACATGAAAGCTACAATTCAGACATCGCCGTTTCTGAAATCTCAATGGTGATGCTGCCTTTAATCTATAGCTGTATCAACTTATGAAAATGGAGCGAATAACTAGATACTTTAATGAACCACCTTGTGGTAACCGTTCCACCTGCAGAACTTACCAGCAGTCTTATATGTTTCAACTTCTGACTCGAGGCAATTTGTAAAGGTACTCTTCCAATAGTTACTGAAACTGGGAAGATAGCAGACATGGAAGTGTTCCACATGGGATGATACTGGTTTCTGTAAATCTGTAAACTAACGTTAGGGCAGTGTTTCCCAAACTTTTTTTTTTTGGATCATGTGCCACCACAACGTATTAAAGATTTTCATGTCCGCCCATCCCCCAGCATAATAATTAACCAAAAGAAAAGATATAATATACAAATATTCTAATTGCCCACCCCCCCCCCCCTCCCAAATATTCCAAATGCCCCACGCTGGGAAACACTGCTTTAGGGTAATTAAACTTACAGATACTTACAGAGAGCTGAGAGACGCTAGACCGTTGAAAACGCCGGCCGGGAGATCTTTCAGTTTGTTCCCATACAGTACTCTAGAAACGAAGAGAGACAACTCAACAAAACTCAAATATAACGTAAACTTAAGTAGAATAAGAGGTTGTAAAGAAGTTCCAGATATGGATGCCAACACTGGGACAGTACTGGGAAAGAGAAAAGAGTTGCACATGAAAATCATCTGCGATCAAGATATAACAATGAAAAAAGACAACTTTAGCGCACAGGGAAATGGGCAACTTTAATAGGTCGATAATCATCTAGCGTAGTATCTGACGCATTCGCCTGCCGATCAGAAGGTCCCTGGTTCGATTGCGTACTCGTGCAGAATATTTCTTTTTTCAGCCTCAAAAATGGATACCTGAAAAATAAAGGTAGCGAGGACAGGTGCTGGCATCACTCTCCAAATGCTGTAAGTAAAGGTAACCCTGTCATGCCTTAGAGGCACATAGGGATATGGTGTTAGTGCCCATATTTTCCTCGACCTGTCAGCACACTAGAGGGTGATATGGTCAGTATCACGCCTGGCTGTCTTTTCCTTCCCCAACTCCAGAAGAAGTCGGGTACCCATTTCTACAGCTGGGTGACTGGGGTGCCGCCGGTCGGATTCGAACCCCCGACTTTCGCCATGAGAGAACAGTGCACTAACCACTTTGCCACTCAGACACCCTCCAAATGCTGTAGTGGTCTAGAAATGTGAAAGCACTAACACTTCACACCCTTATGAGATGTAAATACTATAGGACACAGATTTTATAAAATAGGTAGTTAATTAAGTAAAAAATGATATATGAGATACGAAGATGTGATATAAAGAACACGAAAGCTACAATTCAGACATCGCCGTTTCTGAAATCTCAATGGTGATGCTGCCTTTAATCTATAGCTGTATCAACTTATGAAAATGGAGCGAATAACTAGGTACTTTAATGAACCACCTTGTGGTAACCGTTCCACCTGCAGAACTTACCAGCAGTCTTATATATTTCAACTTCTGACTCGAGGCAATTTGTAAAGGTACTCTTCCAATAGTTACTGAAACTGGGAAGATAGCAGACATGGAAGTGTTCCACATGGGATGATACTGGTTTCTGTAAATCTGTAAACTAACGTTAGGGCAGTGTTTCCCAAACTTTTTTTTTTGGATCATGTGCTACCACAACGTATTAAAGATTTTCATGTCCGCCAGCATAATAATTAACCAAAAGAAAAGATATAATGTACAAATATTCTAATTGCCCACCCCCCCCCCTCCCAAATATTCCAAATGCCCCACGCTGGGAAACACTGCTTTAGGGTAATTAAACTTACAGATACTTACAGAGAGCTGAGAGACGCTAGACCAGAAAAGGCGTCTGGGGCGATATAAGAAATCTGATTATTTCCCAGATCTCTGGAGAACAAATAATAATAATAATAATAAAATTCAGTTTACACACACACACACACACATATATATATATACACTTATATATATACACTTATATTTATACTATACATTTGTATAGCAGTATATAGGTTACTAGGTGTGTCGTGGCTGCTACAATTCTACTATATCACACGTTTAAGCACGTGACAATGTGAGATGTGAACGTTGGTCATTTCGTTATGTGACTGACTTGCTATGGGATTTTTGGTGGGGCGTTTGGTTAGAAGACAGCTGTGTGTAAGATGGAGGATGTTCGCATGGAAATATAATGAGGTCTTTATGTGACTGATGAGAAACTGATTAAACATGGAATGGCTCGTGTGTGAGATCTTGGAGCTGTTCTTCAATGTAGAGGTCATTCCTGAGTCACGGCCAAAGTTCACGTGAAGTGTTCGTTTGTCTGAATGATGTTGTCTGTTGAGGTGTCACAACATACAGTACAGCTCATCACACATATACTCGTCCACCTCATGGTCACGCCGTACACGTATGAGGAGCAACGTGTACAATAGTAAATGTATAGCGGTAATAACACTGTTATTTCAACAATATTCAGTTAACGAGAACAATAATAGCAGCAAGTGCACGAAACTTACATTCGCTTTAAGTTGCTCAAACCAACAAAAGCTCTTGATGGAACCTGAGTTATATGGTTGTCTTCCAGGCGACTGAAAGTGAAAGAGATATTTTAATGAGTTGACAAAATGGCAGCCAAAGCAACTTTTAAACTTCAGTGACTGTTTTGCCTAGTAATTCTTTCATCCCATATTTTGCTTCTAAATCAAACAATCAATATGATTGTACTGGATTTACTGACCTGTTTTTATGCATTAAAAAAATGTCTCTAACAAAAAACTCTGACTTCTAAGTTTTCTGTTGCCCGTGTATTCTCGTGTGACCCACCAGTATTTTGAGCTACTGGAGGCTATCATCATCAACAACACTCGCAGATACATCATCAGCATGTACACCATGAATGTTATTTGAATAGTCCAATTAAGTGTTGGGACTCCTGTATTTTTAACCGCTGTGAACTTGTAGAGCCTGGCTACTGTCGGAGCATATCCTACATCTGTTGTTGGTCATACGTTCAACCTGTGACATATTCATACGTTGACAATACAGTCAGCTAAACCTCATCAGACTGAGCCATACTTTTGTCTCTCTTCAGTTCTAAGTTAAGTCATTTCTAACACAGAACTCGATAGCTCGTTACGAAATTCAACACCAAAATCTATCTTAAATCTGTCTCACAAACCAAAATACCCCAAGAAACTCTTCCTTTACAATTCTCCTATCGCTAAGTTCCCACTTTAGGTCCGAGCACAAAAAGTCACATCCAGGCTTCTCGAGTCATAGAAGATGATCTGATCTGACTTGTCGTAACTTAAATACTGCTTGAAAAGCAAGAGAAATAACCCCCCAAATCATATACTGTTACGTTTTCCCTTATCCTTTTGTTGTGTCTACGTTGTTTTTTACTCTCTATTAGGACCATATGATGATGACAATGATGCAAAGAATTAGGGCAGGGCTATTGAATTATTTATAAACTTATGTGGCTCTGTCTAAAAGCTATTGTACAAACACGTTTTCTTCTCTTCTCTCACTGCTGTTTCTGTCTTTATATGTGTGCTTTCGGACCAGCTAGCTCCCGCGTATGAAAGGTCTTTATTTTAGTAGGTCTCATGTCTAAAAACTACCAGCAGTTCGTTTAACTTTCCTGGTAAATAAAGATCCAGTTCCTGACGCTCGCGAACGTAGGAATGTTACGGAAAATGGAACAGACGGTAACCCGCCTGCTAGATTTGTATATAAACAAACGAATCCAGGTACTGAGCGTGGCGAATGTGAACTTAATGAACAAAAAGGCCACTTCCCCCCCCCCACCCCCACACACACACAAAGTTCCATTTACAATGTGATGTGAGAAATCAGAATTCAAAGATCATTATTTCACCTCTTTGTTAAAGTGCAGAGCTGCAGTAGGCATTTGTAATTTCAGTCTTTCAATACTGCATTGTTTGTTCTACCTTTTTAATTAACATATGCCAAGACGACAAACAAACAATCAGGCCAAGTTGACAGCTGCATTGGACGCAGAAATGAATAGATCTTTGAAGCCACTGTTTCATTACTCATTCCTTACAGGTTCATTACTCATTTGGCTTCTCTTCAGCCTTGCCTAGGGGACAAAACAGCCTAGCAGCGGTCCTTACTTTGGAATGCATAGGTTTACAGGTAGGCATTCTCCTGTTTCAGAGGCCGCTCCATGAGACTAGTGATTGATATTTAGTGATTGGTATTTAGTTGTTTGTATTTAGTGGTTTGTATTTAGTGGTTTGTATTTAGTGGTTTGTATTTGGTGGTTGGTATTTAGTGATTGGTATTTAGTGGTTGGTATTTAGTGACTGAGTGACTGGTATTTAGTGATTGGTATTTAGTTGTTTGTATTTAGTGATTGGTATATAGTGGTTTGTATTTAGCGGTTTGTATTTGGTGGTTGGTATTTAGTGGTTGGTATTTAGTGATTGAGTGACTGGTATTTAGTGGTTGGTATTTAGTGATTTGTATTTAGCGATTGGTATTTAGTGGTTGGTATTTAGTGATTGGTATTTAGTGGTTGGTATTTAGTGGTTGGTATTTAGTGATTGGTATTCGGTGCCTAGAGCTGCGTTGTGACTAAAAGAGTTACCGACGCCTTGGCTGGGTTGACTGAAGCCTGATGGACGTTCAGGTGGAACTTGTCTGAGATCGATTTCCTCAGGAAGTAAAAGCCAGACTGCTACAATTTTACTAATTTTTTTGTTCTTAATGTCCAGTCTTTACTGATGTTCACGATGTCCATAATTAGGTACTTCACGAAACTCATTTATAAATTCATTTATTAGTATTTTTAATGAAAATAGGAACTATTTGCATGCATCGATTATGTGCTTGCAAAGAAAGGTAGAAAAGAGTAGGATCCACTACCTGATTATGTACTTGAACTGAAATATAAAAAAAATGTGTTGCAGTGCAGTACCTGATTACCTTAAAACAAAGGTAGGCATATCACGAAAAGGAGACATTTAGGAATACAACGTAAAGGTATCTATTTTCCTTGACTTGTTGGGATAAGACACCCGGTCGCCTTTCCTTCTTCCCAATACCTGTTTATTCATGACTGAGGCGGACTTGAACCATTGACCTCTTTGCGAAAGACACTCTTTGTGAAAGTGCACTAACCGTTATGCCACACAGACACCCACCTGATTAGCTTCTTGTAGGGAGAAAATTAGACAAAGCTCTTACCATCACATTTGAAGTCAGAGTCCTGGAGTTCAGCGATCTCGGCATTGCGTAGATGATGTGGCTGGTAGCACTCTGTAAACAGTGCCAGCGTCGGATTTCTTCTCAACCATCGGGAAAACCACGCCATGTGGCAATCGCAAACAAGTTTGTTATCGTTGATACGCCTATGAATTCACATACAACCGTCACTAGTCAGTTACTTACACTTCTAGACACTCACATACAACCGTCACTAGTCAGTTACTTACACTTCTATAGCCGATTCAGGGAAGGTGTCCGGTATGTGCGTAAGCCCTTTATCCCGGCAGTCCACCACACCATCAACACATCGGCACTGGCGAGGACATAGACTCTCCTCAGAACATTCGACCGAGTGCCGGCTTTGAAGAGTCCCTGCGAGAACAATGGGGCTTTAGAGCACAGGTGTTCTTACTGCAAACAACTTTACTACAAACTTGCTTTCTTTTTTTTTTTGTGTTCTCTACCCTTTTTCATTTAAATATGTCCCCTGACCAGAATGTACTTATTGAGCCGCTAATATCGGACATGTCATTCACCTGTTTATAAACTTATGTGGCTCTGTCTAAAAGCTATTGTACAAACACGTTTTCTTCTCTTCTCTCACTGCTGTTTCTGTCTTTATATGTGTGCTTTCGGACCAGCTAGCTCCCGCGTATGAAAGGTCTTTATTTTAGTAGGTCTCATGTCTAAAAACTACCAGCAGTTCGTTTAACTTTCCTGGTAAATAAAGATCCAGTTCCTGACGCTCGCGAACGTAGGAATGTTACGGAAAATGGAACAGACGGTAACCCGCCTGCTAGATTTGTATATAAACAAACGAAATCCAGGTACTGAGCGTGGCGAATGTGAACTTAATGAACAAAAAGGCCACTTCCCCCCCCCCACCCCCACACACACACAAAGTTCCATTTACAATGTGATGTGAGAAATCAGAATTCAAAGATCATTATTTCACCTCTTTGTTAAAGTGCAGAGCTGCAGTAGGCATTTGTAATTTCAGTCTTTCAATACTGCATTGTTTGTTCTACCTTTTTAATTAACATATGCCAAGACGACAAACAAACAATCAGGCCAAGTTGACAGCTGCATTGGACGCAGAAATGAATAGATCTTTGAAGCCACTGTTTCATTACTCATTCCTTACAGGTTCATTACTCATTTGGCTTCTCTTCAGCCTTGCCTAGGGGACAAAACAGCCTAGCAGCGGTCCTTACTTTGGAATGCATAGGTTTACAGGTAGGCATTCTCCTGTTTCAGAGGCCGCTCCATGAGACTAGTGATTGATATTTAGTGATTGGTATTTAGTTGTTTGTATTTAGTGGTTTGTATTTAGTGGTTTGTATTTAGTGGTTTGTATTTGGTGGTTGGTATTTAGTGATTGGTATTTAGTGGTTGGTATTTAGTGACTGAGTGACTGGTATTTAGTGATTGGTATTTAGTTGTTTGTATTTAGTGATTGGTATATAGTGGTTTGTATTTAGCGGTTTGTATTTGGTGGTTGGTATTTAGTGGTTGGTATTTAGTGATTGAGTGACTGGTATTTAGTGGTTGGTATTTAGTGATTTGTATTTAGCGATTGGTATTTAGTGGTTGGTATTTAGTGATTGGTATTTAGTGGTTGGTATTTAGTGGTTGGTATTTAGTGATTGGTATTCGGTGCCTAGAGCTGCGTTGTGACTAAAAGAGTTACCGACGCCTTGGCTGGGTTGACTGAAGCCTGATGGACGTTCAGGTGGAACTTGTCTGAGATCGATTTCCTCAGGAAGTAAAAGCCAGACTGCTACAATTTTACTAATTTTTTTGTTCTTAATGTCCAGTCTTTACTGATGTTCACGATGTCCATAATTAGGTACTTCACGAAACTCATTTATAAATTCATTTATTAGTATTTTTAATGAAAATAGGAACTATTTGCATGCATCGATTATGTGCTTGCAAAGAAAGGTAGAAAAGAGTAGGATCCACTACCTGATTATGTACTTGAACTGAAATATAAAAAAAATGTGTTGCAGTGCAGTACCTGATTACCTTAAAACAAAGGTAGGCATATCACGAAAAGGAGACATTTAGGAATACAACGTAAAGGTATCTATTTTCCTTGACTTGTTGGGATAAGACACCCGGTCGCCTTTCCTTCTTCCCAATACCTGTTTATTCATGACTGAGGCGGACTTGAACCATTGACCTCTTTGCGAAAGACACTCTTTGTGAAAGTGCACTAACCGTTATGCCACACAGACACCCACCTGATTAGCTTCTTGTAGGGAGAAAATTAGACAAAGCTCTTACCATCACATTTGAAGTCAGAGTCCTGGAGTTCAGCGATCTCGGCATTGCGTAGATGATGTGGCTGGTAGCACTCTGTAAACAGTGCCAGCGTCGGATTTCTTCTCAACCATCGGGAAAACCACGCCATGTGGCAATCGCAAACAAGTTTGTTATCGTTGATACGCCTATGAATTCATCACGTAAAACAGAAAAAAAGGATGAACTTCAGTTTGATCATGTGGATTTCTCACATATAGATCTCACCTAACTATGCCTCCTAGTTGTCTATATTCAGTTATCAAACATATAGATTTAAGACTTTATGCGATCAGAAAAAGTGGATGAATACAAAAGGGCGCCACATTTATGCTTTCACAGACAAATCGTTATACGAAATGGGTGGAGGTTGGCTTAAGGGGCTGTTAGATTTTGCGGCCAGCGACCTAAAGCTGCCCCAAGGGTTGGCGACCTAAAGCCGACATGCTGGCCCAAGGATTGGCGAACTATAGCTGACATAGTGGCCCAAGGATTGGCGATCTAAAGCCGACATGCTGCCCCAAGGATTGGCGAACTATAGCTGACATGCTGACCAAAGGGTTGGCGACCTAAAGCTCACATCCTGGCCCATGGGTTGGCGAACTATAGCTGACATACTGGCCCAAGTGTTGGAGACCTAAAGCTGACATGCTGGCCCAAGGGTTGGCGAACTATAGCTGACATGCTGACCAAAGGGTTGGCGACCTAAAGCTCACATCCTGGCCCATGGGTTGGCGAACTATAGCTGACATACTGGCCCAAGTGTTGGAGACCTAAAGCTGACATGCTGGCCCAATGGTTGGCGAACTATAGCTGACATGCTGACCAAAGGGTTGGCGACCTAAAGCCGACCCAAGGGTTGGCGAACTATAGCCGGCCAGTACCCTGTCCCACATCTCCTTTTCTACCCCTTAGTAACGGGTCTAGCCTAGCCAACGGGGCACGGGGTCGCTATAGTTGTCATGGCAACGGAGTCAACTTTAAAAATCTTGCTGTTTAGCTCCACTAAGGGACTGAACACAAACAAAAAAAAATTGGCTGCCGTAACCCTCTCACCGCTGCACTCAGTACTTTCACAGCATCATCTACAAAGAACACCATTCTCGCAGTTCCAGAAAGATAGAGCAACAACAACGTGCGAAAGGCGGAGGGATACAACTCTCCTTCCATGAAACTTCCAACTTGGGAGGAGGGGGGGGGGGGGGGGGGGAAGAAGGCCCAGGGCGTCCATGGTCTTTACACAGGAAGTTGCTGACATTTTTGTCACAGAAGTCAATCTGTTAGTGGGAGATTACTCCAGGGCGTTGACGCGTCGGAACACGCTCCAAACACAAACGCGGTGTAGGTTTGTCTGGTTAGCCAGGCAACAATACTGTACAAATATTCCAAGCAAAGTAGGAGACTAATCTTAACATTTATCTCATTCGCTCCGTTCCCTTGTGCCGCTGGAGAAGTAAACACGATCGATACCAAAGTAAGGAAACAAACATCCCGCATGAGCTGAGCGGGAAGGCAGATTTCACGGAAAGGGCTGATATTTCAGGTAATTAGCTCCTGAAACAAGCAGTTTTTAGTGTTTATATGCCCATTTAAAGTTCTGAGTATCTACTTCATGTTTTGTGGTTACATTAGGAACCCCGTTCTAAAAGTGACGTTGATGAAGACAGAGAGAAAGAGAAGCGGAGACAGAAAGAGAGAGAGAGAGAACCCACAAAAACTTTTTTTTTTTTGTAAATGTCCATGAGTGTGAGTAATGCAAACCTGAAGGTGAAATCAAACAGATCTAAGATCTGCAGGCTTGACACTTCTGAGCCGTCAAATCTCTCAATCGATCATTATCCAGACAAACAGGTATTCCAACCAAGTGTCAAATTATTCAACCAGCCAGGAAGGAGACAGTTGTCATCCAAAGAAAGAAGAGATTATACAGTAGGTCAAGCAATCACACAGCACTGCATACATTCAAAGGCTAAGCTAGTCTGTCAGTGGTGCATCCAATATTTCAAACAAATTTACAGGTCGACCACTTGTCAAACATTGTAGTCAAATAACCAGTCAGTCAACCAGCTATCAAGTCAAGAAACCCAACCAGACATCCAGCAGAAACTAGCAAAAGTAGCCCTATTGGTGCATTACAGGCGCCTGGAGAATATGATATTAATTGACATATTTTCCTTCATCTGTCAGAGCACTACAGGGTACTGTGAACAAATGATGAATAAGTCACTCAGACTGTTGAGTATTACAACACAATAATCAGCCATTAAACCATCCACTATTACAGTCAATTTGACTCAACGGAGTAATCAAGCACAGATACTCACAAAACTCTCAGAGACCTCATGTTGTCAAATAAATTGGGCGGAATTGCAGTTATGTTGTTGTTACTCAATGTTCTGTGGAAAAGAAAGAATAAAAAAGAGAACATTTCGTATAATTATATTTTTTAGCATTTTCTAAAATGAAGGGTGACGGAATGCTTCCTTGCTGCTGTACTGAATGACGCACCAAGGCTGGGAAGACAAGTTTTTCCACAGTTACTCTACATTTTTTGTTTAGAATGAAAGAGCCAGGAGTAAAAATGTGCCAAAATCCTGGGCTCGGGCACCATGTTTTGGAAACACGGAGAAGCGTAAATCAACAGAGACTTGCCAGATCTGAGAGGCATTCTGATGGAGATTGAAGCATCTTTTGACAAGACCAAAGTGCTTAAAGTGATGATTCTGACCAACTTCATCGTGCTGAAAGTGATGATTCTGACCAGCTTTCTCGCTATTATGGAAAACTTTACACTGGCACTTCTTTAAAAGAAGCTGACATGTGTTTTTGTTGTTGACTTTCTTGACTTCCATTTCAGATGTGATTCTGCGATACGATGTTCTCAGAGTTCCGTGGTAACTGAACTTAGGCGCTTGCTTCAGTATTGAGAAAGAGATAAGAGAAATGACGATTGCAGTAAAAATCATTTGTACAGTTCTCTTGGTAAAGAATTAAATGTTAATTTTTCAATTATTTTTTCCTGTTTTTATCTGCTGCTGTTGTTTTTTTTTTTAGGCATTCCTTGACAAAAGGCTTTTGCTGAAATATTAAATTGTTGTATGCTCTTCATTTATACGCTCTGATCTTAATTTCTGTCACTCTCTTTTCCTTATTACTATTATTACTATTACTATTATTACTATTATTATTATTTTGGTAAAATAAAAAATGAACCTATGTCTTTTCTCTCAGTATATGCGCTTTCCTTATCGAGACGGCTTGTTGACAATATAACTGAATTCCTTTTGTTACACTTATTGGTACTTACTTATAGTGTTTATTGTTGAATGTTTACTGTTGGATAATTTAACTTGTATGCATCACGTCTGCTTCCTTCACACGTCTGGTGCATGAAATGGGAAAAATCCAGTTCATATCTTTAATTTACTGCTCAGAGAACAGATGTGGAGAAAATGGTACAGATTGTATACATGCTTTCTCACCGAATTATTCGCAAGTAAGTCTATGCAAATCTTTGTTGCTATGCAGACATCCGCCAGTCCGTCTGTCTACCATCTGCATCCATTTGTCTGCCTTTCTGTCCCTTTTCTGACAGAAATAACCCGTATCGATGATGCCTCGTACGAAAAACTGTTCATGTGAACTTTGCTTCCTGATATTAAGCAAGTCAGAGTTTCCTGATCCCTGTCTAGCGATACGTGCCAACAGCTCGATTTCATCCAGCTGTGGCTGTTTGATGTCCAAGCAGCCAGTGGATGCAACCTCACCAGATCATGGATAATTTGTTGACAAGTCACGTATATGTCCAAGCTGAGGAGGGCTTAGCCTAAAGGTCGTCAGCGTAACTTGAGAGGCACGTACAACATATAGGACAGCAGGGCTTGGAAGACTCTAACCACAGTATGTACAGTTGGGCATCTACGGCAGTAGAGGCTAGTTCAGAAAATGTCGGTATATTTTAGGCATAATTTTTCTTTGCTGACGGCATTGAAACACGTGGATGCCTGTTCTGTTTAGATTGTTCAAGGTGATATAAAGAAACTAGCTTTCCCCTCATTCTTCTAATTCTCTTCCGATCGCATTTAGTTTGCCGAGACAAAATAAGAACGTATAGTTCAGCCATTTGCATGTCCCTTGCCGAACTTTGCTTCTCTAACAGTACTCTTGTAGGTCTCTTGGTTGTAAGCAAGATGGCCTGCTGCTGGTGCATCCATTTGCAGATCATCAACGATGTCTTGCAGTCATCTTCGCCTTGGTCTTCCTCTCTTTCTTTTTCCCATTATGTACCCTTCCAAGACAGTCTTCTCTAAATTATCATGAGGTTTAATGTGTCCAAAATATTTAAATTTTCTCTTTAATCTTCTTTACTAGCCAGCCTTCTTCAATATTAAGTTCTTGCAGTATGGATATATTTGTTGTTTTCTGTGTCGATTACATTTGAAGAACTCTTCTGTAGCATTTACATTCGAAGGCATTTATGTGTTTCTCAGCTGTTTTGCTAAGTGTCCAGGTCTTACGGGCATATGTTGCTATAGGAAAGAAGCATGCCCTTAAAAATCTAAACAAGAACGAAGTCCTACAATTTGAAAAATCTATGAAATTTGTACGAATTCTCATTTTCAAAAAAATGACATTGCTTATCTCAGGATCCTTAACTATGGATGGACAATAAGAGTTAACTAACTCCCTTAGCTATCGTCCCTTCACAAATTCATTACCAAATTGTGTTTAATTCATTCGAGTTTATTTCATACTCACATAAAAGATATTTAAACTTGGACTGACATAAGATTTGATACCAGCACAAGCACACGCACACATGCATGCACACACAAAACGCTTTCTCCGAACCTCTAGCATTTTCCCAACATTTTTATATGCAAGGACCACTTTTCAAACTACAGGTTGAGCATCATCTTATATGTAATATCGCAATGCCACAAACCCTTAACTGTTTCTGTTCAAAAGATAACACTTAATACCAAACAGATAACGCAGCCACGGCCCGAACAACAACGCACTGGGACCAGTTGTAGTTCGAGGACCACAAGTTGGGAATCACTGCTCTAGAGAAGTGAAAAACTACGGACATAACGTAACATCAACGTGGTATAGAGCTTCTCACTCTAGTCTATCTATCTATTGCACTGCTGACTGGAGTTGGTGATATAAAGCTTCTCACTCTAGTCTATCTATCTATTGCACTGCTGACTGGAGTTGGTGATCATGCTTTCCCACAATTCCCTGTCCGAAGTGCTGAGGATAAGCTGCGCTGGCGTCCTCTGCCCGTGCCATCTTGTTAATCCGTCCTGCATGTTCTCTCTATGTCTACCTAGATCTCTCTTGCCTCTATCTTTCCTGTTGTAGCAATATATTTTAGCCTGCTTCTTCGTAGAACGTGTTGCACTGTAACAAGGCAACAAAAGTTATCATTTCCTATCTTTTCCTTTATGTTATTTATCTGCATATGACAAGAGGCTGAAATATAACGACTGGGTCTGACGAAAGAATAGTCGCAGCCATTTCTTTGGTTAACTTTTCTATGAACTTCTGCCTGCGGTTAAATATGTGTGTCTTTTCCCCTCCTCTGTTGAACCACGACAGCGAAAAATGCTCCAAGAAGAGGATTATCTAAAAAAAAACAAAAACTATAATGCCTTTAGCCACGAAAAAACAAAACAAAAACAAAACATTAAAGGATCAAAGTTCACTTACAAAATTTCCATATTTTTGAGATTGCGAATGGCCGAGTCAGAAAGGCACGTGATCTGGTTGTGATCCAACTGCCTGAAAACAGAAGGAACTATGTAACCATAGCAATTATAAACAAGTGAATTATCTTCACGAACTAAACACACAAAAAGGAAGGAAACTGAAAAAAAGTGTTCTGTGGGAAATACAGTGTTAATATTCAATAAACTTATTTCCAGTTGATAAATGGCTTGTGCTGAAAAAAGGAATCCATTTTGGCAATGTGAAAGATTTTGTGGAAACATTTTCCTTCAGTGATTTATGATTTACCTCTGCGTTGTTCTTGAATTTGTTCCACTTTATACCGAGGCATTTGTTTTCAAAGAGTTTAATTTGTTGTGTGTCTCTTTAGTTATTTTCCAGCTTTCACATGTATAAATGAGGGTGGATTTGCATTTGAATTAAATAATCTTAGCTTGGTTTTTGTGGTTATAACTTTTGAGTGGCATATGTTTTCAATACTCGTGAAGGTCAGTGCTGCTTCTGCAGTTCTAATTCTAACTTCCTTTCTGGTGTCACCATCCTGGTCTATGTAGCTGCTGAGGTATGCAAACTGGTGTACTACTTCAACATGTGTTCCATCTACGTATATTTTTCCTTCTTGATTAATGGGGAAGTTTCATTATTTTTTCTCCTTGTTAATTTCAAGCCCTATATTGCTAGCCAGTGAAGACAGGGTATCTTTTCTTGCATCGAATTCACACTGTCACTGATAAGAGTTATGTCATCTGCAAAATCAAGATCTTCTAGTTGGGTCCCATGTACCCAACCAATGCCCGTTTTACCTGCGCAGCATTTTTTCATTATGAAGTTTATGGCAATCCCAAAGAACAAGGGAGATAGTAAACATCCTTGTTTCACAGCTGTTTCAATCTGGAACCATTCGCTCGTTTCTTCTTCTGTGTTAACTGCACAAACATATCCGTTGTAGAGGTCTTTAGTGATGCTGATAATTCATTGAAAACAGCCATAAATTCAGGGTGTCCAAGAGCTCTTTTACACTATTTAGGGGTCATTGTTGGAAGATAAATGCGGCGACATGGAAAAAGTATGTGTTATTTTGTAACACAGTTTTAGAAACACTTTAAAGGGACCAATGAACACTAACCTGCCCAGTCGATGGGCCAGAAGAGCTGGTTAAAAAAGCGACTCAGATTTGTTGTGCTGGCCCCCATAAAACCTGTGGTTTGACATACTGTAACTTGTGGGGATACATTAATAAAACTGTTTATGTGCCTACATCCCCTCCCCCTCAAGAAGATCTGAACATTCTGATGCAGCGAACCACGGACATCATCGTATCTGTTAACTCCAGATTATAGCACTGACGTATCACCAGGGAGTCTCACACTGGGTCCTTGTAATATTTGCCTAGACCTCTGAGAATATCTCTACAAAACAAAACACACGCACACACGCTCTCTCTCTCCCTCTCTCTCTCTCTCCCTCTCTTTCTCTCTCTAACTCTCCTTCTCTCTCTTTCTCCCTCTCTCTCTTTCTCTCTCTCTCTCTCTCTCTCTCTCCTTGTAGCTGATTTTGTCTTCCTACAGTGACGCCTGAAAAGTGGAAAGGAACTTTTGGAACACCCTGTATTTAATGTCATTTTCTGGAGCTACACTCTTTCCCCTTGAGGAAAGCTGCTTGGTGTGCTCCCACAAATCTGAGATGTTATGCTTCCCGAAGGGGCATGGATTTACGTCAAATATGGCTGATATAAAAAAGTTTAATTTTCTGTTGCTTTCTGCTGTGCAAGCGAAGAAAGATGTCCACCGGAAAGAAGTCATATGAGAAATCCACCGCAGTAGTGTCACTTCTGATGTATGGTTTCCGCTGTGGGACAAAGCTTGTAGAGATTCTTCATGTCAAAATGAGGTCCTCAACTTTCACATTGTCGCTCTGTAGGGTATCACTTATGTATATTTTTTTGTTCATTTCTAATCACTTTGTTCGGCCTGTTGTTTATAATAACGCTGGGAGACGACCATTGCAGAAATGTAGAAAAAAAAATGTGTTTAAAGAAAACCATAAGGGAAATACAAGACCAACTAGACAGTGTGTCTGACACTCTGCTATTAATTATCCGGTTTCCCTTCTATAGTAAACGTGAAATTTAGTACAAATAGTAATAGATACATTAAAAGAATGAGAAAAAAAAATTTTAATAATAAAACTTTGACATTCATCACATGAGAGAGAATGTCATTTCTTTGATGGACTTTAATGAACGAAATGGTCAGACGTACATGTCCAGTTGCTGTCAGTGCTAATCTCTACATAAACAGCTAGCAGTTTGAATGCAGAATAAGATTTTCCATTGCAGCAGAGATGAAATGGTCACACAGATAGCTGTGTCAGATAAGCTTTCACCCTATCAAAAACATATATTCTAGATGACCCAAAACCTAGTTGTGATCATAAGTCACAGTTTCATCTGTACCAGGAGAACATACAGGCAACTGTTTCTTTGGGATCTTGAAGTTCTGATCCATCGCTGGCTACTTTTTTGTCTTTTCTTTCAGATAATGATAACATTAGGTTAAATGATAACATTAGGTTAGAGTAAAACACACGTTTCGTATTTTGTAAATGGCGCATCATAAAGAAGACAATTATGGTGAATATTATGGTGAAAACTGTGAGGAAGTGACGAATACACAGCTAACATTACAAAAGAAACACACAACAAACTTCTGTTATTACAAATCATTAATGTTCGACTTCCCCTACGAGTATTCAATTTTAATGTTAAAATATTCTGAGCGTATCAAGACCCATAATATAATAACAAAAACCATACGCGAAGGAAAAAGCTGAAGGGGGGAAAAAAGAGCAAGACGACGACCATGTGGATGTGTGAACTACATAAAGAGATGAGCTGGACTCAGCCTGACTGCGTGACCCGGCGTGTAAACAAGGGACAGATCAAGCTGAAGGGGCTTTCGTAGTCAATCTTCTCTGGGGAGACGGGCATAGGATGGCGGTGATGATTCAATGCATAGACTCTTGCTTGAAATGTTCAGTATGTAGACTGCGGCTATAAATGGTCAGTGATCTAGAAGTTATAAGCACAAAAACCAAGTTAAGACTACTCAATTCAAATGTAATATCCACCCTCATTTATGCATGCGAAAGCTGGAAAACAGCTAAAGAAATAGGAAAGAAATTAGACTCTTTTGAAAACAAATGCTTAAGGAAAATACTCTGCATCAAGTGGAACGAATTCAAGAACAATGCAGAGATAAGACAGATGACTGAACAACAACCAGTCTCATGGGTGATCAGGAAAAGGAGATGGATATATGTTGGTCACTTGATGAGAAGAAATGATCAGAGAATCTCAAAACAAGCTATCAAGTGGAACACACCAGGCCAAAGAAAAGAGGCAGACCGCGTGAAACTCCGAAGTGGACGTTGTTAAGAGAAGCCAAATTAACAGGCATAAAATCCTTTGATGAGGTTGAAAGACTCGCCGAAGACAGGAAAAATTGGCAAACTACTTTGCGAGCCCTATGTGACGTTTAATGGCACGGGAAGGATATAAGATAAGATATAAGATCTAGAAGTCTCCAACATTTCTTGACAAAATTAAACAGAATCCCACACTGACGGCATTTTCGGGGGCAGTGGTGCCGCAGAGTGAGGCGTGTCTTTCAGCCGTATTCAAAACAAAGTAAACTATATATTGTAAACATCTGGCAAAGTTTAGCTTGTGTTATATAGTGTAAGACTATGACTTCTCGCCACACAAAAAGCATCAAGGAAGCGACTTACAAGTTTTTCAGTATCGTCGAACTTTTAAGAGTCTGTCGACCAATGTACTGGATATTGTTGTAACTAAGATCCCTGTAACAGAGCAAAGAAATGAACACAGCTGTGAATGGAACAAATTTATAGAACAAATAACATTAAATGATACTAAGAAAACAAGACAACAATTTTTAATATCAACAATAACTTTCTGGGGGAATCTTCATAAATATTTATTCAGCTCGCTTTTAACTTATTTCATCTTTATGCTTTCTCACAGAAACGTAGTCCCAATGTATCTTTAACTACAATTTTTTCCATTACAAAACAAACAAATAAACAAACACAAAATTCATGGTGTCTTTCTCATGCCTGAAAATGAAACTGTGAATCATGATGTGTTTCAAAAATCTTCCTCCCCCGACTTCTAGAATTTACCGCAGAGCCTACTGAATGAATGTAAGATCCTATGCTTACAACGGTTTGCCTGCCTGCCTGCCTGCCTGCCTGCCTGCTTGCCTGCCTGCCTGCCTAGCCGCACTCTGATCATATTCATTTGCGTTGTAAACGATTCTTCCTCTTCTGCAGTTTTTCATTTATGACATTGTCATCCCCAAATGGTGTGCTGTGGTCTTGACTGCAAGCACACCGCGATATAAGCACACCGCGATAAATGTGCATCTGCTGTGCAGATTTTAAGAAAGTGCTTTGTTAATGAGAATGCAGTACTGACGTCGCACTTCTACAGTGCTGAGTACCGCCTGTATCGACTTCACATTATAGTCAACTGGCTGAGAAATGAGATAAAGAGACGATGCCAGCTGGTACCCTTTGTCATCGTCCCTTTATCTTATTTATTAGTCAATCGCAGCTTCTGCTTCGACTTACCAACTCCTATCTGGGAGCATTTTGTGCCAGTTTTTCTCAGCAGGAGGATACCAAAAGAGCCGAATGCTTAATTTTTTCATCTATTTTTCGTGTTTTTATTTGCTGCGGTTTTTTAATGCTGTCCTTGAAGGCGGCTTTTGCCGAAATATTGAATGTTCTGAATTTATACGTACTCATCTTAATTTCTGCTACTCTCGTTTCTGCCTGCTTTTCTCGCTCTTTCTATTCCAGTTTTTTTTGTTTAAACTGAACCATACACCTCTGTCTACTTTTATTACTAGAACCAGTTTTACCGTGGTCGTTGTTTCTCTTATCTCTCACCATTAATCTCTCTTAGGTAATTAATCATACTTGCTCCTGAAAGTAATGAATAAAGAGGAAAGTGAGTGGCATTTATATATTCGAAGAAACTCTGTCTGAACAGGAATAATCGTTTCTCCTTCTATTTCCAGGTTTCCTAGACAAAACAGCGCCACAGAACTTGTAATAAATGAAATTCTAAAGACATAAACACACAGAACAGTTACAGAAACTCGATTATCATTGCATTTTCAGTGCAGTTATACTGAAAACAACGCAACATCAACTTCCACTGACAGTTTGTGATCAGGTCAAGAGTAATGCAACAAAACTGTGCTTCAGCAAGACCTTGACACTGACTGTTCCGTGCACCTTAAAATACAAAATGAACTTCGTAGACAGGTGCTTGTATCACGAATGTTGATAATAAAATAGGCTGTCTGATATCAAATGTGATAAAAGATGAGAAATACTGTCTGATAAACGGCTGAATGAAGTCTGTGGGCTTTCTGAAGCAGGAAATGAATGACTCTGAGATGAATGAGTCATGTCACGCGTTGTATATACGTCGAATGAGGACACAAGCGCAGGTGGCTTAGAATTTGATTTTTTTTTTCAATGTGCAGTAGGTCAAGGCCATGTCCACCATACTTAGGTCATTTTGAAAGACAGTGTATGAGGCCTAGGTGTAGGAGAGTTTTGAATGACAGGTTTTCATATCTAGGGCCGTTTTATTTTTTAAAAAAGTATGTTATGATTCCTTTGATAGTTCTCAGATCAATCAAGTAGGTTATTGGTTTCATCATCTTGCTTAATATTTGCACAGATAACAAGAACTGGAAAAAGTCTGATTCTGATTGGCCAGCTCAGATCTCTTGATTTGCTGGAGGGGACTTTGAAAGTGTTAAGACATTAGTTAACTATTCCTAAGATATTCGCTGCAGCTGTTAGCAGACAGTCGAAAATTGGCTAAGCAGTTAGAGTCGGTAGTGTTAGTTAAATGTGTAGCTGAGCTGTCGATTGGTGGTTAAATGTGTAACTGTTCTGTCGACTGGTGGTTAAATGTGTAACTATTCTGTCGACTGGTGGTTAAATGTGTAACAATTCTGTCGACTGGTGGTTAAATGTTTATCAGAGCTGTCGATTGGTAGTTAAATGTGTATCGAATCTGTCATTTGGTAGTTAAATGTGTAAATGAACTGTCGGTTAGTGGTTAAATATGTTGCTAAACTGTGGTTAAATATATTGCTAAGCTGTCGGTTGGTAGTTAAATGTGTAACTGATATGTCGGTTGGTAGTTAAATGTGTAACTGAGATGTCGGTTGGTAGTTAAATGTGTAACTGATATGTCGGTTGGTAGTTAAATGTGTAACTGAGTTGTCGGTTGATGGTTAAATGTGTGGCTGAGCTGTCAGTTTGTGTTTAACAATGTATATGAGCTGTCGACTGGTAGTTCAAATGTGTAGTTGAGTTGTCAGTTGGTAGTTAGCCGTGTAGCTGAGTTGTCGGTTGGTACTTAGCCGTGTAGCTGAGTTGTCGGTTGGTAGTCAGCCGTGTAGCTGAGTTGTCGGTTGGTGGTTAAATGAATTGCGCTGAACTGTCGCTTGGTAGTTAGTGTGTCTGCGTAGATGAGCTGTCAGTTAGTAATTAGTTTGTAGTTAGCTGAACAGTCGGGCTGCAGGTTTGATAGTATACCGGATGGTGCATTGTGAGAATTCCCTTGCTTCTCTGTCGGTCACGGATCATCTGTGATGTTTTTTTTACTTCATAAATCCAAAAGACCTAGTTTTGTCTTGGACTGTCGACTACAATTTGCAATATTCAGACTATAAATTTTGTTTCAGAAAATCTTGGGACGTCAAGAAACGAAGAAGAATGGCTAAAACTGAAATTTACACGTTTCGACGGACTACGGGTGATGAAGAAAGAGTTGACGTTGTTGAGGAAAAAAAAATTAGTCAAAAACAAAAACTCATATAATTAATATAATCATAATAATAATAATAAAATAATGAGAAGAAGAAGAAGAAAGTCAGCAGTGCTTTACAATTTCATTTTTTAAACTGTATTCTCAATCATCTCCTCGCTATACTGTCTCCAGACCCTCGTTTTACGAGCCAGTTACGAACAGATACTAGCAGTATTTACAGAATACCAACCCTCAGTTATTTATCAGACTTGTTTGTTTTCTTACTAGGCGGCAGTTTACCAGAACTAAAGATAACTACGTGGAAGCACTGGCACAGAACCAAGCGTGTCAGTGAAAGGCTCCCCACCGCACAGGTCTAATCATTGACTTGTACTGTTGTGATATTTCCGCTAATCTTCAGGCCCTTGACGAAAACGCTCAGATAATCTCCACTAGTGGCTCGGTGGCGGCCAGATTACAAAGAGGGGGTCACAAATCTGTTGAAAGGTCAAGATATATCTAAGATACAGTGTTTGTTTAGGCTCTGTTATCTTATTGACTCTGCAAAAATAAAAGTGATTTATTTCTACTTGTATCATATCTCTAGAAAGCAAATAGTCTAGTCTGTTGATCTGTGGGAATTTTTTTTTTTTTTGCGGTGAAGTAAATGAAGACAGAAAACAAGGACTTGTGATTCATGGACTGGATGTCAGTTATGCTTTTAATAAAATTGTATGTTGCTGTTTCGAGTGATTTTTCTGACTTGAGTGGTTTTGCTTTACTACCCTGTGATGATGAAGGTGATGATAATGATGATGATAATAATGATATGCGACAATAATGACAGATGACTATTATGGACGTTCTCAAATCCCACCACTAACACAAGAAGACGTGTTAATGCCTTCAGAGAAAAAGACTGCTCATCAAGCTTCAGTATGATGGAAGTCATGCCGAGCCCACATCTCATTCTTCAGGCTGTTGTGAAGCACTAGGAAGTCCTGCTAGAGTGAGGATGGGACTTGGGCCAGTGTCCGTCGTCAGATGCGACAAGAGAAGTGAAAACATTAGCGTACATCTTCGTACATTAATTATATCAGTCCGTAAGAACAGTGAAGAGCAAAACCTCTATCTTAACATGAAAAACAAATAAGGCAGCTGAAATATTTATCAATGATGAAAAATTGAAAGGGGTGGTGAGTTTTGAATATCTTGGATCATTACTAACTAATAATGGAGATACAATGAGGGACATTCAAAGGAGGACATCTATCGCTCTTCAAAAAGTAAAACAACTAAAGAACCTGTGGAGAGGAACAGACAGAACTACAAAAATAAGATTTTTAAGGGCATGCATCTTTCCCATCGCAACATATGCCTATGAGACCTGGACACTTAACAGATGAGAAATACATAAATGCTTTTGAATGTAAATGGTATAGAAGAGTTTTTCAAATATCATAGGGACGGACGGACGGACGGACGGACAGACAGACAGACAGACAGACAGAGAACAAATATATCCATATTACAAGAACTTAATATTGAAGAAGACTGGCTAGTAAAGAAGATTAAACAGAGAAAACTTAAATATTTTGGACACATTAAACATCATGATAATTTAAAGAATTGTGATTAATTGTACCCTTGGAAGGGTACATAATGGGAAAAAGAAAGAGAAGAAAACAACGACGAAGATGGCTGCAAGACATTGTTGATAATGTGCACATGGATGCATCAGCAGTAGGCCATCTTGCTTACAACCGAGAGGCCTACAAGAGAGCTGTTAGGGAGGCAAAATTCCGCAAGAGACACACATATGACTGACTGACTTTGTACATTGCGCTTTTAGTTCAAAATGAACACGAACCGTTATGAATAAAACAGACGGTTAAAAAAAAATCTAAACACGTCCAGAGCTTCTCTGAAACTACATCACTCGTTCCATAAAAGACTGGGATCGAAAGCATTTCATGAACAAGCTAACTAGGAGCACAGTGAGTGAAACAATTAATATCTTCTGAAAAAGAATATAATACAAGTATGATTATTGTCGATAAGCAGAAAGTAGGTAAGAAACGATAGAAAATTTGAGAACCGGTGCGAGAGGAACACTCCCACGGCATTAGTAGTATTACTATAAAATTAAGTAGACACTTAGCAATATTAGACATAATGAAGCTGAGGGAAAGGCAGATTAATGAGATACGCCCAGATTAATAATAGTCCTGACACGACTAAACTGAATGGTTAAATTAACAATATGGAGACAGACAGACGGACACTGTGTAAACAGATATCCTCTTTAGGTATCGCAGACACCTAATACCGGATAAAAAGTGTTTACTCACGCCAGAAAACTGAACAGACGGATTTGATGCAACAGACTTACTGACAGGTGAAGCATATTTGCTAATCTTAGGATGCAATTCGTATACATGAATAGTCCAGCGGACCAATAGGATGACCAGATGGAGTTGATCGACTTATCCCAAAGTCCAATCAGTATGTAGTCAAACAGCTGACCAACAGAAATATCTAGAGATGTGCCCCACTGGACAACTGACACGATATATAAACTAGGCAAGTAGTTTTTAAAAAAAGAAGGGAGGACAAAAAAAGAAGAATAGAAGGATAGATAGAAGAGAAACGACAGACAGAACAGAAGGACAGACAGAGCAATAGATATTCAGGAGCTTAGTAGTTTAGAACCAGAAGTAGTTTAGGACAGACAGAAAATGTGTTTCAAGTTAGAAAGTGATTACTACTACTTTGTGACAAAAGAAGAAAATTTGATATTTTTGGAACTTCGTGTAAAATGCTTTCGGAGATGTCTCAGTTTGATACTTGTGAATTTCGTCTGGTGAACATTAAAGGTGAACTATAATGTGATTCAGGAACAACCGTCTGAATTTTACAGTGACTATGTGTGTTAAGATTTCAGTCTCGGGATGAACCATATAGTATTACGTGCAGTGACATTCTAAACTTGTGAAGTTAACAAAAAGAAGAAGTAGTAACATGCATTCATAAATTATGAAGTGACAATCGAGAAAGATAATATCGTCGCGGTCACAACGTGTTAACAATGTTATAGGAAAGTGCATTAGGTTGACAACTTTTAAACGGTCAAAATATGCTGATATATACGTGGCAATCGCCATCACTAAACGGTCCAGAAATATAATCAGAATGCGAGAGACAATATAATAATTCAGAACTCAAAACAATATTACAGCCATATTAACATATGAAGGTGAGTGCTGATGACAATGAGAGCGGATATTCTAAAAAAAAAATAAATAAAAACCCCACATAAAATAAGTATAGAACACAGGCACAGAAATAATCGAAATCTGAAGAAGAAGAAGAAGAAGAAGACATGACAAAATGTAGAAGAACTTGAAGAAGAAAAATATATGCGGATATTTTTTTTTAAAAGTACCAGATAATGAGAAAGAAAATGACCGCATATTTAGAAGAATGTGTGCCCCCAAAACGACAGAAATTGCATGGGGATGACGAACCTGAGACTGGAAAATTGTTCTGGTATTCTGATTTCATCACCCTCGCTATACGGTCCTCTGTTCGCAAGACGAGCACTGGATCAGATAACGACCGCCAGGGGTTTTCTTATCAGAGACCGCAGTGTGAGTTATTTACATGGGTTATTTCGACAAAGGGAGAGCATACTTTGGAACGGAGAGGTTCTTGTTATTGAGTAAATGGCGTGGCGCCGATTCTTAAACAAGCAGGGAGAGAACTGTGGGTAAGTGGAGGCTTTGTTAGGTATTACGGGCCCTTGAAGATGAAAGAACTAAGATGAAGAGAGAAAGGGAACAATGTAATTAAATTGCAGCCCTTAACTAAAACAGGGTCAATAACGATGTAGCTTAATTAGAGTTGTTCAGCTAGTCCTCCATGTTGGCAGCCAATACCAATCCACAGAATGACGTTATCTACACATTCATCTTGTGGGTTCAGCTGCTTTTCCGAATACAGAACCTTCAGATTTCTTCTTCTTCTGTACGGCACTCAGCAACCTAGGCAAGGAAACAGGTCCTCGTTATGAATGTCACTGACACATTCTTGAAATGTGTTCAGAATTTTTCCATCAATGTTCATTTCTGAGACCAGCTTTTAGCTCTGGAGTCTTTGTAAAAAAAAAAAACGGTGCTGGTCTTCAGTAACATTCCAGTCTGAAGACTGACCCTCCTGCCACTGAGTGTGACGTTGGCTCCTGCCGTTGAGTGTGATGCTGGGTCCTGCCATTGAATGTGATGCTGGTTCCTGCTATTGAGTATGATCCTAAGTCCGGCCACTGAGTGTGGTACTGGGCCTTGCCACTGAGTGCGATGCTGGGTCCTGCTATTGAGTGTGATGCTAAGTCCTGCCATTGAGTGTGATCCTGGGTCCTGCCACTGATTGTGATGTTGGTTCCTGCCACTGATTATGATGCTGGGTTCTGCCACTGATTGTGATGTTGGTTCCTGCCACTGATTATGATGCTGGGTTCTGCCACTGAGTGTGATGTTGGGTTCTGCCACTGACTGTGATGCTGGGTTCTGTCACTGAGTATGATGTTGGGTTCTGCCAGTGATTGTGATGCTGGGTTCTGCCACTGATTGTGATGCTGGGTCCTGCCATTGACTGTAATGCTGGGTCCTGCCGTTGAGTGTGATGTTGGGTCCTGTCATTGAGTGTGATGCTGGATTCTGCCATTGAGTGTGATGTTGGGTCCTGCCAATGAGTGTAACGTTGGGTCCTGTCACTGACTGTTATGCTGGGTCCTGCCACTGACTGTGATGCTGGATCCTGCCACTGATTGTGATGCTGGATCCTGCCACTGACTGTGATGCTGGGTCCTGCCACTGAGTGTGATGCTGTGTCATCAGGAGGTGAAACCACAGTGCATGAACACAGTTCATCGTTCGCCTCTCAACAGCTCCAGAGAAATGCTGCCCCGGAATCTTTATCGATGATGCAATATTCAGACTGACGGTAACAACAATAAAATAAAAATGTGTAGAGATGTCACATCGATGATTTCATTCAGAATTCCAAAACATATATGTTTCTCTGTTTCTGTTCCTCGTTATGCACAGTAAGGATGATGTTATACTGTCTGGTCTTGGGCATTTCTTCTTAGTTCTGGAAATTTCTCACAGTGGTGTACTTCTTCTTCTTCGCTTCTACCACCAAGACCGCACTGTGATCCTACTCAATTTACGCCTGTGGTCCTCATTAGGTCACTTGGTCTCCTGTGTGGTCCCGGAAAGGACCACACGAGATCCTTCCGAGAGGACCACAAGAGGTTCAGAGTAACGCAGGGCTTTAGCTTGTATTCTTAGTGGGTCTCTGAAGCGGATTGCGTGACACCGTGGTTTTCGTTGCCAGTTTAGTCTAGAGTCGGACTTTCTCACCGGAAGACCTCGACGTGTTTCGGATATCAGTGCATCCCCGCTGGGTAAGAGGTGGTAGCCCACCCAGGCCAGAGTTGGACCTTCTCACCGGAAAACTTCGATGTGTTTTGAGATACCCGCGTAACACCGCCGGGTGAGAGGTGGTTGCCCATCCAGTCCAGAGTTGGACTTTCTCACCGGAAAACCTCAGCGTGATTATGATACGCAAACATCCCCGTCGGGTGAGAGGTGGTTGCCTATCTAGACTTCCCTGGTCCAGTGTCTCCGACTTCAGCATTTTGCGGTCGTGGCCGCTACCCTTCCTAGTTGTGACCAGGATGGAGCTTTTGTCCAGGAGGACGAATCCTCGCCACTAGTGACTTCCACCCCTGGGTTGAGCCGGTTTAGGCATATTAACTCAGTATGGACGTG
This sequence comes from Achatina immaculata, assembly GCA_009760885.1. Taxonomy (NCBI): domain Eukaryota; kingdom Metazoa; phylum Mollusca; class Gastropoda; order Stylommatophora; family Achatinidae; genus Lissachatina; species Lissachatina immaculata. The sequence continues at coordinate 7,693,999 of CM019717.1, forward strand.
TTTGGGACGTGACCAACCTCTAGAGTAGAGGTACTGTGACATGCGTAGCCTTCAAGATTCACCCCTGGCGTGGGCCGGTTTAGGCATAATTCACCAGTATGGGTGTATATCAGGCGTGACCGACCTCTAGATCGGAGGTGGCATGACATGTCTAGCCATCAAGTTCCACCCCTGGTGTGTGCCGGTTTAGGCATATTTCACCAGTGTAGGTGTATTTCGGACGTGGCTGGCCTCTAGAGCAGAGGCGCCATGGTATGTGTAGCTCTCACAGCGATACTACTGGACATACCGATTCAATTTCATATTATCCTTTCCACCACCTTTTCACATCGGCGCCACACAGCAGCCTTTATTTCTTTTCCGCATTTTCTTCCTTGACCGGGAGGAGCTTCACTCCACGCGCGGCATTCGAAGAGTCTCGCCAGCAGTGTCTAGTGGTGTACTTATTAGTGCACTCACTTGCCGATCAGAAGGTCCCGGTTCGATCTCGAACTCGGGAGG